>OU342657.1:10995592-12456965 GCA_910589605.1 Chrysoteuchia culmella | reverse complement strand
ACGTGGGACTAGATAATTAGTGTGATTGTATGCGAATATTTATTATTATTATTATTTATTTATTTAAAAAAGTAATACATATATATAAAACGTTTATAATAATATCACAAATAGTGATTTGTAGTACCTAGTAGTAGTAAGTAGTAGTAGTTGATAGTGATTTGTCATTGAGTTAAACAATTAGTAAGGCCAGTCCGAAAGCCGTTGATTTAGCATACTACTGGCGAAACTTATCTACCATTGACTCGAAAAGAAAGAAAGATCACAATTAATAGATGTTGTGATTTTAATTTTTACTGCTTCAAATCATGTAGGTATTCAAAGAATTAATGTAATAACCTAACCACTGAAATAGGAAATATATATTGTTGAAGAAAATGATTATGTGTGAGTGTTAGCTAGTTTATCTTTTAAGAAAACACTGATTCCGCGTGTAATCTGTACCTGTTAACTAAATGAAAAATTAGTAAACAACGCATTTTTTTTTACAATAAACAAATCTCTGACTTTAAAAAAAAAAACAATATTACATTCATTATTTTTGGTATAGTTTGGATGTTTACTAGAAGTACTGATTGTGTATAGGTAAGAATAAGAATTATTAAAATTTAAAACTGGGGTAGAACGATAATTTTACTTTGCACCTAAGTATGCGTCATACTTTAATAGGGTTGCTCGCGGAAGGGTGACAGGAGTGCTCTGTTGTGAGGCAGGGTCATCACTGCAGGTGAATTGTCTTTTGTGACATCGTTCAGATTAATTGTTACGCCCCTGTTAATATTACTTAGTGCCAAGGTGACATGACTACATCGTTAAAAAGGGGACTGGGAAAACGAGTTTTAAAAATGAACACATTTGTTTTTGTCAAGATTTACATCTGACTACAAACACCTCTCTAAAAGATTAATATTACCAATAAATTTAACTTTTTGAAAGATCGTCATATCATTTGAGTACCTATTTAGATCCAGCAAATAATCCGTTTATAAAAAGGTATTTTTAAGGCATTCACGTTTATTGTATTCAATCCGATTCTATCGTAATCATATTGTTCGTTAGGCTTGATATCGAAACACAAGTCATTTAGCTACTTCAGAATACTTCTAAATTTCAGAAACAAATCACTGTCTGAAAATTGTAAAAAAAAAATACAATTCTAAACTAATCTACCCTTTCCGTTTCGCATTTAATATTTCTTAACAATGAGAGGTAAGTAAGGTAAGATAAATAGTACTTATTCATTATTACGTGCATCCCTCAGGCGTTGTTCGAACTTCTCAAAATGGACCAGTTGCTACTTGAACCATTAGCCGCCTTAATTCCACCATAAGGGTCTGAGACACTTAACAGGCCACCCCTTTACACCATCAAAGTGGCTCTAATAACAGCTAACAGCCTCAACGAAGAATAGCATTCTCCTTGTTATTCAATAACCTTACTCCTGTTGATCTTATCTGAGAGGAGCAGATTAGCTAAAGTCGTTAGGGACGGTCATAGATTCGTTTGATAAAAGTTACTACAACTAAAAGGGTTCGTAATTAAAACCTTTTTGTTTTACCCCGTTTTGGGTTTATGCGCTCTTAGCAATTAAGTTTTGCTTCGATTTATTTACGAGGTTGCTTCACATTAAGTTTGAGGTGGAATTTTGATTGTGTGTATTATTGTATATGTTATAGTTATATGTCCAAAAATGCATTATTCTCTACACAATTTCATGTACACTGCCATCATAAGTAGGAAAGACGTATCTACTTTTTATTTTTTAAATTGACTTACATATTGGTTATCAGTAGAAAAGAACGCATTTACTAATATTTTTCATTTCGTAATTCTGACCGCCACCCAAATAAATCTCGTTGATAAAAAAGACGTATCTGTTTCAAAAATCTGACTTTTCAACTTCCTAAACATTGTGTTTAGGAAGTTGAAAAGTCAGTACTGACGCACAATAGATAGAAAAGACGTTTCTGAGTAGATGCGTCTTATTACTTTAAGTAATATTTGTCTAGTCATAAAATAAAAAGACGTATCTGAACTGGTTATAGAAAAAACACGCTTCTGCGTAGATGCGTTTTTTCATTTTCTAGTATTATAAACAGTTTGCCAGGCGTAAGTGGCAGTAGCGTCTTTTCTATTTCGTATTCTTAGTTGTGCGGTGTAAAAGAGGAGGTCGCGGTGGGAGTCTCATTGCATATTCAAACACAAAAAATAATCAATAAAAACTAAAATAACTGTATATACTGTGTCATACATATCTCATCGTGTTGTTGATATTTGTTTTTCTAAATGTAAATTAACTAAGTTAGTTATGTAATTGGGCGCCGCCCGTGTCACTAATAATAATAATAATAAATAAATATCACTGGTTTCAAAAGCTTTGATCTTGACTTCTGATAAAAAAAAATATCACCATTACAATTAAATTGTGTAGAAATTAATATTAATCACATTTTAATTAAAATTATTTTATCTATTTTTTTTACTAAGAAGAATAATAAAGTAAATTAAAGTCGTCATTCATGTATATAAATATTATTTTCTCAAACATTTATGGAAATATAATGATTATGTTCGAAAAAAGAACACGTGATGTATCGAATTTACGGACAAAGAAAATCAATTCCATTGCAGGAGCGTTTTGGAACATTACAAAGTATTTAATAACCCCAGCACGCCGTTTCATACAACATTGGAGCGTTGTAATGTTCCAAATTCAAAAAAACGCTCCTGCAATGGAATTGATTTTCTTTTAGTAATTGCCCCAATATGACTAATGTAACTTTTAATATTAATTAAATTCATACTCGACCTGCAATTGGCTATTTCGCGGCCATTAATAATGTACTATAAAATTTCAATATGTCAAAACATAGCTTAAACTATTTCCTACTATCTTGTTTACTAACATTTTAAACTTATAACTTTACTTTTATTTTTCTCGGTTGGAAGGTAAAGGATACTTACATCTTTTTTCCTTATGGCGGCAGTACAGTCAACAGCAGTTACGGTTTTACACTTTGACCTTGACCCTTACGTCGCTCGTAATAGCGGCGGTTTTCGTAATGCAAATGTAAAGCCGTAGCTGCTGTTGACTGTACTTTAGAATTAGTTTCGTCATATCAGTAGCCCGTGTTCTCCTCTGAAGTGTGATCTTCCTCAATATCACGATTCAACTGATAGTTTCAGAATCAACTCAATGCTCAAAGAAACAAAATACAGTTGTAGGTATTATCTAGTAGGTAAATACTTTTGTTGATGTCTTAAATGATTTATGAAATTAATTTGAATTTTTTTATTTAAATTAAGTTCATATTCTAGAAAGGTTATCACCTCGATATACCTATAGTCCACTTGGCACCTCTGGAGAGACTGCTTCACCGCCCAGGTCTCTATCGAATCGAAGTTTTCTCATAGTCCACAAACGCCAAGCAAAGTGGCAGATTATACTCCTCGGTCTTCTGTATAACCTGCCGCAGCGTATGGATGTGGTCTATGGTGCTAAAGCCTTTTCGGAATCCGACTTGTTCGGGAGGCTGGAAGTCGTCGAACCTGCGAGCGAGGCAATTCGCAATTACTCTCGAAACCAACTTATAGACATGGCTTAGAAGTGAGATGGGTCTGAAGATCTTCAAACGGGTGTAATATATAAAAATTCACAATATAATTTTACACAGTAATAAAACATGCTCTAAGCTTCCATAACAGACACGACGGTGCACCTTAATCTAACGCACGTCGTGTATGTTAGGGCTCCTAGCTAAACTTTATTGGGGTTCTTAAAATAGAACCTCGCAATATCCACCAAGACCATGGCCGTTATTTTCATTTATTTCAATTTTTCCACGTTTATGATCGAATGGTATGCCCGCTATTTAGCGCTCGCCGCTCCAGTTTTATTGAGAAGAAAATATTTAATAAAACCGTTTTTCTTTGAAAGCACCCAACGATTTTATCGTTGCCAGCGTCAGGAATTATTCGATGGCCGACGACTCTTACTAATTTTATATCTTGAATGCAATTTTATGGAATAAGGGAGTCTTAATGCTATTTCGCTGTTTTATTCCGTTGGGTTTTTATCTTATGCATAATAATGACGTGTTTTCCGAGGTTTGTGGGAGAATGATCTGTTCTTTCCATTCCTGTACAATCTGTTTTACTTGTCGAAATATGTATTTGTGCCGATGATAAAATAAAATCGCACTTTGTAGTTTATATTACATCAGTGTGAAATCCACGGACACAAAATGAAAAATGTTTTCGTTTAACTACTTTTACAAAGAAAATCATTTTAAAATATTTTTCTGAAGTATTGCTGTTATCCTGTGCGATGAAAAAAAATCAAAATCGTTCAAAGGGAAATGTAGGGAATGCTTCTGTATTTTGAGCAAAAGGTTGGCGATGTGTGTCAGCCAATTTAATAGGTACTTCTAAAAGCTCTTTCTGTGGTCACCGCTACTGGCAAATATATGAACACATAGTTTCGCTCCGTTCCTCTTGGCCTCATTGGAGACGAATCTTTAGTCTATTCATTCAAAAATGAGCCTAATAATAGGCTTATAAAAGTTGAATTTGTGAAATCAATCATGACAACATATGGTGCTGATTCTGTCGTGCCCGCTTTTCCAATGGACGTTTTCTTTGTCTTGTTCCGAACGCTAATTTATGTCTTGAAACTTTCACGTGAACACGTACTAACTTATGTTTGGACTAAGCTATAAGCTGTTTAAATAATTCTATTTA
This sequence comes from Chrysoteuchia culmella, assembly GCA_910589605.1. Taxonomy (NCBI): domain Eukaryota; kingdom Metazoa; phylum Arthropoda; class Insecta; order Lepidoptera; family Crambidae; genus Chrysoteuchia; species Chrysoteuchia culmella. The sequence continues at coordinate 12,452,225 of OU342657.1, read as the reverse complement.
GTTTTATTATTTGAAGAAATAGTTTGTGTTAGAACTTCTTATAAGATTAATATAAAATTTAATAGAGAAATATATTATTTTGGCCTTGGTTTACGTATATAAAGCAAAAATGTTTAATCGGTTACTTTTGCAGATACAAATAGTTATTAATATTTCGAGTTGCAGTAGACAGTTAACAATCGCTGCAAAAAGTTCTTTCGTAATTTGCACTTTATATAAGATAAATACCGTAATATACTTTATATAAGATAAAATTTAAATATCGCTTAACCCTATTTAAGATGCTCAGCTTTTTTGCCGCAGTTTGAGCTTTCAACTCGATGTTGTCGCCGAAGATGACAACTTCATGCCAAGAATTTCGAGATTGTCGGTGATTGGTACAGTTGTACCTCGAAAAGTAAGAGTCATGTTGAGCGGACTCTTTTTAGCGGAAAATAAACACGCCTGTGTTTTGGTAGCATCCAAACTGACCAATTTGTTGTCGCCCAAGACTTAGGGTCGAGTTTGCCTGTTCAACCATGGCTTATATTAAAGAACGAGTTTCCTCCCTGCTGGCATTTGCGCTAGATAAATATCGCTCCGTAACCGTGCTGTCGTCTGCATACCCAACAGTACAATGAATAGAATTGGAATAAGATTAAGATGATGATGATGATGTGTAAATCAATGGTACAATGGGTTTCCTCGTGGTCCCACTAATAGGAAAAATTAGTAGGACCAACTGTGGCAAAAAGGTTACCTTTTTCAATGAACCTCGAACCTCGCCCCACTGGGGCGAGGTTCATTAGAATAAATAAGTATAATTTTTTCCTGTCCACGTCCTCCCGTGACTTGTAACAAAATACAAGGTTAAGTTCACTGTGGAGACGCGGGGAGGTGTCGGGCGGTGGGGTAAGCGACCCCCGATAATTTATTATTGAAACATCGTCTTTGTACCTTCCTTTTCATATATTGTCTCCTCGATGCGTATTTTTCTCGTTATAATTTTCCCACTTTGTAGTCTACGGAAAACTCTTTGGTACGATTTATTGTGCAAATTTTGCCATACAAGTAATGATTAATTTGATTTTGTCATTTGAGTTAATGTCTGCGACATTATCAAATGAGTGCTTAGTGAATACTTACACTAATGCTTTAGAAAATTCCATGTTTATATCCATATTTACGTCTATCGTCATTTTCAGCCATTTTAAATGTCCCTACTGGTGCGGCATTTGCCATCCCAATGAATGGATAAGAAGAATGGACCATGATCCACCATGAAGGACCAATGCGCATTGGTGAGCCATTTTCTACACTGTCACCCAAATATCATTTTAGAGCAGCATTTACTATTGAATAACAAACTTCACTACAACGTACCAAAATCTATCGGTCACCTATAATAGCATTTCAAATGCATACCTACATTTACGAAACACAACGTATTAAAAATTCAAACGCTTGCTTTGTTCTTTTTGTTCTCAAAAATAACGAACCGCAATCATTATTCGCTCGTGAAACGGTTTAAAATAAAAACTAAAAGTGATTTCTCCGTAATTCTGAGTCGGCAACAACTTCCAAATTGCGCTCTGTGCAGGCAACGCCGGCGATGAAACAAATAGCAAAAAAAAGATCTACACTGTTATACTACCAATATAAGAAGACCTCACAAAATTCCCAGTTCAATGTGATCTCTGTGAGCTTTTGCATTGTTGGGAGGTCTACTCTGATTGGTTGACTCTTCCGCTTGCAACAATATACCAATTGAACAAACGAGGTACATTGTTGATCCCCTCATATACGAATGCCTCTTACCCTTGGTACGATCCACAAAAGCTCCTGAACAATTTAATACAATACCATATTAACTGTATGCCAATCTCATTCAGGTTTGTCAAATTGGTGCCTTGTTTATTATTACTTTTGTTTGGTGACTAATTGACTTTTGAAACTGATATGATAGCGATATAAACCTTTTAAAACTTGAAATAAATAACCACAAAAAGAAGGTATACAGGTGTTTGGTATAGAGTGATGCAATCACAGCCTCCACACACTCCTTGGTTCTGCAATATTGATTTAATATAAGTAGAATCTTTATTGTTATTGCGCATAGACTTCGATCGGGGCACATGCCGCTTAACAAATTTGATGAAGAAAGTTAGCTCCCCTAATTGTAATTTATGCGTTAAAATCGAGGATGTCCAACACTTGTTGGTGGAATGTTCCCGGAATCGAATACTGCGAGAAAACTTGGTTGCGAAGCTGAAAATCAACAACCTTGATATCGGTGTGTTCCTCAGTACTCTTTCCAACCCCTGGTCTGAAGAAGCATTGTTGATTTACAGTTTCGCAGCCCAAAGTATTTAAGTTAGATAAGAAATAAGTAATTAGATAGGTAACACATAGTAACGATGGGGCTGGCGTGTACAAGGTACAAAAGCCCCTTTTAAATAAATCAAGAGAGAAAAAAAAGAAGGTATCTTTTACTATTGGAGCATTTTTAGATGCAATGTTTAAAAATCCTAATAGTCATCAACAGGGAGCAAAATAATAGTTTTACGGCGAGGGCGCTATTTTTTATTTTGAATTTCAAATTAAAATACATTGCTGTGGTAGTATCCAAAATATAAACTGTGGTTGTCATTACATTGACTAAGTTGAGTCTCTTAAATATTTAGGTATTATCGTTGAACAAAGCCTGTCTTGGCACAGCCAGAACTAGTTATAGGTAGGGTAAGAAAATTGAAGTGGATCTTTAAGACATTAAGACATGTTATGACAAATACACTACTTAATCGAATATATATGGCCTTGGCGCAATCTATAATTATCTATTGCTTCCCTGTAACCACTAAGACGAAGTTTCTCGAACTTGAAAGGTCACAAAGGTCACTTCTTTAAATAATGTACTCTAAACCTAGGAAATTCTCTACAGAAAAGAGGAACACTATGACGCTTTTCGAATAGAAGGGATGATTTTTTTAATAGTATTTCCCTATTCTTATGAGCATAATGTTTATTTCCAACATTCAAATTGCTTATGATTTTGCATTAGAGAACCTAATGAACTGATCAGTTTTCCAATCACCATATTTCAGCATGCAATAGCGATTAAAATTACTAACGGATATTTAAAGCACCTGAATCGTCCGCAATTCGAATTCACAAAGAGATTTGATCACGAGATTACTCGATAATGTAATGAAAATGGCGGACGTGCGTTTGATACACTGGTATGTCATCGGATCGTCAATGCCATGTTGCAATGGAATTTTCAATCAGCAAATGCACTAGACTACTAAATTGGTGAATTGAATCAGCCATTTATCGACTAAATCTAATCTAGTTATTGCACCTAATAATATCTATTGGCTTAAATTATGGCATAATCTGAAACATAAAATAACATGATCTACTTCTTTAATATCGAAGTTTCTAGCGAAATCAACTTTTTATATTATTGAAAAAGTATGTTTTAGAAGCTCATGTCACAAAAGTCTACAAATATTACCTTTTACGTCTATGGTTTTCATGTGACTAGGACCAGTTTTAGTAGTTTAGTTTAACTTCGAATTAACTACCTTGACATATTAATAGAAATTAAACCAGAAGTTAGTACCTAACGTAAACTGTGAAACAGGCACTTAAACTTATAGCGTCGTCAAGTTGGATGTGCAGCCTGCAACAACAATATTGGTGATAGTTTCTTTAATACAGCTGGAACATCTGTTTTGAAACTTGCTGTGTCGACGAAGTATTAACTTATTACTAGCAGTATTTACTACTACTAACGAACCAATCCGTTCAATAGTTTTTGCGTGAAAGAGTAACAAACGATCAAACAAACAAACTGACATACTTTCACATTTATAATATTAGAAGGATTAAAAAAGTAATCAAAATGTTTAAGATTATTTTGGTGTTTATCGTTTTCGTAAAGGTTATGTCAAACTGTCAACTTGCCGCTAGACCAACTGCTGCTAAACTTAACATTGATTGGTTCTAATATAATCGTAACCTCTTAGCCGTTAAATGAGCAATGTTACAAGAGAAAGAGAATGTCGCAGTGATTTTCATTTATTATTGCATATAAATGCATTTCTGAAGATTGGCTGACCAATTTAAATGTAGCGCTGTATTATACTTTTAATGGATAAAAATAGGGTTATTCACAGTCGGATACATTCCGCGTTTTCTAAAACTCCTATAAGAGTAATGACCTCAAGTCCGAATTACCCTGTACTAGATAGCCCGCTGCGCGTACCCCAAATGGCGCCCGCGAGAGACGCTGTGAAGTACTGGTGGGCGTCGCAATCAGCAATTAGAAATTTTGGCGCGCGAAAAAAGGGACTAAAATTATATTGCTACTTTGAAGACCCCAAACTTTTGTCACGGTGAATGAATTGTTTATGTTACTCATTGGTCGTTAGGCGAGGTATCTAATTATTGTTTAAAACATATTTTTATTTCATTATTTATTTATGTTATATATTTATAACACAAGGCATCTATCCTCTACGAAACGGAGATTTGCTTCGTTTTTTATCGGGATCTAAGAGGCGTCTATCCCTTACTAATTCATACTATTAATACGATATTATACGAATAACTTATATATAAATAATAAACTGCAGGCACGCGTAGCAATGCACTTGTCCGGTTTTATAATTTGGTTAATTGAGTTGAAAGTTTTTAGGACATCATCGAAATTCCGACTCTGCGGAAGTCGGATCCACATTCGTTCGGACACACCTGACGGAGTGCAAGTATTAAGCCAAACCGGACGGGCTTCGTCCAGTCATCCGACACCGAAGCTCGACAAATGCCGGCCCCAATTACCTCGTTCTCGGGTCGTTTGACACCGCGATAATACCGTCATTACTGGCCATTTGAACCAAACAAAGGTTTGTTTGTCCTGAGTTACGTTTCGAGGTCGTTGGCCGGGTGATCAGCTGATTAGCCTGTTTGCAGGTCAGCATTGTGGGGATAATCGCACGAAAGATTTGTTTGGTACCCGACGATATTTATTACGCTCGTTACCATGTTATTTTTTAGTTATGAAGTTGACTTTTCTGTATTTCAGTTCAGTAGACAGGGTTTACAGGAAAATTTTAATGCCTGCGAATAGTGCTAATCTAATCTAACAGGTTTATCACAATCCAACGGCTCACTTAGTCGTATACTTACTTTCTACCGCGTTATAGACGAAATTGTAGAAAAACACTAACAGAATTGTAGATGCTTTTTATCAAAAACGTTAACCTTATTTTGAAAACGGTAAAATCTCACCGTACCATTATGTCAACGAAACCAGTGCCGTGACAGATGCATGCGATCATAAGGGCTATTCTCAAAATAAAAGAGAGCAAGAGCGTGCGTGCGGACGAATATTAATGAATGTAGATGAAGCAGCAGGTGCAACTGAAGTGGCAATCCATTTTTCTTTTTACTCTATGGAGATATATGTACTGGTATCTACCAGTACAAATGAATGATTTTATAGTAAATCTTTACAATGTCAATTATACACACCAAACATCTCTTGATAAATCTTTGAATGTTGAGCGGAATCATGAACATCGCGCAATATAATATGATACAGCGACATATCAAAAGGAATGAAGAAATTGAGTCATAATTAATTATTTTGACTAAATTTTTACAAATGTTTCACAATCGATTAAGATGAAACAGCCATCTAATTATAACTTTTTAATTTTGCATTTTACAATTCCATTTTTATGTGATAAATATTAAACAAGAAAGTATACTAGAAAAAAAAACAACTTTCGAACCCGCATCCGTTACATTTGTAAAAATGTTTCTTTCGAATGCGAGGATATTTCTCTCATTGATGAAAAGACGGTGGCACACCGTAGAAAGGTGAATATACTGGAGAAATTCGACGTGTCCTCATAGGTCTCTGTAGCATAATTGGTTAGTGCATTGGGCTGGATTCCTAAGGATGCGGGTTCGAATCCCTTCAGAGCGACATGAGACAAGTTGTTTTTTTCTAGTATGTTTTCTTGTTTAGTATCTATATTTATTATAATCATATTACGATGATCATGATAGTCGAACATGTGTAAAAATACTGCGTAAAAACTGTTACCATTCCATTTAGAATTATTTCCAACAAAATGCTAGTTAATCTCACAAAGCGTGTTGTAAATCTACATACTATTAACATTTAAATACATGACGAGGCATTTCCTTTCGAGCCGCTAACAATAGTTGAATTTTGGCGATTGTCGGACAAACTTGGCAATCAGCTATTCAAAGTAAAATTATATACCCAACAATTATTGGGACGGAAACTGCTGGGTGCCCAAACAAAGGCTTAAGGCATATATAAACTAGATGTGGTAATTCTTAATCGAGTTAGCAAAGAGTAACCATCTTGTATTTACAATAGAATACCAATTCCCATCATTAGATTAAATTATTGCGTGTTACTGTGGACGCTCTTTGACTCTTTTATGGGACGACTAAATAAAGATTTAGTGTTCTTATTTTGATATCCAAACTTGTTTGGAGAATCTATTCTTTAATTCGTCATATCCTAGCAGGACACCGGTGTCCAGACAAGAACACGATGGTATATATTATATTGTCCCACAACCCGTGGCCTGAGAGATTAGGAATTCTTTATTCTTTCCAGGAAGAAGGCTATAATCTCAAGATATTTTCTTTTTACCTTGAAACTCTTACCTGCCTTTAAGCAATCTTTCTTTCTTTTCTAAAGACACATCTAGTAAGTTTTATAATAAAAGGCCTAAGGCACGCTTCGGCAACTCAAAACCAGGGCTACCCTCACCGCCCCGCAGTTCAATTGCTTGATTAATACAAAGTCGCCATTATTTTAATTGAGGTATCCGAGCTCTGCGATTTGTTTTAATTGATAATTTCCCAAAGCCCTTCCAGCGTAGTTTGGCCTTATATATTTGATTGTTTTATAAATATACCGTTTGTGTTTATTGTTCGTGTCTGTTTGCTCATTGCCTATTTTATGACGTTTGTTTTAAAGTTAAACAACTTTTGTTTTCCTACACATAACTATCGTATTGTTGGACGCTATGATTTAATAATAAGAATATTGATTTTACTTGAGTGAAATGGGTTTTTTGAACAAAATGTTAATATTTGTATTGTAGCTTTACGAATTGCATTATCGTGATGTTTGTAAAGTCTAAGATCGTCGATTGAGTCAGTTACTATAATATTCAGCAGTAAAAACCTAAATTCACAGTAAAACAGATTATTTTAAGAAGAAAGCGAAAAAATGAGCTTCTAGCTGATGAAAGGTCGAAACTCCGAGTCAACACTACTTTCCTGATTACAAAACTTGATTTCTAAAGGCCAAACTGTATAGACAAGGGAAGTTCTCAGAAAGAGGGCATTTGGGGGTGATCAAGGGGCGGGAGGACAGGAAATGAAGACCACAACTCGCCTCCAATTTGCCCCAAGTTTTCGCCTCTAGGAAATTAACTGGAGGCACTTTGGAATCTGCAGTCCTGACGGAGTAATGATTTTTTTTTTCAAGTTTCGTTTTGTAACAAAAGTTTTCGCTTGACAGGAAATTTAATTTGATGTTTCTCGCTTTGATGAACTCTTGATGGCATTTTTGTTTGAGTTTTTTAAATTTATTTTAATTTGCAAAATAGCCCGAGTGAATTGTTTATAAAGTATAGTTAGGTATATACGATGGCACAGTGGTCGGGGGTCAATCATTATAAATATCAGACATTAGTATCACACACTTGATCTGATTTCGAAAAAAGTAGCTTAAACATCTGTGGTTCGGATATCAGAACCAACGAAATATGGACACAAATATAGATATATTATCACCCAGACACAGGACAAACACAAAATGTTCATTGTATAACGTCATCATGTCCTAGTTGGGGATCAAGCCCATCGAACGAACCACGCGACGCCATCATCGGGCTCGTCAGTTTCTTTAATTATGCAGATTAATTTTAAATAGTTTTCTTTGTGTATATGTATGAGCAAAAGAAAAATTGCTAGCTTCTAGATCATCACTTAGCTGTGTCAATAATAACTATGCATTTTCCAAAAGAGTACACTCGCTTACACATTGCTATCTGCTTGTTTAGCAGGTCAGCGAAGCAAGGATCCTGTCTTGGCTATCATCACGTGCCCTTTGCCACGTGCCATAGAGGTTTTAGGTGAATTTCGCAACAATAAAATATTAAAATTATTGAAAATAACAGTTCAACTAATAGTAAGCTGTTAGGTATAGGAAAGTGAGTTTTTTTATTGAAATGGTACTACTGCCATTAACTAAGATTTAGGTGTGACTTTATAAACTAGTAAATATTTACGCACAAACGTAGGTATGATTAGAGCATTATTGCAGGCATCGAAAACTATAAATGAATTGGTAGGTCATTTATATATATTCATTAAAACAGACTGCAAAAAGTAAAAAATAAACTTGTGTGAGTCAGTGCCAGCCAAGACATTCTACATTGTACTTATATACTTATATTTTCTTGCCTTGGGTGTTAAAAAAGTTAATATTTTTCTTTTTGATGTCGTTTTTTTTTAGTTTTTATTTCTCAATTTTTGAAGTTAAAATAAGTTCCGCAATTACCTACACTAAAAAACGGAACTATGAACTTGTCATCTATGATTATGGCATCTAGGTAAATAGTGATGAAAGCGACACTATTTACAAGATATCCTGAAAACTCCTAAACCGATTTCAAAATTTCAAAAAATGAGACCTTCTTGGGAACAAACCTGATGTAATAGCGGTAATAAACATACATAAAAAATATATGCGATGAATTTATAACATCCTTCTTTTTGTAAAGTCGGTTAAAAGAAACTATTAATGACACATCGCAACAGTATTTATAACCATTCTACAGACAGACATATGCATAACCTAACGCCATAAATCCCTTACAGGGCTGTCAAAACATCATACTAAACCATTCTATCCCATCATTAAAAGTAAGAAAAGCACAATAAAACAATTTTATTTCGAAATTCACCTCTGCAACTATCCAACATGTTACAATACAGTATGCTTACCTGCAACAAAAAGTAGTAGCACCTGTGAAATGTTATGTGCGCTCGCGCGTAGTGCCGCGTCATGTGCACAGAAATGTATCAAGAGCTCGAGGCGCGCGTGCTCATGATAGTGTTCCCGTTTTTATGTAAATCAGTATATGGTATAGAAGGCTTACTTTGCTTGTGCTTTAGATCACAGCTTTAGATAGTGTACCCGTTTTTAACTGACTTCCAAAAAGGAGGAGGGTCTCAATTCGGTTGGTGTGTTATTTTTATGTGTGTACAGTCTCGTGCAATTATATGTATACACTTTACAACCTTATCGCATTGACGTGACGCACACAGAAACACAGCACAAATTTTAATGTCATTCAATATTGTAATGTGACAAGGTTGCTTAGTGTTTCTATGTTATTGCACATGACTGTACACCGATTACACCAAGATTTTTTAGTAACTGCCGGTATGGGACGGTTTTTTTTAACCTGCAACAAAAAGTAGTAGCAAATAGTGGTACACAGTCTATACTCTGTGATTTGACTATGTTATGTAAGTACTTAAGGTTGCCCTCTAGCAAACTATCCATTATCCACCATCTCATCTGTCATTGAATATCTCTTCCCTTCTGCTGGGGCACTGGCCTTCCTTATGGATAGATTAGAAAGAGGTATCAATCGATTGTTAGTAATCATCGATTGGCTCATCGTCCTTCAAGCTTTGAAAAATTCTCTGGTGACCCTATTGCAACATTATCATTGCTACATTATGCAATTGTTTTGATTTGGATGATAATTTGAGTGACAGAATAATGATAAACCATGAACGATTAATAATGAAAATCCAAAATATAATAGTGTTTTGCCACAATTAGCCACACAGGTAATACGAAAAGCTATTTAAACTAGCTGTCAGTTCGTTTCCACTGTATTTCCTATAGAATTAACATGACACGTGCCATTGGTATGGTAATGGAGCTACGGTCATGGCTGGATGCGTCGCGTGCGCAGCGCGTGCGACCAAATGAAAGGTCGTTTGTTAACGAACTATTATTATTTGAAACCTTTTTCATGTTGAAGTAATTTTACTGTGTTCATATAATAATGCGGATAATATTGCTTATTTTTTCGAGGGCGTTTTCATTTCGTTTATGGAATTATAATTTTGTAACATAAGTTTATAGGGGAACAAAGGTTTTCAGGTCGCGATCATGACTTGGACGACGACGCAGCGTAAGAAGGCTCTTCGTTAGGTTGACAATTATGACCCTGGTAAAGGTGGCGGGGCGCCGATGACTGCAAGTCGTTCAAAGTCACACCCGCTATTTGTGGCGCTCTAAGGGAGGCCTATGCCCAGCAGTGGATTTCAGTCCTCTGCTGGAAATAAGCGACTGACTGGTGATGACGATGATGATTTTTTTGTAATTATTTTTTAAAATAATTAACTTGTTGTTATTTCTATATACGCCACTTAATATGATTTACTGTACCATATTAATTTACCTTCTTTATTCTTAATTCTCAGATAGATTATATCATAATCTTTTCTGTACCCACAATTTATGTTTTAGTTTAGAGCTTAACTCAAAAGTTCGAAAGACTAGAATACAAATCTCATCAAAATGCACACGTAACATACACCTCTTCATTTTGCATCCACACGCATGCGTGACCACGACACGCGCTCTATTGCGTACGCGCAAATGTAGCAGGCGAAACAGTGATTTGAATATTATACCACGAATGATACGTATTTATTAATATCTGGTGATTAAATGTTTATTAATTGATTAATTGTTAGTTTATTTTTACACGGAGGAATAGCCCATGCGCATTGGGCCCGCGTGGTGGGTCATGACCCGTTCTCCTTATCCATCCAAAAGTAAGGAAGGCCAGTTCCCCAGTAGTAGGGGACATTAAAAATGGGTGATGACGACGACTATTAATTGTTTAATTTATTTTACTGGTGTAAAATATCTGATTCCCTTGCGAAAACGCAAATATAAAAAAAAACCAAAATCACACTACGTCGACCTGCACGTCGACGCTTTTGTCCACGCGTTCGGGCCTTTGAATCATAAAATATACCTATGACTTTTGAGGTATATGTGATAATATGAGTAGTCATATTATCACATATACCTCAAAAGTCATACCATTTTAGCATAGGCAAGGTTTTGGTTACGTTAAATTTTGAGAAGTAAATAATCTAAAAAAGTATATATATAAGTCTACATTCTGACAATTATGATTATGTTGATAAGTAAAGATTTTCATAGGTAAAAAATCTAAATAATAGTAGCATACCTATGAATAATCATTCGCTCGGTTGCATTTTAGACTTGTTAGCCCCATCTCGCTACGGATCGCTTGGAATCGCAAATTATCGCTCCTTCAAAGGGAGAACCCTAACCCAACTTTTTGCTGCAATTTGAAAATAATTAACATGTTGCATTTACATAATTGGACCTATTTCGATGCAGTGGGGTGGAGGACCTCAAACAATTCAGACAAACTGTAGAGATACTCGAACTCTTTATACATAAAGTGTCATTCTTTTGTCTGGTATAATTTTTCAAATGTTTTTTTTTCACGAACAACGGCGAGACTCTTAGCCTTCATCATACCTGATGTTAAGTATTGATAAGGCTGAAGATGGAAGCGAACCTCTCCCGGAATCCTCAACCACTGAAGAACTGCTATCTTATCTCTAACTGCCGGAACACAATATGCTGAAAATTTCTTTGTTATAGCGTCAGACTTACTTAAGATGGTGGTAGCCAGCCAGGCGGACTTACAACAAGTCCTACCACCAACCAAATTGTAACCACATAATATTTTGTTTTCATTATTTATATATTCAGAAATGCTCGAATTTTAGTTCGATCATGTGGAATATTTCAATTTCTCAAAATGTTATAAGATTGTACAACGTCCAATCAATTTTCAATCCAATACCGAAGTAAATAATGCACAGAGGGAGACAAAATAGCTCTTCATTTTATAACAGTTAAAACGAGCTCAATTTTTTACACTTTATGTTGCTTTCATTATTTTATAACCCCAATAAATATCATTTAAACTGCAAAAGCTTACAATGCAACGTAATAATAGCATATTTTTCTTTATAATTTATGAATTTCGAAACTCGTTTTCTACACAATATAATCCATTTATTTAGTTTATTAATATTAAACGAATTTTATAACTCACCGTCAAAGGTACCAGTTACTTTATATTCTTTTTGCAGATAAACAAATTCAACTTACTTTGTAAATGGTTTTCAAGTTTATTTGGTAAAATTTTTAATATGCAAGTTTTGAAATGGGGGCATTTGGTTACTTTTTGTTTTTATTACGATGAACCATTAAAAAAGAATAAAAAAAGTTGAATTAGTTAAAACCAAGTAATTAGACCCGCTTTTCTAGAAGAAGAGCACGCGTAGCAAGTTTAACTGTACAGTGAGGGACAAAAAAGTGCTTGCCTCTGTCTCCATCAGCTTAGGTATAAAAAGATATCTATCTAGTATTGTAATCAGCATGAAACTAATAACGTATGTACAGATAATTTGATTTCAATCACATGATTTAATCTATTAGGGTAATATCATGATATTCATGATATTATGCTTACATCCGCAAAATGGAAGCAAAATTAAAATTCATTGGTTTTTGGTGGATATTAACATCTCGTTTGATACGTGAAACAAATTGCTTTTGAGTGTTTTTGTATAAAGAACATTAACACATTGACGTTTGTATACATTTTAGGTGTTTTTTTTACATGAAAACAAGTTACAAAAATATAAATATTTCAAGCCATATAAAACCTTGTCACAAATTAAAAAAATATATAAAATAATTAAAATATTCATACAGTGTTTTGTCTTCAAGACTAAAATTAAAAAAGCTGCTGACCCATGGGTCACTATTTTTCTATCTCGCCATTACACACGTTAGACGAAGATTTTTCTCTTATCTCCCACTACGTAGCGGTAACGAGGCGAAAGTTTCACGTGTATGCCGTCGTTAAAGGCCCTCGGACTTTTTCTTTTAACGAATTTTCTTGGACAGTTCTGTGCGCAGTTTTTATGTGCGGCACTGTAATAGTTTTAGTGATCGCCTCAGAGAATTGTGAGGTTTTTATTAGATTTTGTACCTGATCTTTTTAGAAGTTTTGTTGTACAGTCAGCAGTACATCGGGCTTTTCAGTTACATAAAACTTTTTAGGTCAACGGTAACGGCTATTGAATGTACAAGCTAAAGCAAAAAAAGCAACAGTTCACTATGACAGTACCTTTACGCGATAACCTGCGCCCGCCCGCGGTTTCATCCGCGTGGTTCCCGGTCCCGTGGGAAAATCGGGGTAAAAAGTAGCCTATGTTTTAATCCTATTCTATATATATAGCTATCTTCTATCTGCGTGCCATCATCCAAATGGGTTTAGTAGTTTTTGCGTGAAAGAGTAACAAATATCCAAACATTCAAACATTCTCACAAACTTTCGCCTTTATAATATTAGCACAGTCTATCAATACATACAGTCATCCGACGGACACGTTTTGCCAGAGCAACCGTGTGGGGTTCGCGGGGCGAAAGGGGGTGCTAGCGAGACCGAGCTGCCATACGCTCACTCGGGACAATGACATATGTCCTATCAAATACTATGAAAGTCTTATCAAAAGCGGCATGGCCGTAAGGTTTCAAGGGCGTTGTCCCACTGTAGGTCCTTATTATACTGTGATATTAGTAAGATAGTAGAAAGTAGGATAGGATGGCACGTTGATTTTCGTAGTACAGGGGGCCTACCATCAATTGTAATGCGATTCATTTTAGGTTACTTTCAGGTAGTAAGAGCGGGACGCCGCTAGACGTGCCATATGGCAGCATCCCACTCTCACAACCTACAATGAATTGCATTACAGTTGATGGTAAGGCCCCAGGTGTAAAGTTTGGCGTGCAGTCGTGTTTACCATCGAACGTATAGTCCGAATAATATGACGACCTCCTTGGTAGAGTGGTACGTATACCGTTTTCAAGGTGTCGCCTACTCTGAGGCCCTGGGTTCGAATCCCGGTAGGGGCTAAGGTTTGTATGATGAATACGAGCATTTGTACCTGAGTCATGGACGTTTATATATATTTCTACACATAGATACTTATATATGTATAATAATTATAATATGTATTTATATCCGTTACCCTAGTATCCCATAACACAAGCCTTACAGTGCTTTCTTTAGGGCTAGATTAATTGGTGTGATTGTAAGAAATATTTATTTATTTATTTAATATGTTGTTTCAGTATCATGTAATTGTAATTGGGACATAATAAACAAGTTTATTAGAAATTATTCTTTTCAATGTCGCTTTTTGTTAACACACAGAAAGATACACATAGGTAACCTGCACTAAAAAGCCTTAAGGTGGTACGACTTCCATACAAACAAACATTGCACATTAATTGGTTCATCATACATTAATAATTCATAAATACATGTGCAACTAACTTGTTTCAGTTATTTGTTTGCGCGAAATTATAAAAAAAATGTACTTTCATACATGAGGTATATAAATACGATGGGTCACACACACATACGTAGAATTATTGAAATTATAAGATATTAGTATATTCGTGTTTTATGTATGAATGTACAATTTTTTAATTATTTCGCGCAAACAAATAACTGAAACGAGTTAGTTGCGCATGTGACAGATCGCGGTTCCTGAAATATTTAGATATCATCACCCTGAATTGGTATTAAATTTCAAATTCAAATTTAAAATTTCTTTATTAACCTTGTAACAGAGTAAGTTACACTAGGTAAGTTATAAGACAAATACATAAAATCAAATTAAAAATTTGTTAAAAAAGGCAATCATTAAAATGCAATGAATCAATACTATAAATAATAATAAATAATTTAAAAAAACAGCAAAACTGTCGCGTAATTTTGCGCGTAAAGACGATTTTTCGTATTTTTTTTTTCATTATCACTTAAATACACTATTTATCGATTTAAAACGGTTAATAACATTTAATTATATAATATTATCTCTTTTTTTATCTCATTTTATCATTTAAAACATAAACTAACACTGTTCAAACATTTGTTAAAATACGCTATTTATTTATTTATTTACTGAATAGGTATTTATTTTTAATTATTTTTTTATTGACTTTTTTTAAAATCTGTTTCTGTACGTCTTTAGTTTTATGCCTTCTAGATACTCAGTAAAAATTTCAAAAAAATCTATCGTATAGTTTTTTTAAAAAATGCATTCTAAAATTTCGTGACGTAATCGTCCCAAAGTGGGCTTCCGGCACGTCCGCATATTTTTGAAACGTCCCAATTCGGGTCGTGCGGCACGCGACTGGTTATTCACTTAAAAATTCGCCTTTAGTCAACTTCATATTCATAAACTCATTAATTGTGTGTATTATGTGTGTAGTCAGTGTGTGTAGTGTAGTCGATCGCTAATTATTTTGGTCTCTCGTTGCTATGGAAACATTCCATAGTGATTCAATACTCTTTGAATATTTCTATAGAAATAGCGCCACCGGGAACGACTAAGAAGAATTTTCATAGAATTTAGTAATCTTTTGATCACAGAGTATTTTTTTTAATTAATAACAAAATACACGAAAATGTGTTCAGTGGCCAGAAAGTTCCTTAGTTGTTCGTCAGAGGAAGTACTATCATATTTATTCTGATAAATCGTGTTTGACAGCGAACTTCGTAATTTTATCTGGTCGCGAGTTAGATAGGTAGTCAGGCTGCCGGCATACATTTGGAGTTCTAATTCGTTAGTCCTAATTCAAATGGATGATCAAACAGTTCTGATCGTACGCCCTTCCTGGCAACGAACCTACTTTGATGAGTAGCTACATACAGAGAGAAATATATTTGGGTCAAAATAGACCACACGCTAAACTTCATAGCGACACTGGAGTTCGGAAATATAGCTCCGAATTGCAATTTATCAACCTACTAAGCCAAGAAAATAATAATACCAGTATGAGAAACTGACTTTATGTATTTGTAAAGATATTAGTAAAAGTTAATTTAATTTTTACTGTTATCCTTTAAAATCCTTAATCTTCTTCTTATCTTATGAGGATTAATGACCCCCTCTGAAGTCAGGCTTCTGACTTGGCTTAACGACTGACAACAGCCGGGACCGAGACCACAGATTAGTAAATAGTTACTCTAGAATTGCCCTCTGAAGCACGGAAGCGCTCAGTTATGCCACTTTACGGTCACCCTACCGACACCTGACCGGGCCGAACGTTGCTTAACGAGCGTGATTGATTACGATCAGTCTGTCACGCGCTACAATACAATTTCCTTAATGATAGGTATTGGTAGTAAGTTCACGTAATCGAATAGGCTTGTATTTCTTTGCATAGGTATTTTCCTCTCAGGGATTGAGGTTAACCGTTTTTTAGGAAAAGCGCATGGGCCTTTTATTTGATTCTTTAATTTAATTGTTTATAACGTCTTTAAGCACGCAATTTCGTGCGATCCTTATGATTTTGTCTCCGTCCTTAAAGTATTCTTCTATGTTAAGGACAAGTGAGTTACAAGTATAAGTGAGTTATGTCACGCTCGAGTACCATCGGAAATGTTCGATGGCTCCGATCAAACAGAACATTTGAATCCAAGCCATTGATTGGCTAATCGGTTTGCAGTCTTTGCGATGAAAATCTTTATTATTAAAGTGCACTCGCTCTGAGATTTCTTTGAAGTTGGAAAGTTTTAAAAAGTTTTTGTTTGAAAGCAATTGCAATTTTCACTGGAGCTGGCAGGTCTACGAAGTTATTTGATTACACATACCTACCAGTAAATACTTTTTAAAAGTATACATAATAAATATTAAACAAGAAAAGTTGTTTCATCTTAATCGATAGTCAAACATTTGTAAAAATGTTTCTTTCGAATGCGAGGATATTATTGTCTCATTTATAAAACAACGGTGGCCAACACCGTAGAAAGCGGAATATACTGGAAAAATTCGACGTGACCTCATAGGTCTCTGTACCATAATTGGTTAGTGCATTGGGCCGGATTCCCAAGGATGCGGGTTCGAATCCCGCCAGGGCGACATGAGACAAGTTGCTTTTTCTAGAATATTTTCTTGTTTAATATTTATCACATAAAAATAGCATTATTAAATGCAAAATGAAAAGTTAAAAAAGTATACAAAATAAGTTATGTTTCTCGAGATAAATTAACAATTACAAAAAAAAGGAACACAATTTTCCATGTCTAGATGTATAGACATAGATTACTAGTAACTTGTTACGTAATTTCTGAACACATGGTCCAAGTCAGTTAATTAATAAAAATGATAAACATGACAAAGTACAAACACTACTGTGCAAATGGGGGTTTCTTAACACCCTATACCACGCGTACAAAATTTCATACAAAATAAAATACCTTTGTCAGACCCAGCTTTGTAATTAGGTTAGTATTAATAATCGCCCATCATCCATCATCAGCCTGTGGACGTCCACTGCTGGACATAGGCCTCTCCTAGCTCACGCCTGTTGTGGCGTTCATAGGAGGCTATTAGCCTACTGCTACCACGCTGGCCAGACGGGTTGGTAGAGGTGGGTGAATAATCGCCCACTATACAATTTTTTGTATATAGGTATTCTTTATCTCATTTTTTAAACTTTTGTTTATAAATAGCCAATATTTCGTGCAGACGATAGCTAGACGTAAGTTAATTAATTAATACAATATTCCATAGTGGAGTTTAGTGTTACGGGTTTCGAGAGTATGTTCAATACTCACGAAATCATAAAATGCCTCGCTTAAAGTTTATAATGTTCTGTCTCAGTCTCTGGTTCTGACAGCAATTATCTAGTTTGTGCATAATTTTGCACAATGGGCTTTAAATATTGCCTTGTTATTTTTATGTCTGGGTCTTACATAAAGATTTCGTTAGACAGTTACACCTATTTCACTATTCTATACGTAGTACAAACGTAATACGTAGTAAAAACTTTAAAATGTCGCTTGCACCTTTCCCACGACGATCGTCGGGCTGCGCTCGAGTGGCGCGGCGATCCTAGAATCGAGTACTTTTGACGCTAACGATCGGATTGGGGCCCGTTGTCCACTGCGTCCGGCGAATATTAAACGGTGTTTGAGATATCTTTTGTTTGCACAAGAAAGTAAAGTTATTTTTATACTTATAACAAATTTCAAACAGAAATATATTGGAAAAAAATGAACTCGGCCATAAGTGAATTCTCAGATGGGACTCGAACCCACGACCTTTGGGAATCCGACTCACTGCTTTAACCACTGAACTACCGAGACTTAAGCTGCAGTGGTTAGAGCAATGAGCCGGATTCCACTCGTTTTATTTGTTTTTATTATAAAATTGGTGAGGAAGTAAAAAAACTATATTTATATATCTATCGTATCGAGTAGAACAAAGTCGCTGGCATCAACTAGTTCATAATAAGATAAGAACTAGTTGATGCCAGCGACTTCGTTCGCATGGACTTTTCAGCTTTTGCATCCGTTGACATCGAACGCATGGACGTACTCCCAAAAAATGTCCCATACCTCTGATTTTTATATGTCAACAGAAAACGCCCATTACACTAAACGACTTTTGCTAAGGCGCCATTTCCATATCTCTTATAGTTTAGCTGGTTTCTAGCGTCATGCTCGTGAACGGGTGCTGCCAGTGGGATGGGTCTGCTCATGTCTGATTGTGTTAAAATGTGTTGAGATATTTTATATTTTTGTTTCAATGTTATGTTATCAATGTTATGATGTTTTAAGTTGAGAGCGGGACTCTGCTTGATCAGAATAAATAAAAATAAGTAATGTTCTCCAATTATTGTAATTATATGGAAAGTAATTATTATTATTTTTAATTTAGTTTAAATACGCTTTATGATTATGACCCAACTGATGCGTCTTCCAGTAACATTGTAAGTTGCGTCTTACATTAATGCACTTTTATCTTTCTTTTACCTACTCCAGTAGTAGACCTGTAGCCGCTAGCTGGCATTGCTCCACCTGATGTTGGCAGAGCTGTGGCGAGTTCGGATGAGTGCTACAAAAAACAAAATGACCCGAGGCACCTCCTGCACAACCACCTTCCAGGCCCCGATTAACTAAAAAGTCGGCATAGTTTTATAAAAGACTCGACGCCGATCGATGGTAATGCTTCCCATGTTCGCATCAAACTCTTGGGGTAAAGATACCGGGCATCGCTCTCAACGTTCTCCACACTCGCAGAGAGCTTACCACCGGGCCATAATCTCCCATGGCCGACTTGGAGGTCATTAAACAGACTCCGAACCCAGGTCGGCCGCTGCAAAGAAAACATGTGCCGAGGGGTGAGGTTCCGACAACACCTGCGAGTGTGGTACCTCCCCACAGACTATGGGACACCTTTTGTCTTGCCCTGCGTGTCCATCAACCTGCACACGCGAAGACCTATATATAGCGATCTCACAAAATCTAAATCCAAAAAATAATCGACATGATAATAATATAATCTTTCTTTTTTGTTGTTGCCATTGTATTTTTTATATTTATACACTTTTACATAATTACCTGAAGTACGTCATGCTCACTCAAACGTTTCTTCGGCGGTTTCGTGTGAGGCGGGTCGTTACGTTCCCTAAAATATGGTTGAGCGAAGCGATGGTTGGTTCATGCGTCATCCTCGTGAACGGGTGCCGCCAGCGGAAATGGGTCTACTTCAGTCTGCTTGTCTTAACGTTGTGCATAGAGCTTAAATATTTTCATCTAAAATAAATTGTAGCAGCACAGTAATCTTGTAATGCGAGAAATGTTATAATGTATGTCCTTCCTTGCGAGTTGAAAATTGATTACGGTTAGGATAACCATAAAAATGCACTTTTATTTTAGTATTTTTTTGTGATGAAAATTTATCTTACCCATGTGTATAAGGTCACTTTTCAATTTGACGACTTATAGCTTATATTACGGCTAGTCCTAGTGGCTATATGCTACAAAAAGTTTTATTCAAATCCGTTCAGCAGTTTCCGAAATTAGCGTGTACAGACAAACAGACACATAGACAAACATACAGACAAAAATAAAAAAAAGATCTCAACCTATTCTGTTATTGTTTTTACGTCGTCTCCAATTAGTTTTTGGTGAATATATTCAAAGTACAGAAATTTTGATTATATATAGCTCCTCAGGTCATGATGTTAACTACTTAAAATGTTATAGTGACGTTATCCTTGAATGTCAGTTTACACTTACACTTACTTTTACACTTATTACAGCCGTAGCCGGTTTCACCAAAATACATTTTATAAATTGGTATAGAGTATTTATTGTAATTTGCTTGTCAAATATGTCAAATTCCATACATTAGAGCTTTGACAAGCAAAATATTGTCGTACTTATATTTAAATATTGTATTTTTTTTAATTTCATACTTTTAATTATTTACTTCTTTTTTGCAATTTACAATGTAGGTAGATATGGAAGCAACCCTGAAACCTAGTAAAAAAGTTTCTTCCTTTTTTTATTCCTGTGAGTAAACATACATAAAACATTGTATATCTTTTTTCATTAAACGAGAAATAATGAATCGGTTTAATCTTCAGCTGCAAAACCTATAAAATATAGCAAACACATTTATTTAAATTAATTTGTATGAGTTTTCATTTCATTAAAAAATAAAATAAAATAAAAAAATCTTATACATTGGAAATGCGCTCACGTCGTGAGATGCCTAGACGGCAGCTCTCGTAATTCCACGGGTATCGAATCTTGAAACTTACTCTAAGACAAACGATATATTTTCTTTAAAATAGTAGTAGTAAAACTTGGAAATGTTTTTCTTTCAAATGTGTATGACAGATATTTCCTGACACCAATATAATGAGGCTGGTTTACAGAGAATGTTATCCTGTACTGTAGGTATTTCGAAGTAATCCGATTTTTTTATATTAATAAGTATAAATTCGATACTATAATTTTTGCAGTAAAAACAACCAACGATATGAAATCTTGACTTGCCTACATAAGACAAACATCAGGGACCATCAACTCTTTGCGATTCTTTTTAGGTTGTGAGAATGGGATGCTGCCATACCGCGCGTATAGCAGCGTCTCTCTTTTACTATCTGAAAATAACCTAAAACGAATCGCTTTACAGTTGATGGGAGGCCCTCTGGACTTAAGGAGCAATCGATGCCGCCGGCTTGTGACCAATATATATTAAGCTAAATAATTAGTATTCTAATCATAGCAAAAAAAAAAGTTAGAGACAGGAAAACAAAAAAAATGCAAGATTCTAATAGATACGATCATTGAGAGAGCGCGTGGGGTCCGAAAGTGCATTCTCATCGGCCAATGTCCATTAGCCGGTAGGGCTGTCACATATCGAGTAATTTATTTTAACCATCATGTTTCTTAAAACTATGAAAATATTTAAATTCTGTAGGTAACGAAGAAGATTTAGAAATAAGAAGATATAGCCTTTTTTCATTAATTGCATTTAATTATTATATTCGTTAATCAAAACATACACAATAAATACAATATAACGCTGTTTTATTATTTATGAATATAGATATCTATATTATACTAGAGGCCGGGCGCGGTTTCACCCGCGTGGTTCCCGTTCCCGTGGGAATTTTGGGATCAAAGCTATCCTATCTCTTAAGTTGGACCAGACTGCTCACGGTGTGCCAATTTAATTTAAAATCGGTTAAGTAGTTTAGGAGTCCATCGCGGACAACATCGTGACAGGAGATTTATATATATTAAGATTATATAAATTAAAAAGCAAGTTTGCCATTCAGTAAGAAAATTAGTTCTCAGTTTGTACAATCGCTTTCAAATTATATTTATAAAACTAAAAAAAATATATCTATGCTACATTCATTATTAATGTATTTCTCTCCGTTACCTATTGGGAAGCGGTTAAATTTAACTTTTTCTTTACATATCTTTTAATTTTAACTCTAAATTATAACTTTAACTAAACAGGTCAGTATTATCACAGATTAGGTATATAATACTATACTGGTGTATTACTTACTTAATTTCAGATTTTGATACTTTTCAAATGAATATTTGTAAACATAATTTGGTATAAGAACTCGGAAATACAGACGCAGGGAGGGAGTTCCACTCCTTTGCTCTCCGCAATATAAAAGATGTTGAGTAGCGCTTGGTGCGACTTTTAGGAATATCAACCAAGAATGGGTGGTAGCCCGCAGTGCGTCTGGATGTCCGATGGAAGGAGGGGAATGGCGGTATGAGCTCATGCAGCTCCTGAGCACACTGTCCAAAGTATAGTCTGTAAAAGACCGACAGACAGGCAACTATGAAGCGGAGAGCTAGGGTGTGAAACTTGCTCTTTACCAGTTCTTTGTCGCCAATTAATCCCTCAGCTCTGCGTTGGATCGTGTCTAGTGGAGCTATTTGGTATTTCGCTGAGCCGTCCCAGAGGTGACTTCAATATTCCATGCAAGAGCGGAAGAGCTTTATAGAGAGTTGAAAGCTGTCCCGGCGTGAAATATCGCTTGACCTTATTTAGGACGCCCAGCTTTTTGGCTGCAATTTAAGCCTTGGATTCGGTACTGGTGCCGAGGTTGAGGTCTGAAGACAACTCCAAGGCAAAAAGCTAGAGACTGACGGCAACAGGTACAGATACACCCCGGAATGCAATTAGTGGAACCTTAAGTGGTAGAGTGGAAAGTATGTACGACGACCTCCGTGGTAGAGTGGTACGTACACCGGTTTCAAGGTGTCGCTTACTCTGAGGTCCTGGGTTCGAATCCCGGTTGGGGCAAATGTTTGTATGAAGAATACGAGCATTTATACCTGAGTCATGGACGTTTATATATATTTCTATTCATAAATACTTATATATAAATAAATAAATAAATATTTCCATACAATCACACCAATTATCTAGCCCACGTTAAGTATCATGAAGAACTTGTGTTATGGATACTAGTTAACGGATGATTTTTTTTTAATTACATACATAATATACATATTAAACATCCAGACCAAGACAAATAGACATGTTCATGCACACAAATATTTGTCTAGTCCGGGGATCGAACCCGGGACCTCTGGCGCAGAAGGTGGGGTTAGTAGCCCTGCGCCAAACAGGTCGTCAAATATAATATATGTATAATTATTATGTATTTATATCCGTTACCCTAGTATCCCATAACACAAGCCTTACAGTGCTTACTTTGGGGCTAGGTTAAGTGGTGTGAGTGAAGAAATATTTTTTTATTGAAGTCGTTACCCTAGTATCCCATAACACAAGCCTTACAGTGCTTACTTTGGGGCTAGGTTAATTGGTGTGAGTGAAGAAATATTTATTTATTTAAGTCTGATTAAGAAAACTGTTTAATAAAAAAATATATATGACTGTTTGTTCTCCAAATAAAGATAAATAAAATAAATAAAAATAGATCCGCAAATCTGCGGTGACTATCTTATTTTTCTGAACTTAATAAAATTGACACGAAACAAAGTAAGGGTTATTTTAAGTGCTTTTTTTATGTGACGACCGTTTCCTGCATACCTTGCGTAACGTAGCAATCCTACCTACGGTTTATAAGGGTCGTCAGACCTCTTTGCCTACTAAAATAATTCCAAATGAACATAAGAAGACCACATGTGGTATTATTTATCCCATAAACGAAGGTGTTGACGCCATTACGTATATGTCGTAATGGCGTGGTGACTCGTTGTTAACTCTCATTTAGATCGTATCGCATAAATTAAGATCATAACTCAATTTAGCTGTTTCTTGTATCTACACTAATATTATAAAGAGGAAAACTTTGTTTGTATGTTTGTTTGTTTGGTTGTAATGAATAGGCTCAAAAACTACAGGACCGATTTTAAAAATTCTTTCACCATTCGAAAGCTACATTATCCATGAGTAACATAGGCTATATTTTATTTTGGAAAAAAATAGGGTTCCGTAAGATATTTGGGTTTTTCGGACACAAGGTGTAAAAAATCAACCAGAAAAGTTACTTATTTTGTGTACGCTGCCTAAACTACAAAAGATAAAACCATAACATCTTCTAATTAATTGTAGATCTTATAAATATCTACAAAAAAGTCCGCGACACACTATACCTATCTATGTCGAGTGAGGCGCAACAACCATTTTTTTATTTAAAAATCTTGAATTTTTTTGGACTACATTTAAACGCGTTTATTTTATTTATGCTATTAATCCTTAGCAAAATAAATTATTGCATCACTAAGTACAGTTTATGTAGATAATATTTGGTTTTTGAATGATTAAAATTGGACGTTTGGTTTTGAAGTTATGGCGAAATTAAAATATTACGATTTCTGCTGCACGGCACGGCCCGTTGCGAAGTGGGCGTCACTAAGACGTGGGTGCGCGCGCGCGAGGGGAGTTTAGATCTATGAGTAAGGTACCCGCGCGGCTCAGACGCGAGGTCGGCTCCCTACGCAGCGGTCGTGCGCGAAGTCTAATAATTTTCGTGTGATTTTTTTTTAGATTTCGTTCATAAAACTACTCCTACGCAACAGTTCTTCTCAGAGCTAAACAACAGCTCTTCTCAGAGCTAAACAACAGTTCTTCTCAGAGCTAAACAACAGTTCTTCTCAGAGCTAAACAACAGTTCTTTACTGAGCTAACCAACAGTTCTTTTCAGGGCTAAACAATAGTTCTTTTGAGAGCTAGAATATTACACGCTATTATCATTTTCTTAAACATTTGAAAATGCCTAAGAGAGCCAGGTCTCAACTTTCTAATCAAAGTTCTCAAGCACGGGCAGCAAGAATACGTCGTATGGGAGAATCTTCACCTGAACGTTCACAACCCCTTGCTGAACAAAATCAGAGAAACTCTCAGGTACGCGCACGAGAGTCGAGTGTCGAACGTTCGCAACGCCTTGCACATCAAAATCTGAGAACCTCTGAGTTACGTGCACGAGAGTCGAGGCTGGAGCGTTCCCAACGTCTTCATGAACAAAATGTAAGGACCTCTGACTTACGCGAACGAGAGTCAAAACGGGATGCACTCCGGGACTGCCGGCAGAAGTGAAAACATAGTATTAATTACATTTAAATATTTTCATCATTAACAACTTTAACATCCACAGAAAGACAATCTGTGCAGCCTGCGGATAATGACTGCGTCGTCGATGTTAGTGTCGGTGTCTGTGAATTGATCTGGGAATCATTTTGCTGACCGTGTCTTTCCTGGGTAGGCTTTTTGCAGCGGTAACCGCGACATCCACGCGGGCGGAGCCGCGGGCGACCGCTAGTCATTCCATAAAGAGTAATTTATTTAATGACAAGACAAAAAAATTAAAATATCGGCATTTCAAAACAGAAAATATGATTATCTTCAAATGAATGTACCTACGTGACAACCCTAGTGCACCCCAAAGCTTACAGCGTAATGGCGGAGAATACCTTAATAGTTAACATATTGTGTGCGTACCCGCATTTCCCGAATTATTGATTGTGTTTGATTGGCATTAGTTGCACTGTTCCAATATTTGATATGGTCCTTCATTAGGATGATATAAAACTACGCCATGGGGGAGATATATCCTCCTTCCATAATCTTATTTCTCTCTTCATTACGCTTCATTCGTTGAACTCTCGTAATTCCACGGGTATCGAATCTTGAAACTTACTCTAAGACAAACGATATATTTTCTTTAAAATAGTAGTAGTAAAACTTGGAAATGTTTTTCTTTCAAATGTGTATGACAGATATTTCCTGACACCAATATAATGAGGCTGGTTTACAGAGAATGTTATCCTGTACTGTAGGTATTTCGAAGTAATCCGATTTTTTTATATTAATAAGTATAAATTCGATACTATAATTTTTGCAGTAAAAACAACCAACGATATGAAATCTTGACTTGCCTACATAAGACAAACATCAGGGACCATCAACTCTTTGCGATTCTTTTTAGGTTGTGAGAATGGGATGCTGCCATACCGCGCGTATAGCAGCGTCTCTCTTTTACTATCTGAAAATAACCTAAAACGAATCGCTTTACAGTTGATGGGAGGCCCTCTGGACTTAAGGAGCAATCGATGCCGCCGGCTTGTGACCAATATATATTAAGCTAAATAATTAGTATTCTAATCATAGCAAAAAAAAAAGTTAGAGACAGGAAAACAAAAAAAATGCAAGATTCTAATAGATACGATCATTGAGAGAGCGCGTGGGGTCCGAAAGTGCATTCTCATCGGCCAATGTCCATTAGCCGGTAGGGCTGTCACATATCGAGTAATTTATTTTAACCATCATGTTTCTTAAAACTATGAAAATATTTAAATTCTGTAGGTAACGAAGAAGATTTAGAAATAAGAAGATATAGCCTTTTTTCATTAATTGCATTTAATTATTATATTCGTTAATCAAAACATACACAATAAATACAATATAACGCTGTTTTATTATTTATGAATATAGATATCTATATTATACTAGAGGCCGGGCGCGGTTTCACCCGCGTGGTTCCCGTTCCCGTGGGAATTTTGGGATCAAAGCTATCCTATCTCTTAAGTTGGACCAGACTGCTCACGGTGTGCCAATTTAATTTAAAATCGGTTAAGTAGTTTAGGAGTCCATCGCGGACAACATCGTGACAGGAGATTTATATATATTAAGATTATATAAATTAAAAAGCAAGTTTGCCATTCAGTAAGAAAATTAGTTCTCAGTTTGTACAATCGCTTTCAAATTATATTTATAAAACTAAAAAAAATATATCTATGCTACATTCATTATTAATGTATTTCTCTCCGTTACCTATTGGGAAGCGGTTAAATTTAACTTTTTCTTTACATATCTTTTAATTTTAACTCTAAATTATAACTTTAACTAAACAGGTCAGTATTATCACAGATTAGGTATATAATACTATACTGGTGTATTACTTACTTAATTTCAGATTTTGATACTTTTCAAATGAATATTTGTAAACATAATTTGGTATAAGAACTCGGAAATACAGACGCAGGGAGGGAGTTCCACTCCTTTGCTCTCCGCAATATAAAAGATGTTGAGTAGCGCTTGGTGCGACTTTTAGGAATATCAACCAAGAATGGGTGGTAGCCCGCAGTGCGTCTGGATGTCCGATGGAAGGAGGGGAATGGCGGTATGAGCTCATGCAGCTCCTGAGCACACTGTCCAAAGTATAGTCTGTAAAAGACCGACAGACAGGCAACTATGAAGCGGAGAGCTAGGGTGTGAAACTTGCTCTTTACCAGTTCTTTGTCGCCAATTAATCCCTCAGCTCTGCGTTGGATCGTGTCTAGTGGAGCTATTTGGTATTTCGCTGAGCCGTCCCAGAGGTGACTTCAATATTCCATGCAAGAGCGGAAGAGCTTTATAGAGAGTTGAAAGCTGTCCCGGCGTGAAATATCGCTTGACCTTATTTAGGACGCCCAGCTTTTTGGCTGCAATTTAAGCCTTGGATTCGGTACTGGTGCCGAGGTTGAGGTCTGAAGACAACTCCAAGGCAAAAAGCTAGAGACTGACGGCAACAGGTACAGATACACCCCGGAATGCAATTAGTGGAACCTTAAGTGGTAGAGTGGAAAGTATGTACGACGACCTCCGTGGTAGAGTGGTACGTACACCGGTTTCAAGGTGTCGCTTACTCTGAGGTCCTGGGTTCGAATCCCGGTTGGGGCAAATGTTTGTATGAAGAATACGAGCATTTATACCTGAGTCATGGACGTTTATATATATTTCTATTCATAAATACTTATATATAAATAAATAAATAAATATTTCCATACAATCACACCAATTATCTAGCCCACGTTAAGTATCATGAAGAACTTGTGTTATGGATACTAGTTAACGGATGATTTTTTTTTAATTACATACATAATATACATATTAAACATCCAGACCAAGACAAATAGACATGTTCATGCACACAAATATTTGTCTAGTCCGGGGATCGAACCCGGGACCTCTGGCGCAGAAGGTGGGGTTAGTAGCCCTGCGCCAAACAGGTCGTCAAATATAATATATGTATAATTATTATGTATTTATATCCGTTACCCTAGTATCCCATAACACAAGCCTTACAGTGCTTACTTTGGGGCTAGGTTAAGTGGTGTGAGTGAAGAAATATTTTTTTATTGAAGTCGTTACCCTAGTATCCCATAACACAAGCCTTACAGTGCTTACTTTGGGGCTAGGTTAATTGGTGTGAGTGAAGAAATATTTATTTATTTAAGTCTGATTAAGAAAACTGTTTAATAAAAAAATATATATGACTGTTTGTTCTCCAAATAAAGATAAATAAAATAAATAAAAATAGATCCGCAAATCTGCGGTGACTATCTTATTTTTCTGAACTTAATAAAATTGACACGAAACAAAGTAAGGGTTATTTTAAGTGCTTTTTTTATGTGACGACCGTTTCCTGCATACCTTGCGTAACGTAGCAATCCTACCTACGGTTTATAAGGGTCGTCAGACCTCTTTGCCTACTAAAATAATTCCAAATGAACATAAGAAGACCACATGTGGTATTATTTATCCCATAAACGAAGGTGTTGACGCCATTACGTATATGTCGTAATGGCGTGGTGACTCGTTGTTAACTCTCATTTAGATCGTATCGCATAAATTAAGATCATAACTCAATTTAGCTGTTTCTTGTATCTACACTAATATTATAAAGAGGAAAACTTTGTTTGTATGTTTGTTTGTTTGGTTGTAATGAATAGGCTCAAAAACTACAGGACCGATTTTAAAAATTCTTTCACCATTCGAAAGCTACATTATCCATGAGTAACATAGGCTATATTTTATTTTGGAAAAAAATAGGGTTCCGTAAGATATTTGGGTTTTTCGGACACAAGGTGTAAAAAATCAACCAGAAAAGTTACTTATTTTGTGTACGCTGCCTAAACTACAAAAGATAAAACCATAACATCTTCTAATTAATTGTAGATCTTATAAATATCTACAAAAAAGTCCGCGACACACTATACCTATCTATGTCGAGTGAGGCGCAACAACCATTTTTTTATTTAAAAATCTTGAATTTTTTTGGACTACATTTAAACGCGTTTATTTTATTTATGCTATTAATCCTTAGCAAAATAAATTATTGCATCACTAAGTACAGTTTATGTAGATAATATTTGGTTTTTGAATGATTAAAATTGGACGTTTGGTTTTGAAGTTATGGCGAAATTAAAATATTACGATTTCTGCTGCACGGCACGGCCCGTTGCGAAGTGGGCGTCACTAAGACGTGGGTGCGCGCGCGCGAGGGGAGTTTAGATCTATGAGTAAGGTACCCGCGCGGCTCAGACGCGAGGTCGGCTCCCTACGCAGCGGTCGTGCGCGAAGTCTAATAATTTTCGTGTGATTTTTTTTTAGATTTCGTTCATAAAACTACTCCTACGCAACAGTTCTTCTCAGAGCTAAACAACAGCTCTTCTCAGAGCTAAACAACAGTTCTTCTCAGAGCTAAACAACAGTTCTTCTCAGAGCTAAACAACAGTTCTTTACTGAGCTAACCAACAGTTCTTTTCAGGGCTAAACAATAGTTCTTTTGAGAGCTAGAATATTACACGCTATTATCATTTTCTTAAACATTTGAAAATGCCTAAGAGAGCCAGGTCTCAACTTTCTAATCAAAGTTCTCAAGCACGGGCAGCAAGAATACGTCGTATGGGAGAATCTTCACCTGAACGTTCACAACCCCTTGCTGAACAAAATCAGAGAAACTCTCAGGTACGCGCACGAGAGTCGAGTGTCGAACGTTCGCAACGCCTTGCACATCAAAATCTGAGAACCTCTGAGTTACGTGCACGAGAGTCGAGGCTGGAGCGTTCCCAACGTCTTCATGAACAAAATGTAAGGACCTCTGACTTACGCGAACGAGAGTCAAAACGGGATGCACTCCGGGACTGCCGGCAGAAGTGAAAACATAGTATTAATTACATTTAAATATTTTCATCATTAACAACTTTAACATCCACAGAAAGACAATCTGTGCAGCCTGCGGATAATGACTGCGTCGTCGATGTTAGTGTCGGTGTCTGTGAATTGATCTGGGAATCATTTTGCTGACCGTGTCTTTCCTGGGTAGGCTTTTTGCAGCGGTAACCGCGACATCCACGCGGGCGGAGCCGCGGGCGACCGCTAGTCATTCCATAAAGAGTAATTTATTTAATGACAAGACAAAAAAATTAAAATATCGGCATTTCAAAACAGAAAATATGATTATCTTCAAATGAATGTACCTACGTGACAACCCTAGTGCACCCCAAAGCTTACAGCGTAATGGCGGAGAATACCTTAATAGTTAACATATTGTGTGCGTACCCGCATTTCCCGAATTATTGATTGTGTTTGATTGGCATTAGTTGCACTGTTCCAATATTTGATATGGTCCTTCATTAGGATGATATAAAACTACGCCATGGGGGAGATATATCCTCCTTCCATAATCTTATTTCTCTCTTCATTACGCTTCATTCGTTGAACTAGTCATACAAATATGACAGATTATGAGCAATGTCTTTCCTATGGCTATAGATATTTTACTATGCGTTTTTTCTTTACCAGGGCAAAGCAAACCGTGAACTGTCACTGGAGCATCTCAGACAACACATCTACAACTTCTACCTGCCCCTTGGTCGGCAGTTCTTGGTGCTGTTCCCAGAAGGAGGGTTTTTGCACAAACGGAGAGAAATTAGTCAAAGGTAAATACATATAGCAACATCACCAATAACTATGAATAAGGAAGCGCTCATAGCGGCTCTTGAAAGACTGATCGTATTCGATCACGCTTGTTAAGCAACGTTCGGTCCGGTTAAAAACTTCCCTAAAAAGCTCTACTAACTACACCCGGGCAGTTCTCCTACTGTACATAGGAGCTAAATCAATACTAGGTACTTGAAAACCTTTGAGGTTAGGCAGTTTTTGTATTGCTCTCTTTTACTCATTACACAAAGAGAGGGAAGACATTTTAGTAACTCAGAAAACTGTATGGAAATAGGTCATACCATACCTACTTTGAAACCTATTCATAGCATTTTTATGAATGCCAGTACTACTAACCCGAATGCTCTTTATGGTGGGCTTCGTTTAAGATACTGTTTTTATGTTCATCATGCTGATATCGTTCTATCTACAGCGGAACTCGCTACATTTTGATATGAGGCACGATTATCTTGAAAAAATTAACCTGAACCATTTAGATTATTGAAAACTTTATTAGAAGCAGATAAAGATAAACAGAATAGTATTAATAAATAGAGTTTTTCTCAATAGGTTTTCAGAAAAGAACAACCTTCCCAAATTAGACTACGTATCACTACCTCGTGCTGGAGCTATGAAGGTTATCATGGAAGAGATTGGACCCCAAAAGAGCTCAGTCGGAACTTCATCGAAAGATATTACTAAGAATGGTAAATAAACACTTTTCAGTATACTCGTATGTCAAACAATGTTACTGATTTGACACCTATTCCCCCTAGTAGCTTCATATCTTAACTTTTTTTCAACTTCTTACATCTTTCATCAGCTGCCTTGAATGTGATTTTAACATATTCTTATGTTGACATTATCTTTTAGATGGAAATTCGAACCAAAGCACTTTCAATAAGATCATCGATTACAAAATCGGGGACACCGTGGAATGGATCTTGGATGTCACCATCGCCTACCCTGAGCGGATTCCGTTGCATTTGCAGGATGTGGTGTGTGCCATCAGACCTCCATGCACGACACATTTACACTACAGACTATATCCTAGCAGTGAGGTAAGTTTGCTAGTTCAGTGACTGACTAATACAACTTTCTTGGTTGTTTTCTTTTCTTAAATTCAGAAAGACCTTCAGTTGTTGTTACTTGCAGTCATAACGATTCAAATACTGATCCAGCTCATGATAGCCAATTCCTTAATGGTTGAGGATTCCGGGAGAAGTGCGATTTCACTTTCAGCCTTGTCATTTTACATTGGTATGATGAAGTCTAAGAGCTTCCACGATGTGTAGAAACAAGTTTTAAGATTTTCTGATAGCCAAAACTCAGAATTTGAAATTCACGTTAACTTTTCTTCAACATCTTCTCTATTTAACAGGTCCCAGCGGACACAGAAGGAATGACCAACTGGCTTTACGACAGGTTTATAGAGAAGGATAAAATGCTCGAAGAATTCTACCGTACAGGGAAGTTCCCCGCTGGTTCAACCGCCAGTGTGACTCGGCGAGTGAGACAGGACAACCTTCGGTACCTCATCCTCCACATGTTCTTCATAGCTTCGACTTTCCTACAATATAACATGTTTACCTCACTTTTTAGCTATTTTTGGTAACAGACGCTGTAATTGGTTGGTCAGGAAATACAGTCCAATCGCTTTTACGAAAGCGTATTGGATCTTTAAAACTAGCAGTTTCTAACGTTATCCAGCTCAGACTTTATTTCATTTTTACAACTTACTATTTCCATTTAGTAAATATAGATATTTCTCTTGACCAATCCAATCACGAACGTATAGTTGAGAATTTTACTATCAATAACAATATTACGATTCTATTTATTGACTGTTTGAAAATGTATACTTCACGATATTTTCGGGTGTAACCTTAGTATAAATATTATCATGTCATCAATATAGAAACAAAATCCTAGTAAGTTTACAAAAACACATGATTAAAACTGTTTTTTTTTCAAAGACAGTCAATGTTAGAAATCATTTGCCATTATTGAAAGGTGCATGGCGAAGTACATTTTCTTTTTATGTTATTACTTTTATTAGGATAATAGTTAACGTTACCTCGTGTCAACATATCGAGTGTTATCGATTGCGTGCTATGGCTTTTAATTTTAGTGGTTAGCGGCACATTCTTACTTTATAAGAGTTTAAAATTACATACGATCAGTTGGGCATTAGTCGTTTCTGCTTTTTTTGCTTCAATGACCAAAGGAATAATGAAAGAATTAATAAATTTCATATCCTGCTCAGCGTTATTAAAACAGGTTTTACGTAAATTTAATGATAGTATCCTTAAGTATAATGCCATAGCTTTCATTCGTAAATATCAAAGGATATTATCGCGCCCTGATTTTACGTCAAGAGGAGAAATTCCCATTCCATTTGAAGCGACAGAGCTATCAGACGCCATTTAAATACCGACAGCTCAGCCAAGCGTTTGGGCATCGGGCCCCAAAGCTTTTTGGGGAATTGCGTGTGTATGCCAGCTGATCGTCTGAGACGTGCTTTCCTATGAATGTGTTAATCAAAGCGTGCTGTGACATACAAGTCAATATGTAAGAAGTAGCATAAGTTCTGTGCTTGAGCTAATACCATTTGAATCCTTGTGACAATAAAAAATAATACAAAATCTTACTTCAACACCCTTTCTACTATCTATATCAGATCGTTTATCATTAAATTTTAAAATAGTTACTTCCTATAAGCAATCTGAGTCAACTGAGAATTTTTAATACACGTAAGGTCCTGTTCATATTTGGCGTTGAAACCTAACAAATCATTTTAGTAAGTCTGTCTACTTATAGCTGTGTGTTATTTTGACGATTCATTCGAAAATCGCACCGAGGTTTCAAACGCCACATTTGGATAGATAATGGCCTCCAAAGCCATTCGCAATGTCTAAATTAGAATAAGTCACACTTAAATAAGATTTTTCATTAGATTTTATTTTACCTTATTAATAAATGAATGATAAATTGATTTGTCACCATTGTCTAGATATAAAAAAACACAATTTTATGTATTCTGTGGTGAAAAATTTAATACACTGAATATGCCAAAACATATTAGCCACAAGTGCCTAGGCTTCTCTTCTATGTAAAGGCTTACCTGAACGTTTAGTTCCGAATTGATTGTGTAAATAGTCAGCAATGAGGAGATTTACATACGATTGAACTTTAATATAATATAAATAGGTCCTTTTTATAATAAAAAGAGCGCTTACAATTTAAAATAAAATAATTATAATTAAGAGTTAAACCTAATGACATTTTATATTATGAAAGCAGGCGGCAACCCTCTTATTGTAAGGAAATAAAGTTGGATTTTGTTCATTTCGCCTGCCTTCGTGATTTAGAAGAACTTACTTATCTAATGAAATGTGTACTTTGAGCATACGTTTCTTAACTTTAAATATCGTACTGGTTTTTGCGTTCTTGTCGTGAGCGAAGTGATTGATGTTGCGATTAATAATAAAGAACATAATAGTAAGGTAACATAAGTTTGTCATGACTATGGCGAAACCAACGCTATGTCCAAAGCTATAATTTTAGCCATTGCTACAAACTAGGAGCTTTCCTTCTTCACTTAAATAATTAAGAGTCAATAGAAGTTACAATTTAATTAAAGGAAGCAGTTCGTTGGTTGATTGTTTAGAGACGTGATCCGTTTTACGATGACATCCGACCAAGTTCCTAGTTTTGTCCAAACGCGTGCCTTTTTCAATAAAAATATAGCTTTTAACAAATTTTAAAGAGAATTTGCTTCAAAAATATGTCCTTTTGTTATTTATAAAATGTGCACTTAATGTAAAAAAATCGCACCTTTTAAAAAAATTCTTAAGCGTTATTAACACTTTACAAATGCGTGCGCGCCAATGCGCGCAACCCCACCAATGCGCACCTCGTTTGAAAGCTCAATAAATAAACTTATTAAACATTTCATTGCATTCAAAAAGCTTATTTAATGCAATTTTGTTCATTCTAATGGCCGCTGGTTATGCAATTGTGCTACAATCTATGGGTGTTAAAGGTTCAATAGCGGTTGATTCGTTAACTAACCGTTAAAAAAAGTATTTATTAAGTAAGTTGTTTTAATACAATAATCATAATTATGGAATGTTATTGTTTTGCAAAAAAATAATTTTTTTTGTTCTAAGTTCACCGAAAATGTGTCGTTGAAGTGTCGAAATGATAGGCGTTAAAAATTAATTTGCCAATTTTTTTTTATTCTCTCCCGGAATCCTCAATCACTGAGGATGAAACTGCAATTGAATGAAACTTTACAATTTTCAAAGGTTTCCGGATAAGAATTTTGCACTAATTATAGTGTTGTAAAATTATATTCCAATAAAAATTGAAAAGTTGAATAGTTTTGGGTATCCTTTTCGTTACCTTTCAAATGATTCTCTAATAAATGATTCCAAATAAGGTTTAACTAAGTTTAAAAGTGGGGTTTAAAAGGTGCGATTTTTCTGATGGTGAGTGTAGTTGAATGAATTACAAGACAGAAGAATGCTATTTGCTATTTTAGCTGCATTTTACCGGTTTGTTAGCTCAATAATTTTGAATATAATAAAATAAAAGTAAACATTTTTTAAAACATGTTTTACTGCAGTTGAGATGAATTTTGTTCGAAGACATTTAATAGTTAGATACATACATATAGAGGACATTTTGTAAATTAATTATAATTATACGAAATATTTATAAAATACGAACGTCTATATTTTTTAATTGGGTAAGATATCAAAAACAGGGATTGAATTTCTTTATGTTAAATAGCATTTTAATAAAAATAGAAGCCATATCGCAGTACTTATATACAGTCAACAGTGCAAGAAGTTTGACAATTTTATAAACTGTCAAATTTCTTAAATTAATTCTGAATCCTAACTAGTTAGACGTTAGGTTCGGAATTACTTGGGATATTTTTCATACTGTAGACTGTACCTATACATAATATAAAAAATGCTGGGTATGTTTTGTTCTTTAGATAAAATGTGTTCGCATAATTGGTCTTTTTGTAATATCAATTTGATAATTATTATTATTAATAATAAACTTTCTTCTAATGTAATTAACGGGGTAATAAGTGAATAATTTAAGTTGTTGTTTTTCTCTTATACATTGAGTTAAGTTTGTTTTCCTTTTAGTAAGATTTCAGGTTTTGTGATGCTTTATTTTCTTTTATTTTATATAATGCTTGTTATGAAGCGTGTCAATTCATTAAGCGTGTGAATTAGTTAGTTACCGGTTAATAATGTTTCTAAATATTTTATTTACATATTTGGACGAACCAATCTGACTTGAATGGACATAAAATGTCATTTGTCAGTAGTGAATATTTTAGTCACAAGAGTTGACCATTTCATGAATTTTTGTCCATGGACAGCGGTTCGATGTGCAAAATTATTGCTTGTCTCGGTTCTAGTTCATTATACATCATAGGGTTTAAAAACGGCGCTAAAGTAATGTTTCAATGATTTGTTTATTTCTTACTAGCGACCGCTCGCGGTTTCACTCGCGTGGTTCCCGTTCCCGTGGGAATATCGGGATAAAAAGTATCCTATGTTCATAGCCAGGCTATCCGCATGTTGTGTACCAAATTTTATCAAAATCCATTCAGTAGTTTCGGAGACTATTCAATGCAAACAAACAAACAAACAATCAAATCTTTACTCTTTATAATGTTAGTATAGATGGAATTTGCGAAAAGTAAGTTTTGTTGCCCTCAAAATATTCAAAGCAAATTTTGGTACACTGGCATTGACACAGTTCTAAACTCCATAGAAAATAAACAATTAAATGAATTGTTAGGGGTTTCACTTAGCAATATTGCGTTAGCACACTTTTTAGACTCTCAGTTCTGTTAAATGAATTTGTAATGTAATTATTCTGTGAATGTATTTAATCACTTAATAAGCCTAATGCTTAAATATGAAGTTTGGTTGTCAATAACATTGTTATGTATGAGATGCAATGACTATGTTGTCGATGTAAATAATAACTTAAGTCCCTATAATGAGTGAGATGAATAAGTCCAGCAGTTTAGTCAATGTGAACTATTGGTAAGAGTGAGTATCCTTAAAATATTGAAAAAAATTATGAGTTGTTTATTTTAAATTTCATGAAATCCATTTTGTTTTATTTGTTCCTTAAGAGTCTACTAGGAAAGACAGAATCGCGATAGCCGGACGATTTTCGTCGTACGATTGACTGAATATTGAAATTTATTGATGCCGAACTAAACGAATGATCAACCGATTATTGGATTTCAGAGTAGACTCCTAGGTTCAAATTGTGTATTGCGGACGTTTCTGCTAGGTTTATATCGGTCGGTGCAGGATTGCATTTACTTACAATATCGTTTACTGCTCAAACTGAACGAGTACCTACGAGTAGTAAAGTAGTTCATCTTTCATTGAACCACTATAATACATGGAATGATTAAATTAGACAGGTTCTACAAATTGTTGGTGACCTCCGCAATTTGTGGATTTGGAAATCAAATAATTGAAATTATAGTTTAAACCCGGTTACATATACATATTCCTACAGTTATACCTCATGAAAGCGGATAACGAATATTCCTGTATTTTTTTATATTCTTAGTACTTAGCCTAATACAACAAAAGAAAACCGAGGGATTCTACTTTCAGTCATATAAGTTTTTTTTTTATTATCAGCTCTTGTTGAGTTCGGTAAATACTAGAGATGCCCTACTATCAGCTGTCACTGTAATATTGCAGTAATATTGATATAGACCGGAGCTATAAATTAAAGTTAGAGTTAAGATAGCCAGTTCCTCAGTGATTGAGGATTCTGGGAGAGGCGCGCTTCCATCTTCAGCCTTGTCAATACTTAACATTAGTACGCCTAAGATGAGCATCGCGACAAAAGTTTCTTTCTCGACGCTTATGTCGTGTAAGCGCACTGTCTGACCCGCTCACACCGGACAGATATGAGCGCGCCAGACATCGCGATATTATTTTCGACAAATAGTCGCGGCGCTTATCTTAGCCCTATAGGTATGATGAAGGCTAAGCACCTTCTCGTTGTTCATAAAAAAGTACCTTCAGCGGCATTTCACTTACAATAATACTTTAACATTACACAACAGCTCGGAAAGGCCCCTCGACTAATTATTATGGTAACACTTTCCTGTCTCAAATATTAAACAGTAACAGTAGCACGAAAAACTTTCAAAATAGTATCGAGGACGTGTCGTCCAAAATGTATAGTCTAGGAAAGGAAAATTATTTTGTTCGAGAAAATGACATTAATTCCCACACTGTATGCAATAATATTTTTTAAGATGTAATAATATGTTTTGACGACCTGTTTGGCGCAGGGGTACTAAGCCTGCCTTCTGCGCCAGAGGTCCCGGGTTCGATCCCCGGACAAGACAAATATTTGTGTGCATGAACATGTCTATTTGTCTTGGTCTGGGTGTTTAATATGTATATTATGTATGTATTTACAAAAAAAAAAGTATATAAGTATGTTTATCCGTTATCTAGTAACCATAACACAAGTTCTTAATGAAACTTAACGTGGGCTAGATAATTGGTGTGTTTGTGTGCAATTATTTATAATTATTTATAAGATGTCCCCAAAATTTGATTGGAGCTTATTTTTAAAAGGTTGTTTAAAATTTATAACAGGTACTTCATCTTCACATCATCAGCCTGTGGACGTCCACTGCTAGACATAGCCTCTCCTAGCTCACGCCTATTGTGGCGTTTATAGGAGGATATTAGCCTACTGCTACCACGCTGGCCAGACGGGTTGGTAGAGGGTTTGTTTCAAGTTTTCCTTCTATCTTAAAAACATTTAAATCTACACAAGGTAATTTTTATGTGAGGGCTCTTTATAACCAATAAATACGAAATCAAAAAAGTCACCCCAGTAATGGCAAAAGGATTTGCAAAAAAAAAGGATAAAGGTGAAAAATAACACAAACAATAAATAAACAAAGGGTGATTTTTCATTATAATTTGACTTAAACCACTAAAATCTATAATATAATTTTTTACCATGGTGACTTTAATAGTTTTTTGATTAACAATTTTGTGTTTTTGGAGGGCTTTAATTGGAGAGCATTGTTTTTCAAAATGTGTTGTCTTAGTTTATTATATTTAAAAATATAAAAAAACCCTTAGTAATAATTAAAGCATTTTCTGTAAAAAAAAAATTAAACAATCTTATTTCCGAAACCTCTCAAAATAAATAAGTGATTTCTGGGTGTAAGGTATAGGATGTTCAAACAAATGAAATCTTACTCAAATCCCTACTGTAGATTTTTATCAGCTGGAGTCATGGATCGAGAGTTTCGTATCCGTTTTCTTAAAACGCTCAAAAGGAGGAAAAACTGCAAGGCGGGTTTCCAATAACCGAAAATAATGTTCAGAAATGAAATAAACACTGTAGAATTAAATGTGAATTGTAATTTATTTTTACTGGACTAGTATAGGAAGATGTAGTTTCGTTTGCGTTCGGTAAGATCGCTGCTCATGAAGTCATACATTTTTTGACGATAATTACGTCCTCGATTCTTACTCGAAAGTTTTTCATGATAAGAAATTGCCATAACTTACCGAAATTTGTGTACCTGTATGCCTTCTTGTCTTTTCACAATATTTAATTAAGACATTGAATTCTGTTTTCACTTACCACATTAGTAATTTACCTATGCCTGTATTCTTTTGCTGTTTTCTTGTATTCTATCAATAAGACCATAATGAAGGCAATTATGTGTTGCGTTTTGTTATTAAATTAGCTAAATTATGAATAAAATAAAATTGAATATTTTTTATTCAAATAAGTAGTTATACTTATTCTTACTTACCTATAAGCATTTTTGAATTGTCAGTTTTGGTATACCACCCATTTATTACTTAGCTTATGTTTCTTAAAATATCAGAATACTTTCATTTATTCAACAAAGATGAGCAGCCAACAGCAGTCAGGCTTTACATAACTGTCAAACTTCTTCAGTCGACTTTGAACTTTAAAACGTAAGCTGTTGAGTTCGAAATATTCTGAAGAAATTTGACATTTTGTTTGCGCTAGTTGCCGTTGACCAATCAAATCAATAGAGATATTTATTTTGTTAGTACAGTTTCTTTCACTACGGGAATTTCTGTGAAAAAAATAAAAAATATTAGTCGGTAGATCTTTAATAACAAAACGCAGCAATCGCTTGTTTCTTTTATGACATAAATGCTGACAATGGAAAATTTAAATACATCTAGTTTGTAACAACTTAAGTTAGTAATATGAGCAATATATGCAGCAATGTAAACAAATTGCGACTCGATTGTTCTGAACAAGGTCTAAAGGCCTCTACTGAGTTCCTTTGATGATCGTATGATAACAAGCTCGCGCTAGTTATAAGGCCATTAAGGCGCATTCTGATATACTGTTTTCAACGCGCGCGTTCTCCCACAGTTTATTGGCATTTGGGTTCTATGCCAATTATATAAGAGTTATTTTAGAATCTTGCATAGGTACATACATTGTGTGGTAGCTGCGCGATTGCTATATTTATGGAAAGATTTTAGAATAACGGTTATGTTATGAGATTTTAAAGTTTCGCGTTCCATTATAATTATAAATTAAAACAACGGGACTAAAACGCGTCATTTCTCATGTAGTACAACTATTCAACTATGTACCTACTTACAGCTTGACGTTTCAGTTTTCAGTCTGCTTGTGACCACGGCTATTGCAACATAGCAAATGTACTACATAACAAATGTCGCGTTTTAGTCCCGCTGTTTTAAATTAGAAGTGTTATGTTTATTAGTACCAATGCAATAACCATGCTTCCTAGCATGAACACCGCTATATCATGCGATATGATAAAGCGCATGATACTGCTTACCCCACTACGATGTGAAAGGGACAGCGACATGTTATCGAGCTACAACTGTTGATGAACGCTGCTCATACTAGGGCTACAAAGGGATAGAGGTAGAACGCGCGAGTAGAAAATGTGACGTCAGTACGCGCCCTTATGTTTGGTACCCTAGTCCAAGAGACATTGGCGCTTGTGTGAACAAGTTGCTTCTCGCTGTAAATAATGACATGTCCTCGGTTGGTCAATAAAGCACGTTTGTGGCACTCTGATTGTGTGTTGTTTGATTATATCCTTTTCTTTTATGCATTTACCTTTTAATATAAATCATTAACCATAGCAAAGTTTAGTATATTATGTAGTTTATTGAAGGCACCACGTTGGGCGCCACATTGCATTGCCTAATTCTTGTCATTAAGAGGTTTTGGATTTAAAGATTAGGTCAAGTTTCAAAATTATTTCGAATATCCCATCCC
This sequence comes from Chrysoteuchia culmella, assembly GCA_910589605.1. Taxonomy (NCBI): domain Eukaryota; kingdom Metazoa; phylum Arthropoda; class Insecta; order Lepidoptera; family Crambidae; genus Chrysoteuchia; species Chrysoteuchia culmella. The sequence continues at coordinate 12,411,101 of OU342657.1, read as the reverse complement.
GTTCCAATATTTTTCTATTTAAAATTTATCAAGTATAAAAACATAAAAATCATATTTTATTTTAAATATCTTCTATAAGAAGTTTGTAAAATAGCGTGCAACAAGTAATGTTTGTAACGATAAGTAAGTATTTTGCTATTAATTCATAAAGCAGCGCCGCGAAACAAATGAAATCGAAAACATTGAAATGTCTAATGCATACTACCATAAACTTAAGCATTATGTAAAAATAATACATCATTCAAACTTCACATAAAATTTCTTACTACCCCACATACTGAATTAGCTTTTCATGCATTCTGAAGTGACGTTTAGTTAATATTACTATCATCGGGGATTATTTCATAAAAAAAAAAAATCGGGAAAGTCAAAAAGGATTTTGTGAAGTGAAATGATATTATGAAGCGTACATTTGTCTCTTTTCGCTGTGCCACGCCTGCTAGCTGAGTGTATTCTTCAACATCTTTAGATGCTGTGGTGGCGGCGGCCGGCGGTGGTAAGTATCTAAACTTGTAAACTCTCAACCCCCGGGCTATGTGACACAATAGATATTCCATTGTTCTCTGGACGCCGGTCCAGGAGCCGTGAAGTCGATGTCTATGCCGACGATACTTGCGCGGTAAGCGCCCTGTCAGCAAATGATGAAGATACAATAAAACTAAAGCAGAATCGTTGCTAGCTTGGTAATGATGACGTAAAATTATTAGGTTTATGTACCGTAAAAACCTTCAATTTTATGTATAATGCATCCTGGGCTTGATCTGCTAAGTTCAAATAATAGTGTTCTTCGGGTTTCAACTATCTTTCGTTGTTTCTTTTTGACTTCATCTATCAATGCGTACGCTCATCACTAATGTAATTGTTGATTTAGAAAATCTTCATACTTAAATTCCCATTAATGTACGATATATACCTACTCCCATATAAATTACCTTTCTAACCTTTTTAATTTTACCTTTTTTAAGCTTCTGAAATATGTCGTCTGTGAGTATTTTTCAGATTGCCAGAGACGTGAATCTATACTAATATTATAAAGAGGAAAGATTTGAATTTTTGAATGTAACGAATAAACTCAAAAACTACTGGACCGATTTTGACGAAATTTGGTGTAGAGAATCCTTAGACCCCAAGTAGTAACATAGGCTATAAATGATTCCAAAATTCCCACGGGAACGGGAACCACGCGGGTGAAACCGCGCCCGGCCTCTAGTGTAATAATACAGTCATGTCTGAAAATGGATCACAAACTTGGATAGTAGTTCAATTAAAAATACTTATCCAACTGCCAGACAGATTGGCACATGATTGAACTAATTGAAAAAAAAATCAAAGGGTAAACTTGGTAGGGAGGGAAAAGGAGACGAATCAGCTTCCATAGAACCTTGGGCCTGAATGTAACACAATGAAAGTAGTATTATTTGAAAGGAAGTAGAAAACTATACCGGTTCTGAAAATTTGGCCCAAAATGGCTATCTGAGGGCTGAGAAATAGAAGATTATAAAAAAGTGAGGTTATGAAAATCTTAGGCTAAAAATTTGTACTTTTTAAGGAAAAACAACTTAAAGACACTATTTAAAATCATATTAGCTGTAATAAAAGATGAGTGACTTTATGATACTGGAGGTTTTTGCGTGTTCTACTCTCTAGGTGCCTATTTTAGTTACCAATTTGGTTATAGACCTCGTCTAGGAAGTAGAAGATCACTGAAGTCCGTACTGAAGCACACTCAAAACGTAACGTACGAAACGAAGCAACGAGTCGAGTGACATGATATTGACATTATAGCATTTACTTTTTTTGCTGTGTCAATGTCAGTTTCTTTACAGCGCTGGCACATGACGATTTATGAAAACATAAAATTAATTATCGATTACAGATATTTGTTTATTTTATAAAACATTTGTCTGTTGCAGAAGCCAAAATAGATATCAACTGATGTTTTAATGTGCGTGCGAGCTTAGTAAAAATGTTTTTTTTTTTATTTACCATAAGTAAAAACGCAAAACAATGTAATCGATTTTAGCTTTTCGAATCATTCGTTTACCGTAACTTTAAACCTTAATTTCTCTTTTCTCAGATAGCGGTTAGGGCTGAGTTTTCTAACATATCATTACTAGGATATAAGAGTTTAAATATAGTATATTTCATCTTGTTACATTTTGGCCCAAAAAAAACCGTCTCCTTTTCACGGTGATTATGTTAATAAAGGGATGATGTAATCGAGCCATTGACTCTTTCTTACGTGACTCTTGTCTTTTGATCTGAGATGAAGGTATGAAACAATATACTAAACACTTATAGCTAGGTAGGTAGGTACTCACCGTCGATATCTTCGAAATAAATCCAGCGTGTTTCGATTTATCGAGGCGTTCCAAACATCGATTCGGTCGGCCCATTCGGAGGCACGTAGCAATGTTTGCTCACGTTTTCATCAAACGTATATAGGAATTTCAGTGGGTCTGTAGATATGGTGGGAGCGTATAGGGTTTTACGGGATCAAAATGAAAATGTGACGAGTTGGAGTAAAGCGTGATTCGACGTGATTCAAAGGACCGAGATTTATTGACCGATATAAAAGTTAAAATGATTGTTTACTTGGTGTGATTTCTAGTAGTAGTGATACTAGTAGTCACCCGCGACTTTGAATAAAGGCTAAAAGTGTGATTTTGTTTTTATCAGTTCATCAGCTTGTGAACTAAAATGACATTAGCAAGGACAATAAGTTTTTAATATAAATAAGCACTTACAAAGTATACGCACAATCTATCTATACATACAGTCATCCGACGGACACGTTTTGCCAGAGCAACCATGCGGGGTTCGCGGGGCGAGAAGGGGTTCTAGCGAGACCGAGCTGCCATTCGCTCACTCGGGACAATGACATATGTCCTGCCAAATACTATGAAAGTCTTGTCAAAAGCGGCATGGCCGCGAGGTTTCAAGGGCGTGGTCCTATTGTTAGTTCCTTATTTACACTGTGGTACATGTATGTAAATAAGCTTTTTTTATTCACATCTGGCCAAGAAATGTTAGTTGTATAAGTAGTACGTATTTGCGCTAATAGATAAATGGTTCAATAAACTATCAAAAATGTATTAATGGACATAATTTATTGTAAGTACACTAATTTGTATATTTATTAATTGTAGGGATTTCAAAGCGTATGATTTCGCGATATCGCGACCCTTGAAATGCCAACATTCGATATCATATACGAAACCCCATTATATCTGACAATACTTACAATAAAATTTTGAATGAGTTTCGTGAGAATTTTTTGAGAATTTTTCGTGAGAATTCCGCACTAAGAATACCAGATATAGGTTTCATACTTAAACTTTCTACCCATACTTAAGTATAAGTAGTAAAACATTCTCTCCATACGTTCGCAACAAGTGGGTCTGATTGCAATCTCCGCAAGATTAATGGTGGAAGCTTAGCTCTCGTATATTGAAGGATCTATCATCGTTAGGATTTTTGCGTCGTGTGATGACGAGACCTAGTTCTAGGTCACTGATCTGTGACTTTGTACGTTTATTAATATCAGCTGAAGGTTTGGTATTTCTTTCTTACCATATTGGGATAAGATCGGAAATATGTTTGTAGACTTATTTTCATTTGATAATAACTCTTAACCGTGGAAAAATGAGCGTTTTCTACTCTATTGGCACAGTATAGTCACAAGCAATGATACGTATACATACACTTTACAACCTTATCGCATTGACGCACACGGAAACAAAGCTCTCTCTGTCCGCAAAATGTCATTCAATATTGTTACGTGACAAGGTTGCTTAGTATTTCTATGTCATTGCACGTGACTGTACCTACATGTTTTATCTTTTCTTGTGGGTTAAACAAAACTTCATTTCATGTAATTATGTATTCCGGCTGTAGCCAAATGTATGTAAAGTCTGACGCGTTGTTGATTGTACTTACATTTTAATATGATTCTTCCATTAGGTAACCTTAATATCAAAACGTGGGATGGAATTCCGCGTAGGAAAAATGTAAATCGAAATGATATTCAGGAAATATAACATTAGTCTGGGGATCAAAACAAAATGAAACATTAATGGTCTCCCTTTTAACCGACTTTAAAAAGGAGCATCAGGTTAATTTGAACAAAGAAGACTAGAAAAAGTTTAGAAGTAGTACTAAGTTATTTATTTAATTCAGAAGATAGAGTGAGTCACGCATCTCTACGCCTTTTTGCGAACTACAAGCAAAGCATTATTTTTTTTCTTTGTACGATTTTTGAATTTCTTCATTCATGATGCGATGCCTATTTTTGAAATGCCTACTTTTGGTACTAAATGCATGCTAAGAAATTCGTCCAAGTTCTAAGCTCTTTCTTGTGTTCTGAGGACTCGGATATAAGTAATTTTAGCACCTGTCTTACGAATTTCGGCATATAATATTACAAGCAGGTTCTTGAACAGACAATAAAACCTAGACTAGGAACAAAAACGTTTATGACTCAAATGTATATCCTACATGAAAATCAAACCAGCGACACTAAGCATAAGAGGCAGGATCACTATAGAGTACGTCATCGGTCATCGGCCTATTCAGATTTAGTTTATTTAAAGCAAGAGGTCTGCGGCAGTTTATCCACTAAAAGTTTAACCGATGAACAGTCATCTTTTCTTAATGTAAAAGTATTTTGATCCGCCATTTCTTCAACCATGCAGTAGTGTCATTTAACTGTCTCTGGAGTTGATCACTAGCTAAGTCTGGGTCTCTACACGAAAGGAAAACAGCATCATCCGCAAATGTAGCAACTGTTACCTAAGGGGATTGTGGTAGGTCACAGGTGTAGATATTATACATTATAGGACCAAGTACCGACCCTTGCGGGACACCAGTACGGGCGTTGTAAAATACAGACTCTTTCTCTCCATACAATACTTGAAATATTGTGTCTTTAAGGTAAGACTTGATTATGGGATATACTGAGTAAGGTAGTAAAGTTTTAATTTTACTCAACAGTCCCTTGTCTCAGACGCGATCAAAAGCCTGTTGTACGTCGATGAAGGCAGCTGAGCAGTATTCTTTCTGTTCCAGACCCTATTTAATGGTTTGATAAACTTGATGTACTTGCTGAACCGAGTGTTCTAGACGGAACCCAAATTGGTGTTGTGGAATTAGGTTACGCTCCTCTAAGAGGTCCTTTAATCTTGTTAAGATATTTTTTCCCATAATTTAGACAGCACAGGTGTAAGGCTGATAGGTCGATATGAAGCACATTTAGTTGATAGTTTTTCTGGCTTGTGGATCATTATTATTCGCCATATCTTCCAAGCTGTTGTAAAATGACCTATTCTCATTATGGCATTAAATAACGAAGTCAGGAAGACTAAGCACTTTATGGGGATTTCTTTAAGCACTTTTGCAGAGATAAAGCCATAGCTAGATGATTTTTGATTAATATTTTGGTAAGTTGGCATTTTTTTCTGGTCCGTAACGAGAATTTATTATTTCTTCCCCACTTTATTTCCTGTAGCGTCGATTATCTCAATAATAGCTCTGTGAGGAGTAGTATGATGAAGATTCTTGATGAAAAATCTATAGCCTTTAGTGTCTTTCCTAGTAAATCTTATGAGACCATTCTCCCTTATTAGATCAATGTTTTTTTTTGTATTCTTCTGCGAAATGGACGAGAATGACATCAAGTTTTTATTCACTATTTTTAGAACAAAATTACCTTTACTGCTTACAATACAATACAATTAGTACAATAACTCTTTTTTATAACACATGTACATATTTTATGATTTTGTAATTTTTGCATTTTTCAATGCTATTTTTATACTTATGGTAAATTTTAAATAGAAAAATATTGGAAAAAATTAACTCGGCCACAAGTGAATTCTCAGGCTGGAATCGAACCAGCGACCTTTGGAAATCCGGTCCAATGCTCTAACCGCTGAGCTACCGAGACTTGCGAACCACCGTCGAAATTCTCCAATACTTTTATATTTTTAATACGCTGTAGGCCAGCGTTGTTACATCAATGCTAGGAAATATCCACTTGTGGCCGACTTAATTTTTTCCAATATTTTTCTATTTAAAATTTACCACATGTACATATTACCTACATTTACAATAAAGTTTTAATAAATTGAAGCGTTATTAAGACGCTCAGAGACAGCCCTTCTTATCTGAACAGGCAGTGAATTCCACAGTCGCCTGAACAGTAAAGGAGCTGCCATTAAAGCAGGTCTGATGGACAGGCATAAGGAGACTCAGATTTTCAGATGACCTAAGTGAATGGGAAGCGGAACAATAGAGGTAATTAAATCGCTCTTTCAGATAGCACGGGTAAGAAGGAATGAACAGAATGTTGTAGAGGAGGGATAGCAAATGAGTATTCCGGCGAAGCCTATGGGTAGCCACTTGAGCTTAGAACAAAAATGGGAAACCTGATCATATTTGCGTAAACCAAATATAAATCTGATACAGAAGTTTTTTAGTCGGTAAAGTTTGTTTAGCTGGTCCTCCGTGAGATCAGGATAACAGACGTCGGCATAATCAAGTATAGGATGCAAGAGAGACTGCGTAAGCGCTATTTTGGTAGCAGTGGGAAGGAAGTTACGCAGTCTTCTCAGGGAAGCCGCTGAGGCGTATAACTTGGGACTAACTTCTTGAAACTGTGGCACCCAGCTTAAAGTACTGTCTAAAACTAGACCTAGATTTTTAACAGACTGACTGTATTGGATTTCAATACTACAAATTTCACTATGAGGAGCGTACGTAAATCAATTTTTGCTATGGCTCTAGAACTGCCTATAATAATTGCCTGTGTTTTGGAATGGTTCATTAAGAGGCCAAAGGATTTTGTCCAATCTTCAATTTTATACAACTCCGAAGAAATAGTTTTTACTGCTTACTGTTTTTATTAAGTTTTTTTATTTATTAATATCCTTAATCCCATTATAAAATAATTGAAGGAAACTTGTTTGTTGACGGAAGTACAGTTAAGTTTGGGTCCAGGGGTAAGTTTTCAAACCTATTTGAGTTAGGGGTGGTATAACTTTGAGGTGGTATTTCAGCTCGTTTCCTCTTTTTTAATGTACGAATACGTTGCCAATCCGGAGGTGTGGGCTGTGGCATGACCGTTGTGGCCTGCGGTAGGCCACAACGGCCATATCGCTTGTAGGTTCCCGAGACTTAGGCATATCACTCATCACTCAATGAAGAAGCGCAGGTTCGGTTAATAAGACCTGGATGAAACACTTGTTAAGTTTAGGTAAGTATGGAAATCTTTTTTTATCCCTTATATTCAAAAAGCATCATTTTGTTTCTCGATAAGCGGGAGCAAAGTAGCTCTTTTCTGTATGAAAGTTCTTAGCGGGAAGAAATGAGTTTGAATTTGGAACATGAATTGTGCATAGAAATCGGACGCAAGTTGTATGAATTATTGGCTGTTGGGCGCGCGGAGAGGCCCGCGCACACTTAAAAAAAGAAACGAAAGAATTCTGTTCGTAATCGGAACGGATTTTGTTTATTGTTGTTTATTTAAAACTCTCATACAGCAAATAGCTACTTTGCTCCCGCTTATCGAGGAACAGAATGACGCTTAAGTTTGTTTGACATTATATTGACTCCAACTCCTCAAACATTAAAAGTAGCAGCTAATAAGTCATACAATTACCTTAAAATGTCTCTTATTTATTTTCTCATAGAGGGTGATGAAAAGCAGAGTGTAACATGCGAGAGCAAAGTTTTCCCTTGGGCGATGTACTTTGAATTCCTTACTGCGCTCAGGATTCTACTCCAGAATCCCTCGCTAGGCTAGGAGTTCTGCTTTAGAATCCTCCGCTTTCTTCTGCATTCAAAATAGCGCCCTCGTTAAAATATTATTTTGCTCCGTTATCATACAATCTACAATTATTTAAGAAAGAAATAATCAGGTATAATTTTGTAAAAAAAATGGTAAAACAGAAACATGTTAGCTTTTACTTGAAAATATAGATTCCTGCCTGCGAACAACTTGTAAGATTTCTCTAGTATTTTTGTAACGCCAACATTTTCCTATTATTTCATATACCTACCACTTTTAAAATCTTTATAACAATACAAGAGTGTACTGCAGTATTTAATGTTCAAATAGACACTATATTCTCTAAAGCTAACCCAGTCCAATTTGATGAGGGTGTGTTCAGAAACATCTGGAATATCTTGATCCCCAACCACGTAGAGCAATGACAAATTTATATGCGCAAAAGACATCGCGAGATATAACAGGAGGGTCTTTGTAAGCTGGGCGGTTGGCAAAGTAACAGACCATGAATGATAATGTCTGCACCCTGTTATATTTCACACCTTGTGATGTGTCGAAATACTTCTGTATATTGTGCTGGGATTAAAATTACACAGAGTATTTAGGGTTGTTTTATTTGTGAAAGTATGGCGGTAATTTTAAACAGGCAGCGAGGATGTAGTATTCTCATGGCTTTTAATTGTTATTGTTTGACGACCTCCGTGGTAGGGGTGGTACGTACACCGGTTCAAGGTCTCGCCTACTCTGAGGTCAAGGTACAAACCCGGTAGGGGCAAATGTTTGTATGATGAATACGAGTACATGTGCCATCGCTTTTTATATATATTCCTGCAAATAAATATATGTATTAATTAAAGAAATGCTATCCGCTATCCTACTATCCCTTAACATAACACATGTTATAGTATCATATTGACTGGATCGAAGGCGTAAAGATTTTTTTATGATTTTTTATTTTTTGCATTTTTAATGCTATTTTTATTCTTATGATAAATTCTGTCCCATCTGAGAATTCACTTGTGGCCGAGTTAATTTTTTCCAATATTTTTCTATTTAAAATTTATTATAAGCGTAAAGCTTTGTTTTAGCTAACTATTTACTTATATTTTAACCTGCGACGCTACGGAGACGGATATGCGTTTGGGGTAAGAGGATGTTTGTTTGTTGGTTTGTGCAAACCAATGTTGTCATCTATCTCAAAAGTCCGATTATGATGCGGCTTTCAGTGATGGGTTCGGGTTTGATTGGTGCATGTTCTTAGATAGGTGATACAGTGACAACTCACCAGGGGGCGCTGCAGTAAACATTTGTTTGTGCAAACCAATGTTGCATTTATCTCCAAAACTACTAGTCCGATTTTGTTGCGGCTTTCAGTGATGGGTTGGGGTTTGATTGGTGCATGTTTTTAGATAAGTTTTACGGTGATAACTCACCAGGGGGCACTGCAGTTGCGGTTTTCACCCCCGGATAATTAAGTCAGGGTTTTTTAAAATTATTTTATCCTTTTTCAATTTACTTTCTTAATATCTGTCGTGGGTTTTTTCAAAGTTCTACACTAAGTTTTTTATTATAGGCATTATAACGTCAGAAAATGAAGCCTAGACCTTAGATTTAACGTACTATCTTCCACAGCATATAATAAATAATATTTTTTTCTTACAAAACAATTGATAACTTAAAAAAAAACTAATAACTAGGTTTACGTTTTTTTATACATACACGATAAACATACAAAACACTCGGAAGAAGACAAAAAGACATGTTCATACACAAATATTTGTCTTGACTGTCTTGAACCCGAGACGCAACTGCGCGGTGGTTGTCTGTTACCTATCCTTCGCACATAGAATATCGCTTAAGTGCCATATAGCCGGTATCGAAGACGGGTCGAAGACTTTACAAATTCGCTAGGCAACCGCGACGTCCCCGCCGCGCTCCCGCGGCGTCCTCGCTGCGCACCCGCGACTAGCTCGCTGCGCTGCCGCCCCGCCCGCAAATCGCTAGTGTGATATGGCTCAAACTAAGCCTCTTCTCGTAAAAGTTACTATAAAAGTTACTATAATATGATTACTACTACCAATACCTATAGAAACCATAACTTACCGAACACTTAAATAAAAGAAATACAGTTACCATTCAAACAGGATGACGCCTCCTTACGACCTAATACAATAAGCGAACACACTTCCTAAACATCGCCGGTGGGGTGGGGGTTGAAAATCGTTCCTTTCAACCTGTAAATAACATTTTCAGGAGTGCCGTAAAAATATATTACTATAGCGGATGTAGACTGGAAGTGACTACTACACTATACTTTTATATTATGACGACGACTTTTGTTCGATCATTCAAGTGTGGAGGCGATTCCCACATAAGTATTTTTTTTGTGATGAACTAGCTTCGATATCGGGATAAAAAGTATAGTAAGCCTATGTTACTCTCCGCCCTTTCAAATACCTCTATGCCAATAATCAAGTTAATTGGTTGCTTAGTTAGGACGTCAAGAAAGGACAAATAAACACACTTTTGTATGTGATAACTTTTAATCAAGTAAATATACTAGAAAAAAAGCAACTTGTCTCATGTCGCCCTGACGGGACTCGAACCCGCATCTTTGGGAATCCGGCCCAATGCACTGACCAATTATGCTACAGAGACCTACGAGAACACGTTGAAATTCTCTAGTATATTCACCTTTTTCTACGGTGTTGGCCACCGTCGTTTCATCAATGAGAGAAATATCCTCGCATTCGAAAGAAACATCTTTACAGATGTTTGACTATCGATTAAGATGAAACTGCCATCTACTTATAACTTTTTAATTTTGCATTTTACAATGCTATTTTTATGTGATATTTTTTAATCAAGTAACACTTTTGTATTTATAATATTAGATAGTTAGGATTAGGATTAAATATTTGTGTTGGTCTCAATCTTACGTGTTTAATGTATTTACAAAATAGTAGTAGCCGTGGTCACGGCATGACTTGCCCAAGTCATTCCGACACCATGGTTCATGTATAGATGCCAAAATTTCGGGATATCTAAAAAAACATGAGATAACAAAAAACCAAACCATGTTAAGTATTCAATATCCATGTTTATGTTTATCCGTTATCTAGTTATCCATCTAGTATCAATCTAGTATCTATAATACAAGTTCTTCATGAAACTTCAGCGTTGGGCTAGATAATTGGAGTGATTGCATGCAATCATTTATATATTTATTGTATCTTGTATTCTGGTACTATCAGTACTAGATTGGGCTCTTTTGGTGCTGATGTTTTGGTGTGTTAAAATGACCAAATTACTAACTAACTAATCGGGCATGTGGCGCATAATTATAATTATTTACTAGGAATTTAAAATCTTGCTTGGCCCAATGTTGCAGTACTTGCAGTAGAGTAAAAATCTGAATGATTAGGTCCAATTGCGTTTCAGTCTGAACCTAAATAATGACGGACTAAATTTTTTATAATTATGTCCATGTTGACACTAGTTAAGATAATTTTGAACTTAATTTTGTATATTGCACGTTTATTTGCTATTCCGTTTCTGACAGTTTCACACAAGTTTGACATTTCGGCGACATTAAATGAACTTATTGTTATTATTTTGTGGACCTTAGCCATTTCTAGTCTCTCTATGCTAGAGTATTAAACCCATTTTCGTCGGGACCGGCTGAAGAGCACGAGACGATTTCGTATCGACGAAAGGTACTGAGTATTTGTATTTTTATGATAACGTAAATGGTTTTCATCTGCGTTTTATATTTTATCACCACTTTATATTCGAGCGTCGTATATTTAGAAATTATAAGATAATTATTAATAAAAAAAGGTAATAATAGTATTTAAATACATTCTAGATCTTCATACTTTTGAAATGATGGATGGTACATAATAACCTACTTTACTTTTGAAATAATTTACATGCAATTAATACCTACACTCTAATGAGGACTTGAGTAAAGTATTCTAAAGCTCCGTTTTTGTTTTTTATTCATGCGAATATTTTATATTACCTATGTATTAGAAATTTGTCTTTCAATTTTCATTCTTATTTCCTGGGAAACAAATTACATATCGTACGATTTTAATCATATTACGAGTATGAAAACGAGTGGCTAATAATGTCTCGGCATCATTTATCGGAATAAGAGTGTTCATTATACCCACCTACATTGTAAACAAAACACTTCACAAAGTATGATATAATTTCTTTTTTTTTTTATCGAGTGTAGGTATTTAATAAAATTTACCTATAATAGAAGTTTGTACCATTATCGATGTAAAGAGAAATATAACTATCTTTTATTCTAGAGTCGAATAAAACTATTTTGACGGATTAAAACGCGCTTGTTGCGTGACGCGTTTTGTTTATTTTGATTTCCCGACGTTTTAATAACTGTCAATAGGCCATGGTCAATTATTAGCCAACCATAAAATAACACGCTATTAATTAATTTAATCGGTAAAACTAATTTTATTTAATGAACAGTATGACCCGCGAAAATGTTAGATGCCACTTAATCTGGGGGGCTATCGCGTAAAAAATATGGATATGGACATGGGCTTCAGTTAAATGACCATATATGGTAATTTTATGAGCTTCAACTGTCAAATGAAGCCCATATCCATACCCAGATTTTTTACGCGATAGCCCCCCTGGAGTGTATGTGATCTGATATACTTAAAGGTAAAAATAGAAAATGTAACGAGAGCGAATATTGTATACCTACTTAATTTCTTGATTTTTTTCAATATTATTGCCATCAATCTATATTTTCTATACTAATATTATAAAGAAGAACGATTTGATTTGATAAATATTAAACAAGAAAATATACTACAATACCCTTTCGATCAAAAAAAAACAATTACTCAAATCGGTCCAGCCGTCTTCGAGTAATCGGTAACATACATAAAAAAAAAAAGATTCCGTCGAACTGAGAACCTCCTCCTTTTTTATTAAGTCGGTTAAAAAAGGCAATATGTCTCATGTCGCCCTGACGGGATGATTGTTCGTTTGTTTGTATTGACTAGACTTCGAAACTACTGAACGGCTTTGGATGAAATTTGGTACACAGATAGTAGATAGCGTGATAATGAACATAGGATACTTTTTATCCCGATATTCATACAAAAATTCAATTACTTACTGAAATTCAATATAAATTGGTAAAATTAGGTTCTTATACTATTTAGTTTTTGTTTATTTTTATATTTTTTTCACCACCATCAAACCATGATTTGTGCATAAAACTTTCCTATTTGAATAGATTGTGGACACCCACATAAACAGGTAATAATCTGAACGGAATCAAAGGTTGTCGGTAGTGCTGATGACAGATCCAGGACTGAATTAGGGTGAAATAAAAGATTTTTCCTGTGTTTCTTTTATACATATTAGGAAGAAGAGTGCCCCATCTGTGGTGACGTTAAAAAATTGCCGATTATGATGACGACGAAAAGGTTTACCCGTTAACCTGGCAATATAATATATAATATAATTATTACAAGGTAGATGATTATTTAAAAGACCACAATGCATGGATGTGATACTAACAGAATAACATAACTATTGTTAATATATAAAAGGAAAATATCCTAATAACTGAGTATGAGAAAACTTTCCTCTTATATTCATATTTCAAGACTGTAGATTTGTGTTTGGCAACAACATGTATCTTTGTAAAAATGTTGTTGTTTCTGTTAAAGCTGATAAGTTTCTTGCGGCCGTTCTTCTTGTCAGCTAAAGGATGTCTTGAATGGCTGGTACGGAAAAAATTGATGATTCGAAAGCACTTATATTTTGACTTTGACTTTGAATATTTGAGGTTGTATGAACCCTTGTTGAATATACCTACCTGCATACCCTCAGCCATGAATCCCTTGTGGCGTTGGCAAAGCAAATGTGCAAATTGAGAGTGATATATACAGGATGGAAAAAGTCTATGGGCCCTGGAAGGGAACTATTTTAAATTCTTTAGTTAGCTTATTTTACTGAAAGGAAACATTCCTTTATTTTTTAAAAGAAACATTTAAAAAAATACACTTTCCACACCCATGAATCGAACCAGCTCAAATCTGTAAAAATAAAATTTTATACTTTTATACCATAAATCGATAGGGTTAATCAATAGGATCAACTCTCTCTAACAAACATAGTAAATCAAAGTAAAGGAAACACATGAAAACTCCACTTATAAACTCAATGGGACGTATAAAGCACTTTTATTCAAGGCTCTTTTGAAATACTTATAAAAATCTTTGCTGCAGTTTTGTTTCTTTTAAAAAATTAAGGAATATTTCCTTTCAGTAAAATGGGCTAACTAAATGATTTAAGGTAGTTCCCCTACAGGCCCCATAGATTTTTTCCACCCTGTATATAAACATCATTCTCTTAACCACACCTCGATAGCTATGAGAATGATGTTACATTTGGTATTTATACAACGCAACATTTGGTATCGATAGGGTCTACTACGGTGTTCGGAAACAATATTGATAAGTTGCCAGCGTATCGAATAGATTAGTTTACGAATACACCCTGTTCATTGATAGGCGTCTACTATCTGCATTGGAAAGTTAGCTGGCATATTATTTTTTACTCCCAGTCCAGCATGAGAGATCGAATATAAGCTACAAATCTAGGCATCGTCATCAGCCATTTTTAATGTTCCCACTGTGCGGATTGCTGGGTTTTAACGACTGCAAATGCAGCCGAGACCAACTGCTCGAGACCAGTAGGAGCTCGAGTTAATAATTTTTGGTCACCCATCCTGTGACCGACCATTACGAAAATTGCTTAACGGCTACAATCGCAGGCTGAGCGCCCGAACCACTGCGCTGCGAGCTCCTCCCATTGATAAGCCTTTACTACCAGCAGCTGGCACATTTCAACATTTTAAACTTTCGCATTCATTAAAACTATAAACAAGAGTAACGGGACTCAACGCGACATTTATTTGAGTCTGCTTGTGACCACGGCTGTAGCAACAGAGCCGAAAGTCAAACTCTTAGTACATAATATGTACTAATGTACTTACAGCTGGACTAGTACATTATTATGTACTACATAATAAATGTAGCGTTTAGTCCCCAGAATTGTTGTTTTCCAGCAGTTAGAGATAAGATAGCCAGCTACTCAGTGATTGAGGATTCCGGGAAAAGCTCGCTTCCATCTTCAGCCTTATCAATACTTAAGGTCAGGTATGATGAAGGCTAAGAGTCACCCCGTCGAACATAAAAAGAAACTTCTATTTCACTCCCAGTCTAAGATAGGAGATCGAATTATAATAAGCTAGATATCTAGACTCCATAGTTAAATATTTATTGGTCCCCAGCAACCTAGCAACCTTAGTCCGCCCCTGATTACACAGGACGAGGTGGGAGCGGAAATGGAAATCTGTTTGTCTTCCTCCACCAAGAACCGGGAATACCCGTGTTGCTTTTTTAAATTTCCTGTTTTAAACATAACATATTGTTTTTATAAACATTACTTTGTATTGAAAGTCTAATACTTAACATAAAAAATTTATGATAGCTGTAAACTGGTATATTAGGAGCATTATTGATATCTATCGTTTTGAAAAATTTAAAGAAGACTAGAAATTAAATTGTTAACACTTTTTTATTTTATGATTTTTAAGCTTTTGCTTTTCCAATGCTTTTTCAAACTTATGATAATTTTTGGGTACCCAAAGATCGCAGGTTCGAGTCCTGTCTGAGAATAACTTGTGCGCGAGTTGATTTATTCCAAATTTTTCCATTAAAATCTTTTTTTTTAAAAAAACCACCTTCAAAAATCAAAAAGTAAAATCTAATCCTTTTGGAGTCGGTGCCAGCCACCTGGCCAGCCAAGGTAAGAAGATTAAAAGTTGTAGAAGTGTTATGTATCATTCCTTGGCTGGCACCGACTCGAAAATGTTAAATTTTTACTTTTTGATTCTTGAATTCGGTTTTTTTAATAAAAAGTTTTTTATTTCACAATTCTTAGTTAAAATAAGTTCCACACTTCGGTTTGACTCAAACTACTACTACACAACTACTAGTTTGAGTCAAACCGTTTGTGTCAAACCGCTTGACCGAAGAAACCGCTGTTTTTTTTTTTCAAGATTTCCACAAAACTACTGAACCGATTTCAAAATTTCAAAAAAGGGTCCCATTTTTGAAATTTTGAAATCGGTTCATAGTTTTGTGGATATCTTGAAAAAAAAACTGCGGTTCACGACTTGGGAACAAACCCGATGTTATTACGTTACAATCATTTTGATCGGTTCAGGCGTTCTCGAGTAATCGGTGAACAAATATAAAAAATATATAATATTATACGCGACGAATTGATAACCTCCTTCTTTTTTTAAGTTGGTAAAAAAACACAATATGTTAACATTTTATAAAATGTTAGGTAAAATTTAGGTATCTACTTTTATAAAATGTTATTTTATGTAAACTCTATACCATTTGCATAGAACTCATAATTACGAAACACTTTTTAACCGACTTCAAGAAAAGGAGAAGGCTCTCAATTCGACGGTATTTTTTTGTTTGGAAGCAACTCTGATATCGACGAGTTCTAAAAATGGTGTTAAGGTTTTTAGTACATTTAAAATAACGTTGTATATAAGCATTGTCCATTGTCTAAATATAAGATTTTAAACTTTCGCGTTCCATTATAATTATAATCAAGAGTAACGGGTCTCAAAGCGACATCTATTATGTAGTACATATTATTATGTACTTACAGCTTGACGTTTCGGTTGTGTTGCTACAGCCGTGGTCACAAGCAGACAGCCGAAACGTCAAGCTGTGAGTACATATGTATTACATAATAAATGTCGCGTTGAGTCTCGCTTGTTTATGATAACAAAATAGTTGTATATATTTATATTTTTTACATACATAGGTAAGTCTCTGTAGCTCAGTGGTTGGAGCATTGGACCGGATTTCCAAAGGTCGTGGGCTCGAGCCCCATCTGAGAATTCACTTGTGGCCAAGTTTATTTTTTCGAATATTTTTCATTTTATTTTACTTTATAAGTATAAAATAAGCATTGAATAATGCAATTAATCATAAAATACTCACGTAAGTGACGGTCTCCATTTTAATAGAAACAAAAAAGGCTTGCCTACCAAAAATAAACGAAACCGAATATTATTCTTATGTTCCACATAACGAATTCAATAGTCCCTCGAAATTGCTCAACGCATTGGAAACGACGATACCGCAGGACCCTTTAAGCTCTCCCTCTAGAGTTAGCGTGCATAATCATGGTACCCCTGACAGAGAAAAATAGCATATATTAAACTAAAAAACTTTAACTCTAGCCAAAGGTTCCGTAACATTTGCTGGGAACCGATATCTTCAATGATCTTTTCACTTTTTTATGATCAACGGGGAAGCGTTTACATTATCCATTATCAAACCTGATTAAAGTAATTATAAGACTGAAAGTGCAAGCTCGTCTCTCCCGAAATCCTCAACCACTGAGGCTACGTTATCTCTAACTACCGCAACACAAAAATGCTGAAAACATTGTTGTTATGGCGTTAGACTTAGATAAGATGGTAGTAGCTAGCTAGGCGGACTTACAACAAGTTCTTCCACCAACCAAACCTAATACAATATCTAAATCAGTTGTGTTAACACTAGACCACAGAGGCGGTTTGATTAAAAAATAAAGTTGGTTTCAATATAATTGATTATTATGACACTTGCGAGTATCTCGGTGGCATAAGGGTCAACACATTAAGCTGCTATCGTATGGTTGATCCAAGGGATGGGTGACCAAAAATGTAGTACCTCAAGATCCTCCGCGATTCGGAAATAACGTAAGCCGTTGGTCTTGGCTGAATTTAAGTACAGTCTTTGAAACCTACCAACCCGCATTACACTCGCGTGGTTAGAAATTTTTTTTTTCGTCTACGTTGGAAAAAAAATGCTATGCCACTAATAGTTTTCTAAAAATAACTCTGTGACTTGTAGGAGACAAATAGTTTTTATTATTACAAAGTCCGAGTATTGTTATACTTTATATCTCAAACTGATTTTTTGATATTGTAAAATTAAGATGAGTGTGGAATTTAAAGGACTGTGGTAAGGGAATCTTGAGAAAATAAATAATGCAGTAGAGCATTGTATCTAGAAGACGATAATAAAAAGCATTCTTCGTTTAATAGTACCTAAGTACTGCCATATTTTTACGAGGAACTTTTTTCATAAACATTAAAACATTAAAACTTTGTGATTAATAGTCTATGGTCGAATAATTGATTTCCTGATTTAGTGTTGTTGTTCTACAAAACACAATAAATAACTTTAGGTGCAGTTATTTTTTACAGAAACTTCCGTAGTTAAGCGGTTTATATTAAAGTAATCTTAGCTTTAATAATGAATAAAGTAAATATAATTACGAAATATTTTCACCTTAATTGCTAAAATCTGTAAAATAAGGTTATATCTATATTTTAAGAATGCACTTGAGTTATTTGCGCAACTCAGTCCCATCGTACTTTTGATACACATGTATCGCTTGCATATTATTATGATCTCGATAGATTTTTAAATTTTTACATTTCATACAAATAAAAATAAAAGAAGTGTGTGGTCTAGCAGAGGATTGGTTCCCCAACATTTGAGTAGCGCATGCAAGTAAAAATAATTGCGTACTATCAATTTTGTAAATTAAACTTTGTGCCGAATTTGGAACACTATGCAGTAACACATTTAGTTGATGGCCAAATTTGGAACATTATGCAGTCGTTATTTATTACACTTTTATATTTGTAAGTACTGCTGTTGTCGCAAAACATCATCTTATGATACGTATAAAAAAACTCGTACCAATTTGAGCACGTTTTTCTGACCTATTACTTTAGTAGTGATAGTTCTTATAATGAGTACAGTCCCAAAGACCGAAACAGTTTTAAGATGAAGCTCGTTTTGGCTGAATTTAATTAACGTATTCATTGATAAAATCAAAAAGTTAAACTAATTAATTTTCTTTTCTTTTTTGTTACTTTTTCTTCTTATTTAGATAGTACTTACTACATACTTTTAGTAAGAGTTCATAGCGTCCCAAATATGGAACAATTAGCTTTTCCTCAATTAAAATTTTTTTCCTATGTTACAATTAGTGTATAAAATGTCGTGAATTTTTTTTCACGCGATTTAAAAATTCCATACAGTAAAGGGATAAGCTGTCTTTAATTTAGATTCCTTAAGGCGCTATACGATTGAAGCGAGATATTAATAAGAAAAGACCAATTTTGCAGATTAGGCGAAAAATACACGAAATTAATTCGTAGTAAATAACTATAGCGATTAAAGAGAAATGAAATTACACGATGCTAAATATTATTGGTGTCCACTAATTGAAAATAAAATTTTCAATAGTATTATGTATCCGCGTTTGAGAATAATCATGAATTTTCGTATTTTAAGGGAAGTTTTCTAAAAGTAGAAAACTCATAAAATCGTGTTTCTGAAACTTTACAAATCTAGACAAAGGTATGAATAAATATATAATGTTGTTACCAGATTTGTAACATCTGTCACCGTCCTATAGTTTTATAACAGAAAGTACGTACTTTTTCCGTATAGCGTCTTAAGGAATATGAAATAGCGTTTATTTTCATTGATTGTTATTAATACTGAATATTACTTAACATAACACCAATTGTAACTAATTCATTCGTATTTTTCGAATCAATAAAAAGTCAACATAACCCCAAAAACCCAACAATAAAACAGAGTGTAACAAACAAAAAAACCCTACGTAGAACCAGCACACGCAAAACCGTTAGTAACAGCTAGTATTTAGTAAATGAATACAATTACTCTGGGGCTGTGGGATGTTTTACCATGTTACTTTTACAATTATTACAATTACTTAAAATTGTATACAGCGTACGTGAATGTAAAAGTAACTTATGTCCACCCACAGTTGGTGTTGATAAACTCTTTCTTTGTTATTTTTTTTTTTGTTGCATTTTACAATGCTATTTTTATGTGATACCTAAATAAACAAGAAAATATACCAGAAAAAAGCAACTAGTCTCATGTCGCCCTGACGGGATCTTTCTTTGTTTTTGCCCTTATTCCGTGCCATAAAGAATATAATTAACAAAACATTTTTTTGTTATAAAAATTATGTTCAAGTTCAATAGGGAGTTTCTGGTGCTGATTCTTCTATAACAGTTTTTATTTACTTGAAAGAACTTTATTCTATGATTCTGTTGGCTGCACTAAAATTACTAAGCTTTTCTACGAGGAAATTACCCCTCATCGCATCTAAAGGTAAGCAATCAGGTTTTCTTTTGAAAGGAAGAAGAGAAATGTATGTAGTTTCTGATATTTCCGAGAGTGCTATTTGAGGTTTTATACCAGTTACTTGGGGCTAATTGTCTAATTTTCAAATCTATCGCAATCCCTTTCAATTCATCATTTGAAATATATTTACATACTTCAGGCCGTCACTATTTGACATTTGAAAGGGATTGTGATTGGAACGCTATTTGAAAGGTATTCTTCTTTCTTAATTAATGGCGTGCTCGCGTTAAATACGCGAATTTTGCCAATGTCAAGTAAATATATTTTGTAATATAGAAATTGTACGGTAGATTGAGTTAAAAATGGAGTCTCACAACACGTGTTGTTACGAAAAGAACTCGGGTGAAACTCCTTGAAAGGTATTGAATGAACGAAATTGAACTGTCTAAGCAAAGTGACTGATGAAAATATCTTTCAAATGTATGGAGAAGTGTCAAATGAAGTGTCATTTAAAACATCATTCGTTTTGAAAGGGATTGCGATTATAAGTTAGGTACACAATTCCATAAATCACTAACACAATCACAATACCTTTGAAAGGGATTGTGATGATGAGTAGTTTTTGTTTTTATCAAAGAGTTTAATGGTGATGATTATTTAGGTATAAAGTGGTTTAAAGTTTCACTTGGTTTATAACTGAAATTGCCTTTTTTTTATTTATCGAATAAAAGTGACAGTTTAAATTTTCAGTAAATCCCGTAGGTGTTTTTTTTTTTACTCTTAACAGTCGTTTTTTTAATAGTAAACAAAACAGTCATAATATACTCGTATGGATTTATTTTGGGCACGGGGCGCAGTGGTTCGCGCTCTCGGCCTGCGATTGTTGAGGTTAAGCAAATTTCGCAACAGTCGGTCACAGGATGGGTGACCAGAAGTTTGCTATTTAGAGCTCCTCCGTGCTTCGGAACAGGAACAGTCGTTAAAACCCACCAGACATACACAACATTGACCAACACTACTTATAATCATAACCTTTTTTACCATAAACACACTAACTTAACAAAGGAACTAATGGATGTGATGATGGACCTATTTTTTTATCAGGTAATTATTCAACCAAAGCTATAAAAATTCCGTATCATTTATGCAGTTGGTTCTTTCTTAATAGGTGTTTTTTTCTCTCAAACCCATGCATTTTTTCTAGAAATGATATTTTTTAAACTACCAATAGTTTCTTGCCTTTTCGTACGGAACCCTACGCGTCACGCCTGTCGCCGTTCAATTAGCCGCACAACCCTACACGTCAGTGTTGTAACGTATGTTCAAAACATGTCACTTAGTCAAGGAGCTGTTCAAAAAGTTGCCTCCACGCCCTAAACACTATCAATAATATGCATGAAGTAATATTGCATGTGTCCTGCGAGTATTGGACGAGATCGGTAGGCCTACCACGAAAAACATTCGAGAAAGTATCGAGGAAGTAAAGTAATTACAAAAAATTAAAACCGTCATCAAAAAGTAATATTTTTGGAGTCGGTGCCAGTCAAGGCATTCTTCTATTAGCTCTATTTTTATTCTTGCCTTAGCTGGCACTGACTCCATAAGTTTTATTTTTTACTTTTTGACGTCAGCCTAATTTTTTTTTATGAAAAGTTTTTATATTTCACAAGATTTTAGTTACATTAAGTCCCGTTACTTACACAGAACACAGTCCATACACAACAATGATGTTATCGAGGTAAAACTACTTAGCTAAAATGTAATTGATATTTTTCAGGATTAAGAAAAAAACTATGAGCCTCATCTTCGTAAAAAAAAGAGACCTCACTTGAACTATGTTCTTGCAGATCAAAAATGAATTATTCAAATCGGTTGAAACGGAACTGACGACGTTATGTTAATACATAGGTACATAAAAAAAAATACATTCGACTTGAGAACCTCGTCTTTTTTAAGTTCGGTTAAAAAATGTATGACATATTGAGCAGCGTTCCAACCGATCGTATACGGAACTACATTTTCCTATACATTTTTTGACATGACATGCTCTATACTATTTCGATAGTTTTTCGTGCTAGTCCTACGGAAAATAAACGATTTTTTGTCATATCGTATTTCAAACATATTTCAATTCCAATGCTTTTTACATAGTTCTTGTTACTACAGTTTCAAAAGCACCACAATTAGAAACAAGACTGAGATACGATTATGACTTAACGTTACCAGGATCGACCCCCTGTGTAATTTTTTCTAGTGGTTTAGGCACCTTGGGAGCATACCAAGTTTCTGCGAAGAAAGGGCGATGAAAGTTTGTCGTCTTAGCCACATGACACCCACTGCTGGGTATAGGCCTCTCCCAAGGGTCTCCACGACGATAGGTCCTGCGTTGCCCGCATCTAGCGGCTTCCCGCGACCTTCACCAGATCGTCGGTCCACCTTGTCGGGTTCTTACCCACGGAGCGCCGTCCGCTGCTCGGTCGCCATTCCAGAACCTTTCCGCCCCAACGGCCGTCGGTTCTCCTCGCTATGTGTCCCCAGCTGAAGTGCCACTGCACTTCAGCTGAGCAATACTTCGACCGACGTGTCAGTAATTTGAGTTCTTCTGTGAATCTCCTCATTTCTGGTTCGATGAAGCAGGGACACGCCGTGCATAGCTTATATAGGAACCAAAAGACCATAATCGCGGCCGCTAGTATTATGTAGCCTATTATTTATGCCATTTGTTTATAACTTTTCATATATATTTTAAAGTGAGTGATGGGTTCAGGCTTTTGAATCGAACGCAATCAACACCTTTTCCGATTTTCATGAGTTAGTAACTCAACCTCAACAATATCTATCTGAAATCATGATTCAACTGTTTTATAACCCAGTTAGTTCTTACCCGCAATCAAGAATGGCGAACTTCAACGTGCCAACTAAACAGTGAACGCAAATGCCAAACCGCAAATAAAACAATTGTTACAATTGCCTAATTGGCAAACACAAGACGGATTCGCAACTCAAACAATCTTCGATCAGGGACAAATTATTGTTTGTTTAAGCACTAAATTAGTTGTTTGACTTATTTGTGTTAATTGTTAAATTTTGACGGTATTTGCTTTCAGTTCGAACGCTGACCTTTTAAGCGGTAAGGTCGTTTGAAGATACAATTTTCCTTTAAACAAAAAATGGCAGTAGCATCTCTTCGAGAAGAAGGAAGATACAAGACGAAGATCAACAAGATCGGACGACCTAATCGTCATCAACCATTTTTAATGTCGACCTAATATTATGAGGTAATAGCAATGTCAAAATAATTATCGTTGTAAAAGAGATGGCGCTTTACAGCGCTGTATAGCGCTCTGTCTTTTAATTAACATTTCGATAACAGCTGAAATGGTTTTGCAGATTGTTCATCTCAGGATCTAGTAGAGGGACATTTGAAATTAAAATATCAAAAACAATCACTATACTACTAGCGGCAATTCGCGGTTGCACCCGCGTCGTTCCCGTTCCCGAGGGAATATCGGGATAAAAAGAAGCCCATGTTACTCTCCGTTCTTTCAACTAGCTCTATATCAACCAACCAATGACCAACAAACCCATTTTATCATTTATAATATTAGTTAGGATCATAACCACGGTATCTTGCAGCTATAAAACAACAAGTTATAAACTTAATCAACAGTTACGGACGATTATGTCTCATAATCATACTCCTGGTTACATATCAAACCACCGGGTGCATAACATGCAGTATTTACCATTAATAGTATCATGAAATTTAGCAGGATGCGTATTTTCGTTTCTTTTATGAGCAACGGGGAGACTCTTTCATCTTAAGGTCGCAGCATACGTGACGTGTTTCATCCCGGACGTAACGGGAAAATATCGTTTCATAAAAATGTGTACTACATACATCACGGATGCACGGACGGGACGAGAACGTAACATTTTCTATGAAACGACACTTTACGTCCCGTCCCATGCGGGGTAAGACATGTTACGTATGCAACAACCTTTAACTGATGTTAAGTAATCAGGTTGAAGGTGGAAGCGCGCCTCTCCCGGAATCCTCAACTGCTGAGGAACTAGCTATCTTATCTCTAACTGCCGGCACTGCTGGCACATAACAATGCTTATAACATTATTGATATGGCGTCAGACTTAGTGAAGTTGGTAGTAGCTAACCTATTGGAACTTCAAGAAATCCTACCACCAACAAACTGCATACAATATGTACCCCACTGGGAATTAAAACCCGGGACCTCTGGGTCTGATTCCGCTGTTGTAACCACTAGACCACAAGGGCGGTTAAATATAATATTAGTTATATGGACTGTAGGGTAAGGTAGCCTAGCCTATATTGTACCAGTTATCGAACTTTACAAGCTGTCATAAAAACTATTTAACATACGAGGATTATATTACTAGAAATAAAACGGTTGTTCTATTGGTGTACATTTTCTATTACTAGAAAATAAGGAAATATAAAAAGATGACGACAGTTAAAGTTTAAAAAAAACTGAAAAACGTACAATTTAGGAAACCGCTTTCCTCAACTGTAGCATAGGTATCCTACCACTACCTATACCTACCTATCTTAAAAAAAATACATAATTCGAAATTCGAGCAGTTACTGAAGGCCCAGAGCACAAAATTTTCAGTGTGCCCCTAGTATTAGTATAAATGTTACAGACCAATCAATCCCAAAAAGTTCCCAGAAATGGCAATTTACATTGCGACTTTTATCCTTTCAATTACGTAGGTCGGTCATATTTTCATAATAGGATGCTGAGTCGATTCTCTTTTACGTATTATATTCGGCTTACCTTTAGAGATGAAAGGGAATTTTCTTATTAAGGCACTTTTTTATTACGCTCACTAAACATTATGTAAAGGAGGTTTTATGGGGAAATATGTCTGAGCACATTCTTTCGTAAGGTTCTGGAACTTTGGGTATCTAAATAGTTTTGTGGATGCCCGATTTCGGAGGTATTTATTAGCGTAACAAGGTCGTTTATGGGAAAAGGTATTTTAAATATCGTGTCATCGATAGTTATTAGGCACTTTTAGGTAAAAAAAAATGGGTTTTAATAAACATTTAAGACAAAAACACCCAGACACAGAATAAATAGATATTAATGTTTGTCCTAGGAGGAGTTCGAACTGACGGTATAATACTCGTAAACAAAATGCTCAAGCTGCTTATGGAATCTGTTTTTTTTTTGTTTTTTTCTTTTTATGAAGTACGGGGAGACTCTTAGCCTTCATCATACCTGATGTTAAATATTGATAAGGCTGAAGATGGAAGCGAGCCTCTCCCGGAATCCCTAATCACTGAGGAACTGGCTATCTTATCTTTAACTGCCGGAACACAACAATGCTGAAAACATTGTTGTTATGCCGTCAGACTTAGATAAGATGGTAGTAGCTAGCCAGGCGGACTTACAACAAGTCCTATATATGTCCTATGCAATATGATGCAATAAGCTTAATCTAAGTTAAGTAACAAGATCGCGTCTCATTTTAAGTAATTATTGATATAAAAGTGTATATTTTCTTTCAGAAAGCATCAAAGAAATCACGAATAACTGAAAATAACTAAACAATCTACAACGCAAATTGAAAAATTCTTCAGTAAAAATCTATTGATCCGACTACTCGTCTCTTCATAAATCTGCAGCTCGCCGGCAAACTATATTAACTTGTACGGAACCCTCCTTTTGATGTCCGGCAAAAACAATTTCTACCTCTCAAAGGAACTTCGGATGCAATATGACTATGTTGCGCCAGGGGCAGTCAACCTTTGGAAGTTTATATGGTTTTATTCGTGTGTCCGGTTATTAAGGCTCGACAGAGATGAGCAACTGTGCGAGACAAACACTTTCGAGCTGGTTGTGCTGCGTTTAGACTGTTTAGTTAGACTGTACCATGCTGATGGTTATGAAAACTTTAATCTCTATTTAGATGTCTAGTAGTTGGCTGTCCGTTTGTTGGGGTCGCCCTTATTTTGAAAGCAACTGTGCCTTTCGAGCTGGCGAAAATCTTAGGGATATTGCGTTTTTCAATCATACTGAAAAAAAGCGCTTTATCTAATTATCCTGCGACATATACATGCGAGAATGTACACACACATCGTACTTGTATTCCATTGCAGTATTTTCCCAAGAAATAGTTATGATAGATAGAAAAAGGCAACTTGTCTCATGTCGCTCTAACGGGATTTGAACCCACCTCATTGGGAATTCTACGGTGTTGGCCGAAGAGAGTTAGAGAAATATCCTCGCATTGGAAAGAATAATTTTTACTAATGTTTGACTATCGACTAAGATGAAGCAGCCATCTAATTATTTTAATAAGTTATAATTAGACGGCTGTTTCATCTTAATCGACGGATCTAAAACGACGGTAGCCAACACCGTAGAAAGGTGAATAATATACTAGAAAGATTCGACGTGTCCTCATAGGTCTCTGTAGCATAATTGGTTAGTGCATTGGTGCAGTTCGAATCTCGTCAGAACGACATGAGACAAGTTGCTTTTTTCTAGTACATTTTCTTATTAAATATTAATCACATAAAAATAGCATTGTAAAACGCAAAATTAAAAAGTTATAAATAGTAATAGTACATGAAGAAATGATTAAACGCGCGAGCTTTTGTTTTATAGTATTTCAATATGGAGATTTCTATTTGACTTTCTTGTTCAAATGGCAAGTACATTAAACGAACTTCTCATTTGACTACACACGAGACACTGCCTTGATATGAAGCCAGTGTCTCATGTGTACGGGCTTACGAGTTGGCAGAAAGCTTCATCAGATTCGCGTTTGTACTGAAGGCAAACTAGAAGACAAGGTTTTAAGGTATAAAGAGATCAAAGTTTGTTGTACAATCGTTCAGTAAGAACATATAGAGCATGATTTGTTTTAAAGTTTTTGCAAGCGTATTAAAATCTACAGCAAATGTTAGGAAAAATAGCACAAAAGATTTTGGATAACTGGACCAAAATTCTGTTAATCAATCGTAGGAAAATAATTTTAACTAGAGTTAAAATTATTTTCCTACGATTGATTAACAGAATTTTGGTGTTTTAGGTGTGAATCACATCATCCATAACGTTGAATGGATCTCACTTTTAGGAAAATTTATACACTCGAAGGCGGTAACGCTTTGATGCATTCTTTACCAAATTTTTAGTTGAATTTATGATTACAACGGATTATCCTATCATCTATTTAAATAAGCGTATTTAACAAAGCTGAAAAGCTTGTTTGTAAGCCCATATTTCCATTAAAAGAGATATTTCTAAGCCCAATAAAATACTAAAAATCAAACCTCAATTTTACGTTATCATTGTAGTGACTAGAACTTGGACTAGAATCTAGTCCAATGTAAACTAGTGTAAATTTTTATAAAACTCTTATTTTTTGTCGGTCCTGCTCATACTCTACTTACTTCTGGTTTTAAAATAAATCTTTAGGACAATATTAATACCACTTTTTTCTTATCTTTTATTATTAAATATCTCCCACAAACTTTATTAAGCAAAATATGTGTGATTTTCAAAGAATAAGTATTATTCATGTTATGTCACGATCGTAACGAGAGAGTGTGTCAGACAGATATAAAGTATCTAGAAAAGCAGTTTCTGCATCGCGTTTAAAAAACTTCATGAAAAAAAAAATGTTACAAGAAGTAAAGGAGATCATTCTTTTTAGTCGTTTTCCTGAAAGTGCCGGCCAACAGAAAAATTAGTACGTAAGGTTAGAACTGGTAATTTCGAGCAATAGTTGATATGGCACAACAGTTGTAGGATTACTCTAACTCAAGTTATACAAGTTCAAAGATTAGCCATTTTCATACATTCCTTTATTTCAAAAAATTCAAAATATTTCTACATATTGCTAAAACTCATGATCCGAAGTCATTATTAGTAACCCATCATTTTAATATCTACAGTGATACGGGATTAGCAAAATTTTTTATTTTATTCGTACGTAATTTTTGTATTTGTTGCAGGGATGTTGTTAGATGTATTAGTCGAACATATAATTGCCTCACTGCATAATAAAAATGCTTTAGATCAAGTTTCTTTACACTTTCAAAAATCCATATATGTATGAAAACTACGAATCTTTGAACCTGTATACCTTAAGTTAGAGTAATTCTACAACTGTTGTGCCATATCAACTATTGTTCCAAATGTTAGTTCTAAGCAAACGTACCAAATTTTTTTTACCAAACCTGAATGTTACTGGAGTAGCCGCGCCGTCATTTACAATATTTTGTCATTCTATAAGAATAAGATCGATACATTATCTTTAAAATTACCCTTTATTTTCCGGCGTAAATCATTGAATCAATTTTCTTCCCCTTCTTTCTTAATTAATGGCGTGCTCGCGATAAAATTCGCGAATTTTGCCAATGTCAAGTAAATATATTTCGTAATATAAGAAATTGTACTGTAGATTGAGTTAAAAATGGAGCCTCACAACACGTGTTATTACGAAAAGAACTCGGGTGAAACTCCGAACCAATTTTGACCTATAAGTACCTATAAGGATAGATTGGAGTGTAAAGTGGAAAATATACAAAGGAAAACTTGAACAAAGTTCCAAAGACAGCTATATCTTTTAAAGGTAATAATAATTGCGTAATTAATAAAAAAAATTTAAAGAACTTATAAAAGCCTATAATAAAAAAATACGTCAGCGCACGCCTCGTGACCTAGCATTTAGGACATTAAAACTGCGGGTCAATTCTGCAATTTTTTTGTCATTATTGTCTCTCAATGGTGTTTCAATAGTCGTGTTTATTTACACTGATGTAACAAGAACACCACTGGAATACGATTGTGACTAAGCATTAGCAGAATTTGCTGGTAATAATGATTTGACACCATTCCTTTCTAGTGACTGCCAAATCTGCGTTCATGAAATTTGCCTCTTTTAGGCGTCTACATAAAAGAGTAAGTAATAAAAATTACGACCGTTTCCAGGATACCTCTGAAGCATTGTTCGACAATATTTTGTATGTTAATATTCAGCTGGGTACGGAACAGTCGAGAGCATTCGGGAATCTCTTTCGTAATGAAGTTATTATTTTCATAAAGCCGTTTTTATTTCATACCAACATTGTAGAGAGGAAACTTCAAACTGAAATACTTACCTTTAATTAATCCAGTTGAAGACTCGTATGTATGATTATAACAACATTTATTTGCTTTCTACTAGTTGCTAGTTGCTTTTTTCTAGTATATTTTCTTGTTTAATATTTATCACATAAAAATAGCATTGTAAAATGCAAAAATAAAAAGTTATAACAACATTTCTTTTTTGCGAAATACTTATAAAGCAGAAAGAACTACAACGTGTATGTAACTTGATGGTGATGAACAGTTTCTTTGACATAATCACATTGTACTCGTATTTATCTGATTGCAAGATGAGTATAGTATTATCATTATTTTGTAAAACGGAATCCAAAACTAATAAAGGTACTATAATCCACAGAACACTAGAAACAAATTAGAAGTTGTAATAGGATGTCACGCATTGCCCTCCGGAGGGGTTATTACCTATCTTTGCAACAGCAATGTGATAGCAGAAATTGCGCGATAATTGCCTTACGTAACGTATCACCATAGCAACCGCACTGTTATTACAGTGCTGCCAATACCAAAAAATCGATGAACTACTTATAATGTGCATATGTCATCGTCTTCTTGCAAGGACATATTGTTTATAAATAATCGAGAGTATTTATAAAATGCCGAATTGTTATAAAAAGACAGTACGATTGGCAATCAAACAGATAATTTTTCGTTTATTTATAAATAACATTGTTAAGCGATTCGTTTATAAACAAACGAGATCAGCAGCGATTAGTTGTGAAAGAATCCGTATTAAATGCACCAATCGCGACACGATGTACAATTATCCGTAGTGATCGTAAACGTGTTATTGTACGCGGTCATCTGATTGATCCATCGATTGGTAACACAGGTGATAAATAGTTGTTCATCAACAAATTCAGAGTTTTTTAGTTGGTCATTTATTTCTTCGCCCGCAGGCTCCGTTTTACTCATTTTCAATAAACTTTCAAACTCTTGTATGTTAAGAGGATTTCAAACTAGAAGACACTTGCTGTAAATTTTATTAACAATGTTTGTGATTATATCGGATACGTTTACGTTTTTATTTTAAAGAAATATTGCTT
Source organism: Chrysoteuchia culmella (assembly GCA_910589605.1). Taxonomy (NCBI): domain Eukaryota; kingdom Metazoa; phylum Arthropoda; class Insecta; order Lepidoptera; family Crambidae; genus Chrysoteuchia; species Chrysoteuchia culmella. The sequence continues at coordinate 12,380,836 of OU342657.1, read as the reverse complement.
GTAACAAAAAATATTAGCATTTCAATATCCATATCTTTTACTTAAAAATTTACTCGAGCGTTTCAAGATGAGAGAGAGCGTTTGATGAATTTATTATATAATAATACATTTGATATTTTACAATGTGATATATTTTCATTTCATTGTTTATTTGATATTTTTTAAACAAGTAAGTATACCAGTAAAAAGCAACTTGTCTCATGTCACCCTGACGGAACTCAAACCTGCATCCTTAGGGATCCGGCCCAATGCACTGACCAAATTATGCTACTTATGAGAACACGTTGAAATTCTCTAGTATATTCACCTTTTCTACGGTGTTGGCCAGCGTCGTTCCATTAATGAGAGAAATATCCTCGCATTCAAATGAAACATCTTTACAGCTGTTTGACTATCGATTAAGATGAAACAGCCATCTAATTATAACTTTTTAATAGCATAGCATTGGGCCAGATTCCCAAAGATGCGGATTCGAGTCCCATCAGGGCGACATGAGACGAGTTGCTTTTTTGTAATATATTTACTAGTTTAAAATTATCACATAAACCTAATTATTTAAAAAAGAAAAACTTACAGCCCTAGATTAAGGTGTACTGAATCGAATGGCACCTAAATTGCCTCATTTCGTAAAGGTTTAGGGGGGTGGAAACGTTATCGCCCGAAACAATATTTCAGAAAGAAAAAGTAGGCAATCACCTCTAGGCCTCTTAAACAAATCGATAAAAACTGATATTTAGCACTTAAACAGTCTCGTGCACACGTTGTTTATTGTTACGTATTTCAACCAATCGGCGTAAAGCATGCTTTTAGTCACACGCATACGAACAATATAACGAAACGAAGTGATACTGATTATTTATAAATCATCGAAAAACCATTTGTTTTATTGCAAATTCATTTTTCCGATTACAATAATTCGACGCTTTATAAATATCCTCGATTGTTTACAAAAAATCGGTCCTTGCAAAAAGACGTTAACACATACATTTAGTTCCTGTTATTACTACGTCCTACGTCTCACTCTCGCATTCTAGGTAGGAGCGCGAGAGAGTGAGACGCCACGTACATAAACCATCAGCGAGCGATTAGCCATTTGTGTTCTGTGGTAAAATCACAAATAAATAATTGTATTACCAAGACACAGAATGATTTACGTGGCGCTCCAGGACCGAACATGTTGAACCTTGGCGCAAAAGGCAGAGCAAAATGTAATGCGTCATCGAGCCAGCCAGCAATGAAGGCTTGGCAACCTTTCGAGGCAACCTCCTGTAACCATATAGTCAAGGGACCGACTTTTTCCCAACAATAGTTGTAAAAACAATGAATTTCCATCAAGTGGAAAAAAGCTAAGAAGCAAATCTTCATCAGTCTGCAGTCATAAAAGGGCACTATAAAAAGTTCTCAACCTCGAAATAAGTCCAAAACTCATCATAACTCGCGAACGCACGTAACGCACTTTATTACAACTCGGATCAAGCGTTAATGACGTGGAACAAGCGGTAACGAGCTACGATAGTGTTGCTTAATTATCGATAGTTTAGTATCGATACTCGAAGAATAGTCACCAACCCTATTCTCTTCTTCTTCAAATACAATAGAAGAGGCACCATTGTGTCTCTTTAATTTTGTTGCTGTCGGTTCCGCATATTTGTAGGTTTATACTTTGCAAGGTGAAAGAATTCGGTTAGCGGCGCTCGTTATTTCAAATAAAATCAAATCGTTATATTGCACTCATGTGGTGTACATACACTAACGATTGTTTTGCAACCAAGAATTTCTTCTGAGACAAGGTCTTCTTTTTCACAACCTGTTTCATCATAATTAGTTGCAAAAAGTTGTATCTATAGTGCCTAAGCACGTGTCCCAGATATGCGACTTTTCACTCTTTTGCAAAAGCTTGCGGTAGCTCTAATGAGCTGAGACCATAATTGTTACATTTTATGGTATTTTACCTAACCCAGTTAAGTTTAGTTTTTCAAGTAATCAAAAAAACAAAATATTCTTTTTGCGTTTCTTACAATATCGCCGTCATATGCCTATCGCCAATTGACACTTGTTACAGCAGCCACTCGATACTCGATATGCATGTCACTACGCCACTAATCGCGACGCGTTCTCGTCACGTCCTCGCCGCGGCCTCGCGTCGTGCTCGTAAACACGCTGTTTACGAGGTAACGAAATTACTATGAGATTGGCATTGCTGAGGCGACATACATTTTTAGATTGGGCTATTTTTCTATGCAATTTACTTACCTACGCGAAAGTGCTCTTCAAATTTTTGATAAGAATTTTGAATACATTTTACTTGGAAGTCGAAAACATTTTTTTTACTTTATACACTAAAACATGTTCATATAAAAATTGCTTCAACAACGCCACAATTGTCATTGGTTGGGCCCATCTGTAAAGTCAACTAAAAAATAAAAATAAAAAAAAACTCATCACAAACTTAAGTAAATTTACAAAACATTATTGCTGTTGCATATTTAGTTTGTGTGAGACTGATGTCTGAGCTAGATATAAAATATCTGTGTTACAGGTCATCAGGCTCCCACTACCTCGAGACACTAACTGTAAGAATGACATGATGAGTTAGAGAACAGCCAATATTGTCATTTTTATATTTATATATATTATATATATATATATAAATATACTAGAACTAGAAAAAGGTGAATATACTAGAGAATTTCAACGTGTTCTCGTAGGTCTCTGTAGCATAAATTGGTCAGTGCATTGGGCCGGATTCCCAAGGATGCGGGTTCGAGTCCCGTCAGGGCGACATGAGACAAGTTGCTTTTTTCTAGTATATTTACTTGATTAAAAATTATCACATAAAAATAGCATTGTAAAATGCAAAATTAAAAAGTTATAAGTAGATGGCAGTTTCATCTTAATCGATAGTCAAACATCTGTAAAGATGTTTCTTTCGAATGCGAGGATATTTCTCTCATTGATGAAACGACGGTGGCCAACACCGTAGAAAAAGGTGAATATACTAGAGAATTTCAACGTGTTCTCGTAGGTCTCTGTAGCAGAATTGGTCAGTGCATTGGGCCGGATTCCCAAGGATGCGGGTTCGAGTCCCGTCAGGGCGACATGAGACAAGTTGCTTTTTTCTAGTATATTTACTTGATTAAAAATTATCACATAAAAATAGCATTGTAAAATGCAAAATTAAAAAGTTATAAGTAGATGGCAGTTTCATCTTAATCGATAGTCAAACATCTGTAAAGATGTTTCTTTCGAATGCGAGGATATTTCTCTCATTGATGAAACGACGGTGGCCAACACCGTAAAAAAAGGTGAATATACTAGAGAATTTCAACGTGTTCTCGTAGGTCTCTGTAGCATAATTGGTCAGTGCATTGGGCCGGATTCCCAAGGATGCGGGTTCGAGTCCCGTCAGGGCGACATGAGACAAGTTGCTTTTTTCTAGTATATTTACTTGATTAAAAATTATCACATAAAAAAAGCATTGTAAAATGCAAAATTAAAAAGTTATTGTGTTTTTGTGTTATTATATTTGTTTTAGTACTAAAATCTGGTGTTCCACTGCTCCTCATCATCCGTATAGAGTCCCATTAGCTCACTAGTTATCATTTGGTCCTTCTAAGATGCTGTCCGGAAACTTTATTTTTTTATGAACGACGTAGAGACTCTTAGCATCTTAGCCTTATGAAGGCTAAGAGTTTCCCCGACGATCATAAAAAAAATTGTACGTAAATAATAATATCTGAAATACACAATATTTGCGTCCCTCACAGAATTACTTCACAATCAAACCGTGAAATGGGTTCAGACACATGTAGTTTACAATATCTTTCCTTCCCTCCATAGCCGTAGGTAGGATGTGACGTCCGAATATCTTTTTGGGAATAATAAAAGAATCGTTTTCAAAGCAACTAGAATTACTCGCATGAAAGGGCCGGATTGTGGGGAATTCGTGTACCTATATCATTTTTATGTTACCTCTAGTACCGCAAACGGACAGGTGGTAATTCAATATTCCTTGGCAGCCTTTCAGCCAAGGTTCGTTTGGCTAAACTTGGGTTTTCGTTTTGAGTACTAAAATGGATTAGTAATTTGTTCTTTTTGATATGAAGGTTGCAATTATGTCCTTACACGTCGAAATGATAGATACTTTCTTAGTTTTTTTTTTAATTATTTTTATATAACAATATAAATAACTGGGCAGGCATTTGATTACCATCGTGCTTAATAAACAGGATGTGGTCTAAGCTGTTGCATGCTTGCCCAGGAAATGCCTAATCACTATCGCCTTGAAGAGGCCAAGGTTGTAGGAATCGGGGAACACATTCTTAGTTGCATTTGTTGTGACTATCACTAATTGTTTTACCTTTTTATGAACAACTGATGATGATGGAAGCGCGCCTCTCCCGGAATCCTCAAATACTGACTGGCTACCTTATCTCTAACTGCCTTCCAGCACTTGTGTTGTGTACCCACAACAATGCTAAAAACAGTTGTTATGCCGACAGACTTTTATAATATGGTGATAGCTAGCAAGGCGGACTTACAACAAGTCCTACCACCAACCAAACCGAATACACATACTGTGAATCGACCCCGGGACCTCTGGGTCTGATACCGGTGGTTGTTATTACTAGACCACAGACGCGGTTAGGTTATACCTACTTTAAATATTCATTAAATTGTTATCTGTTAATTAAATAATTTGTATCTATGATGTGTGATGCTCAGACTTGACCTCAGAGGAAAGTAGAAAAAAGTCCAAATTGACTAGTTATAAGTGGTATCCGGACTCCGTCATATGTGCGTCAAATTGATATACTTCCTTTGCGTTCTCGAGATACGAAAAATATTTGTAGTACCGCGTACGAGATCGCCATTTAAACATGAAAAAAATGAATAATTGAGGAGTTTGTTATTTACGAGGAATCAAATAACAAACCTTTAAAATGATGCCCAGTTTCTCAGTTTAATTTGTTCCGTTAATCAAAAGCTAAGTCGTATGCATAGCAAAACTGAACAAAAAGTGAAGCAAGTAGGTAATAGCTAGAGAAAATACCATGAGCCTCATATCTCTGCAATTATGTTGTGGGTTCCACCATGTATCTTCTGATAGGAAATCACGCATGGTTGTTAGGCAAACTTATGATAAAGTTGAGCATGGGAAAATGACACTAATAACTAGAGTAATAAGGGTTGAATTTGAGGAAAATATTGATATTGTTCGCATCCTCGTCATTTAATGATGTCGTGGACGACATGCTTTGATCTCGTTTAAGAAGTGTGGTGCAAGTGAAAAGTATTCGAGTTTAGACCAGAAAAAAATTTTTTTTTATGAATAACGGGGAGACTCTTAGCCTTCATCATACCTGATGTTAAGTATTGATAAGGCTGAAGATGGAAGCGAATCCTCCCGGAATCCTCAAATACCGAGGCTATCTTATCTCTAACTGCCGAACACAACAATGCTGACAACATTGTTGTTATGGCGTTAGACTTAGATAAAATGTTGGTAGCTAGGCGGCGGACTTGCAACAAGTCCCACGTCATCGGCCTTTGTTCGGGTAAATATTCTTTACAATCTTATTTATAGCACCGGTTTCTTGTAACTTGTTACTAAAATAAATAAAATATGAATCGTGCAGATACGAGTTATAGGATATATCTTCAACGTATATCTTAAAAGAAATTGATTATAATAAAGCTGTGCTATAAGTTATAATAATTATCATGAAAAAAATCCTTTAGTGGCCTAATGAGGCACTTTATAGCATTTCTGCATATATTGTAAAATCTACCGAATAAAATATTTAACATTCTTTATAATTTTTTAGTTTTTGCATTTTTCAATGTTATTTTTATACTTATGATAAATTTTAAATAGAAAAATCAACTCGGCCAAAACTGAATTCTCAGATGGGACGTGAACCCACGATCACTTGTGACCGAGTTGATTAAAAAATCATAAATTATTGGCTGCAGCATCTTAATCGATCGTTAAACATTTGAATAAATGTTTCTTTCGAATGCATGGATATTATTCCTCACATTGATGTAACAACGCTGGCCTACAGCGTATTAAAAATATAAAAGTATTGGAGAATTTTGACGGGGGTCCGCAAGTCTCGGTAGCTCAGTGGTTAGAGCAGTGGGCCGGTAGCCCAAAGGTCATGGGTTCGAGTCCCATCTGATAATTCACTTGTGGTCGATTTGATATATTCCAATATTTTTCTATTTAAAATTTATCATAAGTATTAAAAATACTGTTAGAGGTAACATCGGTAAGCCCGATCCGTAATTGTCGTGACTGCTCATCGAGGTCCAAGTGTGTTTTTTCATTATGACGATAATTTAAGGATTTGACTTCAAGATGTATAAAAATAATGTCATCGTATCTTTTCTAACTTGGACCGCGTCCTCTTGACGTGAAACTTACCGCGACCAATAGTTGCCTACTATCAAAGGAGGCATCCGGAGCGAGTTCGGTAACTCCCAGCTACTGAACTGACGGTTTTTTTGCTTACGACTAACGTGAATGTGCTAATCAGGGTAGCTTGAAAGTTTTGTTTGCGATAGCGCAAAACTTGGTAATGTCTGCTAATTATTGCTTTTGTAGCTTATTTTGGAATGAAGATTTTCCTATACAATCAAGTTGAAAAAGGCTTCATCGACTGGACAAAATAATCACTATGACATAATATCAACAGCGTTTGCTAGATACATCACCATTGATTTTGAAATAGAGAATTGGACCATAGGAAAACGTAAAGCACTAACGAAAAATTAGGTTAATTAATAGGGTTTTTTCTAATTTACGAAGAGTATAGCAGCAAAAACAGGAACCAAGCATAAAATAAAAAATCAAAATTCAATATCATTTATTTAGTCTAGGCTGTTACAAGCAGTTTTGAACGTCAAAGAAGCTACGCCATCGGTTCACAAACCCTACGGCGGGTGGCCTTGTAACGAGAAGAACCGGCAAGAAACTCGTCAATGGCAATTTTTTTCTCCCTGTTTTATTTCATACAGAGTCGTCAAATTGAAAAGTGACCATACCACACATGGGTAAGAGCAATTTTCAATACGAAAAAATTTAAATAAAAGTACATTTTATGGTTATCCTTACCGTAAACAATTTTCAACTCGCAAGGAAGGACTTGCTGTAGGGTGCCCTACACTGAGATGATAACTGATAAGGGTTGATAGTGATAAGAATGATAAAAGTGATAAAGTATTGATATGAGTTTGATAGACGAAAGGGTTAAAATGATAACAACCGATTCCGTCGAATGCGTAACTAGCACTGATTTATTGCACAATTTGCATATCTTACAATATTGATATTATGCTTACCTAAAACTTATAAAACTAGTACGATGACTCGTACATCTTGCCAATCCAAAAAAAAAAGAAAAGTCAAGAAGAAAAGAACAAGAAAAGAGTGATACAAAAAAGTACAATATAATGTAAAGATAATGTAAAATTGAAAAAAAGTGTATATAATCATAATCCAATAGGAATTTAAAAATGAAAATTTATTTTATCTAGTTAATTATTATAATATTATTATGTATGAAATAAATAAAATATTATTTTAAATTATTATGCAATTATTAAATAATCTTAAACGATTTATAATTGCGATTGACTAATGTTTTCGGAGCGTCGTTTAGAGCACGTCGCATACATTGCGAAATCATTTGCTGACGAGGGGATGTCGTCGAAAGATGTTGCATATGTGCGTGCTGGTTTCGGGGGTGCTCCTCCAGTCCTCGCTCCGGACTGCATTTTCCGTCTGAAAAAAATACACAAAGCAATTACAGAAACGATTATTATGATCGTAATTGTCAGCAGTGTGTAGATCATGACGTAATGATGTGTGTCATGACTTGATAAATCATTGATAGTTGCTGCTTTCAAACTATCAATCTGTTTTTTCAACTTCATGTTTTCCTCGATGTCCAATTTATCCAATGATATCGGTATGGTCGTGTTGATAAATTTATTTAATCCAGATATCAGTGGGATTTCCAAATTCTGGATAAAAGGCTGCGTATCCAATTGACTTCTATAATCATGATGCCCGATTAATGTAAAAGTGTCTCCCTTCACGGCGCAGTCTTGACTCATTGTTATGATGCCACTACCATGCAGTTGTTGTGACGTCAGACTCGTCGGACACATGACGCGCACTTCTCGCAACATGAGTATAGCCACGCGTCGCTAGAATGCAATTTGATCCACAAATCGGTGCATTTAATCGATGTTATTTTGCAAAATGTTTGATTGCTGCTATGAGTACTAATTCTTATATCACAAATAGACTGGTCAACCTTTAACTCGTATATTGGGGCAGTCAAGCCACACAAATAACGATTTTGATGATATCTGGTGCATGATAACAAGTCCGTTTGCGTCATCGGGATGAAAGTGTCCTTTTTGACGTTGAAGGCTATATATTCGGTGATAGGCACTGCGTATACTGTTACATAATCTGATGTTTGTGGTAGGCTTATTACGTGATTCAACTCGTAGATTTCGCTTGTTGTTATAGGTATTTTAATTTCCATGATTAGGTAGCTATCTTTTATTTTCGCCTTAACGTGTAAAATTTCGTATAGGTGTTGTATATCTTCTGGTTTAACAGGTACAGTTACATCTCTGCTTAATTGTCCGGAAATAATGTCTAGTTGCTGTTTTAATTGTTCGGGCGACAATATATGCATATCGATGCGTCCTTGATATAGGTCAGTGACGGTATTTATGAGACTTTCTTGAATGCGTCTGATATTTGATATTAAAATGTTCACGGAGAGTCCATTTGATAAGATGTGGAGAGATCGTCTTATGATATTTGTGTCTTGTGATAAGTTGTTGAGCTGGCTGTTAATTTTTTCGAGTTGCAGGTTCATTTGATTTTCGTGTCGGTGAATGATATTATTTTCAGCTTCAATAATCGATGTCTGATTTTTGAATAATTTAAGGAGGTGTTCTTCATTATTATGCAATTTCTCAATATCTTGTTGGTATTGTGTGGCAAAATTATCATCAAGTATGCCAAATAAAGCGTTCGCCACGTTTTCAACACCGTTGAAAAAGCCTCTTTTCATTCGTCGCTGCTGCGGATGGCGGGTGAGGAGAAGTAACTGATTATAATGATTGATCTCATTTAAATCATGTTCGTATTGAGATATCAAAGTAGAACATAACTCTGCTTCCTGACAGGAGTTGTGTAGGTCAGTTACATATCCATCTAAGCTTTTTATACTTTGCCAGTATGATGACATATTATAAAAGACGATCATGGTCCACTTGTCCTTGATAACTTGCATTTCAGAAGTTTTGTCAAAATATAACACGTTTTTGTTCTTAATTTGCGTTACATTGAATGATTGCAGGCTGGATGGTACGATAGAGAGTAACAAGAGCAAAGTGATGATGAAAAAATTTGTATGATAAGCTTTCTTCGATCTTGTCCGCTTGGGCGTGTTTTGTTCTGTGCTTTTCTTTTCTGTTTCATGCTGATGTTGTTCTTTATCTTGTACAGGTAATATGATGATTTTGTTGATCGGCCTTTTCATTATTATTTTGCGTTTTCAGTGTGACAACCCTTGTGAGTCCATCCATCCCAGGGTGTAGCTCACAAACGCGTCCCAGTGGCCATTTGCCGGGTGGCGTGTTGTCTTCTTTGATGATAACAATATCGTTTCTCTTGATACCTTCGGTCTGCAGCCTCCATTTTGATCTCGGTTGTAAAAGTTGTAAGTATTCTCCTGACCAGCTTTTCCAGATCTGTTTATTTAAATTCTGCACAAGCTGCCAACGGGTTGATAGATGCGTGATATCTGGATCTGTTTGGGGTCTGGATATGATCGGACCACCAACTAAAAAGTGACCAGGAGTGAGGCACAGGTCGTCAGGATCTTCCGTCAATGCACAGAGAGGGCGAGAGTTCAAACAGGCTTCGACTTGGTGGAGTAGTGTAGTCAGCTCTTCAAACGTGAGTTTTTGCTCCCCCAGGACCCTCTTCAAATGATATTTGACACTTTTGACCGCTGATTCCCACAAACCTCCTGCTGACGGCCAGGCGGGGGCGTTGAAGTGCCAGGTGATGTCCATATCGTTGATATTAAATGCTTCCTGATTGATAAAACTTCTTATTTCCCTGTACTCCTTTTTCAACATCTTTGATGCACCGACGAAGTTTGTGCCGTTGTCGCTGTAGACATGTTTTGGCGTGCCTCGGCGAGAACATAACCTTTTGAAAGCTGCGAGAAAAGCTTCAGAGCTTAAATCGGATACCAATTCAAGGTGTACCGCTTTCGTTACGAGACACACAAACACTGCTACGTAGCCCTTAGTAGTGCGGACACCACGGCCTTTATTCAGTTTGACATCCATGAATCCCGTGAAGTCAACTCCAGTGTTGGTGAAGTTGCGGGAGGGCGTCACACGTTGTGGAGGCAGGTCTGCCATGATCTGATGTCCTGTCCTCTGTTTGTACCGTTTGCACTTAACACAAGTTAAAAGTTGTTTTTTAACTGTGCGTAATCCACTTAAAATCCAATAAGTATTACGTATGTACGAAAGTGTGAGCTTCGGGCCGCCGTGTAAAGTAGTGATGTGGCCTTGAGATATGATAAGTGCTGTCAGCCGACTTGCACTTGGCAGGATGATGGGATGCTTGGATGAATAATGAAGAGTTGAGTTCCCAAGTCTTCCTCCAACCCTTAATAATCCGTCTTCGTCCACAAAGGGGTTCAAACTTGCTAATCTTTGATTCTACTTGATTTTACGTAACCCTTATGCTTTAAACTGTGTAAATCTTCGGAAAGTTCAATGCTCTGCACTGTTTTGATAATTAAATTAAGTGCACTTTGTATCTCAAATGCTTGTAAATGCAATTGTTTATTACATTTATTGCGCCATCGATTCGCGAAATGTGCTATCCATGCAATTCGCTTCGCTAGCCGAGTGATAGAGCTAAATTCATTTAATAATTTAATAATGATATTGTATCTGATTCACATAAGGCTGTGTGCACATTATGCGTTTTCTTGATTTCAATTATGGGATCTTGATAATGATAAATGTTGTCTTTCGATTGATGTTTCTTAATGCATTCAGGACCTTCCCACCAGAGAGAATGATGTAATAAATTTGCACTAGACAGTCCTCTCGTTGCACAGTCTGCGGCATTTTCTTCTGTTTTGATATGATACCAACATGACGCGGGGAGTACGCTTATGATCTCACGTACTCTATTGGCAACAAACGATTTCCACTTCGATATGTCTCCATGTAGCCAGCCCAATACTATCATAGAATCTGTCCAAGCGTAGAAAGTGATATCAGGTGATGAAAAAGTTTCTAGAACTTTCTTCGCGAGCTGAGATAAAAGCAACGCTCCCATAAGTTCTAATCGTGGTAATGATAATGTTGTCTTGGTCGGAGCTACTTTGGTTTTAGCGATTACTAGTCGTGATGTGCGCTCGCCCTTATCATTTGTTGTTACTAAGTATATCGAACAAGCATACGCTTTTTCTGAAGCGTCGCAAAATCCATGCAGTTGAGGCGAATGACCGGTCGCGCTGTGGCCCAGATAGCGAGGTATTTGAAATTTGTTGATTTGTGTTAAATCTTCTTTCAATAAATTCCATTCCTTTTGTATTGATATTGGTAATGAACTATCCCATGATAAATTTGATAGCCAGGTTTGTTGAAACAGTAACTTTCCCCTAATGGTGAGAGGAGACAGCCAGCCGATAGGGTCGTACAATTTGGAAATATTTGATAAAAGCTGTCTCTTAGTGGTATTATTGTCCTTATCACTGTCCAACTTATATTGATAAGAAAATGTATCTGAGCTAGGATTCCACATCAGACCCAATGTTTTTCTTGTTTCGCTATCTTTGAATTCATACATGGTGCTTTGTTGTTCAAGGGGCAGGTGTTGTATCAATGATGATTCATTACTGGACCATTTACGGATGTTCATTCCAGCTCGTTTCAGGACATCGATGATTTCATGCTGCAGCTTTCTTGCCTCTTCCATGCTTGGTACAGAACATAAAAGGTCATCCGTGTAGAAGGAATGATTTAAAGCATGAAAAGCTCGACGAAATTGCTCATTATCCTTAGCTATTTGTCGTAGCGTTCGCATAGCTAGGAACGGCGCGGCTTTAGTGCCGTAGGTCACGGTAGTAAGACGATACTCGCGCAGTGAGTCACGCGGCGAGTCCCTCCATATGATACTTTGTAGTTTTTGATCAACTGGTCTAATAAAAATCTGGCGAAACATCTTCTCTACATCAGCAGTAAGGACGTATTTATGTTCACGCCATTTTAAAATTAATGTTTGAAGATCTTGCTGTAGATTAGGACCACTCTCCATGAGATCGTTGAGGCTGCGTCCTGATGATGTTTTTGATGATGCATTAAATACTACACGCAAGGATGTGGTAGTCGAATCCAGCTTGAGTACTCCATGATGCGGCAGATAGCAAGTTGCATCGCTTGTTTTTTCATCGGCCATGCGCATGTGACCTAGTTCTTGATATTCGCGCATAAATTGTCGATAACCATTTAATAATGACTGATTTTTCTCACATTTCCTTTCGATCTGAATAAATCGACTGATAGCTATTGATTTTGATGCACCTAAGTGTTCTTGAAATCCAGGTTTCATGGGAAGGGCAACTTCATATCTGCCGTCCTCCAATCGTCTGGTCGTGCTGTTGTATAATTCCTCACAGTACTGTTCTTGTTCAGTCAACACCGAAGGATGAAATGTTTCTTGGATATTTTCTATTTCCCAGTATTTTGATAAGTCGCTGATTTCATTAATGATAACATTGCAATTGAACGTCTTCACGTTCCCTGATAAAATCCACCCAAGCCTTGTCTTTTGAGCAATGGGGGCGTGGTCGGGACCTCTGATGAGTCCTTCCATGATAATTTGCGAGTATACTGTGGAGTCCAATAATAAATCGATTGGTTTCGACACATTATATTCTGGGTCAGCGAGGTTTATATTCTGAATGTGCGGCCATGTCTTTTTCTCAAATGATATGTTAGGCAAGTTATTAATGACGCGTGGTATAACTAAAGCTTGTGTGCTAAAGCTATAGTTTCCATAAATAGACTCGCATTCCAGTGTAACTTTGCCTTTACTTTGCTTATGTCCCGGGCCTATTCCTGATACGGAAGCATGATATTTTTCGCGCTGTAATCCGAGGAGCTGCACTGTCCTTTCGGAAATAATCGATACTTGCGATCCTTGATCCAATAGAGCTCTTATTGTGATATAGTTTTGCTCAGCTGATTTTACTTTAATTAACACCGTAGTGAGTAATACTTCTTCGTCATCGGTCGCTACATAATTCGAATAATGCTGTTTCTGCGATTTCGTCTGCGCCGGCGGCGGTGCAACTGGAGCCGGTGAACCCGATGACGTCGACGGCTGCGAGTTCATTGTATATTTATTTAATAAATTATTTGTACATTTTAATTGCGTAATAGAGTCGTGAATCAGTGTGTTATGATTCTCATGGCAATCTTTGCATCTTCGATTCGACGTACATTGCTTGTCATAGTGTTTGTATAAGCAATTAGGACAGATGTTATGATTTGATATTGTTTCAATTTGATCTTTGGCGGGCAATCCTAAAAATGTCTTACACATAAATAGGTCGTGTGATAAATTACATACGACACAAGACTTCCGTGTGTATGTCGGTGCTGCTTGATAATAACTCTTCCTATAATTGTTATTGTTTTGATATGGTTTTGCGACGAAGGGCTTGTTTACAAATGATGTAGGCTTGTTTGTGCGATACATAGGTTTTTCGAATTTGATATCTCTCTCCTTCTTTTGAATGGGCTCTAGAGCTGTGAATTTTGTTTCTATGCAATTCATAAACTTGTCCAACGAAGGTAACTCGCGTGGTTCTTTGCGATATTCCTTATAATCCTTGTATGTTTCCGTGTCTAATTTCTTTGATAGTAAATGAACTAAAAGTGGATCCCAGGTGGTTGTGTCGATCCCCAGGTTTTGAAGGGCGTGGATACACTCAGTTGTAGTATCGTATAGCCTTTTAAGTTTATATGATGATTGTTTACTTATGTTATGCTGATTAAGGAAGATTTCTATTAGTTTTGAGAATAAAAGCTGCGGGTTATTGTACCGATGATTCAAAATTTCCCAGGCCGCGTCGTAATTATCTGCTGATATGTGAAGATGTTGAATAATACGTTCGGCATCACCTTTGACTCTGCCCTTCAAGTGTTGCATTTTCTGCGCCTTCGTGAGGTATTTGTTGTTATGGATGGCCTCCGTATATAGGTCACAGAATGTAGGCCACTGTGTATATTTTCCAGTGAAGATAGGAATTTCGATTTGAGGTACGGATTGTTGTAAATGTGCAGTAGAATACAGCTTCTGGTTAAGTTTTCTTTTAATGTTGGTAAAATCTTCTTCCATATACGCATATTTCTCTTCATAGCTGATATTACTTCCCAATAAAATACCATCGATACGAAGATGAAGCTCGTCAATAATACGCCAGCGATGCTGCAAGCTTTTGAGTTCATCTTCGATCTCCCACTTTTCTTCTAAATTTTGATGCTTGATACGCTTGATTTGCCTTTCTAACGCGCGAAAATTGGCTTGCTGATTTATAAGTAACTCATTAACTGCGTCATTCGACCCCGTTGCAACGCCAATAATGATAGGGATGTCAAACCTCGTGTCGGATCCATCTCTTCGGAGGGGTGTCTCCAACTTGGTAGCCGACGTTGATGGAGTTGATATAGTAGAGAATTCTGTTTCTATGGCGGCACGAGCTGATTTATAATAATTATGTAATCTGAGATAATTATTCTCGACAAAATATCTCGACGACTTATCTTCCCAGTTTTGCAACTGTTGATCGTTTTGGTGGAACTCATCCCATAAATTATCTAATGTTTCCAACTTCTTCTTGAAGTATTCGTGCGTTTTTCTTTCCTTAGAATCTTTCTTGAAGTTGGTGTAGACTTTTTCAACCTCCTTCATAAGCTGGAACTGGGTGGCTATATTTCCTTTTTAAATTTGGTGATAAATATTTAAATAACCACGGTGTCAGTCCAGTGCTATTGGAATTTTAGTGGGTAAAATGACGAATCGACTTCTCAATCCCCGGTGAGACCCGCTGGTGGGAGGCCGGTGACCGATCGCTACCACACAAGAAATATCCAACAACACTAAACCGATAAAAAGTGGAAATGCTTTCTTCCTGAAGGTACTCTGCTGATTATGCCGATGATATTATATCTTGAAAATTAGACGATGTTACTCGGTGTCTTAATCATAAAATATGATGAGATAAGATGATATCGTAGCGTAGACTGATGCTGATGTCCACGGCAGGTTCTCCGTACACACAGGAACAACTTCTTGGCAATAAACGAGGTCACACTCGCGAATTGATCCCGCTAAACGGAGCTCGAAGGACCATAATGTGGACTGTATATCCATAGGTCGCTGGTTCATATCCGGCTCGAAGGACCATAAATGTAGGGTGCCCTACCACTGATATGATAACTGATAAGGGTTGATAGTGATAAGAATGATAAAAGTGATAAAGTATTGATATAAGTTTGATAGACGAAAGGGTTAAAATGATAACAACCGATTCCGTTGAATGCGTAACTAGCACTGATTTATTGCACAATTTGCATATCTTACAATATTGATATTATGCTTACCTAAAACTTATAAAACTAGTACGATGACTCGTACACTTGCATTATAATATTTCTCGCATTACAAGGTTACTGTGGCTGTGTACTGCAAGTTGTGACTTTCATATAGGTCAATAGTAATTTATTTTAGATGAAAATATTTAAGCACAACGTTAAGACAAGCATGCTGATGTAGACCCATTTCCGCTGGCGGTACCCGTTCACGAGCATGACGCATGAACCAGCCATCGCTTCGCTTAAATACTTAACTGCCTATGTTCAATAACCTTTACAGGTATTACATAAAATAATAGCTAAATCTAATCCACATAAGAAACACATGCACCCTCAACTCGAACAATCTGTTGCCAAACAAAGGATGGTCTCCCATAAAATTTATAAAAAAAGCAATCTCACTAGCACATGTGGTATGATGACAACGCTAAATCTCGTGAAATATTATGCAAACACACTTAGGGGTGTTAAATAGAATCCCCTAACAAGACATTAGAGCACCGCAACGCCCCTTAGACGGATAAAAGTGGAGGAATCCAGATTCGTCGTGGGGTCGATGCAATCTATATGCAAATATGCATTCCATCCAATTAGAAATGACACTTAGTCCACTCACTGGGAAAAGAAAACGCTGCGGATAACGTTCTTTCGCACCATAGACGAAAACTGAGTACCTTAAAAGGGATTAGAAGATTTTGGCCCTATATTCGGTCGCCATATTGCTTTTTTCAAACTAGCGGCACATTAACCTCTCAGGCGCCTGGTTATGAGATACAATAATATTCCATTGTTCTCTGGACACCGGTGTCCTGCTAGGTGCCTGCTAGCAAATGACGAATAAAAATGTCATAAACGTCATGACCTAAAGCGTCAGGGTTAGGAGATATTTACAAGTACACTTATATCATCTTCTTATTACATTGATTTTTTCTTAGGAACCCCAATAAAATACAAACCTCAACATTATCTAATTTCAAAACAAAATTACTCTTTCATCAATCTAAAACGCGGCGTTTGTTTCGCTCAGTGCGTTTCTTCGCTCAGTTCCAGTAGCTCATTCAAATAGATTATTGCATTGTGACGTCATTTGCATCTGTATAACCGCTATTTGCAGATCTACTTCAGTCAGTAAAATGAAGTGGCTGCATTTGAGTCAATTTTGAATATTTGGTATGTTTGAAATATACATAGTTACAAAAAGCTAGAAACACAAACAGAAGTCTAATTAGTGACCTAAGTGAGACAATAAAGCAAAAAAATTTAGTGATTTTCTGTATATAAGCATTGATGAAACTATATTAAGAGGGTTATTGTGTTTATTTTTTTATATTAATCATTTTTATTTCATTTTACAAATCATAGTTCTTGGTAACAACATTAATAGTTTAGTAGGTACCATTATAATTTATTTTGAGGAGATGCAAGTTTTCAATATTATTATTGTAGTACAGTCTACAGCAGCTACGGCTTTACACTTTGACCTTGAGAGTGCACTTACGTCGCTCGTAATAGTGGCGGTTTTCGTAGTGCAAATATAAAGCCGGTTGACCGTACTTGGCCTATATTTTTTTTTTTATAAATGTCACCTTGACTAAAGTTTAAATCTAAACGCTTAACAAATAACCGCGCATTCAGCAATCACTCTATTGACATTTTCATATGAAAATCCTGTTTTGTAATAGGGAAAGCCCCAATTTGAATTTGTGAAAATTGGATGAAGTCCTTTTTATGAACCGTCGATTTAGAAACGGTCCGGTCTGGGATATTTCCGTTATATTACTTCCGTTAGGCTGTGCTCACACGAGATTTATTTCTTTACTTTTCGTAGGACAAAGTCAAAGCGTATTTTTATCGGGAATTCTCGACCACTATAGATATGCTTCTAGCTTTGGTCTACAAGAATATTGGAGATTTTAATTTTAGCTACAGTATAGCAAAAAATAAGTGTTGTGACAGAACTATGCAGAAGCCGATAGATATATTTGTAATCTATAAGTATCTTGTTGCGTCCTTCGCAAACTGACGACCTGTTCGGTGCTGGGGTTCTAAACCAGCTTTCTGAGCCAGAGGCCCGGGTTCGATCCCCGGACAAGACAAATATTTGTGTGTATGATTATGTCTGGGTGTTTAGTATGTATATTATCTAGGTAATACATATATAATTATTTAAATTGAGGGACGTGATGGGGACAGAGATTTATTACATAATTTTAAAACTGATTAAGTGTTTCATTTTGATTTTAGTACAATATTAACAACAGTAGCCATTCGTTTCACAATAATTAAAATATATTTACATTCACGATTCACGACATGAATTAATTATAGTCTATAAATAACTATATTTTGTAAATTCCTGCTACTTAGCGTTTTTACTCTAAACACATATATTTTCATAAATTTATTAATAACATAAATACGTCTCCAGCGATCTGTGAATGTGCTCACAGACGATGGATTTCAGAGGCTTTGATGGAAGATTAAAAGGAGATTTTATAATTTAATGTGGAGCACATTGGTTGTGGATCTGGAAGAATTCGTTTCTAAATCCGAATGAAAATTATATTACCGTTTCCGGGAGCATTTTTAATAAGTTTTCAAACAAGATCGCTAAAAAGTAAAATAGACGCAAAAAACTTCCACCCAATAAATGTTAGAAAGAACGATGGGCATGAAGGTTTATGGATGTAGAGGAAATGGCATATCTAAGCCATGGCATATTTAACCGCCTCTGTGGTATAGTGGTACAACCACCGGTATCAGACCCAGGGGTCCCGGGTTCCATTCCCAGCGGAGGTACATATTGTATTCGGTTTGGTTGGTGGTAGGACTTGTTGTAAGTCCGCCTGGCTAGCTACCACCATCTTACCTAAGTCTGACGCCATAACAACAATGTTTTCAGCATTGTTGTTTTCCGTCAGTTTGAGATAAGATAGCCAGTTCCTCAGTGACTGAGGATTCCGGGAGAGACTCGCTTCCATCTTCAGCCTTATCAATACTTAACATCAGGTATGATGAAGGCTGAGAGGCTCAACGTCGTTCATAAAAAAAAGGAATCACTAGGAATCGAACCCGGGACCCCTGGGTCTGATACCGGTGGTTGTACCACTAGACCACGGAGGCGGTTAAAACTGACTTACGTACGGATTTATGTGTATTAAATAAAACTTTGAAAAAATCAAGGACTTGATACTTACGTGTGCGCTGATGTGTTTCCTCCTTTTTAATGCAAGAATCAGCTGTGCTAGACGTGCTGAGTCATTCCACGAGCATACAAGCGTAATCGCGAATGAGCGCTCGATCGAGCGAAGCAAGCGAACAGCGAAGCGAGACACGAGTACTTAACAGAACAAGATTCCCTGAAAGCGACAATTTTTCATATTGAAAAAATAATACATGTTGAGGAATTCTTAGTTATTCCACCGTTAGCTTTAGCACTGCCAATTATTATAAGTATGTGATGTTGCATATTTTAGTAAGAATCTACATGAATTTATTATTGACTGCCTTATATATTATTACCCGTTTGCTTACAATTTGTTTCAATCAGGATATCTGACAACGAGATCAACAAAGAAATGTTATATTATCGTAATTGCTTTAATTTTTTTTTACCAAAGTTGAGTCTTTGGTAATCTTAACAATTCTAGTATTTGCAGACTTACCACTTCCAGAATTCTAAATCCGCTTCCAATGTCTTGGGGGTAGGATCGGAAATCACTTAGACGCTTTGTGACACTGAGTACCCATATCAGGTAACTGGTCTTTGAATACTGGAATCCAATAAACGGGACATTTGTACTAATGACTTTTGCTTACTTTCCTGTTCAAAGCTAAGTACCGAGCATTTTGAATGCAACGTTTGAAAGAAAACTGAAATAAACGATGATTCTAGATTTTTCAATCAAAATACAACAATAACTAGAGTCCGCTCCCGTGGGAATATCAGAATAAAAAGTATCTGTGTACCAAATTTCATCCAAATCCGTTCAGTAGTTTGGAGCCTATTCAATGCAAACAAACACTACAAACACAATTCACCTTTGATGCTCTCCAAGGCCACAAAGAATATGCCGTAAACCATACCCATGCTGAGGGACATTAAACACGTTGTAGTAGAATAGTTATCAAAGGCAGCTTGCATTGTATGGATGTTAACAACGATATCTGAATAATTTAATACAGTTGATTCCGCTTTGTCTTTAAAGAACAATGCCAAACTTTTTAAAACAAATTGAAGAAACAATGTTAACAATAAGCCTTATAACGCTCCTAAAACACTCCAAGATGACTTTAAGCTATTCAAAACATTTGTTAATTAAACAGAATTTTCTCCAGACCACCAAGAAACTTTTTAATTAAAGAAGTATTGACGTTTCTTCAAAGTTTTCGAGGGACGAAGATTGATTTCAATTAAACCATCGGTAGGTAACCAATTTATTAGACCAGAGGATTTTGTAAAAGTCTACCGCCTTTTGCCAATGGTTTAAGGGTGGTATTCAATATTCAATTGAATGATTTCTTTTGTCTCTTGCCTTTATTTAATTATTCTAAGATTAAGAACAAGGGATTTTTTTTTGATAAAATATAATTTGCAAATCCAAATAGACATAAAACCGTGAAAAGCAAAGTTATTAAAATTATAAATAAATGGATTGAAATGCTAAAAGATGCCGTAAATAAAATGGTTAGGCAATTGAACGTTCAACATGCTTTTAAGTTATCGAGATGGATGGCGTTATTAACCTTCCATCTCGATAACTTAAAAACATGTTGAACGTTCAAAGACTTTTTGATAGTTCAGAGTTTCCTCATACTCCTCCTCACATTTCTCAAGCCGTTGCACCTTCACCAACAGTTTCTGTAAGATGCCTGTAAGCACACACTGAACTTAGCGTATGAGAATCTGCAATAGGTATGCTTTGCGCCAGGCGGTGAATTCCCATAATAGAATTGTTGCAATGCTAATGAGCTAGACGTGGAATCGTGTCTTATGTAGCTGTAGCTTATGTAGGTATCAGTGGCGAAGTGTCCATTTATATGGGAACCGGTCCATCGGCTTCCCTTTTAGAAATGCCACCCTCCGATCTACCATACAGTTCAGAGAATAGGTATTTGGAGAAGTTTTTGGTTCGGCTTGCTTTGTCCATATTTTTACCTATTACCACTGGTAGGTATAATATCAATGGTACCACATAAAAGACATTAGGTTTCTTTACTACATTTTTTTTATTACACTCACAACAATTTATCAAGCCACCAATTCTGACTACAACTGGCTATCAAACAATAGTTGTTCACTAAAACTCAATAAACTAGAAAAGCACGTGACTTACCCCGGCACATCAAAACATTTACCATAATATTTGTGTAAGTCAATCAGTTGTCATTTAGACAATTGAATAACACTTGTCACTTAGCCATTCCATTACCTCGTCTTCATCAACGGTGTGAACGGTACTTTAGTTCGTAACGCAGTGGAATAAGGGGTGTATAACACGACCAATTCAAGGTGTACTACAAAGACTCACGCAGCAGGTACGTGAGTTAATAACTCAAACTTGCCGTCACAGCCGTGTAATATAATTAATAGAGAGTTTGTCGCGTTCTACGAGCCACCCGGCATGCCTCCCTGCGAGTACATTCCTCTTGGGTCTTTTAGTTCTATTTTTTTTATCTATTTATGACTGATGATCTAAAAAATATCCATATTTGGTATACTTACAATCTATACTTATAAAACAATACCGTGACTGACTGACAGATGTAACCAGCACTAAGAAAGGTTTTTTCTATTCTAATTTAAAATTCCTTCAATTTTTAAAGAAAGCAATAGAAATTTAGAATATAAATTTCGAATAACAACAAAGAAAATCGCTTTCGAAATACCATGGAAGAGCTCGATTATTGTTCAATGTATCATAAATTTTTTAGTTTGTTATTTTGAGCCTTACTTCTTTTTTCTGTCGTTTTCGTCTTACATCCTTCAGAACTCACTTGCTTTTAAATAAATTAGGGATTCCCTTAAGTAACATAGCGGAAGAAACCAACCCTCATGCTCGCGAAATGACAAACTTCGAAAGCGTCGGCAAATAGGTATTTGTCGACTAAATTCAGAAGTTTGTATACAGCTCAACTTACGTACTACATCTCACTCTTGTGTTATTCAGAATAAGGTGCAAATTGCTTTAAACATATACTTAATACAAGGTTAACACTTGGATCTTACGATAAATCTTCCGACTAGAGTTATGACGCGAATAGTAGCTGTTACATCGAGTCGTTTTATTATTATTATTATTTTTTTATTTATTCTGGCACAAACAGTCATTACAAAGAAATTATAATTAAAAGCACATAATACAAAAGAAGACAACGAATGCCCAGGAGTACTACTAATTTTGATACATCTTATTTTAATTAATATTAACTAAGATACGTCTCATACACAAAAAATGAACGAGAAGGTGTAATAAAGTAGTGACTAAAATATTTTAATGGTAGTTAAGAATTGCTCACTGACCATACAATCCATTTAATAATCATCTCATTTTTTATTTTATTAGAAAAGAATGTGGGTGTCATGTAGCTGAGACGACGACGACGACATATATACATAAAAATAAATATCACATACAAAAGTCGATTGAAACCATCTTTATTTAACACACAATCTTTAAATTCAAAGGTGTGGTAGAAAACTGATTGCGTTAGAATTCATATTTGTTTTTTAACAGTTACTTACTTGCTTCCGCCCGCGTGGTTCCCGTAATATCAGGATAAAAAGCCTTTGTTGTTTGTGTCTTTTCAACTAACTCTATCCCTAAAATCCAGTCGGTTGGTTTATTTATTTATTTATGAGCGACGGGGAAACTCTTAGCCTTCATCAATTCAGTGTTGTCAACACTATAATAAAAAAAATACCTAACTAAATTTCCTTTAAACAACCAGGGGCATACAACCAGCCGAGCCACCATCTCATGGTAAGTTGTCATGTCATCGTCGTCAATGCAGTCTTGAGAAAGTCGCTAAAAATCACTGAATCTATTTCTAGTGACTGAGCAAGTGCAAAAATCGGTGAGCTATTGCAGAATTCCCTAAATCTAGCAAATCTAACAAATTCCCCAAAGTGGCAACCTCCATGCGTAGCATGAGCACCTCGAAAAAGCTTTCTCGACACTTTTTTCGCGCGAGCGTATTGTCTGTCCCGCTCAAACCGTAGTGATATGAGCGGGACAGAGATCGCGAGATAAGCGTCGACAGCGAGTCGCGGTGCGCATGCTACGCTGGCTGATGTTAAGTAGTGATAAGGCTGAAGATGGAAGCGTGCCTCTCCCGGAATCCTCAATCACTGAGGAACTGGCTATCTAATCTTTAACTGCCGGAACACAACAATGCTGAAAATATTGTTGTTATGGAGTCAGACTTAGATAAGATGGTGGTAGCTAGCCAGGCGGACTTACAACAAGTCCTACCACTAGACCACAGAGGCGGTTGGTTTGTTAGGGGGTGAAGGAAGGACAAATAAACACACTTTCACATTTATAATATTAGTTAGGATAGTTAGGATTAGCATTAGTACGCAGAAGGAGAGGTAATATTTTATAAACTTCCTTCAAGTCCTTTTTCTCACGTTCGTTAAGTAATCCTACAACTTATAAGCCAGATTACTATTACTCCAAACGACTAGTTACCACACATAGCATTTTTTTTAAGTCGGCCGGCAATTTCAGAAAAGGCCCAAAAATGTATAGAGCCTGAATAATCTCCTTTCAATACGATTTTAGCAGTCGATGTGAACTTGTGAAGGGAAGGATCAATCTGCGATTTTCACAGTGTGAAATTGTAGCAGTCGATAAGGCCAGGTGTGAATAATGAAAATCATTTTACATGATAAACATGGAATGTTCCATGCCTAGACTCTAGTTGTAAGTATAGTTCACAGACGAACAAATTAACTATTAAGTAAAATTCGTAGTGGGCGCTTAGTTTATAACTACTTGATATTTTAAGTGAAAAATCTATACTTCTTACATGATTCCGTTGATGTATCTAAGTTAATGAGGTACCTATGGATACATTATTATTGCACTTGTCTGTTTACCAAGTAAAGTTCAAATAGTTGTATACTTATTTTTGTAATATTAGCTGTTTCCATATCTATAGGAATTTAGATGGTTATATTTTGTGGCAACTTGTGGTGTATACATATCTTTGACCTTGACTGTATATCATCAAGGTATGACATAAACATATCCACTACCGCAAGATTATAACAGTAACGTAGAATTCATTCTCACCCATGAAACGTCAGGGAATATTTAAAATGCGTTTTATTGCAAATATATTTTCGCTGTATCTTTTGTAGAAGCTCTAGTGCTTACCATAAATTTCTCTTCCGAGACATAAACGTTATGAAAGTTCAGACATTCGCGCAAACTAAATAAATCAAGCGAAACTGGCTTCTACTGTTTTTTGTTACGATCGTAAAGTCAAGCGATATTTGAAGACTCAGTTTTGGATGGGTAAGCGTAATGTTTTGTGTAAAGATAATAATTATCTTTACACAAAACATTACGCTTACCCATCCAAAACTGAGTCTTGTTAAATAATTATAATAACTAGACTAAGGCCGACCTTCACCAACTGCCCTAAAATGAGTTTAGCGTTTAACATATTTTCGCTCTGTTACTTTTGACTTCATACGAATGACTGACAATGTCATTTTAAATATGTTTAGTCTTAAGTGTGTTTAGTGAGGTTGGTGAAAGTTGCCCTTAAATATACTTCCTTATTAAACATCATTTCTACTTTGATTTTGCTACGGATTAAAAGGCTATTTATTTTAATAACATATTGATTTAAAAAAATGCATGTTTTTTAATAAATTTTATGACATTGAGGCCGTGGTCATCAGATGATTACCTATGTGACGTGGTCACTAGAAAAAATATATAAGATAAACATGACACCTATTGTCGAATGCTTTTTTCATATTTCTTTATTTTGCTAATCAGTTTTATCTATCAGCTTCCTAATAACATCAAAATGTGTTTTCAAGAAAGTGTACAATCTTCATATTATATGTGTAGGTATCAAATTATAATTGCCGTGTACCCTTATTTGATCGCAATTTGTGAAGACGCCTCGTACGTGCCTCCCGAACTATTCTGCCACTCTGCGGCAAAAATACCAGGCAAATCCCCAAAAGGGGAACAAGTACGTTAATCCCCAAAATAACCTGCCAACAAAACCTCTCCCTGTGCGACTAAGTTTCAATTAAACAGCCCCTCGGTCTGCCCCATTCGTTGTGAGGCTTTATCTAAGCTTAATCGCATTCATACTCGAAGACACGATTGAACATCGATACGAGACGACACATTTTTGTCGTTAGGACTAAAAGATAAATTCAATCAGAGAGTCGTATTTATTATTTTTTGTTTGGACAGAATTATACGATATTTATTATGATATTACAATGTTATAAGACGTGCTTCCGATCGCATAACAAATTGATTACGATAGAGTAGACTATGTTAAAAAATGTTATAGTCATTGTCATTTGTTGAAATTATTAATAAGGACATACAACGATATCAGACAATACTGATGTAGTTCAGAGAAAAAAAACGTTCTGAAAGATAATAACCTCTTCACTTGAGCTACATTTTTTTAGAACTAACTTAAAGCATCACATTTTGATATAACTGTTACTTTAAACAACTGTAATAAACTAATATTAGATACACTGACCTGTACGCCTAGCACGAAAAACTTTCGACTAAGTATCAAGGAAGTAAAGTAATAAAATGTATGACAATATTAGCGTTCCTACCGGACGTAAACGGAACTACATTTTCCTATACATTTTTTGACATTAGGTCGTTGATACGTCCGCGA
This sequence comes from Chrysoteuchia culmella, assembly GCA_910589605.1. Taxonomy (NCBI): domain Eukaryota; kingdom Metazoa; phylum Arthropoda; class Insecta; order Lepidoptera; family Crambidae; genus Chrysoteuchia; species Chrysoteuchia culmella. Next base: position 12,355,204 of record OU342657.1, on the reverse strand, counting down.
TACTATTTCGATAGTTTTTCGTGCTAGCCCAACTGATTTCAAAATTTGTAATTTGAATTTTAGAACCAACAAAAGTATAATAAACATATAGTTAAAGATAATAACACTAAACCACAGAACTAACACTAGTGTTCTTACGAAAAAAATGTCTAATTTATTTATTTATTTAATAAATAAATAAATAAATAAATAACTAATGGCAACGAACTAAAAATTACATTCAGTCGCAGGTTGTAAAAGTCCCCAATGTACGCCCATTTTCTGTAAACGCCTATGTAGACGGTTTAAGTAAATAGATTACAGCATTTATTCCACAGGGCCATGGAGGTGATTTGACGTAGAGTGGAGTCTAATGGCCTCGCCGATGTTTTAGCAGCTAACACTGGTTTAATTTAGGTGTTGTTATTCTAATATTTGGGATGTGACATACTCGTAAAATGGAAAATTATTATGTCTTATGTAATTTTTTTTCTCTTGTTTCATTTCATATTAAGCAGCTTAATGTTTTATATTACTAATATCAGATTTATAACCACCACCATGGCAACAACGGCCCCATATTTATACAATCCTGGCGATATGCAGCCGAAAACCATGAGAGTTTAGTGGGTATGCCTGCCAAAGGAGAGCCCCGCATAATCCTATAGCCCACCAGCTATAGGGTATGCATAAGACGCATTTCCCCCTCGAAACAAAAAAGAAACAGATTTGTAACACCCAGACACGGTACAAGCACGTCTTACAGCTCACACGGAGAGGCCAAAAAAAGCGATGCTAATTTTATACAATAAATGCAAGAAAAAGTCTACTAGCCTCCATATCGCTCGGATGGGATATGGAGGTTAGTCCTGTCTGAACGATACGCAGTCTAGTTGATATTATATAGTAAAAAAAATATCTGATTATTTTTTTCATTGTTTCCGTAATAAGTAGGTACCTTAAGCTTTTGTATTACGGATGCTATACATAATACCCAGACACAGAACAAACATATTTTTTTTCTAAATGACGAGGAACGAAAACCACGGAGTCGTAGGTTGTAAAAGTCCCCAATGTAAGCCTATTTTCTGTAAACGCCTATGTAGACGGTTTAAGTAAATAGATTACAGGATTTATTCCACAGGGCCATGGAGGTGATTTGACGGAGAGTGGAGTCTAATGGCCTCGCCGATGTTTTAGCAGGTAACACTGGTTTAATTTAAGTGTTGTTATTCTAATCTTAGGGAAGTGGCACACGCGTAAACGGGGAAATAAATTTCAAATATTAAAGTTTTATTTTTATCTGATTGCGTGATAAGTAATTTAGGTAATTGTATTACGGATTTCAGATTTATAATACCCTGAAATGGTAAAAACACCAAAGGTCATCGTATTAATACAAGTGTTTGAGAGCCGAATCTTACTTTGGTCTCTGGGGTGGAGATCGAACCCATGAACACTGACCCAGTGGCATAACAACCCACTACGTCATCGGGGCTGTAATATAAAATGATGTGATAATTTATATAAAATATATACACCACTGAGACTTCGTACTGTCACTTCCAACAACTTGCGCATGTGAAAACAACTGACGGAAAATTATCATAAATCACTGTAAGCATAATATGTGTTTTAGCAGTAATTTAATACTTAACTAAACGAGTTCGTGGGTACGAAAATTCAAAAGTTTATATTAAAACTTAATCGATTTGTTTTCTTTTTTTATGTTGATTTTTCTGTTTGATTTTATTTGTTTTTTTTTTACTTAGTATAAAAAATGTTTAAATTGATGCCGTGGTGACGGTAAAGTAATCACGGCACGGTTTATACAGAGCAGAGGCCTATTTGGTACTTAGTTTAATTTGTTCTTCTTACATTTTTGTTTAGTTATCTATGTTTTATCTTGTACCAAATAAACGTTTTTTCTATTCTATTCTATTCTAAGAATCGTTTTCCGTATTCACTAAATAGCCACATTTTAAGTGCACTTTATAAACAATACTAATATTTTTAATTAAAAAAAGAAAAGTATTTGCAAACCTTTCAAAAACGAGAGAAAATATTTTTTCCCGGTAACAATACCAAATAAATTCAAATCCTTTTTAAGATTAACGCGCCTTTCACAATTCCACCCTCCAAACCACATTTCGGTCTAGTCTAGACACCTTTCAGCGTGAAGTTATTACTGAAAGCCTTTCAATAGTGGGCCCTGGTTCGAAATTCATTCAGCGAGGATCAGCCGTTTTTGTGAGCACCCTGTGGCCGCGAGATTGAAAGTTGGGCGAGCATATTATGAGGTACGATAGTAAAACGTTTAGTGTCGATTTTGTATCGTTAAACTATCCAGGGTTATGTTATGACGCGACGTTCTCAAATCGCAAAGGTAACGACTGATTCTGTTGAATTTTATAGTGTCACAATTTAACAAAACTATATTAAATATCAGCGGCCGGTCGCGGTTTCACCCGTGTGGTGGTTGTGAGTATATTCGTTGCAAACAAACAAACAAACAACCAAAGCTTTTCTCTTTATAATATTATAGTTTAAATAGATTTAAGGAAATGAAATTCAAATTAATTGTTACAAAAATACTTAATGACAAGTTTTTACCAAATCTGTTATGCGACAAAGACATATGTTAAATTCATATTAAAACGCTAAGAAACACAATAGTTCCTTCATTCTTATTTGTCACTGAGGAGCTGCCAGGAGAGATGTTCATTTTACCCAATAAGATGATAAGAAAGCTTTATACTGACATTTGCACCTTAAGTCTTGAACGTGGGCTAGTATGTGATTCTATTCCTGAAGGTCGGACGTAATCGTTGCAATAGAAATAGAAATAATATATTTGCAGAGAACATAGTATGAAAAGATGATATAAAATTATAAAATTACAGTATATCCCACTCTCAGAAGAGTATGCAAATTAAATTACAAATTTCATATAATAATTTCGTTTTCTTTAATATCGTTTCTATATCGTTATTCTTCTAACGTTCGGTTATGTAAGCTCTCTTAATATGATTTTGATATCGTACCGGTGGACACCGAACTTCGGCCCCAATTATATTCCACCCTTTGAAGCTCCAGGATTTCATCGCCAGTGTTATTGCTTAAATCTGAACGCTTTCTATAGACTGGACTGTAAGTCATTCAAAAGTTACACGCACGATAGTTAATACATACATACATACATTCACGCCACATATCTCTTGCAGAGAATGAAAGGTGCAGCTGGAGAGTACAGTCACGAGCAATGACATGTATACACTTCACAACCTTATTGCACTAACACATACGGAAACAAAGCTCTCTCTGTCCACAAAATATCTCATTCAATATTGTAATGTGACAAGGTTGTATAGTTTTTCTATGTCCTTGCACGACTGTAGATCATTCTCATAGGCACACCTCAACAACATTTGGCATTGGATGGGTCAAATGTTGTCCAGAAAAAAATATACAAGTAGATAATCATCGTCATCATCTCAGACATACGACACCCACTGCTGGGTATAGGCCTCCTCCAGGGATCTCCACGACGATCGGTCCTGCGCTGCCCGCATCCAGCGGCTTCCTGCGACCTTCACCAGCTAGTTGATTATCTAACTCTGTTGCTAACAGATTTTATGCAAAGTGCAGTTACATTGCTGCTTTAGTAAGATAGTTGTCACATTGATTTTTACTAAAGCAGCAATGTGACTGCACGTTCAATCAAACGTTGATAGAAACAAGTAACATAATCACGGGGCAGATCGTCGGTCCACCTTGTCGGGGGCCTACCCACGGAGCGTCGTCCGATGCAAGTAGATACATTATTGAATGGAGGAATAGATCAATATTAGACATTATCCAAAGTACACATGCCAGTAACTCAGGCTTGACAGTTTGACATTAAGAGCGCTCTCAGTCGATCATGAGAGCGGTGCTTTTCGTAGTGAACATTCTGTTGACTGTACCTACTCGATTTTATAGATTCTTGAGAGTTATTTCCTCTATCATATTTGTTCCGTACAGGAATGTTTAATTCCTTTGTTTCGATATTTAAAATCAATAGTTTTAAGAAAACACAACTTGAAGGGTAAACCGAAAACTTTTTTGTAATTTTTGTGTTGCCTATTGCGGGTAGTACCTGGTTTTTTTGAAGCACCAGAGTAGTCTCGCTCGGACGGCAGCTCGAATAAGTCATCGCTCGCTAATATTCTTTAGCTTTTTTATTAATCGTCGTCTTGGTGCTATATAGTAGTTAAATCGTTTTTGTAGGAAGACACTGGATAGACTTTGTGCATCAGTGAACCTGTGACCTGCCTATGGATATTTATGTATGGGACCTAAAGTCGGCCGACATGCTCCCTCCTCTCTCCTGAAAGCCACGAGACCGTGCAGGAGAAACCAGGTGAGCCCCAATAGGCAATCACTTTATCCTGCACATAACAATATTCTTAAATACCTTATTTACTTCTGTATTCATTATTAATTTTCCTTTCAAACGACAAAGATGTAAAGAAGTGAAACTTACATTTCTTTACATCTTTGTCTTCATGCTCAGTAATACGATCACGTCGCGTTGTAGTGTTTCACGTGATATTTAACGTTCCACATGTACTGGAATACTGAAACTATTATTGGAACGTATTAGTGACGTTAGATAATATCACACTGTATGGTAGTTTCTGGAGACGTATTTTTGAATCAGTCGAAATTTTCATGCGGATTGAAATTCACTGAGTTCCATTTTGTCACATTTTTTAATCATTCGAATACGGTGTTGCTGTTTTCTTAAACTCCTTAGAAATATTTCGTTTAACGCAGAAAATTTAAATAACGGAAATCAAATCTTCATAGATTAAAAAAAAACCGATACCGAGTCAGACTTGAATCACTTAAAACGAAATGTTCAGAAGCTGTCAAAATATTATCAGTCATGTCAATGTCAATATGAAAATGACATTATGTGCTAAACGTCATACTTTCTATGGTTCGAATAACAAAAGTGTGAGTTTCACCCGAGTTCTTTTCGTATTAACACGTGTTATGAGACTCCATTTTAACTCAATCTACCGTACAATTTCTATTCTAATACCTATTTAATAAAAACTGGATACTGGTGAAATCCAAATGGGCACTGCCATTTTTTTAAAGAAGAAAATAACCTAAGTGTGGTTTGGACCACTCGCTGCAGATTCGAATGCGAATTAGAATTTAAATAAAATGATTTTTAGCATTATTATTCGAATTTTGCGATTCCGTGTGCGAACAGTAATTCGAATAATTCAAAAATACGTCTCCTGTTCTTATGTAGTGCAGTCACGTTAACGCATTACGGTTAGACAGAACCTTGTGTGCATCTGTTGCAGTGAGCTTTGTACTGTAAATGGTTAGAAAGTTAAATAGTTTTTTGGGGGATAATAATTATGGTGCCTTCTACTGGGTTTTCCATAAGGATGGATTTTTGAAATGGAATAAAATAAGCTGTGTGAGGTATTAACGAATTTCTGTTTTTGATGGAAAGGCCTATATACGGCAATTATATAGTATATATATGTTAAAATATCTGCCGCCACTTCCTCTAACTGGATCTCTAAGAGCTTGGGCAACAAATACCAATTTCAAGCGAAATATTATCTTTAGTGATAAGGTGCATTTTTGATAAATGGCTGTATTAATAGCAAAATTGGTGTATGTGGGACGATGTCAACTAACACTAGATTCACCTGGCGATAGTGCGTCCAAAGTTACTGTTTAGTGTGGGTTTTGGGCAGGAGGCGTAATTGGTCATTATTTTTCGCTAACGATGTTGGTGAGGCCATCACTGTCAATGGCGATCGCTACAGTTCGGCGATTTTGGCCCACACTTAACAGTATAGATGTAGACGATCTGTGGTCTTAACAGGACGGCCATGTGTGCCAAATACTTACGCCACAATGGAAATTCTGCATAAACGATATGGAGGAACGTTATTGTTTCAAAAGTGTTGTGACCAAGATTTGACTTCGTCGGATTTTTTGTGGGGTTTGCTGAAATCGTAGGTCTATACCAATAAGTCACAATCGACTGATATCCTCAAAGTCAATAGTAATCAAGGCCATCGATCAAATTCAGCCAGATTTATGCCGCAAAATCATCGAAAATTAGAGTTGTCGGGTCTAAGCCACCGTGAGATGCCGCGGCGGAAATTTGAGCAAAGCCATACAAATTTCCATATGGGTCTTTCAAGTAAAAAAAGAAATTCGTAAATATCTAACACACAGCTAGTTTATTCCATTTTAATATCGACCCAGTCGTACATCTTAAATATCGAACAAATTAAATATAAAGATGGCGATAACTATCTTAATTTTCTTTATAAAGGTGGAGGTCGGCCCGATTTCGAAGTTTGGCAGCTTCTTTCTATGAAGATCCTCCCAATTTGTTAACTGCCAGTAAGTCATTAGTTTTCTCTTTTGTTAATAATCAATATTTAAAATAATAAACAAATTAAAATATCAAATCAATAACAACAATGTTTTCAGCATTGTTGTGTTCCGGCAGTTAGAGATAACATAGCCAGTTCCTCAGTGATTGAGGATTCCAGCACCCCGACCGCCTAACGGTATAGCTTGTGCTATCGCTATAGCTATCTATTTTTCAAACTTCCTACAAGGGCTCTCGCTGACGCTATCACTTGCATACTAAAAATGCAATAGTGGATCCAATAGATGAATAGAAATATGTAGGCATTAGTCAAAAATCCTATCGTTGAAGGGTTTTATGAGAGTTTGAAGTTTGATAGCTATAGCGATAGCACAAGCCAATACCGTTAGGCGGTCGGGCCGCAGAAGAGGCTCGCTTCCATCTTCAGCCTTATCAATACTTAACATCAGGTATGATGAAGGCTAAGAGTGTCCCCGTCGTTCATAAAAAAAAAATTGTTGCCATAGTAAATGTCTAACCGTATCCGAGCGAAAAAATAAATTAACCTTTCGAGGGTAGACTTATAAGTAGCCAGTTATCCCGTGACCACGGCAGCTGCAAAGGTGCCGAATCGTCGAGAAAATCATAAAACCCCTAAAAAACCAAAAAATACGGACTATTGCAACTTAGTTCGCGAAATATAGCGCGTTTAATATCTGGAATGTCCCTACTGCTGGAGCACTGGCCTTCCATATGGATAGATAAGGAGAATGGGCCATGACCTATCACACGGGCCCAATGCGGCATTTATCCGCATCTCATTATGCATTCATATTCCTATTTATTAATTGTGAAAAACTATCTAATCTATGTAAGCATATTTAATGTAAAAAAAACTCATGATTTGATTTAGCTTATTTAAATTAAAATAATTTTTATTAAACTTATTTATTCAATCTAAAACCTGCTTTAAAAATCTACTTTAGGTATATGTGTGATGCTGTATCACACATATACCACAACTAACTTCTTCTTTCAATAGGGAACTACGGTTTCTTTTTTGCGCCTAGGAAGAAAAATACAAAGAAAAAGGCTGCAAAGAAATCGAACCACTGCGTTATTTTCATACAAACATGCTAATTTCACGGTCTAATAAATAAAAAAGTATGTGTATTTCTGCAAAAATTTTAATGTCGATGGCGAGGTCAAATGTTCAACTAACCAATTAGTATTTAAAACAATTGAAAACATTTCTCGATTTCCTAAAATTCCAGTTGGAAACAAATGTTTAATTTTCATTCCATAAAGAGATGTAGGAAACCGGATTGATTGAATTTGTTTTCATTACTTTGCAATAATCTGAAAGTTTTCTTGAATTTTTGGAACATTTATTTGCAAGTCGAGTGTTCGCCTCATTCATCGGTGTGCAAATGTTCAATAGATACTTTTTGAATAATAAGACTGTAAAGTATGTTTGTATGAAAATAACGCAGTGGTTCGATTTCTTTGCTGCTGAGTGTGTACTTACATTACCTGCTTTATTAAAAAAAAACTCATTTCATTATTTCTTTACATTTTGCAGGTGGTGGCGAACGAAATCTGTCTTCATAAATTCGTCAAATTGCAGTCAGTCTTGAAAGGCCTTATTTATTAGCGTTTGGCAATAAAGCATTTGCCTCGTCCTTCATTTAAGAGTTAGGTGAGAGTACCTTGCTACTCTATTTAATTTAACTGGTAGATAAATAAAAGCTGTATATTTATATCATTATTATCACCTTATTTTGATGTCCACAGGAAGACTGACCGACGGATGGAGAAGGAGAACACAGCCGAGAATAGCTTTTAACGTGCCTTCCGAAATACGGAGCTGGGTTCCTCTTGACAGAATTTTCACGTTAACTTAATCTCGATCTTAATGCGATCGCGTCAAAAGTAAGGGGGCTGGTCTTTGGTCACCCATCACATGATCGTAACAATAAATTACCCATTTGTAATAAAAATAAAGTAATAAAATTAAATTTCAGTGAGTATTTGAGCTCGGTGGCGCAGTGATTCACGGGCTCTGCCTGCGATTGTTAAGGTTAAGCAACTTCCGTAACGGTCGTTCACGGGATGGGTGACCAAAAATTAATTATTTAATTAGAAACAGATAATCTTGGCTGCATTTGCAGTCGTTAAAAACCACCATTCCGCATTGGGCCCGCGGCCCGCGTGGTGAGTCATGCCCCATTATCCTTATCCATCCATAAAGAAGGCCAGTGCCCCAGCAGTGGGGACATTAAAAGTAGCTGATGACGAAAGTAAGTAATAGTGATATATATATAATATACAGAGACACCCAGCTTTAAGAAATATACGTAAAACGAAACCCAATGGCAAGTAAATTTATCCACAATACTTTTTGTCGGAGCGAGAATTCGCGATGTTATCCGATATTATTTTGTTCTTCCAATTCCCAATTGAATAGTAACCTAAGCTATATGAGATTACTGAGATCGTACATCTACAATAAGGCAGCAGAAGTCCTCAAATCTTGGCTGAATTCATTGTTATAGTAAAAGAGTTTTTTTTTTCATGTTTCTGCTTCTTCTTAGTCGTGCACTCTTGACAGAGTGGTCGTGGTCATACCTCAGTCGATTGGTTCCTGCTCTCGTGGTGCGTCGCCATATATTCCGATTATTTTTTTAATTTATTTTTTTGATTAACGACGGGGAATCTCTTAGCCTTCATCTTACCCGATGTTAAGTTATACTATATGTACAAGCCATTTAAATATTTACTCATTTTATTAATTTTACATTACCGCGTCAATGTTGCACAATTGACCTACTTTGCATTATACGACATATTCGTATATTTTTACAACAGTGCATTAAAGGCATTCAACTCGCATTGACGTCTTTTATTATTTCCGCGTGTCGACTTCATCCTGTGACGTCAGTCATCTCATATTGACATTAGTGTAGAGCTTCAAGTAAGGGCTCGCACACTATACTTGTTAAGTATGTTTGGCGGAGTGAGAGTTTTATTCATACACTTATATCATATTCACGCCATAAATCTCTTGTGGGGTTCGCAGAACATCAAAGGTGCAACTTGAGATAAGAGTGAAATGTGTAACATCACTCTCTAAGCCATACCTCACCCACAGTGTGCTTCAATGACGCCACATTTTAACCACCTCTGTGGTCTAGTGGTACAACCACTGGTATCAGACCCAGGGGTCCCGGGTTCGATTCCCTGGGGGGTACATATTGTATTCGGTTTGGTTGGTGGTAAGACTTGTTTTAAGTTCGCCTGGCTAACTACCACCATCTTATCTAAGTCTGACGCCATTACAACAATGTTTTCAGCATTGTTGTGTTCCGGCAGGTTGAGATAAGACAGCCAGTTCCTCCGTGGCTGAGGATTCCGGAAGAGGCTCGCTTCCATTTTCAGCTATATCAATACTCAACATCAGGTATGATGAAAGCTAAGAGTAGCACCGTCGTTCATTAAAAAAATGGCATTGGTCGGGTCAACAAAGATGCTGTCCGAATTAGATTTTGTTTTCAGCATTTTGTTTACTTCGTTTAAAGTAGGTAACTTCGTCTAAGGCGTAATCTGAAGACCCAGGAAACGGATTCCGAAAGTATTTTTTTTAGCGTAATAAAAATCAATAAATAACTTTGTAAAAGTACAAACCATCACAAACCATCGATGTTCCACTAGTTAAATACTGTATTTTAACAAAGCTTATATAATAACAAAGGAATAGCGCTAAAATCATGTGTGTCAATGAATCAAAAATACAAAAGTTTATTTGATTTATGTTACTTAGATAACAAGTTTCCATGTAAAAAAAATTAGCTGCAAAATAATCTGACGATATTAATATTCTATTGTTGTTTAATGGTTCACATTTGCTGCCTTATCGTAGACAATATCTACGCTCCGATCAGCACAGCTCCCGATTGGATGACAGTCAATTTATCGTTTACGATTTATCGAATATCGCTTTTTAAATGAGAGCTATTTTATCCGGACTTTTATTACACGATTAGGCTTTATTTGCTAAACAACAATAGAAGATTTCTGTAGAAACGACATTACAGGAATAAGTATCAAAGTACCTAAATGATTTTTTATTTGTATAGTTTCGCAAATACCTGGCGGCGCGACGACATTCTTTATTGTTTTTTCATTCTTTGTAATTACAATTTTTTTTTGCTGTGTTTGAATGTTTTTTTGTGAATGTTATTTTCTTGAATTTATTGCTGCATAAAATTAGTGACTACTGACACTATAAGTTTGATAAGGGATTTTTTTTCGAATTCTGCCGATTAAGTAGACAGACAGACAACACTACACTATTACAATGTAAATCGACTAAGGCCCGTCTAACAACGGCTTCCTGTTGGACTTTCTTCGAAATTTCCTCACAGAAGTGATAAATATGACACGTTGCTAAATTGAGTTTCCCCGGAATTCATTTTGAATACATTTTAGTTAAAGTACGCAACGTATTTTCCTTACCGGCAAATATTTTTCCTTTCGTCACAACTCCGAGGTTCGCGTCGCATTTAACGCTCTTTTTGTGTGTATTGATCTCTAGCAGGAGCGATAACTTCTATTATATCTTTGATCATAGTGACCATACACAAATTCTTTAGCTTCTTTACGAAATATCTTACAAAAGGTCACGAATTGAAACAATAAAAAATCTCAGAAAAAAATTTACTAAAGCACAAGAAAACCATTAACCGTCAGTTATACTAATCATTCGATAAGTATAGTCGTTACAATTTTTCCTTAGAAAGTCTGAAAATCGTCGAAAACACTCTCGAGGGAGCGAACGTAACAATAACAACGTGAACGTAACGGGTCAATTGTTTACGCACCCTACGGAACCCCGACGGAACCCCGAAATTAATATTGGTTCCGTCTACTACATCTGACGGCTCGGCAAAAAAGGCGAAATTACTGACGGCTATTCGGCAACGTTAGGGTATGCACAAGCGTCTAGGAACAGTGGAAAATGAGTCTTTCTGTAACGTTTTCGCGACGTTGAAACTTTATTTTGTTATTGTTATCACAGTTTTTTGTTTTTTCCTAATTCCTTTTACCAATAGACGCGTGATGCGATCACGTTATGACAGTTTTAACGTATAATTGGTAAAAGGCCTTCGTGGCCTACCACAAATTCTTCACTTTCGAACTTTCATGGCCTTCTTCATAGATGGAGAATAAGAATGAACCGTAATCCATCAATTACCCATTATTTTTATCCATCCATGAGGTAGGCCAGTGCGCACAGTCGGACATTAAAATGGCTGGCGATGAAGAATCTGTAGATATTTTTGTTATGAAACGCTATGCAGTATTCTGTCACTTTGGGTTTAATATTGGGGAGCAAATGATGCTGCAGCGAAGCACGCTGCTGGAGCGAAAACATACTGAAGCAAAACACATAGACTCGTCGCTCGCTGGTTTTGTTAACGCATTTCTTTTATAGCGTCTGCGTCCGGCCTTACCCCAATGCGTTGTTCCGTTCGGAAAAATGGTTTGCCACTCAAACCCTTTGGGGCGTGGAACCCCGTGGTTATTTATTTGGTTATTAGTGTAATTACGGATGTGTGGGCTTCAATTGGAATGTCAATATTGTTTGTATTCGACCTTGTCATTAGAAGAGAATGCTCTGTCGTGCCTTTGACATAATTATCTGTAATTATGCTTCCATTTATTTAAATATAATTTGTAGGTATATATAAATGAGAATCAATCTTTATATGTTTGCCCTCTAACATTGATCATTCGTCATTGATCAGATTGTGCTGAAACTTCGTTTATTCTGGTGACGCTTGCGTCATCTCTTAGCGCAGTATTGTTTCAATTTGACCATGCTATTTCGTACTACGAATCTCTTAAAGTAAGCTTGTTTTTAGACAAAAATTTGTGACGTTTTCACACAATCATCGCCTACAAAGTATGAAGTATGTCAAAATGTGACAACTTCAATAAAAACGAAACGTTCTTTTGACATGATGGTTTCTAATAGATGATGGTTGGCCCGCAGGTCCAATAAATTTACGTGGTATTGCAACGCATGCCGGGTACTGCTAGTACTCTATACACTAGTATCAAATCAATAATTTATTCATATCAGCTGAAAGACATCTACTTTCAATGGCGGCTGTACACTTTCGGCGAGACACTACGAGACATGGCAAGGTCTAGGTTGCAGGGTGGCTCTCGTCTCGCCTCGTGATAACTCGGGGTAGTGCTTGCTGATAGGCCTCCCTGGTGAGGGACAAGACAAGACCTGGCGAAAGTACTCGGGGGAGAGCGTGCAGCCGCCATAAATGTGATGAAATTTTCTGAGCAAAATCTAATTAATATTAAGTTTTACTTTATTTCTATGCTGCAGTAGCAGCTGATGTTAAAATGGTACCGCTTATTGAAAGTTGTGAAGCTTAATGTGGTAATGTGACTGAATGCCAACTAGATCCATTCATTGGTTTCACATATGCACTGAAAAATTTATCCGTCAATCAAAACATATTATTCGAAAACCGATAGATATGTCAGATATTATAGTTAATATTGATTTTTCTTTCTTTCCTTTCATATTGGAGCCGGTAATTGAGGTGACTTGGCCCACAAAGTTCTACAAACGCTCTTGGTCTCTTGTCAACCATAAATATGACACTTTCATTGAAGTTGTTCTTATGACAGGAAATTAAAATTAATGTTATTGTTTATTGGCAAAAGCAAATATCGTCGAGCAACTTTGAATTAATGCGAGATTGAAACTTGTAGTAAACTCTGTATCTCCGCGTCAATGATATTCTATAGTAAGCTGTATGTAAAATCGTCACCTGTTTCACTGATTTGAAAGTTATTTTTTTGTAAATGATTATTACCAAAGAGTATTTAATCACTACGTGACTATTATACTTATAGAGGTTTCGAAGGTACAATAAAATTCAGCATTTATGAGGTAAAATCTGCCTAAAATAAATATTTAATAAAAAACAAACACAGCTTGTTTCAGAATTATCAAAAACAAGATTATATTTTGTTTTGCATTGAAATTAGGTTACAATTTGTAACTTGAGATCAAATAAATAATATAAAAGTAAGAATACACTTTCCTCAAGAAAGCAATAATAAATGCGAATTTCTTTGTGGCAACAAAAAGATAACAGGATCTACCCACGCAAATAAGTCGCGGATCACAAACATTTCTCCAAATATTTCTTGGAAAATTGTCTTACAGTTGATTGACATTTTGTCTTCAAGTGAGCTTTTACTATTGAAATGTATAAGTATTTTATTATATTCCCTACACAAAAACAAGTATTACACGATAAGTATAAGGCACATGCAATCAGTTAAATCACCCTTATGTATTACAACGAGCGTTATCGTTATTACATACATTTTAAATGATATTTCTTTAATTTGGTTGAATGGCTTCGATTTGACATTTCGTCACCTTTGCGGCGGCCGTGAAGACGGGACCAGCTTTACCGTTTTCACGAATAAAACTGTTTGCTACGTGATTCCCGAAATGAATAAATGTCTTCGGAGCTGTTTTTAAGCCGTTGTCATTTAAAATTAAAAAAAAAATCTGCTGTGTTAACATTCGCTTTAGAAAACACTTCAACTGATCTTTTTTTCCTTTATGATTGAAAGTTTAATTCATAAATTGAACAAATCTCTCAAGAAGCTTAAGACAATACAAAACAAGTTGTCGTTAAATCCCTTGGCGTTACGAGCTCATAGAGCAGGTGTTGAGAACTTCTGAGATCACTTCGTGCAGCTGGAAGAGAGCCAGACGGTACTATTCTGGAAACAAATTAAGTTATAATAAAATAAAATGCGTAATACACTTAGTACTTGCAATTGTTTGTCAATATTATAGTCTCGTCTCGTGTGATGAACCTAATCATCATTATATAAGCCACATGACTCCCACTGCTGGGTACAGGCCTCCCCCAAATATCTCCACGACGATCGGTCCTGCGCTGCCCTCATCCAGCGGCTTCCCGCGACCTTCACCAGATCGTGACGATCCACCTTGTCGGGGGCATACCCACGGAGCATGCCCGAATTTCTACCCCAACAGCATGTAATGAATCTTCACGAACATGTATGATTCTCAATCAATCAAATTTATTTATTTGCAAAATATTGGTACATAGTTAAGGTCTTACAAGTTTATAGGAACGCCATATTTAACCATATTTGGTATGCAACAATTTCAATGTAATGAAAATACAATACCAATTATGATTATTACCAAACACAATAAAATTGAAAAGTATAGGTCTGAATAATAATCCTTAGAACAAACAACAAATTACAAGTACATTACCATGTTCCATATGATAAGAATTATAAAAAAAAACATTTCAACAAGAATAATTAAATACATAACATTCAATTTAAAAATAAAATAGAAGTAATACATGTAATTCAATAATTATGTCATTTAACCAAAAGTAAAAATTCATAAGAATGAATTATTCTAAAAAAATTAACAAGCATATAGCTTATACAATAAGCTATTCTTCTTCTTCTTTTCGAGTCGATAGCAAACGTAAACTGTATCGGCCCAAAAATCTGCTACTAAGACTGCAGCATCAGTAGCATCCTTAAGTTCCTTCTGCGTGCAGCTGTACGGACACGCAGGACACGACATCAATCGACATCGACATCCCCACCGTCCGAGTGATCGGGCCAGCCGCCGGGTCTTAGGGGTGATTACCACCACGGACCCCCGTAGGCCAATCGGCAGCTAGAGGGCAAGTAGTGAGGGGTTTAGCTGGTAGTACCCCCCCCCCCCCTCCCGGCCTCCCATTGAGCCTTTCGAGCTGAATGGGGGGCCGGGATGCGGCGGTCCCTCCCTTCTCCCGTCCTCCTGCCGAGCTTTCGAGCTCGGCGGGGGGATGGGGGTTGGTTCGATCCTATCCCGTACCGAGCCGAGCTTAGGCTCGGCGGGGTATCGGGGGGAGGCGAGGGATAGTGTGACGGACTCTTGACAGCATAACCGTTCGGTATGCGTAAATGCATTCCCCTCACTCAAAAAAAAAAAAAAAAGGACACGCCATCAAGTGCGTCATCGTTTGGGGGACAGCACCACACCTACACCCCAAGTTGGAGCCATCCAAAAAACCCTACCTGACCATGTTGTGTTTGCTTCGACCGACCATCGTCCGGAGTCTATTTAATGACTTCCAAGTCGCCCATGGCAATTCAAGTCCAGGAGCAGGACTCTCAGATGGTGGGACGGAAGGTTTTGGGAGGTAAGTTATTAATATTCGTTATATTTCAATATTTTTGTGAGAAAAGTATTATACTCTTTATTGCACATAAAAATACATAAAAATAAATGTTTTACAATATGTGGGCAAAGGTGGACTTAACTCTAAAAGAGATTCCAGCCCACCTTGGACGTGTCAGAGATAAATATGATAGCAGGTAATGTAAAGTGCATGACTTACGCCGGTATTACAGAACGTGACTCAAGCAGTGATCTGTACTTGAGCACAGTTAGAAAGTGACGTCGCTACATGCGGTGAATAAGCACGTCCCTTTCTAACTGTTCTCAAATACAGATCAATGCTTGTGTCATGTTCTGTAATACCAGCCTTAAATATCTATAAATACACCTATAATACAATAAATATACCTACTACAATATATACATATATAAATAATTATAAAAAAGATACATACCTATACATTACATATACAGGGTGGAAATTTAAGACGGGGCAGTAAGGGCAGTGTACCTTTACCGTTGTTGCTACATGAAAAAGTTCTTACGAAACCATCCTTAATCTTTTTTGAGAAATATTGAATTGCATTCACGGACTTTGAAAAAATGTACAGTTAGCAGAAAAATAGTCAGTATTCAAAAAAAAAAAATTATGACGGTATGGAGACGGTATAAGCGTTCGGGGTGAGAGGTTGTTTGTTTGTTTGTGCAAACCAATGTTACCATTTATCTCCAAAACTACTAGTCCGATTTTAGATAGAAAAATCATCATTATAATATTTCTTGTTTTCTGTAGTATAGACTTTCATATAGTTTAGGCTCAGCATCGGAGTGTCTCTAAATTCGGTTTTTAGGAGGTCTCGCGCGGCTTGTTGCAACTGCAACTAATCTAGCTAGAGTGAACATGGTTGGTAGTCGAGCATACTGCTCTCGGCTGAAACGCCTCGTGGGAGTCTTAACGAATGCACTCGACCGAGAGTGTATAGGCACCATTAGATGATTATTTTCCCATTTAAGTTACGTATGCTCCTAGTTTCATTCCGTTACGAAGAGAGCTGGTAGGTATTTTACAATGTTTTCAGAATAAGTCTTCACAAGCAGCTTGCGCCAACTTTGATAATTGTGACGAGTTTTAAACTTGTCTGTCACCATTTGCTAAGTTATCGTTCGGATACTATAGTTCGTTATTTTAGAGGGAAGGTAATAATTATGTACGTTGTTAACAGGTTGGCAAGCATTTCCGTTGTTGACGAAATGTTCGTTATATGATTTAATAATAGGAACTTACAATAATAAAACGTGAGTACATTGCAATTTTATTTCTAGCGGCCTCTGCACTAATCTGTGCATGTATCGCAGTGATTTTTTTACCCGGTGTAATTACTACGGACACGTTTCACGCAGGAATCGACTTACAAATATGTCAAAGTAACTTTACTATTTTAGCAAGTTATTTAATTAACATTAATTTATTTTGATTGGTTTGTAAAATCTGTCTTTTTATTTTTCCAAATATATAAGTGTTTCAATGAGGCTAAATTATAGCAAGTGAAGTTTCTTAGTTACTACATAATTACCCCACCGCAAAAATTACCTCCGCCAAGTTCCATACATTCCCACAAATCCGGTAATAGCGTCATTATAATAGGCGGCATCCAACTCGAGGATTCCGTTCCCGAGGAGGAATCTAAGGGGAGACGTCAATCTTTACGCCCTCAGTTTAGGCGAGGTGAGGAGGGGTTGAAAACTTTTTGATTAATTACATTTCGCTCGCTGTAGAAATATTGCGACATTCCAGGTAGGTAAAAGTTATGCGAAAGTGCACAGAGTTAGGAACGACGAGAGGTACGTGATTCGATTATGCAGTGCTGAGATGCGGTAGTGTGTTACACGAAGTTTTGTTAACAATTATGAAAGGCGGCAAGCTGCATATTCGCTGCATAAAATGAAGTGTAAGTTATTTCAAGGAAGATGTTTTAAGAGACATAGAATAGGTATACCTGTGAACATGGCAAACTATAGATTTTCGTTCTGTTTTATATCCATCGACTGCTTTACCAACATGAGCAGTGCATCCGATAGATGTTGATAACGTTGACAGGTAATATCAAATAGTAGACACTAGCAGGGGTAAAGTCTGTCTCACTGAATAATATGGCATCTGAGAGTGGCGCTGTAGTCGCCTTCAACATTCAAAAATAAGCTCTATTACTATAAACATAATTTATATTCTGCGTGCCATGTTTAGCAAGACGGACTATACAGAACAAAAATGTGTTGACATAAAAACTGAAATGCATTTACTGCAAATTACGATAACATAAACACATTCACTATGTTCATTATATTCCCTTTCGTACTCTCTCCTTTACAACTTTACTTACGGTAGCACTAAATAAAAATAAAAGGCAAGGGTTATTTTAACTCAAACCGCGCAAAGTCAGCTTCGCTCTTTCTAAACAATTTATGTGTCTACGTGCGAAGTACGGCGCGACTCTCAAGTTTATTACCTGACATGTTTGAAATACCGGCCTTATTGTGGGGGGAGGGGGGCTGTAAAACTCGCCGAACTCAACACAGTCCGCTTAAAAATACTTTGAGCAGGTCATCTGGAAAGAGTAAGAAAATTCAACATCATAATAAATAGAAATACAACTTGTCCCTTTCCTAAAAGCGTCTTGGCAGACAGACAACGTATTAATACTAACCAAGTTTTCTTTTTCTTTTAAGGAATGACAAAGCCAAAAACACTATTGTTTTCGAACAATATCTCAAACCCAACCAATGCAAAATTTGGCATTTTGGGGTGTGACTAAAAATAATAAATAATTGCCCACTTTAAGTTTCATGAAGAACTTGTGTTATGGATACTAGATAACGGATAAACATATTTTTTGTAAATGTTGTGATTACATAAATAATATACATATTAAACACCCACACCAAGATAGAGACATGTTCATGCACACAAATATTTGTCTTGTCCGGGGATCGAACCTGGGACCTCTGGTGTAGGAGGCGGGCTTAGTACCCCTGCACCAAACAGGTCATCAGGTATAAATAAAATGTTTAAAAATTTCACGCTCAAACTGGTCTTTGATACTTTGCTAACCCCACAAGAGAGTTATGGCGAGAGGGTATAGGCTGAAGAAATAAAGGGTGCAGAAAAATTCACCCGTTTCAAGATTTATAACCGATTCCTATATTAGTGGAATTTTAAAATAAAATAGCATGAAATGACCCTTACCCCAACCATTAATAATTGATGCAATTGCAAAGAGCCAAAGTTGAAACGGACCGATTAATACGATGATCAAACGGAATTCCGTCTAAAGGTTATATATATATATACAGGACCGGACCTATGATTGCTCCCTGTGGGAACCCCAGTAATAACATCAGTAGTTATGAAATCAAAAGCTTTTATTGGTTCCGTTAGAGAATTTAAAAGCGAATAAAAATTAGGTTTGAATCAGATTTCATTGAATTATTTCTTGTATTTATCGAAAGCTCTCTCCAAAATTTAAGCATTTTGGGATTGATAGACATTTTAATAAATTGCTTTTAGGTGTTTACTTATAAGTGTTGTAATATAACGTAAATAAACTGGTGAATTATTCTTAGTTCCTCGAGTTTGATTGAAAATTATTTTACACTAGCTTGCGCCCGCAGTTTCAATCGCGTGGTTCCCGTTCCCGTGGGAATATCGGGATAAAAAGTACCCTTTGTTACTCTTCGTCCTTTTAACTAACTCTAAGCCAAAAATAAACTCGATTGGTTGCTTAGTTAGGGCATCAAGAAAGGACAAACAAACACACTTTCGCATTTATAATATTAGGATTAGGATTGTAAAAAAGGCCAAGGCAATTTTTACATCACTAGAATAAAACGCAACGCAGCATTATTTGTTAGATTAGATAGGAACCGTACAATTATTTCGATGCAAAGAAACTCGTGCTGCATCCCCTTACTTTTATTATCCTAGTAAATCTAAGAGCATATTACATTCAAAGTAAATAATGAAGCTGAAAAAGTAAGGCAGAGATTTCACTTAATCTACTCGAGCCGTGTTAAATAGCCGACATCAATCCGGACAATTACTGCGCTATTTCTTAGTGAAGTGTAGAGTGTATTGTTCAAGCCAACTTCTTGAAGTAGGGAACAATAATTTTCCCTTTTCCATTTAGTGAAGCGTTTCCTCTTTCTCTGGAGACAATAGAATTATTTATAATTTGTTTTAGTTTACAACAAAAGTTTTGATGGATGATATTTAATTTTTTATTCTTATTAACAACGGGGAGACTCTTACACCCATATTCTAAGTCGTTCCTCCAAAACTTACTCGTCTTCGACTTAACGAAACCTCATTGAAAACCTCTTCGAAATACTCCTTGAAATCGGTATTGTAAGTCATAACTCCGTAAGGACCTAGAGGAGCCAAAGAGTACGTAGCCACTCCGTCTTAGGCCTAGCGCACACTACCATTTTTACCCACGACGAGGTTGAGTGGAGTGTAAAAAATTTTGGAGGAACGACTTAGAATATGGGGGTTAGCCTTCATCATACCTGATGTTAAGTATTGATAAAGCTGAAGATGGATAAAGGAACTGGCTATCTTAGCTCGAACTGACGGAACACAACAATGCTGAAAACATTGTTGTTATGGCGTCAGGCTTAGATAAGTGGTGGTAGCTAGCCAGGCGGACTTCCAACAAGCCCTACCACCAACCAAACCGAATACAATTATGTATCCCCGCTGGGAATCGAACCCGGGACTCCTTGGTCTGATACCGGTGGTTGTACCACTAGACCACAGAGGGGTTAAATTTAAATTTACTGACATAATAAGAGAATTCCACCAATAATACCAATAATTAGCAATCTTTTCCAAATGTTACTTGTAACGTCCCGGCTACATGCTCCGTCTCACTTGAGAGCATGCCTGCACAAACCGGTTTGCGCAAGTAAGACGTAGCGGATTGTCTCGGCTACACGCTCCATCATGCCTGCGCAAATCTGTTTGTGCAAGCATGCTTTCAGGTAAGACAGACCGTGTAGCCGGGCATAAAAAAGAGTATTAATCAGTTCACTACGTTTTAACTTGTAATTTTATGTCGTTGACTCATAATTCTTATCAGATTTTGACATGTTTTATTATATTATTTTCTAAGATTCCACATAAACCAAACAGTTTCTTTATTGTTGCCTATTTTATTGAGAGTACTTTAAATAACATTTTAACGAAATAAAACTTATCAACTAGCTTCATAGTTTACGAGTAAAACTATTCGGATTAAATAATGTACTATATTTAGAACTCCAACCTTGTTTACCTTTACTAACCTTTACTCGTAGATTATTAGAAAAATTGATTTTAATCGTAAAAAAACCCAAAATATAAAAAAAGGTTAAATCATGTTCTCCCGTAATGCATTCAGGTTTACCGAGAATATATTAGGACGAGATTTGCGCTACATAGAGTTCAATTTAAATTTATTATATTTATGCAAAGCTGGTACTTTCATGTTGGAAAATCATCATCCTCAGTTTAAAAAGGATATACGATATAACTTTATTTTGAATATTGTTTGCTAAAAGAAGAAATGTTTATAGCAAACAGCTTGGATATAAAACTGATATTACAAATATAAATATCAGGTCAGCAGCCATTTTTAGTGTCCTACTGCTGGGACACTGGCCTTCCTTATGAATGTATAAGAAGAACGGGCCATGAGTCATGACCCACCACGCGGGCCCCATGTGGATTGGTGGGTTTTAACGACTGCAAATGCAGCCGGGACCAACGGCTTAACGTACCTTCCGAAGTACGGAGGAGCCCGAGATAGTAAATTTTTGGTTACCCATCCCGTGACCAACCATTGCGAAAATTGCTTAACCTCAACAATCGCAGACCGAGCGCGCAAACCACTGCGCCACGGGCTTCTCCTGTCACAAGGTATATGAGAGTATAAACTAGAAATAAAAAATACCTTAGTTTATTAGGTACTTGTTTCAGGAATATCCGCTCCTCCTTAGCTTATGTTGCATGACTATTCATTATAACAATGGATGTATTTTTTTTAAAAAATAACTTTGAGTAAAAAAGTGAATTTCAAATAATCACATTGAACATATTTGAGACGGGATGGAATCGATGATCTATTTTTTATTTAACCTACTAATATTATACGTAAATGCGAAAGTAT
This sequence comes from Chrysoteuchia culmella, assembly GCA_910589605.1. Classification (NCBI taxonomy): domain Eukaryota; kingdom Metazoa; phylum Arthropoda; class Insecta; order Lepidoptera; family Crambidae; genus Chrysoteuchia; species Chrysoteuchia culmella. The sequence goes on along the minus strand of OU342657.1, from coordinate 12,333,354 downwards.
GTCAGTTTGTTTGATTATTTGTTGCTCTTTCAAGCAAAGACTACTGAACCGATTTGGATGAAATTTACACACACAGATAGAAGACAGACTGGATAAAAACATAGGCTACTTTTTATCTCGATATTCCCACGGAAACAGGTGGGTAAAGCCGTGGGCGACCGCTAGTAAGTTCTATGCCAGACTATTTGAGGAGAAAATAAAAATTATACCTTAAAATAAATAACATAAAATCTGTTACACTTTGATCTTCAATTTGCGAGGACGAATTTCGAGATTAATATTAAACAAAAGACAAACGTAAAAGTAACATTACATCATAAGCAACTTATCAGAGCGCATTCAGAAACGACCAAAGTCGTAAATTCGAAATGAACTCGAAAGTTAACAACTCACAATTTCTGCCCCTACATTTTTTTAACAAGCTCACTCGATTTTCGACCTTATACCCATGTTAAGAAGGTGTGAGCCTATTAGAATTTAAAGCGTGTTTTCATGGCCATCACAATAACGCGAACGAACCCCCAATATAAAGGGTAAAGAGTACTGGCCGACACGTAAAGTTTTCCCCCGTGCGTTGTTAAACTACCCTCTTTCAGAGACGCCCGGGGATAGAACCTGAAGCTCTGGGAGTAAGTCAAAGAATACAATGTAAAACAGTAAGGCTAAGTTAACAAAATGCATTTCATTGCCTATCGGAGCCCAAAGACGTCAAATGACATCCGTGGTAAAAAATTCTACATCTTTTGTCCCGGCTGGCTGAGCGATATACAGAGATTAGTTGATTTTCTCTACTATACAATTTATCATACGAGTATATCTATCTATCTATACATTCATAATGGATAATTAAAAATGTAAGTACATTGGTAACTTCAGAATGACTGATTATCGGGACAGGGTTTTTATTAACATTTTTTGAAGAAATAAAATCGTATTGTATTAACAATTTCCAGGGAACGAAATCGAGGCCGAAAAGGTAGTTAAATAAATAAACTCGTAAGTACTACTACAATGGAGAATTGGTAAATAATTACTTACAGCGATTCCAAATTAAATTTTCGTATAATTGATCATTAAAAACACATCAGTCAAACTCATTTAATTTCAAACATTGCTATCAAGTATCAAAACATTAATTACATATAAACGTAACGAAGAAAGTTAATTAACACAAATGAACATTCGGCAAAGGAAGAGCAAAGGTTAATCTATTAACTATAAATATATATCTCGTGGAAAAATTATTATTGATTTTATTAAGCTCTAATCGAATATTTAGGGATCACGACAGGTATGTTATACAGGCTCCGTTTCCTGACTTTAGGCCTTATTCTCGTGTGATAGAAATTAAGAGGTTTATGAAGCACCTTACACCTTACTTGCTTGTTAGTGTTCTTTGCCTTTACAATATAATTCCAGTCTAATAGGTACGTGCGTATTTTATGCAACCTATATTGGTGTAAGATTAAGATAGTTCGGAGGGATAATTATCTATCGAAAAATTGGTTCAGTTTTAGTTCCGTCGCTGTTGTGGCTGTCATACAGTATATGACAGTAATGACAGCGACATAACTGGGGGCCTACCGCCATCTCTTAACGCAATATTGTTTAATGTCAGTTTGTATCGGCGCAATGTTGTTATATGTCATATCGTACCGCGAACCTCTTAAAACAAGCTTGTCTTTTGACGGAAGTTTTGTGGCGTCATCGCTCAATCATTCACTCAAACAAGATTTTTATCAATCAAACCTACTACGACGTCTTCTGTCAAATAAAGTAATTTAAACAGTATTGAAACAAAAGGAAAACAAAACGTTCTTACGACATGACGGTTTCTAAAAGATGGCGGTAGGCCTGCTGATTGCTGGGTATTTTTTTGTTAGATAATCAGCCTGCTGTTCTAAGAGGCTTTAAAGTCAATTGGAAATAAATTGTGTTTTATCAATAATTCTTTAAAACAGTAACATATTATTTATTCAAAGAGATTTTTAAATAATAATGTCGGACCTATTATGAATAATGTATTAAACAAATAATAAGCATATTGAAATTGATTTTTAATACGCGTTTGGCTGGAGTTAGGTTCAGTGCATATAGGGTGCTATATAGCTATTTCGCGATTTCTAGCGTTAGATAGATATCTATCTATCTATTAAGGATCCGAGAAAATCAAAACCATAGCATCTGAGAGGTAAATAAGAGCTAAGCATGTTACCCCACCAAATTCCGTAGGTAATCACTGATATTCCAAAACATCCGGTACTCTTTACGGCCAATTTGAAGCGAAGGACTTTTACAACCGCCCATCCGCGTACTCAGTTATTATAACCAGTTATTTCCATCCGAGTTCGAATATTTCCACTTATTTTTTTATATTACCTGACAAAATTCAACAGCCGTGAACGGTCCATAATATGTATGTGTTTATACAGAAAAGCGCTATTTCGCGATTACTGACGTTACTAGTACTCATACCTCAGTTGGTGTTCTAGAGTGTTTTAATCTTCATGAGAAAAAGGATCGATTGGCATAAAAAATAACATTGCCCATTTTCCTGCTGACTGTACATATTTTTAAAATCTGTGAATGCAGTTCAAAATTTATTGAAAAATTAAGGATAGTTTCCTAAAAACGCTATCATGTAGCTATAACTGTTAAGGTTCATGCCCCGTCTTAATTTTCTATCCTGTATATTATTTTGCTTACAGCTTTTGTTGGGTACAAATTATTATTCTTTACGCTCGTGTTTTTCTTTTCAAGTAGCAAGCGCGGAATTTTCTCTAAGCATATACATAAACTTTGGAAAGTTCCCGAGTATCATATTTGCATACTCATTCTTCTACCTATAGGTATGTAAAAAAAATATAAAAGTTATTATTTGCGGTATTTTAATATTATTAGACATTGGTTCTAATATTTTTAGTTTATTTTTGGTAAGTATTTTGTTCACAGCTAACAAAAACTGTGTTTATTTATTAAGTAATTTTTAAAACTGCCATTGCAGATTTCTTAAGTAAGATTCTCGATTTTTTTTGCGTGTTTTTTGGCTACAACTAAAAAACACGCGATAAAAAAATCGAAGTGTACTAATACACACTGGTAAAAATGTATTGAATAGAACAACCTGTTATTTTTTCGCGATTTCGTTATTGGCTCCATAGTAAAAGTTGTTGTTATTAATGGATACTACCACCCTTAAAAACTTCATGCACCTATTTTACACTTATAACGGATAAATAAGTTTGAGTCTTCTTTACTTTGAACGTCGGTCGCGTTTAATGAACTTAGTTAAAACTTAAAAAAAAAAGCCATTCTGTACTTCTATTTGGTACTTTTTTAAACAACGAATAACCAGGGAAATTAACTAGTGTACACATTTTGAAGAAAAAACTATGGAGATATCAAGAAGGTACATATTGACAATTGGAACAACTGAGTTAAATGTTACTACATTACAGACGTTTGTTTATCGTGTTATCGTTTATATTTCCTTTCAGTACATTACACTAAAACGGACATCAAACAAACCTTCAGAAGCCATAGATTATACATAAACCCAATATCCAATCACATCAAAGAGATTAATATTCAGTAAATACATATGGAACAGACTTACCTTAACGTCAATACCAAATACCTTTTAATATTGCAATTATTACCAAATTAATGTTAAATTAATTACAATATTGCCATAAGCCGCAGCTATTTTAATTACGTTCGGGTACCCAGAAGCTAAATTATTGTGAAACTACCTTCCTGGTATTTCTGTGGTGTTGCCATATCGCAGTATAGGAAGTTTGTTGTAAAACAATGCAGACGCGAGACAAAGAGCAATTACCGACGCAACACGTAGCGGTTCATTCATGCAGAACTTGTTAGACGCTCGTCTGTGGAGGATTAAAAGGGAAGCTGTACGGACGCGTCTTTATCTACATCGAAGCTGAGGCCAACGAGCCAACTAAAACCACAAGTAACCGAAGAATAAATCAATATTAGTAAACACATACTATTATATATATATTATGTTATTTATTATGTCACATCATCAGCCTGTGGACATCCACTGCTGGACATAGGTCTCTCATAGCTCACGCCTATTGTGGCGTTCATAGGAGGTTATTAGCCTATTGCTACCACGCTGGCCAGACGGGTTGGTAGAGGGTTTGTTTCAAGTTTTCCTTCTCTCGCACAGATGTCCAATGCGTCCAGCTTCTAAGTCGACTCTTACCACATCCCACGCATGTAAGGGAGTGGTGACACTTGTATTCTTAGGCCGTCACCATACGTTAGGGGTGATTGCCTACCCCCCGTGACCAATGGCGGCCTGGAGGGCAAGTACTAGGAGTTTTAGTTGGTAGTAGCCGCCCGCCTCCCGTCCCCCTATCGAGCCTTAGGACTCGATGGGGGGTCGGGAGGCGGGTGTCCCCCGGCCCCACCCACTTTCTCATCATTAGGATGGGAAGCTGGGGATACAAGGGGATATATACCCCTTCCGAACCTCCACCGAGCTCACACGCTGGGTGGGGGTACGGGAGGGGCGTGGGATGGAGTGCGTGGCCTATATGTTCGTATAGGCCGTGTACTCCAGGTGAGTCCAACATTTCGAATCGCCCCTGCACCTGGGGGCGAGGGATGCGTAAAAGCATTTCTCCTAGTATAAAAAAAAAAGGCCGTCACCATACGACACATTTATTATGTACTATATAATAAATGTCCCACCGGTTTGTTCCCCTGATAGGACCACGGGTAATTTTTTTTCCCGTGGTCCCACTGCGCTACAGTTTTGACGTCCAGTGAGACCACGGGTAATTCATTAAACAGGTAATTTTCTTCCCCGTAGACCCACTGCACAAGAAATGTTACTCGACCGTTCGAATACTTATTAATTAAAATAATATTTAGGTAAAAGTACCAGGAATACATAGGCAACCGGGAGTTATTTTTAAATGTTTCGAGATTTTATATGCAGCAGCTTTTAATATCTCCTAGTTGGTTATGCGACCCTGGTAGTTTTCGTTCAATATTTTTTGTATACCAAGCGGTGGGTCCACGGTTAAAAGCATTATTTACTCGTGGTTCCAAAGCGGTGGACCCCGAGTAAATGCGGTATTGTCATCTCAATTACCCGTAGACCCACTGTAGCGCAGTGGGACTACGGGGAAAAAAATTACCCGTGGTCCCACCAGAGGGGGACAAACCTGTGGGACCACGGGTAAAGCCTGAATTTCTCAATGGACGACGTATCGACTACCTCCGTAGTAGAGTGGTACGTACACCGGTTTCAAGGTGTTGCCTACTCTGAGGTCCTTGATTCAAATCCCGGTAGGGGCAAATGTTTGTATGATAATTACGAGCATTTTTGCCTATGTCATGGACGTTTATAAATATATATTCAAAAATAATATACGTATTTATATCCGTTACCATAGTATCCCATAACACAAATCTTTGGGGGTTAATTGGTGTGAATGTAGAAAAAAAAATATCTTTATAATCTGAACATACCTAATCACAACAATATTATTTTTATGAAGGAACATTCATTTACCACTACTTGTCAGTACTTTCTTTATTACTTCATTATTTTAGTTTACATTCAATGTCAAAGTCAAAGATTTTTATTCAAATAGACTTATAGATAAGTACTTTCGAATAGTCCAAATTTTTTTTCCGTACATTCAAATCAAGTTAGAACCCTTTGTAAATGCTGTCGCACCAACCGAACCGCTCCTTAACCCAGGATGCGAGAGGGGACCACCTGAGCGGGGGGCGGCCAGACGTCAGCTATCGATTATTCGAGAACGAACACGGGACTCGTTCGAGTCCCGGGAAACTGCTTCCTTCATAAATATTAACGTTGACAATTTGCGTCTTACACACAATGCATCAAAGCTCAATTTCGAGTAACTTGCCCGTAAATCACTCATATTCCTTTACACAACCATACCGCTGTATCATTCCGAGATTACGTTCTATTGTAAAGCATTAAAGTTGGTTATCGTATGGAGCTGTTCCTGTCGGAATCAATTTGGTTGTATGTAAATTTTTCGATGAGAGATTTCAGAGTGTTATAGGCGAGTAAACATGTACTAAGGAAGAAAATTCCAATGGTAACTTCTCGAGGTTGTTGTTATATCGGTATGTTAGTATGAAATGTGTGAATAGGCAAGTTATGGAAGCTAAAGCATTTTGGCCTTCGATGCCACTGCATGTACCTACGTATTGTAATGAATAAACTGTACCTATCTACAAACCGCTGGAGTATTACGACTATTACGAATAGTGCAATAGTCCATGATTAGCATAGGGTTGACATAACAGATCATATTCTTATACTTATGGTAAATTTTAAATAGAAAAAATATTGGAAAAAATTAACTCGGCCACAAGTGAATTCTCAGGCTGGAATCGAACCAGCGACCTTTGGAAATCCGGTCCAATGCTCTAACCGCTGAGCTACCGAGACTTGCGAACCACCGTCGAAATTCTCCAATACTTTTATATTTTTTAATACGCTGTAGGCCAGCGTTGTTACATCAATGCTAGGAAATATCCTTGCATTCGAAAGAAACATCTTTTCAGGTGTTTAACGATCGATTAAGATGCAACTGCCAATAATTTATGATTTTGTAATTTTTGCATTTTTCAATGCTATTTTTATACTTATGGTAAATTTTAAATAGAAAAATATTGGAAAAAATTAATTCGGCCACAAATGAATTCTCAGGCTGAAATCGAACCAGCGACCTTTGGAAATCCGGTCCAATGCTCTAACCGCTGAGCTACCGAGACTTGCGAACCACCGTCGAAATTCTCCAATACTTTTATATTTTTTAATACGCTGTAGGCCAGCGTTGTTACATCAATGCTAGGAAATATCCTTGCATTCGAAAGAAACATCTTTTCAGGTGTTTAACGATCGATTAAGATGCAACTGCCAATAATTTATGATTTTGTAATTTTTGCATTTTTCAATGCTATTTTTATACTTATGGTAAATTTTAAATAGAAAAATATTGGAAAAAATTAACTCGGCCACAAGTGAATTCTCAGGCTGGAATCGAACCAGCGACCTTTGGAAATCCGGTCCAATGCTCTAACCGCTGAGCTACCGAGACTTGCGAACCACCGTCAAATTCTCCAATACTTTTATATTTTTTAATACGCTGTAGGCCAGCGTTGTTACATCAATGCTAGGAAATATCCTTGCATTCGAAAGAAACATCTTTTCAGGTGTTTAACGATCGATTAAGATGCAACTGCCAATAATTTATGATTTTGTAATTTTTGCATTTTTCAATGCTATTTTTATACTTATGGTAAATTTTAAATAGAAAAATATTGGAAAAAATTTACTCGGCCACAAGTGAATTCTCAGGCTGGAATCGAACCAGCGACCTTTGGAAATCCGGTCCAATGCTCTAACCGCTGAGCTACCGAGACTTGCGAACCACCGTCGAAATTCTCCAATACTTTTATATTTTTTAATACGCTGTAGGCCAGCGTTGTTACATCAATGCTAGGAAATATCCTTGCATTCGAAAGAAACATCTTTTCAGGTGTTTAACGATCGATTAAGATGCAACTGCCAATAATTTATGATTTTGTAATTTTTTGCATTTTTGCATTTTTGCATTTTGCACCTGAAAAGATGTTTCTTTCGAATGCAAGGATATTTCCTAGCATTGATGTAACAACGCTGGCCTACAGCGTATTAAAAAATATAAAAGTATTGGAGAATTTCGACGGTGGTTCGCAAGTCTCGGTAGCTCAGCGGTTAGAGCATTGGACCGGATTTCCAAAGGTCGCTGGTTCGATTCCAGCCTGAGAATTCACTTGTGGCCGAGTTAATTTTTTCCAATATTTTTCTATTTAAAATTTACCATAAGTATAAAAATAGCATTGAAAAATGCAAAAATTACAAAATCATAAATTATTGGCAGTTGCATCTTAATCGATCGTTAAACACCTGAAAAGATGTTTCTTTCGAATGCAAGGATATTTCCTAGCATTGATGTAACAACGCTGGCCTACAGCGTATTAAAAAATATAAAAGTATTGGAGAATTTCGACGGTGGTTCGCAAGTCTCGGTAGCTCAGCGGTTAGAGCATTGGACCGGATTTCCAAAGGTCGCTGGTTCGATTCCAGCCTGAGAATTCACTTGTGGCCGAGTTAATTTTTTCCAATATTTTTCTATTTAAAATTTACCATAAGTATAAAAATAGCATTGAAAAATGCATAAATTACAAAATCATAAATTATTGGCAGTTGCATCTTAATCGATCGTTAAACACCTGAAAAGATGTTTCTTTCGAATGCAAGGATATTTCCTAGCATTGATGTAACAACGCTGGCCTACAGCGTATTAAAAAATATAAAAGTATTGGAGAATTTCGACGGTGGTTCGCAAGTCTCGGTAGCTCAGCGGTTAGAGCATTGGACCGGATTTCCAAAGGTCGCTGGTTCGATTCCAGCCTGAGAATTCACTTGTGGCCGAGTTAATTTTTTCCAATATTTTTCTATTTAAAATTTACCATAAGTATAAAAATAGCATTGAAAAATGCAAAAATTACAAAATCATAAATTATTGGCAGTTGCATCTTAATCGATCGTTAAACACCTGAAAAGATGTTTCTTTCGAATGCAAGGATATTTCCTAGCATTGATGTAACAACGCTGGCCTACAGCGTATTAAAAAATATAAAAGTATTGGAGAATTTGACGGTGGTTCGCAAGTCTCGGTAGCTCAGCGGTTAGAGCATTGGACCGGATTTCCAAAGGTCGCTGGTTCGATTCCAGCCTGAGAATTCACTTGTGGCCGAGTTAATTTCTTCCAATATTTTTCTATTTAAAATTTACCATAAGTATAAAAATAGCATTGAAAAATGCAAAAATTACAAAATCATAGATCATATTCTTCCTATAATAGCTGTATTTATTTTGCAAAATCAATGTTTCGTAGTAGCAATCAGTTGATGAAAATAAAAAATGAAATCTTTGCAAAAAAACATTCGAGTGCTTAATTTAAATAGCTAGATTTAGATAGACATTATTTTTAAACCTCCAAGAAGGTTGTAATCCTCTAATAATAATAATCCTTGGACTCCCCGTGCAAAAAGTCTTTTTAAATGCAACCAACCTTCTTTATTTAGGCACCTGTCTTACCGCGGGCGAGTGAGCGAGTAACTATGAGCTATTTTCTCACTCAAGAAACGTACAAAAGATAACACATGCCATGTAAACAAAAGAGATGCAAATATGAATAGTTCATCGCTGGCTGTTCACACTGCGCTGGCGAGTACTCGCTTTACTAGTTTGCAGCTGAGCGAGAAAAGTTCACTCGCTGGCCGACACCCTGTCTCACCGCGGGCGAGTAAAGCTTGGCGGCCAGAGCAGTGTGACCAGATTCAGTATTTTAATTGGTAAGTACTTTATCAGTATATTTTCAAATATACATTATTTTTGTAGGTATATTACAGGAGTCAGTATTTTTCCGTATAATTTGGAGAAATAATAAAGTTACGTTATAGGAACATTTTACAGGTTGTGTTGGTTGTTAAAATACATGATTTTTTGCGATAATGTATGAATAAAACATGACTAAAAATTCGATATTTTACTATTAAAATATCGAATACCTATGTATATTTGGCCTCTGTAAGTCGGTATACTTCAGTATTTTCGAGGTACCTCGGTATTTCCGTCAGCTGCCTTAAGCTGTCCTTTTAAACTCCTCTGCTTGATAATCAGAGCTTAGTGCTGTCGCAGCCAACTGGTTAAATCAGCCGTTCAATTGGAGGGCTAGCCCGTTCATTAAACGCCGGCACTAATTGAATATTGCGTAATGTGCCTCATATTACACCGCCGACCACAAGTTTTCACGAACAGTTCTACAATCTAAAATTACATCTCATTTAATACGCGGCTAAATATGACGTTCAGCCGAGTTGTTAAACGTTTTATTCAACGACTTGGCTAGTTGTCTCTTAGCCATTTCATTGAATGCCGGCGTTTAATTAACGGGCTAGCCCTCCAATTGAACGACTGATTTAACCAGTTGGCTGCGACAGTCACATCGTAAACTTGGTGTTTCAGTACAAATACTGCACTCACTAAGATGATTTCAGAAAGACCTGGGGGCTAATTGTCTAATTTTAAATCTATCGCAATCCCTTTCAATTCGTAATTTGAAAGTTATTTAGGCCGTCACTATTTGACATTTGAAAGGGATTGTGATCGGGACGCGTTTTAAAAGGTATGGAATAAACGAAATTGAACTGTCTAAGCAATATGACAGACGAAAATATCACAATCACAATACCTCTGAAAGGGATTGTGATAGATTTAAAATTAGACAATTCGGGGGCCGATTAGCATGTATGCTGCATGGGTAGGTGCATGTATACGTCATTAATATGCAATTTTGTTTTTATGTTTCGATCTCACCTTTCTTATTAGAAAATTTCGATTCTCCTCAACAGGATCATTGCTTATGGCCTGCGCAGACGACGGCCATTGAAGGACTTTTTGTCCGCGACACGACCTTATAACTAAGAACATAAAGTTGAATAAATAACGAGGACTATCGCGTACTTTTCGCGGATATACGCGGTCTAAGTTGAATCTTATTTGGTTAACAATAAAGACGTGTCGCGGACAAAAAGTCCTCCGTTATCCGTCGTCTGCCTTCAGATTCTCAGATCAGCAAAAATCTTTAAGAATTACAATTATTCGGTCATTTTCGTATTATTTGTATGATAATGTTGATTAACAATACACGGTCGGGTCATAAGTACTGTCATACCTGTCGATTATTTTTATTTTTATCTGATATTTAAAATCCATTTTTGATAATCGATTTAAAAACATTCGAGGAATTTAAAAACAAATAAATTAAAGTAATTTGTTACAATTAAGTAAACGCTAAAAGGCGATGGGGTTGTGTTTGTCGGTTTACTTCGTTGTGGTTACGAGACAAGTTAAATTTTCAGTCTAGTTAAAAAAAAAATATTACTCTGAGCTTTGCCTTTAGCTATAAAAAGGATGGAAGTAGATTCAAGAAACGGAGAGAGAGAGAAAAGCGTTAGCCGCTAACGTCCGAACCGTACCAGGATGACCATTTTTAGGCAATAGGTGCGTATTCGAAAAAATCCGGTCCAAAAAAGAACAGTTAGCATTACAGACGGGACTTAACAAAATGACCGCAGAAAGTGTGATAAAAGAAGACATGGGATTATAGACTTATCGTAGAAAAAAATTACTTCTCATTGATACGTGCCTGAAAAAAATATATTGGGTCAATCTCGTGTTTTGTTAGAACGGCATGCAGGAAATAAGCAAGGTCTGATCATATTTTCCGATGGTATTTTTTTATAATGGAAGAGTACTGCAACTGTCAAAACAATGTTATGCCCACAACAGAGAAGAATCTAGCAATTTTATTGCTCGAGTCCAGCGAGGCCAATTACCCTTCGTCAGCGATAGTTTGGCTAGGAATGTCGTATTTTGGCTTAAAAAATATGTTTTTCTTTGAAAAGTGTATGCAAAATTACAGCAATTTATACTAAAATCAGTCCTGACAGACGTCGTAGACCACTTTATCAGACCACAAAAAAAAAAACAGCGATAGCTTTTCCAGCAGGCTTCAGAGCCTGGTCACAAAGCCAAAAGAACCAAAAATTATCTGTACGCCCATGAAAATCGATTTCATCCGGCATGACGATTGGCCATCCTCTAGCCCAGATTTCAATTCGCTGGATTATGAGATTTGGCCCTATTTAGAGGAAAAGACCTGCGCTAAAACAAACCCCAATTTGGAGTCTCTTAATGCATCCTTCATTAAAGCAGCCGCCAAAATAAACATGTGCGTGGCGCGTACTTTTAGACATGCGTGAGCGCGAAGATAAAAGGCTCGCATCGAAAATCGTGCCAGCGATTTCGAAATATTTTTATCATTTAGTAATAATTATGAGATAAGCTTTCTTTTCATAAACAATAAAATAAATATTTAATGGAAAATTGGTTTTACTTCATTAAGAAGTCGTGACAGAACTTATGACCCGACCTAAAACTTTTAAAAAGTTTTGATATGAATATAATAATACTTATAATACCTATTTTGTCCGCAGTTGTAACCTAATAACCATCAGACCAGAACTCAACAAAATAGCTTACTCAAATTAACTCTATTTAGGATAGGAACCCCGGTTAGTCACTTTGAACCTTAATTACAGTGGCCACTGGGCATCAAGTGGCCGCAACCTGGACTACCTACCCTACCCTTCTTTTTTATGAAATTCCTTCTGAACGAAGGCGCGGCGAAGTAAAATACGCTTATCTTACGTTACGATCCAAAAATGAAAAAAGAAATGACACTCTCCTCAAAGGTTTTCATTAATAAACGGACATTGGACACAGGAACTGTGAAAATTAAGATACCTTATCAGAAATCCGACAGACATTCAAGAATAACAAAAGACAGACCCTGGCCTAAAACAATTAATTAAAAGACAATAGTCGTAATCTGACCTGTTTGCCGTACCCAGGAGAACCAAACACAGTTTATTTTTTAATTAAATACTTTTTAAGATGTTAGTCCTATCGTCGTATGAAAATGACGGTAACCAATATCGAAAGCTTTGTAAATCTTCTAATTTCTTTGCCGATTCAAGATTTTAGTAAAAAATAACTCGTTACAATACACGAAAAAATTAAGTCAAAAGTCAAACCAATACGCCGTCGGCTGTCAAAATTAAGTCGTCAACGATCCCGATGGCCCTTATGCGGTAGGCCCACTGAGTAATTTTCAGAATAGCTATAGAAATATATTCACGAAAATTAGGATCTTTTCCCGTAAATGACACAACAAATAAGTAAATAATTAGTTTGTAATCCTTTTGCATTCACTAAACTATTACTTTAACAAGGTTTTACGGAAAAATTACAATTAACTCTGTTTAAATCAGTCATGCCATTACTCAGGCAAGTTCTCATAATTTTTTTTAACAACGGGACGACTCTAACCCCCATATTCTAAGTCGTTCCTCCAAAACTTTTTACACTCCACTCAACCTCGTCGTGGGTAAAAATGGTAGTGTGCGCTAGTTCTAACACGGAGTGGCTACGTACTTTTTGGCTCCTCCAGGTCCTTACGGAGTTATGACTTAGAATACCGATTTCGAGGAGTATTTCGAAGAGGTTTTCAATGAGGTTTCGTTAAGTCGAGGACGAGTAAGTTTTGGAGGAACGACTTAGAATATGGGTGTTAGTCTTCAGCATACCTAATGTTAACAATTAATAAGGCTGAAGATGGAAGCGAGCCTCTCCCGGAATCCTCAATCACTGAGGAACTGGCTACCTTATCTCTAACTACCGGAGCACAACAATGATAAAAACATTGTTGTTATGGCGTCAGACTTAGATGAGATGGTGGTAGCTAGCCTTCAGATATGAGGAAAAAACTTTTTGTAAAAAAGAACCGACATTATGTTTCTTGAGCCGGTGCCAGCCAAGGCAAGAAAAAATATTAAAAGCATATAAAGTGCAATGTAGAAAGTTTTTCATTTCACTATTTTTAAAGTTCTGCACTTACCCACACAAAAAACCGGAACTATGAACTTGTCATCTATGATTATGTCATCGAGGGAAATTAAATAGTGACGAAAACGACACTATTTTGCAATATTTACTACTGAACCGATTTCAAAATTTAAAAAAACGGACCATATAGTAGAACCTGATGTAAAAGCGTTTGAATCATTCCAATCGGTCCAGCCGTCTTCGAATAATCGATGAACATACATAAAAAATATACGCGACGAATTGATGACCTCCTTTCTTTTTTTTGAAGTCGGTTAAAAATCAGACATCCTCTTTTTAAATGTTTAAGAAAAACAAAAGGGGAAATCGGATAACGTCATACTATTGAAATGAGTTCGTTTTCCTCTTACCAAAGTTATTCACTCATGTGGAACATAGAGATAGGGTAAAGACGAGGTTTTTTTGGTAAAAAATAAAAGGTATCTTTTTCATAATGTAACTGACGGAAGTATTAGTCGACTAGATCTTCTACCTAGCTGATTGTCGGATCTTCTGTAAAAAGCAATCTTTACTCAATAAAATGTTATCTAACAGTTTCACAATATTATAAATGCGAAAGTGTGTTTGTTTGTTCATCCTTCACGGCCATTTTTTTTTTTTTTTTTATATACTAGGAGAAATGCTTTTACGCGTCCCTCGCCCCCAGGTGTAGGGGCGATTCGAAATGTTGGACTCACCTGGAGTACACGGCCTATACAAACATATAGGCCACGCACTCCCTAGGGTACTACCAACTAAAACTCCTAGTACTCCAGGCCGCCATTGGTCACGGGGGGTAGGGTTCGCAACCACCCCTAAGACCAGGCGGCCGTGGCCCGATTACCAGGGCCCCCCTTCCTTTAAGCCCTACCCAAGCAACCAATCGACTTGATTTTTAACCTTAGAGTTAGTTCAAAGGACGGAGAGTAACGTAAGCTACTTTTTATCCCGATATTCCCACGGGAACGGGAACCACGCGGGTGAAACCGCGGGCGGAAGCAATAATAGAAAATAGGCAAAATAATTTTCTACTACGAAACTGTTATTGCCGTACCTATTGATTTTAACCTGCCGATTTAATTTTAGTTACTGGTTAATAAAAGGTTGGATGCGTAAATTAATTAACCGTCACTCGACGGTGACGTCTGTCGATATTCGTTAATTGGACGCCGATTGGCAATCGAACGAAAAATCGTAGTACGCCCTTTTGTAAAGCGAGACTGAAATATTTCAGTTGGAACAGCTCGGTAAAAATATTTTTAAATAATATATAGGTAGGTAAATATTATATGTAGGTATGAAACTGAGCTGAAAAGAAAAGTGGAAAAAACTGGAATGAAAATTCGTATATATGATGCAAAAGAATATTATGAGTATCAGTTGAAACAAAATACTAGATAAGTTAAAATCGACAATAATTTTGTGTAACGAGATCCCAAGTGGACCAGATGTTTACATTAAGTACCTACTACAAAACATTATAAATAAAAAAATATATATATGAAGAAGTTAAAAGCTGTAAGTTGGTTGTCACGTCTCGTCACCAGCATTTTGCCCACCAAGTGCACATGGCGGCGCTTGACAGACCGATCGTATTCGAGCACGTTTGTTAATTGCACCGTTCGGTACGGTTAGGTGTCGGATGGGTGACCGTAAAGTGGCATTACAACTGAGAGCTTCTGTGGTTCGGAGGGCACGGTCGGTCCCGGCTGTTTTTATCTGATAACAGTCGTTAAGCCAAGCCAGAAGCCTTAC
The DNA here is from genome assembly GCA_910589605.1 of Chrysoteuchia culmella. Classification (NCBI taxonomy): domain Eukaryota; kingdom Metazoa; phylum Arthropoda; class Insecta; order Lepidoptera; family Crambidae; genus Chrysoteuchia; species Chrysoteuchia culmella. Next base: position 12,318,020 of record OU342657.1, on the reverse strand, counting down.
GCCTGTAAGGTCTCTCACTTGGCTTAACAACTTTTGACACCAAAAGTGGCCGCTGAACATCATAATTATGATAAGAGAGAGAGAGAGAGAGCCTTTTTACGTAAAATATAGAAGTACATTTCCATTATTCTTTCCATATATATCCTTTCCCTCACATATGATTAAATGTTAAACTGACATTCCTATGGCTGAATTGCACCAGTTAACTTTGACCGATTTACGGTTGTCAAAGCTGTCAAATCTTATACATTTTTCAACCTTTAAAATTATAGTTAGCTTTAAAGTTAGATGGTGCAATCCACCCTAAGGTCCGGTTGCTCGTAGCTCGGTTACGCTAACCTTAGGGTTAAATTATGGTTAAAGTAAAATTAACCGGCGGACAAATTTAAAACCGTTGTTGAAGCAGCGGTTACTTTAACGAGCAGTCAAATAACAGATTAAACGGTAGTCAAAATAACCGACAGGGTGGGGGTGGTTTAAAATTTTGACATTAGTAGAATTTGTAGTTATCGCTTACCTACCGTTTTATGTTATTTATTTAAAATACACTTTTAACCCTTGTTTAATTTCACCGCCGCGTAAAATATTTTTTGGTAACTGAATGCGAAGATAGCCGACGTATTCTTTTTTTACCGAAGTCAAAATTGAAAAACAGTTAAATTTAAACTTTAACTTTACTATAATATACGAGCAACAGGACCTAAATCGACAGAAAATAAATAGGATTCTTGATATGTTTCATTTATCTTCGGAGGTTCTAATTTTTCTGAGCTCCTTTATCTTAAATAAGAAAGATGGTGTCTAAATGGGGTGGCGGGTGAAAAAGGTAGTTCAATAATTTAAATTTAACTTAATTATCCAAAAATGTTGCGCCCCATTACTGTAATAAGAATCTACAATATTAAAACCAATAATTTAATTAGCTCCCCTTGCAACGTTAAAGTTAAGTATAAGATCAGGCCAAGATACGACAATTAAATAAGTATTATTAAGTAGGAATTTTAAGGCCGAGACGGCGATTATTGAAATTTAAGACGGACCTAAAAGAGTACACAACAGATTTGAGATTTTTTACTCATAATGGAATATTCAAGTCGTGACTCGTGAACTATGTATTTTTGAAATTTGTTAGCTATGTCAATGGGGTAAGGGATTGTGGGTATATCAATAAAATATAGAACAGTATGTAATGTAGATGTAGTCATTTCTCATGGCACAAGTGAAAACGCACGTTATTTATTAAGGAAAAAAATCAATACTTAACGTAAGGTATAATGAAGGCGCAAAGCTGATGTTAAAAAAAAATCTCCACGTTGTTCATAAAAAAAACAAGAATCACAATCTACAAAAACATTTTATAAAAAAACAACAACGACTTCAAAAGTAATAAATAAATTTAAAATATCAATAATTTATCAGGTTGATAAGGGCTAAGAGTGTCCCCGTTATTCATTAAAAAAGCAACAAGAATTACAATTTACAAAAACTTTTTATAAAAAAATTAAAATGACTTCAAAAGTAAAAATAAAAACAAACGATGTAATAGCGTTTGAATCATTCCAAATAGTCCAGTCGTCTTCGAATAATCGGTGAACATACATGAAAAAAAAACACGCGATGAACTGGTGACCTTCTTTCTTTTTTTGAAGTCGGTCAAAAAGTAGTGCAACTGTGATAATTGCATATTATATGTGTTTCTAAAACACACAGCGCTGGATGAAGAAGCGCGTTCTAGATTACCGAATAAATACCTAGTTTATCTTCATATAAACATTTTCTTTCACTTACCACTAGGCTGAATGATCTGCCATACCTTTGTCATGAAGCTCTCATTCGACGAACGTCAATGTCACTTGTCATAGCGTTTTTTAGATTTTACCGGTAACGTGCAAAATTTTTCATTTACCAAAAAAATTGTGTAAAATACAGTTTTTTCACCTATTGTGAAGTTAAAACTAAGAATATTTACTGCGAAACAGACCGGTGGGTAAGTTTTTACCTATAAGTTGACGAAAACGGCGAGATGGTGCATCGGTAGAAGTGCGCGTTTCGCGCACTATCGTCGATTTTTTCTTCCTCATCAGGTGATGAAGAAGGATTCACAGCTCCTTAGTCAAACAAACGATAGTAATGGAACTGAAACAGAGCACCCTCACATCTCGCCATTTAGTCAAAAGCATCAGACTTTTTGTGAATATTCTAAACAGAGTGATAGCATCACTTTATCAAAACCGACATACAGTTTTCCATAAATTCCAAGTTCGGAATCACAATTATTGTTCAATCCAAATAGTTCAGAAGACAGTTTTGAAGGAAAGTAACAGACCAAGTTAAACAAGTTGTCCAGAAATTTATGGTGAGGTTGAAAAAGGTACTTAAATTAATGTATTAATGATTTGTAAACAATCTCTGCAAGGAATCAAAATAGTTTGAGACTTTATTCTGGTACCTCGAGCTTCAAGGCCTTTAAAAAGCAAAACAGTTGTCATTTAAGAATACCTATGTTGGCTCAGTTGACTGGTATAATAAGTAACTATTGCTAAATTAGAGCATTGCGAGCGGTTAAAATAATCTTGTACTCAGTTAGCCGGTAGCTTAGGTAATTGAGTTAACTAAAGCCTAATTAAACCACTAACAGTTTTAACTGGTCTATCAGTGGGTCACAAACCTATTTGGTTATCGCCCTCTTTGAGAAAGACTGAAAACATGCCTCATAGTTCCACAGGAATTTGTTTGGTGACTAAAACCACACAGAACACAAAGTCTGAATGCATCTCTTGGTAACAGTTGGACTGCATTGTTTATTGAAAAAGGAAGTTGCCTTTCAGGGAAATGGTCCGCATAAAGAGATATTGAATTAATACATATTTGTGGCTTGTGAATCTCAAAGGGCTTGCAGTGTACACTACTAACCAAAACAGGCTTGAATCTGCAGTATGCGCTCGAACTCATCCAGTTGGATAACCAAAATGTTCCAGGCCCACCTCCGGAACGAGGGTGGTATTCGGTCAATCGCCTTTACTCAAAGTAATAGTAGAGCTTATCAGAACATCCAAACAGCTCATTATCACGCTATTGGCAGCGTACCTCTCGGGGGGGTACTACGGCACTGCCGACCGCCTATCACTAAGAAAGCTCGTGCCGGAATGGCACTGTCGCCCCAGGCCTCGGAGGCTATAATCAAAATAGGGGTGTCCCAAAGGTGGACGTATTAGCGTGATCGCGTCATAAGAAACCGCCATTGTTTTCCAAAAGCCTTTGCCTGACATGGCTCAGTATTATTCCAAGATACAAAGAACAAAGTTCTAAGATACCTAAACATGGCTTGGTGCACATTTGTAGTAGTAGCACCACAGTATTTTTGGCTGGCGAGGCGATGACCCTAAAAGAACGGATTGATAGTGATACAGGATCTTCAGACCAACTTGATAAATGTCACAATGGGCATTAACCCACCTGTAATAGAACTTTTTCCATAAAAAGTTAGGGGGGGGGGGGGGGTAATAAAATAGCCCATTGATCTAAACATGAGAAAGACCTTCTGTGAGTCCCAGCATGACTCAAAATTAACAATAAGTTGTTAAATGGTTATTATGCAATTATAAATTTGTGTGCAGGCATTTATAAATAATCTGTTAGAGCTCCCATCATGAGATGGATCAATGTAAGAACCACAAAGCAATAACATATTATTAAGAGATAAGTGATAGCAAGGTGTCTTGCAGAAGTTTATTTATGTATCGGAAACAAACAATATATTGTGTATGTATACACATAAGAAACAAATGACTAAGCTCAATCAAGTCTGCAAAGAATACTAATTATAAATGGCAAACAAAGTATTTGTATTTCTAACGGTTGTAGTTATTGATAACTTAAGTAAACAAGAAATAGAAACAAAAAATCAAATCACCTTCAATTTTATTGACCAATAGTTTCAAATAATTAATAGAATCATTAAACTTAACAGAATTCAAGTATTTAGACATAAAAATAGAACAAAAATAATAATAACATTTTGATAATCATTTCAATAGATTGAGTTGACCTATTTTCTCTAAGGAAAGATATAAACTTTGATCAAATTGTCCAAGAATTTGATTGTCTTATTATACAATGTTACATACTCTATTTACAATTGAGTCAGCAGCATCGTTAGTATACAAAATAATTTATTTCTAGAACTAATTCAGAAACAATGAAATGAAAGAAGAACAATTCTATTGTACAATTAACAATCATGTATAAATGTATATATATATATATATATATATAACAATATTTTTTATTAACTATCTGGTCAGTGTGTGCTCTATATAGAGAACACTTTGGCGGCGTACCTCTCGGGAGGGTACTACGGCACTGCCGACCGCCTATCATTAAGACAGCCCGTGCCGGGATGGCAGGGCTGTCGGCTCAAACCTCAACAATTGACGTATAGGTAGGTACTCCAAAATGTACCTGACAAAATAATTTAAAAAGGGGTAAGTAAGTTCAATAGGGTTAAAAAGTTTGTATCGATTCTCATAATAAATCCTAGCAGGTAGGTAAGCTCTTGTGGCTCATATACCTACATTCGATATGATTATTAAGTGATAAATTGTATCGAGAATTAAACCAAATCTCTCATTCCAGTAAAATGAGATAAAGGTTATTTGCTAAGATAAAAACTGTAAAGGAATAAATTATAACACAATACTTTTTCACCCTCAAATAAAAGGGATTGTTTACTTACACAATAAGTGTCAAAAATAGCTTCTAAATGGAGTAATGCAGTATTTTGAGATTCAGAAGATAGTTTGACTTTCGCACAAATCTTTTACATAAATATGCAATTTCCAGGATTGCATAGCAGATTACAGTCAATTAATGTTCTGTTTCTGTAATTAATGAGGTATATCAAAAATCTTTTTTATATATACTTCTCCCTGTAGCCCTAGCACGAGTGACTTTTATCGAAGCTCGTAGCTCGGTAACGTGTCACTGGCACGCTCAGCTTAGCAGGGTAAGCAAGACAAATCAGATCATATTGTCACGTGATATATCAGTGTTCATGCTAGTGGGCCTGACGCCAGATATGCTCTTGTGGGTTTGGCGGAGCATCAAAGGGTGCAGCTTGAGAGTTCAAAGTGTACCTATAAACTTCAGTGTTATAGCCTCACATAAACAACGCAACATTTGCTACTAAGTGGGGTATATAATGTAGTAACTATAGTGACAGTTTGTCACCACATCACCTACAATAGTTTCATAAGATGCCTTTTCCATTTACAGGCTTCTGTTCTGGTTTCTGGCTATTAGCTGCACTGGAAGGCAGAAGCTGGCACTTGCTGTCTTTATCGTTTTGCTCCCCGTCTAGCATATGGGAAAAACACTTTTTCATACATCAAGGGTTAAAATAAGAAGCTACCTCCTCGAAAGCCCAACAAAACCTGTTAAATTATCTTTCTGAACTACAGAACTTTCAAACCAATTACCAATTTCAGACCTATTGTTTGAAAGGAGAACAGCAATAATACAACTGTTGGCCTCTGGAAGGAGAGTATGATCTCACCTTAATAGAACTTAAAAAATATATAATATATATATAGTGATGTGCAGAAGGTGCTTTACTTTTATCTAGTTTTGGGTGTAAGATGGATAAATCTAGAAGAAGTTGTTGGTTAAAAGAACATCTAGAGAGTTCATAAGTCCAGTTCTGTATAGAAAAATAATAATAATAAGTACTGTTATTTCACTTCTGCGGTGGACAACCCAGCTACAGGCACCATGATTGGATGGATAAGATCAGTTTTTGAGAAGGAAAAATAAGTCTTTAATGGAGTTTTCAATGGAGAATACATTATGTTCAGCTATAGCATCAGAAAGTTGGACCGAAAACCCTTCTACTGAGAATATGAGTACTTAAACAGGTTCTGATTCAGATACAGGTAGTAGAAACCTTTTATTAAGTCAATAATTTTTGTAATGTTAAATTTCAAGTAAGTAAATAGTTTACCGCAAGGTCTAACTGATCTGAAGTGTTTTGATCTAACGATTATTAATTTTATTTTACAAAGGTACAATTCCAGGTTAATTGGAAGAAAATACCTACAAGGGGATTTTTGTTATTTAAGTTATTATTCTGTAGAAAGTTTAGATATGCTGATACCTTTTATATTGAATAAGTAACAATTTTGAAATTCATTATCTTGGTTGTATATATTATCACTGAGAATAATTTTAATCACATAGCGTTTATCTTTCTTTCACCAGCAGATATCAAACAGGTCTTCATCCAGCGCTGTGTGTTTTAGAAACACATATAATATTACTGTTTTGCATTCCAACAAAACAGATATTATGTGTGTGAGAAAACACACAGCGCTGAGCAAGTTGCTTGCTGGTGAAGACACTATGACAAGTGACATTGACGTTCGTCGAATGAGAGCTTCATGACAAAGGTATGGCAGATCATTCAGCCTAGTGGTAAGTGAAAGAAAATGTTTATATGAAGATAAACTAGGTATTTATTCGGTAATCTAGAACGCGCTTCTTCATCCAGCGCTGTGTGTTTTCTCACACACATAATATCTGTTTTGTTGGAATGCAAAACAGTAATATTAAAGTCAAATTGAATCAAGTAAAAAAAATATAATATAAAAAATACAGTCTTACCACAAAAAATCAGTTAGACCATGTTTTAAGTCGTGTTTACATAGACACTGTTTCAGATATTAAACGAGATTTAGACGAATGTTTATATTTTCATACCACAAATCTCAAATTAGGCATTGTTTAGTTAGACACTGTTTTAGCTTCAATCATTCACTCCATTTACAAAATTCGTTCAGTTTTTTGTTAAGGAGGTTGCATTCTACACTCAGAGGAAATAGTAAAATAAAAAACTGCGTTAAAAAAAACCGACTTCAAAAACTAAAAAGCAAAAAATAAGCCGGTTTTGGAGTCGGTGGCAGCCGACATTCTACTCTAAGCTCCTATTCTTTTATTTTTCTTGCCTTGGCTGGCACCGACTCCAAAAGGCTTATTTGTTGCTTTTTAGTTTTTGAAGTCGGTTTTTATTACGCAGTTTTTTTTTTACTTTTTAGTGTCTGTAATAGGCTGTTTTGTAAACTACAGCAGGGTTTTTCAAGATTAGATAAGGTTTCATGTACATTATAAACAAAATTATCGTAAATACTACATCGTCAAGGCAACTATGAAATGAAATATATAAAAATGCTCATAACATAAAAAGTACTGGGTCAAACGAAACCAAATTTTTATGGGACCAATTGGCAACTATTCTTCATCGAACAAAAAAGAATCATGGAAATCGGTTCAGAAATCTCGGCGTAATCGGTGTAAAAAAAAGAAATATACCAACTGAATTGAGAACCTCCTCCTTTTTTGAAGTCGGTTAAAAATATTGCCGATTTTATAAAGCTAATGGTGGTTAATGTTAATAATTATAACCTATATTAATAAGATTATACAATTTTCACAGGTTTCTTTCTAATAAATCGTCTTGATTTTCCATATCGTTTCTGTCTAACAAATCTATTGCAAAATCACCCATTTCATGAATATTTATTACAAAAATTTAAACTAAACACACAAACTAGGGGACATCCTGAAACGGTGAGCGGCCGCTAGTCGTAAACAATAGGCTATTTGGCAATGCGAGAAATAAAGTGTCAATTACTGTTATCAGTATAAATTATGAGTTTAAAAATGGTTTTTTATTAACGTAAGTTGAAAATAATTATAAATTTATTTAATCCGTAATCCGTAAATAAAAATGCATTTTTTAAACGTTTTGTCACGTGACACAAAACGCTCCTGATTTGTCGAGTTTATAATGACGTCACCTGCTTGTAAACCTTGGTTGACTACGTATGTGGATGATATGCAGAATACAGGCAAGTGACGTCACCGAACCCATTGCAGTGCCATATTGTCAAAGTAGCGTTTTGGCGCGCTATTTAAATATTGAATTTTTAATATGATATTTTTCAGCAAATATGTACCAGAATAAAAAAAAACAACTTTTACTGGGTTCCTTAAACTCCACTACATAATATAAAATGGATTTTCAAAACCTGTCAAATAGCCTATTATGGCTTTACATTGTATAATTTTAATAATAAAGGTTGTAATAATTATTTAATTTATATACCATTAACCACCATTATCTTAATAAATTCGGCAATTAAAAATATTTTTATTTTATTATTTTCTTTGAGTGTAGAATGCAACCTCCTTAGCACAAAACTATTGAATGAACTTTAAATGAAGTGAATGATTGAAGCTAAAACAGTGTCAAACTAACAATGCCTAATTTGAGATTTGTGCCTAGGATTTGTGGTATGACAATATAAACACTGGTTTAAACGTGGTTTAATTTCTGAAACAGTAAACACGACTTAAAACATGGTCTAACTGATTTTTTTTATGGTAAGACTGTATATTTTTTACTTTACGGAATAAAATAATTGCTTGGTCGTTAAAAAGTGTTTGGTATCTATATTTTAGTGGCTTTCGATTTAAAATCTTGGTATTGAAATTAACGAATAATAATGTAAAGTTTTATTTAATTTCACTTAAATTTTACAAAGCTGGAACAATGAATTTACTATTTTTAATTACAATATCCCGTAATTTGCATAAGCGAGCAACTTTAGAGACGAGTAAATTGTTTTGTACTTTTTTAGTAAAAAAATATCCTGACCAAGTATGTCATTAAAATTTTATTCTAAATAAGAGACCTCTATCAATGATACATCGTAAGAGGTTCTATGTGTGTTTCATTCAGTCGGCATGCTATTACCTCCAGAAGTAGTTCGAGAAAATGTTCAAAGATGGCGGAAGTACATTGCTTCTTTTTACTACCTTTTAATTTCACTATTATGTATCATAATACTTGTTGTTATTATTGTGATAAATTAGTTGGAAAATGCGCGGAGGATTGTTACCCGGAACACTTTTCGAAAATACATACCTTTACGTGATAAATATTAAACAAGAAAATATACTTACTAGATAAAGCAACTTGTCTCATGTCGCCCTGACGGGATCCCGTCATGTCATGAGACAAGTTGCTTTTTCTTGTTCATTATTTATCACGTAAAAGGAGCATTGTAAAATGCAAAATTAAAAAGTTATAAACATACCTTTACGTTTTTTTTTTAATTATTTTGTCTCTGGGACGGATTTTCAAAACGGAGCGGAGAAAGTAGCTGTTTTATTTATAATATTATTATTTAAACTCTGTCGAGAAATAGCTGCTTTTTTCTGCGATTTCAGGATTGCTTCCGTACACAAGTTATTCGTAATAATGTGTTCTAAAAATGGTTGAGAGAAGTGAAAATAACTTGAAGATTTGATTTCCAAGAATGAAAATCATCGGAAGTGCTTTCGGAACAACTACAATATATAAAGGTCTGTCTAAGTCTAGACTCTTAATAAAATTGGAACCTAATCTTCCCTGTTTTGAAGTAAAAACCATTACTATACCAACTAAGCCGCTAGGCACATTAAATTTAAAAGTTATCTTTTAGCTCCAAAAAAATCAAAAAGATGGAAAATTACCTGATTTACTTACTACTTAAGTATACTTTTAGTCTGACTCTGCAGCTCAAACGTGCAAGTGTCTGATCGGTATCGCGATACCATGAACAAGGTCGGGAAAGTTGTTCGTTTGTAATTATTCCGCGCATGTCACGACACAATGTCGCATACTGAGTGTGTAGTCTGCACTGACGATACCTATCTGTGTCTTAAGCTATGGATTAAAATATAGAATCCACTTACATTCATTCACTTGGTATCTCTTTTACTTCCTACGACTTGGCAAATTTTTCGGTCCTTGTATTTTAGCGATAACTGATAAATATTGAGGATTTAACATTAATGTATTCTCTTCCGTTTTTAAAGAAATTTCGGGGGTAACAAGATGTAATAACATTACTGGAGGGCCTGGACTTAATGACGATATCATAAAGAACCGGTACGACTGGTCTTGCTCGATTAATACTTTGTCAGTTCGTTTGGAATGACTTGTGTACTATATACTATATACATTTTTAGTTTTTAGCTATTAATGTTCTTTCCACTGAATTTGGTCCAATATTAGGAGATACAAAAGTCCGCGGAATGGGGGGTTAAAATTATGTTAAAGTTCGGTTAAAGTTAAAAACCAAATATTTTCCTTCAAGTAAATTTCTTCATGACCCCAAATACATTTGTAAAATTGCTTTTGAAAAAAAAAAATAATTTGAGTAGGAATTACATACAGACTTCACCTCTAAGTTGCCGTATTTTTTTTCATGCACCTTTTTTTCATTGCAGTAAATTTTTGCTTGGGTTGGGACCTGGTCCGGACTTTAAAAAGGTTGATGAAGTTGTTCGAAGCCTCATCGGTGAACGCCGTTGCAACGTGTCTCTTGTGCGCAGGAGCATATTCATGCCAAAAGAGCAAACCTTTTCTCATTTTTTTTCCTTTTATAGACCCCTCCAAATATAGCTTAAAATGAAGCTTAGTATTGTACGGTTCTATTAACACCGCATTCAACATAGTTAATGAGTAAAACACACAAAAAAAAACACAACAGCAGGAGCAGGCATACATTTTTGCCTCGCCGGCGTTCTATAACTCACCCTCCGTCTTACGAATTTTTAATCAGGTCACGTGTCCTGACGCGACTTTAAAAATTTTTACCCATCCCAAAAATTTTAAATTCTGATGTGCACAACGCCGCTAAAGAAGTTTTCACTTCAAAAACAGTTGCAAACATTTTTCCGCCTTATTATCCAACTCGGCTTTTTTAGGCGGCGGAATACCACTGCATTGACTCTTTCTTCGACTAGGATTGCGGTGGAGAACATAGCTTTCATATTAATTCAGATTGCAATTCTTCATTCTTTATCTCGCCACAGAGCTCCAAAGGCCTACAAAATATTCGAAAAAATCTAGATATGTTTTTCAAATTTTGAATATATGTTACGGTAAATGTTAATAACTTTCAATTATTAATAATCATGAAAAAATATTAATAATTACCGCGATAAAAGGTAAAAGTGTTTAATTATCACTAACACTTTAACCCTTTTTTGCTCAAATGTATATATGGTAAGCCTTTTGGAAAATTCAAGCACGTAGAACTCGATTTAAAATATGACTTTCTTCGTTACTTTTGTTGCGCAAATTACCTTATGTAGGTATTAAAATTTGCATTAAAATACAGCATTTCCACCCTAACTTTGCAAGCGAGGACTGATGTTCTCACAGAACCACTATTAATAGGTAAGTTTGGTATTGTCGCGTCCTGGCCTGACCATTGATCTGGATCTTTTATATAAAAATGAATTTGTACTTGTTAGGCAATGTCTAAAAGACTAGTGTCTTTAGCCAAATATCCTTTTAACTTGCGAAATTCGCGGACCGTTTAACCAGACAATAGTATGTTTCTCTCACATCACAATCAAAACCAATGTCACTTTCCCATGATCCGTTGCAAATTATGTGCATTTACAAAGGCGTTTTCTCCCACATTAGTAGAATTTGCACGGATCAAAGAATCGCCAGACGTTTTCCAACTAACACTACGGGTAGGTAATTAAAATAGAATGGAAACGTTTAAAAAAAATAATTTACACAGTCATCGTTTTCGGTGCTTTTTAATTTTTTGTACTGTTTAAAAAACTATTTGTGTACTTACTTATAATAGCCACGCGTACGATGTCATCATAGTGGTCGCAGTATAGATATTTTTGAATTTTAGAATGCATTTGCTTTCACCCTTCCACCCACATTGGGACTACGTGGGTAGCCATGGCCCAAGCATACATAAAAATAGCTGATGACGATAATAATATATTATAGAAGGGAAACGTAGATTTGAGCTAGAGCCCACCGAGATTTCTTACTCCCGCTATTTTTTGATGATATTCATAAGATACATTCCTTTTGTTTATATATTTACACAAGTGCTGTTTAAAACAGGAAAATGCCCTACCTTTAATTTAAATAGCACTTAATATGCAATATTTAACATATTCGGTTAGTAGGTTCTTCCTCCAAATGAGGATTGTAGATGACTAATTAGCGCTCTAGGGTAATAATGTAGCTAGAAAAGCCCTAGGGCGGTAAGTAATTAAAAAAAAACACTTCTTTCTTACAAAAAGTTTGCGTACATCTAACCATCATACTGGCAATAGACATCATGCATTTAGCCTAATGACCAAAGAGGTCGCTTTGCTATCAGTCATCAATTTTAAATATCGAACGGCGAAGCTCAAATTCGATATGAAAAAAAAAGTTCTTTACTTGATTATTTTTAATGAAAAAAGGCGGGAATAGAAAACTTTTACTTTAAATATTGTTTGTTTTTGGGATTGTTCTCATTTCACTATAAATTTCAACAAATAAAATGTTTTATTCTTGTAATGCCGGATTTTTTCTTCTTACGTCATAATCGAGGTGTAAAGCAGAATAGTTAGCTCGGGTGTAAGCATCAATTGCACCCTCGAACTATAGGCTACTAAATATCTCGGGCTGCAATTGATGCCTTACAGCCCTTGGCTACTTATCTACTATTATTAGAATACTCTGTTATTAGGTAGGATTGTTAATTACGTTAATTTACGTTTTATTTCAATGATGTTTCAGTTGACACAAACAATATTGCAAAAAACAAATTTGAATCAAAAAAGTTTCAAATAGTGCAACCCACGCCGCTATCCAGATTCTTACAGTTTTAACTATACTAATATTATAAAGAGCGAAAATGTTATTGTTTTTATTTATTATTTTTAATTTTAGATAGTCAAACATCAGTAAAGATGTTTCTTTCGAATGCGAGGATATTTCTCTCATTGATGAAACGACGGTGGCCAACACCGTAGAAAGGTGAATATACTAGAAAAAATCGACGTGTCCTCATAGGTCTCTGTAACATAGTTGGTTAGTGCATTGGGCCGGATTCCCAAGGTTCGAATCCCGTCAGGGCGACATGAGACTAGTTGCTTTTTTCTAGTATATTTTCTTGTTTAATATTTATCACACAAAAATAGCATTGTAAAATGCAAAATTAAAAATGTATAATAAAATGGCTGTTTCATCTTAATCGATAGTCAAACATCTGTAAAGATGTTTCTTTCGAATGCGAGGATATTTCTCTCATTTATGAAACGACGGTGGCCAACACCGTAGAAAGGTGAATATACTAAAAAAAATCGACGTGTCCTCATAGGTCTCAGTAGCATAATTGGTTAGTGCATTGGGCCGGATTCCCAAGGATGCGGGTTCGAATCCCGTCAGGGCGACATGAGACTAGTTGTTTTTTTCTAGTACATTTTCTTGTTTAATATTTATCATTTGATTGTTTGTTTGTTTGTTTGCATTGAATAGGCTCCGAAACTACTAAACGGATTTGGATGAAATTTGGAACACAGATAGTTGATAGCCTGGCTATGAACAAAGAATACTTTTTGTCCCGATACTCCCACCGGGAAGCACGCGGGAGAAACCGCGAGATATATATATTACGAGCAACCCGTGTGCGCATAATGCGCAAAAAACACATAATAACATTTAAAAAAAAAATATTTTTTGTTTTTTTTTATTTTTTTTTATTTGAGTTTTTGCTAAATTTCTCGACTTATCCGACCACTTCAGACAAATACCTTTCTAACGGTGTATTGCACTTGATTGTGCGACTTTTAGTTTAGGAGGAGAAGCGGCTTCACTGCCGTATTATATATATAGAATAGATGGCCTGCGCAGACGACGGACATTGAAGGACTTTTTGTCCGCGACACGACCTTATTACTAAGAACATAAAGTTGAATAAATAACGAGGACTATCGCGTACTGTTTGGCGCAGGGGTACTAACCCCGCCTTCTGCGCCAGAGGTCCCGGGTTCGATCCCCGGACAAGACAAATATTTGTGTGCATGAACATGTCTATTTGTCTTGGTCTGGGTGTTTAATATGTATATTAAGTATGTATTTACAAAAAAAAAAGTATATAAGTATGTTTATCCGTTATCTAGTATCCATAACACAAGTTCTTCATGAAACTTAACGTGGGCTAGATAATTGGTGTGATTGTATGCAAATATTTATTTATTTATTTATTTATTTATTCTCGCGGATATACGCGGTCTAAGTTGAATCTTATTTGTTGTCGCAGACAAAAAGTCCTCCGTTATCCTTCGTCTGCGCTAGCTCTTAGATATGTTAACTTCCTAGTTATGTGCGTTGAAATCCGTGACGACGACTGCACACATTGAGAATTGACAAGTAAGACAAAAGACACGAAAAAAGCACGGAAATGAAAGAGATAGCAAATTGAAACGGACCCCATAAAAAGTTTTCCCACTTTTCACAATAAGAGCTCGTATGTCATCTGCCACAAGTACCTATACACAATATCATTGGTTTTATTACTATAAATTATTGCAATCAAATCTATTACCCCATTTTTAACCCAAGCTTTAAACTTTTCTAGAACTATTTTTTGTTACAACCTTTCTCAATTACTCAAACCTCTTCGTTTACAATCTTCAAATGGTATCTCTTAAATTGATTGTTCTTTTATAACAATACAATAGGTTCTGTTCTATCAATTCGTATATCGTACCTTCGATGATCAAAACACAGCGAAAGAAAACAAAGATCATTCACTTTTACCGCGAAATAATCTGTGACCGTTGTGTAATCCACTTTCAATCTTAACGTTATGGGCTTTATGGCGATTTTAGAAAGTAACATTGAACTGCACGACAGACCTAATACTGGTGCTTGCTACCATTGCGCTTTTATATACGGTTCTGTGCAGTCGTGATCATATCGAATGTGTTTTTTTTTGTTATAATATTTTTAGTGTTTTGTGACAGTGTCTGAAATATCAGTTTTTGCTATAATGGTTCTCACTGTGAGGTAATTTTTGTTTAATTATTTAATAAAATAAGTTTTAGCAATATTTCTAAAGTTTTTTGGTAACATACATCGTTAAAAATCTTAATATATCGATACTTTTATTAAACCTATAAATCGTTTAAAGTTTCAAAAATAAAAATGAACTGACGCTGCTTGATGCTTTAAAGAAAATCTCAATAAAACTAAGTAGATAGGTATAAGAAAATTGAAGCAAAAGCCGTAAACTTTTATCCATACACTTATGTGAATAAAATTTTAAGACTTGCTTGAATTTTTTAGTTTCTGAAGAAAATATATGCAATATCAATAACGGGTTAATTTTCGTCAATTGTCATAAAATTCATTTCCTTCGCTCTGGGGTTTTTCCCATACTAAATGCCCACGTACCTTACAAATAGACAGTATTATTAGTATCAGTTCTATTACTAAAATAATGGATTTGTCTTAACCTTACACCATTTAGCCTAACCCCATTGTAAGCAATTCATTCGCAATTTTCGAGTCAATATTTAAAATAAATAAAAAAAAAACAATTGTTTTCAATTTTACCATGCTATTTCGTACTTCGAATCTCTTAAAGTAAGTTTGTTTTTTGACGGACATTTGCGACGTCTTCGCTCAATCATCGCCTCCAAAGGAAATGTGACAACTACAATAAAAACAAAACGCAAACAAAGGTTCTTATAACATAATATTTTCTTACAGATGGTGGTAGGCCCGCAGTAGCTTAAATCTAACCATGTAGGTAGAAGCTCAATTATCTTACAAAGCATAAAATGTCTCATTCTATTAAACTTACAATGTAGTATGTAAGTTTAAACTACCGTTCATTTCATCAAAAAGTAATTTTCTTATGATTAAAAACTTTTATGTTGATTTCCTATTAAAACAGATGTTAAAACAGATGTTAAAACAATGATTTAAGAAAGTTATCGACTCTTAAAGAGAAATACGTATTAAAATGTCAGTGAGTCAAAGTCAAAGTCAAAGATTTTTATTTAAATAGACTTATAGATAAGTGCTTTCGAATCGTCCAATTTTTTTTCCTACCAGCCATTCAGGACATCTTTTAACTGATAAGAAGAACGGCCGCAAGAAACTTATCAGCCTTAACAGAAGCAACAACATTTACAAAGAAACATGTCGTTGCCAAACACAAATCTACAATCTTGAAACATATTTAATATAAGAAGAAAATTTTCTTATACTCAGTTATTAGAACATTTTCCTTTTATACAATTACAATGGTCATGTTTTATGTTAGTATCACTTCCATGCATTTTGGTCTTTCAAATAATCATCTACCTTGTTTGCTTAAGAGCGTTTTTTAACATATATTTTGACGACCTGTTTGGCGCAGGGGTGCTAAACCCGCCTTCTGCGCCAGTGAAAAAAAGCCAAAAAAAGTATATAAGTATGTTTATCCGTTATCTAGTATCCATAAGACAAGTTCTTCATGAAACTTAACGTGGGCTAGATAATTGGTGTGTTTGTATGCAATTATTTATTTATTATTTTAAATTTATGCAAAGGCAGCTCAATCACTTGTTGTGGAACTTTATTAAAAAAGGCTATGCCTTTCCCCAAAAACGAGCGACTGCATTTTTCAAGCCGAAATCTTGGTGAGGTGGAAAGTAGTAAACAAGGTAGCAAGGCTTTAAAGCAATCAAGTACCCACCTACTTCACATAAACAATAGATTTCACTCTCGACTTCGGCCCTCATCATCATCATCATTTCTAGTTTTTGTCAAAAAATGTCTGCCTATGACCTTTTCTAAGGGCTCATACTTCTTTGTGTCCAAATAGGTAATCAATATTGGAATAGTTATGTAGATTTTTTGTTTTCATACTTAGTTACGTATATTTAAACTTCTGTGGTCACTATCACTAACTTTATTAGAAAAAAACGGGATTTTTACCCTGTTTGTATTTGTTTCCGAATCCCCAATGATCTTGGAGTAACCCACGGAGTTACTTACGCATGACTCAACCAAAAAAAAACCAATTCAAACACGATTTTGCGGCGCCTGCAGTAGAGACAAATGGACCCTTGGTCGTCTGACATAAAAAAGTTTATGAAAGATATTTCCACCTGAGAGCTAGTGCCTATCTTGCCCAGCGGCTGTCTTTGTATTCAGCGGGCGCAACAGCGCCAGTGTTCTCGGTACTGTGCCACGTGGCTGCGAGTTGGACGGCGTTTTCTTGTTGTCCTTTGTTATTGAATAAGTTATGGCTCAATTTGTTTCAGAACGAAAATGTATGCAAAAAATCATACAAATTAGTTTAGTCGAACAGTAAATCAAGCACTTAATTGATCCGTAAATAAATGACCATACCATACAAGTTATACCATACTGTATTTATTTATTTACGAAGCTACGTAAATAGGCAGCAGCCAGGGGCGTTAGGCGGTAAATCCACTGCTCGCCCTCCGTCGCGTCGCGTAGAGGCATGGATTTTAAAATATTTCTATATTTTTATAGTAGTTTTAGTACTTTCCAAGATAACGTTTCCCAAAAAACTCTACTAGTCAACCGGGAAGTTCCCCGATTGTACCTAATTCAGTAGGCCTAGCACAAATAACTTTCGAGTAAGTATCTAGGAGTAGTAAAGTATAGCAAAGTATAAAAATGTATCAGATATGTATAAACGGTACTACATTTTCCTATATATTTCTTGACATTACGTGCTCGATACTTTTTCGTGCTAATCCTACAGTATTGGTAGGCACGTAACGCGCCGGGCTCAGATTTTTGCAAACTCGCGACAAAAAGTATCCTAATCTAATCAAACTCTATGACATATTGGTTCATTACTTTATGCATGAAAACATAGCAGAGTAAATAGAGTTACTTACGCATTCATTAAATTAACTATTATGGTATGGATAAACTATCTATAACTGGTATGGATAACTAATCGTCGTCCGTCGTCTCTACAAATCTACTGAACATAATAACCAAGTGGCGTCTAACACAATTTCCCTCAAGATACGCCCAAAGTGGGTCTGTAAGGCGCAGTTAAGTTTGCTATCATTACAAGATAGCAATCGAGGCACCCACCCGGAGCAGTATCACGAAGAGAAGTATCATACATACTTATGGTAGGTACCTGCCTACATAGAAACGAGAATTTTTTTCCTGATAAAAAATATACTCATCTAGTTAATCCAAAGTCATAAAGAACTTGTGTCATGTATAGTAGTTAACGGCGAATCATTATTATATAGGTACTTTTTGCAAATACTTGTAAGCACTCAGAGCTAGACAAGAAGACGTTGGTCGTACCGATAGCCATCGAACAGATAATATTCATCTTTTTAAGGAAATACTCAGTTGTTGTATTCTGGAAAAGAGTAATATCAATTCAAAGATTTTTAAAGTAGAAATTATTATTTTTTCTTAGGAAAAGCAAGTTTAAAGTGAATAAATAACTCTCTATCTTTCTAACATAATATGCTAAGTGATTCTGATCTACTGAGAACAGAATCTCAATGGGTATAACTAACGGTCGCGTGATTATAATGTGTAGTGAAGTGATACTCATGCAACTTTAGGGTTCCGTAATCATCATCATCATCAGCCATTCAAATCAAATCAAATCAAATCAATATCATTTATTCAGTCTAGGCTGTTACAAGCACTTATGAATGTCAAAGAAGCTACGCCATCGGTTCACAAACCCTACGGCGGGAGACCTTGTAACGAGAAGAACCGGCAAGAAACTCGTCAAGGGCTATTTTTTTCTCCCTGTTTTATTTCATACAGAGTTTATTTACATTTATTAATATCCCCACTGCTGGGGTACTTGCCTTTCCTATATATGGATAAGAAGAATACGCCATAACCCGCGGTTCCAATATGGATTAGTGGATTTAAATAACTGCAAATAGATCCTAGAGTCCGGGACCAACGGCCTAGCGCGCCTTCCGGACGATGCACAGGGCTCAAGAAATAACATTTTTAGTTATCCATCCCGTGATTGTCGATTTTGAGGCAATATCCCATAGCCAAATTAAAAAAAGCCAATACTTTTGCAAATCAAAAACTGTGCAATTTTTTATAGTAATTTTGTTGAGTAGACATCTACACGAGCGAGGTGTTCCACTTACACCATGTTCACCTGGTATCACCTACTTCGAATGGGTACATAAAATGGAATGTGTAGCTCCCATAATTTATAACGTGTCAGGCCTCTCATCCCATGGGTAAAATAAGACTAAGAGACAACAGCCATCAGGAGACGGGCAGCAGGAGAGGCGCGTCTACCCAACAAGAGTTGGTCTTGGTCAACCCGCCTGCCAAGGCGTAGCCATTTTGGGTGTCGTTATGGAAATGATGATAACGAAAAAGTGGATAAAGTTAGCTTGATAGAGCTCCCGATGTCCTACCATCAACTAGGTATTAATTGTTGTTATGGGGTCAGACATAGATAAGATGGTAGTAGCTAGCTAGGCTGATTTACAACAAGTACCTACCACCAACAAAACCGAATACAATATGTTGTTTTTCCCCCACTGGGAATTGAACCCGGCACCTCCGGGTCTGATACCGGATTGAATTATGTTGAATACAAAACACCCACATATTAATGTTCCTGTTCCATTCGCAGTATGTGTCTTTACCGTATTAATAAACCCTTCTCACGCTTAACTTTGATCGCTTATTGAAAGCTTCATATATCGGACTGGTTCACACGCACTAGCCGCAGCCATTGTTTTAACTTAAGTCACGCAAATTGATGTATACAGCCATGTAACATACAAATATTTGTGTGCATGAACATGTCTATTTGTCTTGGTCTGGATGTTTAATATGTATATTAAGTATGTATTTACAAAAAAAAAAGTATATAAGTATGTTTATCCGTTATCTAGCATCCATAACACAAGTTCTTCATGAAACTTAACGTGGAATAATTGGCGTGATTGTATGCGAATATTTATTTATTTATTTATTTATGTAAATTGCCCCAATAATCTGCTTTTACAAGAAAAAAGTAACTTTGTCCAATTATGAAAACAAATAGTGAATAGAGATGCATGGAAGAGAAGATTACAACTTTTACGAGCTTAAACCACTTAATATTACCACATAATAACTTTACCGCCTCTGTGGTCTAGTGATAACAACCACCGGTATCAGACCCAGAGGTCCCGGGTTCGATTCCCAGTGCGGGTACATATTGTAAGTATTCAGTTTGGTCGGTGGTGTAGTTGTAAGTCTGCCTGGCTGGCTACCACCACGCCATATCAACAATGTTTTCAGCATTGTTATGCTTCGGTAGTTAGAGATTAGAGAGACAGTTACTCAGTGGTTGGAATTCCGGTAGTGGTACGCTTCGTCTTCAGCCTTATCAATACTTAACATTTGGTATGATGAAGGCTAAGAATCTCCTTGATTGTTTAAAATAATGAATTTTGGCATGTAGATAGATTAGACTTTTGAGTCCTTCTAAGCTAGTCCTCTAGCAAAATTTTAAGTTACTGTAATGTAAAAAATACTGTAATGTATTGCCAGTTCAGGATCAATTCATATTATAGCTCTTTAAGGAAGAATTTTTTAACAATTCTATAAAAAAATTAGTCGATCATAACAAAGCGACGCGAGCGTCTGCCCGCGGTAGGCTTGTTACAAAATAAATAAAATAAATTTAAAAAAAAAGTTTTTTATTCAGGAGTATAAATTAATTCGTGGGAGGAACATATAATATAAACTGCTTTGATTTTAAGTTAGTATAAGCACTTGTGTTATGGATTTCAGCACGAAAAACTTCCGAGTAAGTATCGAGAAAGTAAAATAAATGTATGACATATAGTAAAATAAATGTATGAGTAGCGTTCCTACCGGACGAAAATGGGACTACATTTAAAAATTTTAAAATACATTTTTTGACATTAGGTCTACGATAGAATACTAAGTATTACTAACGTATCGATACGTAAGATAACAAGACTCTTTACAAAATATTGTCCTGGTTGGGGAAGAAATCTATGACCCCAGGCTTGCCAGGTAGGAGCACCACCCATTGAGCTATCGTTGCTAACTGAGTTCGCGCGCTCGGTCTGCGATTGTTGATGTTAAGCAACTTTCGCAATGGTTGGTCACGGGATAGGTTAGGTTAGGACGGCACGTTAAGCCGTTGGTCCCGTCTGCACTTCATCATCATTATCATCATCATCATCAGCCTGTGGACGTCCACTGCTGGACATAGGCCTAGCCTAGCTCACGCCTATTGTGGCGTTCACTTGCAGTCGTTAAAACCCACCAATCCGCATTGGCCCGTGTGGTGGGTCCTGGCCCATTCTCTTTATACACCATAAGGAACGCCAGTGCCCCAGCAGTGGGGACATTAAAAATGGCTGATGACGATGACCATTTTAGAAAAATGTTTCCATTGAACATTGAAAACTGGCGTATGTTAATTTAATAGCTCTTCTTACTTTTGTGCATTGCGTGACTGATCAGAATAATCATAATAAAGCGAAGTTTAGCACCTATTACTACCCAATGATTTATTCATAAGTATACACTGTAATGCCAAATAAATTAATTCTTACTTTTGAAAGAGTAATTACTGAACATTTACTTTCAATTTCAGTTTTTTTAGATCGACTTAGATTTTATTGACGTTTCCATTTCTCTTGCTCAATCTATACATATAATAAATATAGTAAGGAAGTCAAATCCGTTTTTTTTTAATCTAGATTCTTTTTAGATCTAGATTCCGTTTTTTTTAATCTAGATTCTTTTAAATCTAGATAAAAAAAACGGATTTGATTTGACGGATTGTTTTTTTTTATCTAAGTACTATATCCTATATAGTACTGAGATTTAAAAAAAAAAACGGATTTGACTTCCTTACTAAATATTTATTGTATGTATAGATCTAAGTACTATATCCTAACTAGGGTGTGGGAATTCTCAGCAATTTCAAAGTCCCGGGACGTCCCAGGACTACGAGACGTTCAAGACGTTCAAGAATAAAAAATTAATTGAGTTAATTTCTGGTGAAACGTATTAACAAAAAGGCAAGCTTTATAATAAAATGTGTGCTAAATGAAAGTTTAAGTATTAATAGTATGAAAAGAAGAAGAAACTTCATTCATGAAAGACACCGGAATACGGAGGTGGAGGCCGTTAAATATAATAAGTTTCAACAGTAGGTAATCAGCGACACTGTGGTTAAGATAATTAAAAAAATATAAGTGCATGAAGTTTTTAATTTAGGGGGTATCTGGCGCCAACAACGAAATCGTGAAAAATAAAAGTTTTTTTCTAAACATTATCATCCAGTGTCTATTGGTACTTTTCGATATATTTTCGCGTAGTTTGTTGATGGCTACGTACTTAAACATACCTTTTAATTAGTTAGGTCTTTTTTTATTTTTTTATTTATAACACATTATTTCTTTAGTAAGAGGATATGAGAGAAAAAAGTATAATCACGAACTGATTATTCATTAAACTAACAGATGGCGCTAGGTTCTTTCAATGATTTGAAAATAAAAATGATTACAATACAATTTCGATAATCGTGTCTCGTACAAAATTTACAAAAAATCCCGGGACTTCGAGACACGAGACGTGCCGGGACACAAACCCTAATCCTAACTAATATTATAAATGCGAAAAAGTGTTTGTTTGTTCTTCTTGTTCCTAACTAAGCAACCAATCGACTTGATTTTTGGGATAGAGTTAGTTGAAAGGGCGGAGAGTAACATAAGCTACTTTTCATCCCGATATTCCCACGGGAACGGTTACCACGCGGGTGAAACCGCGGGGGGAAACTAGTTTGTCAATAATAGAAAATAGTAGCTAGTACATGATATAAACCCCAAAACGGCAGTTAGAGATAAGATATCCAGTTCCTCAGTGATTGAGGATTCCGGGAGAGGCTAGCTTCCATCTTCAGCCTTATCAATACTAACATCAGGTATGATGAAGGCTAAGAGTCTCCCCGTCTTTTATATAAAAAAAAACTCATCTGTTTTTTTCTGTTTGTCTCTTTGTTTGATCAAGCATCACGGGAAAATTGTACGGGTCTTTATTAAATAATTTGGTATGGTGATAACTGACTACTCTGCTAGCCTAGCATGAGCGACTTTTATCGACTCGATTGCTCGATAACGTATCACTGTCTCGCTCATATCGTAACGAGCAAAGCAAGACAGCATCATGCGCCATATCATATCGCGTGATATAGCGGTGTTCATGCTAGGGGGGCTGGTCATCATATAGGATACTTTTCATTCCGATAGATGACGGCACAATGTGATAACCTAAGTCCGCACAATAACCTAATTTCACGCAGACGAAGTCACGGTCGGAAGGCTTATCTCAATATAATAGCATTTCTTCAAAGAAATTCTTGCGTACTTAAATAAGCCTTCAATAGACCACTGTGGTCGGCAAAATCGTGTCCCGCTGAGGAACTGCTTCCCAAGGGCCTAGAAAGTGGGCGAAACTCGGCCAATGCACTTTGTGCTTGAATGATGAATACTAAATTGCGATCCCATATTGTGTTTAGGGTGAAAGGTATTGGAAAAACGAATGAAGTTTCTCAACAAAAAACATAGAAAAAATATAATTGTCTATCTTTATACTTACCACAGACAAAAAATATTATGTTTATTGTCGTAGAAAAATAATACAATAAAAATACCTAAATTTAATTCCAACTCTACATTTAAGTTATTTTTATTCACATAATCTTAGAATTTAAAATCGTCCAATATTTTTTCTCACTTGGGTGGTACACTCGAATAAAATTTTCACTTTAAATTGTCAAACTTAATATTTTGCAAACTGAACCTGAATCGAAAAGTGATATTTACGCACCTACAATATTTTTAATTGACCCAATTACAGCTTTGTAGAAGGTCTTTGAGCTAAGCCGCGAACGGACAGATGTACAGACGTACGTGGCTAAACTATGGGTGTACTTTTGAATTCACTACGGAACCTTACAAAATGATGAAATAAATCCCGTGTTCGCTCAACGTCATTTTTTAAATATCATTGCATTTCGGTAACAACTTACCCCCTTGTTCATGAACGTTAGTTAAAGTTAAGCTGTTTAAAAGTCATGCTGCCTCTTTTCTGTCAATAATGGCAGATAGAGACAGCATGACTTTTAAACATTGCTTAACTTTACTTAAAGTTTATGAATTAGTAAACTCAAATACTTGCTTACGACTAAATAAAATCATAATAATAATTTATCGCAATCCATGATTAATGAATAAATACTTGTTTACGACTAAATAAGATAATAATAATTTATCGCAATCCATGATTAAAGAAGAAAAGTCAGCTACCTATGTATAACAATCTCAGCAATCTTGACGTCTATCATTACTAATCTATCAAAACGAACCTACTGGCTTTTCATCTCTTTTGTAATAGAACTTTAATAGGAAGTCGTGACTGGAGACATTTCCATTCCAATTTCTTGAAAACAATTACATTTGACCCAAATTCAAAATAATTCGTGATTTTGCTGCTCCAGTTGTTGTAAACTTATATACTAGTAGCTGTAAGCAACCAGGCGATTAATAATTAGAAAATATTGTACGTATGGTAAACAAAAATTTGCCCGAGACAAATTACTTCTGTTGATTGCCAAAAATAGTACTGAAACTATTAATTTATGTATTTGTAATTTTTTTACCTCTACGAACTTAATGTTACATACTTATTATGAAGAGGAAAAAGATTCAGTCCATCAATGGATTTTAATGAATTTAGGGAATTTTTGGTTTGATTTAAGATTAACTACTGTACACATTTTTGCTATTTAATAATGTTCTAACTTTATTTAGGTGCAGTTGGGGAACTTCCCCGTTGACAAGTAGAGCTTTTTCCAGGGAGTTTTATTTTAAAAAATCTATACTATATATAATTTTATAAAGCTGAAGAGTTTGTTTGTTTGAACACGCTAATCTCAGGAACTACTGGACCGATTTAGAAATTACTACCATACCATATACTAGACCATTAGAAAGCTACATTTCTCCCGAGTGACATAGGCTTTATTTTATCCCGATATTCCCACGGGTACGGGCACCACGCGGGTAAAACCGCGAGGATCCGCTAGTAAAAGATATTTAGGAAACGTTTATATCACAAATAATAGACCATTAAGAGGTATTTCATTTGAATAATAAAATATTTCTTTAACGTTAGTACTTTACGAGAAAAAGTTTCTCAAAAAAAACCCTACTGGTCAACCGGGAAGTTCCCCGATTGTACTACACTCATTTGCAAAAAAAACGGGCGGTTTTGATTTTCATTCATCTTTAAAAAGATACAATACCAAAAAGGTTTCAATCGTTTGTACACGTTACTGGCCGGTTTTATGAATGCTGTGGTATTTAAAAAAGTACGTTCTAAATTCAAATTTTCATTTGATGCTCATTTTTACAGAAATCCCCTTTTTAATACTAAATTTTTGGCGCGAAGTTCCAGAAGTTAACATCGACTTTCATAACTTTTATTCAATTTTTATCGATTAATTTCATATCCTTGACTGTCAAAGCTTTATTTATTGCTGTTTGGATGTATCAAAAATGGTAGATAAAGTGGTAAAAGCTACCAATATTATCGCGCTGCTTGAAGAGGGTTGCAGCCAATGTTTCGTGGCTAGGAGGCTAAATGTTAGTCGCTCGACAGTCCAAAGTACCTGGCAGCTATATCAGGAGACTGGTTCCGTCGAGAGGAGACTGGTTCCGTCGAGAGAAGGCCTGGTTCTGGAAGAAAACCATGTACCCAACCACGGGATGATCATTTTCTTGTGAGTCGCGCATTGAGAAATCGCAAATCTTCGTATGTGGATCTTAAGAACAACCTCCAAGAAGTAAGAAATGTGCATATTAGTCTATGTACGGACAGGAGGAGGCTTCTCGCTGCCAATATACGCAGTCAGTCTAACAGCCTGGCCGGCGGCCCCAAATTACTCCGTGAGCACAGAGTTCACAGGCTTAGGTTCGCTAGAAATTGTGAATCATGGACTCAAGAAGATTGGAATAGGGTTTTGTTCTCTGATGAAGCCAGGATATTTCTGTTCGGTGAAGATCGACGTCGGCGAGTGCTAAGAAGACAAGGAGAACGCTTTGCAGAGGCATGTGTCGAAGAAATCACACCTTATGGTGAATTTATTCCTGCCCAAAACATAACAGAGCCCCTCTGTTATGTTTTGGGCAGGAATAAATTCAATGGATCGTACAGAGTTAGTCTTCATTGAAAACGGCTCACTGACTGGGCATCGATACATAACGGTTGTTCTAATTCCTCATGCACAACCCGCATTGGCCGCTCTAGGCGAAGACTCGATTTTTATGGACGACAATGCTCGCGCCCACCGATCCCGCGATGTTAATGCGTATGTGCAAGAGGTCGGCATTCGTCGTTTGGATTGGCCAGCTCGAAGTCCCGACCTCAATCCCATAGAGCATGTCTGGGACGTTCTGAAACGGCGTGTGAGATCAGTACACCCGGCTCCGCAGACCATCAGAGAGCTGAAGAATGTGATTACTGCGGAGTGGGAACGTATTCCGCAAGCAAGTATCCGGGATATACTCGCTAGCATGCCCAGACCAATTCAAGCTGTGATTTTAGCTAGAGGGGGTCACACTCGATACTAAACATTTATATGCTTTTACTTTATTAAAGAAAAACAAACAAAAAAACTTTTTTATTTTTACTTCATGAGTATATGCACTACTAGCGAACATACACTACTAGCGAGGTTTAGCATTATTTCCCATAAATTGTATCTAAATTTTATGAGATACTGATGAAAACGATTATTTTCTTATTAATTTACCAAATTGTGAGGATAAACTACCTATTATAATTATAGGTAGTTTTATCCTTATCTGATAATTATTATCAAACAAAGCAATATTATCATTTGAAATGGTTCATTGCTTAGGTGCCCGTTTTTTTTGCAAATGAGTTTATTTCAACGTCAGTTACTTTAACTTCCGAACAAATTATAAAAAAAAGTTTTGGTGCTATTATATACTATTGTTTACCCCGCTTTAAATATGTGTAGGTAATTTTATAGATTTCACGAGATTTGGTTCCATTATAATATTTCACGGTACAAAATGTTAACACATACATAGTAAAAGGTTTCGTAACTAAATAAATCACCCGTAACTAAAGACTTCATAAATAGTAACAGATGTAAGCGTATTAACAATGACGAATTACTATCTACATTACTGGCCATCATGTCTACCTTAACTACAATTTAACAACCCAAAAGATTAATACTTACACTAAAGAAAGTTGAAACTTACTGATCACATGTAATTCTTTTATTACAGATCCAATACATCACCGATGGTCGTTACAAATGGAAAGTGAAGAGTCGCTTGAAATGGTAATAGGAAATTACAAGAATATCTGTTGTGGTCCACAAGCTACTGAGACAACTAATTGTACTAATTAAGATGAGAATGATAAAGAAAGACGACATAATGAGTGTAAGCGGAATGAAAAAAGATGTCGAACAATTTGATGCAGTTGATATCTTCACGAAGATGTAATTATAAGTTCACGCAGCAATGTGGTTATTGCAGACAATACGGTATGCGAAGTTATGATAAAAAACGACGTGGAATTGTTTGAATCACCGAAACTAATGATCGGTCGAAGAGTAATGAAAAGAGCTCTTAAATCATCGCGAGTCATTTCTCCAAATCGTACAAGGTAGAGTGTCAATCATCTACAATAAAGCAATTGAGTTACGTATGAAAGTGAAAAACACTATCATCTTCAGATTCATGCGAACATCAGAAGAAAGGAAAAGTTGACAAAACGACATCTGTAATAGTGAACGCAAAGAAACGACAGTTGAAGAAATTCTTGGTGAAATATGCAAAACAACTCTACTTGATGGCGTTAAGGTTGACAATGACAACTTTTCTTTTTCTATAACAACAAGTCAACATTTTTTGCAAGACAACCATAACCTTTGGAAAGGTCAAACAAAAACCGAGTGAATATTAAAAGAGTAGTATTAGACTGTGGACAATATTTTTTTCTAAAAACGTGACCGAGAATTTTGGTGTTACAACTTTGATGTAAAGTGCAACAAATTTGTAAGTGCGTCACGCTGTTTTGAAGAAAGAAAACTATTATCGTGAGAAATCTACGAGAAGTTTGGACAAATGATTCTATTTGGTAAGTAAATGCAAATGTTTACAGATCAATTTGTTCTTCTAATGGCGGCTGACCCAGATGATATTCTGCTGGTAAGGTTAAAGAAATTTAATGAAGATTTTACAGAGATTAAAATATCGCATTTTCACCCACATGCATCCTGTATTATATTATTATTACTATATATTAAATACATATCGTACATTATGGAACTTCGTAGGAACTTTGTGTGAATCTACACTTCTTGAAGTTTTTTTTAAAGAAATATATAAAATATAATCATTTTTACTCTGCCCATATATGAGACATTGCAAAGACACTAAACTGGCTTACCCAAAACGTACTGTTAGTTGTCGTTATTCTAACAAATCTGAAAAAAGTCAATTAATGGGAAATTAAAGGGAATTTACAAATAGAGTTTGTAGAACAACGACTACTTCCAGTATTATTTCCACGGCGAACCGAAGCTTTTACCGATATTTAGTATAAAAATTGACAAAGGCATAATATCATTCGCAGTCATAATATTAGTTATAAGAAATAACATTTTGAGGACATCTTCATAAGAAAGTATTTCATTTATTCACATCAATAGAATGACTTCTTGCGATGTGAAGTTTATTACTTCTCATAATGATATCGTTGTGGTTTACCATACATAAGCAATCAACAGCACATCAAGCTGAACAATTGCTGTACAAAAATAGCATTTATTTTGTGCGTAATAAAGGTTAACAAGCTGAACTGCTGTCAAAATTTACGCTCACTCAAGATTTTGCAAACTTATTTTGCTTTGAGAAAAAAATTGTGTGACAACGTTAGCTTTTATGTGAAAGTTTTTGATGCAACATGTTAAGTACGCACTTGGCCAAGCATGACATGTACGTATTTATTTTATTTGCATGAAATTCCATTATTGTTGTTGGTGAGAATGTGGTTTCTATCATGTTTTGTTCTTGCATATTGTTAAGGAGTTTGGATTGGATTTGATTGTTTATGTTAAAAATGCTCAATTTATATAGTCTAACCGGAGAAAAACAGTTATTTTGTAGTGATTAATTTGATAATAGATTGGCCTAAATCTAAATACTTAACTATAATTAAAAAATCTCTAAGTAAGTGCAGTAAAAAAATCAACTCTTGACAAAACGACGCGTTTAACTCTTCAGGTATCGGAAAATGAGACACAATAATTATTTCATTGTTGTGAGACCAAAGACGCCAGCGTCTTGCAATACTTTACGAAGTAAGTACCTAAATGCTATTAAATATCGAAATATAAATCGAGGAATAAATAATTTTCTGAATCAACCTTTTCGTCGCCAATAATTCAAAAGCATACGACTCAAAATAACTATAAACTTACGCGCCGGTCGGTTTGTCCACCGCCGCTGCCGCCCATCGCCGTCACCGGGAGACGTCATGTCAGACATCGAGATGAGACGGCGCGAAGCGACACGATACCATGAAGTTATAAGCTAGGTGGAGAGCTATTACTCCGAATACCTACTTGAAGCCAAAAGCTCCACCTATACCTATAACTTCATGCACATTACATTCATTTACTATAGCCGTCTGTCCACCGCAAGCTCGTCGCCTGGTGGACAAATGGCATCTCGTCTCGTTAACGTCCCGGTGACCGCGCCGCCGGTGGACAAACGGCCTTAGGTGCGTTTTTCTCAATATCTTCGATATCATAACAGTTCACATCGAAGCATTTTCACTTTCGTCTTTTCTCCAGTCTTTCTTTATTTTGCGAGACGATGCAAAAAAAATCTTATGCAACTGCTTCTTTAGATCAACCTTCGTCGGTAACAAAGGGCTGCACAAAAACTCAGCTTTAGTAAAAAGTATGGTTAAGTCTGAAGAAATAATTGATTGATGTACGTGGCTCATTAAAGTAAAGTAGAAAAGATCATTAGCAGAGCATCTAAGTATTACTTTGATTTTTTGTGTGTTTGTTATCGCTGTGTTTGGTATACTTACTGAAAGTTTGTAAACGGATTCATTGATTTTTAGTTTTCATGGGCCACACTAGTTTTGTCCAGTTTTAAAAATCTTATTAATAACTAAGGGTTGGTATCTGTATCTGAATCAAAGCATTTTTTTATTAAATACCTACGATTTATTTTTATGAGCAACGGCGCATACCTAATAAATAACCTACAAAACTTATAACAACATAGTTTGAAAAAAGGTATTATCACATCACACGCTCGGAAAAGGAGGTTTAGTCATTCAATTTATGCGTGGAAAATTGCATTTTGCGCCCTTGTTGGGTAAACTACTTTTTTAATTAAAACCTAAAAGGCATAAAGACATACCTTATGAGTTCCGAAATGCACTATTGACTCTTTATGTTACATTTAATAGGTACTTATTTTAAATAACTTTCAATTGATTACAAGACTCGGTTTTGGTTTTATTACATCATTTAACAATCTTGAATCATAAAAAACAATAACAATAATATTTAACAATTTCTTATAGTTTTTTTATATTTAAGTTGGGAGAGATTTCACAACCTATGATTTGATTTCGGAATTGTCTCCATCTTGTACCTCATGTCAATATCAACATTTACCGAATCATTTATATTCTTATTATAAGTAACAATTTATTCATATTTTTAAAAACTTTGATTTATTTATTTATTTATTTAAGGACAACCAACATAACAAACGATATTCACATTTACAATAATGCACATTCTATAAGCTTTCAAATCGTTGTCATACTTAAAGGCTGCCACAACATGCGCCAATTTTTAACACCTATAACACCTATTAACCAAAACCTATTTAAAATTATCAAAAGGAAAAAAATATACAAGAGATGCGTTTATACCTACGATTCCTACACAACGACCTACAATTTCGGCACAATTATATGTAAAAACAATGATTTAAACTTGCGTGGTGAAAAGACATGTCAATGTTAACTGGGGCTGTTATAGACGAGCATGACAAGCGACTATATTGTGATTGTATTCTGTTAATAGCAGAAAAATGTCCCAGATTGGTCTTTGAGCGTCTCGCTTTAAATGGTAAGTACCTCGATAGACGAGCTAGTTTATATGGTACATTGAAATTTACTCGCTGCAATAAATACGAACTATCTAGATGACCATTAACCAATTTATATAAAAATACGTGATCAAGCATCTGTGTTCTGGTGTCTAGGCTGTGAAGTTAAAAATGTTTTAAAGGTGAATTAAAAGAGGGAAGTTGTTTAGCAATTCCACATTGAAACGATAGGTGCCACAAAAGTCTTTTTTGAATTGACTCAAGGCGACGTTTGTGAACATCATAGTAAGGAGTCCAGACTACGCTACAGTACTCTAAACTTGATCTCACCAATGAATTGAACAATGTAATTTTACTTGAAGCTTTCCTGAACTCCTTACAATTCCGTATTATAAAATCTAGTAATTGAAAACATTTTTTTGCCAATTTATCAACATGCTTATGAAACTGAAGCTTTTTGTCTAAGGTTACACCGAGATCTCGTATCTCATCCACTTCTTGTACCTATCACTTGACCATTTATTCTGTAAGATTTCAAATAGGATCCTTTTTTATGAGAAAAATGTATAAAATGGCATTTGTCTGTATTTAAAGTCATTCGATTAGTATGACACCATTGTGTGAATCTATCCAAATCAGCTTGAAGCAGACTACAGTCACTATTCACTTCAATTTTTTTAACTATCTTGAGATCGTCCGCGTATATGTATATCTTTTAGTGAAGGAAACAAGACGTTACGTCATTGATGTAAATATTAAAAAATAATGGTAACTTTGAATGAACTATAATACTCCTTTTTTATTATTTTAGTTTTTTATATCATTAAAATTACAAGAGTTCCAATCGAGGTAACTCGTTGCTAAATCCAACTTTCCAGTCTTGCATAACAAATTACTATTTATGCTAGTTAATTTTTATATTACTTCTAAATATGTATTATTTTTATAGAATAGTACATTACTGCAGCGGCCATCAAAAGAGGCATTTATGGATGAAAACACACATGTAGCACACATACGTAAGTCCATCAATGCCTAGTTGTGGCCAAGGCATTGATGGACTTACGTAGAGAAAAGTACTATACTAGTACTTTTCTCAAATAATGCGCGGAAGTTAAAACTACTTTTCGAAATCAGACAAACAACGAACAACAATATTTTTTCCCGCGTTAGTGTACATTTGTTGTTTTTTTAGGAACAACAATATTTTTCCCCGCGTTAGTGTACATTTGTTGATTTTTTTACACGACACACGCCAGATATGAGTTTACTATGTCATTTATTTCGCCGCTAAACACGACAGATATGGATCATCATACAACTATTGCCGGCCGCTGCTCGCGTGTAAATGGCCAAAACAGCAATATCGATTTATCACGAAGAAGGTTGTCAAAATAATGCTCATATTTTGTTTGAGAAAACATTCATTTTTTAAATGATAGCGAAAAGAGCCAAGAACAGCATTTTCACAACCACGTCACAACTTTCAATAATATGTCAGTTATCCGACCATAAGTTTCATAATAAGAAAAACTAAAGAATCACGACAGTGTAAGTTACAAGAATCCCTGTAAAATTAATCAAAAAAATTGCATCAATAACGAATATCCCAAAAGGCTTGAATTTTTTTTATCTTAACTCTGACCGAAAGCAGTATATTCTTGAAGCGTGTTTTTTCGACATCTGTAGGAAAAATAATTATTATTTTAAGTTATACAATAGAATAAATAGACGAAAAGAGTGAGATTACATTGGTCGGAGTGCGCATTTCTTTCGTATATAAAGTTAATCTTATTTGATTTTTTTTATGGTATACAGAGTAGGTATACGAGCATGATCTTAAATTCGTGCTGTTAAAGACACCATACTAACATAAAAAATAAGCACCATTTAGCATCCTAGGGATACCTACATGAATCAGATTCTGATACTTAAATATCATTTTAAAAGTACAATATGTCGTAAAGTAAAATAAGATATAACCCTGGGTACCTCTCTTCAGACGACTTTAAATCTTGATGGAAACGTCTCTTTTTTGTCAGATTTCATATACTGCAAACGTAGCAAAGGCTATTTGGGCTTAATTTTCACACTATCTTTAAGATAGTGTGAAAATTAAGCTAGCGAGTTACCTCTATTGAATCCTGAGCGAAGCGAGGATTTCAAAGGTACAAGACGCTAAAAACTTTTCTGCCGAGCGCAACACACAATTTTTCACCTCACAACAGCGAGGAACATTTTATGGTTGTTTCCGTGGTCAACTTCCGATAAAAAATTCTTTAAAAATAATGCTTATTCTAAATATACCTTATTCTCGTTGTTTTAATGATAAAAAAACTAAAATAATAAAAAAGGGAGTATTATAGTTAATTCAAAGTTATTTAAAGTAGGAATATATTGTTACTTATTAATAAGAATAAAAACGATTCCGTAAATGTTGACACTGACATGAGGTATAAGACAAAGACACTTTAAAAACAAAGATTTATGTCACAGTCCGAAATATAATTATAGGTTGTGAAATCTCACCCAGCCTAATATAAAATTCTTATAACAAATAGTTTAATCTTATTGTTATTGTTTTTATGATTCAATTAACTAAAAGAATATAATAAAACCAAAACGGAGTATTATAATTAATTTAAAACTATTTAAAATAAGAATAAAATATAACAAAAAAGTCAATAGTGGGATTCGGAACGCATTATGACATATTTTTAGGTATTAAATTAAAAAAGTACTTTGCCGCGCTAGGCCGCAAAAAGCGAACCCTTATTTTCTACGCCTAAACTGATTGACAAAGCCTCCTTTTCAGAGCGTGTGGAGGTGAAAACAATATTGTTTGAGGGTGTCCAATACTACAATAAGTTACTTATCAAAATAAAAGTATGTAATCACATTAATTCATTCAAATCCAAGCTAAAATAATACACGGTAAAAACAGATTTCTTATAAAAAGACTAATTGCTTTGGATTAAGACTTATTCATTAAATACAAGAAAACGATCCTCTCCCTATAGACGCTAGACAAAAATTTCTTCGTGATAGTAAAAAATATTCTTAATAATATTTAGTTGTTACAAGAATAATAAATTTAATCCAAGACATGTTGTTTCATTCAAGACACCGCTATTTGTACAGTCAAGTAAGTGGTATTCTTCATACGAATAATCTTCTTTATCTCTTATAGACTAAACTAACTTAGAATAAAAAGAATAATAAATTTTAAAAAAGATAAATCTCAATCAAAGTACCTTGTCATTGATTTAAGATAATTTTAATTTGATGCTAGAAGATGGATATTTCTTGATTTAAAATAAGTCAATTTGATTGATATAAATTTAAATAAGTCTTGAAATAAAAATATTTATCTTAATAAATAAGAAAAAAATTGTCTGAGTAAAAGATGAGCAGTATTTTTGTTTTAAAAATATTACATTGGCCTAAGTAAATATATTTTTAGAATAAACAAATATTTCAAGAAATTGGTTATTCTTACTTAAAGAAATCCTTTTTTACCGTGTACTTGTGCACATTGTAACTCTTACTTATATTACGAATAATTTTATGTTTTGTTTGATGCCGACGCGCCAGAGGCACGATATTAGTATTAATTAAGTATCTTTTGTATCTCATTATAAGTAAAATAAAAAATAAATATTTCTTACACTCACACCAATTAACCTAGCCCCAAAGTAAACACTGTAAGGCTTGTGTTATGGGATACTAGGGTAACGGATATAAATACATATAATTATACATATATAAGTATTTATGTGTAGAAATATATATAAACGTCCATGACTCAGGTACAAATGCTCGTATTCATCATACAAACATTTTCCTCTACCGGGATTCGAACCCGGGACCCCAGAGTAGGCGACACCTTGAAACCGGTGTACGAACCACTCGACCACGGAAGTCGTCAGAACATTAATGGCTTTAAACATAAAAATAACAATAACTTTAATACAACAATATTAAGTGACAAACCCGGAAGTACAAATTCACTTAAAACTACTTGAGATATTTAAAAAACGTAACGTGATAAAAATGTATGGTAATTTTTTTTGTGGTAGACACCAAACAATCTATATACTTAATTCAGGTTCGCTAAATTTGTGACGACTCGATAGGGACTTTGGTGCGTAGTACGCGGCCGAGTAAGGTATCAAATTAAAGGTACTCGAGTCTATTTGTTCCGAAAACTATAAAATATACAAAATGTTAAACGTGATGATCACAAACTGCAATTAAAGATTTTCGCATAATTTGGAATTTTTCGTCGATCGACGAACCCGAGTATCGGGTTGTAACCTAGTTTACTTTAATAAAAGATTCGTACTACTTTTTAGGGTTCCGAACCGAAGACACCCTTATAGGATCACTTTGTTGTCCGCCTGTCCGTCCGTCCGTCTGTCGTCATTTATCTCAAAAACGCGTGGAGGTATCGAGTTGAAATTAAAACCACATATTCAGGTCAACAGTCTGTTGAAGGGATAGAAAAAAGAAACTTCGACACCTCAAGGGAATCCAAATTCATAGGGTACTTCCTGTTGACCTATAACTATGAATTTTGGCAAGTAATACTATTACTTGCCAAAATTCATAGTTATAATATATGGTTTTTATTTCAACTCGATACCTCCACGCGTTCTTGAGATAAATGACGACAGACGGACGGACGGACAGGCGGACAACAAAGTGATCCTATAAGGGTGTCTTCGGTTCGGAACCCTAAAAAGTAGTACGTTTAATTACTGGTGGCTGTCATCGACATACTAAGAAGAAGAATTACTGATCCGCGCACTGACTTATTTATCATGACAAAAGAAATCATTGTAATTTGAAGCAAGTAAGTCCCACTTTGATTGAAGATTTGAGGTCAATTCAAACCACATATATACCGAACTAATGATTTTTCAGGGTATTATATTATAAAATGACTTTTGATACTTTTCGAACAAAATTAAAAAAATGCTAACGCTATGCTAATAAACATTATTTAATTTAAAATTAAGAGTTCATAAAAACATAAACTGTAAAACGACAACTATAATAGTAACTGATATCCCTGCTTCTTTCATTAAAAACTTTGCGTCCACCACGAAAAAGTTATAAGGACTAAACTTGGACATTTGTACTTTGATTCTTCTTTGAATATTTTTGAAACCATCCAACTCGATCTCTGTAAAAAAAAAAATACAAATTTTACACAGAAGTACTAGAGTCACGAACGAAGAGATTCTACAGCGCGTCAAAATATCTCGCGACTATCGCTTGAACTAGTTTGCAAGAAATATGTGATCTAAGCAAGAACCGCTTTGGTGCTTTGGAAGCGTGTGCGGGGAGCATACCATGAAAAGAACATACATTCAAGTCAACTCATGAGCTTTAGAATCACAACTGTCCAGTTGAATGTTAATGTTTATATTTCCTATTAATATTATATTTTGATAATGTGTTAATTATTGCAAGGAAGAGTTTAAAGACTCGATAAAAATATTTACATTTTTAAAAGGCGGGAGGCCTATAAATAGCTAAAATAGTAGTATCTGTGCCAATACTTATTAGAGTTCGGTTGCAGTCGACTATCTTTGGTTCTTCTACGGATACATTAAAATTTAAACTATTCTTAACATAAATAACAATACCGTCGCTTAGGTTATAATTAATCAAGCTTTTGTATATTTAATAACCCCGTAAATGTGGCAAATTGCAATTAGTACAGTTACAGTAGTTATTTATTTTTATTTTTATTCTACGTATATTTTGCGTTAGTACTATTATTGAGTTATTACAAAACGATTGATACTGTTTGCACCTTTCTAACTCACAAGTCCTTTACTCAGACACAGATAAATTATCTAAATCAGAAACAATATTATTAGATTTTAACTTTTTTATTTTGCATATTACAATGCTATTTTAATGTGATAAATATTATTAGACATAATTACTAAAACTGTAAAAATATAATATAATATAGGTCGTAAATTATGCCAACTGCTTTAGTTTCTCAATGTCATCCTTGGTGTCAGTTCTGACGATCACGCCGCCGTTCCTAGTTTTAGCCCTTACGCGCAGTTGCATTTGGTCCGGTTTGATATTTTTTTATACCAGGGTCTTGGTCTCGTCACTTGACCTCATTTTTTCAGTAGGGTATTATAGCTACAGAGTTAATAATGTTGGGATTTATGAAGTTGTTAGAGCTTTTCTTCACTACGTCAGCGAAAGAGTTTGTACTCGCGACCGACTTGGATGACTCTTTTATACTCTTTTGGAGTTCTTGAAGCAGTCGAAAAGATTGTAAGCAAGAAGCGTAGCATGAAGGATTTTTGTGTCATTGTAGATGTTTTTTGCAAAGTATTTGTGGTTTTGTCATACTCAATACATTGCAGTTGTATATTTATGTTGCAATAAATTCAGCGCACAGGCTGTCAAGTGCGAGTCAACTCATCCGTCTTCCTCGAGGACGAATCTTTCTTAAAATTCTGATGAGTATTTTTGATAGATTCGATAATCTCCTTCTGATAGTTAAAAAAGTGCTTCCATAATTGCATAAGGAAAACGAAAATGTCAAATAAAAAAATATATAAGTATAACATCTTGCAATTAGATGATGTTACCGCTGTTGCGATGTTGTCAAATGTCAATTTTCACTGCAGTCCAACTTGCTTGTGATTCCGTAATAAAATTTGTGAATTCACACAATAATGCCACGGTTAATATTATTTAATATGTCAATATCACTTTTGTAAATTAAACTGTCGATAGTCAAAAGACAGATATGCAGGTCTGAGGCCCTACCGCGCAAGTGTCATCGGCATCGACATCGACTTCATTTGACAGATGGATGTGACATATTGCTCTTAATCTCTGGAAAGTTTTCATTTGTGTCAAAAAGAATAGCAGCAATATGTCACATCCATCTGTCAAATGAAGTCGATGTGGATGACACTTGCGCGGTAGGGCCCCTGGTTCTGCACTCGTCTTGTACTCGTTACACGATTGACACCGCACCTCATAACTTAAACCTGCATGCGTAGCATGTGCACCGCGACAAAATTTTCTCGACACTTTTCTCGCGCGAGAGCATTGTCTGTCCCGCTCACACCGTATCAATGCGGTATCAATATGAGCGGTACAGATATCGCGAGATAAAGGTCGACAGCGAGTCGCGGTGCGCATAGTACGCTGGCTGGTGAGACCCGCTTGTGGGAGGCCAGCTAAGCCGATGCGCTAATCGCACTCTGAGATACAAAAATGACCAAAGAGTAAATCTCGAATGACCATATTCTTGAGCTGGTATGCTCTTCAGTAGAATGTTAGATAATGTAAGGTAGTACCGGGATGATAATGCAAGGGAATGTCAATAAATCACTAGAGATGATGCTTTCAACCGATACCCCAGAGTAACTCTATTGTATTAAAATTATAATAATTAAATAAGGCGTGTGAACAAAGTAGGTCGCTAATTTACTATAAGTTGCACATTGTGTTAGCGGCTACTAAATGCACGATGACTCGTACATATGACATGTGCTCACAACGAGATTCATCTCCAAGTCAGTGATGGGCAAGATTATGGGGAAACCACGTGTCGGCACAAGAAAGAAATGGCTCCCCAATATTAAAGAATAAACCATATTGATAGCGAAAAGCATCTGTTTCAATTGGCGAAAAATCGAAAAAAGTATGCGGAGCTGACGGTCTACATTCAGTAGTGGAGAGGCAAGACAAGAAGAAGAAAACTAATAATATTCATTGATTTATGAAATTTTTATGTCTTCAAGAAATAGCGGCAATGTAGTTTGTCCCCATCTCGCAAATGTGCTTCTCGGATAATTGTTTAGCTACGTGGAATCGAAGGAATCGATGTTGTTTTTCAGATGGTGTATAGAATTTTTGTATGATGAAGTAGATGAATGTAGAAGAAGCAAGTGAAATGTCTAAAAATGAGAAAGAACAAATGCCTGCCTACCACTATCGGGAGAAAAGTGTGATTGTACGTAATCGGTGAATAAGTCATAAGAAGCATCGAGGAGAACATACAATTATTATGACATATTTTTTAAGAACATACCTGTGGTCACGTGAGATATTTTCGTACAACACAAAACTTCTGATGCGTTCATGGCCATGTAAAATTTCTCACACTCCAAACATAGCAAGCTTGTGCATGAATAAGGCCTCAAAACCATACAAATGACTGAAATTGAAATGAATGCTGCTTTGATCTGAAAAAGAATCAATTTGTATATAGTATTTAACTAAATGAATAAATTATAAATCAGAAGAAATACCTCCCCAATCCTAATAAATTACCAACCGTTTAATAAACAATGGCTATAAACTGGCCTTCATCTTACGACAAGCTTTACAAATAAAATAATTAATCCTACTCATTAATGTGAAATTTAGGATGTCTGTTACTCAATCACAAAAGCAGTAAAATGAATATGTATGAAATTTGGCACTAAGATGGACGTTAAAAGCCTGAATTAAAACAGAAAATACATTTTATTCTGTTACGCTCACGTTTACGGAATAGTCGATGAAACCGCGGCGACCAGTAAAATATTGTTTAATCAAAGTCAAGAACTTATTTTTTTTTATGAACGACGGGGAGACTCTTAGCCTTCATCATACTTGAAGTAAGTATTGATAAGGCTGAAGATGGAAGCGAGCCTCTCCCGAAATCCTCATTAACTGAGGAACAGGCTACATTTTCTCTTACTGCTGGAACACAAAAATGCTGAAAACATTGTTGTTAATGCCTCACGACTTAGATAAGATGGTGGTAGCTGGTCAGACTGACTTAGATCAAGTCCTACCACCAACCAAACCGAATACAATATGTACCCCCGCTGGGAATTGAACCCCGGGTAGTATAAGCTTTTACAGAAGCCACAACATTGACAAATAAAAGACGTCGTCGCTGAATACAAATCTTACAATATTGTATGAAACAGTAAGAGAACTTAGTCTAATACTAAAGTCAGTATTAGAAAAGATGAATAATTTACTTACCAGAGCAAGATTATTCATGTTTTCGAGATGTATAATGTACACAAGCCATGAAATATAGGCAATAGACATCAACAGATTACTTAAAATATAAAATAAAACCTGAAAAAGACTCATGTTCATTAATATAATTATTATTTTACATAATAAGTAGATTATTTTTTAATAACTTACTAAAGGTCTGAAGAGTTTTTGAAACAATGCATAAGATTCAACTATATTCAAAAATGTTTTAAACAGTTTTCTATTTTTTGCACGATTACTTTGTACATTTTTGCATTTCGATATTTGCTCATCCCTTTTAATTTCCGATATCCATATTAGAGCATGTTTTCTAATCATACTAATTATTTGACTAGCGTAGAGGATATCTATGTCAGATACATTACTTATTGTAAAGCAAAACAACGCATTACACCTCGAAAAATTTAGAGGACCAAAAGTTAAAGTATGACCAACCCATACCATAACATTTAATAATAACAGATATAACACATGACCCCAATTCTTCATAAGTAACGTGGTATTATTGAAAGTATCAGTGGCATTCAACGATCTGTTTACGATTTGTATTTTGGCTAATATTTTGATATAATCTTTGCTGCGGAAGCAAGAAAATATATTCAAAATAATTGCTACAGATCGCCAGCAAAATTCAACAATTACGAAAAACTTATATGAAAACGTATCGTACAACATATTGTATGCCTTAACAAGATTTAGCAAACACATTAATAAGTAAAATGAATTGCCGAAGAGGCACATTATTTTGCCATTTATTCCAATAGGTTTCATAGCACCTTTAGCTATTTCGTATTTTCGAGCAAACATGATTTTTTGTAGCAAGTGTAATGGCCGCAAGGCCGTTTCCATGTCTTTTTCTATGACGTCAATCTTTTTCGAGAACACTCGGCGCCTATACATCGTTTCAGCTTTATTTGTTTTAATGTTAGGTTATTTTCTCTCTATATTTATTTCTCAACCAACGAATTTCACACAAACGACGAGCATTAATGAAATAAAACGCATTATGATATTATCTGTTTTATCTTTTCGTTTGACAGTTTTTGATAAAGTACATTTTCTAGAACTAATTCGTCTAATAATTAGTATGATTAGAAAATGTTTATTCTTTTAAACATTTATCATAGTATGTAATTCGTCTAAGTGAAATATTATTTCATATCAGAAACCTTTTTGCAGTAGGTTCACACTTGCAGCAACATTCAACAATCATGAAAATACTAAACTGAAGACTTTTATTAGCATGTAATCTAACAACACAGAATATCAAACTCATTATTGAGAAAAGTGAATTGCAGAATAGGGAAATAATTTTGCTCTTAATTCCGACAGGCTTTATAGTATCTTTGGTAATGTCGTATTTAGGTGCAAATAGTATTTTCTGCAATATGTGGAAAGGTCGTAAGACCATTTCCATTTTTCTATCTATTACATGAATCTTTTTGGAGAGCACCAGTCGCTTCGGCATTGTTTCAGCTTTTTTTCTCTTTTAGTGTTAGTATACTCGTACCACGCGTACATTAACTACTAGCACTGATGGAATTAATAACTTAAACGTAATATCGGTTCCATCCGTATGTGTTGACATTTTCATTAATTGACTTTATTTTGAATACTCATTTATTTAAGAATTTTACGAGTATTTTCACATATTGACAATATGAAGATAAGACTCCAAATAACAAAATTATGACTGAAAATTATTGTTAAAACTCAATTGTTACTCGTTCATGCAAAAATACTGAATGAATTTGGATAAAAATATACAGGCATACAGATAGAAGAAAGCTTGGATTAAAACATAAACTACTTTTTATACAACCGTGGGTGGCTGCTAGTAAAAAATAATTGTAGCTTTTTAAGGCTCTCGTATGCTCAGACTAAGTTACTTAAAGCCAATTAAAGCATGTGCGAAGAACGTTAAAAAACTGATGGTTCATAAAATTTTAGTACGATGAATAATAAAATTAATTAGGCAAAAAACGCCCGCGACATGTCGTCTCCCATACAATCGTAATACCAAAATAATTTAAAATTTGAGTATGATTGACTGTACTTGTGATATTATTTAGATTAAGGCAGTATTTATCAAGATTTCTATTAAAAAAAGAATACAAAATTACCAAAATACCCAACAAAAAATAATGCCAATTATATTTTTTATAATAAATTGCAATTCGCATTTATTTTTAATTGGGTAAGTATTACGGATTATTTTTTTAAAGGAATAACATAACAAGTACTGAAAATAATGCTCTAAATTCAAATTATTTTGGTTTATGGGCTAGAGCTGACCGGTTGCCGGCCTCTACAATCTGAGTGATTCTATCACAAAGAGCTGTTATAATGAAGCGTGTGAGCATTTGATGTTGGTTCTTGCAGACAAATATCATAAAAACATAATGAAAAAAAATTGTTTATATAACCAACATATACCTACATAGGTATACAAGGTATTGATGATAGAAAAATAAAATAATAAAAACCTGGTATTAGGTAAGTTTTCGGCAGAATAATTAAAAACTATAAAAGTACCTAAAAATGAAAATGAAAACGAAAATATTATTTATTCCATTGAGCATATACATGCATTTTTGAATTGTCAGTTTTACCCAGTTTTTCGTTTCAGACTCTTTTGGTTGACAAGAAAAAACGGACTCAAAAACCTGCGGGACATTCCAGTATTTTGATTAGTCAAACTTACATTTTTCGTGTTATTTTTCAACTTACGTACTTACTTGCAATCTTTGATAAGACGGATCATTTTATCTAATTAAGCATTACAGTTGGAACTGAATTAAAAGTAACTGGACTTTGTGGAACCTTGTTACAATAATATTATATAAAAATTAAAAAATAAAGTAATTGCATACAAATACATCAATTATCTAGTCCACGTAAAGTTTCATCAAGTACTTGTGTTATGGACACAAGATAACGGATAAACATACTTAGGTATATACTTTTATATACCTACATCATATACATATTAAACACCCAGACCATGACAAATAGACCTAAATATTTGTCATTGCACACAAATATTTGTATTGCCCGGGGATCGAACCCGGGTATAGATGCGAAGCCGGTTTTTGTACATTTTTGCATTTCAATGTTTGCTCATCCCTTTTAATTTCCGTTATCCATATTAGAGCATTTTTTGTAATCATACTAGTTATTTGACTAGCGTAGAGGATATCTATGTCAGAGACATTACATATTGTAAAGCAAAACAACGCATTACCCCTCCAAAAATTTAGAGGATCAAAAGTTAAAATATGACCAACCCATATAATAATGACAAATATAACACATGACCCCAATTCTTCATAAGTAACGTGGTATTATTGAAAGTATCAGTGGCATTCAACGATCTGTTTACGATTTGTATTTTGGCTATTATTTTGATATAATCTTTGCTGCGGTAGCAAGAAAATATACTCA
This sequence comes from Chrysoteuchia culmella, assembly GCA_910589605.1. Taxonomy (NCBI): domain Eukaryota; kingdom Metazoa; phylum Arthropoda; class Insecta; order Lepidoptera; family Crambidae; genus Chrysoteuchia; species Chrysoteuchia culmella. The sequence continues at coordinate 12,274,400 of OU342657.1, read as the reverse complement.
AAATAATTGCTACACATATCGCCAGCAAAATTCAACAATCACGAAAACCTTATGTGAAAACATATCGTACAACATATTGTATGCCATAACAAGATTTAGCAAACACATTATTATGTAAAATGAATTGCCGAAGAGGAAAATCATTGTGCCATTTATTCCAATAGGTTTCATAGCACTCTTGGCTATCGTGTATTTTCAACCAAACATGATTTTTTGTAGCAAGTGTAATGGCCGTGAGGCCGTTTCCATGTCTTTTTCTAGGACGTCAATCTTTTTCGAGAACACTCGGCGCCTATACATCGTTTCAGCTTTTTTTGTTTTAATGTTAGGTTATTTTCTCTTTATTTATTTCTCAACCAACGAAAAACAAACGACGAGCATTCATGAAATAAAAAGCATTAACATATTATCTGTTTTATCTATTCGTTTGACAGTTTTTGATAAACGACATTTTCTAGAACTAATTCGTCTAATAATTAGTATGATTAGAAAATATTTTTCTTTAAAAAATGTATCATAGTATGTAATTCGTCTAAGTGAAATATTATTTCACATCGGAAACCTTTTTAAAGTATGTACTTATATGTATGTATAATTCGATGATAAGTAGGGTATGTACATAATTTATCATCGAATTGTAAATATCGATCTCGCAGCGTGCAGCGCCAGTTTGCTTTATTGTACCAGTTGTTGTTAGGCTCTTTAGTGCTAACTCTAATCCAATAGGGGGTCACAATACAATTAGCTAAATGATTTTGTATGATTCAATAATCTGCCTAGGAATATTGTAAAACAGCTAATTATACAATATATACCTCCAACAATATACCGTAGCTATTTAAAGCCGCCATACCGTACAGTTTTGCCAGAGGTATGTATTTCGTATATTTCCCTTCGGTAGATATTTTTCATATTGTATATCAAAGTTGTGCTCCCGGGCAAATTTCAAGATTTTCTGCAATACCACAGAACAATACTTATGCATTTAACAAGGCTATGTAATCAGTATAACTTATATTATTAATCAGTATAGTAGCGTATTAACATCAGTGACACGGCTTCATTTTGAGTTCAGTTACCAAGTCAACAACGTACAAGTTGAAAAGTATTTTGATTTCATTTTGAAAATTGCGATAGTCTTTCATACGTAAAAGAAAAGGTTAGGTTGAGAACTGGAAAAAACAGAAAAAATAAAAGATAACGAAACCATTGATTAATTTTATTATTTGCTCACAATAACATAAACTGTAAAACGACAATAGTATAAGTGATTGACATCGCTGCGTATTTCAGTAAAAAATTTGCATCCACCGCAAAAAACCCAAAAGGACAAAATGTGCTCATCTCGACTTCGATTTTATGAATTATGTTTTTTAAATAACACCTCTCCATCCCTGTAAAAACAAATTCATTATTTTTATGATTTTTAAATTTTTGCATTTTTCAATGCTATTTTTCTACTTATGATAAATTTTAAATAGAAAAATATTGGAAAAAGTCAACTCGGCCACAAGTGAATTCTCAGATGTGAATTCACTTGTGGCCGAGTTGACTTTTTCCAATATTTTTCTATTTAAAATTTATCATAAGTAGACAAATTCATTACTTATAATGATGATACCATATCCAAGCTATAGTATAGCTAAGTATCTTTCGTAATTTTAAAAGAAATTTAGACTTTTTTCCATTCCCCTTGACTCATCTCACATTGCTTTCGGAAATTTAGATCTATTGTAAAATATTTGAATTTTTGGATTATAATAACGATTATTGCAAGGCATAACTGCGTTGCGACGTCGTTTCTCAGAATTTTCCGACACACTGCAATAACGTTGCGTTGAAATTGTATGGCAACGCATCCGATAATTCTGCGATGCGACGTCACAACACAGTTATGCCTAGCAATAAACGCAGTGTTGTGGCCGGGGTCTAATGTCTATAACGGTACTTTGGTTAAGATTGCCCATACCTGCTTTTTCACGAGCTATACGTGTATAACACAGAACCTTCGCCTCGTTCACAGCCATATAGAATTTTTCACACTCCATACATAGTATACATTGGCAAGTAAAGTACCTCATGATTAAACAAGTTACACATATTATCATCAACAAAGATTGAGACTGAAAATTAATGGTGATATCGATTAATATATAGTCTATTTAATATATAATATTAAATAGCATTGTTAGTCAAATGTCTATTATAGAAGCTAAGTCATGATTGGTATTAGACGTTGGTATCGATTTCGCAACATTCGGAATATCCATAGGGAATAAGTATTTGACCGGCGGGGAGGGGGAGGGGGCTATTACCTATCTTTGTAACAGCAACGCGACAGCAGTGATTGAGTGATAATTGCTTTACGTCACGTATCAACAGTGCGGTCTCTACCAAACAAACGATAATTTACAAAGTGCATTGATTTAGTTCCTGTTATTGCTACTAAATTGTTTTTGGCGCTAGCGTCATAGCAACACGCAGCGTCTCACTCTCGCACCTAGGTAGGAGCGCGAGAGAGTGAGTCATCGCTGTACGAACTATCAGCGAGCAATTAGCCAGCAATCACTTAGGTAGTACCATTTTTATTTTGATGTTCCGCAGCAATCGCGCTATTAGGTAATCCTGTTTTAGTTCAGGCTTCGAAAATCCAAACTTTCACATTTTTACTTTTATTAGTGTTAGATTTTTTTTGTTTTAAATTTTTGGTCTTCGATCCAAAATGAGCCGGTAATTTTTCATTTCATTGTTGAAAAAATTAATTTTCACTTACCGAGCAAAAAGTGCCAATCACTATTTTAATTTCGAATGTTATTAGACAAATATTAAGAAGGGACATTACTAAATTCTTTGTAACATAAGATATGACCTGAAAAGAATGTATTGATTATCTTACATGAATTATGCTTTGTTAAAACAACCACATAAAAATGTCCGTTTCTACTCTTAATTACACGTAGTTTTTGTGAAGTTTTTAGGCTTCACTTTTGATTAGGTACATATCTTACATCCTTTTATTAGGTGATAAGTACAAGACATTTCGAAGCTGGTCTACAAGTTTCGGTAGCTCAGCGGTTAGAGCAGTGGGCTGGATTCCCAAAATCGTGGTTTTGATTCCCAGCTGAGATATTTCTTTTTCTATTTAAACTTTATCATAGGATATTTAAAATTATTTTTTGTGACAGACAAAACATATTTCGACTATGTGTCTTTTAGTTGGGAAAATTAACTGCCTTTATATACTTTAACCAAACAAAGATATACTGCCAATGCAGATGCAAAGTTTGTTTTTAATTACTTTAGTCGGTATGTTCTTTATCTGAGTAGTAGATTCTCCTACCAGGCATTTAAACACCCATAAATTTTCCGGTTTTCCAGGTAAGCTGGATTCTTTCCAGTATTTTTCCTAGGTCAAAGGAACCGTAACTAAGACATATGAAAAAAAATATAAACTTTGGTGACCATAAAAAGTTTCAGGATTATCTGGGTAAGAGATTTTATCTCTTTTTCGCCGATATTTACTTACCATGGGTCCAAATACATTTTGGTACAACGCATAAGATTCAAGTATTTGCATAAAAATTATATGCCTTCTTTTATTACTTAAACTTTTGCTTGTATACCGTGGTGAAGTATGCTTAGCACTTGTCATTTCCGATATCCACATAAGTATATTTTTTCTAATCATACTGATAATACGACTTGCATATATGATATCAATGTCAGCTATGTTATATATTAAATTACAAACTAGAGGAATGATATCGAAAATAGATGTAGGTTTAAAAATAAGTAAAAAACTAATCCAAAAGAAGATATTCAATAGCAACAAACACAATACCAAAACCCAGCTCCATTTCACTAAGTCACTGAATACATGAGGTGTACGTAGAGTTCTCTTTACGGTTTCGATATCTGCTATAATTTTTAAATATTGTTTGCTTCGGTAGCAAGAGAACACGCTCAATGTAAACGTTAGACATTTGCAGCAACATTCAACAATTAAGAAAATACTATACTCAAAACTCTTACTAACATCTAATTTAATAACACAGAATATCAAAGTCATTATCAAAAAAAGGGAATTGCAGAAAAGACAAACATTTTTGCTGCAAAATCCGACAGGCTTTATAGTATCTTTGGTAATGTCGTATTTAGGTGCAAATAGTATTTTCTGCATTATGTGGAACGGTCGTAAGACCATTTCCATGTCTCTATCTATTTCATGATTTTTTTTGGAGAGTACCAGTCGCTTGGGCATTGTTTCAGCTATTTGTCCTTTTATGGTTAGTAAACTCGTACCACGCGTACATAAACTACTAGCACTGATGGATTTATAACTTTAACGTAATATCGGTTCTATCCATATGTGTTGACATTTTGATTAATTGACTTCATGTTGAATGCTCATTTATTTAAGTAAGTGGAATTTTACTATTAATTTAATAAATGAAAGTATGTCAGTTTTTTTATTTGTTTGTTTGTTTGATTTTTTACTCTTTCATGTAAAAAATACTGAATGAATTTGGATAAAATTATACGGGCATACAGATAGAAGATAGCCTGGAATAAAATATAGGCTAATTTTTATCCCGATATTCCCACGTGAATGGTATCTACGCGAGTGAAACCGCGCACGGCCGCTAGTAAAAAATAATTGAAGCTTTTTAAGGCTCTCGTATGCTCAGACTAAGTAACTTCAAGACAATTTAGGCATGTGCGAAAAACGTTAAAAAACTGATGGGTCATAAAAGTTTGGTTCGATGAATAATAAAATTAATTAGGCAAAAAACGCCCGCGACATGTCGTCTCCCATACAATCGTAATACCAAAATAATTTAAAATTTGAGTATGATTCACTGTACTTGTGATGTTATTTAGATTAAGGCAGTATTTATCTAGATTTCTATTAAAAAAATACCCTAAAATATCTACCCAACAAAAAATAATGCTAATTACGTTTGCAATTCGCGTTTATTTTTAATTGGGTAAGTATTTATTTTTTAAGGGAAACCTAGGGAAGATAAATACTGTCTTAATCCGAATTACATCACAAGTACAAAAAATAATGATCTAATTTCAGATTATTTAGGTATAACGTTAGTATGGGCTAGAGCTGACCGGTCGCCGGCCTCTACAATCTGAGTGATTCTATTACAAAGAGCTGTTATAATGAAGCGTGTGAGCATTTGATGTTTGTTCTTGCAGACAAATATCATAAAAACAGGATGAAAAAAATTGGATCGTAATATGAACCATTTTTTTTCAACATTTACATACGAGGGATTGATGATAGAAGAATAAAATAATAAAAACCTGGTATTCGGTAAGTTTTCGGCAGAATAATTAAACACTATAAAAGTACCTGAAAATGATATTGAAAACGAAAATATTCTTTATTCCATTGAGTATTTTACACGCATTTTTGAATTGTCAGTTTCAGCCTTACCACCCAGGTTTCAGGCTCTATTGGCGGATAAGAAAAAACGGATACCTGCTGGACATTTCAGTACGGATCATTTTAACTAATTAAAGGGTAATACAATACATTTTAAACTGAATTAAAAGTAACTGGACTTTGTGGAACCTTGTTACAATAATGTTTTATAAAAATTAAAAAATAAAGTAATTGCATACACTACACCAATTATCTAGTCCACGTAAAGTTTCATCAAGACCTTGTGTTATGGACACTAGATAATAAAATTTTATATACATATTAAACACCCAGACCATGACAAATAGACATGTTCATGCACACAAATATTTGTCTTATCCGGGGATCGAATCCGGGTATAGATGCAAAGCCGGTTTTTAACGATTTTAACCAAGCGGTTTAAAATGCATTTTTCGTTATTAACGGTTATTTAACCGCATTATATACTTAATATGGTTAAATTTAAAAACCTTGTATATAATCCGCCGAAAAAACGTTTTTTTCGGTTTCGGTGATACTGGTGTGCATTCCCTACCCGCTACCCAAACGACGACGTTGCCACTTCGTTCAAACGAAGCGGCAACGTCTCGTTTGTTCAAATTATGTACTTAAGTAGGTTTGTTTAACAAGTACCTAGTGTGTATATATTATTTTAGTACGTAACTTATTTACGTTTACGTTAAATTACTCATATTTAAAGCTGGATGATGTATATTTTGTCGTTTTAAATATGATTTCTAAAATCTAAAATGGAATCTTTATTCTTGGATATCGATTTTTCACTTCACCTAGGAGTTTACAAGACAATAAAAAGACAGTTTATTTACCCTTTTTATGTCGCAGTGGGATAATTAACCATTAATAACCGCATTTTGTCAGGAGCTAACCAAAAATTTGGTTAAGTAACGGTAGCTAACGGGTTTTTTACAACTATAAACCCGGGACCTCTGGCGCAGAAGACGGGCTTAGTACCCCCACGCCAAACAAGTCGTCGTGTATTCAGTCGCCAATTTAACAATAAAAATTATATGATATTTTTAACCGACTTCAAAAAAAGGAGGAGGTTCTCAAGTCGACTGTATTTTTATTTTTATTTTTTTTTATGTATAAAAATCTGTTAACAACTGGCGAAGTTATGGTAGAACACCATAACTTCGCCAGTTGTTAACAGATTTTTATAATTCTTTTTTTATCTGAAAGAAAATGGTTTTGGTGGTCTTATATAATTTTTACGAAGATCTGGCTAGTAGTTTTTTCATAATCTTGAAAAATATCAATCACCTTTTGGCAAGTAGTCGTATACCTAGATGACATCATTGTTGTGTATGGGCTGATTTTTAGTGTAAGTAACGGCACATAACGTAACAAAAAAATCTGAAATAAAAACATTTTATAAAAAAAAAACGACTTCAAAAAGTAAAAAATAAAACTTTTGGAGTTCGTGCTAGTTAGCTAAGGCAAAAAAAAATATAGTTAATAGAAGTGCAATGTAGAATGCTTTGGCTGGCACCGACTCCAAAAGTTTTATTTTTTACTTTTTGAAGTCGGTTTGATTTTTTTTTATAAAATGTTTTTATATGCGACATTGTATACAGTGGTTTCTGAAATCAAGAATTAAATTGTTGTTATAAATTTGTGTTTCCCGTTATCGTGGAAAAACAAAAGGTACCCTATGTGTTAGTCTACTATTTGAAGTCCCTACATACCAAATTTCATCCAAATCCGCCCAGTAGTTTTTGCGTGAACGAGTAACAAACAAACAAACTGACATACTTTCTAACATTAATAAATTAGTAGGATGTAAAGATTTATCATGTTAGTTATCGTAGGATCTGATGAAGGACGAGGGAAGGTATTAAAATTTCTCAAAAAATATTTATTTTGAAAGCTTACAATAACATAAACTGTAAAACGACAACAGTAGAGGTGATTGTTATTGCCACGTATTTCACCACAAACTTTGCATCTACTACAAAAAACCCATATGGACTAAATATGCTCATCTCGACTTCGATTTTATGTATTAATTTTTTTAAATAATTTCTCTCGATCTCTGTAAAAGACGAATTTCGTAATTAAGGATAAAAATAAAGAAATATAAATTTTGTATTATTCCCCACACCTTGACAGGCCTTTGTGATGGTCATTTGTATTTTGAACTAGCATCGACCCGCGGTTTCTCCGCGTGGTTCTCTTGAGAATATCAGGATAAAAAGTAAAAAAGTAGTATGACTCTCCGTAATTTAAAAATAAATTAACTCTATGCCAAAAATCAAGGAAGACAAACAAACACACTTTCGCATTTAAAATAAAAGTAAGATTTCAATTCCTTATTGTTAGGGAGATAAGCATAAAACCTATGGGAGTACTTTCGTTTGCCCATACCTGTAGTCTCACGAGCTATTCGTGTATGACATAGAGCCTTCACCTCGTTCAAAGCCAAATAAAATTGTTCACACTCCATACAGAGTATACATTGGCAAGTAACATACTTCATGATTAAACAAGTTACACATATTATCATCAATAAAGGTATAGGCTGGAAAAATATGTAATTGTTATTAAAATCTAGCAAGTAGGTACCTAAGTAATATTTTCATGTGATTTTTTATTTTTGCGATTCCACTTACCGACCAAAAACTGCCAATCAATATTTTAATTAAGAATGTTAATATAGAAATGTAGACAAGGGACATTATTAAATTATTTGTAACACAAAATATAACCTGAAAGCCATATGTATGATATCACAATAAATTATGTTTTGTTCCATAAAAAAAAAACTCGTTTTCGTCGGGAATAACTTACTATGGGTCCAAATAGTTTTTGGTACAACGCATAAGATTCAATTATTTGCATAAAAATTGTATGCTTTCCTTTATTTCTTGAGGTTTTGCTTGTATTCTGTGCCAGAGAATGCTGCTCATCATTTCTCATTTCTGATATCCACATTAGTACATTTTGTCTAATCATACTAATAATACGACTTGCATATATTATCTCAATATCAGTTACATTATATATTAAATAAGAAACTAAAGAAATGCAACTGTAGATAGTTTCAACTTTAAAAATGAGAAGCAAACAAATCCAAACGACGGCATTCAATAGTAACAAATACAATACTAAAACCCAGCTCCATTTTACTAAATCACTGAAAATATGAGGATGACTTAAAGTTCTCTTTACGATTTGAATTTCAGCTATTGTTTCGAAATATTGCTTGCTACGGTAACAAGAGTAAATACTTAATGTAAATGTGAAACATTTACAGCAACATTCAACAATTAGGAAAATATTATGTACAGGACTTTTACCGGCGAAATCGAATGAAAGAACACAATTTATAATACTCAATAATACGAAAAATGAATTGCCGAAGACGCAAATAATTTTGCTTTTATTTCCGACGGGTTTCACAGCATCTTCGGTAATGTCGTATTTAGGTGCAAATAGTAATTTCTGCAACATGTGGAAAGGTCGTAAGACCATTTCCATGTCTCTATCTATGACATCAATCTTTTTGGAGAACACCATTCGCTTGGCCATTGTTTCAGCTTTTTTTCTTTTATGGTTGGTATACCACGCTTACGTAAACTACTCTGTTTCTCTCTCTTATCGTATGAGGATTAGTGGCCACCTCTGGTGTCAGAGTTTAATAAGCCGGTTGCTATAAAAACTTGGCTTAACAACTGACAACAGCCGGGACCGACACAAAATATTAGAATTTATGAAATGAAAAACATAAACGTAATATCTATGACATTTTGATTAATTGACTACACTTTTAATGCTCATTTATTGAAGTGGAGTGTTATCTTCACATTATTGACAATGTAAACAAAGATATTTTCAGTAAGTAATTTTATTTTCGAAATCATTAATCAATGTTTTTTCTTATAAGTTACGTAGTTATACAGTCTTTGAGTGATAAGATGGATCTTTTTATTAAAAAGATTAGGGTTTTAAACGGATGGTTTTAGACGAAATTATAGGTAACTGGACTCTTGGTTGTTACAATAACTTTGAATTGTTTTCTGTTACGATATTTAACGCATCTCATTGTTGTTTCTTTATTAAATATAAAGTAAATTAAATATTGTTTAATGTGCTTAAATGAAAATAAAAAAAGGAATCACAGCTTTTTATTTTTATAAATGTAAGATAAATAATAATGCGTAGTTTGAAGACATTGAAAATTTTTTAAACAACCTTTTTTCTTTGTATGTTGTATCCACGTCCAGTGTATGTTGTGTTATTGTCACTATTCATACATCAGTTGGGACTAATAAAGAAAGAAGGAAGGTCATAAAAATACACCAGAACATTTATAATCCAAAAAAAAATTAACCTTAAGCTTATATGGACCTTTAAAACTTTACATCATGTTGCCTCTGAGCGACTCCTGCGTCTGACTTATATATCTTTAGCGCAATGTTTTGACGTACTGCCTAACTGCGTGGGGTGGAGCTAGTAAAGATCAATTTCTTGATTTAGAGAGAGCTCAGCGATTATTACTAAAGGTCATGTATTTTAAGCCACGTGAGTTCTCAACCGACAATCTCTACTCCTCTTGTGATTTGTTATCTGTCAGGAAATTATTTATTTTGAACACTGTTCTAAGTAAGCACAAGTCAGTACCAAAATTATAAAAATAATTCTAGAAGAAAACGCAAATTAGCGACAGAAACACAAGTGAAGTAAATTTTTGCGGCAAGACAATACTTCTCTAGAGCTGGTGTCATATACAATAAAATAAACAAAGAGCCTGATATTTACTAATTAATTAATTATGCAAGATGCAAAATTGTGTTTACTGAGTGGTTTAAAAATAAAAGTTATGATGAAATAGAAATGTATATAAGTTAAGTACTGATTTGATTTTTATTGTTTTACAAAACTTACATAAACATACGCACGTACACACACTCACAAACACACACACATACACATTCACACATATGCATACACATATAACAAATGCATGTAAAATCATGTAATAGCGATTATAATTAAGTAAAAGTAAAAATATAAATAAAAAAGTAGGAAAAATAGCTATAGGATTGTTGTTGTAGTTTTAATTTTGAATTGTTAATTTTTATACTGTTATTTTAGTAATACCTAATATTTAGTAATATTTAAATTATTAATACGTAATACTTACTTATGGTTTAGTCTATTATTGTTATCATGCTATGGAAGAGCGGTGCTGCCTAACACAAGCATATCTGCTTAAAGGGGGGCACCAACTACTTAAGACTATATTAGATTCAGTTACTGAAATAAACTTTTTTGTATTATATTTGTATTGTATAGTAACAACATAATATTTTTTTCAAGATCTTTATGTTCCGTAATGCCGGATGCCAGTTCTTCAGTGGTGGTGGAGAATTGCTTTTCTACATTGAGCTTTTTCATAACAAATCATCGTTGACTATGCGGATGTACCCAGTTATGTCTTATACAAAGAAATATAAATCCTGAGTAATAACGCCTGGAATACTATTAGTCCACTCAACGTATAGTAATGGGGTGTTGAGTGCGTGAGCTGGAACCTAAGCGATTTCTTCAGAAAAATGTTCAGGGTGCACAAGGAGTAAACATGCTAAAAGTCCCTAAATCTAGGAGGTGCGCCGGAGTGGGTTTGAGTTTTTCGCAAATATATTAAACGGTGCTTCGTAGCGCAAAATTATCTTGTATGTAATGAAAGGTCATCATTTGTTTTACAATTTCTAACTTGTACTCTTTTTCCGAATTCCTACCCTTTGTAACTACACGTACCGAAAAAGTTAACATTTTCGAAGTAACGACCTTTATCAAACATTGCCTGCTACTTCATTCGCGTTATTTAGGGATGAAAAGTAGACTACAATATTGATGTAAAACTTTATATTTTATGCCTTGGCTGATATTATTTGCTTTTTGTGTTTTTGTATAAATTTTTTAAATAAAATAAGTCTCGTACTAACCGCCTGGCCACGGGACATTCGCCAATGCGAATATTCGCGCGGTGCGAATGGCGAAGCGTCTAGCTGTATAGAAATGTATGAAGGAGGTTCCTTCATACATTTCTATACAATATGAAGGGAGTTCCTTCATACATTTGTTTTAAGTATAGTAGCAATGTAGGATAGTGACGTTACGAATATTCGCATTCGCGAGTATTCACTTATTTCTTGGTGTTCGCATCGCATTGGTAGGTATTCGAAAATATTTTGCGAATATTTAGCAAATATGAACATCACAAAAACACAGATTGTGAAAACAATATTAGGCAAACAAAATAAAGGCATAAATTTCTTTTCATTTCAAGTAAAAGACTCACTTAACAATTTATGTCTCTCTAGCTGCGACTCTCCAATCAATCAGCCTTCACTTTTATTGGTATTATATTACCAACTATTAATATGTTATCTAATTATAGTTTTGATGTCTTGGTTTACACTTCTTCGAAAAAAATTTAGACTTAAAAACAAAAATTACATTCATGTCTTTAAACTTTGTAAGAAGGTTACGTTTTCTTTTCTTTTTCTTATTTCATTGAATAACCAGTAAACCTAATTAAACAGGAAAAAAGAAATTTTAAACTTCATAACTAACAGTTACGAAGCCTTTTCTCCTTCGAGTCTAGATATAAATACTGAATATGTATTCACGTTCGTATACGTATTTACGAATATCAGCTGCAGATATTCGCATTCGCATTCTGTAGGTACTTTTAGTTTTTACCGACTTCAACAAAAAAGAAGGGGGGGGGTATTTTTTTTTTTTTTTGTCTGATGTATGTATACCGATTACTCCGGTGTTGGTGATCCGATTTTAATAGTTGTTTTTTTATTCGATCGGGTACACTGTCAATTTGGTCCCATATAAGTCTCATTGAGATCCGATGATAATCTAATGTCATGGAAGTCATGAAACAATTATATCATCCAGGTAATTGTTAGATTCTTGTTCGAGCTGAAGTTTCACGCAATAATTATAATTCTTTTTTATCTGAAAGAAAATGGTTTATGTGTGGTCCCATATAATTTTTACGAAGATCTGGCTAGTAGTATTTTCATAATCTTGAAAAATATCAATTACCTTTTGGCAAATAGTCGTTTACCTAGATCACATTATTGTGTATGGGCTGATTTTTAGCGTAACGGCACATGATGTAACAAAAAAATCTGAAATAAAAACATTTTATAAAAAAAATTCAAACCGACTTCAAAAAGTAAAAAATAAAACTTTTGGAGTCGGTGCTAGCTAGCTAAGGCCAAAAATATATATAGTTAATAGAAGTGCAATGTAGAATGCCCTGGCTGGCACCGACTCCAAAAGTTTTATTTTTTACTTTTGAAGTCGGTTTGAATTTTTTTTATAAAATGTTTTTACTAGCTCTAGGCTTATGTTTTATTTTAAAGTCACCAAATGTTTGATGACTTTAAAATAAAACATAAGCCTAGAGTATTTCACCGATTTATTATAAATAATAATATTTCACCGATTTACTTCACACAAACAATGAAATGGTAATATTATGTTAAGCAATAAACTAGCTTCCAGTTATTGATGAGTGCTTCGATCATCAAATCGAATGATACCTGTAAGTAATTTTTTCGAACTCATTAGGTAAAGTGAATAAAATTATTTGACTAGGCGGCAAGCACGGTAGTTCAACTTAATGGTTTTGAAGCCTTTCGAGGATGGCGATTTAGCTAGAGAAACTGAATTTATAGAGATTGAATGTGATGTGAGGTAAGACATGGTATTTTGTAGGTAATCTTTATAATATATCAATGAAATGCCGTGCGTTAGTCTCGCTTATACTCAAGAACGGCTGGGCCTATTTAGCTGATTTTTGTTTTAGGAATATTTATTCTGTCGTAGTCCGGGAATGTTTTAAAGGTGAGAAAATATGAAAAAATAACGAGGTAAAATAAACATGTCAAATAAAAACAATTTCATTTTATAAACCGTTAAAACCAACTTACCTGTCAAATATAGTGTCACTGGATTGACATATTTGATGGTGGGCAAGGCAAAGAATATATACACTTAGCCAAGGTGATACAAAGATCACCGGGGTTATCTAGTATTATTTTGAAATATTTCATTCTTAGCCTAGTGTGTCATCAACTTTGTGAAGAACTTCTGGGTTTACCGTCTCTATATAATATATAAATTATCCACGAACGGTTCATTTTTATACGGACAGATAAAATTTGACTTTTATTAACCCAGCGAGCGAAGCATCTCAGTTTCGAGATTGACTAAAAATTCTTTTGTTTGTCTGTCAGTCGGTCGCTCTGTCAGTCTGTTCACGAATACAGGCCGCATTTTACAACCGATTTTAATGAAAATTGGCACACAAGTTCCTTGATTTAAGAATTTTTATCAAACACGATTTTTGATTGAGGGAAAAAGGGAAAAGTTTGCTGTAGCGTTATTTATCCATAGATTTCAATAAAATTTGAGAAGCGATGAGAGAAGATGAGAAGGACTTCATTCTACACAAGTTGTTGAGAAAAAAAATCAAAGAGGAGGAAGTCACGAAGGAAAAGTTTACAGCGTTATAATTTTGGACGGTTTTTTTTTTTTGATAATTTATGGCTTCGTATACAAATCCAACTACACAGTCTACACCGTCTTTGCAAGACGACCCATAGACACCAGATTGACCTCCTAGGATCAAAGGAGAATAATTATACGAATAAGTACGAGTCTAAGCGTTTTTGCGGACTCAATATTCATGATAGTGCACAGTAGCAAACCGCATAACTCACAGTCATTCAAAAGAAAGTGGTTTGTGACAATTTTATTTACTTTCTTGCAAGTTTCATGTTAGTATTTAAACTTTTTATTTACCCATAATGTTGTTTTTTATCAGATATTGCGAAAAAATATTTAAACAAGGTTTAGTTAGTTGGTGTATATTTTTTAGGCATAGTTTTAATCTCCTACATGGTCTTGGTTAATTAATATTAGGAATATCAAATATTGGAAATATATATAAATAATAAATATTAAGTTAATATAAAGCAATATAAAAAAGTACGTGTTTGAGTCAAGCCGTTTGACCGTTTTAGGGGGCTTCTTTTGTACAGCGCCATCTAGGTAAAAACTGTGATACTACATCTTAAGCAACACGCACAGTGCAAAAGCACACCAGCCGTGTGCACGGTCTGTATACCGACTAACTAGTTTAATTTTTTTTCTTTAGATGGCGTAAAAACACTTTTCCGGATTTAATTTAATGAGCGACAGCTTTTATTCATCTAAACAGATATTTAGGCAATTACAACCTATTTAACGATTCTAGTTGTGAAGAAAAAAATTGGTAAGTACCTAAAGCCGTAACGGCCACATCCGTGGTCTCGTACGGTGGTGTTTGTACAACGTATGCCGCGCCGGTATAATCAGGAAACGTGTGTACTGAAAATGAAAAGGCCACCGAAAGTCAGGAAATCCAAAAAACCAACTTCAAAAAGTAAAAAATAAACTTTTGGAGTCGGTGTCAGCCAAGGCATTCTACATGCACTTCTATTAACAATATTTTTGTTTTTCTTGCCTTAGCTGGCACCGACGCCAAAAGTTTTATTTTTTACTTTTTGAAGTCGGTTTTACATTTTTTTTATAGAATGTTTTTTATATCATAATTTTTAGTAACATTAACATCATTTGCCGTACTTACACAAAAAATCAGCCCATACACAATAATGATGTTATCTAGGTAAACGACTACTTGCCAAAACGTAAATTATATTTTTCAGGATTATGAAAAAACTACTAGCCAGATCTTCGTAAAAATTATATGGGTCATTTGAACTATGTTCTTTGAGATAAAAAAAAGAATTATTAAAATTGGTTGACAACGACGACGTTATATTAAAACATACATAAAAAAAATATTCAGTCGACTAAGAACCTCCTCTTTTCTTTCCTTTTTTCAAGTCGGTTAATAAAACATAAAATAATACAAAAAAATTAAACCAGCTGAAAATAAATACAAGTTGTTTTATAACCAATGAACAGTTAGTACTCGCTATTTTCATATTTAAACTATGTAAGTAACTAAAAGTAATGTAAACATGACTGGCCCTAAAAACTGGTCTATAAAATGAAATAACGTGTGATTTAGCGAACTTAATTATAATGAGCTGACCTTATTCAATATACTCAATACTTTATGGTTTTTCCACAATATTAGTAAGTTCTTAAATTTGATTTACATCTTATGATAAATTTTAAATAGAAAAATATTGTAAAAAATTAACTCGGCCACAAGTGAATTCTCAGATGGGAATCGAACCCATGACCTTTGGATATCCGGTCCAATGCTCTAACCGCTGAGCTACCGAGACTTGATTTACATCTCTCATGTTCGGTAAGTAGGCTTTTATTACCTCCAAATGGGGCTTGTAGGTGACTAATTAGCGCTCTAGGGTAATAATGTAGCTAGAAAAGCCCTAGGGCGGTAAGTAATAAAAAAAAAACACTTCTTTCTTTCAAAAATTTCGCGTACATCTAACCATCATACTGGCAATAGACATCATGCATTCAGCCCAATGACCAAAGAGGTCGCTTTTCTATCAGTCATACATTTTAAATATCGAATGGCGAAGCTCAATTTCTAACTTGAAAAAAAAAATTAAAAATTTCTTTATTAATTCTTTTTAATGAAAAAAAGGCGGGAATAGAAAACTTTTACTTTAAATATTGATTGTTTTTGGGATTTTACTCATATCACTATAAATTTCAACAAATAAAATGTTTTATTCTTGTAATGCCGGTTTTTTTCTACTTACCTCACAATCGAGATGTAAAGCAGAATAGTTACCTCCGGTGTAAGCATCAATGATGGCTTACAGGCCTTGGCTACTAATCTACTATTATACTATTCAGAAGAGTACAGTCACGTGCAATGATATATAAACACTAAGCAACCTTGTCACATTACAAATTGAATGACATTAATTGTGGACAGAGAGAGCTTTGTTTCCGTGTGAGTCAATACGTTAAAGTTGTAAAGAGTATATACATGTCATTGTACGTGACTGTACATACATTTGTACTGTATATTTTTTTTGTGTTGGGGGTTTTGAATTTTTTATAAAGTAATGCGCACAGAATAATGATCCAATATTTAAATGAAAGTATAAAACAAATAACTTATTATTACCGTAAAAACGAATTTTAACACCATCATGAGTAGTACTGCTTTCGTATTATAATATTTATTAATTTCACGTTTATATAAAATAATTTAACCTGTTATCACCGTGTCTTCAAAGATTTTAAATCGGATGCGAGTGGATGCGACCACAGTATAAAAATGTCGAGTAGGTTGTGGACAGAATGCGTTACTTTAAAAGGTACATATATATAATTTTACGCTCGCTCGCACATAATACTAGCTAGGTAACAGTGGCTAGCAATACTAAATATGGAAACTCAAACATTTTGTTCACTTTGCAAAGAACTGCCTGTTATCCACGTAGATATAATCGGGGAACTTCCCGGTTGATCAGTAAAGTTTTTTGGGAAACGTTTTCTCGGAAAGTACTAAGGTTAAAGAAAAAAAATATTCAAATGAAATACCCGTTAATGTTCTATCATTTGTGATATAAACGTTTTGTATATGTCGCAGGATAATTAGATAAATCGGCTTTTTGCGAAAATCCTAGTGATATTGCGAAAACACGGATAATTAGACAATGGTGTTCTCATTTCTCAATACTACTGAAAAAAGATAGGATTTTTGCGAAAAAAACTGGTTGCCTTAGTAAGATTACGAAAAGAATCCCTGGCTATTACGAAATAAGAACACTGATTGGCTGGTCGGACCGTCCAAAATAAAATCTTCTTTGATTGGTTGACGACTTGACGTTTCAAATGTCAATCTATTCTTTCACGTGTAGTAAACTTTCAAGGAACCAATCAGAATAAGAGTTAGCAAGCAACCAAAAATTAAGCCAATCAGAGTAAAGAATATCCAATGTTACTAAAGCAAAAAGTATTTTTGCAAAAACCCTATCTTTTTTCAGTAAGATTGAGGAATGTCAACAACATTATCTAATTATCTGGGTTTTTGCAATATCTCCAGGATTTTTGCGAAAATTCTATTTATCAATTCCTCCTACGACATATAGATCTATTACTTTTTAAAATAAAGCCCCTACCAAAACTCTACTGGTCAACCGGGAAGTTCCCCGACTGTACTTATATTTAACTAACTACTGACAATAAATTAATGACATAACTATTATGATCTATTTGGTGAATCACTTTGATGGGACTTCAAACAGGAAGCCGATGGGAATCGGTATGTATAGACCCTTTGCCACTGCTAGGTACTAAGTAGTGAGTTTGGCCTGCGATTGTGACGGTTAAGCAACTTTCGCAGTGGCCGGTCATAGAATGGGTGACCAAAAATTTCTTGCCTCGAGCTCCTCCGTAATGCCCGAGATACACGAGGCTTTTTTAGTATCCCTAAGCCAAGGTACTAGCTTCATGTCACCTGCAAAGCTAGTATGTTTTACGAATGCAGTTCATTTTTTCAACGATCAGTGTTGTATTAGCTTAAATTTTAATGGCATCATGTAAACATCAATAGCATGTTCCAAACCATTACAGCAGGTCAGGACAGTAGGTACAGTTTACTAGCTTGCTATCCTTGCTTGAAAAACTAGCCTCGTGTATCTCGGACATTAAGCATATAGTACTGGTTGTATTAGCAGTCGTTAGAACCGCTTCCATCACGTTCGTTAAGTAAGCCCCTATTCTACTATCCCACCTGGCCATCCCTAGGTGCGAAAAGTGTTTTTTTTTTCCACTCGTCCCATCCAGGTGGAATAAGTGGAACATTTCAATTCCATCTGTTCCACCTACCCCACCTGGCCATCGTACCTGGGAGGCAATCTTCTTACCCCAGAGCCCCGGCCGCTAGAAAGGTAGACGATGATGAATAGTATGATTGCGATACGAATTTGGACGATCCATGACTATATCCACTCCGCCAAGAAGAAGAATGAATATGGATGAATGGAATACATAAGTCATTTTTTATTTTAAGCGGTGCTCAAGTAGACTTATGTGCAGAAATTTAATAGTAGATTATGGACTAAAGGGATAAAGCAGTGTCTTACGTCACGGGCAGCATATTGAATCCTGAGCGAAATGAATTCGGGAATTACAGTAAAAATCCTGAATGAAGCGAAGGATTCAAGTCTGCCCAAGGCTAAGACACTTTTATCCCCGAGGAGCATACTATACTTTATACATCTACTGTGCCTACTATGACGTTAAATCAAAAAGATATTATAAATAATAAAACTAATAAATGACAACAATTTTTTCTTTAGATATTTAGTTCCGTAGGCAATGCAATTTCAAAACACATTCACAATTTGATGATTTGCCATTGCCATGTTTTACTGAAAAGTAAGACAAAACACACGAAAAAGCATGGAAATGAAAGAGATAGCTATTGCAATATATTTGAATGAGTGCACAATATCAGATAATTCCAATTTCAAATGTTTTCTTGGTGCTAAGGACCCCGATACATACATGTTTATATTTTTCGTAGGAGTAAAGTCTCTTTGAAGAATTAATTTTATAGTTAAATACTCATTGGACCAGGAAGTTATACCTAGAAGAGCCTTGTTTTTTTTTCGAAACTATTTTTGATTGAAGTTTTTGTTGACATTTTAGCGTTCCAAATTTAAATGTTGTCATAATTACTTAAGGGAAATTCCATACAACATTAGCTCCCTCCGGGCATTATTAATATTAATAGCTTACTTTCAAATTGAGAATACTTGATATTTAATACGTGCTACAGGTGCAGGTGGTGTGTTAAAAGTATTATTTCAATTATCTCCTATGTCACATAATTTCAAAATTAATTTTGCTCAGAAATTTAATTGTCATAACCTTGATAACTTCTTTTTTTAATATTAGAAAAAGAATGACTCTACACACAAGTATTAAAACCCCCGCGACTTTTGGATGTCTTTGGTTTTTATACCCTTATCTATAATTATTTTAATTTTCTTAAATCTTGTTTCTATACATCTACTGTTCTAACAGCCCACCTGTGTCCCTAAGTATGTATAACATGAAAACACTCACGGAAGTATTACGGTATACCGTTAGTTCGTTTTGTCCGTCAGTCTGTCGTAGAACGCAGTAACCGGCGCGCGCTAACCCGCGGTTAAAAGTTAGCTTACCGTTTTCTATAGGGTGGAGTTCTTGATTTTCTTTAACGGTAAGTTTGATAGAATTCATTTTTTTATTTCTTTAATGGTGAAACAACCAGTATTTTTTTTAATTAAAATGTATTTTTTTAAACTTTGATTGGGTTTCATTAAATTGAAGATGAATTTTGTATTATACATTTGACTAGATCGATGAATATTTTTATCGTTTGGGGAAAAATAAACTTTACACCATACTTAAATGCGTTTACAATATACTGAAAAATATGTTAGAATATTTTTCAGTATATTGTAAACGACCTCAGTTTTTTGTAGTAAAACTAAATTTGGCAATAATAATAAGAAAAGCTTTATTTACTTTTATTAAGCAAAACTAAGTAAGTAACCATTCTTTGCATTTAATTATTCAAAATAGTTTAGCAAGTAGGTTAGGCACTTGTCTTGATGATGAGTAGTAAAACTTAAAACTTAGACATATCGAGAATGTTATTGGTACAAAACAGAACTTAATAAAAACCTACTTAAATTTTTATTCTTTTCTCGAAAATTATCTTTCAGAGATTTATTAGTACGTAATTTAAAAAAAACAAGAGCGATGAGATCGTACTTTTTTTGTCGATGGTATACTTTTTTATTAAACTGTCTTTAGGTATAGTTGGATCTTTAAATTGTTCTTATATTAGGCTTTTTTTGTTATTATATAATTTGAAGCATCGTTTCGTCATTCGTCTAGAAAAGTATAGAACATTCAGTTTTCTTTTGCGCGCACACGCATCATCAAGATTCTTGATATTGCACTGACAATTAAGAAATGCATGACAAAAAACAAAATGAAAATTTAAGAGCTTTTTTAAGGCTATAATATATGATTATTATCGAAACTAGTGCTGAACTTATTTTTAAATTTAAGCTCTCACTACTTTTTACATATAAAGTTTAAAAATTAAATTTACATTGCTGTTTCAAACACAAATTGTAAAACGACTAGAAGAAAAAAAATCATCTCTTTAGTTTACCTTCTAATCTAAGTACATTCAAAACAAGTAGGTACCTAGCTCTTTTTAATAACACCCAGTCAGTGGTTTCTTTTGTTTTATTTGTTAAAATTACATATACTTTGTTTTGTTTTGTGAGTATTTAGTCCATGTTTGCCGGTGAAAGTGGCTATGGATGAGTGTACCTTGCAACTGCAGTATGGTGTGACACTTTTGGTAGGGTTGGTCAAATTTATTAATAATCGATTATTAATAATAAATCAATTATTAATAACTAGTAGCCGCAGTTTCACTTGCGTGGTTTCCGATTCCATGGGAATATCGGGATAAAAAGTTTCAACTAACTCTGTGCCTGAAATCCGATTGGTTGCTTACTTAGGGCGTGAAGGAAGGACAAACAAACACACTTTCACATTTATAATATTAGTTATGAATAAGATTAGGACTAGCGACCGTCCGCGGTTTCACCCGCTTAGTTGGGTTGGTCGGATGCAAATGTTTCCTATGTTTTAATCCAAGAAACTGTCCACGTGCCAAATTTCATTTAAATCTGTTTTGCCGTTTTTGTGTGTTTGAAACAATCAAATCTAAATCAATCCAAACTATTGTAATTATACAAACTTTTTTATTTACAAAACTGGTTTACAATGTTTTCATTATATTTCTAATTAATAGCACAATATGTGATATATTTTTTTTTTAATTTATTTGGACTAATTATTAGTAATGCTAGTCTTCCTTCCATGACTTTGTTCGTATGGAATTCGGATATATCGTGCTTTATTCTATCGCGCTCTATAGGCATCACTTCGAATTTCACGTTAAATATATTTTTTTCGAGCAGAAAATTGAGTGTATAGTGTTCAGCCGAGAAAATCGCATTAACAATATTAGTGCCATAGATATTCAGCATACCTTAAACATGATTCATCGAAATGAAATGGTATTTGTCATGCGCTGATTATCCCTATATTATATAGGAAATTGCGAATATCAAACATCGTTTTCTTTAAGGTTTCAATATATTTTTGAGTTAAGAGTAGAATAATTCATCAATAACTTTACTTTTGGTTGTTCATTAGCAAACAACAGGTTTATTAAAAAACTTCTCTCATAAACAGAATACAATCTTCTTCTTCTTATCGAGTGAGGATTAGTGGCCACCTCTGGTGTCAGAGTTTATCAAGCCGCCTATAAGGCCTCTGACTTGGCTTAACGACTGTAATCAAATGACAACAGCCGGGACCGACGGTTTAACGTGCCCTCCGAGGCACGGAAGCGCTCAGTTACGGTCACCCATCCGACATCTGACCGGGCTGAACTACAAAATACAATTTAAGAAACGCATACTGGGATGCGTAAGCTAAAATGTGTTAAACAAGCCAATGCTTTTTTATCTGACTTAGTCGCGTCATTCTGGATAAATTCCATGTTAATGTGATGAACATCCTCTAATTTCATCTTAGAGCTTTAGATCTTGTGCTAGTCTGAAGTCAAGTAAAGCTTTAATTTAAGCTCTAAATGAAGTTTGTTTTATTAGAGCAAGAAGCTAATTTTTACAAAACTCATTAGGAAATATGAATAATTTTTTAAGTATCTAATTAATGTGTACACATAGATAATTTTTTTTGCGAGGGTCTATGTCAGGTATTGAATTTTCTTTCATATCTACGTGGGACATCATTCATCATCATTGCGAAAAAATAGTAAAATCGGTTGAGTGGTTTTGCCATATCAAATGGTCAGACCTAAAGTGGTATATAACATTTCACTATACAATACGTTATTATAGGGCAACCCTTAGCCTACCTTTGAATATCTCTACAGTTTAGAAATTAAGGTCACTTTCCCCCTTAGACCTTCGAAGGGCACTTTCATCGGAAAATCTATCGCTGCATCGATAACTGCTTTATATATTAAATTTCACTTGTTATTAAAGTAGGCTGTGACGTCTGTATAAGTTTATGCTCTATTATTTTCTATTATTTAACTTTTTTTATAAATATTATTTATCAGTAAAATGCGCGTCTAAATAAAGCGTAGTCTGCGAGACAAAAGTCTTGATTACTACCAGAAAAAAAACAGTGTCGGTTCGAATGTAAATTTGCACACTAACATGCGTTTTTATGGCGGGTTCTGTTCCTTAGTAGAAATTCGCAGACTGCCGCTTCGAAAATGGGTTATAATGACCCAACCTGAAAGTCGATGTCTAAGGTAGAGGGTTAGGAAATGCTAACACTTTAATTGGGCCACCCTTTAATAATAATAATGCAAATTATTAATAAACACTGATCCAAGATAACTACTATCGATGGCGACACTGATAAATTGATGACTGATTAAACAACCCGAAATAGCTAAAACTACTATTACTGATATATATATATTGTCAATCGTACAAAATAATAACAAATTCTGCTCTAATCTAGCTAAATATAGATTTTAAGAAGATACTAATAGGATGCTTCTGTCGCCTGAACCAAATACTGATCACGAATTAACGGAACATAATATGTCCAAACAATAGGCTGACATAGTTTAAAGAAAAATAGTATAATGAACACCGTTGTAAGGTTTTGAGGTTAAAGAAACTACAGTTTCAAAAGACAAACAACTACAAACAGACAAGGATGCTGATATTTGATGTCTTTGAGACACAGATAATTTTGGATAGCATAGTGCAGTTTTCGGTCGCGAGTAAAGAACAAAAATCGTAGAAATCGTAGATTTTTATGTAAATATTCTGAGCACATTG
Organism: Chrysoteuchia culmella; assembly: GCA_910589605.1. NCBI lineage: Eukaryota > Metazoa > Arthropoda > Insecta > Lepidoptera > Crambidae > Chrysoteuchia > Chrysoteuchia culmella. Next base: position 12,251,006 of record OU342657.1, on the reverse strand, counting down.
TTTAAATGCTTAGATCGGATCATTACTTTTACATTTACTTTCAATAAATCGAGGTACATACAATAAAAACAAACATTCTTCGAGGTGATAGGAACATCTTAAAAATTTAGCGAATTCAATGTTAAAAAAAAAATACATTAAACTATTTTAAGTCAGAGTAAATCATATGAAAATATGTATTCGAGTACTTATGTGGCATGCTATCTTGCTACACCATAGTTGATTGAGTGGACAGCCTTTTAAGTACTAGATAAACAAACATTCTATATGATGTAAGAATTCAGACCTTCAAAAAGATCAACCACGGCTTAATCATTTAAATGTCACAGTATTTAACATAGAGTATCTAAATAGCCTTTCGTATTGCCAGATTTTTCAATCGAGTTGTTAAATAAGTTGGGTTTCGTTTGTTTTCTTATAAGCATTTTTTTACTTTCCCTACATTGGCAATGGTTCTGTTTGCTTATTTACGCAATAATTTATCTTCACTATATTGATGCACTTGACACGAAATCGCATTTTGACAGATGATCCGTGGATTACAAAATTAAATTTAAAGTAACCAAGTAGACCATTTGAATTCAAACATATTGTATCCTTGACATAAGTAAACTTCTTAAAGTCATCAGAAAACTAAATTGATGGCCTAAAAATGTGACCGACCACTAAGGTTACTTTTTTAGGCCATTAATTGGTGGTTTTGAAAGAAGATGACACACAATGAATCCGAAACCACCATTTTACTGGAGCCGTTAAAGTAGTACACAGTATGACGGTGAAATTACCGTACATTTTTTTGCGTAAACAATAAAGTATCAATTCACTTGACAAAAGTGTCACATACTAACACCATGGTATTACAACCTTCGGAAATTGGTCTAATCCCATTATAAGTTTCGTCTTTAGGGTCTAACAAATAAGGTCTATTTTGTGGACGCATATCGATTGTAGTACTATCATAAGTCGAAAGTGTTTCCTATTACGATGAGCCGTCACATTGCACATAACTTGCTATTTATTGTTGTGACTCCTCCATTACTTCGTTACGCCGTTTTGCCTTCGAAACGTTAGCTGCACTATTTTGACTTGCGTCATATTATTTGCACATCGTAATACGTTTTGGACTTCTTAACTGTGTCAAAATGTTTACTTGAACTTTCATCGTTACTATGTTTTTGGATACTCATTTATTTATTACCTAATGATAGCCTCTCTCTCTTGTACAATTTGTAATATTCTATTTGAAAAAGTTTTCCTTATTATTCTTCAAAGAAATTAACTTTTTTTAACGAAATCACATAATTAGATCATTATTGCTATCCTTTTCACGTTCTCAAGAACGTGTATTTGAGTTGTCTTTAGAATAATCATTAAGTTTAGCTTCTAATCTCTTCAAGTCACCTCGTTCTAAGTTAGTTCTCGTCATTTTAAACCAGGAACTCATCTTCACTATTTTGAGATAAATAATCTAGATATCTTTAAATATCAAATGAGTTTTTCCTTTGCCATGTCTAGCTGCAACTTTCTGCTAAGCTTCATAGACTTCTTCAATAAAGTTTATTTTTTATTTTATATCTCAATCACTTTAAAAATATCAATATTGTTTTAGGTATGTTTGAATAAGAAACAAGTAATAAACGATGTTGCTATAAAGATTTCAATTATATAAATATTAAAATATTTGGAGGAAAACATTTTGCTAATTTCTCCCTACACGCCTACTTCGGAAATAGGCAGAACTAGAAACGAGAACGCATACCGATGTGCACGCATCCAGTTATATCATTTACATAATGAACCGGCACTTAAGTGACAAGAGATAGCGTATACTTCATTTACACAATCATGACTACATTAATGTCAACGAAATTAAAAAAAACGAAGTCCAGAAGCTAATGCTATGTGCTATTTTACTTTTTACACAATGGTTTAAAGAATTTAGATATCTTTTCCAAAATGTACAAAAATTCATTAAATTTCCTTTATTTAATCAATGTGTTAAAAGAAATAATATTAATGTTGGAGCGATTGCGTTTCCTTTATTATGATTTGTAAAATATAAAACTGAAAAATGAATTATTTTGATTTCATTAGTTCTTCAAAGGAGAGATATGTAACCGTTTTAGATGCTATCCCTTTTTCTGTTTCTTGGCAATGTCCTCTTTAGGAATATGTGGAAATGATAAATTTAATTTATTCAAAATAAAAAACACCTGTAGTTCCATTACACAAAACAAATAAAGTAACGAAACTGTTAAAATACAAGCTTCTGACGTTAAATCCGTTAAGAAACTTCAATGATTTAATATTATCACTATAAGTATGCAACTTACAAACTATAATTAAGTTAAATGTTACGGTCAAGTCATCATATAAGTGCACTGGACCTGTAGGAAGTAGGGGACTTGAATATAAATATTAACCACTAGAAAATTGCTATGAAAGCCGTAAGAGAACAAATTATGATGTTGAAAAACATGATGCAGTCGTTTAATGTATGTAGGATGTATGTATGTAATATGTAGGGTTGTATGAGTAATATAACTCTCAAAACAATTTTAATTACAGACATTTTTATTAGGTGAGCATTATCTAATAAAATAAAATCCATAAAAAAATTATCAAGTTATACGAAACGGTTGTTCTTAGGGCTGGTAGAATTTTGTTGTGATTATTTAATGCTTATAAAGAGAGGACTATAAAACTTTGTTTTTATTTTAATAAGCCATATGAAGCATTGCTCGTATATTATGTCGAATTAGCCGAAGATATACCTTGAAAATTGCTTATTCAATAAACGTAATCAACTTTATCTCTAATTTTTTCAATAACTTATGGCGTTAAGATCATGATATCTTTATGATTTCAAAGATGTGATCTTGAAGTTTCCAAGTATTCAGAGAAAGTTTAAGGATAAACATATTATCAATGTCATTAAGTAAACGTGACAGTAACGGAACGTAAAAGCCAAAACGGCTTACTAAGTAGGTCAGTGGTGCGGACAATATACAAAACCAGTCGGGTGACGGTCACGGCCGCTCGGTCGTTCAACCTGACGGAGATACTATAAAAACATTGCGTGTCGATCTTGAACGAACAACGTTACATACTGTGATCGTTAACTTACTGTGAACGTAGCAGGGTATATTCCATTGTTAACTGCGATACAGTTTGATAAAGCCAAAAAGTGAATTTTATAAAGAGACTCTTAGTAACGATTCTGAAAAATATCTTATAAATGGAACCGGAAATAATAAAAAGTCTAATAATTAAACTTATAAGCAGTAGAAAAAACTTTAGATCTCACACAAAACTCTATTTTATAAATATTGTTTTTAAATAACATAGAAGTTATTTTATGATTTTGTAATTTTTGCATTTTTCAATGATTTTTATACCTATGGTAAATTTTAAATAGAAAAATATTGGAAAAAATTAACTCGGCCATTCTGAGAATTCACTTGTGGCCGAGTTAATTATTTCCAATATTTTTCTATTTAAAATTTACCATAAAGAAGTTATTGTTAATTTCCATTACAAATGGCTTCAAATTAAACATAATTGTGGTCATTTTATCACCATTTACAATACAAAAAGAGAAGTCTTTGGACTAAAGCCAATATTGACCAACAGCTTAGTAGAAATAATATTAAACTAATAAAAAACCTGTACAGAATATTAAATGGAGTTTGAGTCAGAAATCACGATGTCATTTTCTCTGAAAATGTTTTTAATATTCATTGTCTTTGAGTTATTCTTTGTTTTCATGTAAATTGCCAAACTAACTACATTCGAACAAAAGTAAATCCAACACACCTTAGATTATGCAAAGAGCTTCAAATTCTTGAAAATATTTAAACGAACCATCCTATAGGTTTAACGGTATTTTCACCTTACATCTGTGGCTAACCATGTCTTAACGGAATCTATATTTACGTCAATTTACCGGTTTTCTGCGAATTCTTTTTTTAAATCATTGTCCGTTTAAATTACGGTAATTTCAGATATGTATTGTTAGACAAAGAAAGAACCTGGGAAAACCACAATATTTCACTGATGGATTTTAAAACTAACTCTTAAATTCATGACATTTTCTCTTCAAATTTTATTATATACGCTACATTCGTAACGTGTATACTTTCTTTTACATACTTGCGATTACCCTTGCTTACTGACCGTAATAGAAATATTTTCATTTATTGATCACAAATATTAATTATTATTTTTTGTTTTTTACAGGTATAAAACGTGGCTACGATGACAAGAAGAAAAAGTGTGTGTTTAAAGTGGACTTTAGTCTTATTTGTAGCTTTATTGTGTCCGTACGTTTATTCGCGACCTCAAGATAATGTTACAACTCCAATATCCAGTATCGTAAACAAATCAACAGAAAGTCCAATAAGGTATAGATATAAGAACGTTACTTTAAGTTTACGTAAGTTAGGGATACCTATTATTTTAGATGTTAGCGATAAACATAGTTTTAAGGAGACATCTCCAAAGAGGGCTTATAATATAACTACTTCAAAAAGTTATGTTCCGATTTTAGGTACGAATAATGCGCCTAGTACCAAAATAATTAATAATAGAAAAAGCCGTTTAATAAGTAAAACAGTAACAAATAATTATAAAATTTCAAATACATTAAAACACTCTATTTCACCAAAAATACGTAACAATTCAACTCCATCTTGGAAGAACAAACCGACAATAAAAAAAGTGATCACAAAATGGACTGACGATCCAAAATATGAAGATATTGATTTTAACTATGAAACTACCATTTCAAACGAACAAGACAGAACTACTTTGAACAGTGTAGACAGCACTGAAGATTATAACAGTGTAGAAGAACATTCTACAGAAGTTTCCAAAAAAAATATCCGGCAAAAACCGTTTAAACAATTACTAAACAAAATTAAGAGAGTAACTAAACGACCAAAGCCAGATTATTCAGAAGAGACACAAATTTATTCTGATAATGTTCATGTCATAAATAGTAGCCCCCAACTTTCTACTAGACCAATATATATTTTTAATACGCCATCACCAACCCCTATTATATCGAATGTAGGGAATCCCAAGCCATGGTCTAGACCAAACTTTCACGCAACTTATCACACAGTAAATACTCAGAGACCTGTTGTAGTGACAAAACCACCAAAAAAACATCATAATTATCATAATTCTGTATATAATAACTACCCACCTTACCCAGGCCACGAATTTGAGGTCACCACTTTCCAACCGACAAACGCCTACACTGATAGAATCATAATAAGACCGGAAGAATATAACGCGTCACCTGATGAATGTCCTACCATATTTTTGACGTTAAATAATACATTCCAAGGTCAAGGAAAAGAAGCTTGTCCTGATTTGAATATTGCAGTGAACACGAATGTTATAAACAAAAATGTCGTGGTCGATTCTGAGGAAGAAGAAGGAGATGGAGACGGAGGTATATTTGCAGACGCTTTTGGTATACCTTTCGATGATGAATCTGGTGAAGAGGCTGAAAGTAATCATGGTTTCTTTGGTTCCAACGAGAATCAAGAGCAAGTTGAAAGTGAGAGCGCTTCTATTGAAGGTCTATCGTATACTAATTACAATGCAGCTTCTGAGGGAGGGTCCTCTGAACCAGGCGGTGTAGCGTCGCCAAGCCAAATTTTATCTTCTTATCATAAACCAAGTAGTTCACACGATGAAGACACTTTTAGCATTTCCTCCTTTGTAAAATTTTTCAAACCTGCGATCAATGCCTTAGGCTGGTTAGCTACAATAAATCCTTTTAGTTTTGGTCTGTTTTCATTATTTTTAGCACCTATAGTATTTTTATTCGCAGGCACTTCAGGTATAGCGGCTTTATTTGCTCCTTGGGCCTTTTCAGCTAGGGAAGCACCCAAAGTAGTCCATGTTTACAGGCCACATTGGCATTGGGATGATGAAATCAAAACATGGCATTTGCACTCTTTTCCACGTAATAGAAATTGGAATCCTACTTTATCTAGAAGTAGTAAGGACAAGGAAAGTACAAACAACGATTCAATAAAACCTACCTTATTTTATAAAATCAAAGAATGGATGAAGAATGCAACACAAAGGTTGAGAACGAATATGAATAAAAATCTCCATCATCGTAAAAACAAAAGAAAAAAACGAGAAACGTGGACAACGCGAATCAAGTAAATAATTATTTCAATTTTTAACTTCTTTCTCTTAAGTGCATATTTGCCGTTTTTTTAGAATGATAAATTAATAAATAATTGCATACAATCTCACCAATTATCTAGCCCATGTTAAGTTTTAACATATGGGATTTTTTTGAATATAAAGATATTGAAAATAATACATATTAAATATCAGACTCATCTACAAATATTTGTTTTGTCCGGATATTGAACTCAGGAGTTAGCTCCTAGCGTGGTAGGCGGGTATGTACCCCTGAGCCAAACAGGTCGTCATATTAACAAACAACGAAATTTATATTATAATATATTTAGTGCATATTATATTGTTAAGTAAATTGACGACTGATTCGATTACGCAGTAGTACTGATAAATGATCATTTCTATTCAGCCAAAGGTCTTAGATTCAAACTTTATCCTGAACAAACATTGATGTGATGAACATTTTTGTTTATTCTGTGTCTAGTTCCTTCGTTGATCTGATATCCATAACATATGGTCTTAGGTTTTTCATTTCCTAATCAGGTCAATGTATGTGATGTGATGTTGGGATATGATGATATGTATTATATGACATGACTGTACAATTTAATAATCATAATGTCTTACAAAAACAACAATTAAACGTAGTTGTAAGATTTAGTCAAAATAAGGATTAACCTATATTGTACATCCCGTGTGTGTTATTAACCCGATTACCGAAACTAAATATGAAAAGAAGCCAGTGCAAAACATAATTAGCTTTAGAACACTAATAAATAAATATTGGAAATACACTTATATTTTAAACAGGCACATATTTTATTTCATTTTAAGTTTCATTTAAAATAAATTAAGCACACTGTGTTCTTTGGAACTTAGAACATTTAAGTCCTAAACAACACAATGATTCAATAATATTTACTTTTTAAAACTTACGTTACTTATGATGTATTCGATGTAACATCTATATCTAGTAAATATTAACAGTACTTTACCATTATACCTGAGATATTTAGTTCATATAAGCATTGTTAAAATATTTACTCGAGGCTCACATTGAAAAGTATATTTTCATACACTAAAAACAGTTAATATAAAATAATAACGTAAGTAATTTTTTGTTTTATTTACATTATTATAGTTATTGGTACAGTTAAAAAGAGCTAATACTTACTGGTACTTTAAAATCAAAAGCTTTAATTTATTATTCACTAGCTTTCCGCCCGCAACTTCTGTAATACCTTTGAAAATATTCATTTAAATTACATGCTGTAAACGGCCATATTGATCTATATTAAATCAACAATGTATTTAAGGTACATAATTGGATAAGGATTAATGCTGTATTGCTTAAAATTGCTTCGAAAATAAGCCATTATTTCTCGTAAAAAGTAAATGACATAAAAATGCTATTGTGGGTTATCCATAAGAGATAAACATATACCACCGCGGAGTTTTCTGTAGACCTTTTCAAGGTGTACAAATATTTAGTACATTATTTTGATAAATCTCGTAGGGTTATGCGTTTGCAATGTAAGCGGAAAAAATGTAATCATTTACGACATCACATTAGAAACCTCAAAAATTACAGCATTTCTTTAATCTATATTGAAGGTTATTATACATATAAACCTTCCTCTTGAATCACTCTATCTATTTAAAAAAACCGCATCAAAATCCGTTGCGTAGTTTTAAAGATACATAGAAGAGACATAGGGACATAGGGACAGACAGCGGGAAGCGACTTTGCTTTATACTATGTAGTGATGTATCTACGTTTGAGCTGATGTTAAGCTTACTTTTATATTCATGGCTGTATTTAAAGATTTTGTTATTTATTTGTATGTATTTAGAATATAATTATATTAATATTCATTGTTTCAAAATTTGTTTATCTAATAATAGTCCGTGCATTACTACTCACCTTACCAGCTGCAGCAGTGTCAGTTAATGGTTATAAATAATTAGCTCATATAGAAACCAATGTGTTAATTTATACATAAAAAAATATTATTCTTTAAGAGTCAATATGATAATAATATCCAATAAACCTATTTATGGATAAGAAAATCTTATTATTAATATTCCTTTAGTTACATATTTTAAATTGTAATGCATATAAAGTTAAGTTATGAATGACTATCATATATTTTAAAATACATTGGATTGACTTTTTGATCCTTGCTTTTCATTTAGAAACGTATTTTTAAGAAATCCCAGATTGTATACCATTAATACAATTAAGGGCTAAGTCATTTATATAACCGAACTTATGTCGCCGATCTTCCGTTACAAAATTTACGTACGTGACGTATTAATGCATTTTCGTTAGGATGTGAAATGGTTGTATACAATTATGTGAATCGGCATTACGCAACCGAAGATTCGCGACTTATATTCGGTTATAAGTGGCCTTGCCTTGAGTACGTTTCTCAAAAAACAATAATACAATCGGGGAACTTCCTGGTTGACCAGTAGAGTTTTTTTGGGAAACGTTTTCTCGTAAAGTACTAAGGTTAAAACAATAATTTATTATTTAACTGAAAAACCTGTTGCTGTTCTATTATTTGTAATATAAACGTTTTCTATACATCTATTCTTTTTTTTTAAATATAGCTCCATAAAAAGCTCTACTTGTCGACCGGGAAGTTCCCCGACTGCACCTAGTCTAAAGCGAGGTTTAGACTAGCAATAAAACTTTCGAAACTTGACTTTGTAGTACCACTTGTGTAATTAGGTATGGCAAACTAACTTCTGCAAGTGTTCAACTTGCGGACTTTCTAGTGCTAGTCTAAACTTCGCTTAAGCCTTTATTAGTAATATTGCAATATAAGTCATATCATTGAAAAATATTTTTATCTGTTTCAGGGCCAGTAATCAAGATGCCAATGAAGAAAAAGTGAAGCAAGAAAATTCTACGACAGCGACGTCAGCAACTCCAGAGTCATCTAGAGACGTCAAAACAAAAGGACCAATCATCCGTGATTCTATCAAATTAGTAGCAAATCAACTTCTTGATAAACCAGCCAACAATACAGTTGAAACACCAATAGTTTCAGACACAAGAATACCCCCAAAACTTAAGAACCAACTAGCTCAAAAGCATAAAATCAAAACGAGAAATGAAGATGAACCAATTGAAAACGCGCATGCTGGAATCGCTGTTCCTATGACAATGGAAGAGTTGGAATCTGAAAATAAAGTCAGCGAATCTTCTACTTCAAATGAAGGTATATCAACATGGATTCTTTTGAGTAATCCTTCAAACGCTACTATTGTATCTACAGAGCCAACAAGAGTTGACGAGAGCCAGAAGAAACAGAAGCCAACAACACCGAAAAACAAAAATAAACGTCCTCAGACCAACAAAGTTCCAGCAGTGAAGCGACCAATCATTGGCAGTACAAACAAAGCTGATTTAGTTGCAGGTGGTTCTGCGATAAATGAAAATGTTTACAATAAAATAAAAGATACGGTTTTGACTAACGTTCAAAAAAATAAGAATACACCTGTTCCTCGCACTACTACTACCACAACGACAACCGTAGCCCCAACTACTGAAGATGTCACAACGACCAAGGAAACTATCACTAAAGCCTCGACTTCGATTATCCCAGTAGTTAAAGTAACCTCAAAACCTTCTAAAAAGAAAAACAAGAATAAAAATAAGACGAGCACGACACCCGCGCCTGTTCAAGAAGTTCAAGAATCAGCTTTATTACCAATGGAGCCAAAGGAGCAAGAGATAGAATTAGAGGTCAGCACTCCTCCAACTACGACTAAAAAACCAAAACGAAGTTCAACAAGAAAGAAGAACAAAACGAAGAAACGTAAAACTTCTAAACCTAAACCTGATACTGAAACATCTGTTAGTGAAATAAAAACAACGAATAAAACCAAATCCACAAAAACTAAGAAACCATCTAACCCAACGGGGCCAATTACAACACAAATTTACAATTACCTCTCTAGAGAAGTAATGCCTTCAGTTGGTGTTGGTGTAATAGGCCTTGCAAGTTTAGTTGGATTGGCTAGTTATTTCTTTTATCCTTTCTCGACTCCAGTTAGGAGGACTTTTGAAGTCGACAAGAAAGATGATTTGTACAGGAATAATGCTGAGGAGTACGCCAATGAAGGAAATGGCCAAGCAGAAGAAGAAATGCTTGGAACTGTCCTAGCAGGTATGCCAGCTCATTCAAAACAAAAGTTAAATCCATATGCTGGTCAAACGCATATAAATAGATATGCAGTTAAAAAAGAACCCGATAATATAAGATATCGTCATGTCGCTACAAGTTACGATCCTAATTATAATGCTCATTACCCACAGCAAAAAACAGGTATAGCGCATGGCGCCGTTTATTCCAAACCTTATAACTATGATCCCCAACAGTATGAAACAAGGAACGTGTACACAACAGAGAGCAAATATGTATATGACAACAGCCAGACTTCTTACACTCCGTCTTATCCGGCTGTTGAACCCATTTATGCAGCGCCACAAACAGGTCCTTCAGCTATTTCATCTTATGGCAATGATGCTGCTAACTCGGTTGTATATGGTGTCAAACCAACAGCAGACACGGACTTCAGACCTGTATATCCTTTTGAAGGAAAGATATATAGTGAAACCACAAGCAACCCCGTAACATATCCACCAACATCAATGTATTTAGGATCAAACAATGATTCTGAAGAACCTGAACAAGATAAGTATGATGAAAATTCAGAAAGTAACGAGCCCGTAGATAATAAATTTGTAGTTGGTAATGTCCCTAAAGAGCTAGTTGATTCCGTTACTCCAGCTGTAGTCCCAGAACATGGGCCAAGAAATTTAAGGAGAAAAAGAAGCGTCATTAACCGCAGACGCATCCGGGGCAATATTGAAGAAATGTTGAAAGAAGCAAATAAGGACGTCTTTATTAGCAACGAAATAGATGACCTACCTGGTATGCTCATAAGTAACTTAGCATCACCAACCGAACCAGCCCCAATAAATAAAGAAGTTACTTCTACACCAGAAAACAAAGAAGTTTTCACAGTGTATGCAACATCTTTAGACCCAACAAAGGAAAATGGTTTTGATACCAATGCCCCTGATTTACTTAATGACGTACTGATTGAAAATGTATCCACTTTGCCAATTGATAATGATAGAGAAAAAAGTACTACAGAAAGTGAAGTAGAGACTACTACAAAATCTTTCAGAGTCTACGAAGTATTTATAAATGATTCAAAAGACACGGAACAAAAGAGCCAAACTGAGCAAGCTGAAACTACAACACAGTTTAAGAACATGATGACTGAAACAACAACAGAAGTGAAGTCTGAAACCACATCAACGATGCCGCCATCACCATCACCCATTTCAGAAACAAAATTACCCCCACAATCTCCAGTAAGACCTCGACCAAAGCCTACAATGCATCCAGAAGTCATAACATACCCTCCACTGAACCAAGAAGGAGGTTTCTTTTCTTTCTTGAAAAGATTAGTAGAATTTAAGTACAGATTGGGGCTCAGCATTCTCCAAACCACCTCAGAAAATTTAAACAGATATCTCCGTAGTATGGAAGATTCTATGCAGAAAGTAGCAAAGGCTTCACAATGAAAATCTATTAGGTTATATTTTAAGAATGCATTTGATACTCAACAATAGAAACTTAGATTCATTTTATACTTATAGGTAGCATGGGGATGGAGTGTAACTTGATTTGAAAACCTCGTTTTTTTCGATAATTATTTGCAATACAAGTCTTTTGAAATACCTTATTCGAAAGGCAATCAAATGTGTCATTTTTTGATTTTGTTCCCATGCGCAAATTAAATAATTTTATTGCACAACAGAATTACTTGATTGAAATAATTTAAAGTATTATTACTATTAATCATGTTTGTTATAGGAATAACAATTTGTTGTATGCTTTTAAATATTATATTTTCAGAATGTGGTCCTCGGATACCTGAGGAAAACCTGCTGAATGTATATTATTGTGATACAATAATAAATGTGATTTTTTCACAAGTGGTACTATAAAATCAGTAGAATTATAAATAAAATAAATATTTTTTTTTAGTTTTATAATTATAACCTTTTGTATCTGAAAGGAATAATGCTTATATCAAAGTACGTAAAGTACTTATTTGATGTAGAGTTGACTAAATTAGATTATAAAGTACTTTGTAAATATGGATAACTAATAAAAAATTTAAAACATAAACTGTTACTTTTTTCTACTTTTTAAAAGACGGTGAAAGAATGAAGGGTTTTCCTCTCCATCCTTAGGGTTTTGTAAACCGTTGACGTAGCTTCTTTAACATTCAAAAGTACTTGTAACAGCCTAGACAACCGTCGATTTCAATTTTTTTTACACTGTAGGCTAGCGTTGTTCCAGCAGCAGTGGACCGAAACCCAAAGGTTGTGGTTTCGAGTCCCATCTGAGAAACTACTAAAAAGAGCAATGAGTAATCAGCAATTATGTAGATAAACTTATAGCCAACTTTTAATTTTATGTGCTTTGTTTACCTTTTCCTTTAAAATTCCTACGTAAAAAAAATCGGTTGTTGTAGTCGTACTACAAACAAAATTTTTGTTTCGTTCTTGCTCATTGCATCATAAACGTAAAACACAAACGTAAAGAATTTACCAACTTATGTTATGGTCACTAGTAAGATTTGTGAATAATAAAATCAGAAATAGCGCCAAAATTTTAATACCTAGGTGTAGGTACAGTCAGGAATTTCCCGGTTGATCAGTAGAGTTTTTTTAGGGAGCTTTATTTGAACAAGTAATATAATATTATGTAGAAAATGTTTGTATCACAAATAATAGAACATTAACAGGTATTTCATTCGAATAATAAATTATTTCTTTAACCTTAATAATTTTCGAGAAAACGTTTCCCAAAAAAAACTCTAGTGGTCAACCGGGAAGTACCGGAATTACCAGGAAGTACCGGAATTACCGGGAAGAACAGTATTAGTATTACGATGAAAAATAAATGTTATGAAAAAAGGTGTCTTTTGCTTTCGTTTTATAACACATTTTTTTTAGCTTGGTCATAAATGTCTGATTTCAATGTAGTCGGCGCAAAGATTTTTAGATGAGTATAGCCTAAAATAATTTTACATTTTTTTTTGTTGTTGTAGTTTTAAGTTACTCCGTTCCGTGAACATAGAGATGGAACTAAAAATGAAATAAATGGGAATTATTGCGTTTTTCATTATAATTTGCGTAATCTAAAAACTTTCTGACCATTACAAATAAAATGTTGACGTCGAAATAGCAGCCGACTCTCGATAATTCCTAGCTGCTTCCACAGCTAGTGCCATCTAGGAGCAATTCCCAGTACTATCGCCATACAGAGATTGTGATGCTGGTTTTTGTTCCCTGTTCCGTGTTATCTTTATTTGTAGTTAGATGGCGTTGATCAAGAATGTCGAAAACATTAATGTTAAACTTAAAATTATTTATAACTTTTTCATTTTGCATTTTACAGTGCTTGACCAGACTGCATCGCGGGCGCGGTGCGGGCGCAGCGCGATGACTTAAACATATAATGAAATCTTACTCGCACTGATATTTTTATGTGATAGAATTTAAACAAGGAAATATACAAAAAAAAGCAATTTGACCCATGTCACTCTGACGGGTTCGACCCCGCATCATTGGAAATCCGGCCCATTGCACTATTATTGCATTTATGCAGATAAGTTGCTTTTTGTGGTTTATTTTTTTGTTTAATATTTTAAACTATTTCATGATAACGTATTTGAACATATTTGAATAATAGTAAAAAAAAACAAAAGATAGAGCGCATTCTCATTTTGTTAGCAGACTATTCACCCACCTGGCACCGCGCCCCGTCGACGAGGCGCGCGGAGCAGCGAATGCCGCGCACGACGACGGAGAAGCGTCTTTACTTAATGCAAATTGTAAAAATTCCCCATAGGGTTTTGATCGGATACAGTCTTCTTCTTATCGGATATAGTTAAGGGATTGCTTAAAGTAAAACTGACTACTAAACATACGTTATACATAAATAAGTTTATATATCAGTCCAACAAAAATAAGTTATTTTATTTCATAAAAAGTTAATAAACACAAAAAAAACATCATTATTTACCTGCAAAGTTTGCAGAGCGCTCCCTTATTATCATTTTGACACATAATTAATGTCAATTGCAGTATGACCAGCAAGTGAAAATATTTTTATATCAAATAAAAACAGTCTTACTCGTTATAAATTGAATAAAACCTATGCTAACTGCTAAAATATACGTCTGCATTTTTTCAAATCCAATGTTGAGTATGCTTATCAGAATCAAATTAAGGGTTAAACAATCAACTCGGCATAAAACAACTTGTGAGACTAATCTATTTTTTAAAAATCGAGGCATAGCAAATTTAAGGGTTGATCTTGGACTGTCTAGAACACAATTTGACTATGATTCGATACGATAACCCAACCCACTAAGATTTGATTAGCTAAATGTGATATATACATTTCAAATTTTGTTAAGACCAACTTAAGCCATTATTTATTGTGTGTGTGTTTCTAATTCTTAATCATTAGCCATTAAAATTGTATAGTGTTAACATTATTTAACCCCATATAAACTCGTAAATTTGGAAACGTGATATTGATATGTAAATCAGGGTAGTTTGCTTGCACCTACAGAGAAATGAAACACAAATTATAGGATGTAACATGACCATGAATTTAGTTAATATTAATCCTGCCCGGTCGGGATCATGAAATGTTACGTCACCATTTTATATTTGTAGTTGTTTCCTATCACTTTCCACGATTTATGAAATAGTGGATAATTGTTTTTTGAAAACATTAACTACACCTGGGGAACTTCCCGGTTGACTAGTAGAGTTTTGGAATCGTTTCCTCAGAAAGTACTAAGGTTAAGGAAATAATTGATTAATCAAATGAAATACCTGTTAATGATCTATTATTTGTGATATAAACTTTATCAATAAATAAATTACTATATTTTTCTAAAAAATACTCTCCTAGTCAACCAGGAAGCCTGCACCTGGTTTTCTAAAAATTTACTCATTCGTTCAAAAATTATAATAATCTTTATCAGTCATGAAGCGCATGTATTAAAGAGTTTTCAATTTAAAGTCGATTCAGTAGGTACCTAGTTCCAGACATTACTTAGTTGAAACAAACATACCTACAAACTTTATCTCTATAATAAGTATAGAAGTATACTGCTCATGTATTCCTCGATTCCTACAACCTTGGCTTCTTCAAGGCGAGAGTGAATAGGCATTTTCAGTGGCGGCGCTAGACCACACGTGGACGTCGGCGACATCAGGTTTGCGAGGCCCCTTTTATTTCTCAGTCAAAAAGAAAATGTTAAAATACACGAGCCGAATTAAAAACTAATTTATTGTTAATCAAATGATGGCAAAATTACACAAATAGCCTCACTGATTTTTTCAGGATTACATGCTATAGCTAAGACTAGAAGCTAATAGAACTGATAACGCAGATAGTCTTTCTTAGCTCATCGTGCTTCTCAAGTAGATTGCGGATTTTATCCGCGCGGTTTGAACCGCAAAATTCTGTGACATAAGGAAATGTATGTCGCTGCACGCACTGCGGCAAAAAAACCGCGCGGAATAATTTCCACAACCCAATCTGCAGAATCCTCCGCGCCGCGGCGCGTTTCAAAAACCGCGAATGTTTTGTGTTCTATGGAGGTATATGTCTATAACTGTGACGTTCCGTACCTCAAAATAAAAAACGGAACCTTTAAGGATCACTTTGTTGTCCATCTGTCCGTCCGTCCGTCCGTTTTTTATCATCTCGGGAACACGTTTAGGTATCGAGTTGAAACTTAAACCATATATTCAGGTCAACATCTTGTTCAAGGTGTATAAAAATCAAACTTGTAAATTAACGTAAAAAAAAAGGATAGGTTTATGTCACAAAAACACTTTCAATTACACATCCTGTTTATTAAGCACGATAGTGGTCAAATGCCTGCCCAGTTATTATAAAAAAAAACAATATGATAATGTCCCTTTCTGGTAAAAAAAACATTTACTTACTTTCTAAAGAATCCTGCCAAATTATTACTTTTGACTAAGATATATTTTTTTAAAGAACTTACTATTTTAGTTAATAGGAAATTTTATACCTAATTTTAAGAAATCAATAATTGATATTTTTTTTTAACTTTAGCAAGAAGTCAGTAACTTTGTTTTTAGTAAAAAAAAAACCTACGTTTTTAATTTGATTAATCATAATATTATAATTTAAAATTAATTTAGTTTTGTTGTACAGATTTTATCTTACAAATATTATAAACGTGAATGCTTGTGTGTGCAATAAGCGTGTGTCTATAACTAATTATATTATAAAGAATATAATTATTATTTTTGTTTCGGTCAACAACGACTCAAGGGAATCTTTATAGGGTACTTTCCGTTGACCTAGCTAGAACTATGTTTGGCAACTAATATCTTCTTTTACTAAAAATACAAGGAAAATCTGAAAACTATACATTTATTGTAATTAAATCATACAAAATAATAGTCATTAGTCTTGGAAACTGAATTTGCGCGGAACCCTCGGTGGGCGAGTCCATCTCGCACTTGTCCTTCTTCTGTTTTTAAGCATTTGATATGGAAAAACCCTTTCATAGGTCATAACGTCGCAAAAGGGTGGACCTAGTATTAGTCCACTGACACACCGCAATTAAAGGGAAATTCTGTAGTTCATTACGTGCGTTTCGGCTGAGAACTGGTAGAAAGTGACAAAAATCGCGCGGAATTTTATCCGCCGTGCGTGTAGGTTCGATTCAGTACGCGGATTTTTAACCGCGCAGAAAAAACCGCGCGGTGAGAAACCGCAGTACGGGCTAAGCCTTATTCAATTTTAACTCTGTGAAGATTCTCTCAGCTGAAGCTGTACTGGCTACTGACTGGAACTGTGAGTGTGAATATTGTGAGTTGAAACTTTTTTGCGAGGCCCTCTCAGGCGGGAGGCCGTCGGCGAACGCCGACGCCTAGCGCCGCCACTGTTTCCTGGGCAAGCATGCAACACCTTAGGCCACATCCTGTTTGCTAAGCACGATGGTGGTCACATGCCTGCCCAGTTACTACTAAAAAAATATATATAATCGATAAATTATAAAAAAAATACATAAGAATGCTGAGAACCATACGTACGTATATAGAGTACGTTTAGTCTTAAATGTTTCCAAAAGTATGAATAACAAAAAACTTAGAAATTTTATAATTAATTATTACGTATTTTTAATTTGACACAAATAACGAGAAATATTCATTACCTAATAAAACACAAACAGTAGTAACTTGGCAACATAATGTGAACGTCAAGTGTTACAATGTATTAAATAACAGATAAAATACCAAAACTACAAACACAAACAATGCAAGTTATGTGTATATTTTAGTCTGCCAAAGAAAATAGAACTGATAACTAGAGCTGGCACAATAGAAGCAATTCCCACGCTACACTCTATAGTTCATTAAATCAACAAATTATGTGTCAAAATTTGGCGCGAAACGCGAGTAAAGGGAACGTTCGGAAACGGGGAGTGGGGTCGGAGCTTTAATAAAATAAAACGGGAATATTATCGAATGGTACCCGGTGGGGTAATGTGCCGTGCGAAGGGTGAAATATAGAAAGAAGTGGAGTTGGTACAATAATAGTTGGTGTCGTAAAGAGTTTAGTGTTGTCACATGAAAATAATTTTGCATGAACAAAGAGACGACGGCGACGACGCCGACGCTTCTCATGTAACATTTTATCTCGTAGTTGTAAAAAACTCACTTTGTTGGTGTTCTACCGAAATACTATTAGTAATCTAGATTAAGGCGGTACCCCCACCGAAAGAGGCGCCGCATTGAATTTTATTTAATATCGTAATTCTAATTCACAATTTTAATAAAACTAAACGTGGAATTTTTAGAGCCCATAGTCTAGTATTTTTAGACGGTATCATTACATTCCCTCGTAGTCACTGCTAGAAGTAGATAGCAAAACTGCTAAAAGTGGCCTTTTTTTTTTGACACATTTGCTATCTACTTCTACGAATGACTATGACGAGATGTAGCGATACCTTCTAAAAATACAAGACAATGGGCTCTAAAAATTCCATGTTTAGTTTTATTAAAATTGTGAATTAGAATTACGATATTAAATAAAATTCAACGCTGCGCCACTTACGGTGGGGGTACCGCCTTAAATAATTTAGATTGAAAATCAGTGTTTGTATGTTTGACCTTTATGCGTTCCGAAATCATTGATCAGATCGTGATGAAACTTTGGTAGGGTGTTCTCGGGACACTTTTTTTTTTTAATTTAGATTAAACACAATTATACACCATAATTTAATATATTGCAGTGTTACAAAAATCAGAATAGATTTTTCTAAATACATAATGCCATTCACCATCTACAACACTTAAAAGCTCAGGGTAAGTAAGATATTACAATATAGGTAAGTGAAAGATTAGATGAGGGTGACCTCTCACAGGTCACGCTCGGGTCCTTGCTCAAAAAATCTGGCAACGCATATGTAGTACAGCATGTTCTACAAAGTTTACTTTTTTATTATTTAGACGTATCGACTTTATTTGCTGTTTTTCATCGCCAAAATTAATTACGAAACAGGTAACAACGCATAAGAAATACTTATCAGAGTATAAAAAGATTTCATTCAAAAAGTTAACATGGAAAAAAACAACAAAAAGGAACACTCCGTTGCTTTCATTGTGCTTCCAAAAAATCCTAATGTTGCGCCTATAAATCTGTATTCGCCGTCAATACTCCTCACAAATTTCATTGAGTCGCAATCGAGTCGAGTCCGCATTGTGGGGACCGCGGTCGGCTCAACGACGTATGGACACAATGAGTTCTATGAGCCGTGAACGAAACGTTTTGACTCTTTGACGCGTCTATACAATTTGAATTTATATTCTTTGTGAGATAGCAGTGTTGATGCTCTTTTGTTTGATAAATGCTAGATAACATTAGCCCTGCAAGTCTGCAAACGACTTTATCTTTCGCTATATACAAAATATAATAAATACTATTAGTTTATTTTAATTCCAATACACGGACACAATTAGTTCTATGAACCGTGAACGAAATGTTTTGACTGTTTGACGCGTCTATCCAATTTGAATTCATAATTATTTGTAAGATAGCAGTGGTGATGTTGTTTTGTTTAATAAATACTACATAATAATTAGCCTTGCAAGTCTGCCTCTACTGTTGGTTTTTCAAGGAGGCCTGAACGCGTTACAAGCACTTTTCAAAACCATTTTTCCTCTAAAAATTTTTTTTTACTTTACATTCAGTAGAATTTATTAATAGCTTGATATATTTTTTTTAACTTTTACTATGAGGTGTAGATATGTAGGTTTGTATTTGTTGAATATCTATATAAATAAGCATGTAGTGCGAGTTTTAAAACCTTTAATTATTCTCTTATTTATTTTACGGCAGTAAATCTATTCCGTCCCTAAAACTGGTTACTAGTTATATAAATTTAATTGAATTATTTGTGGAGTCCACAAATGTCCCATAGACATGTTGACACAATGAGTTCTATGAGCCGTGAACGAAATCACACAATGGCCCATATACATAATAGAATGTGTACCGATGTTTTGTATATTTAATTGGAAATTATACTCTTTTTGATTTTGTAAATATAAGCTCTATGCTTTAATCAATTAACGTGTCCAATGGTGTAGTGGTAATTTCTGCGCCAGCGATCGTGGGTTCGATTTACACACAGGACAAATATTTATTGTGTTGAAAATGTATTTATCCTGTGTTTGGGTTTTATACCGGACATATGACGTCATTATGTGCCAATTTAATTGTAATATTGTCTTTGTATGCTCTATTATCCTTAAGACTAGTGCATAAGCTACATATTCCAGAATCACATCTATGCTTGTTCTGATAACTCATTTAGTGTGCTGAAGCGAGATAGCAATGAGTAAACGACGCGCACGGTAGCGAGACCGATTTTGCAGATTAAGCAAAAAAAAACACGAAATCACTTTGTATTAAAAAAACTACAGCGATTAAAAAAAAATGCTTCTATACGATCCTAAATATTATTGGTGTCCACTTATTAAACCAATTTCCAATAGTGTAAGTAATCCCATTTAAGAATAATCTTGAATTTTCGTATTTTTTAGAGGTCTTTTCGAAAAGAAAAAGTATCGAGTCAAAATCATAAAATCGTGTTTTTGAAACTATACGAATCTAGATAAAGGTATGAAGAAATATATATGTTATTACCAGATTTGTAACAACTGTAACCGTGCTATAGTTTTATATCAAAAAGTCCATACTTTTTCCTAGTAGCGCCTTAAGTAGGACCGATCGTCGTCGTGGAAATCCTTGGAGGTGGCCTATACCCAGCAGTGGGTGTCATGTGGCTGAGATGACGACGACGATAAGTATATTATCATCAATAAATTCAGACGTACCTAAGCTATCAAAGATATTACAGAATCTACATTGCAATGTCATCAGTTTTCAGCCAAAGTACTGTGTGTAAATGTTATCGAGTTAATTAAAATTTATGGCGTTCCAGTGGACATTGCACCGCAAAACGTGTGCTGTGGTCGATTCCAGCGTTTGAATAAATGTTACTTTACTAATAATCCCATTCAAACCAGAGCTCAGAATAAATAGTAGGTAGTTTAAACGGCTTGTTTACAAATTATCACTTCGTGAGGTTGCTGGAGTACTGTCAGAAGCACATAAAGTTTGACAGTCGCAATACGAAGTTCGTTCTTACAACCTTCGTGATAAGGGCTCAAGGGCTTTGGCATACACAGAACACAAGAAAGAGATGAGCGTAGCAAGTTGGATGACATTCAGAATCAAAAGCCGCAAAAAGCGACTTTCTACGTTAAACTGATTTACAAAACCTTCTTTTCAGAGCGTGTGAGGTGATAAAGATATTTTAAACTTTGAAATGGTGTAAAGTAGTATAAGATGAATAAAGATTATTTTTATTTTATTTATGAAGTAACGATTCGAATACTTTCTCGATACTATTTCACAAGTTGTTCGTGCTAGGCCCTACTGCCCATACATTTACTTTTGTATGATTTTGAATTTCTCTACGTCGTCATAGCAACTTGTTTGTTTTCAAACTTTAGGTATTTCTTTATGAACAACGGAATCCCAATATATATAAATAAAAAACTTAAAACATTTTTTATTTAGTACACATAATTATCTACTTATTTATTTGAAACTGCTGACATTTTTACAAAATTCGTCCATGAATATTTTTTCCTTACGTTTCTATTCTAACAATAGGTCAATTTTATATCCCGAGGGATTAAGCCGAAATCAAATTTGTTCTATTGTCTACATTCGTTTAGTCTTTGTCTTATTAAGTCTTATTGTCTTATTCCTTTAGGGGACTGTTGTTCAAATGTTTCGGTTTAGGGTGATTACATCTTTTTGCTGTAATTTACTTTTGACGAGAACAAAGAAATTGTTATATTTGAGTTAAAATTAAGGAAACCAAATGTTAATAGTATTGTATTAAGTTTCCTAGTAGGATGGTATTTAGGTTGGTAACTTTTTTATATGATAGTTGGTAGAGATCGCCTGCGACTTTGTTCGCTTTGACAAATTTCAGATCCCTATACAAACTTTCGTTTCAATCCCACTAATATTATAAATACGAAAGTTTATGAGGATGTTTAGATGTTTGTAACTCTTTCACACAAAATCTACTGAACTAATTTTGATGAAATTTGGCACATAGATAGAAGATAGCCTGAACTAAACATAGGCTAATTTTAGTACCGATACTCCTACGGAAACCACGCAGTGAGAGCGCGGGCGGTTGCTAGTATTTTCTATACTAGAATCTGACTGGTACTGTACTGTAAAGTCGGTACTTATAACAATTGATTATCATCATCATCCATTTTATTTTCAGCTGAACTCTCTGACCGATGAAGAGAATGGTATTTAACGTCAACAAATGCAGTCGGAAAAGTGAAGAGGTGCTTGAGATACATATTTCATCACCCACTCCGTGACCGATTATTGCAAAAGTGTGTTATGTTGTTTTATACTTGTGTGTTATGTCCGTCGATGTCCTCAAATAGGTCCCTCCTGAAAACCAGCGTTGTAGTAGTCGCTCACTGGCGCTGTTGTAATATTATATACTGAGGCAGGGTCCAAGTTGACGACAACAGCTGTTCGTGTTTTTTTTTGTTATATGTTACGTCACGTCATTAAATACTTTTTCTTTCTTCCTTTCAAAAGTCGCTTCATCGCGTCAGTCGCAGGTCGAATGCTCTATCTAGCATGACAACGACAACGACAATTTTATTACAGTGTAACCTTTTGATTGAAGTTTGCTCATAATACTTTGTATGACTTTTATGCAGCAAAATTGCGTGTAAATGCCCTCTTTAAGTCTTGATTTACTATGAAAAGAAACCTCTTCTTTGCTGTAACACTGTGGACACAAAGGGTTCGTGTTTGCCTCCAGTCACCAGAGGATTAGCATTTTTGTCTGAATACCGCCCTTAATTGAATTCGTTCAACGACTCGAAATGAGCGAAAAGAATGTAACATAATGTTGTTGGTCTGGTTGGGGCTTTAAAGTTGTTTAATCGGCGAAGACTTTTAAAGTAACTGTAGTATGTAAGAATTTTTTTTACAAATCGAATTAAATATTATGAATTTAAGGTACGAGTTTAAGTACTATTACTACAGTGATCAGGTTACAGTGAAGTCGTCGAAACAAAAGGAAGATGTATTAAAAACGTTTGTTCCCAACGAGCCACGATACAACGTGTCACGTTATTAGTCGTTGGGAAAAAATCCCATCGAGTCACAATGTTACTCGTTGGGAGAACAATTTATAAAAACAATCCCCATCGAGTCACACCCCGAAGGTAGGATATTAGGCGTTAGGGAAAAAATCTTAACCTGTTTGTTACACTCTGAACAAGGAGTTCAAGAACTTCTCAATACATCTAAAATATCTCGTGGTTAGCTATTACGACCCTGGTACTTTCAACTTAAAATATTCCATATCTTCAGTAATTCGTTGGGAATTATTTTTATAAATTGTTTTCCCAACGAGTAACATTGTGACTCGATGGAATATTTTTTACGCGACTGCGAAGGAAGGGTTATGTTTTTTCCCAACAAGTAACAGTGTGACTCGTTGTGGTGTAACTCGTCGAGAGCAAACGATTATAAATATGTCGAAAAGTTCGTAAAAAGGAGATAGTGTTTTTATTTTTTTTTATTTTGCTCGTTAATTTTTGTGTTTTATAAAATTTCAGTTCTGTTGATACAATTTAAAAATAATTACTTATGTATGTTGGTGTTGTTAAATAACTAATTCTACAGAGATACAAATACTTTAAAAAAATCTATATAATGTTAGTGTGTGTATAGATTATCTATATAGTGTTAATCTATACACATTATTCTTCCATTTGTATGTCATCATGTATAAAAACACTTAACATTTTTTATGGACTTGAAAAAAAATGTGAAAAATAATTTCGTTATAAAGGATTCCTTATTTTCATATTAATGTTGACTAAGATATGTGTCAGATTAGCTGTCTCACTGCCTTCGTAAATTATATAAATATTATTTATTTGAGACAGCTTGGAGCTCCGTAAAATGGGTTTCAAATTTACTGTCACTCGTTACATAAAAAGTTAAGACGTAAAAAGAAAAATGATTTTAAAACATTAACTACAATATAAGAGAAACCTATTTGAAACCACACTATAAAGAAACAAAACACAACGTGAAACACACAAAGACTGCTGGGCGAGTCGGCATAAGCTTCGAGGTTACAGAAGTGATTAGGTGTCATTTTTTCATACCACGAGACTCGTCTCGTACTCTCGAGTATGGCCATTCTAGGCACTAGCACAGACATTTTATCCACTCTTGCGCGAAAACCCAAAAAGTTTGATACAACTGTAACGTAGCCGTTGCAAACTACTCTATGTACCTATTTTAAATTTTATGCTGTTTATCTTATAACCACCTTTGTGGCTTATTTGTCAAATTTTATGATAGTTTTGGAAAATAATAACTTTAATGCGAATAAAAATGGCCGCGGGTCATAGCGTTTTTTAGATTTTACCGTACAATTTCTTTATACTACAAAATATATTTACTGGACATTGGCAAAATTTATGAATTTCATCATGAGCAAGCCATTAATAAAGAAAGAAGAAGAACTTTAATGTCGTACCTATCAATGTCATGGATTTTTTTATCTGTTAGTCAACAAAACTATTTAGAAAACAATGTAAATGTAAATATAAATCTTATACAGGAATACCTGTAGTCTTCTACAGGTTTTCTATTTTACCCTTTAAATAAATACATATTGAACCGTGAAACCGCATTTTCTTACCATACAACTATAACCTTTGCATAATAGTAAAATTAATTAATGATCAAAGTATTTATTACAATTTGTGGCATTAAACAGACTGCAACGTATAATAGCAAAATATTATTACCACCCCAACTTAATAAATCTTTTTTGATTGAAAAAAAAGTTATTTTATACCTACTTATGATACATTTTAAATAGAAAAATATTGGAAAAAATCCACTTGGCCACAAGTGACTTACTTACAACACTACAAGAGACTACAAGTCTCGGTAGCTCAGTGGTTAGAGCATTGGACTGGATTTCCAAAGGTCATGGGTTCGAGTCCCATCTGAGAATTGATTTTGTTGCGAGTCCCATCCGAGTTGATTTTTTCCAATATTTTTCTATTTAAATTTTATCATAAGTATAAAAGTGGCATTGAAAAATGGAAGAATTTAAAAATTATAAGTTATTTTATGTTCGTCACGCACGGCAGAATTTCAATTACAGCTCGTTTCAGAGTAGAATTTTAATTAATAACTTATTTTTGTGGTCAAAATATTTTCTTGCAGTTTGTTCAAGATTTAACCGAGTAGAAGATATAAATCCTTCAACGTTTAATTAGCATATCGGAGATCCAGACGCTTCAGAATTCTCCACCCAGATTAAAATAGAACGAGGAATAAGGGTTGCCAAACTGCGCATTTTATATTGCAAAACGTGCGAACTGATTTAAAAAATCAAAATATTACAAAACATTTCATTAAGTTTATGTTTGACTTGTTTGAACTAAAATTATGATAACACTTTGTTTATGAAATAACTAAGAAACTGTATTACCTTCCAATTCTAAATTCCCGCGGACGGAATAGTATATAGTGGTATAGTGCCCTGACTGACCATCTGTCAATTGGTCCCGACGGACCAAGTCTTCACTGCTGGGGCACCAGCCTTCCTTGTAGATGTATAAGGAGAATGGGCCACACATCACACGGGTCCAAGAAAGTTGCAAAGCCGCAACAATTGCACCCCGAGCGCGCGAACCACTGCAACATCGACCTCTATCACCTATTATATCAGCATGTTATCAGAATTAAAATACGGCAAGGCACGCTCACATTTGCCTTTTTTCGGTAACTGCTTTTTAAATAAACCGGAATCGCCACCCCTATAAAGAATATTGCTTGCTCGACCAGGCGTTATTTTAACTTGTAAAAGAGATCTTATGCAAATTACCTTCCGAAGGACATAACTCTCAGTGAGTTCTAGTTAACTGGAAAATGATTTTGATAAAAGTTAATCGACGGTTTACTTATAGGTGTTTTGTGTACTTGCGGGATACTAACTTCTACTTACTTTGCTGTTATAATTAATAGCATTATTTTTGAAGTATGATTTTTTGGTACAATCGGGGAACTCTCCGGTTGATCAGTAGAGGTTTTTTGAAAAAAGTTATCTCAAAAAGTAATAGACATATAGAAAACATGTATATCACAAATAATAGGGCTTTAATAGGTATTTCATTTTATAAATATGTTTTTCTTTAACCTTAATACTTTCCGAAATATCGTTTCTCCAAAAAACTCTACTGATCAACCGGGAAGTACTCAGACAGTACATACATGATAAATGAAGTATAAGCAGTGTTTTACCTAATACTTCATAAAGTCTGACGCCATAACAACAATGTTTTCAGCATTGTTGTGTTCCGGCAGTTAGAGATAAGATAGCCAGTTCCTCAGTGATTGAGGATTCCGGGAGAGGCTCGCTTCCATGTTCAGCCTTATCAATACTTAACATCAGGTATGATGAAGGCTAAGTCTCCCCGAGGTTCATAAAAAAAAAAAACCTTTCGTAACAAATTGAATAGTAGGTACTACGATGCATTGGCATCGCAATGCAAACTCATTGCTGCATTCCTAGTTCCTTTCCAACGAAGGAGTTAGATGCAGCAATGAGTTCGCATGCGATGGGTCGAAATATGGCGAAGGTAATTCGGACCAAAAATCTCTCCAAAAGTTCTCTTAACTGTATGGTGGATTGGTGGGGTAAAGTTTCTAAAAGAGAAGCCAATGGGTATCGGCCTGTATGGGCCCTTCAGATTACATCACAGTATTCACAGTACCTACTACTCAAGTTGATTTGTAATTATGATATTTGATGTAAACAATTTAAAACTTACTAGTTAAGGTACGTTGGGGTAAGAACGGATCGGGGAAAGGTCCGATAATTCATATAACTTTTTAATGCTGGCAACATAATCATAGACTCTATTTTATTCTGCCGCTCTCCTCAGTCTGCGGTAGTCGCTGCAATAGGTTAGACGTGTTTATTTGGAAAAAAAGTGAAACACTATTTTTTCTTGCCACCAACGAAGATCCGACCTTCCCCCAGACTACATTTTTTTTAATTTTATGGTGAGTATTGTCGTTTTCTATCATATTTTGAGTGTGAAATCGTTTTATACCATGTAGCAGTTATTTCAAACTGATAAATGCCATCGTAAGATGGCTGTAAGCTGAGATCCGGTCTTGACCCATGTGGTTGAAGATCGGATTATTATCATCCGAACTTTCCCTGTTGTAAAAACGTCAGCAATTGTCATACTTTTAATCGGGACTACTTGATTTAAGTACCAAGAATCAACAATAAATATTTTTAAGGTTTTATGAACCCATCCATACGAACAACTTTTATTATGAGAGTTGAGACCAACTTTCAATCAAAATCCGCTGTTTCGTAATACAATAGCACATGAGTAAATAAAAACTAAATAGGTACAAACTTTTGCTATGAGACTAAAGTTGCGGTGTTGTCACCTGTCGGTAACATTTTGATCTAAAAAAAATATTTAACTTAAAGTAAAATACTTAATTTTGTACACATCGTTATACTTACAACCTACCATTTATTTAGAAAAAAACTTATAATAAATAGCGGTATATCGGTTTGATATTTTTTTTAATTCATGTGTATTAATTGATATTTATATAATTAAGTACTTACTTACTTTCAGGCGTCTCCAAAATTACATTGTATTTTGTAAAAAAAATTATTTGTTTAAAGTGCCGTTACACATAAAGCAAGTTGATTATTAATAAATATAATAATTATTAATAAGGAGTGCTATTTTGTATTACGTATTTTATGTAAAAGCTGAAAGTTAAACTTTCATACAAGCCAATTTGTATAGAAAGTTTGAGAAACATAATTTCTTCATTTGTCCTTATTCGGGGAAAGATCGCATTATAAATCTTCAAAATATATTGTTGTAACTGTTCTACCTAAACTACTTATTATAACTAGTAATTCCTTTAGTAATTTCATAAAAAAGATACAACCGGCTATTTCTGTAATTAAAACATTACGTTTATTAACCACACAGTCGCTTTTAGATAGTAGTCTGAACTTACCCTGCTATGGTCCGATCTTTACCTGGTATTTGGATAAGCAAACCTAATCTTTAAAAAGGTATAACTTGGCAACCTCTTAAGTAAAGAAACTACAAAAATACTGATTAACAGTAAATTTATTCCTGAGCAACAAATGCTCAATTAAATTTGAAAATCTTATATAGGAAATGAGGGGAAAAAAATTGCTGCAACCTCTTTAACTAACCGAAAAACAGTCCGGCCTTACTGGGGTAACGTACCTTACAAACATTTAAAAAAACATAAATCTAAAAAGTGAAAAATACATAAGCAAGTCTGGACGTCATAACTCTTGCGTGCTTCGCAGATCATATAAAAGCGATTCGTAATTAGTAGGGTCTAGTTAGAGTTTTTATCCCGGAATTATAACCTCGTCCCGGTTCGATTTGTAAATTTTTCAAAATCGCGCCTCACTATAATACCTATATAAATAGGATAGGGAACGTGAATATGAACAAAAAATATAAAACAACATAATGCCCTAAAGTGAAGGTTAGTAAGATAATTGGAGTTAAAGATACAAAGGTGATATTTTGGGTCGGCATTATTCATTTATAACTCTAATTATCTGGCTAACTTGACACATTAGGGCATTATATATCATAGCACCTTTTGTTCTTCTGTGTGTTTCCTGTTCCCTGTTAATTTATAAAGGTATTGTCGTGCGACTTCATTTTGAAAAACTTTCAAAATGAAGTCTCATACTACTGATTTCACATCCTCCATACACAAAAGTTCAAACCCCTATAATAATAATATCATTTTACTTCACAAACAAAATTAGAGCAGTTTATTGGGGTAAAACATGAAAGGTGCGAGACGTTATCGTATTGATCCCCAAATAAAGGTTTGCGGAGCCCACAGGCTCAATGGAAAAGTCAAAACAGTGAACTTGGTCAAAGTAAGTAACAGTGGGAAACGTCTTTTTTTTTGTTTTTCAATTTAGTAATTTCGACTGGAGTGAGTTTCACTGTATCAACAACATCAACATCATCATCAGCCACATCACGCCTACATTGGCTTTTCCCAAGGATCTTCACAACGATCGGTCCTGCG
The DNA here is from genome assembly GCA_910589605.1 of Chrysoteuchia culmella. Lineage (NCBI taxonomy): Eukaryota > Metazoa > Arthropoda > Insecta > Lepidoptera > Crambidae > Chrysoteuchia > Chrysoteuchia culmella. The sequence goes on along the minus strand of OU342657.1, from coordinate 12,221,934 downwards.
ATGTCAGTATTTCCCGCATCAGTGGGACCTTATACCAGATTGTTGGTATAACTTGTCGGGGGCCTACCTACCCATGGAAATTTGTCGTCTCCCTTTAAGAATCTTTCCGCCCCAACGGCCATCTGTTATGCGTACAGTTTACCATAAATACATCACACCACACTTAGAGATTGATTGCACCATGTCAGAGACGACTTTGGTGCTAAAAATATGAAAAGCCACTGAACCTCTCAAAACAGAATCTGATGAAATTTTGTATACAGATAGAATAAAACTCAGAATACGACAATGGATACTTTTTGTCCCGAAATTCTTACAAGAACGGTAACCAAGCGGGAAACATCTTAAAAATTGAAAAGCGATAGATCGACGACTATATTTAAATTAATAAATGGTTTATGTAAAAAAAATGGAGATTTGAATAGACAAGCATAGCTCACTTCAAAAACACTGCACCTAATCTTTATTCAGTGCAAGTTTTTAAACTTCCCAAAGACGATTTCCTCAAGGTCATACCTTGGATGGCTTACTGCGAACCTCCCAATTTTCTCACTACGGGACGTGGACTATCGACGATTCATTTATTACGACCGGTCAGACCCTTATCTCAGCTGACATGTCCCTAAGTAGCCCTTCAAATTGCTCTTTTGAGAGTTGACCGATCACGTGTTACGATCAAGCTATGCTTTAAGCGTTACATGATCGTATCTGCGCCTTGGGACGCTAACAGCGTCAACTTTATGTGAACATTCACGTAAATTCATTAATCTTCTGACGTCTTCTGATCTCCTGGTACTTTTATAAATAATACCAAGAAATTGATAAATCAATGATTTATTAAAGCAGCGCAGCAGTATTTAGTTATTGCCGATACATTAATCATGGACGGAATATTTGAAGTGGATTAAGCTAGGATTTGTATTGGAACAAAGGATTTCAGTCGATTGAATATTAATGTAGCTTTACTTGTTTTTGATTGTCATTCGTCATTAGGTTCTACATTTAGTTGGGTTTGTATAAATAAGATCAGAGGAGTCCATAAATCTGACATTTAACGTACTTTCAAAGTATAAATAAATGATGGTAGGTAGTTAATTAGTATTCCGTTAACTAAACAACATTTACATTTTGTTTAAAAAATATATTGCGTCGATAGATCACCCATTCCTAATCATTGCAATTTTTACTTACGGAAAGAAATCGGACAAGATTGAGTCCGACACACTATTGAAACTTCGTGATTTGAGACTAATAGTTTACTGCATTGAGTTTTATTTCTAGTATGAAACAGAGTTTTTACAGATACATGCTTGTGACATTGATTTTACCTATGCTGACTTAACATTCAAAAGAATTTACAAGTCACGTTTAAAAGCATATTTCCGTGATTTGCCTACATTCACAAAATGGATTAAAGCTGTAAATTCTGTTGGATGAAGCACATTTGATTCAGCCAATTTCACATGATAAGACAGCCTAATTGCCAACGCTGGTACTAAATTCATCACTCCGACGTCCCGAAAACGTTTGCCCATCAACGTATTACGCGCGACGAAGCACGGAAATTTATTCAAAATTTTAATTTGATGCTCCGCGGGTTGCCCTTTCCCAATGCGATGTGATGAGAGACGAATAGCAACCGAAAATTCTACCATTCAATGCTATTTAACGAAATTGGAGAGAATATTAATTGTAGGGTTGCTTGTGATCGGAAATAATGGTTCTGAGTAGACGTTTCTGGTCGAAAGGTTTTGTTAGTGCGACAACGTTTTGTGGCTAGGTATACCTAGCAGCAGGTCAGATTTAAAACTAAAATATCTCGAATCGACTTTAAACTTTAAGACGTGAGAGGTTAAGTTCGGACTTGTCTGAAAAAGAATATGTCAAACTTGTTATAACCGTAGGTGCTGTTGACTGTACATAGAAGGCTGACACGGTCGCGGGAAGTATGGATATTAATATCAAAAGGAATGCTGCAGTAAATAAGTATTTTAATAAGATGTCCAATTAACATATCGCAACGACATTAACTGACGCCATTGGCGAGCTTGGGATCCACATGAAACCAGTGAAATTATTTTTTATTAATTTTAATAAATTCCTTATTTATATTGTACCTACCTTTTAAACGACGAAATTAATATAGCTAAATGTGTAAAAAACTACGTTTACCTTGGACAGGCAATCCAGATAAGTAGGTAAGTCTGTAAAAGTCTGTAAAAGTAAAAGAGATCTGTCATTAAATCCAACTCAGATGGGCAGCATTCGGGAAGCTCCATAAATTGCGCGTCCAACTTACCTCAGTGTCTCAAGACGAAAGTCTATGACCAGTGTGTGTTCGATTGCCATTGAATTTTTGCACCGTCAAAATTCTTTAACACTTTTATATTTTTAATTTCGTCGGTAGTCCGTAAGTCTCGGTAGCTCAGTGGTTAGAGCATTGGACCGGATTTCCAAAGGTCGTGGGTTCGAGTCCCATCTGAGAATTCACTTGTGGCCGAGTTGAGTTTTTCCAGTATTTTTTTATTTAAAATTTATCATAAGTACAAAAATAGCGAGACAAATGCAAAAAATTGATTCAAATGTATTTCGACGTGATAACGTATTCCCGATACTACAATTAGAATCTAAGATTAGAGTATGCTAGAAAAGTTGAAAACTAAAAATTTTGCGCTGCCGTGATAACCCTGTAAATTGTTAATGTGGCGAACGTAAGTGATATTTTACTTGTGTTGAACCCTACGTTCACAAAATAAAGTCGGAATTCGCTTTCACATTCCAATTTCAATATGTGTTGAAACGATTCGAATTTAAAAGGTCCAGCGTGTTTAGGCAAAAAATATAATTGTGATCATGAATACTGGCAATCTATGTTCCAGAATGGATATTGAAATGTTCCAAATCTGTGTGAGCTTAGAATATCGAATTCTAATGAAGTTTACCAAACGATATTGAGCATTGAATTGATTATTAATTATTTTATGGAATTCGGAGCAGTAATCACCAAATTGATCCATACGGCCGGAAAAGTTTTTGTTTGCTGTGGCATATTTTTTAAGGTAATTATTTTTGTTTTTATTTGTTTTTTACTGACGTGTTTTTTTTGTCTCCGTATCGGATAGACAAACCCGTTACGACAGAAGATCAGCGCTGGTAGACCACGCATTATGAGTCGTGACCGTTTTGAGACAAATTTCATTGTTTTTATTTTTAATTATGTTTTTGTGTTTTGTGATTTGTTCAATTTGTTTCAAATATATTCAATTTTCTTTTTTCTTTATTTTTTTTTTTATTTATTTTTTATTTGGGTCGTATTTATATGGCATAGTATTTTTTATGGTATTTGGATTTTAACTAAGCGTTTAATTTTTTTTTAATATATTATTTTTCTAAATTAGCTTCATGAAACTTAGGATGGTTAAATTATCTATGACTGACATTTTGCCCTAAAAGAAATGAGACACAATAAATATTTAATTGTTTTGAGACCTTCGGCGCCGGCGGTCTTGGGATACGTTATGAATAATTAAGAGTTAAAATGAGTCAAAACGAAATTGATGCCTAATTTATGTTAAGGAAAGTCAAAAAATGTTTTAATTGCATTTTTTTATCGGCATCGAAGTCTTAGAATTATTACCTTCCCCCATGCCGCTAGAAGATCTACTAACCGGACCGCACTAGTGATGAATGATGAATGATGAATGATGAATGAATGAATGATTTAGTGTTCTATTTGATAAAAGTCACGCAAAAGTACGTTGTTATACCTAAATTTGTGGATAAAATCCAATGGTTTCTTTGACATTAAATTCTTTACAGATTTTGTTTGCAATGCATGAAATTGTACGCTCCATCCAGTTCACAATACTACCTTATAATCTTGTAAGCCTTGTCAGTTTTCATTCATCAGAGGTGGCATTTACTCGGACTAGGGTTTCATGCATTATTGGCTAATATGCTTTCAGCAGTGTGGCAATGTCCACTATCGATGGACAATGACTGGTGTCAATCTAACTAACCGTTGAAGTGTTAATATAGATACAGTAAATAAAGTTTTTAGTTTTTAACGCTCCGAGGGCTGATTATCTAACAGAAATTAGGTTCAGTTTCAATTTCGTCGCTGTTGTAGCTGTCATACAGTATAAAAATGTGACTGTAATGACAGGACGAACCTGAAACTGAACAGTTTCTGTTAGATAAAATCAGCCTGCCGATCGTTTTGACTGAATACATTTCTGTACATGTTGCCAGTCTTCAATACCATATACCAAACTATACGGCGATCGTAGATCATATTAATCAATGAGTTATATTTTCAGGGATATCCCTTAAACGCACATACGGGTACGCGGTCACAGATTCGCGAGTTCGTGACTTTGACCAAAAGATTCTTCCGAGTCAGTAATGTTCTATCTGTCCCTTGCTACTCCAATGTCATCCTCTATATTTTTCCCCATCTCTCCATTTTCCTATTTTACCTTTCCCCTCCGCCTATCCAGGATCTGCTGCGTGAATACATGTGGTCTTCCTTGACGTATCCGTCAATGGCGAACCTGGAGTAAATTCGATCGTTTGCACGGATGTGGCTTGCAAAGCCAAATTTATCTATTTCCCGTAACTTTAAGTTGTTTAGTATGCCCACTACAAGAACTAATTACGCTTCTAACACATTTATTTTTCGTACGTGTAATTGTTACAATGATAAATGCCTCCACATAGACATATTCAATGCCATCCCAAATAGCTTTAAGAAACAAATAGTAAAATTGTTTGATTTACTGTAATTAACTTTAACTTTTAACTTTAACTTTAAGTTCACTGCACTTTGCACTTTCATTTGGTTTTATTTGCTTAAGTTTGTTGTTTATGTTATCTTTATTTTGCTGTATGCTATATGTTTACCTATTAGTGGAAACTTCACTGATTTATGTACAAACTTATATTTTTTATCTGTTTATCTGTGTCTGGAATATTGTATGTTTCCCAAATAAAATAAAATAAATTTGGTTTTAAATGTCCTGTTGCAAGGCGCACAGTGCAACTGGCCGTCAGCATTGTATGTATAGATGTAGGAAGGCTTCGGACGGGTCTTTTTGTGTAGGCGTTTTGCATCCAGATCTTCTATGCAATGCTTTTTAAATTCAGTTACAGTACCGGCGCCACATTCCTCTCTGTCGTGCGAGCTCTTCCTAACTATCGGATAAGATGTTACATGCGGACAGATGGCGCTTTAGGACATCTCGGTAGCATAAGTATTGGCCAACAGACGTGCGCTTACCCTCCCTCAGCTGAGAATAGCTAGGGGTTAGTCTATACACATGCGTGTTGTTTCGCTATAAGGTCTAGAAGTAGAAATCTAGTAAACCATCTTTATAGAATGATGGCGATGTGTAGCTTTTTTTCATTCACTATGTGTTTACTTGCAAGTTTTTCTTCGAAGGGAAAGTTTGCAAGACTTTTAGCAAATAGAAAAAATTATAGCAGTGTATCATGAATCACGGTGAAAAATATTTAAAAACATACCAGATAAGCATTTATACTTGGTTTGATCGTTTACTAACTGATCTTGGCGTTTTTTTTTTAAGGTCGAGGTGACTCTTAGCCTTTATCATACCTGATGTTAAGCATTAAGTAGTTATGCTCTATGAGGTTTAGGTTTAAAATTTATTTAGATAGGACTTGGAGCGTGAAACCAGCTCTGAGGTCGCGAGTCAGTCTTGCCAGCGTAAGTTATATAGCTAGAGTTGTTCCTTAATTTCTATGACAACAACTTGAACTCTCGGACGAATTACTTGAACTGTATGACGCAAGTTCCATAATCTAATTGAAAGTTTCCCTTTTATGAAACAGTACTTCTCATTTGTGAACTTAATCCGTATTAAGGTTCGTAAAGACTAAACTTGTTCGTGTGATATAGTGTAATGTGAATTTTGAAGATGGCGTATGTTCTCAAATCGAATGGTATAATGGGCCACTCCGCTCTGTCAAACTTTATAACTTTTTATAAATATTGTTCCTCAGTCTAAATAATTAAGGTCTACATGATATCTGAAAGAGCTATGTTTTTCCTTCTTTCTATTGTTTCGTATTTCAATACAGTGAATTGTTATATTGGTTCTCAATATGTATGTGATTTACAATATGTAACAACACTACTCAAATATTATAACTTTTTAATTTTGCATTTTACAATGCTATTTTTATGTGATAAATATTGAACAAGAAAATATACTAGAAAAAAGCAACTAGTCTCATAGTCATCCCGTCAGGGCGACATGAGACTAGTTGCTTTTTTCTAGTATATTTTCTTGTTTAATATTTATCACTACTCAAATATATTTTATGACCGCCTCTGTGGTCTAGTGATAACACCAACAGTAACAAAGTCAGAGGTCTAGCTTTCGATTCCCAGTAAGGGTATTCGGTTTACAAAACTTCTCAAATATATATAATATGACCGCCTCTGTGGTCTAGTGATAACAGCAACAGTAATAAAGTGAGAGGTCTCGCTTTCGATTGCAGTAAGAATTTAAAAAAAGATAAAGCTATCCATTTCCTCAGTGGTTGAGGATTCCGAGAGAAGTTAGCGTACCTTCAAGCTCGTCTTACTTAACATCAGGTATAATGAAGGAATTACCCCTTTATTAGATTTGCTAAAATAAACGACAAGTCTTAGTTAGAAAGTTCTGTTTACATTGCCAATATGGCAAGAAACATTACAACTCAAGTCTAAGTTATCAAAATGAAAATTAAATAACAAATCTCAATTTGGATTTTGTTACTTATAACTTATTGTTAACTATTTAAAACTTGTTTAAAAGTTTATAAATGCAAAGTATACAATGAAGGGCAACATTTCATAGTGCTTTCAGGAGATAACAAATTATAATTAGTAATCTAATTTAAGGCGGTACCCCCACCGAAAGTGGCGCCGCGTTGAATTTTATTTAATATCGTAATTCTAATACACAATTTTAATAAAACTTTACGTGGAATTTTTAGAGCCCATAGTCTAGTATTTTTAGACGGTATCATTACATTCCCTCGTAGTCACTGCTAGAAGTAGATAGCAAAACTGCTAAAAGTGGCCGTTTTTGACACATTTGCTATCTACTTCTACGAATGACTATGACGAGATGTAGCGATACCTTCTAAAAATACAAGACAATGGGCTCTAAAAAATCCACGTTTAGTTTTATTAAAATTGTGAATTAGAATTACGATATTAAATAAAATTCAACGCGGCGCCACTTTCGGTGGGGGTACCGCCTTAATAGAAATTCCTACCTTTAACATAATACTACATCTACGTTATTGGAATACTAGCGGCGCCCGCGGTTTCACCCGCGTGGTTTCCGTTCCCGTGGGAATATCGAGATAAAAAGTATCCTAAGTGTTAGTCCACTATTTGAAGCCTCTACATAGCAATTTTCATCCAAATCCATTCAGTAGTTTTTGTGTGAAAAAGCAACAAACAAACTGACATACTTTCATGTTTATAATGTTCTAATAGGATTGAGGGTATATGAGGAACTCGGTGGTGCAAAAGTTCACCCGCTCAACCAGCGAGTGTGGTGGTTAAGCAACTTTCGCAATGGGTGGTCGCAAAATGGGGGACCAAAAATTATTTATCTCGGGCTCCTCCGTGCTTCGGAAGGCCAGTTAGGCAGTTGGTCCGGTCTGTATTTACAGCCGTTAAAACCCACTTATAGTAATAATTCCCGTATATGATCCGCGTGGTGGGTCATGCAAAGTCAGTCTCCAGCAGTGAGACACTGCTGGAGCACTGACTTGACTGACTGACAACAATCAAAATGGTTGAAGATAATGATGGTCATGATGGGAATATTTCTTTTTTCATTTTCATCAAAACAACATGACAATTTTTTTTGAATCGGTATAAAAAAATAATAATTTTTAAGCTTCCACACATTGCATTTGTTTCAAGAGACATGAATTACCATACCGATACCTTGGGGCTCAAAGGGCGTAACCACCATTTTGGTCAAAATGAGTTTTAAATGCCATCTTATTCAGTTTTTTCTGCGCTATCGAACTGTATTTTTAAAGTTCTCATATTCGGAAAACAATGGTGAATACGACCCCAAATTTCAAGGCTGGTAATGCAGATTTTTTTGTATTTTTGGACGTAAAAGCAATAATTATTAGGCATCATCAAAGTACTGGGCGTAAACGACAATCTCAAATGAAAATGTAGGGCGTATATCTGTACGACTTAAAGCTATAAATAATATATTTAATATATTTCATCATAATTTATTGTTGTATGTTAAGGTTTAGAGGGTGGAAACGTTATCGCCGTTTGTATGGAGACCGTTTGCTACACATTCCTCTTAAAAAGTTTAGTTATAACCCATGTTAAGGCTCTCCAAAACTAGGTTTAATTTTAAAGCCACAATCATTGCTTTAATGTGCCTAACATTTGACAAAGCTGTGAAGCTTTGCAAATTTTGTAGCTTAAGGTTAGTTAAACCTTACTGGCTGTGTAGCAAATTATTAAAAATAATCATTAAAAATAATTTGTAGTTCCAATTAATTTGTCTTAATATTTATTACCTTCGTCAGAACTAGCCAACAATCAAGATTGTTTTGCAATAGTAGCCTTTTACTCTTATCTTCCTTCTAGTAACTAACTATAAAATACTAAATTTATTTTGTCATTCCAAAAGTAAAAAAAAAAACTTCCCTACTTATAAATATCAGAATAGAATACAAGCCTCTGATGGACTAAGGGTTGCCAAATTGACCTATTTTACTAAAAACAGTTGTAAGTATTGTAATATAAACCCAAGAAGTTGAATAACTAATAACAGATCGATAAAAACTACAGTTTTCATTTTGAAAGTTGGTGGTTACACTCTGCGTTACTAACGCAGCACTCATTTTATGGGGCATAAAAGACAGCGTTACTAACGCAGCAGTCATTTTATGGGGCATAAAAGACATTCATGTTGGATTTTGTGGGGCGTATTCACCAGCTAACTTTTTAATTACAAATATTTCTTAAAATGTTATGTTTTAACATTATGCACATCAAAAATTAACGACTTTTGGTGTAAGAATCATATTTATAGGATCAATAACAACAAAGTTGTGATAAATACAAAATTTTAATTTTAGTTTTTTGGCTCTCCTGAAAAGTCGTGTTTTGGTGGTTACGCCCTTTGAGCCCCAAGGTATTACATATTGCTTTTTAACCGACTTCAAAACAAAAAAGAGGTTCTCAGTTTGACCTGTATGTGTGTATGTATTTTTGTCCGCGATTATATCGCGTTTGGCTGAACCGATTTTGATGCAGTTTTCAGAAAAGTATTTGTTACATTAGGGAGAAGGTTTTAGTATTTTAACCGACTTCAAAAAAGAAGGTTCTCGATTTGACCCGTATGTATGTTAGTCCGCGATTATCTTGCGTTTGGCTGAAACGATTTTGATGCCGCTTTCAGAAAAGTATTTGTTACATTAAGGAGAAGGTATTGGTATTTTGACCGAGTTTAAAAAAGCCAGTTCTCATATTGACCCGTATGTATGTATGTTTGTCCGCAAAATAATTACAGATACTAAATTGTAAGAAATAATAAAAAAAAACTGTTAAAAAAAACACCGACTTCAAAAGGCTTATTTTTTGCTTTTTAGTTTTTGAAGTTGGTTCTTTTTTCTGATATAATTAAGGGCTCAGCTCCTGTTAATCACCACGATTAATACTGGAGTTCCATATTCCGGGGTCGTACTTTCACTTCCATCCCACGTCCGAAACGTTTTCGATAACAATGACAAAATCCAACCAATCGTATTGCCGGAGCATTGATTAGTAGACAATAGAATTACCCGATTTTCTTTAGCCGGCAGTCAGTCAATTACTCTCTTAGGGCACTTTCACAGTCAATGATTTGTAGCCATTGGTCAGAAACGGTACTACCGGCAAAAACTTTTTTATTTCAGTGTATAAATTTTTCGTTCATTAGGAAATGTAAGGAAGATAAAGCCCTCTATAAGTATTACTTAAGGTCATGGTAGCTTTTTACCATAGAATAAATCTTCAACTTTTTTATGTTCTCATGAGGAATATTTATTTATTTGGAATGAATAACCCATCTAGTAGACTTACAAAATTCAGACTGATTTTAGAAGAGTATGATTTTGAAATTGAATATATAAAAGGACAAAATAATTCCACAGCTGATGCCTTATCGCGAATTATTGTCACTTCAGACGAGTTGAAAAATATGAGCGACAGTGTGAATGTAATGACGAGAGCGCAAAGGAAAAAATTGGACGATAACAGAACGAATGATTTGTTGAGTAATAATATGAGGGTTCAAAACAATTGTCAGCCTGATCAACCGAAAATTGTGGAGATGGGTAGTAAACCGCTAGAATTTGTTGAACTTAAGCTAGTGTCCGAAAATAAATGGAATAGTCTAAAAAATACAGAAGAAAATCGAGACTTTTTCTTCTTTTTACCAAAAGACTCGATATACTTGCCTTCCTTCACGATCGTATAGGGCGCGAGACGCCTATATGAGTGAATTTGAGCAGTATTGTATGTTAAAAAACATAAACAATGTTTATTTAATGAAAGATGAGTATAATAATGAATAGGTATATAGAATGGTTAACCAGAGAAATAAATGATAATGACCAGTGGTCCGGACCACCAATTTGTGTATTAAAAGGAGTTCAAAGAATTGACTTAAAGGAGTTCAAAGAATTGACTTAAAGGAGTTCAAAGAATTGACTTAAAAGACGATAAAATTGTTATTCTAAATGACTTCGCTGGGAATTAGGCGTATGATAAATAATATTAAACGTTATTATTTTTGGCCGGGGATGGAGCATGACGTTACCGAGTACGTAAATAAATGTAAAAGTGTCAAATGCAAAAGCATTTCGTACACACGAAACAGCCGATGGTTATCACTTCGACTGCCACTGCTGCTTTTGATAAAATATTTTTAGATATAGTTGGGTAGTTAGATAGGGATTATTTTAATAAGTCATATACAGGGTTACAGGGAAAGTCGTACTGAATATTAAAGGACGTTATTATTTAGGTCATTTCTGATGAATTTGATCCTATAATATAGTGTCCGAAACTTAACCGTTATGGAGATATTGATATCTTTAAGTTTTTTTTTAAATATCCCAATTTTTTTGCTTTTTTGCCAATCTTTTTATGATTAAGACTTCTAGGGTTCGTTTTTTTATGTATTTAGTTAGAAGACATGCCAATGAATAAAAATGATCAACAAAAACTCAACCCTCCATTAACAGCTTAAAATAACTGCATGACAACGGTATAAATTAAGTAATTTTTGCTATGTATTCCTAACTTTGAAGCGCTATGGTAAAAAAAAAATTGTATGGAACTTATTCTGCAGATGATTTTAAAAACTTCTACGTCTTCTTAGCTATTCAAAAAGGTATAACACTAGCTATTAAATAGGCAAAACATTGAGCAAATAACAGTTCAGTTAGCAAAAGCTACATTTTCAGTTTGATGAAGCTTCAATACGTAAATAAAAAAATAAAAACTGTGATATTTTTATAATTCATGTTCAACATCTACTAGTAATGTACAATACATCGTACAGTAGGAATTTACAATCTTAATAGTCCAAACTGGTATTGCAACATAACGGGGCGTCGATACAAAAGAATCCGATTTACTACCTGGCATCTTTAAACAATGAAAAGGGTCGGGCGGCTGGCCATTTTTTGTGTTCGAGGCACATTTTGGTCTCAGGTGCATGTCAAAACTTGTTTGTATTGTTAGTCTGCTCATGCGATTCTTCCGTGGTAGATGTGTTATTCGTGCTTCTGGTAATTTTCGGTATAAACGCGACTTGGCTTGGATTTTTGGACTGTTTCATCTTCTAACTGTGTGATTTGGCTTGCAACTGGACTTTGATTTGTTTTGTGAACATGGCGACATTTACCAACGAGGAATATGCTGACATCCTAATGTGTTACGGCTTTTGCGGAGGAGTGTCATTACGTGCACGTAATGAATACATGCTACGGTATCCTACTCGCCGAGTACCTGATATTGGCGTATTTGACAGAGTTTACCGAAGACTACGAGAAACTGGTTCTGTTCAAGTACGACGAACTGACGTGGGACGACCTCGTATTTTTGATGACGACGACGAAGAAAATAATGAAATTCGACGCCTTTTTCAAGCCGACCCAACCACGTCAACAACTGTTGTTGCTCGACGGCTCGGTATTTCCCAGTGGAAAGCCTGGTTCGTAATGCACAGTTCTGGCCAATACCCTTACCATTACACGCCAGTGCACGTAAATGAAGAAGGGGACCCGCTGAGGCGACTAGACTTCTGCAGATTTATGCTAAATGCCGATATTGATGATCCGGCTTTTTTAAAGAAAATTTTGTGGACAGATGAGTCTAAGTTTGACAAAGACGGTATCACAAATTACCATAACGCCCATTATTGGGCTCCCAAAGCGCAAGGTAATCCCAATAAAAAAAGATTAAAAGGATCGCAAAGGAGATTCAGTCTCAACGTGTGGATGGGCATAATTTCTAATTATTTGATAGGGCCATACTTTTTGCCCGATAATTTGAATGGCGAGATGTACGAGAACTTTTTAAGGGAGGAGTTATACTCTTTAATGCTCGATTTACCTCTGGCAATAAGACAAAATATGTTCTTTCAACACGATGGCTGCCCAGCGCACTACATAAGAAGTGTTCGAGCATGGTTGGATGAAAATTACCCAAACCGGTGGATTGGAAGAGGTGGACCCATACCGTGGCCGGAAAGAAGTCCCGATTTAACGCCGATGGATTTTTATGTGTGGGGTCATATGAAAACCCTAGTGTACGACGAAATGACACCAATCGCAAATATCGAGGTTTTACGACAAAAAATTATTGATGCGGCTGAGGAAATGAGGCGGAGCCTGCAAACATCTGTTGTAAAAAGTAATTTAAGAAAACGAATGAGAATTTGTATAAGAAATAGTGGCGGCCATGTTGAACATGAATTATAAAAATATTACTGATTTTTTTGTTTTATTTTCGTGATTTAGCTATTTATACCTCAAACCAAAAATGTAGCCTTTGCTAACTGAACTGTTATTTGGTCAATGTTTTGCCTATTTAATAGCTAGTGTTATACCTTTTTGAATAGCTAAGAAGACGTAGAAGTTTTTAAAATCATCTGCAGAATAAGTTCCATACAATTTTTTTTTATCATATCGCTTCAAAGTTACAAAATTATTATTATTAATTATAATAATTATTATTAAATACTTAGCAAAAATTATTTAATTTATACCGTTGTCGTGCAGTTATTTTAAGCTGTTAATGGAGGGTTGAGTTTTTGTTGATCATTTTTATTCATTGGCATGTCTTCTAACTAAATACATAAAAAAACGAACCCTAGGAGTCTTAATCATAAAAAGATTGGCAAAAAAGCAAAAAAATTGGGATATTTAAAAAAAAACTTAAAGATATCAATATCTCCATAACGGTTAAGTTTCGGACACTATATTATAGGATCAAATTCATCAGAAATGACCTAAATAATAACGTCCTTTAATATTCAGTACGACTTTCCCTGTAACCCTGTATACTTATAATTCAATGCGAATTGACTTAATATGTAGAAGCATATGCGCTAGAACGTAAGGATCCAGTTAGTGTAGCAAAGGCTTTTGTTGAAAACTTTATCTTGCGATACGGCGTACCACGCGAAATCGCTAGTGATAGAGGAACAGAGTTTATCTCTACAACTATCACCGAGGTATGCAAATTACTTAACGTCAAACAGTTAACTAGTACATCTTACTATCATCAATCAATAGGTTCGCTCGAGAATACACACAAAAGTCTAAATGCATTTTTGCGTATCCAAACAAATACCGAGTCTAAAGAGTTGAGTACATGGGTCCCTTTCTGGTGCTTCGCTTATAATACTACGGTACATAGCTCTACAAAATTTACACCGTATGAACTGGTTTTTGGTAAAATTTGTACATTGCCTAGTAATTTGACTTCAAATTCAAATCAAAGTAAACTGTATAATTGTGGAAATTAGCCTTTAGTTCTTAAATATAAGTTACAAACTTCTCAGCAACAAGCACGAAATAATTTGTTATTGTCTAAAAAATAGTCAGAAACATCGATATGATTATTGTTTAAACCCTGTTAGCTATAAGCCTGGTGATAAATTGTTATTGAAAAACGAGACGGGCTCTAAGTTCGATAATAATGTGTAACGGACCGTATAATGTTGTGCAAGATCAGACTCCAAATGTTATTATAACGAAAGATAATAAATTGATAACTGTTCACAAAAATAGAACAATGCCTTTTAGATCTTAAGTTTTTTAGTATACCTAAAGATTTAAAAAAAAAATTAACTTTTCCTTTTTATTTTTTTCTCCGAAAAGGGGAGGTGTAGTATAGATATAAGTTCATATATAATCTTCGTATATAATCTTCAATATGTGCATCCCAAGGGGCAGAATAAATGAGTACGTTAACCTAGTCGGTTGTCTTATTGCTAACGACCCCACATCTCTATAATGGAATGAGCTTCTAAGTGGTTTTAAAATCCCATACCTACACACCGTAGGTATGATATGTATGAGAATTGTCAGATCGAGCAAATTTGCAATGTTCCACTTACTAGCAAACAGTCAAGTGCGAAAGTTCAGCAACTTCTTCGTATTCTCGTATCGCATCATAAGGTCCAAGTTAGAGCTAGCGCAGACGACGGATAACGGAGGACTTTTTGTCCGCGACACGTCTTTATTGTTAATCAAATAAGATTCAACTTAGACCGCGTATATCCGCGAAAAGTACGCGATAGTCCTCGTTATTTATTCAACTTTCCGTCGTCTGCGCAGGCCATTAAGCTATTTAACGTATATATTGCCAATGGACGACAAACGTGCCACTTTCATTATTTAGCAGTTATTCTACAGTCTGAAAAAGTCCTACATTCTTTTACGCGTACCTTGTTTCCAATGAAGTGGAAGTCCAATAGGTTTTTCTGGCACCCGTGTGGAATAGTTGTGTATGTAAGCATTTTATGAATCAATGCGACCATGTAAGTAGTTATTTTGTGTCTGCTCAACTGAGTATATTGTTATTAACAATTGAGATTTCTATGTAAGTACAGTCAACAGACGCATGGTTTTACATTTTGACCTTGAGAGCGTCCTTACGTCGCCGTCGCTCTTAATAGCGGTGATTTTCGTTGTGCAAATGTAAAGCGGTACGGCATACCAATGTTAGCATTAAACTATAGAAGGCAGAAAAAAACAAGTCCCATATTTACAATATGTATATTATGTAGGTACTACGAGTACTATCCTTGTGTAGGTTAGGTACTAAATCGCCTCTGTGGCCTAGTAGTACCACCCATTATCATATCCAGAGACTAGAGTTCGATTCCCAGTGGGGGTACATTATTGTATTTGGTTTGGTTGAGGTTAGACTAATTCTAAGTCTGCCTGGCTATCTGCCACCGTCTTTATCTAAGTCTGTCGCCACATCAACATAATTTTCAGCGTTTTTGTGTTCTTGCAGTTAAGATATAGCCAAAACATAAGAGTTGAGGATTCCAGGAGTTGCGTGATTCCACCTTGAGGCTTACATTACTTAACATCAGTTATGATTAAGGCTAATCGCTAAGATTTTGATCAAATCGATGGCCAAAATAGTTAAATCAAAAATATAAAAATATGTTTTGATGTACATCTATCAATTTTAAATTTATAAATGTCGCAGTCATCTAGTTAAATCAGCCATTTAATTGGGAGGCTAGCCCAGTCAATAAACGACGCATTCAATTGAATGCCTTGGCCGATAATTGATTGAAATAGCATCACTCGACGTTCAACTATTTGGCTGATTGTAAGGTAGCCTATTGAAGATGGCTGACGTGAGTTCAGGCAGGTGATTTAAATTTGTTATTTTTTTACCACTGCGGCGCTGGTGTGACCAAAACAAATATGGCGCCAGATAGCTCGCTCATCTGACAATGTTTTTGTATTTATGATAAAATTTAAATAGAAAAATATTGAAAAAGTCAACTCAGCCACAAGTGAATTCTCAGATGGGACTCGAACCCACGATCTTTGGAAATTCGGTCCAATGCTCTAACCACTGAGCTACTTTTATTCTATTTTTAATACGCTGTAGGCCAGCGTTGTCACATCAATGCTAGAAATATCCTTGCATTCGAAAGAAACAACTTTTCAGGTATTTAACGTTTTTTTTTATCAATAGAAGTCTCTTTGATAATACCCATCAAAACTACCAAAATAGTGGATCCATAAAGTAGTTTTACCCTAGCCCAGTTATCGAAATGGCTAAATATGACGTTTAGCCAAGTCGTTAAACGTTTCATTCAACATTTTGACTAGTTTTTCTTCAACCACGGCGTTCAATGAACGGGCTAACCGTTCAATTTAAAGGCTGAGTTAACCAGATGGCTGCGACATAAATACAATGATTTTTACATCTTGAAGCCTAGTAAAGTATATTTACAAGTATAGTAATGGGCTGTCTGCCTGCATGTATTCAACTTGGACCAAGGTGAAATCTAATATCAAAATCATTAGACCTATTTTGTCACCACAAAACACACTGTGTTCAGTCAATGTATGACATCAGGATTATGCAACAACGTATTTTCATTGTAATCACATTGATTGATCACATCATTTGATTGATTACAATACACAGTGATTAATGAATAAAGATTTATTTTACTTTCTTAAGTTTTATTGCCTGTTTAAAATTTTCTATAAAAAATACAACTTTCCTAGTGTTTATGTAGTTTATGTAGATAGCCTACTTCTTCAACTATTTCGCCTACTAAGTACATACATCCTATTAACTGTTTGATGATATTTGAAACTATAATCTTGTCCGCTTAGGATATTTCAAGACGAACGTGCCATGAGCAGAATGCGCTTCCTTACGCATCATTTTGCACAATATAAAAAACTCCTCCATTTTTAAGTCGGTTCAAAATGATGACTAACCATTTTCGCTGACATTTTACGGAGTTCTGATATTCGAGAAAAACTAATTTGCATGTTTTAGTTTGTCTCAAACAAAAAATCTGCTTTTTGTTCCGGGACGCTTTTTGTGGCTTTTTCTAACGTTTTTTAAAGACATTCATAACGTTTTTAGTTTAGCTGCAAAAATAATGCAAACTCTTTTTTTCTTGTTATAAGGTTTTCACAAGAGGTGTTATTTGAAATTGATCTTTTTGAATATGAAACCATAATTTATAGCCTAGATAGCATAAGCTTATAAGTTTCTTCCGGGCGTTCTTCTTGTCAGCCAAAAGATTCATAAATAAATCATAAATATCTGCTTGTTAAGAGTTTATAGGAAGAAAAATTGATTTATTTTGATTTGAATGGCTACATAGAAATCGTATTTTGTTTTGTTTTTTTTATGATAATTTAACATTTAATAATTAAAATGTCCTTTTCATTTTTATCATTATATTTTTTTTACAAAATAAAAATGAAATATTTAATTTAGACGAAACCAGTATAAAGGTCGAAATCCGGTGGTCCAGTAAACAAAGCATTTCCACTGTTACAAATCAGAATGGTCCCAATTTGTACGCCCAGAGCTCTCGATCAGAATTGCTAATACGCAGTAAACTCGCAAAGAATACACGGGAATTATGCGGGTGCCGTCCAAGCGGTCTTTGTGAACCCTGATCTTATATTTAAGAATTATTCGGTTGCAGTGATTAGTTCATCTTTTAACTAATCTATAGCAATATAGTGTAGTGATACCATTGCTAATATAACTAGCATTGAAATTGATGTAGATAACGTGGCTAAGTTACTCTCCAAACTGGATCCCACTAAGTCAGCTGGACCTGATTTGCTACCACCTCAATTCCTCATCCGCTGTGCTAAAACCATTGCGATTCCAATCACCATACTCTTCAATAGGGCGTTAGCAGAGGGAATTGTACCAAACTTGTGGAAACGTGCTTACATCACTCCGGTATACAAAAAAGGTTCGAGAAGTGATGTCATTAATTACCGACCTATTTCTAAACTTTACACTGTCTCTAAGGTCCTCGAGAAGATTGTGTACGAGCAACTTTACGCAGCTCTCAAGCATTCGTTTAGTCCCACTCAGCATGGTTTCTTAAGAGGTCGCTCCGTTGTGACCAATCTTATCCTACTGAATGAATCCCTTACCTCATCTATGGACGATGGCTCTCAGGTCGATGTCGTTTATACCGATTATAGCAAGGCATTCGATCGAATTCGGCTAGATCTACTAGTGCTTAAACTGCAGAAGATCGGTATTAGTGGTGACTTGCTTAGATGGTTGTCTTCATATATTAATAATCGATCTCAGGCTGTTGTCGTCAAAAATTACATCTCCGGCTGGCTCACGGTTCCAAGTGGGGTTCCTCAGGGCTCGCTGCTTGGGCCTTTATTGTTCGCGGTTTTTGTTAACGACATTGAGCAATGTTTCAAAACATCTCAATTATTATGCTTTGCGGATGATATGAAAATTATTGCGCCAGTATCTTCTGCTGCCGATGCTAGTCTGCTACAGGAGGACCTCAACAGACTCGATATCTATTGCATCGAGAACCAACTTGACCTAAATTCCTCTAAATGTAGTGTTGTTACTTATAGCCGCAAACGAGACTTGGTTCATTTTGACTATATTATAAGAGGTTCGAAATTGAAACGTGATGCTGTCGTGCGGGACCTTGGTGTTCTGCATGATAGTAAGCTACTTTTTGACTATCACATTAACAACATTATTTCTAGGGCATCTAAGGCTCTTGGATTTGTGATGCGTAATTCTAGAGACTTCAAATACGCTAAAACATTAAAGATTTTATATTGTACATTTGTACGAAGCCATCTGGAGTACGCGTCGCAGGTCTGGAGCCCTCGGTACCTAACTTACATAACACGCATCGAAAATATTCAAAGGAAATTCATTAAATACCTCTGCTTTCGTACGAATGAACACTACGAGTCCACCCATTACCTGTCTTTTTGTAAGAAACACCATTTGCTGCCGCTGGAAAAACGTCGCGAAATCTCGGATGTGGCTCTCTTAGTAAAAATTACTTCTAGGGTCGTCGATTGTCCTGGGCTTCTCTCTAAGATCTCCCTCAGAGCTCCAAGGAAACCCCTTAGATCTAACTCCCTTATATGCGTACCCTCTGCATCTTCAAACTATCGCTAAAATTCATACCTTTTGCGTGCGAGCAATTGCTTTAACGTAATTTCCAAACAGTTAGACATTGATCTGTTTAACACTAGCGTTGCATCGGTGAGGCGATTAATAAGTAATGAGTTTTTTGATGGATAGGTTTTTCATTTGATTTGTAAATCTTGCTTATATGATAATTCTCTGTGAGCTTTATCAATTTTTTGCTTGTTTTTTGATTTGGTTTGTTTATACTCTGTCTTAGTTATTATGAATTTATCTGTTGGAATGCGTGTTTGCCTATTAAGTGCTTAACATTAACTTTAAAACTGTCTCTATTGGTGAAGACTTGTAATTGGCTCTAAATTTTTATGTTAAAATCTAATGTAATATTTTAAGCTGTTGGTCTTCCGAAATAAAATAAATAAATAAAAATAAGCAGAAGAATTTTAGTAAAGAGAAAACTTTCCTCTTTTGCGGAAATAAATAATGTAGGAGGCCGAAGCAATCTGGGGGCATACCATGACGACTTAAGCAATTCTCTTTATGTTATTGGGTAACTAGACACCGCCATACGGCGCGTATTTATTTATAATAGCGAATAGCGGCGTCACACTTTTACCACTTGAAAATAACCTAAAATGAATAATTTAGTTATCGTTTTGCTACGAAATGCTGATGAGAGCACTGTAAGTAGCGGTATTTAATATCAGAGTTACTTTTCATCAAGTGTACCCAGATTCAACTACTTACGAAATCGATAACATTAAGATATATTAATTAATGTTGCACCAATAATTGTAATTATTGGTAAAAACATTAGTTTTTACTAAATAACTAAAATATAAAATGTAAGTAGCAAGTTAAGTTAGCAAGAAATGTATCTAGATTTAAGTAAAATTAGGAAGCGTATTATCCTAAATTTAAGAAATGTATGTAAATTAGAAGAAAGATCAAATGTAATAAACAGGAAAGTGAAATTATTAACCCCAGCGAATAAGTAAGACAATAAAAACAATAAAAACTAGTAGAAGTAGAATAGGCAAGCTCCCACCCGTTAAATGAAGAAAGACGACGAACGAAAGAAAGAACTGTAAGAAGAATGAAATACGAGAAGCATACAAGTGAGAACTGGCACGAAAGAGAAACTTATAAAAAATAGGCTCCGAAAATGTTGGAGGTACTTGTAATAATAATTCAAAAAAACATGAGAATCCGACATAATTTTCGTCTTATCTACTTGACTTAAGGTGTGTCAGATACTGGCCATTAATTTTGATGCCAAGTCCTTTCCAGTCCAACGCAGCTGTTAGCATTTTCGGAGTAATGACGTCTCCCTGTCTCACACATCGCTGCAGTTGGATGGGATTTGTGCTCTGGTTCTGACCAACATGGTGGCATGTTTGAATAAGTACCTTAACACCTCGATATACCTATAATCCACTTGGCACCTCTGGAGAGACTGCAGTACCGCCCAGCACCCCAACCGCCTAACGGTATAGATTGTGCTATTGCTATAGCTATCAAACTTCAAACTCTCATAAAACCCTACATATTTCTATTTATCTATTGGATGCACTATTGCATTTTTAATATAAAAGTGATAGCGTCAGTGAAAGCCCTTGTAGGGGGTTTGAAAAATCGATAGCTATAGCGATAGTAAAAGCTATACCGTTAGGCGATCGGGGTGCAGGTCTCTATCGAATCGAGGTTTTCTCATAGTCAACAAACGCCAAGCAAAGTGGCAGATTATACTCCTCGGTCTTCCGTATAACCTGCCGCAGCGTATGGATGTGGTTTATGGTACTAAAGCTTTTTCGGAACCCGGCTTGTTCGGGGGACGCTGGAAGTCGTCGAACCTGCGAGGGAGACGATTCGTAATGACTCTCGAAAACAATTTAAAAACATGGCTTAGAAGTAAGATGGGTCTGAAGTTCTTTAAACGGGTGTAGAGGAAATAAAAAGGGACGTAAAAAATCATAATTATGAAAAGTAGACAAAATCAATGGTTCGTAGTCCCCTGATTCCTTTTCCGAAACTTAACCGATTTAAGTAAAATTTCATAAAAAAATTGAAAAAAAGGCTTTAGCTGTGCTCCTGTATTTTTTTTTATATAATCTAGTCATTTGTTTTCTGGATGTTTGAACACAGCGGAAAATCTAGTCTTTTTATTAGATTTTCGAACTTTCTTATCTCTTTTAATAATCAATTTATGAAAAATAGGAAATCATAGGGACATGCTAATAATGGACATACATATTCAGGAAAATAAATATTACTCTACCGGCATTGTCCAGGGAGGAAAGGTGGATTACGTTTGTATGGAAAAACAGCCATTATGTTTCCTCTTAATTAGGCGCCTGGACCTGGAAAATGTATTGAACCTGAGCCGCTTGTGTTTATGTAATTGATCTTATTATCATATATATAAGCAAAAGCTTTGTAAGTTTGGTAAGTATGACTAAGTTTGGAGCAGTTGAGGGACTTTGTGGTAGGTACCTACAGTGTGGTATAACTATTTTCCTTATTTCCTCTCCCCCTCGGACGCCACAGTGTGTGGACGTGTGAACGAGTGTCTGTGCTTAAAATTTATAAATTAATAATTTAAAGTTGAAAAAATTTTTTAAAGGCCTTGGATTTGAACTTGCGATTTTGGATTGTCGGGTTTGTGCACGTATTGGCGCGGCTACCGAAACGCTAATCCGAGGCGGCGAAATTTGTCATCACTTTTGCGTCAATCTTCAACTTACGACTACGATGCCACTAAAACGCACGCCACCTGCTGCTTCTGCGCCTGTTTCTCCGCTTCTCCATAGTGAATCAGAACCAAACTTAAATGTGGAATTTGAAAATGAATCGTCTTCAACCATAAATGTTGCGCTGCGTAAGCGAAAGCGCGAGCAAATCCAGAATGATTTTATGGACCTTTTTCTGTGCTCTAAGGAGGAACAAGACAAAAAACTCTCGGCTATCTTGTCAGTTGTGGAGGAAGTTAAAGCCCAAAATCAAGAAATTAGAAATTCTATGGATTTTATGTCGGAAAAATATGACCAGGCCATGAAGAGAATCGATGATCTTGAAAGTGAGCGAAAGTCTACAAATATATATATTCAAAGCTTGGAAGATAGAATAGAACAATTTGAGCGTAAAACAAGGTCTTCCTGGTTTGAGTTGCGAAATATCCCTAAAAAGATGAACGAAACAAGAGAAGATTTAGTTATGATTGTTCAAAGCATTACTAAAGCTGTGAATGCCCCTATACAATCCGCCGACATCCGAGACGTTTATAGAGTGAAAACAAAAACGTCCGATAGCTCACCCATAGTAACGGAGCTAACAAATGTTCCGTTAAGGGATGACATTATAAAATCTGTGAGAAAATATAATAAAACTAACAAAGATAACAAGTTAAACTATAAAAACATAAACAGTGATGGCCCTTCGATACCTATATTTGTCACTGAAAGCCTCACTTTTAAGGCTAGGAAACTTTACGCTGCTGCAAGAGATTTTCAGAGAACCAACAACTACGCGTATTGCTGGACAAACTATGGCAGGGTTTATATGAGGAAAAAGGAAACTCTATCTCGGATACTCATTGAAAGTGAAGAAGATCTAAAGAAATTACCGAAAAATTGACTACATTTGAAATTGATTGTTTGTTCTTTGGAATACTTTAGTTTGGTTTGTATTTTTACTTACACTTTGCACGTTATTCATATTTATCACATAAGTTCTACATACACCTACACTAATCTCAACGCTACACATTTTCTATTTTTAACACATCACAATCAGCACTTTATTAAATATCACGGTTATGCCTTCTACCTGGTTTCAATTCTCAATTTTGTATATGCTCTGAAAGAAACAGTATATAATTTAATGAACCTAGCAGGCTATACAAAAGCTTTTGAGACTTCTAAAGGTCAAGGTATCCTACAAATCACAGTTTTGTCCATTAGTTCACTGCTTAAAGCTCCCGTTCTCTCTTTACGTAAAGAAAGCAGCACGAGCTTTCCCAGTTATATTATTTTCACATTTACTTTTATCATTGTTTTAAGATTTACTTGTGTCGTAACTTTTTGTTTTAAGCATTCAATAAGGAGCCACTGTCCTAAAAGAAAGTAAGTACACAATTTTTCTAAATGTTTTCGGTCTCGTTTTAGTATCTAAAATAATCAGTGAATTGCCCCAATATTATTCGTTGATCTTTAACATTAACATACGATAATCTTAATAATGATTGCAACCTAATAAATTCTAACTTGGATGAATTTAAAACGATTCCGGTATACTCATGTAATCCAGAGGAATGCCATCGCATTGTACCTACTGCATCTAACACGTGTAATATATTATCACAAAACATTAGAAG
The DNA here is from genome assembly GCA_910589605.1 of Chrysoteuchia culmella. Taxonomy (NCBI): domain Eukaryota; kingdom Metazoa; phylum Arthropoda; class Insecta; order Lepidoptera; family Crambidae; genus Chrysoteuchia; species Chrysoteuchia culmella. The sequence goes on along the minus strand of OU342657.1, from coordinate 12,198,340 downwards.
CATTAATTGCAATTTTGATAATTTTGCTACGCTTTTATCCAGGTCTAAAATTGACTGGGATTTGCTTGTTCTAACTGAATGCTGGTTACCTTTAACAAAATTCATTCCGCGTCTAGATGGCTACAACAGTGTTGCTACAACTATGAATTTTACGCAAAATGAGGGAGTTGTCGTATATTATAAAAATCATCTTAACCCGTCCATAGAGGAACCACTTCTAATTAATGCAAATTGTTTAGTCTTAAAAATTAATAGTTCGACGGTAATTATTGCAATATATCGCCCTCCTGGCTATAAAGATACACAAAGTTTTTTAAACTCACTTAATTCCATATTACTGCAGCTCTCTAAGTTTAAAAATCTTATACTGATTGGGGATATTAATATCGATATAGTGCCATTCACTAAAGACAGTCGTTCTTGGGACTACCTGGATCTCCTGGCATCCTTTGACATTCATCCTGGTCACTCTTTGCCTACACACGGTCGAACGTGTCTAGACCATGTTATGGTTAAATTATCGATAAATGCAAGTTGTTACATAGTTCAATCTTCTATAACTGACCATGATAGCGTAGCAATTAACTTAATGTTGGAGGAGACACCTCCACCCCCTCTAAAGATTCAGTCGCAAATTGACTACTCTGGACTTGATATTTATATAAAAAACTTAAACTTTGATCAGCTATATAGAATTAATAACCCGAACAATGCCGCATCTTTTTTAATTAATATGCTAAAAAATGCAATCCAGGTTAATACTAAGACAAGAAAAATATCTCATCGAAAAAGTATTAGTAAGCCCTGGATTACGCCTGGTCTCTTGAGGTGCATGCGCAATAGAGATAAACTACATAAAAAGGCCAAGAATAATCCAGAAGATACTATTTTAATTGCTTCGTATAAGAGATACAGAAACTTCTGTAACTCCTTACTCAAAAATGTTAGGCGCGCTTATGATAAAGCAGAAATTCTTAAGGCTGGTAAAAATTGTAAAAAGCTCTGGGATACCATTAAAAATATAACCCAATATAAAAAACAAAACAGTGACCCCCTCAAATTAATTGCAGGTGATGACCCAAAGGCTAGCGTTAACAACGTAAACTCATTTTTTGTTAATGTGGGAAAAGATCTTGCCTCACAGATGAAAGGGCCTAAGGTCAATGGATCCTCTCTTACCAACTCGTGTGAATCCATGGTTCTCTTGCCTACGGATGAAAACGAGGTTAAGAATTTGATAGAAGGACTACAGAGTAGTTGTACCGTAGGAGTGGACCAAATATCAGGTCGCTTTTTAAAACGTTACATAAACCTTCTTATCGCCCCTGTCACTTACATCTGTAACCTCTGTCTCGGAACAGGAATATTTCCTGATATGTTTAAGAAATCGTTAATTATTCCGATATACAAAGGTGGCGACAGGGACTGTGTCAATAATTATAGACCCATCTCCTTACTACCTGTATTGTCCAAAATCCTTGAACGCATTATGAACAAACGTCTGACTAGCTTCTTAGAGTCCCATAACCTGTTATCATCATCTCAATTCGGGTTTCGTTCGGGAAAGTCGACCGATGATGCTGTTCATGAACTCACGGATTTCATTTCTACTAACTTAGATGGAGGCAAAAAGGTGTTGGGAGTATTCCTGGACTTCGCAAAAGCGTTTGACACTGTATCTGTCCCGATCCTTATCCGCAAGCTTGAAGCTATCGGTATCAGAGGTTTGGCTCTTAATCTTTTTACTAGCTATCTAAGCAACCGGTACCAACTTGTTAAAATTGGAAAATGGATGAGTGAAGAGCTTCCAGTTACCCTTGGAGTTCCACAGGGCAGTGTTCTCGGCCCAACGTTATTTTTAATTTATATAAATGATTTATGCCAATTGAAGCTTCCTTACGGTAAAATTATAACTTTCGCTGATGACACTGCTCTGCTGTTTCAGGCTAACTCTTGGACCGAGGTTTTTGGGCATGCGCAACGAGGGTTAAATGCTGTATATTCCTGGTTATCTGAGAATTTGTCGATAAAACAAAATTTTTAACCTTTTCTTCAAGGCGACAGGTTCTGTCTGATTGCTATTCATTGATGGTCCACTCCTGCTCGTCTACCTCTGATTGCAACTGTCCTAAACTTTTAAAGACAGATTCTATCAAATACCTCGGTGTAATGATTGACTCTATGCTCAGTTTCTTACCCCATATTGAGCTACTAGCGGGACGAATAAGAAAACTAATATTTATTTTTAGAACACTTCGCCACGTCGCTGATTTTCGTGTTGTGAAGTCGGTATATTTTGCACTATGTCAATCGATCTTGAGGTATTGTATCTCATCTTGGGGCGGAGCTGCCAAGTCGCACATAATTAAAGTGGAGAGAGCACAGAGAGCCGTCTTGAAGGTGGGTGCGGCGCTTCCCTTTTTATGTCCAACTACTGATGTGTATAAAGTCTGGGAAGTGCTCACGGTTCGTCAGCTCTTTGTACTGTCAACCATCCTACGTCAACACTCTCAACTTAGTTATGATCCAAGTTTAGTAAGCGACAAACGTCGAAAGGGCTCTGTGTGCCAATATCGATGTCTAACGACTAATATGTCACATAGATTCTTTTGTTTCTTGGGTAGCTACCTATATAATAAAGTGAACTCGATCCTCTCCTTGTACAGGCTTAACAGAAGGGCTTGCAAAATAATAGTGACCTCATGGCTCTTACAGCTAAACTTTGACGAAACTGAAAATCTATTGATAACTATGGCATAACTGCACCCATACAAACATACACGCATAGATTAACAAACGCATACATACCCCCCCCCCCCCCTACCCACACACACAAATACACACTCGCACACACGACACACACACATACATACATACATACACACACACACCACACATACACCTAGCAAAACATAATAAACATCACTTTAGCATATTTTCTCTTTATCATGTTTCAAATGTGTTGTTCACTTAAATTAAAATGTAAAATGTTGTATAAAATGGCTCGAGGATGTGGGAGCCTGATGACCTGTAACACAGGTATATACCTAGCTCAGGCATCAGTCTCACACAAACTGTTATTTTACCATGTTCATGTTCCTATATAATTAGATTTTGTAAGTTTGTGATGAGAAAATAAAAGCCTTATTATTATTATTATTATTATTATTTGTTGTAATAATTATTACTTAAATGTTATATTTTCATGAGAATTGTATTTATCGACTTTCCTCTTTTTAACCGACTGCAAGGGAAGGGTTACTGATAAACAAATTATTTCTTAGTTTGTGTACAATATCTACCTTTGTTGTCAAGTGGCTTGTATGGCTGAAGTTTCGACTTCGATCCCCGCCTTGGACAATGTAGAAAAAATCTAATTTATGTCTAGTCAGTGTGGTTCTGGAATGACCCTATGTTGTTTCTGAAAGTAAGTTGAAAATACCTGTTTTGGGATTAAAGCTACGTCTGCGATGATGTCTGATTTCTTTTTACCTACTCATTCTAAGATGTTTTTTATTTTTATTTTTGAATTTTTGCATTTTTCAATGCTATTTTTATAGTTATGATAAATTTTAAATAGAAAAATATTGGAAAAAATAAACTCGGCCACAAGTGAATTCTCAGATGGGAATCGAATCCACGACCTTTGGAAATCCGGTCCAATGCTCTTGGACCGGATTTCCAAAGGTCGGGCCGTGGGCCGAGTTAATTTTTTCCAATATTTTTCTATTTAAAATTTATCATGTTATTTTTTATAAATTTTCATTCTTACGTTTTTTTTTAACTAAGCCTAAAATGGCTAAATCTCTACTACAGAAAATCGCAGTCCGATTCTAATGACTAGAAAAATTCCGTTTAATCAAATTAGGCATCTCCGAAGCGTTAAGCACAGGCGAGGACACTACATTTAGACGTAGATACACAATACCGGTTCAGTCTAGAGCTCCTCCCTGCTTCAGAAGATACCTTGAGCTGTTGGTCCCGACTGTATTTGCAGTCGGTAAAACCCACCAATAAAAAATGGCTGATGACGAAGATAGCCAACTAATCACAATTAAAATAAAACTGAACAACTGACGTCGGGAAACCAAAAAAGCCTAAAATACCTACCCAAAAAATCTGCCAAGTGCAAGTCGAACTCGAACATGAAGGGTTTCGTCTCTCACCCAAGGTTGCCTGGAAGAGATTGCTACGTAAGGCCGCCTATTGTGTTTGGTTGGTACTCTTTTTTATCATTTTCTCTGAATGCGTTTGTTGTTGTATCGTGTGCAATAAAGTTTCTATTATTATTATTGCCAAAATGCCACTATAATTTTTCGTCTGCAAAAATAACTTTGTTTTTCATAGTGTTTGTATGAATGACAAAGTTATATTTGTGGTTTTTGGAAAATGTGCTATAGCTCTGAAACTACGAAATATATTTCGTTCAAACCAATTTTCGTTGAAAGTTTTTATAAAGTTTTACATCATATATATATTTTTTTTATTTTTCACTTTCTGGAAACTTTCAAACGGTTGACTTTGAGAAAAAACTGTTTTAGAAGCCTCAATGTAATTTTTAAAGATCTATCTAATGATATACCACACGTATAGGTTTGATAAAATTGTTTCAAATTCCTTCGGGAAAAATGCTATATTTCTTAAACTGACAAACATATTTCGTTCAAACCAATTTTCATTGAAAGCTTTTATTAAGATCTACAACATATATATTTTTTAAATTTTCACTCTCTTATTTCAAAAGTTAGAGGGGGGGGGGGGGACACACATTTTACCACTTTGGAGGTGTACATCTTTCAAACGGTTGACTTTGAGAAAAAATTGTTTTAAAAACCTCAATGCAATTTTTAAAGACCTATCTATAGATATCCTACACGAATAGGTTTGATGTGTCAGTTCCATGTATAGGGAGCCCCCCTTAATTCATTTTTTTTTTGTGTAAAAACCGTAAAGCGGTTTACAGAATACATCTACCTACCAAGTTTCAACTGTGTAATCCTCATAGTTTTGGCATTTAAAGGGTGTGACATACATGGGTTTGGCCGAATCTATAAGGGTTTCGTTTTTTGCCTTCAGGCTACGAAACCCTAAAAATAGTACCAAAACATGTTTCGACTAAAAACAGTACACTTAAAATCCGCTAAAGTTGTTTTATTTCAATTATGAGTCTGCGAAGATACTCACAGTTAATAGACTTTTTTATAATCGCAACAGGTTTTTTCGAACTCTGTGGAATTTTTGAAGTGAAAGCTTCTTTAGCGGCGTTGTGCACATCAATGTTTTACATTTTTGGGATAGGTAAAAAAATTTAAAGTCGCTTCAGGACACGTGACCTGATCGAAACATCGTAAGACGGAGGGAGAGTAGCGCGCCGGCGCGTGGCGTAGGAGATGTAGTAATATTTCCCTCTCTTTCTACCGCGCGGCGAAAATGTAAGCCTGCTCCTGCTGTTTTGTTTAAGCGGTTTTCACTTCTGCCGTCACTCCCAGAGTGCAACCCATTGTTTTTTGGCATAGTTTTGAGTCAATATTGTGCGGCATGGTATAACACTGGCAAATCCACATAATCTGCACTCCATTAAATAGTCGGTAAGATTGAGGCAGCTTTTCAGAACAAACTCATCTGTCTCAGGGCCTTTCTAGACATAGAGGGAGCCTTCGACCAGACCACCTTTAACAGCATCGAGGCCTCACTGAGGAAGCGAGGAGTGGAAGAGCAAATCATCAACTGGGTAGTTAGCATGCAACGTAACAGAACGGTACAGATGGAGGGAGAGGTTTGTCAAAGAGCCCTTGTTGCTAGGGGCTGCCCACAAGGGGGGTACTTTCCCCTCTACTGTGGAACCTGATGGTCGACGACCTGATTGCCCATCTAAACTCTAACTCTTTCTACACTGTAGGATATGCTGATGACATCACCATACTCACCTTTGGCAAGCAGGCCAGTCTGACCTGTGATCTCATGCAAGCTGCCCTGAAAAAGGTGGAGAACTGGTGCAGAACAAGACTTGACAGTCAAACCGTCATAACTGAACTGGTAATGTTTACTAACAAACACCAAGTGGGCAATCACCGCTTGCCGAAACTTTTTGACGAAAGTTTACAGCTGTCTCGTGAGGTAAAATACCTTGGGATTAACTTAGACAGCAAACTCACCTGGAACAGCTACATCGAGCACAAGATCAAGTCTGCCAGTGTCATACTCTATCAATGTCGCAAGATGGTGTGTAAGCGCTGGGGTTTGCCACCTAAATTGTTCCTATGGCTATACAACTTAGTTATCAAACCCTTCGCTGGTCTAGTGGCCTAAAGCTGTCCAAACCAACGAAGCGAAGAAACTTCAAGGGCTTCAACGCCAGGCCTACTGTGCTATAACATGATGCATGAGCACTGCCCTGACAGCAGCACTTGAGGTAAATCATTTAATAATAAATCATTTAATCCTCACCATAATCATAACAATTAACAATTAACAAAATACCTTTAGTTAACAGATTATGGTGGACTGATACCTGAACTAGGTAATACCTGTGTCTCAGGCTATCAGCCCTCCACCTCGTATGAAGTCTATATATTAAAGTGCTATATTAATATGTTTAAGTAAGTAAGTTTAACATTACAAAAGGAGAATTAAAATTAAAAGTACTAATTTCATTACAAACAGCGTTTTAGTTGTTAGTAGTAACTTAATAATAATGCCTGAGTAGAAGTGTGCATTTAACTAGTTAACTAAATTACTTAATGATAATGATCAACAGTGTAGGCACAGAATATTAAATAGTACAAGTGTGTAGGTAGTCGTACATTATTTGTGTGAGTAGGTAAAGCTTAATATTAAACCATTACACCTCCACATCCAGCAGGAGGCTGCAAAGACAGCATTAAGACTCAAATACCTGGGTACACTAAGGTATCAAAAGGTAAGGCATCTTAACGGCTTACTGGAGGAATGGCTTGATACCCCTCTGATTGAGGCAGCGTATGACAAAGTCACGCCATTCTTTATCTTCGCCAAAAAATTCAGGGTACACCTGGAGGACGAACTCGACTCCAGACAGCAGCACAAGGCTCTCCTGATATTTACCGACGGTTCCTAGACGTATCGGGAGTAGGTTTGGGGGTATTTTCTGAGGACCTTAACATACAAATTGCCTCTCCACTTAGTCCATACAACATCGTTTTTCCAGCGGAATGTGTTGGTAGTACACTGGCAGCATAGGCAATTATATCCAGAAAGGTAACAAACTGCGATATTTATTATACTCTCTGACAACAAATCGGTACTACAGGCCCTGAATAGTAGTCGCAGCACATCGGGCCTAATACAAGAATGTTACAACACTCTAAACAAGGTAGGTACAAAAGCCAGAGCGACGCACGTGGTTATGACATGGCAGATGAGTTAGCAAGGCGGGGTTCAGATTCTACCCCTCTCGGACCAGAACCTTTTGCTCCCATCCTGGCTAGCTGGTATGATGGTAAGATCCGTGAGCACATAGCTAACTTGCATCAAAACTACTGGAACTAACTGGAGACGTGCAGACAAGCGAAACTAGCACTACCGCGCGCGGACGCTTGTCTCTCCAGAGCTCTCCTTAAACTCAGTAGACCGCTGTTACGTTTGATAACAGGGGCTATCACTGGCTACGGTAACTTTAACAAGCACCTTTTCAATTTAGGTGTCACTGACAGCCCACTATGCAGAGGCTTCATGGAGGAAAAAGAGACAGCTGCTCACGTCCTGTTGGATTGTGACGAAGTAGCCCCTTACCGGCCGAAGTACCTCGGCTCACCAGGCAGTCTCCGGGAAGCCGTCTCTGACGTGAAGGCGCTGAGAGCATTCCTGGTTGAGCTGGAATGGCTGGAGTGATCCGGCCTCGAGTTGCGGAAACCGCCCGTATAGTATGAAAAAGAAGAAGAAGAAGAAAGGTATAACACAAAATTAATGTATTTTTTTAAATTTTAGAATGCTTAAAAATGCAATCACGATTTCATAGAATTTGAACGTATAGTATTTTGTAGTACCTATAAGTAACTACTGAACTACTATTTATTTAAAGTATAATCCTCGGTCGGTTACGGGATGGGTGACCAAAATTTGCTATCTCCTCCGTGCTTCGGAAGGCACGAAAAGCTGTTGGTACCGGCTGCATTTGCAGTCGTTAAAACCCACTAATCCGCATTGGGCACGCATGGTGGGTCATGGCCCGTTCTCTTTACTCATCCATGCGGAAGACCAGTGCCCCAGTAGTAGATTGATATTTAAAAACGTCTGATGACGATATACACGTTTTCTTTCAAGACATATAATACCTAGATTAGAAATTGTAACTTCATCTATCGGAGTAGTAGAAAACAAAGAATTTAATTTTTTAAGCGACTTCAAAAAAGGAAAGAGGTTATCGATTCGCTGCGTATATTTTTAATATTGGTATTACTGAACAGCTTTTAGGAGATCTTAAATGTCGTTTTTTCATTCGTTCGCCGTTTTTGTTACCTCGATGACATAATCATTTCTTGGAATATATTAGTATTGTCATATAATTTGCAATACCATTTAACATGATACATCATAAAGATACACCTAATAGCTGAGCATAACTTACCCCATCCAGAGTAATCGGGAAGATGAATCGCCAGCATCCATCGCGGCATATCGTGTGGAGTTACCTCACTCCACCCATTTGGGTAACTGATACAGAAATATGGATAGTAATCCGGCTAGTTTAAGATGTAACATGGCTTCTATTTGAAATAAAGGAGGTTCGTTAATTAATGTCTGTAGGCCTAGTACTTTCGAGTAAGTATCAAGGAAGAAAAGTAAAAAAATGTATGAGATATTGAGCAGCGCTCCCACCGGACGTAAATAAAACTACATTTTTCTATACATTTTTTGACATTACGTGCTCGATTTACTCGATAGTTTTTCGTGACAACCCTACAAGAGAAATTCGTGAATTATTGGGGAAGATTAGTAGGGTTCAAGATTCTTAGGGCCAGTTTCACCACCTATTGATAAGTTCTGGATAACTTATGTGGCAGGTCATTTGACAGTTTTAATAATGGAAAAAAATTCAAATTATCTTGTTACTAAGCTATCCAGAACTTATCATTCGGTGGTGAAACCGGCCCTTAGAATTTTAATTCATTTTTACCTCTTTTCTCTTATTGTATGAGGATTAGTTGTCACATCTGGTGTCAGAGTTTATCAAGCCTCTGACTTGACTTAATGACTAACATGACAACAGCCGGGACCGACGGTTTAACGTGCCCTCTGAAGCACGGAAGCGCTCAGTTGGAAAGTCACTTTACGGTCACCCCTCCGACAATCGACCGAGCGTTGATTAACAAATGTGATTGAATACGATCAGTCTGTCAAGCGATTCAAAGGCAAAGTGATTCGTGAGGTCGGCTTACGGTTTTGACGCATAAGCAAATATTCGCTGATAGCTTCTGCTTACGAGGGAAGGTCATATAACAAAGTCCGCGGAATGGTGGGGAAGGCGGTTGCAGTTAGGCACCAAATATTTTTTCCTTCAAGTTTTCTTTACTACCCCAAATACATTTCTGAAATTGCTCATATAAATTGATTACTAATTCGAATAAAAATATTTGTATTTGAGTAGAAATTACAGACTTCACCTCTAAGTCGCCGTTATATTTTTTTACATGCACCTATTTTTTTCATTACAGTAAATTTTAATTTGTTGCTTGGGACCAGGTCTGGAATATAAAAAGTTTTTCGAAGCTTCATCGGTGAATAAACGCCGTTGCAACGTGACTCCTGTGCGCAGGTGCATTTTCATGCCAAAAGACCAACCTTTTCTACTTATTTTTCTTTTATGGACCCCTTCAAATGTAGCTTGAAATGAAGCTTAGTATTGTAAGGTTCTATTAACACCGTATTCTACATAGTCGATAAGTAAAATACACAAAAAAAACAGTCGCAAACATTTTTCCACCTTATTTTCCAACTCGACCCTCTTGGGCGGTGGAATGCCACTGTATCGATTACTTCTTCGACTAGGATTACGGTGGTGAAAATAGCTTTCATTACTTATGATAAATTTTAAATAGAAAAATATTGGAAAGAATTAACTCGGCCACAAGTGAATTATCAGATGGGAATCGAACCCATGACCTTTGGAAATCCGGTCCAATGCTCTAACCGCTGAGCTTCCGAGCCTTGCGAACCACCGTCGAAATTCTCCAATACTTTTATATCTTTTAATACGCTGTAGGCCAGCGTTGTCACTTCAATGCTAGGAAATCCTTGCATTCGAAAGAAACATCTTTTCAGTTGTTTAACGATCGATTAAGATGCAACTGCCAATAATTTATGATTTTTGATTTTTTGCATTTTTCAATGCTATTTTTATGCTTAAATAGAAAAATATTGGAAAAAATTAACTCGGCCGAGACGACGACGACGAATTCCGACGGTGGTTCGCAAGTCTCGGTAGCTCAGCGGTTAGAGCATTGGACCAGATTTCCAAAGCTCATGGGTTCGATTCCCACCTGAGAATTACTTGTGGCCGAGTTAATTTTTTCCAATATTTTTCTATTTAAAATTTATCATAAGTATAAAAATAGCATTGAAAAATGCAAAAATTCAAAAATATTTCGGAGTAAAAGAACGTTCCATTTTTAAATTATACGACAGATATGAGTTTATGTAATTTATTTGGCCGCTAAACACGACAGATATGGATTTTTCACAACTTTTGCCAGCCGCTGCTCGCATGTATGTGGCCAGTACAGCAATATCGATTTATCTCGAAGAAAGTTGTCAGAATAATGCTCATATTTCCAAGCATGTTTGAGAAATAGTACATTATTGCAAAGGCCATGAAACAGGCAATTGCAGGTCGAGTATAAGTTTAGTAGGCGAGAACTTTACTAATACGAGATAGGCAAAATTGCCATTTCCGCCGAGGCATGTTAGTGCTTTTCTTAAAAGAATGCAGGGAAAGAAAGCATACATTTAATTTAATTATTATTTAAACTTACATTAGTCATATTGGGGCAATTACTAAAAGAAAATGTTATTTATTTCCCCGGTACGTTTATGTTTGTTTGTTGAACTTCTGATGAGGTTTGCAGGTGGGCATTGGATGTAGTGGTTGAAAATCAAATCCATTGCAGGAGCGTTTTTTTAATTTCGAACATTACCTCCAGCAATGTTGCTTTGTTGCAATGTGCTTTATTGCAGCAATATTTCTCCAGCAATTTTCTTTGTCCGTAAATTCGATTCTTCGCTTGTTCTTTTTCGATAATAATGACAATATTTCCATGCATGTTTGAGAAAAACTATTTTTTCCGCCTATGCTGGACGGAGAGTGAAAAAAAAACATAGGATGTGCCAGCTCCTAGTTTTCCAGCATGCGTAGCATAAGCACCTCGACAGAGCTTCCTCGACATTTTTCTCGCGCGAGCGTATAGTCTGTCGCGCTCACACCGAAATAATATGAGCGGGAAAGACATCGCGAGATAAGCGTCGGCAGCGTGTCGCGGTGCGCATGCTACGCTGGCAGTACAGATTGTAAAAGCCCATCAGTGAACCGGGGGCCTACCGCCATCTCTTATCGCAGTATTGTTTCAATTTTACTATGCTATTTCGTACTACGATTCACTTAAGGTAAGCTTGTTTTTTGACGGAAGTTTTGTGACGTCCTCGCTTAATCATCGCCTCCAAAGTGTCACAAAATGTGACAACTTCAACAGAAACAAAACGCAAAAAAGTTATGGTTTTAACAGATGATGGTACACTGGCAACCTGTCACTATTGTTACCGGACAACATCTTAGATACACCCAACAATTGCCTAGTGTGGTTGTGGTGTTTTTGAGGTGTGGCATAAAAGTGATGTTCAAACCTTTCACTCTGATTGATTGTCTGATGTTCTGCCAAACCCTTATGGGATTATTGGCGTAAGGCTATGTATGTATGTGTGTTTTTTTCCTTACACTTGAACTTTTAGAAAATGGCTAAAGGTAGGTACCACAGAACCAATGTTACCTACCTACTACTTGGAGATCTGGCTTCGAAAAACGGCATGTTGCCATAGAAACGTGAAGAAATTACCAACCTACTACTTTTTATTTCTTTCTTGTGTTCTTTGAGGAATATGAAGGTCATATTAATCAATATGAGTTTAAAACTATTGACACAAATTAAAACCAAACGAATAGTGTATTTATGTAAGATTTCATTCGAAACTTTTATTTTGTGTGTGTGTGTGTGAAGCGCTCGTGGCGGCTTCGTTATGCAACGCTCGGTCCGGCCCTGTATCGGATGGGTGACCGTAAAGTGGCATTACAACTGAGCACTTCCGTGCTTCGGCAGGGCACGTTAAACCATCGGTTCCGGCTGTTGTCATCTGATAACAATCGTTAAGCCAAGTCAGAGGCCTTATAGACGGCTTGATAACCAGAGGTGGCCACTAATCCTCATACGATAACAGAACATTTTATGTGTGTGTTAAGAAGAATAAATCAGTGTTTAATTTGTATAATACCTGACTAGTTTATTTTAACTACTTTAATTCACGGGACGTGTCACCGTCCAAACAGATGACCACTTGAAAACACAGGGTGACTTGGTTGGTAACATTATTTTGAGAAAAAAATATGTTTAGGAAAAAATACAATTATCTTAAAACAATATTTATAACAAAAAAGAAAAAAATTTAAATAATATCTGTTAATTCTTGAAACTGTCTCACTGCTTCGATAAGAGTACGCACGTTCATAAAACTTAGAATAGTATGAAAAAAACTATTATGTTCTAACGTCCACTGCGGCACACGAATAAATTTCATGGCCGGTGTTGTAATTTCTACGGGCTGCTTGAATATTTCGCTCGTGTACTTCGAGATCGAAGCTCGTGTAGCTCAACTTCATGCATGATACAAAGGCCGCACACGGACCTGTACATACCGCTAAAAATCGAGTCCACGCACGTGCATGTCCACCGTGCGTGCGTGGTAATAGGGTATTTTCTTTAGACGCTGTGCTCTTTTAAGAAGTTAAAATCAATTTGAATATGAGTGCCATTGTCATTAGAATTTTTTTTAACGAGGACAGGTTTTTTGTTGACAATTAATGAGATGATATAAACAGGCGGCATTCAATAACTAAATCTCGACTCCTTAATCCGTATTATTTAATACTAACTTCAAAACCGTATAGGTACAATTCACTGGGTAAATAATTCACGAAATTGGCTTGCTAACTTTGAATCTCTTTCGATGTTTAGATAGATTTGTTTCAATCTCCGTGTGGAGTTTATAAAAAAAATAATAATATGGACACGCTCAGAAACCAAGTCCGTATATCATCATACAGAAATACCTTGTCCCATGGCACGATTTAACGTCACTCTTGACGTGGGTCTAAGCTCGTGAGAAAAGTGTGCGCTTATGACGTTTTGTAGGCAACTTAATACGAGGTGTTGCTTTTGAAATAAATAATATTAGACATTTTTGCAGATTTCTCTGAATAAAAATTTTAGGCGACTGGATTAAAGTCACTTTTGTAATTATTGGTGCAAAACAAAACACATTTTTTTATAAACGCTGTGAAACGCTTTAGCAGATATTAGACGGTTTATTTTTACGTTCTTTTCGATAATTAAGGGTCTAATTAAGGAGTTTCAACTTTCATCACTAATGCGTCTATACGATGAAATTTACTAGACTACCGTTTTCATCCGCTTTCATCGGCATAGATGTTTCATCCTTCATCGTCATCGGAAATAAACGATACATAAAGCGGTGTAAATAATAGTGCCATTCACTGTAATGAGCGGCAGGTCGTCAGAACATTTATTTTATTATTCCTGTGAATCACAGAACAAGACAAGAACGTAAAAATAAACCGTCTAATATCTGCTAAAGCGTTTCACAGACATAACATGGTTTTTATAAATGCTGTAATGAGCACATGACAGTATATTTAGAATACTTTATTGCCATGAATGTCTCTGGAACCACCGACTGATTGTAGAAAGATCGCAACAAGCGAACGAGGTGTTGCCACAACATTTTTTGTGAAATAGAAATACTCAGGTCACTACTTTCATATAACAATTAACGTCTTAATACATAGAGTCGTTCACAGGTCACTATTCACTGCCATTCATAAAAAATGAATCACATTTGATAAACCGCTTTTACCCTTTATAATTATTGACAAACAGTTATCAATCCATACAGAAGATGGAAGCGCGCCTCTCCCGGAATCCTCAACCACAGATTAACTGGCTATCTTATCTCTAACTGCCGGAACACAACAATGCTGATGACATTATTACTATGGCGTCAAACTAAGATTAGATAAGATGGAGTGGTGAAGCGTCCATACATACTGATTCCCATCGGCTTTAGAAATCTTCCCTCAGCGATCTACTATACAGATCGTAATAATTATTTCATTACAATAGTTATCTGATTTGTGGATTTTTCTTGATCCAGCTTACCTTCGCTATATTTTGACCTATCGCCACTGGTAGCTAGCCAGGCGGACTTTCAACAAGTCCGTCCACCAACCATACCATCTTCTTATTGCAGAGTTTCGCCTCCGCACCACTTATAAAAATAAGTCGTATTTTTTAGAGAGTCCACTAGTACTGAGTAATATTAATAAATAAAATAATAGGTACGTGATTCAACTTTAAAACTGTTAATGTGTATAAACAGTTGTTACTAAAACGAACATCGAAATCGCTCGAATACTGTTTTTCTGAGTGTCCAGAGAACAATGGAATATCTTTTTGTCTCAACTCGGGGCCTGAGAGGTTAATATTAAAATTAAAAGAATAATAGTTTAGTAGACTGTCTAATTGAGTAATAATATCATTGCACGTTATACTTGAATATAATGTCATTACCAGTAGGTATGATACCGCTACCCTATTAAATAATTCCAATGCAAAGTTTGTCAAACGCATCGCAAGTGAAAGTTAGTTAAAGATTCACAAAGGTCTGTTTACCAGTTACTAAAGTCGCTCAATAACTAAACAACAAACCTCAAAATAACTCCGTTCCACTCTTCAAACACAACCCCCAAGATATTTCTTGAACAACAACAAACTCCGAGCAATGTGTTTTTGCGTTAATTCACACTCAAATCACCACAGTGTCTCAACTACCGAATCTATAGTTGCTAAGAAAGGGTCAGTTTGTCTTCTGTTCTTATCGGCCCGTTTCAGACGTGACTTCTAAGTTACATTTGCAAAGTAATCCATGCGGTCACTAACGCCCGTACTAGTCTCTTTTAGAGACCACAACTTGAAATCTGAACGCAAAAGCGAAATTTTCGTACTGACCAACTGATGCTGCAGTTACTAAGCATTTTATGGTTTTAGAAATAAAGGCGCTGTGTTTTGTTTTACAGGCATTTGTAAATTTGTTCTGGTGAGTGGCCGCCGTTGACAGATGACGACATTCCGAAGCTTTTTCTTGCGTTGTTTCCTTCGATCCTTAACACTATATAAGTAAATGAACCTTTTGGTGGTCATTTGTTAAGTTAACGAGTCTTCTAGTGGCCTAAAGTCTGTAAGTCTTTCGTAAAACTCAAAGTGTTACGTTTCAACGGACTGGATGGAGAAGTTGCTGGTTTGATCTTCATACTTAATAATTCTTATTTTCTTTATAGGTACTAGTTTTCGAAGTCAAAGTCAAAATATTTTTATTCAAATAGACGTTTTGATAAGTGCTTTCAAATTGTCCAATTTTGTCCCCTATAAGCCATTCAGGACGTCTTTTAACTGACAAGAAGATCGACCGCAAGAAACTTATCAGCTTTAAGAGAAGCAACAACATTTACAAAAGAACATGTTGTGACGAGGCATACAACCTCTTCATAATCCTGGCAGTCCCTTTTGGCTTTTTTCTTTCGGCATTCTATTTATAAATTTAAAAATTACTAGGAGATCGTCTTTTGACTTCTGTCAAGGGGTCGATGTCAGAATTGCAATTGTGAACATACATTTTTGAATTTTATGCCTCGTCACAATACTCCGCTCGCCCTGCAAGAAAAAACCAGAAGGCTTTTTTCTAGTATATTTTCTTGTTTAATATTTATCACATAAAAATAGCATTGTGAAATGCAAAATTAAAAAGTTATAAATATCCTTTTAGTTAAGGACTTAATAGCAGCTAATATCTACCAACGGTTCAAGGTACCTTATGAAGCACAGGCGAACTCTAAACAAAAACAATTTTGATCACCCATCCCGTTGCTACTCGCAGAATGCGCCAAGTAGTCGCCACCAAGCTTCTTGTAAGGTACCTATTCGATAATCTAAACAGTAAAAGATACTCTTTTAAACTATGCCTAGACTAGTTTAACCTCAAAAGGACATAAAGGCAGCTTTACTTTTTTATGAAGGCAATAAAGTTTACGACAACGAAAACCACATTGTACACAGACTTTGTGTGCGAATTAACTATCACAGAAGTTGAGCACATAAAATCAGTGCGTATATACAATAAAAGTGAGAGCTAGTTTTTCATGCTAGTAATAAAATGAAATCTAGTTTTTTTTAACAGCGTCGAGACGCTTTGCCTTCATCATACTAATCATAATGAAGATGGAAGGTTCCTCTCCCGGAATCCTCAAATTGCGAAACAGACTATCTTATCGTTAACTGCCGAGAATTGCTCATGTTCAAATAATTATTGCAACCAATTAAACCTTTCGCTGGCAATGAAAACGAATTGTCATAAGATACAATATGTCTGCTTGCAAGTACAGGGGTAATGTCTGTTCATTAGAATAAGGTATTTTCACGCCCACTTTTTTAAAGTTTTGGAGCAACTTGGGCCTTGAAAACCTAGATCATCCTGTGACCACAACCCCTGCAGTAGTGGCAAAACGGATATACAGGGTGGAAATTTAAAACGGGGCACGAAGAGTAGATACCTCAACCGATGTAGCTACATGAAAACGTTCTTATGAAACCATCCTTAATTTATTGAGGAATTTTGAACTGCATTCACCGATTTAAAAAAAAAATATAGTGAGCAGAAAAATGATGAGTTTTCAGAAATATATTTTTTTATGGCGATCGATCCTGTTTCTCATGAGGATCAAAACACTCTTTGACATCAACTGAGGTATGAGCACTAGGAAAGTCAGAAATCGCGAAAAACTATTTTCATGTAGCTACAACGGTTTCGGTACCTACGCTTCGTTCCCCGTTTTAAATTTCCGCCTTGTATATGGTTCACTTTTATTTATAGATGGATATAGATGTATTCTTTGACAGAATGGATAGGAACGGTACAACAGTAGGGCTAGTGTTCACGCGTGAAGCCAATGCCGTGAAGTTCTGCATTTAGCTAGTGCCGCGAACGTTTGATTTTTCAACCTCTCCTCTCTCAACCGTTAACGAAGAACGAAATGTCAATTTATTTCCGCTTTTGTAACCGACCTATATTGCAGTACGCACAAATTTAATTTATTCCTGAGTTTTCATTTATCGAGTGCTACCTGGCACCTATATGGTCCTTCGAGCCGGATATTTATTCGCCGTGAGAAATCAGCTTAGTTACATTTTTTACGTGCATCATTGCATCGGGGAGTGCGTCGCCTAGTCAGAGTGGTCGTTGAGTTGACGGAATTCAACGCGAGTGCATTGTGTTACGTAGTCATCAATTTTTTTAAGCGTTTTGGAGCGAAAGACGAACGAACAAACAAACAAAAAAAACTGACATACTTTTGCATTTATAATATTAGTAGGATTTGTTTTTAATAAAACCAAAAATATTTATTTTACTGTAAAACAAAAATGAATTTGAACAGAATTGAACAGGAAGATGAAACAAAATTAAATACAAATATAATCCGTTTCTTCATTACTAACCCTTTTAAACTGGTTTTTATTAAAACTACCACTAACTATTTGCTTTTATTCACAACTTTTCACAACTTATTAGCATTTACTACTGCAAAAACTTTCGTTTTACCCGTTACAGTATTGTTTACCTGAATCCAATTCTACTGAATAAATAAATCGGATGAATTCAAAATATTTCATTACAAAACAATACATTTTTGAAATGAAAAGTTTGTGAAACAAACGATTTCGTTGAATAGGACATCGATGTTTCCTTAAATTGGATTTGTGACAATATAATATCAAGATCAAGAGGAGTTATTGTTATTGTGGAGTGACGATAATTGCTAATAAATATTTAAATTGGAACTTTGAAATGGAAGTTGGTTTTAATATTAATTTGAAGATAAGTGTCAACATTGCTGACAGTATCCTACTTCCTACTCAATTATAAATTAGATGTTTGGATTCGAATATTTGGCTCACAGATCGTTGATAGCCTGGATTTTAAAATAGGTTCCATTTTATACCGATATAAAGAATCCATTTTATACCGAAACGGCAACCACGTGGGTACACGCTACCACTAATTATAATATAAAACCTGTTTTAACCGACTTAAAAAAAGGAGGAGGTTTTTTTATGAACTACGGGTAGACTCTTAGCCTTCATCATACCTGATGTTAAGTATTGATAAGACTGAAGATGGAAGCGAGCTTCTCCCGGAATCCCTAATCACTGAGGTACTGGCTATCTTATCTTTAACTGCCGGAACACAACAATGCTGAAAACATTGTTGTTATGGCGTCAGACTTTGATAAGATGGTGGTAGCTAGCCAGGCGGACTTACAACAAGTTCTACCACCAACCAAACCGAATACAATATGTACCACTGCTGGGAATCGAACCCGGGACCCCTGGGTCTGATACCGGTGGTTGTACCACTAGACCACAGAGGCGGTTCTCAATTCGACGGAATCTTTTTATATTATAATTAGTAGTAGCGTGTACTCACGTGGTTGCCGTTTCGGTATAAAATGTACACTTTTTTGCCTAAGAATGTTGGGACCTTCAACCATACTTTTCCAACCACAGAATTAAGAAAACAAAACATGGCAAGAAGTATGGCCTCACAAAAGTCATGTTGCCTTTACAAACTTGTTAAAATCAAATCGTAGAATGGGAAGACGTACATATTGCTTTTTGCTTCTGCCCACCTAGCATGAACACCGATATATCACGCGATATGATATAGCGCATCATGCTGTCTTGCTTACTCCGCTACGATGTGAGTGGGACAGCGACACGTTATCGAGTTATCGAGTCGATAAAAGCTGTTCATGCTAGGCCTACTGGCGCAAAAGAGAATCTTTATCTTTATACCTTCGAACGCCTTGTTTGTGCTCCGTTGCTTGCATATAATACAAATTCTGGATGGATTGCAATTGTATCCCAATTAAACAAATGATTTTGAAACGAATGTTACTGTTTGTCATATCGTTCCCTTAGTGGCAAAACCGATTATCTGCACCTAACAAAAATTTGAGATACAGAGATTTGAATGTTTGACAGCATAAATAGTTATGTAGACAGTGTTTATCTTAATGGTCAGTAATTAATTAAGGAATATATTATATTGGTCATCGTGGCAGAATTAAATAACTAACAAAACCAAACTTTCGAGATATAGCCGTTTTTCTGTTTTTTTCACTTTAAAGTGCGATATTTTTCTTACATGAAGTTTTTTTACCGTCGGTCTTTTGATATGATATATATATATATATGATACTTTTCTTCGCTAATTAAACCATAGACCACGATGCTAACTTGTTTATTTTTAATATTTATTTATTTATTTATAAACAATTATTTAGTGTTGCCACAACTATAATTCGAAATTAAGTGGAGTTATTGAGTTTATACACAACAAAATATTGATAAATATAAACAAAACCAGTCAACAAAAGACAATGTTTAATTTTGCCACGCTTTGTAAGGTAACGAAGGGCGGAAGAAGAAGGAGATGCTAATTGCAAGCTAAATGAGACTAATTTAAGCTCCACGCCATAGGATAGCCAAACCAGAGACTGCGGGGACGCCCGAGCCCCCCCAAGGGTGTCCATCGGGTCCTCTCATCCGGACGCCAACCGGCACGATGGCGCACCCCCAGGACTTTTCGCGAGATGGCGCGGCTGCTTTTCGTGAGTGGCTAGCTCACTACTTGGGCTCCCAACTATCTGCGGTCGGCCAGCGGAAGAACAGTGCCTCGGATCCCGCTGCTCTCCGGGTTTGGAAATCCAATGTGTTGCCTTTACCCATCACAAAAATAAACCAGCCAATGCAACCAGCACAACTGTTCTGACCCGTCCTTCGCAGTGGCTTCACTAGACTCCAACACTGGATCACGATCTGTTTGGGTCGCTTGACAGTGTTGGCTTAGTCTGATGGGTGGTAACACGCCGCGGCCGAAGCCTACCACCTGAAAGGGGTTTACTCCTTTAGCACCCCGGGGCCACGTGTGGGACATCAAGGGTTAAATCATACGGATGCGAGTAAACTTGGACCCCCAATTAATTAAATTAACTGAATTAATCATAATGAGATAGGCTTCGTTCACTTTATATTATAGCATTTTAGAAGTAAAAATACCTACTTTTCTTTTGGTATCATATTATCTAATAAACATTATGACATGATACTGAACTCAAACATCTTTAAAAGTTTTGCACATTAATCAAACTATCAAAGTAACCCAAACATTATGATGTATGTAATTACTTTTCTGAACAATTTACTCTAGTTTTCGATCCGAAAATAAACCAACAGGAATGAGACCAACGAATTACAAGCAAAAAATCAGCGAACTCTACCCACGGTGCCAATACCCTAATTATCTGACGAAAAGATAGATCGTTTTTATCTCGAAAACACTATTATCCGTGCCGACATAAGTAGTAAATAAATCACTATACTTTCCGCAAGTGTTTATCGAAAAGTCACGGACCCACCCCATTATTCCACTAACAGTACTTTCAAACTGGTGAATGGCAGAAATGGTAATAATTGATGCCGATATCGCTGTTTTTCGCATTTGTTTTTCTCGGTATAAGCTTGTGGTATGAGGTAAAAGATCACAAGTTAGAGTTAAGATTTACCGATAGCAAAAAAGGGTTATTTCTTTGACTCGTATTTAGGTAAATATTATTATTGTTGCAATTGCTCAATATTTGTGTAGCAATTTCTCCAAGCGGCAAAAAAAAGAGGTGAAATTTTTTTCTAATAATATAGTGAGTCGAAAAAAAATTCTTACTTTAAATTCATTAGTATTTAAATTATTATTAGTCATAGAGATCATAGCAAAAGGTTGATAAACTGATGAAAAAAAATACCAAAAAAATATCCTGGAGTTCACTTAGTTCACCTGAGTTAAGTCACCTAGGGTGTATTAGCTACTGTACACTTTAATCACTACTAGTAGCTATTTTTTTTTTATAAATAGTTTTAGTCGGGAGATTTTCGTAAAATTATTTAATTGTAAACGAAAATATGTAGTCCAGTGCTTATACCTTACACCAGCCAGTACATTTCACAATAAATTTTTAGTGTCCAACACTTCCATTTAATGATGAACGATGTTTTCTGTATTTTGGTCGAGTCGACCTTGGTGAGGTTTAACGGTTTTGTCGCGTCGGGAAAAGTATTCTTTTCATATTTTTTCTTTATAATCCCATTCCGAGACCACAATAACTCAATCGTAAACTTTATTCGATGTCTTAACTTTTATATTGCAAATGTTTTGAAATAAGTAGGTATTTATTATTTAGTCGTCGTCGTCGTCGTCTCAGCCACATAACACACACTGCTGGGTATAGGCCTCCCATAATCGTCACGCTTGGCAGGCCGGTTGGCGATCGCAGTATGGAAAAGTTTGCAGGAGACGCTGCTGCCCTTCTCCTGAAGGCTGTGTCCTTAGTCGCCTTTTAAGACAGGGGGAGGGGGGTCTCTATGTATGAAAGGTTTTTCCTTAACTTGTAGTTTCCCGCGGTTTTAACCTGCGTGGTTTCAGTTTCTGTGGGAATATGGGGATTAAAAGTGTTTTAATTCAGGTTATAAGTTATTCAGTGCCAAATTTCATCCAAATTCGTTCAGGTTTTTTAGCATGAATAAGTAACAATATAAAGTAAACATAAAAACATCCAAATAGTATAGTATATAAATTGATATTTTTAGTAAAAGTCTGTAAATGTCTTCTCGTGTAGATATTATAAGCAAACGAAATATAACAGCTCACAAAACCACGTCCCGAACCCGAAAAGGTGCTCTGAATCAATTCTTAGCAAACAAAAAACCAAACAAAGAACAAAATACTACTCTCTGTCTTCTGAGTAAGATTTGATTTAACTAGCTAGAACTTTTAACGGAGCATACTCGTATAAGCAAAATTAAAAAAACATTACGTTTATAAAAAATACTTGAAAACAAAAATTACAAGAACATGTTAAAAAAACTATTGTGTCAACTCAATCAGAAAACTCGACTACTTTCAATTACCTTTGATATTGTAATTTTTTACACACGACGGACGGAACAGAACGGAGGCGGTATATGCGTTTGGGGTTAGAGGTTGTTTGTTTGTTTGTATGTATGTCTGTTACCATTTTTCTCGGAAACGACCGGGCCGATTTCGATGCGGTTTCTTGCATTTAAAAAGATTTCATTTCAGAGCAGGTTCTTAGACATGTTTTACGGTGGTAGACCACCGGGGGCGCAGCAGCAACTAGATAAGTCGGCATTTTATGAGTTCTCAAAAACTACTAAACCGATAATGTTGCAGTTTTTTTGCATTCAAACGGTTTAATTTCATTTCAGAGCAGGTTCTTAAACATGTTTCATGGTGGTAGACCGCCAGGGGGTGCAGCAGCAACCAGATAAGTCGGTATTTGAATAGTTATCAAAAACTAACTAAACCGATTTTTTCAAAAGACTAACTAATTTCAACAGTCGTGTTATTTTTTTTTTTATATGACGTTTTTACTTCCGGTGTGGGTTTTTTTTTTGTTTTTTATTCTAAGTATATCTAATGTGTATTGCTTTAATGAAACAGTTGTAAAAACAAATAGTATTTTTTTATTTTCAAAGAAGGCAAGTGTGAATCATCGATACGGAGAAGAAAAGAAAAAGTATTTTTTTCCTTGATAAAATTCAATTTATAGTCGTATATCACTATTGTGAACCATATTCAAATTGTCCTATTCACAACATTGATTCGATTTACAGAAATCAAATCATACAATAATAATACTTTCATAACTAATTCGATTCCACTCACATACGTCACCGTATTTTAATATTTGGAGAACGCTGACAATGCAAACACGAGGGGACGATAGGCCCTAAACTTTATTGGTTTATGTGAATGTGCTGACTGGACCAGTCAGATCCAAAGTAAGTGGCAGTTTCGAGGGAGTCGGGATTAAATCGTGAGGAATGACAGGTATTGCATATTTTATGTAGCGTACTCGTAGTTATTGCTCAACTTATCTATTTATGGAGTTGGTAAGAGAAGATTTGCAGCTTGTTTGTTATGGGTTGGGGGTACGTTTTTTTTTTTTTTTATTTGGCTTACAAAACTGGTTTACAATATTCTCATTTTACTTCTAATTAAAATCTATAACTTATACTACATTGAAACCTACTAGATGTAAGCACTATTACAAATTGTAATATTACATAACGCATGTTGTACGCATAATTTGTTGGCGGGAATTTAAGTGGACTGTATAGCGGATAGCGGGGCGGTTTGTGATTTGTGGTTCAGAAAAAAATGATGTGGACCTTAAATATTATGAAGAGGGAAGGGGACTCACCGAGCGCGATTCGATTCAGCTTCTGGAGTATCTTGCCTTCAGGAAACGCCACTCACTGTCTCACACATGCCGGTTGGACAGGAACCCTAGGCCTAGGTCACTCTGCCGGCCGGCTAAGTTCCACACACTTTAGAACACTGAATCACTCATTAAATAGTTTATTGTTAATTCAAGCTGCGGTTAATGCATTTTATCTTAAATTATATCAGGAGTCGCACGCACATCTTGGCGACGCGGCTCGGTCGTCGAAGACGGAAGGACTGACGCGACGAATCACGATGCACTTCACTTCCTTGATTAGTTCTCTCACTCTGCGCACGATGGTGTGAGTAGGAAAGGGATAGAAGTAAGGAACCACATCATGAAGCTCGCGAATTTAAAATAGGGAAGCCGGAAATGGCGTAAACATAAACGTATTGAGGGACTTGCCCATCACACTACAGGTTTGTTGTTATTAAAGATATTTAAGTAGCTGAGAAAAAGATAGATAGAATACTAATTTTCAAAAATATTAACGCATTCCATCCTTTTCCCACTAATTCTAAATAATCTTTCATCTTTTTTTATGATTTTATAATTTTTGCATTTTTCAATGCTATTTTTATACTTATGGTAAATTTTAAATAGAAAAATATTGGAAAAAATTTCTCTCTCGAGAAGTCTCGGTAGCTCAGCGGTTAGAGCATTGGACCGGATTTCCAAAGGTGGCGGGTTCGATTCCCGTCTGAGAATTCACTTGTGACCGACTTATTTTTTTCCAATATTTTTCTATTTAATCTTTCATCCTTTATACAGCCATTCTAACCGCCTCTGTGGTCTAGTGGTACAACCACCGGTATCGACCCACGGGTCCCGGGTTCGATTCCCAGCGGGGGTACATATTGTATTCGGTTTGTTGGTTGTAGGACTTGTTGTAAGACTAGCTACCTACCACCATCTTATCTAAGCCTGACGCCATAACAATAATGTTTTCAGTATTGTTGTGTTCCGGCAGTTCGAGATAAGATAGTCAGTTCCTCAGAGGTGGAGGATTCCGGGAGAGGCTCGCTTCCATCTTCAGCCTTATCAATACTTAACATCAGGTATGATGAAGGCTAAGAGTCTCCCCGTCATTCATAAAAAAAAAAACACCAAAACAATGATAGGTGAGATGATTTCCGATGTGACTATCGAAGCGAATCACCATTTTCAGAATAGCAAGGCTGATAATTACCTGTAATTCTTTGAAATTTTGATTTAGTTGGCTGAGATGCTTGGTATTTTAACATTTAAAAAAACCAGAAAATATTATATTTATTGCCTCTTCAGATTGTTCTAAGACTTCGTTCTCGAGAAAAAATGCTGACAAATAGACACACAATATAAGAACCCAACTGTTTTTGAAAGTGTCAAGAAACTTTATATGAAGAATTTTTATTATGCAGTGAGGCAATGCTAAGATCGAACAACAAATACGTCAAAAAAAATTAAGTACGTCAAAAAAAATATTTTTTTCTTATCCCGTATCACTGTAGGTATAAAAATGGGCTACTAATTCGTTTTGTCTCGCAATGACTTCGGATTATTATTTTTAGCAATATGTATAAATATTTTTCATTTTAAACATTTTTAGAAATAAAGGAATGTATGAAAATGGCTAATCTTTGAATTTGTATACATGGAGTTAAAGTATCCTACAATTTTTGTGCCGCCACAACTGGTCATTTGACCAGTTGTGCCAATTTTTGTTAGTTGGCCGGTACTTTCAGAAAACGGCCCAAAAAGAATTGTAGGGGCTGCTCCGATAAATGATACGACTTGATGATGGTAAAAATGGTATATTGGAACAACCCTTAAAAATAACTATTAACTAATGATTAATGGTAATGAGTACGCGTGACTTAATTGCCTGATAAATGCGAACTGATTTATGCAATACAATTTCGTGCATTCGTGTAAATGAGGTCAACATAAAAGTGATGATGCGGAGAAAAGTGCATGGTACGACGTTAGCTCGTACAAGAATGATCTCCTTTAGCGAATTGGTTACCCATCTATGCGCCGATCAATACATTGACACATACACATCAACTAAAAGCAAATAAAACCTAATCAGTCTAATGATTTTCATTTTTTTAAGATTAGCACAAAGTCCCTTCGACGACAAGCCCTGGGGCAGTTCCACTCGGGGATCTGACAAAAAGAGAACAAATATTAAACAGACGATTCACAAACAAAATACTATGTCATATGGCCATGGATAAAGCATTATAGATTTCACTTTGCAAAAATATTTTTCAGTTTGGTTTGCAATATTATTTGCTTAGAAGTAATTAGCAATAGGTATTATAAATTATAAATAGAAAAATATTGGAAAATATCGATTCGGCCGTAATATTTTCCAACATTTTTTCTGTTTTAAATTTATCATAAGTATAAAAATAGCATATAATAGCAGTTAACCAATGGACTAAAATATTTTTTTTAACGGCAAAAATACTATCCGATCGGCTTAGCCGCCAATCTAACCTAACCCATACAGTATTATTTAATATGTGCCCGTACCTATTTTTTCCGCAACCCAACCTAGATTTTTAGTCGCTCAATTTTGTAATTTTTAGGCGAATTCAGCGAAATATTAATTTAAAGAAAACTATAATATTTTTAGGTATTGTCACGTTATAACAAGAGCCAGAATCAGAACAAGGTGTGTACCTACGTGGAGAAAAGTTTTCTGTTGTACGTATGTGAAAAGTTTTATTGTTATCGGTTGTAAGTTGTCAAAAAAATCCAAACAACAATAAAATAACATAAGGTATTGCTATTCGTCGAGTCTGGTGTTTGAGCTGAGTCCTTGCTTTTGATTAGGTACTACTAGTTTTAATAGGTAATTATTTTAAATTTCATTGATACAAAATACTTCTATCATCAGCCTGTGGACGTCCACTGCTGGACATAGGCCTCTCCAAGCTCACGCCTATTGTGGCGTTTATAGGAGGCTGTTAGCCTACTGCTACCACGCTGGCCAGACGGGTTGGTAGAGGGTTTGTTTCAAGTTTTCCTTCTCTCGCACAGGTGTTCAATGCGTCGAGCCTTTTAGTCGACTCTTACGACATCCCAGGCATGTAAGGGAGTGGTGACACTTGTATTCTTAGGCCGTCACCACACGGCAAAAATTAACAAAATACTTACTAAATATATATGACTGGCTTCCGCCCGCAGTTTCACTCGCGTGGTTCCCGTTCCTGTGGGAATAACGAGATCAGAAGTAGCATGTGTTTTACTTCGTCCTTTCAACTAACTCTATGCCCATAAAGCACGTCCATTGGTTGTTTAGTTAGGGCTTGAAAGATAGACAAACAAAATGCATTTAATTGAATATCAAATCATAATGGTGAGTACTAAGTTTAGCCAACTATTTATCATGATCAGCCGTAATAATGTCCTTTCGGAGCACTCGAGATCAAAAAATAGTATTTAGTATTTCGCAACCACCTATTGGCCTAATATTATTTTGGTCACAAATCCTAATTACTTGAAGGGCGAGATGAAAGAAAAAATAATCTAGAACTGCTGGTTTATTTGCCTCCCATACTAAAGTTCATCTTACTTGGACCAATTTACATGTAAATTGGGTTTCTGAACTGATCCAGTCAAACGTTCATAGTTAATGCTGATGCCAATTTAATTGCATCTACATAAATTATAACTGAACCTTGTGTCTCAGATTTTAAGGAGTATTTTAGTGTTGAATCGTAATTTACCAATAGCAAAAAGGATTCCCGCTGAAATTAGTGACACAACTTTATTTATGCATCTTCGATTTATCGTTCTGGTTCTTAGTGAGATTAGCTTAAGGTTGACATTCGTTTGTAAAGGTAAGCTTATCTCCAGATACACCAATTTGTTATAAGTTTCTACTTTTGAAGCTTCCAGGGCCTTGGGATTGTGTGATGGAGTGCTTATACGATAGCTTTTGTTGTTTTTACTATTTATTGATGTCAGAATTCTGATTCATTTCTGCTGTAAGATTTACGAAGGCTACCGTAGGAAACTATATTCATTTCAAGTTATGGCTTTGTGCTATTGTTGGTTCCATATAAACATGAAAAAAAAATGTTAAAAAAGGAATCAATTAAAATAGACTAGGAAAGCGAGATTCAAGTGGGACTAGGCCAGCTACATTGCCCGAAAGCAAGAATCTTGGTGCACACGACTTCTAGATTGGAGCCCTTGGGACCAAAAAAGTCCACGGGGAAGCCACAAACGCAGCTACTGGACTCTAACTGCCCATAACAGGGATAGATGGAAATTTTTGAAGCAGGCCTGCACCAAGTCATTGGTTGACGAAGGCTAAAGAGAAAAAGAAGAAAGAAGACTAAAAAAGTTGGTACTAATCTAAAGTATAAAATAAATATAAATAAAGGAAAATAATCGTGTATTTTTTTATTTTTTTTTCCATTTTTTATTCTATTTTTACACTTATGATATTTTTTTTAAATAGAAAAATATTAGAAACACAAACTATTAAGAAATCAGCTCTATTTGTGCCATGTTTGCGTTACAAAAGTAACAATAATCACAATAATAATATACTTATGGCATTATTTGAAGTGTCATCGTCATCAGGAATATTGATAGTAGGTATCATTACAATGTGGGTCTGGTTTCCAATCCCTATGCACAAAACAAATGCCAATAGTACGCCAAAAGACAAACAAATAATCAAGTGACAAGCCACAGTGCCGCCAGCTAGACCGATGTTTGAACAAACCCTACCGCAGTATTTATTTAGGACATCAAACGCACCAACATTTACTTTTCGTGATAAATATTTGCGAATCAACAGATATTGTTTTTCGTCTCCTGATGTTCAATAACGATGCTCATCTATTTTTTTCTAATTCTATAAATCTTAATGTTGAATAAATAGAGTTCAAAATTTAATGACAGTTTTATTTCATTAGCGCTTTGTAATCAAGATATGAAAGATAATTTAACACGCAATCTTTACTCGCTAATGAATAGGAAAATACTTGAATTAATTAAATTAATTAATTAACTTGAAAGTACTTTAATTGTTTTTATAATAATGTCATAATTATGTACCTTCTATGAGAAGAAATCTAACTCAAAATACATGATTTTCGGGAAATTGACTTTGTACCGCACGCCCCAATTCGAATAAGTGGACTGTATGCGTTTCTGGTACATAGTGGAGTGCGAGACGTACGGCACTCGTTGTTTATTGTCGTAGGACTGGATGCTGGGGTTGAGAATGAAACGCAGAGCTACGTAGCTTGCAATCAGGAACTAGTGAGCTTCAGCGGAGGAGGAGAGCTTGCTTGCTGTGTTCTTCTATTTGTTGAGCCGAGAGTGAGACAAGTGATGATCCGTAACCATAGAAACACGCTTTCGACGTTTAACTTCAAGGCAGTACCGTAAGGACGACCGCGCGCGAGCTCACTAGTTTTCAACTTTATTTCATTTTTACCAAGTACTTACGACTTTTTTTATCACAAACATTATCATATCAGTTAGAACATTACTTAGCGCATACCAAAATAATCTACAAATTAATTCCTAATGAGCTAAGTTACATTGACAATCGTAAAACTTATACTATTTCCTACCTACTTATATATCGTTATCGGGAA
Source organism: Chrysoteuchia culmella (assembly GCA_910589605.1). Lineage (NCBI taxonomy): Eukaryota > Metazoa > Arthropoda > Insecta > Lepidoptera > Crambidae > Chrysoteuchia > Chrysoteuchia culmella. Next base: position 12,168,997 of record OU342657.1, on the reverse strand, counting down.
TCATTGTACGCTCAGTCAAAATATTTTATATCTCAATTACATATAAACTATTTAAGTTACCAACATGTATCATATATCGTTTTGAAGGTCTCTGTATGCACTAGGTGGGCAACAACAATTTAACCACTTGTAGGTACTTATGACAGAAGTACCTAGTACATAATATGTACTAGGTACTTTACTAGTACTAGTACTTTACTAGTTTGTACTGGAGTTGAACATGAACAAAATACAAAACCACTAAATGCGAACATTATCAAAACTATCTTATGAAACACCTAGAAACTTACAATCAACTTATAAAATCAAAATACTATATCAAATCAAATTCAATAGTCTTTACGCTTATAACTAACACTTCACAAGTTCACAATAACACTGCAATAACACACAATAGTAAATATAACCACAATAAGTCATTGTCTTTGTTCATTTTATAACACTATTTACAATACTTTTGCCCGCCGTCCCGAACAGACTTTGAAGTTTAAAAAATTCTTACACTTAATCTAAGAATGATCAAATAAAATTACTGCTTGTAGTCTGTAGATATTTATGCTAGCTTTATTTCTTAGTATAATTTTGAGAGAATAGTTTTATAAATATTTTCAGTATTCATGGAATTATTTAGTTAAATCCATCAATCGTGTATATTGATGTAACAAGACTTCTATAATTTTACACCATGCAAATCTGATTTCGTGTAAAAGAAACCAAACTTTAACTTTTTTGTGACTGCCCTTTGAATAATAACTTTGTTAAAAGTTGTGGAAGGAACATTATTAAAAAAACTCAATTCTTAGTTCTAAGAGTATTGTGTTGCAAAATTCCAAAGAAAATCTAATTACATCAAATTACACAACTTTTTTGAATTTTGTGAAAAGTGATACAACTCATAACACAAACGATATAACTGGTCCATTCACTACGTGTATAGTGATATAATAAACTATAAAAAATAAAAATCTTAGATAAATAACGTTTCCTGTTGTTGCTAATAACAAACAAAATCTAATTACGGTAATATTTTATTATCGCTTAGTCTAAAATTAGACATGGCGTAAAAGTAATGCTGTTTCTGTTTTTCTAGTAGTAATCGAAAGTGACAAAGTCTTACTTTAGCTACTTGTAGACACCGCAAAAAGGTTTACTTAAATGAAACTTTGAACTTCCTTAAAAATATTAAAAAGGAGACGGTCCATAATTCACCCAATAGTCTAAGTGCAATCGATCAGATCAAGCTTTGTGCCCAAGGATTCACTAGAATTACCTTAATACATGTGTCCAAATTGCAACATCCTAATCTATGGGGTATCGAAGCTATGGGCTGTCAAAGTATCCGAAAAATGCTATTTTTTACTTGGGTTTTAACACAGCTAAGTGCAATCGATCACGTCAAACTGTGTGCCCTAGTCTATATTTTTCACATTTGTTGTGCATTCGTCGTGTTCAAAAAAACTAATTGAAGATTTGACATGGATTCTTTCTTTGTGTTTTTATTTACTCATTATTAATATCATCACAATAATATAGGCGTTAATCACTATTTTTTGTACCTACCCTAACATTAATTCACTATGTTTGATTTCTGGCAGTTCTTCTAAGTATAACCAAAGAATAAAGAAAAAATATTCCTGTCTCGTCCTAAAATCGCCCAAGGCGGATTGCATATGTCGGTGTAAAAAGGCATATCCATTATCATGGGATTTAATATACTGTAACGGGAAAAATCATATACTTTTTCCTTACTATTGTTCTTTTCTCAAGAGTTCCTTTTATGTCTTCAATATATTTTTCTATTTATATTTTTTCTTTTGTATGTCTATTATGGAATATCTTATTTTATCAATAATACAACAAACGACGCAGTAAGAGACTCTTCGACAATCGTATAACTAGTATGCAATTTCATTCGAAAAAGAGGAGAGAAGTTTCTATCCATTTTTTCATGAAAAAACCTCCTTATTTGTGAAGACTAAAAAAATCTTTAATTGCTCGTTAAATAATTTTACAACATCAACATCCCTAAATAAAAACATGCAGTATATTCGTACATAAAATAGTTTTTTTAACTATTCGAAGCTAGGTTGGACCAATCATTCGAAACTGACGAAATGTCGGAAAAAAATAACAACAAGTCAAACTGAAAAACAAATGAAAATAAAATAAAAAAAAGATATTTAATCCGTAGGTACAGTCAACAGCAGCTACAGCTTTACATTTGCACTGAGAAAACCGCTGCTATTACGAGCGACGTTTTGCGCTCTCAACGTCAAAGTGTAAAACTGTAGCTGCTGTTGCCTGTACTTAATTTTTTTACGGGAATCTTTAAACTTTTTGTCTGACTTCAAAATAGGACTCAGTTTCGATTGAAACAGATTTGGTAAATGTGATAATGGTGTATGTATGAATGTTCGTTCATACACACACACCTTTATCATTCGACAAATTCATACCTAACGGCAGAACGTAACAGTTATGAATGACAATTTATTAATATTCCTACCTAAATTGACTTTAAAAAAATCAAAATTCTTACAAAAGATTTCATACGTATGTACGAGTAGCAGTCAAATTCAAAGCTGTTCGGAAAGGCAGCGTTAAAGTAATTTCATCGCTATATCTATTGCTTGAGACAGGATAACTTTTCAATTTTTTGTCAAAATAGTTTGGTTATTCGCTTTGTAGACGTCAGTGTAGGAAATTATTTTTCCGCATCGTTTTGCATGCTCATATAAGGCGCCTTCGAGCAATGTCTGATTGAAAGATGTTTATGGGCTTCTTGTAAGCTTATCTTTAAGTGAATTTGATCGTAGGAAATATGCTTGGATATTTGACAAGAATATACCTTTTTATTAAACACGAAATTGGGTTTTCAAGTGCTTTGAATTGATTTCTTGATTAAAAGTTTAACTTAGTGAGGGAGAAATTCACCAGGGGCATGCTTAGGATCTGATTGTGTGTTATAAATTCATATTTTAATAGTACATTATTGCAAAGGCCGTGAAATAGGCAATTGCCATTTCTGCCGAGGCATATAATAGTGCTTTTCTCAAAATAATGCAGGGAAATAAAACATACTTTTTATATTATACATTTAATAATTACTAAAAGAAAATTAAATTCATTGCAGGAGCGTCTTTTTGAATTTGGAACATTACAGCGCTCCAGCAATGTTGTATAAAACGGCGTGCTGGAGTTGTTAAATACTCTTTGTAATGTTCCAAATTCAAAAAACGCTCCTGCAATGTATTTGATTTTCTTTTCCGTAAATTCGATACTTCGCTTGTTCTTTTTTCGAAAATAATGACAACATTTCCATGCATGTTTGAGAAAAGGTATATATGTACGATTTAGCTGGTAAGTAATAATGTAACACATTGTTATACAAAATTACTGTAAGTGTTTTATTAGCAATTAATTATACCGCGGGATCTTAAGAGCACGCATTCGTTTTCGTTCTAAAATCGACGATTTAATAATTTTCGAAAAAGTAGCCTTTATATTTTTTACAAAATTCTATCATCTTCTTCTTTTTATCGTGTAAGGATTAGTGGCCACCTCTGGGTCAGAGTTTATCAAGCCGCCTATAAGGCCTCTGACTTGGCTTAACGACTGTAATCAAATGACAACAGCCAGGACCGACAGTTTAACGTGTCCGAAGCACGGAAGCGCTCAGTTATAATGCCACTTTACGGTCACCCATCCGACACCTGACCGGGCCGAGCTTTGCTTAACAAACGTGATCGAATACGATCAGTCTGTCAAGCGCGGCCATGAGGCTTCACAAACAAAATTCTATAATCATGGTTTTTGGTTTAGACGTTGCCACTAATATGTTATAACGTCCCATGTACCTAAATGGTGAAGGGTCCATACATGTCCATTCCAATGGGCTCCCCTTTTAGAAATCTCACCCCAACAATCCACCATACAGATCATAATAATTATATTGTGACGGGGCTCCTAGTCCGGCAGCACTAGAGTCGCCGGAACGTCGGAACCGCCGCACTCGTTTAATAGAATATTAACGAAATAAAAGAATCGTTCCAGGAGACTCGTTTTATTTAATGGAAAAAAGGAACTGAAACAATATAAAAATACAAAGATATAGAAAAGTCCTAGTTATAAATACTGAATCTAAATAACGAGTAAAAAAGTAGCTAATTATGCTTACCCCGTGTATCCGGTTCCTGATGTATTTAGAAAAATAAATTATTTACCAAACTTTAAAATAGTACCGTTTAGGTAGCTGGTTTCTGTACGATTACGTCAAAATGAGCCGAACAGGAATCGTGGAACGGAGAAAATTTTAATTTAGACAGAACAGATAAAAATATAATTTGATTACCATAGAGTGAGACTACGGAGTTTCTAGCCATTATAGAGGTTACGGTTATATACGTGGATGCCAGGCGTTTCATACTGACCCAATTTTTTTTTTTTTCATCACTGCAATATACATAGTGCAAAAACATTAAATAGTGAATTCCCTGTTGCCTGTGATAGTTAAAACTGTGTTACAGGCCACAGTGTCTACCCTTAATTTTGTTACAAACATTGTTATGGTGATAAATAAGTTACCAAAAATATAAACTATTATTACCTAACTTGAATTGAATAAGAATTTGTATGTTAATTTGGAGTGGGCGGGAGGGAAATAAAAACTTAACCCTGTGCGAATTATGTTATGTAGCATTTATGCAAACGACCTATGTTTATTTTTATTTATTGTTTTAAATAGTTTATTAATTTCTGTTTTGTTTTTTTTGGGGTCCGCGTTATCTTCGCCATATCATGACCCCTCGCCACTGGTACCTATATGGTATACTGGTAGGTATATATTTTTACAGATATTTTGTGCTCTCCACACACGTTCATTACTCCAAAGGAGGACAGAGTTAAAACGTTCCCTGCGTCGTTAAAACTTCGATGATCCACCGGCCGGAAATATAAATGGCTCTTCAACTTTTTATGACGCTTCTAAGGCATTTTTTAGTAAAGGAAGTAATATTTCACAGCATGTGTTGCTCCCTATCTTGGCTTTTAAGAACCCAGGCTTTGGGGTCTTGAATCACGAACTTTGGCGATTTTCACTTACGACTTTGGATGTTTGGGTAAACAAAGAATAATGCTAACTGTCCCATAAAGGGGGCTCAAATATTTAATAAGATGGTGAGTAAAAGGTTCTATGTACGCAAGTTTTTAGTAACTTATCTGATGTTTATTAGTCCTACGGCTGGGGTACTGACCTTCCTTATGAATGAACAGCGGCCGCTCGCGGTTCAACCCACGTGGTTCCCGTTCATGTGGGAATATTGGGATAAAAGTATCCTATGTTTATAACCAGGCTATCCACTATCTGTGTACCAAATTTCATCCTAATCCGTTCAGCAGTTTTTTTTCAAACAAACAAACAAATAATCAAATCGTTCCAATTTATAAGAGAATGGGACTTCAAAGCAACACTTGCTTGGCGGCTGGTGGACTTTACCGGCTGCAATAGAGGTAGGACCTAAGGTTTAATGCGTCTTCTGAAGCACGCAAGGAGCAAGGAGTTTTTTTTCTCCACCCATTGTTCTTCATCCCAAAGGTACATTCAAGTGCAAGATTTTACTACTTTGTATGGTTCAATATACTTATATAACAACTAGCAACCGCTTGCGATTTCACCCACGTGGAATCCGTGGGAATATCAGGACCTGGCTATTTACTATGTGTACCAAATTTCATCCAAATCCGTTCAGTAGTTTTTGAGTTTATTCGTTGCAAACAAACAAACAAACAATCAAATCGTTCCTCTTTATAATATCAGTATAGATATAAATGTTGCGTACAGAGCTATTATAATTTAGAATTGTAACATGTGGCTGCGTAATTAATTTAATTTGCTAATTAGTGAACTTTTAAATATATTATTAAGAAACATTACCTGTGTTTTAATCAAATAAACGCCCCGAGTGGTGTCAGGCACAAATGTGTCCTTTAGATAAATAATGAAAGTTAATAGACGGAATTTTTTCGTGTTCACGTGTGTGTTGTTATTATGGTTAGTAAAATTATTAGAATAACATTCATTTATTATTTATTAGCTCTTTAGCTTCACATTTTGACATAACATTTTCACAAAGACGAACACAAACAATCTCGCTACAGGAAGTGGCCTGGCACAGACTGGAGCACGAAGCTATCATTCATAGAGTTGCCACAGAGTACCCAGAAAAATCTTCATCATTGGAAATATTTTAATATCTTTTTAAATGATTTTTTATTTTTTGAATATTTCCATGCTATTTTTATACCTATGATAAATATTAAATTGGATCGGATTTCCAAAGGTCGTGGGTTCGAGTCTCATCTGAGAATTGACTTGTGGCCGAGTTGATTTTTTCCAATGTTTTTCTATTTAGAATTTATTTTAATATCGAAATGAAACAACTTTTGCGGAGTATTTAGTGCGATTAATGTACCCGAAGTATATAACATATTTCAGGTAAATAAGTTGCACTAAATACTCCGCAAAAGTTGTTTTATTTCAATTATGAATGCGCGAAGAAACTTAAGATATGCTTATTTTAATATCCCCACTACTGAGGCACTGGCTTTCCTTATGGATGGACAAGGAGAATTGGTAATGAGTGTAATGACCCACCACGCGGGCCCGTGTGGATACATGGGTTTCTTAGGCTTCACGTGCCTTCAGAAGCACAGAAGAGCTCGTGATATTTTTTTGAAGTGAAAACTTCTTTAGCGGCGTTGAGCACTTTTTCTGTAATGGGTATAAAATCTTAAACTCGCGTCAGGACACGTGACCTGATCGAAAAAGCGTAGGACGGATGGAGAATGTTAAGGTGACAGGTTGACTATGGTCTCGGTTGCTTAGCGACAGACTGTTGATAATGTCTTTTACTTGTCTCTTGTTTTATTGTCAATATATATTTTTTGATTCTCTATAATAACTAATGTTTTCTTATATCTTATTACCTAACTTAACGTTCACTTTAATATGGTTTGTCATGTTTGTGTACGATAGCGCAATAAATGAATATTGTATTCTACCACATAAATGATAGTATTTTTATACTGATAAAGCAATTGGTGCAAAATTATTCCCTAACCATTCCAAAATATCAAACATGCTCAACGTTAATAATCAAGTTTTCACTTCTGCCGGCACTCCCGGAGTGCAACCCGTCTTTTTTTTATCACTCATCCTTTGACAGACAATTGCGAAAGTTGCTTAACCGATTCAAAATATCACTGCACAACCGAGCTCCTCTAACTGTATCCCTAGACAAAACCTCATAACCACTTTGTAAAATCCTAACTCATTATAAATACGAAAGTGTGTTTGTATGTCCTTCCTTCAACCAATAGACTTGATTTTTGGCATAGAATTATAGAGTAACATAGGCTAGCTAGCTACTTTTTATCCCGATATACCCACGGGAACGGGAAACACGCGGGTGAACCCGCTGGCGGAAGCTAGTAAACCATAACTTATAACTTTTAATTTTGCCTTTTTTATAATAAATTATAATTTATTTCATACAATCACACCAATTATCTAGCCCACGGTAAGTTTCATGAAAATCTTGTGTTATGGATACTAGATAACGGATAAACATCATTATATACTTTTTTTTGTAAATACATACATATTAATCACCCATACCAAGACAAATAGACATGTTCATGCACACACATATTTGTCTTGTCCGGGGATCGAACCCGGGACACAGTACCCGGGAACGCCGGAAAAGCAGTAAAAGTAATAATAATATTTTTATGTGATACATATTTAACAAGAAAAGTTTAGTTTTTTTTAGTATTTTTTTCTGGTTTATTTAATAATTAAACCATATCTTCATGCAAATTCTATGGAAATCCATTGTCTGTCAGAAAGGAGAGTTACTTGTTACCATAGATTTAGAATGCGAAAAAATTCAAAATCTATGCTTGTTACTGACGGACACCTTGTTCTAATTGGCAATTTTTTATTTTAATATTTTTTGCTGACTATTCGGACACCATTACAATCAGGCAAAAATCACAAAGTACAAGTACCTACATAAATGAAGTATGATAAATGAAAGTACCAGACCTTCATAATCAACCAGCAAGCCTACCATCATCTATTAGAAACTATCATATCATAAGAACGTTTTGTTTTATTGAAGTTGTCACATTTTGACACACTTCACACTTTGGAGGCGATAATTGAGCCAAGACGTCACAAAACTTCCGTCAAAAAAGTTTACTGTTAAAGATTCGTTGTCCGAAATAGCGTGGTAAGACTAAAACAATACTGCATAAGTTAGTGGGAGGCCCCCAGAAGCAAGCTATTTAGATGTTTGAGGACTCAAACCTTTATAAGTAGGTACTATTGTTTTAGAAAGTATAGATTTTCTAAAAGGTTCCATGTCGGTTATGGAACTATGGTCCCCTAAAAAAACAAAATAAAATCTCCTATAGTTTCACTAGCCAGTCAAACACCAATCACGCCGCTTGCGTGTCTCATAGTTTGTTTAGGACGTCAAACAGAACCGCAAATCAGGGACACTGGTTCTGTGGCGATTGAATTGTCTTTGTTTTGTGATATTCTCCGAACTACATTGATAGAACTGAAGGATAAGGGGAAGAACAGACGAATCTCTGTTATGAGTAAACAGGTTTCCCTGACTTGGTTACTGAAACAACATGAGATACGAATCAGTTAATGGCTCCGTATACGTTACGATCGGTCTTCACGACGCGACGTATCGTTCCGTATATGAAGCCGTTTAGGGACCTAGCACGAAACACATTCTAGAAAGACCTAAAGATACGGTTAGCTCTTTTTTAGATAAATAACAAACATAAAGATTGAGGTCGGCTCGCTTTCGAAGTTTTTTTGGCAGTATCTTTCTTCGAAAGTTCTTCAAATTTGTGAACTGCCAGTAGAATCATTAGTTTTTCTTTTGTTAATAATAAATAATTTAAATAGCAAACAAATCAAAATATTATATCAAATAATTGTTGCCATAGTAAAAATTATTAACTTTTAATTAGTAATTATCTAACCGTATCCGAACGCAATAATAAATCAACTTTGTGAAGGTAGACTTATAAGTAGCTAGTCAACCCGTGACCATGGCTACTGAAAAGGTGCCGAAACTTCGGGAAACCAAAAAAACCTCAAATAAACCGAATAATTAAAGTTCCAAACATTCGAGAAAGTATCCCGTCAAAAAATCTAAGACGTATTGAGCAGCGTTCCAGACGTAAACAGAACTTAATGTTTCTATGCATTTTGTACGTGACATTTTAAATACGTTCTCGATACTATGTATTTCGAAAGATTTTCGTGCTAGCCCTACCGATTGATAATATCATGACTACTACTCGGATTTTAAAAGTTGTCTCAAACAACGCCTTGGAATATTGAATGCCATTTTATATACATTATGTATTTTTATAGTTAGGTAGAATTAACTTGAATATTTTTATCAGCTATCAGCTTGTTCAACCTTTTAGTACTCGTACATATACTAATAAAGGAAAGTATTAATACATCTATATTTTTATGGTAAATTTTAAATAGAAAAATATTGCAAAGAATTAACTCGGCCACAAGTAAATTCTCAGACGGGAATCGAACCCGCGACCTTTGGAAATCCGGTCCAATGCTCTGCTATTTTTCTTTTTAAAATTTACCATAAGTATAAAAATAGCATTGAAAAATGCAAAAATTACAAAATCATAAAAAAAAATATCTATATTTTTATAAGAAAATGTGCCAATAAATAAATTATTATTATTATTATTATTATTATCTTCTATTTATAAAAAATTCAATGTCCTGACTGACTGATTGACTGATAATCAACGCACAGCCCATACCGTTGGGTCTAGAAACTCCAATTTGGCACATAGGCTTCTTATGAGGTGCAGGGGTGAACTAAGAAAGGATTTTCAAATTCAACCTCTAAAAGGGTGAAATAGGGGATGAAAGTTTGTATGAAAGTATGTCAGTTTTTAAGATAGGGTCTTCAAATTTTGTATTTAGGTTATCGATTAAAAATGAACATCTCGACGTTATCGAAAATTTTACCCCCAAAGGGGTGAAAAGGGGGATGAAATTGTATAACAAAAGTCCTTTATTTTCAAAGTAAAAGTGTTACGTACTTCAAATTTTGTATTTAGATTGACAATTGAAAATAAAATTTTACCTCAGAATCAGAATCAGAATCAATATAATTTATTGCGTTTCATGTGGTACATTTAAGATCTTAGAGGTAGTTATTAGAACATACACATGAGCCCTGTAAGGACATAACAATATTAAATCTAATTACTTAAGATCTAGTTAAAAATATTCAAACAAAATTAAATTAAATTAAAAATATTATCTTTAACAATAAATACACAAACAAAAAAGAAAAACAAAACAGTAAGATAAACATTGGATATTAAATTAAATTATTGCGTATTAAATATTTTCAGTATTATCAAGTTATAAGTTAACTTTTTATTGCATAGGTTTATAAAATTCGTTGAGTTTATAATAACATTTCTCTATTAGGTAATTATTTAGACATTTAACATATTTATTATAGTTATCGATTTCTCTAATATAATTTGGTAGGCTATTGTAAAGCTTTATCGCCATAGAGTAAGGTCCTGACCCAACTAATGTCATGCTAGTCTTAGGTAGTACAAATTTATTTCTTTTTCTTAAATTCATTGCTCCAGTGTAATTATCATCGCTTTTTATAAATAAGTTTAAGTTATTTCTCACTAGTTTACATGTTTCCAGTATGTACAATGATGTTACAGTTAAAATATTAAATTCTTTAAAAAATGGTTTACAGCTTGTCATTTGGTCTATATTGGCCAGTATTCTTATACATTTTTTTTGTAAAGTCAATAACTTAGGGACATCCGTGCTATTGCCCCACAGTGGTATGCCATAGCGTAACCACGATTGCGCATATGCTAGATACGCTATTCTCGCAGTATTTGTATCTGTGGTTCTTTTTAGCTCATTAAGTGCATAGGCGAACCTACATAATTTGTTACCTATGCACTCAATGTGATACTTCCAGTGTAAGTTGCTATCTAGTTTAACACCGAGTAGTGTAGCATTATCCACTTGTTCAATATTGTTTCCGTTTATTGTAAAGTTAAGTTGTAGTGTTTGTTTTTGGTATGGCTGAAATAACATTATTTTAGTTTTATTGAAATTAATATTTAGATTATGATCTTCTAACCAAGATATCAAATTAGTTAGGATTGCCTGTAGTTTAGCATTTAGATTTAGGTCATTGGAAGCCGGAAAAACTATAGACATGTCATCAGCAAATAGTATACTGTCTTCTTCTAGTACTTTAGGTAAATCGTTGATGTAAACCAGAAATAGGAAACAACCCATTATGCTTCCTTGTGGGATAGACTTTTTGACTATGACTTTTTCGGATTGAATTGTTCTAATTTGGTTGCTAACAGAACATGTATGCTGCACTTCTACATATTGAACCCGGTCTTTAAAATACGAAATTAGCCAGTTGTGGGCTTTACCCCTCACTCCGAGGTCATATAATTTTTGTAATAAAATATTTGGTAATACTCGATCATATGCTTTGCTTAAATCTAGTAATATACCAACTGCATAGCCTTTATTGTTTATAATGTTAAGAACTTTTTGTATAAATTTAAAGATAGCGATAGTGGTAGACCGGTTTTTCCTGAATCCGTATTGGCTTTCATTAAAAACCTTAAACTTTTCGAAAAATGAGTTAAGTCGAGAAGTCATAGCATATTCGAATACCTTTGAAAACGATGGCAACAAAGCTATGGGTCTAAAATTACTTTCTATGTTGGAATCACCCGATTTATGAATTGGTTTGATAATAGATATTTTTAATTTATCCGGTACTATTCCTTCGTCGAAGGATTGATTAATAATAAAAGTCAGAGGGTGCACAAGCTCTTCCGCGCATTTTTTTATTAACATAGGAGGTATATCGTCAAAACAACAGCTGGTTTTATTTTTCAAACGCCTCAGGATTTCTATCACTTCTTTGGAGTCAACTGGGCTCAGAAACAATGAATTTTGTAATGGAGAAGTTACGGGGCGGCCCTGCGGTGGTGATGCTGCATTGTCGTGAGCGCCTACCGATACAAAATAATTATTAAAAGTATTTGCGACTACATGGGGGTCTTCTGTTAGGGAACCTGGAGTTTTAAGCTTAATATTAGTTTGTGAGCGTTTGGATATTTTGTTCGTGCTTTGTCTAACAATTTGCCACATTGTTTTTGTAACGTTACTAGATCTTTTGATTTTATTTATATTGGTTATCTTTTTTGATCGTGTTATGGTTGCCTTAAGTAGCTTGGAATATTTTTTATAATATTCTTCTAGAATAGGGTTTTTAGTTTTAGTTTGAGAATTTAGTATTCGAAGCAGTCTCTTATGTTTGCAAGATATTTTAACGCCTTTAGTGAGCCACTTTTTATTTCTATGTGCATTTATTTTTAATTTGCGTATTGGTATAGTTTCATCTAGAATTTTGTTAATTAATTGCAAAAATGAATTGTAATTTTCATTGACACCGTTTTCCTTTTTTAAAAAGTTATTCCAATCAATTTCTTTAAGTCGTGTTTTGAACAAGTTTATTTGACGTTCATTAAATATCCGTCTATCTTTATAAAAAAGCTGTTTTGATTGTAAAGGTGTGTTTTTCATATTAATTAGAACACCTTTATGATCGGAAAGTCCATACTCAAGGACTTGAAAACTCATTTTAATTGGATTAAAATTTGTAAATATTAAGTCAAGACATGTAGCACTTGTTTTCGTTATTCTCGTAGGTTCATTTATATGTTGATTAAAGTTAAAAGTTTGCATCAACTCTAAGAGTATCGATTTATGTTTTGACTTTGATAACTGATCTATATTAAAATCTCCCCCTATTATTATGTCTTTTTTAAAGTATTTTTTAGACAAAAGAGTTAGTAATTTTTCGAGAGATGCAAAGAATACCTCAGTACCTCTATTATTCTCTGGCCAATATAGATTAACAATAATTGTACTTAATTTAGGTATTTCTATGGAGCAGACTTCAAAAATGTATTCGGTTGTTAAATTTGTTATTTCTGTAAGTTCCCTATACTCAATATCATCCCGTATAAGTATCCTCCTCCGTCCTCCATCATCATAGTTTCTCCCTCCTCCATCATAGTTTGCCCTGGCGTATAGTGAAGCGCATTTATATCCTTCCAGATGCAGCAGATCCGTTTTAAATTTGGTTATCCACGTTTCAGCAAAGCATAAAATCTTTAAGTTTTGGTCGTTTTCAGTTAAATCTTCAATCAGGTGTTGCTTTTTCTTAAAGCTACATATATTCTGAAATAGTATTTTAGTGTCGAAAAGTATGGTGTTTGGTTGTGTTTATCAGAGGCTTAGTTTGTGAGTTTGAGGGGGTATTAGGGCTTTGTTCTAGAGGACGAGTCCGGCCGCCCTGTGAGACTAATAAGATATCATCTTCTGTGTATTGTATATGCTCTACTCCATTCACTCGGCGTTTTAGAAAATTCCACCCTTAAGGGGTTAAAAGGGGTAAATAATGTTAAAATCGATATGGGTGTCGTAATTGAGGTTTTATGGGATGTTGATTGCAAAAATGTATTCAATTTTTGAAATCCGATGCGGTGGACATGAAACAACCCTTAATGGTTTAAGAAAAGGGTTCCAATTTTTCATAGATAAGTAATGTAAAATAGACAAAACAACTTTGGAGCATTTTCTACTACTTTCGCTTATAAACTCATTTGCAAAAAAAACGGGCACCTAAGCAATGAACCATTTCAAATGTTAATATTGCTTTGTTTGATAATTATAGGTAGTTTTATCCTCACAATTTGGTAAATTAATAAGAAAATAATCGTTTTCATCAGTATTTCATAAAATTTAGATACAATTTATGGGAAATAATGCTAAACCTCGCTAGTAGTGTATGTTCGCTAGTAGTGCATATACTCATGAAGTAAAAATAAAAAAGTTTTTTGTTTGTTTTTCTTTAATGAAGTAAAAGCAGATAAATGTTTAGTATCGAGTGTGACCCCCTCCAGCTAAAATCACAGCTTGAATTCGTCTGGGCATGCTAGCGAGTATATCCCGGATACTTGCTTGCGGAATACGTTCCCACTCCGCAGTAATCACATTCTTCAGCTCTCTGATGGTCTGCGGAGCCGGGTGTACTGATCTCACACGCCGTTTCAGAACGTCCCAGACATGCTCTATGGGATTGAGGTCGGGACTTCGAGCTGGCCAATCCAAACGACGAATGCCGACCTCTTGCACATACGCATTAACATCGCGGGATCGGTGGGCGCGAGCATTGTCGTCCATAAAAATCGAGTCTTCACCTAGAGCGGCCAATGCGGGTTGTGCATGAGGAATTAGAACTTCCGTTATGTATCGATGCCCAGTCAGTGAGCCGTTTTCAATGAAGACTAACTCTGTACGATCCATTGAATTTATTCCTGCCCAAAACATAACAGAGCCCCCACCATAAGGTGTGATTTCTTCGAAACATGCCTCTGCAAAGCGTTTTCCTTGTCTTCTTAGCACTCGCCGACGTCGATCTTCACCGAACAGAGATATCCTGGCTTCATCAGAGAACAAAACCCTATTCCAATCTTCTTGAGTCCATGATTCACAATTTCTAGCGAACCTAAGCCTGTGAACTCTGTGCTCACGGAGTAATTTGGGAGAGAGACGCGAGAGAAACGAGAAGCCTCCTCCTGACCGTTCATAGACTAATATGCACATTTCTTACTTCTTGGAGGTTGTTCTTAAAATCCACATACGAAGATTTGCGATTTCTCAATGCGCGACTCACAAGAAAACGATCATCCCATGGTTGGGTACATGGTTTTCTTCCAGAACCAGGCCTTCTCTCGACGGAACCAGTCTCCTGATATCGCTGCCAGATCCTTTGGACTGTCGAGCGACTAACATTTAGCCTCCTAGCCACGAAACATTGGCTGCAACCCTCATCAAGCAGCGCGATAATTTTGGTAGCTTTACCACTTTATCTACCATTTTTGATACAGCCACACAGCAATAAATAAAGCTTTGACAGTCAAGGATATGAAATTAATCGATAAAAATTTAATAAAAGTTATGAAAGTCGATGTTAACTTCTGGAACTTCGCGCCAAAAATGTAGGATAAAAAGGGGTTTTCTGTAAAAATGAGCATCAAATGAAAATTTGAATTTAAAACGTACTTTTTTAAATACCACAGCATTTTTAAAACCGGCCAGTAACGTGTACAAACTATTGAAACCTTTTTGGTATTGTATCTTTTTAAAGATGAATGAAAATCAAAACCGCCCGTTTTTTTTGCAAATGAGTGTATTATAAATGCTAAAGAAAGGCTGCACTGTCTGGCGGTTCCTTTTCACGCGTAAACCGCTGAATCGATTCTAGTGAAAATTGATATAGACATAACTTGAACCGTGGAGATGGACATAAAATACTTTTTACTCTGATAAATGCTGATAAATGGCACACTTACGGTAGTGAAACGTGATCGCTAACTATTGAAGCTGATAAAAAGTCTAAAGGTCACCCAGCATTCAATGGAGATGGCTATGCTCGAAGAGGGAAATGAGAAGATCCGTAGGAGAACTAAAGTAACCGACATCACACCAAAAATAAAAACCGACTTAAAAAAATATGAACTAAAATTACCCAAGGTAAAACCACCAATCGTGGAGGCTATAAGGCCAGTTTTCCTATTCTTATCAAAGTAAGAGATAACTCCTATACTCCTATAACTCCTATAATACCTACAGGTGTAAGAGTACTAGCAAATGATAAAAAAATACTACAGGCGATTACTTTGTTTATAAAAAGTTTCTATGATAATCTTAAATAAAATATATTTCCTAAAAACTAAAATCTTTTTATGACCTAATCGTGAACCGGCGCGATCCAGTCATGGGCCCCCAGGCATAGGCAATAGTACTCAAAAGATTTATTTTTTAACTCTTCATAATTCAGGACATTATTAAAATTATATATTAAGATATTTGTACCTACTAATGTTCCGATATTCATAGCACAAGAGCTTAAGCTACTTATTGCGTAATTGGAATAACTTTGCTATTATTGGATTTATTTATTCAATTTAAAATATGATTTATCATTATTAATCGGATCACATTTTGCAGTCCAAATTGATAAAAGCATGAGATGTATTTACCGATTACCATACTATAATTAAATAAATTAATAATTTTGCTTAGTTTGCGCACATTGAACCAATAATGAACATCGTCTGTGTCAGCTTACGTTACAACTTTAGAAGAAAAGTTAGTATCATTAAATATTGTATAAAAAGTATATAATAAGTTTAAAAATATATACTTCAGGGGGTTTTTGTAAAAATATTAGTTTCCCATTCTAAGAAGAAAATTCTAATCTTTTATCGAAAGGAAAATTTTAAAGTGTTTCATTTTATTAACACAACATGGCCACCTTCTGGCAAACGTTGATAGTATGTAAGAGGAGGTGTGGCTTGTTCGAATAGGTGTCACCAGTTGCATTAAATCACGCAAGTATGGTAATTTTTTATGGAATTTCTTTCAAATGTACAATATTGGAGCGTGGTCCACAATTGGGGATTTTACGGTACGTTTTTGAAGTCGGTTTTATTTTGTGTTGTGATAATAATAATAATAATTAAATTAGCGATTTCATTAAAACCGACCTTAGCAAGCGTAGTATATAGCTGGTAAAATAGTATACGCGTAAAGAGGTGAAAAATCATCTAGGAAAAAATAATTTTATAGTTATTAAATGTAAAGTTTGTTCTCAGTGCCTCTGGATGTCGGATGGAAGGAGGGCCTCATTTCGCCACATTCCCTTCTTCCATCGGATATCCAGACGCAATGCGGTCTACCATCCTTACTTGGCTGCGACTCTTTAATGCCGCACCAAGCGCTACACAACATCTTTTATATTGCGCACAGCAAAGGAGTGGAACTCCCTCCCTGTGTCTGGTATTTCCGAGTACTTATAACCTTCAAAGCAAGGGTGAATTGGACACCTTCTGTAGTCCGCACCTCACTTTAGATCCTGTCTTAGCGCCCCGAGGCTTGATTAGGATAAAGTATGAACCCATAAAAAAAATCGGCCAAGCGCGAGTCGAACTCGCACATGAAGGGTTCCGTCTCTCACCCAAGGTTGCCTAGAAGAGATTGCTAAGTAGCAATAAGGCTGCCTATTGTGTGTTCCTCTTTTTTGTCATTTTCTTTGTATGTGTTTGTATCGTGTGCAATAAAGTTTCTATTATTATTATATTAAATACACCTACCCAAAATGCCACTCTAATTTTTCGTCTGCAAAAATAACTGTTTTTCATAGTGTCTGTATGAATGACAAAGTTATATTGCGTTTTGGAAAATGTGCTATAGCTCTGAAAGTGCTAAATATATTTCGTTCAAACCAATTTTCTTTGAAAGCTTTTATAAAGGTCTCCAACATATTATTATATTTTAATATTTTCACTTTCTTTTTTTAGGTTAGAGGGGGGGGGGACACACATTTTTATCATTCAACTTATAAAGACCTATCTATAGATCCCACACGTATAGGTTTGATGAAAAAAAATATTTTCAGTTTCAGGTCCATGTATGGTGAGCCCCCCCTTACTTTTCAGTTTGAGAGCTATGGCACATTTTATACACCTCAAATATAACTTTGTTATTCATACAGACACTATGAAAAACAAAGTTGATTTTGCAGACGAAAAATTATATTGGCATTTTGGGTAGGTGTATTTAATATAATAATAATAGCAACTTTATTGCACAAGATTCGAAAACAAAAACATACAGAGAAAATGACAAAAAGAGGAACACACTATAGGCGGCCTTATTGCTACATAGCAATCTCTTCCAGGCAACCTTGGGCGAGAGACGGAACCCTTCATGTGCGAGTTGAGATGGCCTTAGAATATTTTAATGAGGTGTTAATCTCATCGGCTCTTGTCCTCCGACTTTTAATAGGAAGGGTCTGTCTAAAATCTCCCGAGAAAAGGGATGTGACGTTACTCATGGGTCTGTTTTATCAAAGTCTTCAGAGAGGAATGTTTTGTACTTTTTCCACAATACTAAAGTATTTAAAAGACCACAAAACACTTACATAATTGCGAACAAATGTCGTAAGCAGCGGGGGCTGTCACTGACATAGGCCTCCTCGAGAGTGTTGTCCCAGTGTTGATCATCGTCATGAAGATGAAGTGCCCTACGGGTTGCTTGAAACGCAGGAAGCTCTACAGCATCAACTGTCTTTAAAAAACTAAGAGAATTCGTTCCTCGAATAATATGGAGCAACAGGTGCAATAATTAACATTCTTAATTTGTTTTTGGTTATTTTTTCGTGTAATGAAGAAAACGTGTCCTTGATTTTCATATTTCAACAGAAAATGCCCAAACAAATTTGATAGGCTAGACGCCATTTCCAATCTCCTACATTGGGTTATAATACCCTTGATTCTAATTTCAACAGGAAATACCCATCACGTTAAACAACTTTTGCTTAGGAGTCATTTCTATATTTGTAATAGTTTAGCTGGTCTATTACTTTCTGCCACTTCCATTTTCCTACATCAGGTTCAAATATTCTGGATTTTAATATGTCAACAGAAAATGCTCATCACGCTTAACAACTTTTGCTTTTGTGACATTTCTATAACTCTCATAGTTTAGCTGATCTCTTAGTCTACTACATCAGGTTTTACAGATAAAAAAATATAGCCTATTTTATGGCCTTACCTATTAGCTACATATAACAAAAAAAAATCAAATCGGTTCAGTAGTTTCGGAGATTAGCGTGTACATACAAACAGATAAACACACAGAAAAAAAAAAAATCGTCTTAACGTTCTCTTACTGTTTTTACGTCATCCCCAATTGGTTTTTGGTAAATATATTCAATGTACAGAAATTATAATTTTACAGTTTTATTATATGTGTAGATAAATGTAGTACTTATTTACTACGAGTTATCCACATGATCAAAATCTTTAGTGTCAGTTGGTACCAGCTAAAGATTTTTTTAAAGTACACTTTCAGATGAAGGGAAGAAAAATTATTTAATGAAATTACTCTCTAATCCAGATGAATCTTGCGGGAGTTGTGAACCATCCCCCCAGAGTTTACTGATTATATTGAAAGCTTTTACGTTTACCGAAAACGGTGGAATTTATTTTAGCCAAATGTAAATATTATTTGATGTTCGATATCGAATAACCTCTATACTTAAAAAGAAAATTTTGGAGTCCTTCAATATTATGAATATTAAGTTATTCATGGTAAGATGGTTTTATGGATTTGGAATAGAATGTATTTGCGATGATTGGATTAGGGTCACGCCTTTATAAAAGTTTTAAAGGTTTTTCACGGGCAGATCCAAATACTTTATCCTCAAATGTTATGATAAGAAAAGATAGCTGTGGATTTGTGCTTGTCGTTTTGTGAAAACACAAATCAAACAGCAAAAACTCAAGCATTTCAACATGATAAGTACATCTTAAATTTCGGAGCTCACTGTTAATTGTCATAAAACCTTTTTTCTGGATATTTAGCGGACCCTGAAACCGACGGAATATTAAATCTAAACTCTTGTGAATAAACTGTACGCTAAATATGCGGAACAGTTGATTTTTTTTTTTAACGCTTTGATAAATTTTAATATTAAAAATGCAAATAGTTTAAAGCATCGCACATCCTCTGAAAAATTGTCATAACACAAGAAAAACTGTTTAACTCTACCGATCAATAAAACACCAGAGGTGGCCACTAATCCTCACTCTATAAGAAGAAGAACAAAACATTCATTACAGTTTAAATAGGTGTCAAGAGATGGCGCAAGTGAAGGTTTTTCACGGAGCGAAAACGGGCGCTACCGCACCACGATAGTGATAGTGACGCATTACTGCTTATGACGGGTGGATGGGTAGATGTGTATCAGTGCTCGTGAAAAGAATCATAAACTGTGTTAGGACAAAATTTTAAGAAGATATTGTTACTAACTTTTTATTAATTTTATGATTTTAAAAGTTCATCTAAAATTCTTTAACATTTATGTTAAAAATAAATTATTTTTGAAAAATTAGCCATTCACATTAAGCCATTATCATACTTAATGTGAAAAAGAGTCACATTATGGGACAATATTATGTTTTTTAATAAATACATTATTATTTCTTTTATCAATGCTTTTTTTTTACATTCTGGAAACAAGCTTAGTAAATTCTACATTAATTACATTTTAGAAAAGATAAAAAACAGCAATATTATGTTAGCAGTAAAATAAAGTGATTGAAAAATAAAAAAATCGCGTTTTTCCAAAACTCATGTTTTTGTGATATGTCAGTTTTTCAGAGGATGTGCGATATATACGAGTATGTTACGAGATCGAAAGTGATTCTACAAAAAAATATCAAAAAAGAAAATTGAAACTTTGCTCTATTCTGATATAAATCTAGATAGATAAAAAACCGGCTATGAATGTTCTTATATTTTACTAAGAAGCCTAATTTAAGTGAATATCATCGGTTACGAACAGTACTTGTCTCTCTAGCCAGTAATATTTTCTAATTAGTACGTTTCTTGCTTTAATTCAAACAAAATGTAAGTAGCGTATAAATTAAATATATTACCAAGCTACTTTAACATGAAAGCGAAATTTCAAATTCGCCTCACTTGACACCGAATAGTCTGCCAATATTGATATCGTCAAAGCGTGTTCATCTTTGTGACATTTTTCATTAAATAACTTAATATTTTTAACTTGAGGGAAATTAAATCTTTGCGACCAGTTTTAAAGGATCTCTTTGGGGATGTTAAGTCGGTAATACCGTGTGGACTGTGGGGGCTCATGTTATATTGGTGTCTTTTAAATAAACCGGCAGCTCGGTTCACAATGATTGACGTTTGTATAAGTTCGAATAGTAAGATCGTTTCGAAGGAGGGTGTCAAGGAGGAAATTATTGAAATCTCAGTTAAGTGGCTATGTTGTTGAAACTTCATATGGAAGTTCACATGAAATCAGATTATTAAACGGGAGATATATCTATGTAGTAATAAGTAAAAAGTAATAATAGTTTATGGTATTATGTTGCCTAGTACTTTTTGATCATCTTTACGTTCCCTATTCATTTACATAGATAAAATCGTCCGGCGCGATTTAAAATAAAAATCAAAATGGCGGACCAGTGACGAGTCTATAGTCTAGAAAATCCCAAGCTAAAAATCCCTGCCAGGGTTGGGATAGAGTATAAAAGGTGCACCTCGAGAGTGAATGTATAATTATCACTCTCATAGTCACAGTTCAGGTATTAGTTATGTACCCGACGGTACCTAATCTTTACGTATAATTTGCGCTAAAATACATTAGATATTGTAATGTATTATGTATATATTCCGTGATTGAGAAAGATTTAATGAAAATATTCTTTATTAAATTGAGCATATTACACACATTTTTGAATTGCCAGTTCTGTCCTAACACCAGTTCCAGACTCTTTTAGCTGACAAGAAATAACGGGCGCAAAAAACTTACCAGCTTTATCAAATGTAAGAGGAAATGCCTTTACTAAATACAAATCAAAGTATAATTTGATTTGACTGCTGAGTAACATAGTAGACATTATGTTTATTATCAATTCCATGCATTACAGTATTTTGGATAACCTTGTAAATAACCTTTGTTCATAAGCGTTTTTTTAATAGCATGAGAATCAATTGATACTCTAACGCTGCGCTGTTGGTACCTTCAGAAATTTTAAATAATTTAAACGATTTTATTTACAAAAAGTACATAGTTTCAATTAGAAAAACTGATGGAAATACTTTTTCCTCCTTTTCTTTTGTACAAATACTTCAACGATATCTTCTTGAAACATTAATTTAAGGAAAATCGACTTTGAAACTCCTCCACTCATTTCCGGCTGCTTAATTTGTATGTCCCCAAAATGAAATTGATAACTACTCAATATTCATACAAAATTGAATGGAACTTTTAAAGGTATCTCAACATTTTCCGTGCAGAAACGACGAATTCAAATTTCAGCGATGAATATTCCGATCGGTTTTGAATGTATTATTTTATGAAGATGGTTAATAAAGAAAGAAGAAATTATTGGAAATATATTAAAAAAAGTTGGTACGAAACGGCTTTTAAATATATTGAATATTTGCATGCCATCTTAAAATTATCCAGGTGGTTTTCTTCAACATGCATTTCAGTTTATTATATTTTTCTAATAATAAAAAAACCTGCCAAGTTCGATTATATGTTTCCGTACCATTATCTATACAACATTAGACACTATATCATAAACTATCACACGTAAAAATACACGTCAAAAAATACCTTTTGATGTTTGGGAGCCTCACTTAAATATTTATTTTATTCTGTTTTTAGTATTTTTGTTAGCCGCTAGCAACAGAAATAAATCATCTGTGAACATTTCAACTACATAGCTATCACGGTTTATGAGACAGCCTGGTGACAGACAGACAGTGGAGTCTTAGTAATAGGGTTCCGTTTTAACCCTTTAGGTACGGAACCCTAAACAAGGTGTAACTGAATGCCAAATAAAATGCTGCAACGCCTGATAAAATATTGAATTGCAATCAAAAGCATCTAACGCTGAAGTTTCCTTGATAGACCAATTATATAAATTTACATGAAACATGCATGTTTATCTAACAAGACGATCTCGCTGCTTGGAGCGTTAAGGATTGGTAATAGCATCAAACGGAATTTAATTTAATCAATAGATGCCTAAGATGTATGGAAACGTAACTTTACAGAGTTGGGGCAAAGTATGGCAGTAACTTACCTTTCAAGTTAGTTGCAATGAAATACTCCCTTGTTTGAATGTGCCTTGTTGGAATATGGGACATACTTAATACTCGTGTCATTACACAAATTATTTGTTATATTTTTAAATACCAATTTCCGACAGCGACTTCGCCCGCGTGGAAAGCATTGTGCTTTCCACGTAGTTACATCGTGTTCATCAGGGATTACTTCAAAGTTTAAATTTATGTGACAAAAAGTATGGTAAATTACATCAAGAACGATTCAGCGAATTAAGTTTTTTTATGATCAACGTAGAGACGCTAAGCCTTCATCATACCTAATGTTAAGTATTGATAAGGCTGAAGATGGAAACGCGGCTCTCACGAAATCCTCAACCACTAAGGAACTATGTATCTTATCTCTAATTGCCGGAACACAACAATGCTGAAAACATTGTTGATATGGTGTCAGACTTAGTTAAGATGGTGGTACCTAGCCAGGCGGACTAACAACAAGTCCTACCACCAATCAAACCGAATACAATTTGTACCCCCACTGAGAAACGTCCCGGTACCTCTGGGTCTGATACCGGTGGTTGTTACCACTAGACCACAGAGCCGGTAGGTGTAAAAAACATACATTACAGACAGACATGGAGAGTTACTTTCGTATTCAGTAAAGTACCTATTTGTTCATAAAGACGTAAGTATATTTATTATTATATGAAATACCCTTGCCTTTCATGCTCATGCAGGGACAAAGCCACTTCGAACATAAACGAGATTGGAAGTACATTTTGTATACAAAGGTGTGTCACTGATTCATAAGTCAGAACATTGACTGATGACACCTGTGACGTAGATGCTCTTTGCTATCAAAGGATAAGAATCGTTTACAACCATCAATCTGTACAGACCACAGACCTATATCGAGATAGACGGTAAAAGTGTACCTACCTTGCTTGCCAAATTTTGATCCACGGTCAAAGTTTTACGACCTAAGTCTGTCCGCTTGAGACTATTGCCATGAAAAATCGCGTCACTCAGAATGTAAATGTGCAGCGCTTTCTTGCAAGAGCTCGTCAATAACATTTACACACGACTAAATCTCGCTCGTGACGTCATCGTAGGTACAAAAAATTCGACACGCTAGGTTTTCATATAGTTTGAAGCGCTCTTTTCGTCTATCTCGATATAGGTCTGTGGTACAGACTAGTCCTGTTACATTTGTTTTCAGACATTATGGTCTTCGTTCAATCACTACTGTCGATCTATAATTTTTATACTCTTTGTATTAATTTGTAAGTCTGTGTTGTAGTAAAACATTTAAAACCATTTATTACAAAGATTCTGCGTGGTTGATAAATTAATATATCAACATAGCCATTAGTAGATTGAGATTTTTTGCAACTTACCATAATGACTATGCGAAAGTTGATTAAAAGGCCAAGCAAGGCAGACCTTGTAACATACAAGGTGTCATGCCAATAACCTCCTTTTTGAAGTCGGTTATAAAATTTAGCCGCTAATTAGCTAGCATGAACGTAAGATACTAAACGTTATATTGACTGTATCAACGAAAGTGCTTTAGCTCAACACGACAAGATATCATGATCATTAAAGCATTAATACTAAACTCAATTTCATATGAAATGCTGAGAACTTTGTTACCGTCTCGTAGCTATTAATAAGCGATGTATGTGAATGTCAAGGATTGCTGTACGTTCCGCATTCCATATAATAGTTATACAAATAGCATTTTTTTATGAACTACGGGGACAAGCTTAGCTTTCATCTGATGTTATGTAGTATAAGGCTGAAGGTGAAAGCGCGGCTTTCCCTGAATCCTGAACCACTGAGGAACTGGCCATCTTATCTCCTGCCGGAAGGCCCGGAACACAGCAATGCTGAAACACTAATGTTATGGCGTCAGATTTAGATGAGATGATGGTAGCTAGCCAGGCGAAATAACAATAGTTAGTCCTATCACCAACCAATCCGAATACAATATGTGCTGGAAATCGAACCCGGGACCTCTGGGTCTGATACCGGTGAACTGGTGTTACGAACCAATAGATCACGGAATCGGTTAAATTCTAGCTTCTAGCCCAACGAGATGCGGCATACCAAAGACGATTTAAGGATCGGTTACGCTGGAACATTAAATGTCTCTGTCTTTTTTAACCGACTTCATAAAAAGGAGGAGGTTTTCAAGTCGACTGTATATATTTTTAAGTAAGTTTTAATTTAACGTCGTCAGCTGTTGTCAACTCATTTTAATAATTCTTTTTTATCTAAAGGAACGTAGTTAAATGTGATCCCATATAATTTTGACGAAGATCTGGCTAGTAGTTTTTTTATAATCCTGAAAAATACAATTTACGTTTTGCAATTAGTCGTTTACCTAGATGACATCATTGTTGTGTATGGGCTGATTTTTAGTAATATAATACAATTTTTTGTTACATGTTGTTGATACATTTTGTTGATGTAACAAAAAATTGTGAAATATAAAAACTTTTATAAAAAAAACCAACTTCAAATAGTAAAAAATAAAACTTTTGGAGTCGGTGCCGGGCAAAAAAAAATAAAAGTATAGTTAATAGAAGTGACAAACTATTTTTTACTTTTTGAAGTCGGTTTTCTTCAGATGTACAGAGAAAGGAAAATAAACTCACTTTTGCACTTTTCTGATGTTTTTCGTTATTATTTTCATCATTATCATTATCAAGATTATCTTTATTGAAAAAAGTAATTGAAGCAACTTCGCAGTACTTAAAGTGTATTTTGATATTATTATAGAATTCAATAAGATTATGCTATTATTTAGGCCCAAAAGATGACTTTACAAAAGCACTATTTTCTTACAATAATCTGTGAGGTTTATACGCAATTTAATATTTGTAGCAACTAGAGAAACTCTTTTAACTTGTTATGTTTGGTTGGTGGTAGGACTTTTTATGAGTCCGCCTACCACATCTTATCTAAGTCTGACGCCATAACAACAATGTTTTCAGCATTGTTGTGTTCCGGCAGTTAGAGATAAGATAGCCAGTTCCTCGGTGGTTGAGGATTCCAGGAGAGGATAGCTTCCATCTTCAGCCTTATCTATACTTAACATCAGGTATGATGAAGGCTAAGAGTCTCCCCGCCGTGAATAAAAAAAAAGTACTTTTTGTAGCTACAACTTTACTTTTTCTATATAAACTGAATTCCCTCCCACAACATGTTTTCCTATTCCTTCCCCTAAATTAAATCGTATATTATTTTTTGTTTATTATAAGACTCAAGAATTTTGTTTTTAACCGACTTCAAAAAAAAGGAGGAGGTTCTCAATTCGACGCAACCTTTCTTTCAAATCTAATTTTTTTTCAGTGCAATGTTTTTAATGCGATTGTGGTACTTTTTTATTTGATAAATATTAAACAAGAAAATATATTAGATAAAAGCAACTTGTCTCATGTCGCCCTGACGGGACAAGTTGCTTTTTTCTAGTATAATTTCTTGTATAATATTTATCACATAAAAATAGCATTGTAAAATGCAAAATTAAAAGTTATAACCGTTTTTATTTGTTTTCATTTCAATGAAATTTGATAGATAGATAACAGTTTCCGGCGAATGTCAATCCACTATTAATTTGCATTGTGAAAAAACAGCCTAAAGCTCTGATTTTTAAAGTGATCAATGTTTTTTTCTGAAAACATACGGGTTTAAAGAATATGACGTGACCTAAACAGAAACTATCACGCATTTATTGGTTTTGTCGATATTTACGGGTATTATAATTATTTCGTTTAATCTGATTGTTTGTATATATTTTGTGTTTTGTCGACAAAACAAAAATTTTAATCGTTGCAAATTATTGCTACAATAAAATTATAACTGGATATAATTGAAAGATAACAAATTGTAACATTTATTAACTATGATCGAGAGAATAAAGAGCTCTACTGCTTTACTTTTTATAGGTGTTTAGACCAGCATTATTCAGCCCTAGTAAGAATGCCTATTTTTATACCAAAATTTTCTGTTTTTTACGCAGACAGCTAGCAACCTCTTCAGGTAAGGTAACGTGCCATTTGAACATTGCGGCTAGCCGCATCCTTTCTACGCATTGTGGGGCAGGAAGTGCGGCCATAGATCGGACATGATTAGGGTTAGATGGTGTAAGATGGTACACCGCTGTGGTATGCCGCCTCGCGGTCTACTGCACTGTATGCTAACAGAATACTAGGGTCTTAAAAGAGCCCACTAATAGCATAGTAAAGGCGTTGTCAGTCAAAAAAGCATGCCGGGTTTGGGTAATGCACGCTCAGACCTCGCCAAGCATTGTATTAATATTGAATATGAGAAACGTCGGACGCTAACAGAATACTAGGGTCTTAAAAGAGCCCACTAATAGCATAGTAAAGGCGTTGTCAGTCAAAAAAGCATGCCGGGTTTGGGTAATGCACGCTCAGACCTCGCCAAGCATTGTATTAATATTGAATATGAGAAACGTCGGACAGAAACCGTAATATTGCCGGCGTTAGCTCAGCTGTCTGAGTCACTTAAACATTATAGTAGTAAATATTTTTTGGGGTCTTGGCGTGTTACACTCAACACGTCTTGCATTTTTGTCTGACGCCACCAAAAACTACAGCTTAAGGATTCAAAGTAGAAAAATGTAAAAGTTTTCATTAAAATAAAATATGGAAGACTAAGCAGTGGGTTACGTACTACGCCTTAATATTAAAGACTTATTGCTAAAATATGATAATTATAAAAGTAATCAATTTTGAAATTACTAGTTTACGAAACTGGCGGTTTTAAACGCAATATCGATCTTTATGTTTACTAACAAGCCCCTAGGGTGACGCACTGTCCTCTTTCATGTGCTACCGAGTGGAAAAATGAATTATTCTTCCAATTTATCGAATAGCCCCTTAGATGAGGAGGTCTATTTAGTTCACTTCAATACCAGACTCGACGTGTTGAAATTGCCTTTGACGTCTGTTTTATTCTTAAAAGAATTCGAGTGCCCTGTCTTCATGCAAATTCGTGTTTTTCTTTAATTAACTTCAATTTCGTTAGGTTCGATCTCTTGTCAAGTTTAGTGGGAATTTTAAATCAGTATTGTGCTAAAACGCTTTGTATTTTTTTTTACTTAAAGAAAATGCTTCGTACTCATTTTAAAAAGAATTAATTAGTTCTTTTTTTACTCTTCACTTGATTTTGTTTTGTGTAATCAAAGGAATTCATATTAAAAATCTCAATATCAGTGTTGAAAATCTATGAATATAAACCTCCGTTGGTACGAGAGTTTTAAAAAACGTTCGGAGCTCGGAGCTTTTTTTTGTAAGTTAACTCCGGTCTTAAAAAGCGCCCTCGTGTGAACACACAGTCGAGAGGTCATTATATGTTATTTTTTGAATTGTTAGAAATAACACAGAGTATTTAGACTGTGACCTTACCTTACTTGTGGATAGATAGTACTTCGACTTCTATTAGTCGAGTCTGTGCCCGAGCAGAGCCAAATTAAAATGGCTTATGATAATGTCCTAAAATATGCAAATTTTATTTAAAGTTTGAGTTTATTTATATTCTAATAAATATGACCGTATTATATTTTAAATAAAAAAGTACCAGCAGCTTAGAGCATCGTGCACAATGACTTTTCGAGTGATAAATTTGAACGAACCCGAGTGGATTATCTTGAGAACGATTTATTCAGCTTAAAGTCTTCGATAAATTCTAAGTTTTCTTGAGAGCTAGATTATCTCTTGCCTTTTAGATCTCAGGCCCTGGGGTATGTGACACAATTGATATTCTATTGTTCACTGGACAGCGGTGTCCTGCTTACCAATTATGAATTAAATAAGATTCTTATACTATTTCAATATGAATATACATTATTTTTTTGGAAAACCATGGGGATATAACGGTCACCAAATCCTTCTCAAGATACCAAATGTGATAATATATATGATTCAATACAGACTCGAAGCAATAGAAATGTAAATCCGCCAATAGCATCCAATCCAGCAAATAACTATTTGCTTACTCATTTTCCCCACTCAGACTTTTCCTTGAAATAGGATATTAACAGTCACAATACAAGTATCTCGCGGTATTCGCGACGTCACCAAACAACGGAATTCACAAACAAACAGCGAGAATGTCTCTCAAACGTTTTGTATCAACAATCAGCTCTTCGCTACATTAAATCCGGACCTCAAACCGCGGCTCCCATTAAAAATTCATTCCCTACCGTATAATGCTTTCTTTGTGTTAATTCCGAAAACATTCCTTAGAGGTGCCTATTGAATTAACTTTATTCTGTTGATTGTAAATTGAAAATGGTCGAATTTGAATTGCAAATGGCGCGCGCGATGGTCGAATTCTACTTTCCATTCGACTCGAGATACATTAATTTATTTAACGTTCGTTTAATTTCGAACGGCATCCGATTATTCGTCATTACGCAGGAACACTGATTATTTTGTCTGTTCTCTTGTCAAAATTATTGAATAATGTTCATTTACTGTGGGTTGTTTAATGTATTTCTTTGTGATGCGTTGCAAGTGGAGGCTCGTGTTTGCTTGATGTGTGTTGTCTGCGAATAAAAGTGTGGTTATTATTTTATTTGTATAGAATATGAACAAGTGAACTCCCTTGACTTATTTTCGTAAATTGTTTTAAAATACCAACATCGACTTTAATAATCTTACGTTTAATAAAAAAATTGTTGGTTCTTTTATGGACGTCAGCTGTTAAATGTTGCGAAAATTAGGGAATGTGCGGAAACTAGTGCGAGTTTGATTTCGAATTACAAAATCTAATACCATCTTCAATACCTTATTTTTTTAACGTATTTGCAAATATTTTCTAATTGTCAAAGCATACTTTTGCAGCCTTACTTATAAACAGAGTATAAAAATTATACCAGGTATAAGTTCGGCATAAGCAATATTTCTACTCATAAAATCGGCATAACTTAAACCTAGTATAAAGTTCTAACAAAAGTTATAACATCGCCATAGCAAACCCTGACCCTAGTTTAAGTTCAGAATAACTAATGAAAAACGTTTGTCTTTATTCTTAAAGTTAAGTATATCATACTCGTTCTATAAATCCTATCCTATGTACTTAAATTACCATAAATGCGAATGTTTGTGAGGAGGTTTGGATAGCTGTTTGTAACTCTTTCAGGCTTTTTTAAAAAATACAAGTATACATGATAAACACGTTGAATTATAAGTTTTATTTATAAAAATACGCAGAAACAAAAGTCTAAATGACAGCAATTGACATGATCACAGACAAAATTTTTATTTTTGCATTTATTTTGCTTATGTTTGGCTTGAACCCACTAAGCTACCGAGACTGGTGGTCAGTGGTTAGAGCAGTGGGTGGGATTCCCAAAGTTCGTGGGTTCGAGTCTCATCAGAGAAGTCACTTGTGGCCGACTTGATTTTTTACAATATTTTTCTAATTAAAATTTATCTAAGTATAAAAATAGCAATGAAAAATGCCAAAAAAAAAACCAAAAAACATAAACTCACCTCAGTTTAGTTCGATTAGTCGTAATTAACACGATTATTACCTTACCTTGACTTACTGTTGTAATTTTCGATGTTTCGGAATTTTTCACATAACAAGACATGGAAAAATCCAAAGCAATTATATACTCTAAACTCCTATTTCGTCGTCTCAGCCACATGACACCCACTGCTGGGTATAGGCCTCCCCCAAAGGGGGGGTTGCCATAACGCTTGGCAGGCGGGTTGGCGACCGCAGTATGGCCAAGTTTGTAGGAGACGCTGCTGCCCGTCTCCTGAAGGCTGAGTCCCTTAGTCGCCTTTTACGACACCCACGGGATAAGAGGGGGTAGTGCTATTCTAAGCCGACACTACACAGCCGACACTAAACTCCAATTTAATAAGTATCTATTATTAGATATAATCCATTCGTTAAAGTCTCAGTTTTGTTTCGAGGAACCGTAATGAATTTATGAACAGTCCGTTTGGAACGGGACTGTATTGTCATGATTAGGTATGCACGGTTAAGTAACATTAATCATGCAATAGTAGAGGGTATGGGATTACGTTTCCGATAATATTGTGCAGTTTAAGTCTACTTTTAGAACTGGGATCAGAGAAAAGATAATTGATTACCTTCGTTTATTATTGTTTTGTGAAAAGGAAAAAAGTGCGGGTTGAGTTGACTCTCAAGTTTTAATAGAAAAAATATCAGAAAAAATACTTTTTCTTATATTTTTCTATTAAAATTTATAAAATAAATTTAAAATCATTAGTTTAATGGCTGTTTCATCTAAATCGATTGTTAAACATTTGTATATTGTATAATGTTTCTTTCGAATGCAAGGACATGCCTCGCATTGATTAAACGACGCTGGCCTACAGCTTAGAAAAAAGTATCAAAAATTTTCGAAGGATGTTCACGAGGCTCAGTAGCTCCGTGGTTCGAGCAGTGGGCCGGAAACCTAAAGGTCGCGGGTTCGAGTCCCGTCTGAGAATAACTTGTGAACCGAGTCGATATTTTCTAATATTTTCCTATTGAAATTTATCTTAGGTAAAAGATAGCGTTAAAATGCAATAATCTTGAAATCATAAATTAACTCTTTAAGAGTAAAATCTTGATGTAGGCTTAGCATACTTAATCTTAAAATACGCTAAGCCTACATCAGCAATTTTAATGTGCCCACTGCTGGGGTATAAGGCTTCCAAAATGGAAAAAAAGCCATAACCAACCACGTGGACCCAATGATAATTGGTAGGCGTTAATGAAAATGCAACGACTTAACGTCCTTCCGAAGCACAGAAGAGTGGAAAGACCTCGAGATAAATAAATTTTGATAAGCCTTCTCGTTACTG
Organism: Chrysoteuchia culmella; assembly: GCA_910589605.1. Taxonomy (NCBI): domain Eukaryota; kingdom Metazoa; phylum Arthropoda; class Insecta; order Lepidoptera; family Crambidae; genus Chrysoteuchia; species Chrysoteuchia culmella. The sequence continues at coordinate 12,137,251 of OU342657.1, read as the reverse complement.
AACGCTGCGAAATTAATGCAACTGTTTTAGCTTGTTAAATATAAATTGATAAATAGCCACAATGAAACTTCGAAACATTTTTTGTAGACTGTTTAATAATCTTCTCTTTATCTTTTCAATAAAGCTGATACTAAATAATACCGATATCAATATTCTCCTCTCCTAATAGAAATATCTACCGAGCATCAGCATAAATGACTTAATATTAATCTTTGCACGTAGTCAATCATTTCTTGAAACAATATTGTGTAGTTCCGTAGCATTCGTAGCACGTAGCGTAAGCAGTGTCGTAGCGGTCGTAGCTAATTGGTTTCACGATGGAGCCACAGAATAAAAAGGTAACATAAGGATCACTCTAGCCACATTTGAAAATCCTGTCAAACTCACAGATTTGTTATTGTATAGACTCTGTAGGTTTATTTATTGATTATTTGTGAAAAATGCAATTTTAATGATAAAACTCTTAGCTAGTAGTTATAAAAATGTTTACATGTTTATATGAAATATCTGTAATCTTCTCTTTTTATCGTATGAGAATTAGTGGCCACCACTGGTGTCAGAGTTCCCGATTTGGCTTAACGACTATTACCACTCTGAAGCATGAATGCGCTCAGTCGTAATAACACTTTACGGTCACCCATACAACACCTGACCAGACCAAACGTGGCTTAGCAAACGTGATCTGTCTGTCAAGCGCGGCCATGAGCGCTTGAACGTCTATAATAATATTGATCATACATTTTGGAAATCGCGGTTTCTTATTTTTGTTTGAATGACTTGCTTAAATCGCGATATTCGCGACCTAACTTATTACTGTTTGAATTAACTGTTACTTTTTATAATTACTTAATGATAAGCATTTAATTAATATAAAATGTTGTTTAATTTTTGATAGTTAACATGTATTGCTGAAAAAACCTTAATGTGCCGGACATAAAATATTTTAAATATTATCTAATTTAATTACTTTTAAACGTGTACTTAGTTCTGATTATCCTCACTGCTTGCGTACTTTGTGACAGAGCTTAATAAAAACGAGACGGTGAATTCAAATTGTAAAATAGAACCATTACGTTATGATGTTTGAGGGAATAATAATTTATTTTATTAATTAATTTACTTTTTCGGTAATCATTTGTGAAACGTCAACGATTTTCTAGTTTGGTTTTATTGTTTAAAAATTATTGGTAGAGTTATTGGGCCGCAGGTTTTGATTTTGCTGATAAATTAAAAACATAGCTGTCACTGGTTACACACTCATGAAAATATCAGACTATTTTAAAAGGTACTTACCTTTTATTTGATTTCGAGATTAAAAACACTGACTTACCTCGGGGAAAGTTAAGAATTTATATAAAGTGTATTTGCAATATGAAATTCCTATTTCATTTGCATCTAACTAATTAGCACATAATAATAAAAAATGCCAAAAACTAGACAAAATAATACCAAATAACATTATGCGTTTATAAATATTGCGCGCTTTAATCCATAAAATGTTTTTCATTACGATCAATTAAAATCAGAAGCAATCTTCATTTGTCTCTTACTTATTACTCAAAATCTCAGTATAAACACACAAAGGTTTTCTTTAATTCAACAACACAAATTAGATAACAAATTCGCACACGACATTGGAATGTTATGCAGCAAACAAGTTATCTACTTAACTGATTAAACATCAACTCTCACTTGTGTATCCGAATTAATTGTCTTGTTTTCTTTGCGCCCGTTCGCCATTTGCAATTCAAATACGGCGGTTGGTTGAAAGGCAGTACTTGTCCAAACTTGTCAGAGACGAATTCATGAGACTGTAGCATCTGATTATTGGTTGCTTTGAATCTATTTGTGTATATAGTTATCTGTAGATATTATCACAGCATAAAGAAACATACAGTATAATTTTTACCTTATTTTTATTTTTTTTTGTTTTGAGTGAGGGGAATGCATTTATGCATACCAAACGGTTATGCCACCTAGAATACCGGACTCGCGCGGCCAGCACCTTATCCCTCGCCGCCCCCAGACACCCCGTCAAGCCTAGTAGGCTCGGCGGGGGTTCGGGGTAGGATGAACCAGCTCCTATCCCCCCACCGAGCTCGAGCCTAATGAAGCTCGGTGGGAGGACGGGAGAAGGGAAGGACCACCGCCTCCCAGTCCCCCATTCAGCCTTTCGAGGCTAAGTCCGGAGGGGGGGGGGGGGGGCACTACCAGCTAAACCCTTCGCTGCTTGCCATCACACTGCCGTAGGCCATGGGGGATCATGCCTGCACAAACCGGTTTGCGCAGTAAAGACGTAGCGGATCGTCCCGACTACACGCTCCAAGTCGTGCTCTCAGGTAAGACGGAGCGGGTAGCAGGGACATTACTCTTTTATTATGAATGCAGCCGCGCGGTACGCAATAGGCGATAGGGCTGCCCGCCAACATAGATTATACATTACCACTAGCTTACTGCGTACATAATTTTCGAAGCGTGGTGGGTTACTGTCGTTCGAGACTGATACACTTGCCGAGCTCTCAGCGAGACGAGTCGCGTCGGTTATTACACGCGAACGGACCTTTTGTAGGAAGATAAAATAATATGTATCTTTATACTGTGTTTGTAGGTAGAAACCTATTATTATATGTGTTTCTAAAACACACAGCGCTGGATGAAGAAGCGCGTTCTAGATTACCGAATAAATACCTAGTTTATCTTCATATAAACATTTTCTTTCACTTACCACTAGGCTGAATGATCTGCCATACCTTTGTCATGAAGCTCTCATTCGACGAACGTCAATGTCACTTGTCATAGCGTTTTTTAGATTTTACCGGTAACGTGCAAAATTTTTCATTTACCAAAAAAATTGTGTAAAATACAGTTTTTTCACCTATTGTGAAGTTAAAACTAAGAATATTTACTGCGAAACAGACCGGTGGGTAAGTTTTTACCTATAAGTTGACGAAAACGGCGAGATGGTGCATCGGTAGAAGTGCGCGTTTCGCGCACTATCGTCGATTTTTTCTTCCTCATCAGGTGATGAAGAAGGATTCACAGCTCCTTAGTCAAACAAACGATAGTAATGGAACTGAAACAGAGCACCCTCACATCTCGCCATTTAGTCAAAAGCATCAGACTTTTTGTGAATATTCTAAACAGAGTGATAGCATCACTTTATCAAAACCGACATACGGTTTTCCATAAATTCCAAGTTCGGAATCAAAATTATTGTTCAATCCAGATAGTTCAAAAGACAGTTTTGAAGGAAAGTAACAGACCAAGTTAAACAAGTTGTCCAGAAACTTATGGTGAGGTTGAAAAAGGTACTTAAATTAATGTATTAATGATTTGTAAACAATCTTTGCAAGGAATCAAAATAGTTTGAGACTTTATTCTGGTACCTCGAGCTTCAAGGCCTTTAAAAAGCAAAACAGTTGTCATTTAAGAATACCTATGTTGGCTCAGTTGACTGGTATAATAAGTAACTATTGCTAAATTAGAGCATTGCGAGCGGTTAAAATAATCTTGTACTCAGTTAGCCGGTAGCTTAGGTAATTGAGTTAACTAAAGCCTAATTAAACCACTAACAGTTTTAACTGGTCTATCAGTGGGTCGCAAACCTATTTGGTTATCGCCCTCTTTGAGAAAGACTGAAAACATGCCTCATAGTTCCACAGGAATTTGTTTGGTGACTAAAAGCCACACAGAACACAAAGTCTGAATGCATCTCTTGGTAACAGTTGGACTGCATTGTTTATTGAAAAAGGAAGTTGCCTTTCAGGGAAATGGTCCGCATAAAGAGATATTGAATTAATACATATTTGTGGCTTGTGAATCTCAAAGGGCTTGCAGTGTACACTACTAACCAAAACAGGCTTGAATCTGCAGTATGCGCTCGAACTCATCCAGTTGGATAACCAAATTGTTCCAGGCCCACCTCCGGAACGAGGGTGGTATTCGGTCAATCGCCTTTACTCAAAGTAATAGTAGAGCTTATCAGAACATCCAAACAGCTCATTATCACGCTATTGGCAGCGTACCTCTCGGGGGGGTACTACGGCACTGCCGACCGCCTATCACTAAGAAAGCCCGTGCCGGAATGGCACTGTCGCCCCAGGCCTCGGAGGCTATAATCAAAATAGGGGTATCCCAAAGGTGGACGTATTAGCGTGATCGCGTCATAAGAAACCGCCATTGTTTTCCAAAAGCCTTTGCCTGACATTGCTCAGTATTATTCCAAGATACAAAGAACAAAGTTCTAAGATACCTAAACATGGCTTGGTGCACATTTGTAGTAGTAGCACCACAGTATTTTTGGCTGGCGAGGCGATGACCCTAAAAGAACGGATTGTTAGTGATACAGGATCTTCAGACCAACTTGATAAATGTCACAATGGGCATTAACCCACCTGTAATAGAACTTTTTCCATAAAAAGTTAGGGGGGGGGGGGGGGCTAATAAAATAGCCCATTGATCTAAACATGAGAAAGACCTTCTGTGAGTCCCAGCATGACTCAAAATTAACAATAAGTTGTTAAATGGTTATTATGCAATTATAAATTTGTGTGCAGGCATTTATAAATAATCTGTTAGAGCTCCCATCATGAGATGGATCAATGTAAGAACCACAAAGCAATAACATAGTATTAAGAGATAAGTGATAGCAAGGTGTCTTGCAGAAGTTTATTTATGTATCGGAAACAAACAATATTTTGTGTATGTATACACATAAGAAACAAATGACTAAGCTCAATCAAGTCTGCAAAGAATACTAATTATAAATGGCAAACAAAGTATTTGTATTTCTAACAGTTGTAGTTATTGATAACTTAAGTAAACAAGAAATAGAAACAAAAAATCAAATCACCTTCAATTTTATTGACCAATAGTTTCAAATAATTATTAGAATCATTAAACTTAACAGAATTCAAGTATTTAGACATAAAAATAGAACAAAAATAATAATAACATTTTGATAATCATTTCAATTGAGATTGAGTTGACCTATTTTCTCTAAGGAAAGATATAAACTTTGATCAAATTGTCCAAGAATTTGATTGTCTTATTATACAATGTTACATACTCTATTTACAATTGAGTCAGCAGCATCGTTGTAGTATACAAAATAATTTATTTCTAGAACTAATTCAGAAACAATGAAATGAAAGAAGAACAATTCTATTGTACAATTACAATCATGTATAAATGTATATATATATATAAAAATTTTTTTTTTTATTAACTATCTGGTCTACTAACTATTAACTATCTCTCGGGGGGGTACTACGGCACTGCCGACCGCCTATCATTAAGACAGCCCGTGCCGGGATGGCAGGGCTGTCGGCTCAAACCTCAACAATTGACGTATAGGTAGGTACTCCAAAATGTACCTGACAAAATAATTTAAAAAGGGGTAAGTAAGTTCAATAGGGTTATAAAGTTTGTATCGATTCTCATAATAAATCCTAGCAGGTAGGTAAGCTCTTGTGGCTCATATACCTACATTCAATATGATTATTAAGTGATAAATTGTATCGAGAATTAAACCAAATCTCTCATTCCAATAAAATGAGATAAAGGTTATTTTCTAAGATAAAAACTGTAAAGGAATAAATTATAACACAATACTTTTTCACCCTCAAATAAAAGGTTATAGGCAAATAAAATTGTTTACTTACACAATAAGTGTCAAAAATAGCTTCTAAATGGAGTAATGCAGTATTTTGAGATTCAGAAGATAGTTTGACTTTCGCACAAATCTTTTACATAAATATGCAATTTCCAGGATTGCATAGCAGATTACAGTCAATTAATGTTCTGTTTCTGTAATTAATAAGGTATATCAAAAATCTTTTTTATACATACTTCTCCCTGTAGCCCTAGCACGAGTGACTTTTATCGAAGCTCGTAGCTCGGTAACGTGTCACTGGCACGCTCAGCTTAGCAGGGTAAGCAAGACAAATCAGATCATATTGTCACGTGATATATCAGTGTTCATGCTAGTGGGCCTGACGCCAGATATGCTCTTGTGGGTTTGGCGGAGCATCAAAGGGTGCAGCTTGAGAGTTCAAAGTGTACCTATAAACTTCAGTGTTATAGCCTCACATAAACAACGCAACATTTGCTACTAAGTGGGGTATATAATGTAGTAACTATAGTGACAGTTTGTCACCACATCACCTACAATAGTTTCATAAGATGCCTTTTCCATTTACAGGCTTCTGTTCTGGTTTCTGGCTATTAGCTGCACTGGAAGGCAGAAGCTGGCACTTGCTGTCTTTATCGTTTTGCTCTCCGTCTAGCATATGGGAAAAACACTTTTTCATACATCAAGGGTTAAAATAAGAAGCTACCTCCTCGAAAGCCCAACAAAACCTGTTAAATTATCTTTCTGAACTACAGAACTTTCAAACCAATTACCAATTTCAGACCTATTGTTTGAAAGGAGAACAGCAATAATACAACTGTTGGCCTCTGGAAGGAGAGTATGATCTCACCTTAATAGAACTTAAGATATATATAATATATATATAGTGATGTGCAGAAGGTGCTTTACTTTTATCTAGTTTTGGGTGTAAGATGGATAAATCTAGAAGAAGTTGTTGGTTAAAAGAACATCTAGAGAGTTCATAAGTCCAGTTCTGTATAGAGAAATAATAATAATAAGTACTGTTATTTCACTTCTGCGGTGGACAACCCAGCTACAGGCACCATGATTGGATGGATAAGATCAGTTTTTGAGAAGGAATAATAAGTCTTTAATGGAGTTTTCAATGGAGAATACATTATGTTCAGCTATAGCATAAGAAAGTTGGACCGAAAACCCTTCTACTGAGAATATGAGTAAACAGGTTCTGATTCAGATACAGGTAGTAGAAACCTTTTATTAAGTCAATAATTATTGTAATGTTAAATTTCAAGTAAATAAATAGTTTACCGCAAGGTCTAACTGATCTGAAGTGTTTTGATCTAACGATTATTAATTTTATTTTACAAAGGTACAATTCCAGGTTAATTGGAAGAAAATACCTACAAGGGGATTTTTGTTATTTAAGTTATTATTCTGTAGAAAGTTTAGATATGCTGATACCTTTTATATTGAATAAGTAACAATTTTGAAATTCATTATCTTGGTTGTATATATTATCACATCACTGAGAATAATTTTAATCACATAGCGTTTATCTTTCTTTCACCAGCAGATATCAAACAGGTCTTCATCCAGCGCTGTGTGTTTTAGAAACACATATAATATTACTGTTTTGCATTCCAACAAAACAGATATTATGTGTGTGAGAAAACACACAGCGCTGAGCAAGTTGCTTGCTGGTGAAGACACTATGACAAGTGACATTGACGTTCGTCGAATGAGAGCTTCATGACAAAGGTATGGCAGATCATTCAGCCTAGTGGTAAGTGAAAGAAAATGTTTATATGAAGATAAACTAGGTATTTATTCGGTAATCTAGAACGCGCTTCTTCATCCAGCGCTGTGTGTTTTCTCACACACATAATATCTGTTTTGTTGGAATGCAAAACAGTAATATTATACAGATTTAAGTTGAATTTAAACTTGCAAATAGGTTATTAGATGACATTCGGAACGCTGGTCATTGCGGTTTTCTACGGTTCCGGAAATAGAGTTGTAGATTTGCCTTCTGAAGACTAACAGCCGCTCAGGACTTTCTCTATGAAGTAGGTTTAACTCAGCCACATAGCAATTACTGCTGGCTATAGGCTTCCCCCAAAGATCTCCACGCCGATCGGTCCTTCACTGCCCGCACCCAGCGGCTTCCCGCAACCATCACCAGATCGTCGGTCCACCTTATCGTTGCCGGGGCCGGTGCACGGTTGCCATTTCAGAACGTTTCCGCCCCAACGGCCATCGATCCTTCTCGATGTGTCCCGCCCACTGCCACTTCAGCTGAGCAATCCTTGGTGCGATGTCGGTTACTTTAGTTCTACGGATCTCCTTTAAAACGATTTAGTTTGGAGATGTGGGCCTACCGTCATCTTAAAGAAACCATCATGTCATAATAACGTTTTGTTTGCGTTTTGTTTTTATTGAAGTTGTCATATTTTGACACACCTCACACTTTGGAGGCAATGATTGAGCGAACAAGTCACAAAACTTCCAAGATATTGGTAGTACAAAATAGCATGGTAAGATTGAAATAATATTGCGCTAAGAGATGATGGTAGGCCCCCAGGTCAAGCATCGCTACTTTTTGCGATAAACACAGAAGAAATCCATACCTTTGTATGATTTTCAATTTCTTCATAGCAATGTGCCCGTCAACAGGTGACACTTTTTCGAAACTAAATTCGTAACACGCTCATTCTTACTTCTTTCTTATGAACATTCTCATTCTTTCATTAAATTATATTATTATCCTAGAAAATGGTGGATCTCTTTCATTATTACTTCATCGTTCACCGCTTTCGTAATCAGTGTTCACAAAATACTTCAATACAGCATTCTTTTTCAATACGAAAGTTAAATACTGGTTCACTACAAATACACCTAACTTTAGACTAGGTATTATTGCATTAATGTTTTCATTATCACCTTATGAACTTCCTTTAACCTCTAATCATATCTTGCCATGGTACGTTAAAGTTCTGAGCTTTTCTCGGAGTAGCTAAATTAGATTTCTTTGATATCGCATTTTCGTAATAAAGTTACAAGATTTTCATAATGTTGTCACTGATCATCATGATCCTCGTCATTATTTCCAGCCAAAAGACATCGCTACTATACATTGCGTATATTTTTTCAATCGACAGATTTATGTCAGCTCTTATCAAAAACAATTTCACCGCAAAGCCTTTCTTTACAGCAATCTCCGAAGCTTTGTTTAGATCACGAACAATATAAGTAGGTATACTTTTTTATAAAAAGCATGAAGATATTTAAAGCACTTTATATTACCAGCTTTACGATGACATCGTTTTACATTAAAGATTTGAAACGCTCGAAAACCGTAAGTATCAACATTATTTTTAACGTGAAAAGACAAGCTCAATTTTCTTTTTAGAAATAAGATTACTGCTCAATTTTCTGACAAAATATTCCCCATGAAAAGTTTCGTTGCCGTCGGTGACAATTATTTTTTTTCTTTTCGCTCCTGTCTTGATGTGCTCCTATTAAAAGTTTTCCCGAAGATCCAAGATCCGTTTGCAATAAGTCATATGTTTTGGAAAATTAGGTTGTTGAAAATAATTTGGTTTTGAGGAACTGCTTTGAAACATAACTCAATCAAAAATCCTCTGACTTTATGTGTAATCGTTAGGTGAAAAGTTTTACTTCTAAAGGAGAACAGAGTTCCGCCCGCGATTTTGTCCACGTGTAAAAAAAATATATTTTTTGCGTCAAAAATTAGGCTACTATCCTATATATAATCCTTCTCCAATTGCTAATCTACTTTTTTATGAACGACGGGGAGACTCTTAGCCTTCGTCATACCTGATGTCTTAATAATTAATTAATAAGGCTGAAGATGGAAGCGAGCCTCTCCCGAAATCCTCAATCACTGAGGAACTGGATATCTTATCTCTAACTACCGCAACACAACAATGCTTAAACCAGTTGCTATGGCGTCAGACTTATATAAGATGGTGGTAGCAAATCAGGCGGACTTACAACAAGTCCAACCACCAAACAAACTGAACTCCCGCTGGGAATAGAACCCGGGACTCCTGGGTCTGATACTGGTGATTGTACCACTAAACCACAGATAACGGCTAGCTATGTGCCGCAATACATCTAAATGATTTTACGGTTGAGAAATGTAACATACAGACATTTTTAGGACTTTAAAATACAATTTTCGCCTACAAAATATAAGGTACATTCAGCGAAGTACAGATTCAATTTTCTCATGAAGGATTTAATTTTGGACATTGGTTTTCAATTAGTACTTTTACAACTATAATTAAACATATATTAACAGCTTGATGGGCTACATTTCAAATTTAAATATTTCCCTTTGATTCTTCATAAATTATATTTAAATAACTATAATTTAAATCTATTGAAATAATGTAATAAATAGTGTTTCTTGTTATTTTTCATATGTAATCATTTCATTAACATGATATTTGATTGCGAGTCTCTGATATATCAAATACAAACATGGTCAAAATCCCGCTTTTCCTAACAATGTTAGTGATAGTCACCACGAAAGTTTAAAGTGAGATAGCGTGATATTTTGTTAAAGTCCTAAAAAATCTAGTTAAATAAAAATTATTTTTAGTGTTTCAATTCAGTTTAAATATAAAAAATTTGGTCAATTTCGTATTGTATTGTACCTGATTAATTTATTTCAAAATTACGTTAGACACGTACCCACACATTACTTAATACGCCGAAAATCCTTTGCAGGGTTGTTAGTGAATCAAAGGTGCAACTGGAAAGTGCAATGTATAAACATCACTTCACTCATCTAGTCGCAGCTATTAGCATTTAGCATTGGTTGGGGCTTAAATGTTATCCGGCGGGGCTATTACCTATCTTGCAACAGCAACGCGACTGCAGAAATTGCGCGAGCATTGCTTTACGTCACGGAACAACAGTGCGGCCTCTACCGAACAAACGATGAACAACAATGTGCATTCATTTAGTTTCTGTTATTGCTACCAAATTGTTTTTGGCGCTAGCGTCATAGCAACACGCGGCGTCTCACTCTCGCGCCTAGATAGAAGCGCAGAGAGTGAGACGCCGCTATACGAACCATCAGCGAACGATTAGCCAGCAATCACATACGTTATACCATTTTTATTTTGACGTTACGCAGCAATCGCGCGATACCTGCGCGATAATTGCTGATTCTTAGGTAATTATTATTATTAAGCCCCGCGGGAATAATATGACAGGTTGCTGGCCCATCTCCTACATAAGTTTTGAAATACAGGATGGTCTAAGTCTGGTGGATATAATTTTTTTTATAGATAGTTGACCAAATGGAAACATAAGGAAAATAAATCATGGGAATAAAAAAAAAATAACCTAAAACAACCAGCCTGGATATTTTTTTAAAGAAATTGCTCTGATTAACACAAAAAAAGATGTGGAAAAGTAAAAATAAATATATTCTCGAACAAGGTCGAGAAATTTCATTTTTAATATCTTGCAATCTGGTGAGTACGGATTTTTTTCTAGCGGTTCTTAGGCCGCTTGATCAACTTTTTATAAAAAAAATATATCCTTCAGGCTTGTACCACCCTGTATAACCTGTCCAGTGATAGGTTTTTACTATATAGAAGCTAAACTTCCTTTTGGAAAATAGGATTGTGAATGTTAAAGGGCCTTGGTCATAATGGACATGAATCCAACTAAACCAAAATGTGTAAAGAATGAAAGCTTAATACTAGTACTTCATTCCATACTACGACAACCAGCATGAACTACACCGGATACGGAGGTGGAGGCCATGGAATATTGAAGTTTCTATTAATCAACAACACTAGGATAATAAAAATAGTACTAGTGCATGAAGTTTTAATTCTTGGGGGTGGTAGTATCCATCAATACGAATAACTTTTTATTATGGAGCCAACAACGAAATCACGAAAAAAACAGATGTTCCATACATTTTCATAGTATTTTATTTTTCAAGGAACTGCTGATTGCATTTATGATTATTTTTAAATAACAATGAACTAAAAAATATTGGAAAATAACGGTCCAAAAAACCACTGAGCTACCGAGACTTCACTTCACGAGAATTCACTTGTGGCCGAGTTGATATTTTCCAATATTTTTCAATTTAAAATTTATCGTATAAAAATAGCATTGAAAAATGCAAAAATAAAAAAATCATAAACTGCTGATTGTTTTTAGCGATTTCGCTGTTGGGTAAGTACTTAAACATGCATTATTATTTTTATATTAACAGAATCAAGATATAATAAATTTAAATATTATAGAAGAACAATCGTGTTTTATTTCACTCTGTTCATTTGCCAGCAAATCCGGCGCTTAGAGTAGTTATATACGAGAAAATCGTTTTTTAAAATACCCGAAAACAAATAGTTGCACATATATTTAAGTATTAATTCTGTTAATTTACTAAGATTATCTCGACTGTTTTTTGTATGAAAATCGTTCCACCTTAAGTAATTTTTTTCTTTTCCAATTAATTACTGATAATACGTCTAGTGATATGCCAACTTTTGTAATGTTAAGGGAAACCTGTGATTAGCCTTACTATAGATCTAAGATCTATTATGATAATTTATTGTTATAACGCTGTTGGTTTTCTTAATAAAAAAAATAAAAAAAATCCTAACTATCAATGGTAGAAGTATCATTTCTGTTGATAGAGATTTCCCCATCACCTTTCAAATGAGATTTCATCAGCGTGGAATTTGGTTAAATCACGCTCCCAATTATGTTCATCACATTATTACTACACCTAGCACCTGTTTAAAGAGCTTCCTTAACATTTCTGTGTGAAAATTTCTCAGAACATCCTATCTTAAAAACCGCTACATCATTCTGTGTCGCAACCCTTAAATATCAACCCTTGAATCTATAAACAAGAACCACTGCTAGTGCGGGGGCAAGTATTATCGATATTATGTGTGTGTGTTATCTACGCACCACTTACGTTGTTTACATTACTTTATAACCCGTCCAACTCTGCATGTTTGTAGTGGCAACCAAATAGCTTTCGGCGTAAATAGATTTCCTGTTTGACTTTGTTAATGAAAAAAAATACATGCGCAAAACGTTTTATAAAAAGAATAATGGAATATTTTTTAATTATTTTTATTTTAACCAACACAATCCATTTTATTTGAGTGAAAAGATCGGGGACCTTATTTCAAAAAATGTATAGGAAAATGTAGTTCTGTTAACGTCAAATAGGAATGCTGCGCAATATGTTATACATTTTTTTTTACTTTACTTCCTCGATACTTACTCGAAAGGTTTTCGTGCTATTCGAATTATAGTAATTTGTTGTGTGCTGTTTCTGTCTTCTCGTACTGTTATTTAAAAAAAAAACACCATAGTTGCTTAATTGTTGTTAAAATTCAAATAATTAAACGTCAAACCAGCACTCAGCAATGTATGTGTCACCGTTTTTTTTGCAAGAACCGATTCTTTGTAAATAATCGAGGGTATTTATAAACTGCCGAATTATTTCAAACAGCACGTACGATTTGCAATAAAGCAGATAATTTTTAGTTTTTTTTATAAATTATAATTAACCACTGGACAAACATAATTGGGTTTAGTCACGCGGTTGTTTTTATACAAGATGTATCACTTTGTATAACATTAAATAAAAAAAAGCTTCAGTATCGAAGTTCGATATTATGACAACACTATCGGACACCACAGCGTAGGTCAATTACTTTAAAAACCCCTATAAGAGGGTATATTTCTCACGAAACTCGAGGTCTGAATTCCTGGGCATCAGAAGGAAAATGCCCATGGACCCGTTTAACGACCTTCTTGCGGACAAATTAATTAATTCCTATCCCAATGCTGATAAATAAGAGATGAAGGCGACCTCCCAATTTTTTTACCTGCCTAAGAAATTCGTGTTTTCTTCATTTGTTAGAGCGAGTTAATTAAAACACTCGGGCTTAATCATGAGGATAGGATACCCATCAGGTAGAAGATAAGGTTCAGGATAAATGGCCTTTCTATACTATAGAATAAGGATGTAGCGAGTATTTAGACTAAGGTGAATAACGCAGATAACTGTTTTTATCACTCGGTTTAGGTTAAGACTTGCGGAAAATTTCAAATCTATTTATTTATTTATTTTGTACACACACAACATTAAAGGAAAAACAAGTAGACATAATTTATTGTACATATCTTTAGGTTATATGATATAAAAATATATATATATAAATAAATAACTGCATGCAACACACGTTAAGCCCAAGTTAAGTTTCATGAAAAACTTGTATTATGGATACTAGATAACGGATAAACATACTTATATACTTTTTTTTGTAAATAAATACATAATATACATATAAAACACCCAGACCAAGACAAATAGACATGTTGATGCTCACAAATATTTGTCTTGTCCGGTAATCGAACCAGGGACGTCTGGCGCAGAAGGCGGGCTTAGTACCCCTGCGCCAAACAGGTCGTCAAGTTTTTATTATGTTAAAAAAATATCAGATAACAAACGGTAAATCAATGAATCGCATAACTGGCCTTTACGATTAAAGGAATTCAGTAAGCGGCTTGTTTGTTAAAGTAAAGCTAGTTTTAATACAAAAGTACTCTGTGGTTTTAACCGCCTGGTTCCCGTTCCCTTGAGAATATCGTAACAAAAAGTACTCTATGTTTTGATCCAGGCCATAAATGTCGATACCAAGTCAATACAGAGAATGAAACAGATGCCATTGTGACTCAAAGTTCGATTTTTTCCTCATAATTGTGCAGTGAGATCTGCCAAATATAGCATTTTTAGGTCAGTTGAAAATACGCTATACTACCACTTCTTATATTTTATTTTTCGTGTTCTAATTTATACTCTCAATTGCACATAGAAACACATAAAACTTATGGCTTACAGCGTGTTTCGTTCATTGTTACAATTTGAGATTTCATGATTATATCGTTACTTATTTGTTTTGATTGTTTGTTTCTTACAACGTTTCATCGCCCTTATAATGGCTGTGGTCACGGAATATGCATGCTACGATTTATATTCGTGTGATGTAAGTGACCGTATCTTTTCATAACTTTTGCGTAGCGTGTTTTTTACAACGAGGAAACGCTAAGACTTCTTCATACCTAATGTTAAGTAATAAAAATGCTGATGGTAGTATCGCACTACTTCACTTTCAATCTTATATCTAACTTTTTTTTATGAACGACGGAGAGATTCTTAGCCTACTTCATACCTGATGTTAAGTATGGATAAGGCTGTAGACGGAAGAGAGCCTCTCCCTGAATTCTCAATCACTGAGGAACTGGCTATCTTATCATGACGTTCCGACGATTCCGCGGTCGGTTACTACCGGACACCGCGTTGCGCAACACATCGCCGTCCATACGTGAAATAAAATAAAATAAAATTGTAATTTTAATATAATGTATGTATGCTAGTTTATAAGGTATTTATTGTATGGGCCATCAGATGCCTGAAATAAATGGTTAAATAAAAATAAAAAATAAAATAAATCACTAAATGCCGGAACACAAAATGCTGAAAATATTGTTGTTATGGCGCCAGACTAAGATAAGATGGTGGTAGCTAGCCAGACGGACTTACAAGTCCTACCACTTACCAAACCGAATACAATATATACCCCCGCTGGGAATCGAACCCGGGACCCCTGGGTCTGATACCGGTGGTTGTACCACTTGACTACAGAGGCGGTGCCGCAACACAACAACGCTGAAAGCATTTCTGCTACGGAGGACTTAAAACTAGTTCCACCATCAAACCAGATACAAAATCTACTCCCACCGGGTATCGAACCGAGGACCTCTGGGTCTGATACCGGTGGTTGTTACCACTAGACCACAGAGCCGGCTAGGCAGATGTTATTACCCACGGAGCATCGTCCTGTGCGCGTTCGCCATTCCAGAACTTTTCCGCCCCAACGGCCATCGGTTCTTCTCGCTATGTCTCCCGCCCACTGCCACTTCAGCTGAGCAATCCTTCGAGTAATGTCGATAGCCCTCTCCATTGCACGCTGGGTGACCATGAGCTTTCATAACAGACTTATAGTTAGCGACCACGTTTCACTACCGTAAGTCATCACTTGCAACACACAATGGTCATAGACTTTCGTCTTTGACCATTGTGTGACACTGTGGTATTGTTGACTACTTTATCATTGGGTATTAACGAATCCAATAAAATACTTTTAATTCATGTAAACTCGTATCAAGTATTTATAAATTGACATTTTTTTGTCCTTACCAGCCATTCAGGACATCTTTTGGAAACCTAAACGCAAGAAACTTATCAGTTTCATAGCATCAGAGATGTAGGCTAATCGCTTCCCTGTATTAAAAATAGTACTTCTTCCCCTTTTTCGTCTTTCTCATGTAATGATGATGATGTAATGGCTTTCATGTGTTAATTAAAGAAGGGTTTTGCAAGACAGACACACAGAAAGTCCTTTGAAACTTCACAAATTACTCGACCTTCAAAGTTGACCTAAATAAACATGAGGCCGGTAAAGACTAATAATTTATGGTTATTTCCTGTTGAAATAGAACGGTAAAATTAGCAATACCTGAATAAGACTTCATTATAAATTATGTGAACAGAAACTAACTGAAAGTGAAATAAACCAATTCTTTAATAATAAGCAAACAAAGAAATAGGTACCTAATAATTTCATAATTTAGTTTTCCCTGCGGACTGTTTGTTTGGCACCGATTCAAAATTAAACAAATATTACATTACAAGCATAATTAGGATTAATATTATGCTGTTTAGTTCGTAACTATCTGAAACAATAATTTTTTGATCTGACTCCATGATAGTAACACGAGTATAACAAGTGAAAGCTTTACAAACATGACCTCGCAGTAAAAATTCTCCTAACTTGTCATCAATAACACCCAGACACGGAACAAATACCAATGCTTGCAAATACAAACGATTGTCACGGATGGGGATCAAACCCACGACCCCAAGCTTATGCATTTAGAAGCGTGATCTCTAAGCAGAAGGCATTACGAGTTTTGTCAACGATCCTCGCTAGCGTCTAACGTATAGACATTTGTATGAAAAATTGTTCAGAGCCCCAAGCGGTGAATAGCTGAAATAAAAATGGTATTATGAGTTGACAACGTTGACATTAGGTGACTTAACTGCTCCTGTTACGTAAGCTTCACGTTTCGCGGTCACGTTTTTCATACAATTTATTACTTATGGGTTAATATGGGTTACTAATTTGGCAGATGCTCCTGTAATTTACGTTCACAGGAGCTGTTACGGCACTCACGGCATTTCTTTCAGTGAAAAGGTATATTATTCAATTAAAATTAATTAATACACGACATATTTTGAAACAAATTGACGACAAGGTATTGTTTTGGTTAGAAAAAAAATTACGCGGCTAAACGAAATCAAGAATACAATGAATTAAAGTAAACGGAAAAAACTCCTAACATTGATTTGTCCCTCCAAAAGCGCGTTTAGATAAATTGTGCCTGCTATTACAACACACAACTTTAAAATCGACGTAAAGAATTAAACAAAGTCGTAAATAAAAATAATTATATAGTTGCATTTATTTTGCAATGATTCCACGTAATCAATTATTATTGATTGATTGGTTATGAAGTTCCATATTTGGAACTTCACTAGTAAACGGCGCCTATGGGCTCATTAATTGAACTGTGGACAATCAAGACCCGGGTCTTGAAATGTCGCTTATCTTTAAAAAAGTAAATATTTTTACAATATTTTAGATTGTGCAGAACTTCTTAGATTATTTTTAGGTAAGCGGTCTATTGTTTTAATGCAAAATATATCAATGTATCGTCGGCAAAGTAATTTCATATTCTCAGCCGACAATGAGCAACTACATAAAGAGCGACTGATTATTTATCAACAATGAACAATTTCGTGCATATTAATACTCTGTGTCCTTGTACTATTATTTCATTCTGTGTCTGTGACGACATTTGATACTTGACTAACGCGTATACTATGATAAAATTCAAAAGGTCATAAATGGTTGGATGTGGACCTTTACTTTACATTTCTTAATTTAGTAGGGCGATAGACGTCATAAAATAAATACTTTTTTAATTTCTATATTTTTACAGCCCCAACGCCATGCAGTAGCTCTATTATGAGTTGTTCCTGTAAACGTTAATGACGTGACAGCTGCTGTTAACGTAAATTCGTTGTTCGAATCGCCATCTATCGTATCGGTATTATGAGTTTTGTAAACGGTACGATGCCTGGTACGTAAATACGTGAGAAGGCAGCGTCGAGGCATGAATTTGAATACGTAACGTAAAATTGTCTCTATCTCTTTCTGTCTATGTGTTGAGTATTAGGACACAAAGATAACTTAACCATCGAGCCAAAAATGGTAATTGTTGATAAATAAACAGCCGATCTTTATGCTCATTGTCGGCTGAGAATATGAAATAACTTCGCCAACGATACATTGATATCTTTTGCATTTAAACAATAGACCGCTTACCTAAAAATAACTCAAGAAATTCAGCGCAATCTTTAATATTGTAAAAATATTTTCATTGCTAAAATAGGAATGTTTTTTAAAGACAAACGACATCCTAAGACCCGAAAAGGGCCTTGGTTTTCCACAGTTCAATTAATGAGCTCATAGGCATCGTTTACTAATGAAGTTCCATATTATTGATTACGTGGAATCATTGCAAAATAAATAAAGCTATATTATTATATTTTTTTCGACTTTGTTTAATTCTTTACGTCGATTTTAAAGTTGTGTGTTGTAATAGCAGGCACAATTTAGCTAAATGCGCTTTTGGAGGGACAAATTAAATCAATGTTAGGTGTTTTCCGTTTTCGCAATTTTGCCTGTATACAAATTAGTTAATTCATTGTGTTCTTTGTTTCGTTAAGCCGCGTAAATTATTTGCTAACCAAAAAAACGCCTTGTCATCAATTTGTTTCAAAATATGTCGTGTATTAATTAATTTTAATTGAATAATATACCTTCTCACTGAAAGAAATGCCGTAAGTGCCGTAACAGCTCCTGTCAACGTAAATTACAGGAGCATCTGCCAAATTAGTAACTCATAATACCAAATAAAAACGTGACCGCGAATCGTGAAGCTTAAGTAACAGGAGCTGTTAAGTCACCTTATGTCAAACTCATAATACCATTTTTAGTTCAGCTATTCACCGCTTTGGGCTCTGAACAGTTCTTCATACAAATGGCTTTACGTTAGACGCTAGCGAGGATCGTTGACAAAACTCGTAATAGAGCTACAGGGTGTCAATAATAATAAATATAATATGGAATCATGTTTTTTATTGAACACATAATTTTCTGTTTTTTAGAAGGCAGCGTCGAGGCATGAATTTGAATACGTAACGTAAAATTGTCTCTATCTCTTTCTGTCTATGTGTTGAGTATTAGGACACAAAGATAACTTAACCATCGAGCCAAAAATGGTAATTGTTGATAAATAAACAGCCGATCTTTATGTAGTTGCTCATTGTCGGCTGAGAATATGAAATAACTTCGCCAACGATACATTGATATCTTTTGCATTTAAACAATAGACCGCTTACCTAAAAATAACTCAAGAAATTCAGCGCAATCTTTAATATTGTAAAAATATTTTCATTGCTAAAATAGGAATGTTTTTTAAAGACAAACGACATCCTAAGACCCGAAAAGGGCCTTGGTTTTCCACAGTTCAATTAATGAGCTCATAGGCATCGTTTACTAATGAAGTTCCATATTATTGATTACGTGGAATCATTGCAAAATAAATAAAGCTATATTATTATATTTTTTTCGACTTTGTTTAATTCTTTACGTCGATTTTAAAGTTGTGTGTTGTAATAGCAGGCACAATTTAGCTAAATGCGCTTTTGGAGGGACAAATTAAATCAATGTTAGGTGTTTTCCGTTTTCGCAATTTTGCCTGTATACAAATTAGTTAATTCATTGTGTTCTTTGTTTCGTTAAGCCGCGTAAATTATTTGCTAACCAAAAAAACGCCTTGTCATCAATTTGTTTCAAAATATGTCGTGTATTAATTAATTTTAATTGAATAATATACCTTCTCACTGAAAGAAATGCCGTAAGTGCCGTAACAGCTCCTGTCAACGTAAATTACAGGAGCATCTGCCAAATTAGTAACTCATAATACCAAATAAAAACGTGACCGCGAATCGTGAAGCTTAAGTAACAGGAGCTGTTAAGTCACCTTATGTCAAACTCATAATACCATTTTTAGTTCAGCTATTCACCGCTTTGGGCTCTGAACAGTTCTTCATACAAATGGCTTTACGTTAGACGCTAGCGAGGATCGTTGACAAAACTCGTAATAGAGCTACAGGGTGTCAATAATAATAAATATAATATGGAATCATGTTTTTTATTGAACACATAATTTTCTGTTTTTTTACTAAAGACAATTTACTTATTAATATAAATGGTTTTCTAATTTATCAGTACAAATATCTTTTGTCTTTAATTTTTCGGGCCAAATTTTTTTGTGGTTAGTTCTAGTCATTATTTGATAATAATGGACGCTGTCACAGTAAATAACGTAACTACCTATTTCCGTTCGCATGTTTTTTAATTTTTCTAATCTCCGTTCGTTTAATTATTTTTATACTGCTATGCCTGAAATTTTTGTCAGATTATTATGCAGAAATGCATCGTTCAATTCATCCTCAAAGCATTATTTAATATTCTTTACCACTTTTTTAAGTTAAAATACCCTCGTGTCCTTAATTTCTGCCACCCTATTCTGTCACACTAAAATTATAAAATGCCTGTTAACTTTAGTTTTTACTATTTTATTTTGCTGCAAAATAAATAGTGAATGAATTTGTTATTTCATATTACTCTAATGAATTAAGAATTCTACTTTAGGATGTATTTCTTTTTCTAATTTCAGACAACCAGTAGTTTTTCGTTTGGCCATTTACATCTGAAAAATGACTTGTATGCTGATTATTTCTATGTATGATATGAAAAATCGCTTCATAAATTTAAAAAAATGGTTTTTTAATCCTGGAGTGGTCGCGTAGTAAAAAGTTACGTGATTAGTCGCGTGGAGTACAGATGTTAGCCAATGAAAAATTAAAATACAAAAAATCTGAGCTTTATTTTAATTTTATTCGTGTTTTTATCTTATAATCAAAGTATTATTTAATGAATGTAATCAACAAAAACATAACAACCTCTGTGTTTATGAATATCAACTAAAAACAAAAAAATACTTCTAAATGACACTAAAAACAATCTTGGCTTGGTGTGATAGAGATCAGCCATGCTTTAATGAAAGCGGTCCACTGATCTTATGATTTAATTCCTAAACAAAAATAAATACAAGAGCTTGGTTATTTTATTCGTATACTACAAGCCTATGGCTATTTATTATAAGTAAGTCAGATTATAATTGATTTCAAAAAGACATGAATAAAAATAAGTTATCAAAATACTCACGTAATTGGTCGCGTGGCATACACTCGTAGTCCACGAATTTCGCGGAGCTCCTGTGACATTCGTGACCATACATGACCGGCGGTTTTGCATTATTGGAGCTCATTCTTAAAGTATTCTACTTAGAGTATTTCGAAGCGCTCGTAATTTACATTTGTAATTTTTGAGAATTAGCCAATTTAGTCGGTGTGGATGACATAATTATGTAATCCACGCGACCACTGTAGGGTTAAAGTGTTAAATGTACACATTTTTATAGTTTACCGTGTTTTTCAATTTTTATTGTCGGTACAAAGAATTTAATGTAAAATAAAAATCGTGACGGAAATTATGCGAAGAACACCTTGTCGTGAGAATGATCGAAAGGAACTAATGCAAATAATGCTTAGAGTATTATTAATGTGAGAAGTGCGTACTGGGGGCCTAAAAAAGGCGCTAAAGTAATGTTGCTAAGTGAATTCACTGACAATTCATTTGTTTGTTTATTTCCTATGAAAATTGCTTTAAGTATGTTTTCATGACTTCAAAAAATTAAAGGCAAATTTTGCAACCACTGACGCAGTTCTAAACTCCATAGAAAACAAACACGTTTTTTTTGGAGTATTTCATATTCATAGATATAATCTAAATGGACAGGAATAACATAATTTTACTTTGTGGAGGGTCATGGTACGAATTTGAAAAGTATTGAAAACAAAACCCCAACCAAAAGTTCTTATAAGCTGATGGTTCTAGAAGATGACAGGTAGGCCCACTATACAGTAAGCGGAGAACAATTTGTATGAGAATATTTACAGAGCCTCTATTAGACAAAAGCAGAACTACAAATTCTCATACTAATTGTACAGTAAACAGTAAAAACACACACACACAGAAAAAGAAGGCATTTCATCAACATTTGATTCATCTACTAGCTAGTCATACCCTGAAAAAATGTCGAAACATCGGGAAATAAAAAAAAACACGAAACCAAATTAAAGCCAAAAAAGGCCTACAATGTATTTTCGATTTATTTTTTAGTAATTATGCCTTTAATTAGAAGTGAAAGGTATAAATACACCATTTCCTTTTCAAACTCGGAAAAATTGTATGACTTGACAGCTTTGACAACCAAAAAGTCTATTAAAGTTAGGTAGCTCGAAAAACTTTCGAGTATCTAAGTATCGAGGAAGTGAAGTAAAAAAATCTACGACATATTGAGCAGCGTTCCTACCAGACGTAAACGGAACTACGTCTTCCTATACATTTTTCACATGACGTGCTCGATACTATTTCGATAGTTTTTCGTGCTAGCTCTACTGATACAGCCCTATTCTTATAATCATTATTAGCCTTGCTTCTGGAAGGATAAGGAGAATGGGCCATAATCCAGAACGCTGGCCTAATGCGGATTGGTAGGTGTTAACGACTGCCAATGATATTTTATTACATAGATATGTTACGTTCATAGTAATTTGATTTGAAATCGTCAAAATCACACATACACAATTTGACAAGTAGGACAAAAGGCACGAAAAAGCACGGAAAAGAAAGAGAGCGAAGAATAGGATCCCATATAGAGTCTTCCCAATTTTCACAATGCGAGCTCCTATGACATAATATCTGCTTTAAGTACACACATAATATCATTGACGACTGCAAATACAGCTGGAAACAATGGATAAACGTGCGTATATAGAAAATGTTTGGTCACCCATCTCGTGACGAAAGTTGCACCCAACAAAGCGCGCGAACCGATGCGCCACCGAGCTTCTTTGTGTCAACAAGATTCTCAACCCTACATTACTAGGACGTTGAAACCTTGGTATTATTAACCGAATTTTCCACGGCTACGTAGTATGTTCTAAATATTAAACTTTTTAATGCGGCTTCCATTTTGAAAATTCGAGCTGCTGAGCGTTTAATGCACAAGTTTGTTGTTAGCAGATGGCACTGACGCGATACGTCGAGATAAAATAGTTGTGTGTTCCTCATCTCGTCTCATACTACCCTTAGTTAGTCTTGCCCGAACGTCGGTAGGGGTCGGACGCGTCGCGTTACCTCATTTTCGCGGACACACGATTCCATTCACGATGTTTTGTGTTAGTGATTGTATTGTTACGTGATTTTTGGGATGCTTGTATATGAAGGATATTGAAAGGTGAGTCTTAGAATATTGTAGAAACGTATCGTAGTTTGGTAGTAAGAATTTTGAGGGTATTTGATTTTATTTATCTTGGTGACAACCATCTTTAGGGATGTAACAAAATATTTTTAAATACTTACAGCATCATTTTATTTTACTACAGAAAAACGCTTAGACCTAATCATGCGCATTTTCTAGCTATTTTATATTATCTACCTTCCGGAAAAACAATGCTATAAGCATGTCATTAGTTTTTCTTGAGCTGGTAGTAGTTCCTCAAAACGACAAAATGTTGCGATAATAAATAAAAATTGTTGTAACTTATAGATCTATACATTGAACTACTTAATAATTTATCACTAGTTTTAATAAAAATAAAAAATTCCAAATTAAATTAGTAACATTGCACACACCTAAGTAGAAAATTATCATTTGATATATATTTTTATTTGGTGAAGACCTGTAATTTGCTTTCAATTTTAATCTTAGCAGGTACTTACTCTAATAAATCAACCTGTTGGTCTTCCGGAAATAAAATAATGATAAGGATGAATAGGATTTGTCTAAAAATGATGAAGGAACACTAAATGAATGTTTTTTTTTTAAAGAAGTTTTTGAGTAAAAAACTACTCTATATATATTTAATAAAAACATAAAAATAGTATTCTTTATATTCATAATTTACTCTTAGTATTATGCAAGACCATATTTCGAACAGAAATATTTAAATAATGCTAATAAAACTAAAGATAAAATTGGAATAATAGCAATTGGCTTTAACCCAAGTCCTTATCTTCATTATGATGGCGACTATTCTCTTCCTAGCACTGAGACTTTCAAGTACTGAATTTTTTTTTATTACTGATCTAATATTTCCTTGAAATAGGGTACTTCCCAAAATACTCTTTTACTAATGAATCACAATATTGTCGAGCCTTAACGATATAATGATAAAAAATATACATAATAATTACTTTAAGTTACTGTTACTTTGTTTGATTATTTTTATCCTAATGACGTCAATAAGATCTTGAAAAGGTTATTTTTTTTATTGATTTTAATAAAATTACTACAACTTACCAATTTTCCTACTTTAAACCAGTTTTTCTAGTCAAATAATTTAATTGTAATTTAAAAGATTCTAACTTAAAACAGAAGGTTATTTTAAACTTTTATAAGGTCATTATCATTTTTACCGGGAAATATAAAAGACTCGACAGCAAATACAAACATAAAAATTCCGTTTATCGTAACAGTTACAGAAGGTTGTCGTTTTGTTTGTACGCAAGTTTGTAAACAATAATGTCGCAACAGTAAGTTTTCTTTTATATTTCTCTTTGGTCTTTCTCGTAATTCGTTAATTTGAAGTCAAAATAAAACTAAAAAATTGTGATTTCTTAACACGTTCGCTGACTGTGAACGGCTATTATGCGCTATAACAATAAAACATCTATTGTGTCTCCTTCACTGTCAGCGAAAATGGTAATATCACTCATTTATTTATTTTTTTATTAATGGAAAGCCCGGTAAACAATCATTTGAAGATCAAGAAAAACGCATCAAACAAAGCCGCAGAAGGTAAATATGACAAACACGAAAATCTAAGAGAAGTTTTACAGAAAATTTAATCGTTTACCCGCTTGCCAAAGGAAGGCTTCGATACGCCTTCAAATCGTTTAAATAATTTAAACAGTAGCTGAAAACTTACACATTTACTTTGTCCGTCCAATTTTATTGCTAGTTCAGTTAGTTGTACACTTTTAATTAGTGCAATCTTTATTGAAATGAGTATACGAGTATTACACGCATTTTTGAAAAAAAAACAGGGTTCTAATTAACTTTAGTTGAGTCTGGGTTTAGGGAAATGGGGGCGAGGGGGGGGGGGGGGGGGGGGGAAGGGGTTGCCCGCCATCTTCCCCACCAAAGCATTTAACGCAACAATGCATACTTTATTAAAATAATTTTATAAGTTTCTAAAAATGTATGAGATAAAGGTATTTAAGTAAATTGTACATCAAAACTTTAGTATTTAATAAAAATAAAAAAAAAGTTTTTTTCCTAAATATTGATATTAACTGTAGAGACTTTATCTCTAGGCCCTAGAGCTAAAGTCTCTACAGTTAATATCCCTAGAGTCTAGGGAATAACAGTGTTGATAGGGATATTGGAAAGACAGTACGAACGGGTACTTATGTTATCTATACTTTTATTAAGAATCAAAGTTCAGGGTGTGTGTACATTGCTTGGATTTGCAAAAAATATAGTTCGGACTAAGCAGCAGAATTTTTTGTCTGTATGTATGTGTGTTTGAAAGAGCATCACGTCAAAACCACTAATTTGAGGCAACAGAATTTAATTTATTATATTTGTAGTCCGTATCTTACTTAACATTTAAGCTTTATTTTATTAAAATCGGTCAAAGTTATTATAGTTTAGAGAGAGGACGGGCGTAATTTTTCTAAGATTGTGACGCGTTCACGCGTATCGTATGCAGAAGGCAGAGTTCGAGTTCATGCTTCATAGATGGCGCTGTATGTATAATTTGTCGTTATTTCTGAAAGTTTAACTCTTTTAGATTTTTTTTAAACCTCCTTCAATAAAAGGAAGAGATTATCAATATATCGCGTATATAGATAGTATTTTTGTGATTGAGATCGCCCTATGTCATTCATATTAGAGGCGGTTTACGTAATATGCAGGTTTGTTCCCAAGTTTATCGCATTTTTAAATATTATTTTTCTTACGGTTAGTACCTACCTACTGCCGGGTCACTGGCCTTTCCTATGGTTGGTTGGATATGGCTCTCCAATAAAGACAGGCGAAGTTATATAGGACCAATATAGTTTGTTAGGGACCGTTAACTATTTCTCTAAACGTGTATACTATTTTACCCACCTGTGTAGTACTCGTAAGGGAAATCATGCGGATCATAGCGGTTAAGTCACTTTCGCTAAGGTCGGTCGCGGGGTGGGTGAAAATAACTATTTTGAGCTACTCGTTACAAAGTGACATTGAAACATGACTGGTGAAACTAAATTACAGGCATCGGCTGTGTTATTATTATTATCACACAAAAAAAATCTTCAAAAAGATGCTACATTGCTCTGTAGGTACTGTACTTTACGTTTTAGCTCATATTTTTTCCGGCTTATGTTTTATTTTGAAGCTGTTTTTTATTATAATCATATTTTACAGCTGTAAGCCACCGGAGAGCGCTGCAGTAGTCTGCTGCGAGTTCTCCAAAAAGATTGAAATTTGAAAGTTGGAAAAAAAGCCACGCCGTATGTAAAAAACGTCATAGACAAAAAAGAAGAAGAAAGAAGATGGATAAATTGTGTTATAGTCTGTTATAGTACCTACAACACTTTTAGTCGGGGGATTTTTGTAAAATTATTTACTTCTTTTTATTTTTGTCTATGACGTTTTTTACACACGGCGTGCCTTTTTTATACTTTTAAATTTGTTTTTCATTTCAACCTTTTTGGAGAACTCGCAGCAGACTACTTCAGCGCTCTCTGGTGGCTTACAGCTGTAAAATAATATGATTACAAACCTACTCTGAAATGTCACCTGTTTAATTCAAAAAAAATATATTAAATGGTTTCTGGGAATCCTTGCTGCTGCAGTGCCACCTGGTGATTTGTCGGCGAAAAAATATAGGTACGCGTAAATTAATTTCTGAAGTCGATTAAAAATACCGCCATACCAACAATTTCTTAAGTGTGAACGGAAAATATTCTATGTCGGGAAGTATTGCAAACGATGTTCCAAATCTCACGCCAACGACGTTGCGGGCACAGCTAGTAAATAATTAATATCCGTCCGAATCACATTATTGATCTGATTTAAAGTATAGCTTAATAATAAAGGCGTATACCTAATACATACTAGTATAAATCGGTAAGTGTAATATAAAACTGTATGTACAAAAAAATTGCCCCAGGCTCGAAATAGCCGGTAACTTTAAATTGAGTGCCTAAACTTTTTGATGAAGATACTTAAAGTTTACTTTCACCTTTTTTTTCTTAATTCAACATTATGGTTGCGGTGAAAATTTGGAGTTCCGCTAGCTACAAGATTTGAACGTGCATTTATGTTGCAATGGTCACTGATCATGCCAATTGAGCCACGGCTCGATCTCCATCCGGGATAAATATTTATGTGTTATATAAATATATTGTGTTTGTTTCTTGTCAGAGTCTATATGTAAGTATTGCAGATATTTTAATACTTTCGCAGTTCTTAAATGAGTCACACATTTTGCTTAAGCTAGTTTTATGGGAGTCAAATCAATTGGTATTTTTTTACATACAATAATGTGATACTTAATTTATATAACTATATCATCTAACAAAGAATTTAGTAAGGCCAATTTTAATACTAGTACTTTTCAAATCTCGGAGTCCGGTCAATATAATTTTCTGCCAGCGGTTTCACCCGTGTGGTTCCCGTTCCCGTAGGAATATCGGGATAAAAAGTATCCTATGCTCTAATCCAGGCTATCTA
This sequence comes from Chrysoteuchia culmella, assembly GCA_910589605.1. Lineage (NCBI taxonomy): Eukaryota > Metazoa > Arthropoda > Insecta > Lepidoptera > Crambidae > Chrysoteuchia > Chrysoteuchia culmella. The sequence continues at coordinate 12,109,503 of OU342657.1, read as the reverse complement.
CTATCTGTGTGGCAATCTGAATCCGTTCAGTAGTTTTTGCGTAAAGTGTAAAAAACAAACAAACTGACATAATACTTTCGCAATTATAATATTAGTAGAATTATATTGTCTGACAAAATGAAAATAATAATCCATAACCTACAAATACTTGAGTTAGGTCAGAGTCCACTGGGCTACTTCAAAACGGCAATGATAAATCTGCGGGCCTACCAACATTTATTAGAAACCTTCATGTATAACTAACGTTTTGTTTGCGTTTTGTTTTTATTGAAGTTGTCACATTTTGACACACTTCACACTTTTGAGGCGATGATTGAGCGAAGAAGACACAACATTTTTGTCAAAAAACAAGCTTATTTTTATGATTCATAGTACGAAACAGCATGGTAAGATTGAAACAATACTGCGCTAAGCGATGGCGGTAGGCCTCCAGAGCGATTTTTGACGAGCGGTCAAATGGCCCTTATGTGTCTAATCTGGGAACATCGTAAACGGTTTCAGGAGGGATCTGCTGGGATTATAAAGGAAATGTTATTGTCTCAATTCTCTTGATGAGAAGGAAAGGGACACAACTAATTATAAATGGTTATCTCTATATTGACACAACCTTGTTACGTTCAAACAATGTGGAAAATCAGGGTACAACAGGATAGATTTAAACAAAGCATACCTAATTAATAAATAACATGTATTACATTAAAAAGGAATTATTTATATTATTGTGACAATAATAACAACGTTTTAATTCACACACGTCTTATTAAATAGTTGAAGTATTTTTTTTAAGATTTTCTTCGTTCATCAATTTAAAAAGATTATGGTATATTTTTATGACTTCAATAATTTTTATGAATGAAGTTTACAACTATGAATGATCTCGCACAACAGCGTTTTAATAAAACAAATATGATGCATGATGCTTTTAAATTTTTATTTTGTATATGTTATATATGTGCAATTTTTTATATTTTATTTATTATCTACTCTTTTCCCTAAATAGAAATGCATCGCTCTTAGGTTTCCCATTGTGAAACAGAAAGAAAATGACATAGATGCTGCAAACTTTGCTTGGACTTACTCGGCTAAGTAAATCTACTTACCTATGCACCTCTAGGGAGCATGTGAGTGCACTATTGTGTCGAACAAGATAATGGTATAGATTCGATCATCCAAGATATTATTTATTAAAGAAAATACTAAATAAAATAGGTACCTACTTTTTTCCGTGACTTTGTTCAGGAAGTATTTTAACCCTTAACCACCTAACATTTATTTTTGTCACAGCACCACCCACAATTGTAAAAGTTAATAAGGAAAGGTTCTGTTTTTAATGAATAGTCTGTTTAGTAACATATTAAGCTAATAAAAAACACAATTGAATCAACATTTATCATCATCAGCCTGTGGACGTCCACTGCTGGACATAAGCCTCTCCTAACTCACGCCTATTGTGGCATTCATAGGAGGCTATTAGCCTACTGCTACCACGCTGGCCAGACGGGTTGGTAGAGGGTTTGTTTCAAGTTTTCCTTCTCTCGCACAGGTTTTCAATGCGTCGAGCCTCTTACGACATCCCAGGCGTGTAAGAGAATGATGACACTTGTATTCTTAGGCCTTCACCACACAGCAGAAATCAACATTATATATAAAATAAATCTCAAATAAGTTGTCTTTAACATATATTTTATGCCTACCAAGTAACACTTTGAAAAAAGAGACCCACAAAAAATATTTATGTAATAGAAACTTCTTCATAGTGTTTTTTAAAGTTCAGTAAAGATTAAACTCAGAAATGAACTAAAATTCTGATAATAATAATAATTTCAGCAAAATTGCAGGCTCTCAAGATTGAGTTTTTCACGACTGTACAAACACAGCATATTTGAGCACATCACAACATGAAAATTGGATGGCCCATCATCTTAAGTTGCTGACCATCCATTAGAGTAGAAATAAATAATAATTATGGGGTGGAAATTTTTTTTCATTACCCACTGCAGTAGGCTCTTCGAGTAGGAATCTGTTTGTCAGTCTGTCTGATGATGAAAACGTACCTAACCTTCATCGTTAGTTATGGTTTCTTCATCAACAGGTTTTGTTCAACCACCTCTCGATAATACTATCAATGAGAGCCATTTTAGACTAGATTGATAAAAAATACACAATTAACAAAAAGTCACGTAACCACCTAACATACGTCTCACAGACCCCGAGCAACACATTCCAGCTCACCTGAGCCACGTAAAACCTCGGCGAGCGTTGCGTGATCCCAAAGGGCGTGGAGAAAAGGTACGAAACGAAGAAGTCTATACGAAACTCTGGCGCAAAAATATTCTCGGTTCTTTAATCGACGGCGTCTGTTAGACGTATGTTAGGGTGGTTAAGGGTTAAAAGTTATTCTTGCACGCTGTAGACACAAAGTACGTAAGGCGACAGGGCGTGCCCGCCCAGGCAGAGAGACAGTACGAACCGTCATTTCTCCCACACAATACCTACACTCATTGACGTTACGTTCACAGGCATTCTCACGCAGTTCCAAGCAGCAGTAGGAGCGACAAGTGTTGTTAAAATTAATAAACGACAAAATTAGTAACTATCAAGAGAATGGCAGGAGCGGTTCTTCTGGTATTTTTTTTTATTTGTTTTTTAGTCCCAAAAAAGGTTTAAGTTTTTAACATGTGCCTACGTCATATGTCTGTCTACGTCACCTAAAATGGGATAGAAGTAGTAAGTTGACTGTCAGGCGGCACTACCCTTTTGCGTGAAATACTAAAACATGTTTCTGTTTGTGCGGTTTTAAAGTTTTTTCTAGTTGTTATGGCAACAACGTGCTTTTTGAGGCGACACTTCATTCTAAACTAAATGCGTAATGCTCCTTCTTACACTTCTGTATTCTGTGGTATCTATATTGGACGTAGAGCACATCCTAACACAGCGTCCTGCGTGAGCAAATGGATGCAAAATTGCAAACGAGAAGCTGCGCGGTGCGGTGCGAAAAAAAAACCGTCAAACATTTTGACCCACGCGCGCTGTAAATAGTTTTTGTAGCAACTGCGCATCTTGTTTGTGCCGGTTTTATCTAACTTAAAATCACATAGCAACCAATGTCGTTGCCGTCATTACTGACATATTTTCTTACTCTATGACAGCCACACCAGCGACGAAACAAGAAACTTAAACGATTTTTGGTTAGATCATCAGTCCTTATTTGGTTACATAAGACACATCAATAGGTATCGACTGTTTATTGTTGACGCACCGCACCGCGCCGTTTCGCGTTCACATCCAGATCGCTCACTGGCGGTTTTACATAATAAATTCTGTTTTCGTAGGGCAACTGTTGAACTTGATGTTCTGCCGACTGTACAAATTCCTAAATTTAGCTCAATTTACTCTTTACTTTGAGTTGTGATTGTGTGTGTCTAAATATAGTTCCATTAACTCGATTGTTTAAGTTGTGACGGCCCATAAGCTTACGAGTATAAGCTTACAAACGCCTGGTAAATATGACCCAGACTTATCTACAGTTTAACTGTATGCCTTTCTAATAATAGGGTTTAAAATATTATATAGGTCACTCATTCACTGTCTGAACACTTTATTTAACTTTAGTTAATTCCTTAAAATTGGCAGGTAAAATTAACACTTTATAGCTCTCTCATATACTCGTAATGAGAGCCACTATCGAATGCTACTAATAATATAAATGAGAAGTTTGGATGTTTGTCAACCAACAACTCAACAGATTTGGATATAATTTGGCACACTGTTTATATACGTACATCTTATGTTTTGGCGCGCACTGTTCATTGAAATAAAACAACTTTTACGGATATCAAACGCGCTGTCATCCCGTGACCACGGCAGCTGTAAAGGTGCCGAAACGTCGGGAAAATCAAAAAACCCCTAAAAAACTTAAAAATACGGACAATTACAACTTAGTTCGTGGAAATATAGCGCGTTTGATATCCGTAAAAGTTGTTTTATTTCAACACTGTTTATAGCTTGGATTAAAATATAGGATACATTTTATAACTATATTCCTACGGGAACGGGAACCATGTGAGCAGCCACTAGTTGTTAAAATTTAAATCTATCTATTAAAATTTATTTGTTTGTCCAATATGGGCTTCCTGTATTAGTTAGTACACTTAATATGTTGATTGTATTATTGCAAAACAATATTTTCGCTACTGAAATTTTGTTCACTGTAGAGTTCATTTTATTTCATTGTTCGTTTGTCGCGATCTATAAATGAATTTTGACGTTGTGTATAATAATTTAAAGTTGACATACATTTCAATCTGACATAGACTGACATTGTGAAAGACCTGCTATTTTTGAAGTCACTTAAAAGTCAAACTTCTTAGACAAGATTTAAACCAGTATGACCTTTCACTTCCCGTGGGAATACTCTAATCTATTGACCTACCAAATCGTATTGAAACATCTATTTTTGACTTTCAATAAGTAATAATTTAATACATAAAAGTTTAGAACATACAAACAATTCAAAATATTTTACAATTTACTAGTGACCACCTGCGGTTTTACTCACGAAGTTTCCGTTTCCGTGTGCGGTGTTAAAATTCAGTCTTTAAACTATCTTTATGCCTAATTACATCCAAATCACTTCATCCGTTTTTGTGGGATTAATTAAGTTTTCAAATATCTATCTAACCTAAGCAAAACATAATTCTAAATTATATAATATTCCTAGTTAAATTATAAAATAAATTATGAATGCAAAATAAGTTCAGTCTTAAAATGCGCAACCAAAGCACATCTTATTTGTAAAAACGTCAAGTATCTACTAATTATCCCGTACTCACTGTCCCTTGACCGTCGAATCGTCGGGAAATCCAAAAAGCGTTTAATCAAACTAAACAACACACAATCTAAATCTACCAATAAACCTTTTAATAAACAGTACGCATTAAATCCAATTTTGATTTATTTAACTGTGCACAGCAATGAACAATAAATGTATCAACGAACCTAACAACCGAACTTTTCGCTCCAAAAGCTTTACAAATGCAATCCATTTGAATCCCAAATCTTCTTACGTCAGAGTCATTTGAAGAACAGGCGAAATGCATTAAAGGAATTTGCTATAAACCTTTAATCCTGAACAGTTTCCTTCCACTAATACGTGTTCGATTCCTTATTGAGTTGTACGAAATAATGACAGTTCCACCCTTCTCGTTAATAAAATAAAAGGGACTTAAGAAAAGGGCGGCCGAGATTCTTTACAAGGGTAGCTTAGTGACGACGTCTTGTGTGAAAAATTCTTCGGATTAGGGCACTAGTCACAGTTGTGGTGACACCAGTATTACACGTTGAAGAAAAACTTAACTGTATAAATTGCAGCGAATAATCATTATTTGTTTCCTCAAATTTACTTATCATTATAAATAATATCTTTAACCGACTTCAAAAAAGAAGGATGTTATCAATTCGTGCGTATTGTTTTTTTATGTTTGTTACCTCGGTACTCGGTAATTTACGAACCGATTTGTATATTTTTTTTTTCTTCAAAATGGTATACTCTCAAGTTGGTCCCATTGTTATCAAGACAGGATCTGATCATGGGATCCTGGAGAAATCCAAGGAACTCTTCAAATGTTATAAGCACACCTACATCGATTTCGGTGTTTTCTTAAGTAACTCGTGCATCTGCTTCCATAAAGCATCATTTGGTGGAGTGGAACGGATAATGAAGACCACACGTGGTCATCGGAACTATTAAATACTAAGTATGTCACGGGTGCGATACGATTCCTTCACTATGGTTCCTAAGCAATTTATGGCCCTCACGATTGGTGAAAAGTACTGGACTTATCCAACACAAAAAAAATTAAAACAAACTAAAAATTAAAAATTTATAAAACCGACTTCGAAACGTAAAAAACAATAACAACAAAAAAAAACAAATAAATAAAAACCCGTAGTGTAACTAAACCGTCTTCAAAATATACTTTTTGGAGTCGGTGAGAAACAGGACAATATAAGCGTACCTATATTGTAGAAGTGCAATGAAGACTGCACCTTGCCTGATGCCTTTGCTGGCACCGACTCCAAAAAGTATATATTGAAGACGGTTTTCGTTGTAACTACGGGTTTTTATTTATTGGTCTTTTTTTTTGTTTTCCTTATTATTTTTTACGTTTTGTCGTTACGAAATAGATTTTTTACACGCAATATTTTTTTTTCTTAAAATCTATTATATTTATTCCATTCATTAATTTAAGGAAACAGTTACAAGGGTAGCCTAACAATGAGGCCTTGTGTAAAATATTCTTCGGATCTGGGCACTACACCCACAGTTACGGGACCATCAGTATCACAAGCGAACGTTAAAATAAAAACAAAATAATCAGGTACTGATTCTCTTATTTGAACACGGTAACATGTTTATTTGTAAATGCAGGTGCCTATCTGTAAAAGCTGATAAGTTACCATTGAATAACGTGACGATTAAGAAATGCTAGTTAAAATGTAAAGTTATTTTCATAAGAAATGTTGCCTTTGACTTTATTAACTGTAATGCTTTGACTCAGACTTTATTAAAATGCTATTAGAAATTTAAATACACACATTGCGTTTACTTTATACCCTACTGGTTTCTTTTTATACTATCACTACCCAAAAGATACCCCAATCGGCCGTCAAATGCAGTTGCGTCAGATAATTGATTTCGTTTGCTAACTGTACTATTGTACGTGTTAGAATAAAGCCTAAGGCAATTATTGGTAATAAAATTTGTATTAGAACAGGGGATAATCTTTTGATGTGTCGATAAAAAGAAAACTTAGACGTATTCTGATGAAAATTTTTCTTTTTTAAAGATTAATCGAATCAATTTTTTTGTGTTGTTCTTTGTTTTTGACCTCCATGGTGGAGTACACACACGGTACAGAGTCTTGGTAGGCCAGTGGTCACTTTTGACTAGTTGACACGATGCGAGTTCACGCACGAGAAATGCTTCCAGACGATTCTCGAAAGCTCGCACGAACATAACGAAAAGGAACGCAGCGCGAACACTTTACGAATGCTAGTTGTCTCAGTCGAGAAGGCGACATGCTTGAAATCTCGCATCGTTGCAACCTAACATTAACTACATAAGAAACAGCTGTTTCATAAATTTTAACAAGAACAAATAAAATATTTTTTGAAAAGTCCGTTCTCTCTGCGACGCTTTTCCTGTTGCACATCAATGACCTGTTGATACCAGGAATTGTTGGGTATGCATATGGCAATACTATCATGGAGAGATACCTATGTGATACAAAAGCCAGCGGTGACGACGTGACATTGATGAGAGACGCCATGTTTGAGCGAACGAACCTGACTTTAAGCCACGTTTCCCAGTGAGGTAACAGTAACCTCGTCGAATTCAACGCCTCCAAAATGCAAGCGTGTCTGTTTACCGCAAAAAGGAGTCCCTTCAACCTGACTTCTATTTTCCGGGGAGTACCTATCATGTGTACCTTGCATCTGTACCTATTACCGACAGTCTTGAGCTTCCTGGCTTGAAATTGTCTGCAGACCTCAACTTCAGCACCACCATCGAGTCTAATGCTCAAACTGCAGCTAAAAAGCTGGGAGTCTTTAATAAGGTCAAGCGATATTTCACGCCAGGGCAACTTTCAACTCTCTGTAAAGCTCAAGTCCGATCTTGCATGGAATATTGCAGCCACCTCTGGGCCGGCTCAGTGAAATACCAGCTTGCTGCATTGGACATGGTCCAACGCAGAGCTGAGAGGCTAATTTACAACAAAAAGTTGGTGAAGGGCAAGCTTCACACCTTAGCTCACCGCCGTAAAGTTGCCTTTTTTCTTTTACTTTGGAGAATGAGCTCAGTCCACGATCCCCCTTCTAACATTGGACATCCAGACGCACTGCGGGCTACCTTTCTTATTTGATATTCCTAATATTGCACCAAGCACTACTCAACAGCTTTTATGTTACGCACAGGAAAGGAGTGGAACTCCCTCCCTGCGTCTGTATTTCCGAGTTCTTTATAACCTGTCCGTTTTCAAATGAAGGGTGAATAGGCACCTTCTGGGTAAGCTTGCTTTACCGTAGATCCTATTTTAGTCCCGCGGGCTAGGCTAGGATCAAGGCCGAACCCATTCATATAAAAAAATCCAAAAAGTTTTTTGGAATGATGAGTTCTAAAAACTGGTTTTGAGGGAAGATGCTTGCTTCACATACTCTCATCATCTCTACTATCTACCGGCATAAAATAAATAATCAACTCTTATAAATACTATTTTGCTTTGAAACACGCATTTTGTTAGAAGTCTTTTTAGTTTTCTGTTTTTTTTTCAAGTAAAGCCGAGGTGCCAAAACGCTGAGTACGCGCAAAATTCTAAGAAGTGTGGAATAAATTCATTTTGTATATAAAATTCTTGAAAGTTATTTTCTTGTCAAAAAAGCCTTTAATTTTAACGTTAACTAAACGTTGAAATCTCTATTAATTCTACTATTACAGAATAACAAACTATAAAGAAGAAATTACAGAAGACTGAATCATCTAGTGATTGTGATTCGTTGGCTACTTCTGTTAATTGCCTCATTATTCTTACTGTATTTTATTTTTTTGATGAAGTCGAAAAACGAAGTGTGCCAGCATTAATTAAGAAAATATTGATAAACGACTCTCATGTTTTTAACACACAGTTCTCCCTTGGTGCCGAGTTTCGCGAGTCATGACGTGACAAGGAAATATTATTTACTCAAACTAACAAGAAGTGACGTGATGACTTAGATTTATGGTTTTTAATTTCTTTTTTGCACCCAGGGCTTCCAGATTAACAAGGTCAGTGCGGTCTTGAATAAATAATGGCGTAAATGAGTTTCTCTTTATACGGTGCGACTGGGGGATTTTTTGGAGGAGAAAATTTGAAACAGTAGCTAATTAGTTTTTTCTTTAATTTTGAGACACTGTTTTTTCTGGTCCATTAAAGGTCAAATTCAAAGGTTAACTAATCATTATGCAAAGCTCGGTGGCGCAGTTAGTTAGTGCGTTCTGTCTGAGACTGTGCCGATTCAGCCACTTTCGCTATTGTCGGTTATGGGATGGACCACAAAACCCGAAATAATATCCCTATTCGGGCTGCATTTGCAGTCACCATAACCTTGAAACTTAAATTGTAATTGATAAAACTCGCGGAAAGATTCACCTTAAACTGACATATACGTCGTATATCCATTTTTGGCAAACTTAAGATCACATTTACTGACGTAAAAACCATTGATGGAGATTTTCTTTGTATTGAAACCATTGTGTTTTTTACATTAAATAGGCGTTTTCTTGGCTTCATTCTGAATTTTTACATTAAGAAGAGACCTAAGATACCCTAAAAGCTTTTCAAAATCAAACTATTTAATTGAAAAATGTGTGATTCTATTAACAATTATCTAAATTCAAAGTCTCCTTTTTGTTTCCTCTTTTAATTAAATATTAGTACGACGATCAATCCAAATTGTAAACTATTGTTGTTTCTTTTTTATTATTTTCTGTTTTGTTCTTTGTAACTTAATAAAAAAGGCAGCCCTGTCATAAATTTTTGTGTCCGTAAAGGGCGACTAAGTTTTTAAGTTCCTTCTACGTTATAACACCTGTACACACTTAGTTTGCAATAAAAATTTGTATTTGAAGATGAAGCGAGCTTGCCTAGAAGAAGCCTATTCATTCGAGCTTTGAATATACCAGGGTTGTAGGCACCTGGGAATTCAGACGCAGGCAGGGAATTCCACTCCCTGGCTGTGCGCATAATAAAATATGAGGAAAAGCGCTTTGTGCGCAGACGTGGTATATCTGTCGCAGCCATCTGGTTAAATCAGCCATTCAATTGGAAGGCTAGCCCATTCATTAAACGCCGGCATTCGATTGAATACCTAGGCCGATAATTGATAGAAATAGTTCTTGTAGAAATAATACTCAACGTTCAACTAGTTGGCTGATTATAAGCTAGCCCATTGATGATGGCTGACGCGAATTCAGGCATGTGATTTAAATTTTGTTATTTTTCTTACCACTGCGACGTTGGTGTCACCAAAACAAATATGGCGTCATATAGCTTGCTCAGCTGACAATATTTTTGTATTTTTTTTTTGTTGGAAATTCCCATTTTTTTGTTGAATGATCCACTGAGAATAATTCAAGTATTTTTGTACTCCAGCTGCCTTAACCCTGTAGGTCACGTTTTTTTTTAAACCATACCAAAATAGTGGGTCCATAAAGTAGTTTTACCTTAGCTAATTAACGAAATGGCTAAATATGACGTTTGACCAAGTCGTTAAACGTTTCATTCAACATTTTGGCTCGTGCTACTTTAGCCATTTAATTAAATGCCGGCGTTCAATTAACGGGCTACCCGTTCGATAAAACGGCTAATTTAACCAGATGGCTGCGACATATCAACCAAGTAGGCGATAGCATGCAGTATGTCAGGATTCCCGGTGGTAAAAAGGAGCTGGCGGGATGAGCTCATGCAGATCAATAGCACACTCTCCGAAGTACAATCTATAGCATACCGACAATGAAACAACTCTTCGCCATTGAGGGAGACTGTGAAGCCTGTTTTTCACCAGACTATCATCAGCGATCCAGTCGCAAAAGTCAGCAGAGATACCGTATGATGGAAGTTTGCTTAACAGGATAGCGTGCCAGACCCGGTCGAAGGCTTTCGAGATGTCGAGTGACACGGCGAGAGCTTCGTCATGATCGCCCCAGCAATGGGTAACGTACACTAGAAGATCCCCAGTTTAACGAATCTGGCTAAAGCCGTACTGACCGTTACTGAGTAGGTCGTAATTTTCTAGGTATGAAAGCAGTTTGCTGTACAGAATCCTTTCCATAATCTTGCATATTAATTATTACATTGTAATGCATGGTAATTGCAATTGGACGGTCACGCTTTTTGGGTGGCTGTACATAAGTAACTTTCCACGACTTGGTAACAGTTTTTTGTTTGAAAGAGGCGGTACAGGCGTGTTAATACATGATATAGTTCCGGGGCGCAAAACCTTAGCACTCTTGCTGGGATTCCATCAGGACCGCTAGCCTTATACACATACAAACCGAGCAATACTCTTTTTACCTTATTTTTACAGTGGTTAGAGATATGTGGCATGGAGCTGCCACAGTGAGGTAGAGATGGTGGAACTGCAGTGCTTGTATCAAGATGTGAATTGCTCGCGAACAAAGACGCAAATAAAGTTGCTTTGTCTGATGCAGAGTGAGCCAGCGACCCGTCTGGTTGCAACATCGGAGGCAAAGTGGGACGGCAGAAGTTAGATTCGACCGACTTGGACAGGGACCAAAACTGCTTACTACCAAAAGGGTAAGATGATAGTTTGGACCCTATGTTGCTAACGTGGTCGAAAGGTGCCTTACGGGACATTCTTTTGCTTGCCTAAACTGCAGAATTGAAGGTCTTTTTTCTCGCACGAACCCTCCGAGCCCCTAATTGTTGTGGCTTGGTAAGCCCGTAAGTAAAAGCCCGCGGTTTTTCCCCTAGGTTCATATAATTATATTAAATTTAACCCCGTTGTGCTTCGCTAGAATGACGAACTTTTTTACCAATAGGCGTGAAAAAATAATAATAACAACTTAAACTGGTAAAAAAACATTTATACTTTGACTCAATCTATTTGCAGTAAAATCAATTAAATTTTATTTATTTATATGGATTTCAAAACATCATTATCTGATGTTTTGAAACATAACTGATATTTATCGGTTAGCGTAAGAGAGTCAGCCACATTACCATGTGATAAGCTTAAATAGTAATGGTGGTACCTTTTTGGTATAATTTCAATGTCAACATGGTTTATACATCAATACGCTATTGACGTTGATTTGGATTTACGACGTCGAAATTTAAACTATGTGCAAGCAATATATTTAACCCATATTGGCGTAAAAACCATTTACATTAAACGACGATTTTTACGCCCTGGGTTGATATAAATTATAGTCATTACATCATAACAAAACTACAAAAAAACGTCTTTGGCTTTTACCTTATTATTTTACCTTTTGTAAGAAGATAAACCAAAAATTTCTGGGTCATATAAACATTTTTTGCGAATTTCTATATATCGTATAAACAGATCAATAGAGAAAAAGTTTCTGAGAAAAATGGTATATTTAACTCAATTTGGCCAAAATGGTTTATACGTAAATATGTAGATAGTCAAAACTCCTTCCCGTTCAAAAGTACTTACTTATGTCTTTTTGACTTACGTATGAAATGCTTGTTTATAAAACGTATCGTATCTTATGCGTCAAGTACCTACTCGTTTTACCTAAAACGAAAGGAATACATTAAACTGATTGAATGAATCATATTGATGACAATGTTGTAGCTGTAGCTATTCAATAATATTTAGATGGGTTTCTGAAGTACAATAAGAATACCAACATTTTTAAATTATCGCTATAAATAAAAATTTCCATTAAGAAAGAAAAATGTTTTCTCTTTGTTAACGCACCAGTACAAAGTTTCAATATGTAAGTTCCTAAATATGTCCATAGATGGCGATATAATGTTGTGTATAGCACTATAGTTTTTAACCGACTCCAAAAAAAAGGAGGAGGTTCTCAATTCGACGGAATCTTTTTTTTTATGTATGTTACTCGATTACTCGAAGAAGGCTGGACCGATTTGAGTAGTTATTTTTTGTTTGAAAGGGTATACTTCGCATGTGGTCCCATTGTTATCATGTCAGGATCTGATGATGGGATCCTGGAGAAATCCAGGGAACTCTTCAAATATTATAGGCACTGCTATAGCGATTTCGATGTTTTCAATAGTAACTTATGCATGTGCTTCCGGAATGCTCCATTTGGTGAAGTGAAACTGATGATGAAGACCACAAATGGTCATCGGAACTATTAAATACTTAGCATTTCACGGCAGCTAAACGATTACTTTAATGTAGTTCATAAGCAATTAATGCTCGACTCAATGCATGTGATGAAGTGCAGCTGATGATGAAGTATCGGGAGAACTCCTCAATAAGTAACGTCCCTGCACCGGGAAAAGCAGTATTTTGTAAAAGGTGATGAGGAGTTGTCATAAGGTTATCAGCGTAGACACGGAACCTCTTCTACCTTTAAAAATTGTGAGTCGGTGCCAGCCAAGGCATTCTACTTTGCGGTGCTACTATTTTATTTTTCTTGCCTTGGCTGGCACCGACTCCAAAAGGTTTATTTTTTGCTTTTTAGTTTTTTTAAGTCGGTTTTAATTTTTTTTATAAAAAGTTTTTTGTTTTATGTAAACCATAGGTCATTGATATAGTTATTGACCTTAATAAATTAGTACAACTCCAGACCAACTTAGATTACTATAACCCGATAAGATCAGAACCCTGAGTTTTATTCCAAAGCCTCACGTCACGGGTACCCATGGGAAGCATCTTCTCATATACCATCAGGTATTTGTTCACTCTTGTTGAATATAAAAGCTTAAAATACAAGGATTGTGGGTGTGTTAAAGTAGAGGATCGCTCCGCCCCAGGGACGGTTCTGTAAAAACGTATGAACGCGTATTTTAAGATACAAAAAAGGAGTCGATTAACAAAAGGAATTACAGCAAAACCTGTATATGAAGTAGGTAGTAATCAATCAGTATTTTTCTCGTTGAAATAAACAAAAATCGGACAAAAGCACAAATAAGTTCTGAAGTAATTATCACAAGTATTGTAATTCTTGACTAGAAAAATTGTAGACAAGCTTAGGTATAAGACGATAAGATCCATTTGCTGTAATACGAGGGTGATGGGGTTATGTCAAAATGTTTAAATCCTGAAAATACGGTTCGCATGACTTCGTTTGTTTTATGTTACATATTGCTCTAATACAACGCTTCTGTGCAATAAAGACGTCGTTAATACCAGTTGCATTACCCCAAAATATTACACCATATCGTAAAACAGATGCAGTATGGCCATGATATGCAGTAAGAAGAGCGCTTTGGATAGCGATTTTTCTTAACATGTATAATGCATACGAAAACTGAAAAAAAATAAAATAAAGGGGCTTTTGTACATTGTAAATGGCATTTTGGTTAATAATGCTTGCGTTTGCCAGCCCGTGTTTGCCTGGACTGATGTGCATACATCTATGTATGTGTATGGTATAAATAAAAAATATTTATTTTGTCTGCCACCGCACTTGTCTGGCACGCTCAATGTCTGTACTGATGAATGTTTATTTTGTTAAGCCTCGGTATTATTTTCTGTAGGTAAACGAGATTTTTGTACAAAAATAAAGAAAACAGTACAAAAAAAATTAAGCATATACTCAGATAAGCTAAGACTGTAATACTAACAAATGTTCACAATTTAAAGAAACTCGCCGTTCTAATTAAGAGCGCCGAAAAAACAGGGAGAACAGTTAAAAATTGGCCTCTAATTTCACGGCATTTGCCATCTTTGAGAAGCATTTGTCACTTACCCAGAATGAGTGAGATCTTTGTTGTTACTGTGAAATAATAAGTCTCCCCGAAGGCTCTTTTTGTTCCAATCTGGACAAATTGGCCCTTTTGTTTCGACCCCGTTCGTTCTGTTTGAAAAGAGCTTGATTTCGTTTTCTCTACCCGGTTAAGGGGTGCGTCCTCCCGATGTTTGTATTACGAATTTTATCGTTATGGGTCGCTTTACTCGGATTTAAAAGGGACTTTTTAATGAATTAATCATTCAAGAGACAATGTGTTCGGCGATCTCGTTTTAAAACGTTCCAATTTTTGGGTTGGTCACTCCGTAAATATACCTATTCATTATTTACGGATTAATTAAAATGCCGAGTTTCTTTAAATTGTAAGCATTTGTTAGTATTGCAGTCTTAGCTAAACGTGCTAAAAATATTCATTGAACCTTTTTTTTAATTGTTTTATCTGTATAACTCATCTCTAAGCGCAGTATTGTTTCAATCTTACCATGCTATTTCGTACAACATACGAATCTTAAAATAAGCTTGTTTTTGACGGCAGTTTTGTGACGTCATCGCTCAATCATCGCCTCCAAACAAACAAAAACAAAACGTTCTTATGACATAATGGTTTCTAATAAATGGTAGTAGGCCCACAGATAGGTCCCAATAATATAATTTCCTATTTTTTCATACCAAAATTCGCAATCCATCTTGTATCTCTAGAAATTTGTCGTTCAAACCAACCAATGCTTCAGCTTCTCGCTACTAATGTTGTTGTCCAGCTAAATACAGTCCTACTAAATGTTGTTGTTATAAAATTAACATTATAAAATTGTGCAAGTTTGGATGTTACGCTCTAATTTACTCAATCACAAACTATACGTTGCGAATTTAAATGTAAGGCACAAACATAGTATATAGTCTGGCAGCATATAACTAAGCATACTCGTACTTTATTTATATAACGGTATTCCTACAGAAACGAGAAAAACGCGGCAGAAATCGCGGGATGCCACCAGTATTACTCTTTGCCTCATTCTATAATTTTGTTCATAAGCTCGTGACCCATTGTCTTATTTATGGTTACGTGGGTTTTTAATAAAATAATTAGTGTAGATATAAAAGAAGATGTAAAACAATACCTGCAATCTCTGGATTTGAGAAAAACAAAGTAATAAAATTGTTTCATACAGGATGGCGCTATCAATTAAGTAGCAGAAAACATAATCGGATTTCTTATAAAAATGTAAGACAAAAGAATGAAATAAATATTTAATTCCTTCGTCTTATATCTCAAAATTTTCCTTATTTAATCTCTTAATAGGCTTTATATCTGACCTGTTTTGCGAGAAAGATTAATACCTATTCCGTGGCTTAATGTTTTTTCTTCGTATTTTTTGAGTAGATCTTACCTTACTTTAAAAAATTCCTCACCTCAGCGTTAAAGAAAACCCGGGTAAAGTTAACGATACTACCAATTCCGATTAAAACTTGCTCTTAATTAAAAATAGGTAAGTAAGTAATATCGGTAGAATGGAAGTTGCTCGAGGAAAGTTCAGGGTAATAAGGCAGTCATTTTTTGAGAAGCAAGATTAAAAATTAATGTAGCAGTTCAAGTAAAAATTTTTAATGGGTGGTTTTAGTAGTTAACTAATATTTTTGTTGATTTAAAATTAAACATAATCATAATTTTATTTGAAACGAAAAAATAATCTGTCATTGTATTACTTATATTTAAAACTCAATTGTTAGGAAAAGTTAAAGGCCGTACTTTGTCATGTAGCTACACAAATATCCATTTACGACAGGAGACCGGATTATTTTTCATGCGAATTCCTAGTTATTCAGTCGTGAAAGTATGGAAAAACAGAGGTTTAAATCACAATAAATTTTAAATAGAAAAATATTGGAAGAAATTAACTCGGCCACAAGTGAATTCTCAGATGGACTCCAACCCACGACCTTTGGAAATCCGGTTCAATGCGCTACCGAGACTTACCATCTGAGAATTCCCAAAGGTCGTGGGTTCGAGTCCCATCTGAGAATTCACTTGTGGCCGAGTTAAATTTTTCCAATATTTTTCTATTTAAAATTTATCTTAAGTATAAAAATAGCATTAAAAATATGCAAAAATTCAAAAATCATAATAAAAGAGATTTCATATTTATATTATTACCGACTGATTAGAGAAATTTAATGTGGAATAGGGACAATTAGAGGAGCCCGTGGCGCAGTGTTCGCGCGCTCGGCTTGCTATTATTGAGGTTAAGCAATACGCGTTCACAGGATGGGAGACCAGGAATTCACTATCTCGAACTTCTCCGTGCTTCGGAAGGCACGTTGAGCTGTTGGTCCCGGCTGCATTTGCAGTCGTTAAAAACCACAAATCCGTATTGGGGCGACGTGGTGGGTCATGAGCCATTCTCCTTATCCATCCATAAGAAAGGCCAGCGCCCCAGCAGTGGGACATAAAAAATTGCTGATGACGATGACGAGGTACAATCCACAACTGACTACACATCTTGTGTGTGACAGAAATGACCGAAGTAAATTACAGGCAGGCGCAAAATTTGATTGATTTTTTTACTTCGAAGGTAAGTGTCGCGAAAGAAATGCGGTACCAGATTTTTAAAAGAAGCTATATTTTCACACACGTTTTCATAATTGACAATCTTGTTATTTTTCCACCGTAACCAAGCAACCAAAATCTATGACACTCCGAGGGGGGAAAAACCGGAAGGTTAATATTGGACGGAGTCCCCAAAACGGCTGGGCACCTTGACTGTCCTGCCCGAACGTGTCACTATAGGCTTCCCATCAGGAGCTAAGTCCAGATTGTCTACTGCACTTGAGTCAGGAGCTAAGTCAGATGGGTCAGGAGCTAAGTCAGATGAATCAGGTGCTAAGTCAGATGTCTGGTCGCAGTTTATTTCTAATGGGTACAGACGTTGCAACGGTCTCGTCCTTTCCCCTGTTGTAGTGCGTACTTTGGCCACTCGGCTATGCCCATCAGCCCCGACGTAAATGTCGATGACTAAGGCCAGTGGCCAATTTGTGCGTTTTTTGTCTTCCGTTTCTAATAAAACTATGTCACCGATACGTATTCCACTCTCCGACTGTTGTTTACCTTTATGAATTAATTGACTGATATATTCAGTTCTAAAACGGTGCCTAAAATGTTCTCGTAAATTTTGACAGTATCGAGCCCTCACATTTAATGTTTTGCCGTCAATGTCGTCAATGTCCGGCACGCCGTGCTCTACAATGGGTTGGACGAACATTGATGGCGTGATAGGTCTGAGTTCGTCTTTGCTATTACTCAAATAGGTTAACGGTCTTCCATTGATAGTCGCCTCACAGTCGCATAATACTGTTTGTAGCTCCATTAGTGTTATCGACGATCTACCTAAGATTCTTTTCAACATCTCTTTCATAACTCCGACCATTCGTTCATAAAATCCTCCCCACCACGGAGCACCGGGAGGTATAAAGTTCCATTTAATACGGGCTACAGTGGAAAAGCAAAGAATCTTATTCCAGTCAACACTCTTAAGACCGTTACTAAAACCCACGAAATTGGTGCCATTGTCGCTGACGATTTCTCGCACTCTACCTCGACGTGCTATAAAGCGACGTAAGCACATTATAAAGTCATTTGTTGACAATGACTCTGTTACTTCAAAATGCACTGCACGATATGTGGCGCACGTGAAGAGAACGACCCAACACTTTAATCCTGATCTCAGAACAAGAGGGCCAGCTAAATCAACTCCACTAATTTCAAACGCAGTACTAGCCTTCACACGCCCCAGCGGTAAACTGGCTCTGTGTGTCTGTAAAGCTCTAGTCTTAAATCTCTTACATATCACACAATCTCTTATAATCTTCTTGACTAGCTTTCTTATGCCAATAACCCATAGTGTTTCTCTAATGTTTGCCATCAATGTCTGCGATCCAGCATGATTTAATATCCTATGGCGCTCTTCAACTAGCCGTTGGACTATAATACAGCTTGATGGTAGGACTACAGGCAACTTGAAATCAAAACTTTCGTTTGTGAGGCACAGTTTTGTTTCCAAGCGTGCTAATCCGAATTCATCGGTAAATGTTTGCATCTTCTCTAGTTTATTCCTGTATGTTGACTGTATACCACGGAACAAAACTTTTTCTGCGTATTCAACTTCATCTAAGGTAAGTTCCTTATTTTGTCTATTCAATCTATATTTTAGACGTAAAATCCAACTCAACATCCTTAAAATCTTAGTGTATTTAGAAAAATAAATAAATCTATCAAAAAATGTTTCATTTTCCACTAACATAACCTTTATACCAGTTGGGACCTCTTTTATTTCCACACCAGCTCGCCTTTTACGTTCTTCATTAACCTTCGTAATATCTACGGTAAGTTCCGCGGATGTAGGCCATTGCTCAGGTTGGTAATACAGCCATGGGGGTCCTTGCCACCAGCGGCTCTCGAGATATCTTTTGATACTGATCCCTCTGGAAGGTAAGTCAGCCGGGTTCAAATTGCCTGGTACGTGTCTCCATGCATCTATAGCCGACGATCTTTTAATTTCTCGAACTCTGTTTGTCACGAAGACACTCCATTCGCCGTCACCTCGTAACCAAGAGAGCACCACCGTAGAATCGGTCCAATAGTATACTGGACATTCAGGTAAGTTTAATGACTTAATTACGTTTGTACTCAGTCTCGTAGCGAGACTTGCAGCTATCAACTCTAAACGTGGTATAGTTATATTTTTTAGAGGTGTAACTCTAGATTTTGCCATAACAAAACTTACATTTACAACACCTTCATACTCTGAGCGTAAAAAAATACAAACTGAGTAGGCATTGCTACTGGCATCACAAAAAACATGAAGTGAATTCAAACATTTAGTAATATCGACGCGAGTAAGTGTTCTAGGAATTTTTATTTCATTAATTAAATGTATGTCCTTCAGCCATTCCTGATATTGTTTTCTTAAGTCCATTGGTAACTCATCATCCCATTTCAGTTTCTGTATCCATGCCTTTTGTAACAACATTTTTGGTATTATAGTAACTGGACAACAAAGACCTAACGGATCAAAAACCCTTTGAGCTACTGAAAGTAACGTACGTTTACTGAATTGGCTAGTTTCTTTCTCAGGACCTATACTGATATTGACATTACAGTTTAATGTATCACTCTTAGTGTCCCATAACAGACCTAATACGGAGACTGTTTTTGGCTGATCATTAACTCCTTCAGGAGCTGTTACCCAACATCGGAGATCGAAACCCCCTAAGTTCATGACATTTTTTGCTTCATCAATAAACTTCTTCATAGTATCCACTGAGTTGACACTAGTTACGCAGTTATCCACGTAAAAAGATTTTTTCAACTTGTTAGATGTCTCTGTAAACTGCGGTGGACTGTGATCCAGATGGTAATTTATTGTAGCTGCCAAATGAAAAGGACTCGACCGAACGCCAAAGACAACTCTACGATGACGATAAATGGTAATACCTTTACTTTTGTTGTTAACATCCGACCACCACAAAAACTTTAGATAGTTCCGATCCTCTGGATTAAGCGATATTTGTAGAAAAGCTTTCGCAATATCTGCAGTAACACCAATAGCTCCCTTTCGAAAATCAATGAGTAATTCAGGTATTAATTCTATTAAATTCGAACCTTTTTCTAGGCATGTGTTTAATGACACACCGTTGCTGTCCTTTGCCGAAGCATCAAATACTGGTCTTAATTTTGTGGTTAGGCTGGATTCTTTTATCACTGCATGATGGGGCAGAAACATACCATGATCTTTGTCATACTGATTAGGTGCTAACTCAATTATATCGAGCTTTAACCACTCCTGCAATACAGCATCATAATCACTCACCTTGCCTAAAGACTCTAGACGCGCGGTAGTGGACATCAAACGTTTCCTGGCAATATTATAATTGGGTTGAGGTTCAGGGATGTTTATGCGCCACGGCAAACATACTTCATACCTATCCTCGTTATTTACTATAACAGTTCTTTTAAAGTTATCTAAAATTTCCTTTTCATGGTCTAATTTAGATGTTTGTTCTGAAGGGTCTGTAATCCCTAAAGATTCCAAACTCCATAAGTCAGTTAAGTCGATTTTAGCGAGAGCATGTAAAGTCGTTGTCATACTTACGATCGAACTGTAAACTCCTGTCACTGGTCCTTGAACCGTCCAACCCATTTTTGTCTTAATGGCAGTAAGGTTATTATCTAAATGCAGAAACTCTCCAGTCATTAAAAAACCTGAAAAGTCAGCGCCGATTAGTATACCAATTTCGTCAGGACAGTATCTTGTATCAGTTAAGGATATGCATTTAAGATTTAGTTGCTCAATTACGGATGTTGGAACCCTAGGCAAAAAACCACATATTTGGTTTTGTTCTAATACAGAAATAACAAAATTAAAATCATTAACAGTACTTCTAAGAGATAAATTATATACAAATCGTTCTTCTGCCTGCGACTCTTGTCCACCAAATACGCAATGAGTGATATTTTCTTTCCTGATCGGGTTTAATCCTAATTTTTGTACTAAATCTTGTCGCACGTAAGATCGCTGAGCGCCATTATCTAAAAGTGCTCGTGTACAAACCTCTTTGTTGCCGTGACAAATTATGACAGTGAAAGTTTGAAGTAAAGTTGTCGATTGCATTTGACACAGCATGTTGCTTGACTTTGAGTTGTCATTGTCAGTGCTTGAAGATTTCTTGTTTTTATCAGAAACGTCATTTTTATCATAGAGATCAACACACATTAGTGTGACATGACGTTTGTAGCAAAACAAACATTTCGGAAAACTTTTACATCTTTTGCTAGTATGATTCGACTTTAGACAAATCTTGCAAGCCCTTTTATTAAATAAGAAATCTTGCCTTTCCTTATATGACATCTTAATAGCCGTGTGACATTCAGAGCTAGCATGAGAATCTTTGTCACACCATATACAAGCTCGTGACGGAGGTTTTCTTTTATCATATGTACTATTTTCAGTTGAAGACCTTGAAAAGAAGCACGCCGTAGCCTGTTTCGATCCAGAAGAGGTAGATGGTTCCATAAAACCTTCTCTTGCGAGTACAATCCGCTCCTCAGATTCCACTTCCTCTCTCAAAAACTGAATTAGTTTACTTTGATCGTCAAATCTCGTGTCGTTTCTTACTCGGATACGATTCCATGTGCGTAGAATATCCTCCGGCAAAGCAGATTCTATCATGGGGAACAGGATTGAAACATACTTATCTTTTGCGACTCCTAATGTCTCCAAAGCCTGTAAATGAGTTTGGAGGCTGTCGTAAAGAGATGGTAAATCGTTTGTTTGTCCCTTTTGTCTCATTAGTACCAAATTGAGCAATCCTCGTACATAGGTTTCTATGAGGAGATCATCCCGGGCGAAACGATCCTTTAATGCTTGCATAGCTTTATAGTAGTTTTCTCCAGAAGGGGGGTAAGCTTCTACTAATTGTCTTGCGCTAGTACCAACCACCATAGCTTGCATCAAAAATTGAAATTTATCAATGTCTTCTAAGTCACTGTCCTCGTGAATTTTCCGGAATTGTCCCCAGAACAGTAACCAATTTTTTATATTGCCATCAAATTTAACTAATTCCAACTTTGGCATACTATTTAGTATTCGTCTTTTTGCCATGGTACGAACATCCACTACGCTCTTGACAGAAGACTCTGACCTTAAGGATGACTCACTGTTGGGTTTCGGAATCGATGGCCTCGTTAAGTCCCTGTATTTATTTTCGAGTTGTAACCATCGCTGACGATACTCCAAGGCTTTATCTTGGTCCGCCTGGAAAGCCCCTTCGTCAAAGGTTTCACTTTCGCACCAAATGTTACTTATCGCGGACTCCAAGGTTAATAACTTTTCCGCAAGTTCTGCCAACAGAGAAAAGGCACCATCCAAGTGTTCCATGTCTTTAGCTTCCATGGCCTTCTCTATTGCTTCGGCAGCGACAGTAAATTCACGCCTTTTTTGTGTGCGCTTTCTTTTTAAAGGTTCCATTTTCTTCTTCCTTCCGCTTAAATATGTTCAGTCCTGTCACGGTCGCCAGATGTCGCGAAAGAAATGCGGTACCAGATTTTTAAAAGAAGCTATATTTTCACACACGTTTTCATAATTGACAATCTTGTTATTTTTCCACCGTAACCAAGCAACCAAAATCTATGACAGTAAGATATAGACTAAAAATAGATTCACATCCTACTGTTACATAATAATAAAGTGAAATTATTCAACCTACATCTCCCTCAATTACAATGCGTTAAAAGTTAACAAAAGTGTTTAAATACAACTTCTGGACCCTTGACCATTTATTACTTGTCTCGAACTCTTAACTTATTTACCGAGTTAATTTATTAAGGGAAACTGAATATTAAAAGGGCTAAAGAATATTAATGTGCCGAGTTTTGGATGAATTAACTTCTTTGTAAAAAAAAGTCTAAATAGAAAATTGAATTTCGGCACTGTCAGAGGCGAAAGTTTTTTTCCACATTGGCTAACAAATCTGAAAGTTGAACTAAGTTGGTTTTGGGGCACCGTTGGAATAAAACTGTAAGAGATTGTTAGTTTAAATTGAAACAAACACAACTTATAAGGATTAAAACGTGCTAAAAAAAATTGTTTTACATTCTGAGATATTTTGCCCTTTTTATTTTGTATTTTCCGACGTTTTGGCTCTTGGGCTGGTCTCGTGATTACTACCTACGTCGTCGTCGTCATCGTCATCGTCGTCGTCGTCATCGTCGTCGTCGTCTTCATCGTCGTCGTCGTTCCAGCCACATGACACCCACTGCTGGGTATAGGCCTCCCCCAAGGATCTCCACGACGATCGGTCCTGTGCTGGCCGCATCCAGAGGTTTCCCGTGGCTTTCACCAGATCGTTGGTCAACGGAGCGTCGTCCGGTACGCGGTCGCCATTCCAGAAACTTTCCGCCCCAATGGCCATCGGTTCTTCTCGCTATGTGTCCCGCCCATTGCTACTTCAGCTGAGCAATCCTTCGAGCGATGTCAGTAACTTTAGTTCTCTTGCGGATCTCCTCATTTCAATACAATGATCTAAAATTCAATGTTATTATTTCGATTGGATACATAGGTTATCCGATCGAACAATCCTTTTCATATGATGAAATAACGGTCAGACATTTTATTATTCCTACTAAAGCAAACAAATATTTAATAAACTAAATATGAAGATTTGTTTTCCTCAATGAAATATAAAGATTTATAGCAAACAAAAAAACTACTGACACGAATTGGCGCTCGAAAGAACTGGCCGCGGAAGGCGGAGCAGCGGATCCCTCGCGCGGCGACGGAGAAGCAGGAGTTGTATTTTTGAAACAATAGTATTACTTTTCGCATACGAAATCGCAAGATTTGCATGCGAATGCTGTGTTATTCTAAATCATTTATTATATATACTATATTCGATTGTTTCAATAATACGACTCTCTGAAAGATGGCGCTGGAATCCGTAATTGTTTTAATGAAAGTGATTGATGATGAGACAGTAGGGTTTTCTTTTCGATATTATTTTTCAGAAAAATATAATTAGAAACGCAAAAAATCAAACCATAATAACTAACACAATAAAATAAATCATGCTATTAAACATTCTTGGAGACCAATTTGTAAACAGTTGGAATCATTTATCAAAATAAAGCCGTTAAAAGCCTACTAACAATCACATTTATCTCTACTGTTATTGTAAATCAGAGTTGAAAAATGACATAGTTTAATACTCTAAAAATATCCTCGTTTCAGTTTCATGTTTCAAATTCACATAAATATTATAAGAGCCATATAAACCGTCAGTATGTCGTATCAATCCTGACTCACAGGTACGCATATTTCACATACGAATTTCCGAAAGCTCTCGGATCTTACTCAAAAGGGATGATCCCTAGTCATCAGTCACTTTGGTCAGTCGCCGGCCATTCACAAAATATCAGTTGCACTGTCGGATACCGTCCATCACGACTAACGAGAAGGGACAAAGTCATATTACCTATCTGTGTACTTACGTAGACATCTAAACCCTAAGGTACAGTCAACAGCTCGTAAAGTTGTACTACGAAAACTGACTTTATTAGAGCACCCCTAGACGCCGGTGTCCTACGAAAACCGTCCAGAGTACTAGCACTGGACAATTTTCGCAGGCAGGATACCGGGCCAGTGAGGTTTTTCTGACTCCTTTCTAAAACACGCGTCTAGTGCTCTAATAAATTCAGTTTTCGTCGTACATCTTTACGAGCTGTTGACTGTAAAATAACCACCCAGTTGGTATAGCACAGTATAGTCATTAAATGTATGAAGTATTGAGCAAAACGTTCCTACCGGCCGTAAACGGAACTCCATTTTTCTATACATTTTTTGACGTGACGATTTAAATAATTTCTCTAATTTTGAAAGTTTTTTCAAGAGAAAAGCAAAACAAACATAGGTACACAGGTATATTTTATTTAAACATAGGTATATTTCTTAATTTTTCAAAAATTTACCCATAAGGGGGTCAAAAAGGGGTAAATTATCTAAATATCTTTATGTATGTTGTAATCGAGGTTTTATGGGATGTTAATTTCAAAAGAGGCATTGATTTTAAAGACCAACGCAGTGAACATGACTTAACCCCTAAAGGGTTGAAATGGGGGTTTAATTATTGTAAAAAAAGGCATTTCGACGTCGTTCGCGATATCTTTGACACATGCATGTACAATACTGAATAAATAAATAAATTATAATACTTCGCGACACAGATTATTATTATTATATTAGATTTATAATATTATAAGATAATAAATTGTTGGTCTTTGAATAAATAAATATCGGTTTGATTTTGTTTCAACATTCATGTTCTTATTTCCCCCTACTACCGAGACTAGCTCATGGATGGATAAGGGAGACGGGCAGAGGGATGGCCCCTCGGCCCAGTTTGGCTTGGTAGGTGGAAACTACTGTAAATTCAGCCGAGATCGAAGTCGAGCAAAGTAAAAGTTTCTTAACCGCTACAGTAGCAGGTTGAGTTGTGCCATCGATTAGCTGTCCTTTGCGTATTATAATTACTCCGGTTAGGTAGGTATCTAAGTTCTTTAACGCGTTTACATTAATGAGGCAGATGGTGAAATGACATAAGGGTTTATAAATCATAAATCTATGTATGCTTAGTATAATTACAACGCCTTTCTATCATGAACGATAGATTTCTTAAGTTTTTAACGTACAGCGAGGAAATACTTAGCTGTCATCAGCATCATACCTGATGTTAATAAGTTATGATAAAGCTAAACGTAGTGATCGCACTTTTCCGGAATACCCATTAATCACTGATGAACTGGCTATCTATGGCGATAGACTAAGTAAGATGAGATGACGGCTGTGATTTAGTTTCATCAGTCATGTTTCAATGTGGCATTATAACGCGCCATCGAAATTAACAGAGTTGCTCAAGATTGTTATTTTTGGTCACCCACCCCGCGACCGACCTTAGCGAAAGTTACTTAACCACAATAATCCGCATAATTTCCCTTACGTAGGTTGTATACAGCTGGTAAGATAGAATACACGTGTATAGAAATAGGTAATACTCCGTAAGAAACTACTGGCCGACTGGGAATCATAACAATCATGGTTGGACAACATGTACCCATTCTTACCCCCTGTACCATTTGCTCTATCCACAGAGCAAAACAACTTTAGGGGCCGGTTTTACCACCTACTAATAAGTTCTGGATAGTTTAATTGACATATCTTTTGACAGCTTGTTATATGAAAAAAATATAAATTATATGCCACATAAGCTAACCATAGCTTATTAGTGGTTGGTGAAACCCACCCCTAATGAAATACCCACATTTCGATTCGTTTTTAGTCATTTAAAGTACTTAGGCCTGTCTTAGTAAGAACAAAAAGGTCATGACGGCCATGTCAAATATCCATTTACAAAAAATAGGCCAGATGTTAAATTAGATAGCTGTTTCATCTTTATCGATAGTCAAACATCTGTAAAGATGTTTCTTTCGAATGCGAGGATATTTCTCTCATTGATGAAACGACGGTGGCCAACACCGTAGAAAGGTGAATATACTAGAAAGATTCGACGTGTCCTCATAGGTCTCTGTAGCATAATTGGTTAGTGCATTGGGCCGGAATCCCAAGGATGCGGGTTCGAGTCCCGTCAGGGCGATATGAGACAAGTTGCTTTTTTCTAGTAGGTATATTTTCTTGTTTAATATTAATCACATAAAAATAGCATTGTAAAATGCAAAATCAAAAAGTTATAAATACGCCAGAGTTAGTGCCAGTGTGCTACTAACGTACCTAGGTAGTTAAAGTTAAGGCCAATAATTTATAAAGTTGATATAATATTAAAGACAGCGAAAACGACAGCGTTTTCAAGAATTTCTGAAAACTACTGTAGGTACGGCATGAGGAGGCGCAGTGGTTCGCGCGCTCGGCCTACGATTTAGTTTCGCAATGGTCGGTCATAGGATAGGTGACCAATTATTTACTAGCTTTTCCGTGCCTCGGAAGGCACGTTAAACCATTGGTCGCGGTGGTATTTGCGGTCATGAAAACCCACCAATCCGCATTAGGCCCGCGTGGCGGATCATGGCCCATTCTCCTTATCTTATTACTTATCCTTCCATAAGAAAGGCCAGTGCCCCGGCAGTGGTGACATAAGAAATGGTAAATGACGACTGTTCAATCTGTTCATAGGTACTGAAACATAAAACTTGTGTAATAATGTTAGAACTTGTATTACGAAAACCGCATCTAATATCTAGGAAGTCTTGACGTGACTGAATAAACTGATTTTAATATGGCTTTTTCTCGTTTTTGTGAAATGTTTTGCTTGCTTTATAATTTGTGCTTTCCCACTATAAAAGTCAAGCAAAGAAATTAAAATGTTAATCATAAATGGATTACCCAAGGCTTGAGAAGGAGTTGTAAAACTAAAAGATTACTACGTTATCGGTATTATACACAGAAGACCATAAAAAATAAAAAAAAATATTTGTCATATTCTAAAGTATTAAAAAACACTATATATAAATAAAAAAAAAACTAATATTAAATTCATTAATACCAGTGAAAATAAATGTACGGCCACATGGTCAGTAATTAATAATGAGGTAAATAACTTTAAAAAATCAAGAAACGTCTCTGAACTAAAGATAGGTAACATTTCATTGAATAGTCCGACTGCTATAGCAGATGCATTTAATAATAATTTTACTGACAACAAATTTTCTAAGTCCACAACTAAAAGGAAACATATTCATTCTACAATGTCTTATTCCATGTTCCTTATGCCCATGACAGAAAAAGAAGTAAGAACAGAAGTGTTAAAGTTAAATAACACAAACGCAGTAGGCTGTGATGGAGTTAGCACAAAAATAATAAAATTATGTATTGATCAGATAATATCAGTGTTAACTTATCTTATTAATAAGTCGTATTCCTCAGGCACTTTCCCTGATGCTTTAAAGATGTCTGTTGTCAGACCACTTTTCAAAAAAGGTGAAAAAGATAATGTTAGTAATTACCGCCCCATAACGCTTACGCCTATTTTCTCAAAAATATTTGAAAAGTGTATGCTTAAAAGATTGGTTGCCTATTGCAACAAATATAATATTATGAATAATAATCAATATGGGTTTCAAAATGACAAATCTACAACGTTAGCTATTTTTAATTGAATGAATACAATTTTGGATAAAATCAATAATAATTTTTGGACTACAGGGCTATTTGTTGACTTGTCAAAAGCTTTTGACTGTGTGCCACATAACCTATTATTAGAAAAGTTGGAAAATATTGGTGTGAGGGGCATTACTCTTCAATGGCTATCATCGTACCTAACCAACCACAAACAGTATGTTACCGTAGAAAGAGTAATCAAAAATCAATTGCTAGCATACTCTTCTAGTTGTCGTGAAATTAAAACGGGTGTCCCGCAAGGAAGTATTATGGGCCCTTTTTTATTTAACATATTTATAAATGACATATTTGACAAAGTGGTAAAAGCTACCAAAATTATCGCGCTGCTTGAAGAGGGTTGCAGCCAATGTTTCGTGGCTAGGAGGCTAAATGTTAGTCGCTCGACAGTCCAAAGGACCTGGCAGTGATATCAGGAGACTGGTTCCGTCGAGAGAAGGCCTGGTTCTGGAAGAAAACCATGTACCCAACCACGGGATGATCGTTTTCTTGTGAGTCACGCATTGAGAAATCGCAAATCTTCGTATGTGGATCTTAAGAACAACCTCCAAGAAGTAAGAAATGTGCATATTAGTCTATGGACGGTCAGGAGGAGGCTTCTCGCTGCCAATATACGCAGTGACCGCCCGGCCCGCGGCCCCAAATTACTCCGTGAGCACAGAGTTTGTGAGAGAAATTGTGAATCATGAACTCAAGAAAATTGGAATAGGGTTTTGTTCTCTGATGAAGCCAGGATATCTCTGTTCGGTGAAGATCGACGTCGGCGAGTGCTAAGAAGACAAGGAGAACGCTTTGCAGAGGCATGTTTCGAAGAAATCACACCTTATGGTGGGGGTTCTGTTATGTTTTGGGCAGGAATAAATTCAATGGATAGTACAGAGTTAGTCGTCATTGAAAACGGCTCACTGACTGGGCATCGATACATAACGGAAGTTCTAATTCCTCATGCACAACCCGCATTGGCCGCTCTAGGTGAAGACTTGATTTTTATGGACGACAATGCTCGCGCCCACCGATCCCGCGATGTTAATGCATATGTGCAAGAGGTCGGCATTCGTCGTTTGGATTGGCCAGCTCGAAGTCCCGACCTCAATCCCATAGAGCATGTCTGGGACGTTCTGAAACGGCGTGTGAGATCAGTACACCCGGCTCCGCAGACCATCAGAGAGCTGAAGAATGTGATTACTGCGGAGTGGGAACGTATTCCGCAAGCAAGTATCCGGGATATACTCGCTAGCATGCCCAGACGAATTCAAGCTGTGATTTTAGCTAGAGGGGGTCACGCTCGATACTAAACATTTATCTGCTTTTAATTTATTAAAGAAAAACAAACAAAAAAACTTTTTTATTTTTACTTCATGAGTATATGCACTAGTAGCGAACATACACTACTAGCGAGGTTTAGCATTATTTCCCATAAATTGTATCTAAATTTTATGAAATATCAACAACAACACTCCAACTCTGCCTTCTGCATACGCGCGTTACATTAAATATTTCTCCGTATTACTTTTGATAGAGTTGACCGATTTTGATGAAATAAAGCCTATACGGACTTTAAACATACAATTCAGTGGACCTAGATCAGTGGTTTAGGTGTGATGCTCATTCAAATACACAGACATACAGACAGACGAACAGACATTATTTCTAAAAATGATAGAAATTGGTTCTCCTGCTTATTCGGAGTCCCCCCTATCATTCCTATCTTTTTTTTTGCAAATCCAAGCAATGTACAGACACGATGAACTTGATTTTTATTATAAGTATAGACTAGTTGACCCAGCGAACTTCGTACCGCTTTAGAATGAATAAATATTGTGTTTAGTTAATAGCTGAGATACATTAACTTTTTGGTTACAATAAAGTAAAATAAAAAAGAGGAATCATTACGCAATAAATAATATCTTTTAAGTTGACCAGGGTACTCAGCTATCATCACCAAAACTAATTATGTAAGTACCTACTATCCTATCTTAGTTAAACGCCCCCCCCCCCCCCTTTTTTAGCCCAAATTTACGTTCCCAACATGGTCCATAACATTGGTCTTTTATTACCTATGTAACATCTTTTTAAACATTATGGTTTAGCAATAAATTATTTGATTTGATTTGATCATACATTAAAGATAATTTATGGCGATAGCTGATTAGGTATGATGATAACCGATTACTCTATAATACCGACCAGCGTTCTGGTTCTCGTCCTCGCGTCATGTCAGAATAACCACTCGAACAAACAAACAAGACACAAATTTTAAAAATACGCTGTTAGGGTTCCACATCAGGACCTGTACCAGATATGCAATTTTGCTATCATCATCATATTAGCCGCACGATACCCACTGCTTGCTGGGTTGGCCTCCCCCAAAGATCTCCACAACGATCGGTCCTGCGCTGCCCGCATCCAGCGACTACCCGCATCCAGCGATTACCCGCAACCTTCACCAGATCATCCCACCACCACCCTGACGGGGGCCTACCCCAGAGCGTCGTCCGATACGCGTTCGCCTTTCCAGTACAACTCCGCCCCAACAGTCATCGATTCTTCTCGCTATGTTCCCGGCCACTGTTACTTCAGCCTAACAATCCTTCGAGGATACCTAAACAGAAAGCTCTTTTGCTGAAGAATCTTACCCAAGGTGCCAGACCTGCGATTTTATACGTCAATTGAAAATAATTATTATGCTAAACAACTTATCCCAAGATGATATATTCGTATCTTTGGTGGTGTACCAGGTGTACCAGAACTTCGATATTTGTACGACAGTAGAAAATGCTCATTACACATAAGAATCTACTCCTGATAATAATAAACACAACAAGAAAAGAATTTGCGAAATTGTTCCATCCGTTTAAGCGTGATGCGATGTCCAAAGGAAATAGCGATTAATTTTTATATAATATAGATAGATAATATCTATACCAATTAATACAATGTAGATATCTGTTTGTAACTTAAAATAACAGCTTTATCATTAGGCATGGAAATACATACGACACTTAGTCCTTCTGTTTGTTTGCAACTGCTCATCACCTTTTGCTACCTTTCTCTGTGCAGGTACGTTACTTATTGAGAAGTTCTCCCGGTACTTCATCATCAGCTCCTCTTCATCACATGCATTGAGTTAAGCACAAATTGCTTATGAACCACATTAAATATATTGTATCGTTTGCTAAGTATTTAATAGTTCCGAATACCATTTGTGATCTTCATCATCAGTTCCACTTCACCAAATGGTGCTTTACGGAAGCATATGCATGAGCAACTATAGAAAACACCGAAATCGCTAAAGAAGTGCCTATAATTGAAGAGTTCCCTGGATTTCTCCAGGATCCCATCATCAGATCCTGACATGGTGACAATGGGGCCCACATTTCGAACAAAAAAAGAATTACTCAAATCGGTGCAGCCGTCTTCGAGTAATCGAGTAACATACATAAAAAAATGTTTCCGGTGAATTAAGAACCTCCTGCTATTTTGTAGTCGGTTAAAAAGGTTTTTGGTAGGTACATACATTTCATAATTTTATTCCTCGGCTAGTAGTTGGTGTACATTTTTGATGGTTTAAGTAGGTATGTATTCCAGCAAATGACTATAATTCTCAAAAAGTCACAAAAAGTAGGTACTTTAAACTGTGGCAAGTCACACTTTTCGTACTCTTTTGATACAATAGCATGTAACAAATGCACCTTATTATCATAATGACTTATGTTTTTATATGAAACGCTTATTTGTATCCTAATTCTGTTCTCTTTTGAAGCTTTGCACACTTAAATTTTTACAAAGTAGGTATTGTTGCGATCAATAATATTGTGTCCACCCTAGAACTTCATCGCGTTGAAACCAGTTGGAACACTGAAACAAAGGTAACATTGTGCGCAGAACCACAGAATAGATAATAGTACATACTAGCGTAACTCAGTAATTACATTTTGTATGGAGTGTAGACATTCCTAATTATTACCGTTGACTGTACAATCAGGGAACTTCCCGGTTGTCCAGTGGAATCTTTTTGAGAAACTAAGGTTAGAGAAATAATTTATTATTCAATTGAAATAACTCTTATAATAATAAGCCTCTTATCCTGAACTTATAAAATATCTGTGAGTTCAGTGTGCGTCTTAGCAAAGGCCTCCTCTAACAATTTCCATTGTACTCTGTCTCTAGCAACCCTTCTCCATTTTGGGCCTGCCGTCAGTTTTAGTTCATCTTCCCATCTCTTGCTCTGTCTTCCTCTGTTCCTTCTCCCATCTGTAGGGTACCAGTCTGTTGTGATGTTGCTCCACTTCTCTTGTGTACCGCGCAGCATGTGCCCAGTCCATCTCCACATCAAACTATCAATTCTAGTAAGTACGTCTGTGACTTTTGTCTTACTTCTTACGACGGTGTTTCGTATCTTATCTTGTTTCTTAATATAGGTATTAAGAAACAAGATATGATATTATGATAGGTCATACTTCGTTCCATAGCTCTTTGGCAGTGTTCCAGCATGTTTCTGTGATGTTTCGTAAGAGCCCAGGTTTCACACCCATATGTAATACATGGGAGAACGCAGGTATTGAAGACCTTTCTTTTGATACCTGAAATAACTCTTAATGGTATATTATTTGTGGTATAGACGTTATCTATATATCTTTTACTTTTTTTAAATAAAGCTCCCTAAAAAACTCTACCAGTCAACCGGGAATTTCCCCATCTGTACCGCCAAAGTAAAGTTGAATATGAAATGTGACCTATAACTATATGCGGAATTGACATACAGGAGGACCTATGTAAAATAAAATAATTTAATCTCTCAGGCCCCGAGTTAAAAGACAGAATAGATAATTCATTGATCTCTGTACACCGGTATCCTGCTAGCAAATAACGAATTAACCGTGTAAATTACCATAAATATATATGAAAACTAGGTAAAAATAGGCAAAGTGAAAACAACTCAACTACCTCTGTATTTGGACCACATTAAGCGTCCCAAACTTTATTATAGTCCATTTACCTTTCACCGGTACAATTAGGGACAGCATTTTGCAAAAATATCGCCTAATATAGTTTAGCCTTAGTTGTGTTGTCCCTTAGGCCACAAACACACACCCTTTGCCATCTAAGCAATTGTGGTATACCAAAATGGTGGAAATTCCGCCAAGCTCCTTATATTAATTAAATAAGCACAAACATTAATGTTCTTATAATTGCAGCGGGGTATTATAAGACCCTCGTGGGATGTTAGTGAAATACTTACGTTCATGCAAATTTGTCAGTTCAAAATTGTTTGTAAATTGTCTCCCTTTAACTGGATCATTATGTGTAATTAAAAGACCATTTCCCTACGAATTGAATTATTTTCAATTAAGTTGTCTTTGTTACATATTATGGCTTATTTCTATCCTATTTATAGACGTCACAAATTCTAACTGCGGCAGGTGCTATCATTATTTTAACAATAATGTTATATTATGTAACATGTGATACGCTACTTATGTTACATAGTAGTAAATAGAATTAATGTTTTTCGGCAAACTTATTTTGTGTGCGAAACTTAAAAGCAAAGTTATCGAATTAAGTTATTAGTATTATAAGAATCCGTAAAAGAAAAATTACAAAATCCAATTTTAGTCTAAAAATGTGAACTTAACAAGCAGTGAGGTAAATATTTTTCTTGGTTATAACATGAATCAACAGTTAAATATCAAATCATAAATAAAACAAACAACCTGAATACATGAATGCAAGCCTCAAATTTTCTAGAATCTGAAAGTTTAGCATCAGTAACAGTTTACACAAGCAAAAATGTACTCTACTTATTTATTTATGTAAGTGGCTGCGGTGGCTTATAAATCATATGTGCGGACTTGTAGAACATAAATTACCCGATGCGGCCACGGAATGGGACATTCGATGGCCGGCCGTTGACTTGGCACCACGCGGGACATGGCTTCTGCAAAGTGCATATAATATTCCTGGTTAAGTTACGAGCTAGTGGAATATCTAGGTTGATTTTTTTGGGTTCCCAAGGAGGAGACACTTAGCTTTAATCATACCTGAAGTTAAGTATTAGGCTGAAGGTGGAAGCGCGCCTCTCCCGGTATCCTCAACGACTGAGGAACTTATCTCTCTGCCTGAATACAGGAATGTTGAAAAAAGTTTTTTTATGGCGTCAGGCTCGGATAAGATGATGATAGCTAGCCATATAGACCACCAATCAAACCGAATATAACACGACCCCAAGTTACACAATTCCATAAATCGCTATCACAATCACTAATACTTTGAAAGGGATTGCGATAGATTTTAAAATTAGCAACTAGGGGGCAGGACAGTCTGATTATATCAAAGTTGATATTTATATCATAATTTTAGTATTAACATCAACTTGATATAGTCAGGTTTTCCTGTTTAAAAACCTCTGAACTGACAGACAATCCAGACAGATGCCATAACAAAGAGATTGTAGCATGATTAATTTACAATTAACCCTTTGTAGTTGTAATGAATGTATAATATAAAGCTTTTAAGTCAAGAGGAACAATATGTACTGAATAATTCAAACCTACATTATGTAGAACAACTATCCTCAGAAATAAAACAAACATTTCTAACCAAAAAATCCTTTGATCATTTGCTTTGCCCAAATCAGCATATTAACGAGTTCCTTCATAAAATATTCAATTACTCATTTTACGGTAATTATACTTTCAAATGTATGTAAAAATGTCAGAACCTAAATACATAATGCATATTTTCAGTTAATCGTAATTTCAGCTGAGGTTGATACATCACTTGACTTTTCGTCAAAACCTTTTCGGCTGTAATGAAAGTAACATACACCCATTAATTATAAATTTTAATTTATGGAATAGGAAGGACCTAGATACATAAGAAAGAATACAGTTAATTACAAAGATTGGTTTCTAGCCGATGAGATGATTTAATTTTGTTAAGGATTTGGTAAAGGCTTTTTTTAGATTTCAAAGCCATATCATATTTTTCTGCAACGTCTCGACGGCAACAAGTGTTTGATCTTTAGGTTTAATTTACGCGTATAACGTTATGGTTCTAACCATGTGATCTTAAAGTAACACTTATTCAATTCTTAGAGGAGATTTCAACTTAGGCTTCCAATACAAAAGAGTGCTGCGGGTCGGTAGCGCCACAGCAGAAAGTCGTCAAATAAAATAGCTTTATTATTTGTAAAATTGGCTTAAAGTACTTTAACCTACTAGTTAATTTTTTTATTTTTCATAAAGCGTGAAATGTTATAAAAAGCGTCCAAGTGCGAGTCGGACTCGCGCACGAAGGGTTCCGTACCATTATCAAACCGGCAAAAAAAACAGGTTTGTTGTATGGGAGCCCCCTAAAATATTTATTTTATTCTGTTAATTTTTTGTTGAGATTTTAATTGTCTAACTATCACGGTTTATGAAATACAGTATGGTGACAGACGAACAGACAGACGGACGGACGGACAGCGGAGTCTTAGTAATAGGGTCCCGAACCGGACTTTGGGTACGGAACCCTAAAAATATCTCCTTGCGGCCAATTATTTTTCTATAATAACCTAACTCACAACGGTTATTCACAAACAATAGTTTTCCATTACATCAATACCCACAATACAGCCAATGCAATTGTTTCAAAAGTTACTTTACCACACAAACAGACTGTCCAAGGCGATGACAAAAGAGTTTACAAAAACATTTCAAATCCGACTTGTATTGTGGACGTTGGCTTTGTGTTTCAAATTGCGCACACAGAGTTACGTATGAAGGATAAAGTCGTCTAGCAAATAAAAGGCCTGTGTATAAAGTGATGTCTATTGTACAACAGTATGATAATATAACAGTTATTACTGCATAATAATATTATTATGTCAAACCTAATGCCTTACAAGGCAGGCATTACAAGAGAGTATTAGTAAAAACGAAAACCATTTCATTCTTGAACCTGACTGACTTAATGATTATATTGGCATCGACAGGGAAACGTCTCGTCGGTTTATCTTTGAGATAGACATAATCAAAGTTTTACAGCGAAAATTAATTTTGGACTGTTAAAAAGGGTATGAAAAGACAACATTGCTGTATTCTAAAATGTTTTTAATGTTCAATAGAACGCTGTAATAACAACACTGTAACAGATTTATATTTTTAACTTTTACTGTGATGTGGAGACTAGTAAGACGCCTACCTCTTACGTCGTTGTAGTTTTTACACTGGTTGTGAACCCTAGTGCACAACCAGTGTAAAAACTACAACTATTACTAGTGTCCCAGACTATAAAGGCGAAATTTTTTTTTAGAATTATGATACGCATACCCACTATTTTTTTTCTATTTGATCGTAATAACTGAAATAATAAATATCATTGCGATCGGATAACGATAACCCGTGCCGACTAGATGTCAAACTTTGAAAATAAAAGTTAGTATGAAAGATTTCGATTACTTAATATTTATTAAGTAAATAAGTCACTTTTTTACATTTATTAAGTATTTATCATTAAAAGGACATTATTTATCAAATTTTCTTTTTAAAGTTTGTTTTTTACAGTCAGGATATATTTGTCTATGTTGTTGTACGCAACGTAATAAAAATTGCTTTTGTTCCTCTTCGACGGTGATTAAGCCATGAAAGTCTTGCATCAACTTAACCGCCCTTTCAGCCGAATCATTAACTGCTCTCAGTGTCTGCACCTTCTTTTTAGCGAGTTGAAACGAAGCATTGTTTGACCATGAAGTAGGACATTCATTAAGAAAACTGTCATCAATTTTGAGTCGACTGAACAAAGACTTGCTTCTGATTGATACAAAGTCATCGATGTTTTTCTCTGAAATTGAAAAAGAGATCAGTTATCAAATATCGAAGTACTAAAAGAAAACAAAGAAAAACTAATCTTTTACTAGACATACTTACCATAAAGTGGGCCACCAAGTTCTTCTTTCGACGGTATGTATCGTTTACCATGGGCAAATAGATTTTCTTTGGCTAAGTTATCAATCATTTTTACTTTAGTTACTTGGTCCACATCATCATCAAATAGAGATAAAACAGACACTTCATCTGTCAAATACCACAAATGCTGACAGAATTTCTTTAAAGCTGCTTCTGAGATGGTTTTGTTAATTTTTTCATAAGCTTTCATCGCCTTCAAAAAGCATAAATCCTGATAAGGTGCTTTTACCGCTAACGTGCATTGTAGCCAAGGCTTGACGTAGGATGTTACGATAAACAGGCAGACGTCTAGCAAAGCAGCCTTATCCTTATTTGAAATTTTGAATTGAGAGCTAAGTAGTGATATTTTTAATGAATAAATTGCTCTCGCCATCCATCTAGCTTGATGTATGGCACCTGGGGGCCGAATCTTGAATTTCTTCTCTGTATCTCCGCCAAGAAATATTATTGAAAGCTCTATTAATTCTCGATAGTCATCTCTAACAATTTCTTTAGTCATTTCAGTTCGATAAATTGTAGCAGTGTGTCAATTTCTGAAACATTTAGGAATGAAAGCTTTTCTGTCAGCTCTGTATTTTTTTGGGATCGACATTGTTCCAGTTTTCTCTGAACTTTTTGAACAATGGAATGTCGGGCTTGTAGTAATTTGACTAATTTTTACCTCAGATACAGCTTTTAATACCAATTCGTAGAGGTGATGGCGACAAGCAAAAATAAGCATTTCTTGATTCAGTTTCTGTTCAAGAAGCACACAGGCACCATTAATACGACCTGTATTTGAAGCAGTAGTATCACAGCAGAGTATTTGCACTTTATCTCCAAGATTCCAGTCAATAATAGCGTACCAAACTGCCTGTGCCTGTTCACTTCCAGATGAGTTGTCCAATTTTGGCACAGCGATGAGTTGTTCTTTATTATCATACGAAATAACTATCGGTAGACGTTTCTCTTTAGATTTGCGTGCATCCAAGGCCGGCAACAATTTGCCATCCCAGTGGACAGTTACAGTCTCCGGTACCTCGTTTTGGAAATCAACTTTTATAGCTTCTGCTCGCTCTTTTCGCTTTTCCGTACGAATTCTTTGAATGGAGGACTTGCTTATAGGAAATTCGTCAGTGTTATGTCCAAGTGCCTCAATAGTTGCTTCAATAATAAACACAGAATTTCTCATACTTAACTGACATCTATCTAATGCTGCCATTAATTTTGGAGTGATGAAATTTTTCCTCATTGAAGTTTTATTATTATCGGGCTGTATGCACTCAGTTACGATATGCATATTTTCTTGTAAGCCCATTATTTCAGAATCAGAAGACGAATTTTCTTGTAGTGGTTCAACTGGTTCATAAGACGATGTCGAAGGAGTTAGAGATGAAAGATATTTGTTACGCCGATTTTGCTCCTCGATGTTTCTAAGGCGCGCTTTTTGTTCTTTTTCGGTAAGCTTTTTGTCTACTCCCGCTAAGTGACCAGGTCGCCCTGGCTCTCGCTGTCGCTGCAAGAAGATCCTATCTTCGTTATTTTTTATTAATTGGAGCGCATCGGCATGTGCAATGTCAAATAAATCTTCTAAGTTTGTAACAAATTCTTGCCGACGCTGCTCAAACACGCCTTGTTTTTTGTTTGCATTTTTTTGCAAATCTCTCCAAGCTTGATATAGGGTAACTAGCTTTTTAACAGTTCGGTAAAGATTTTGTCGGTATACGCGCCTTTTCCCAATAAATAATACACTCACGAATAGCAAGGTTTGCACTTTCATTAACACTTAATTTCACTTCACGAATATTATAGAACAGGACTGCCAATACTTGTCCATTGGAAGGAAGTTTTGAGCCGGTAATTTGATGTTTTACGTCCCCTATCAAAAATATTCCCTTCTTAGAACTGCGTAATTCCACTGACATGTTGCCTAAACGAAAACAATGCGTTTACTGATAAAAAAAACAAGCAATAACAGGCACATCAATATGTTAGCTCCTGTGCGCCTTAGTATGCAAGTACTGACATGTTTCGATGCAAATCGGCACGGCTTATCGTGGTTCTAATTACATGAAACTTTTTTTACAATTGTTTTGACATCATACATACAAAATTAGAGGGTATGCGTTAAAAAAAAGAACTTTTATTTTTTGGGACACCCTTATATATACACAAATAATATTATTGAATATACTACATTATATAATATAATAATGTATTTTTATATGCAATAACTACAATAAATAAATATATATAGATATTTGCAATAAATAGTACGAATAAAGGTTTATAGACGATTATCAGCTTGCTCTGTAAGTAATTTACGCAACTTAGTTTTACGCACCTTAGTTTTTAACGCATACCGACTAGTGGACATTCTGATGTCTAAAAGAAGGGCGTTCCACAAAAGAATTGATTGAACCGAGAAGGAAGAGTGAATTATATCTGAGTGATGAGAGGGACAAATGAGTAGACGGTAAGAAGAAGAAACATATCTAACAGGTACATAGGTACCGAAAGTGAGAAGTAAGATAAGGGGGAGCATTAGCTTGCTAATTTATCTGCACAAGGAATGCCTTGAAATTATGTGTTTTAAGGCGGTAGAGACATTTCAATACTCCAGTAACCTTCTGACATATACTTGTTACTTGCGCCTGCCAGTTCAAACTAGAGTCGACATATTAACCCAGATCTTGAGCACTAGGGATGAGTGGAATAAGAGAGCCTTTAAAGACAATAGGACGCAGATTAGTCAAGTTAAATCTGGACATCATGCAGGGACTACCCACCAAATAAAGCTTGACATTTAGTGGGGTTGACGGCAACACCAAATCAGTCCTCGTTTAATGCATTGATGGTATCAGTTATTTTATCAACACTCGTCGTCTCAGCCACATGACACCCACTACTGGGTATAGGCCTCCCCCAAGATCTCCACGACGATCGGTCCTGCGCTGCCCGCATCCAGCGGCTTCCCGCGACCTTCACCAGATCGTCGGTTCATCTTGTGGGGGGCCTACTCACGGAGCATCGTCCGGTACGCGGTCGCCATTCCAGAACCTTTCCGCCCGAACGGCCATCGGTTCTTCTCGCTATGTGTCCCGCCCACTGCCACTTCAGTGGGCGAGACACATAGCGAGATCAACACTAGCCTGACAATATAATTCCAAGTAGTCGTCATAAAGATGATACGAACAACTAAGTTTATGAGTAATAAAGTTCATAAAAATTGAGAAAGGAAGACGAGGAAGTATGCCGCCTTAGAGAACGCCAGTATCTAGCTTACGCCAGGATGAAATTGAATCATCAGACTGCACTGCTTGTTGCTCTCATATCGCCAGTCAACTTCTGAACGGGTTTGGATGAAATTTGGTACACAGATAGTAGATAGCCTGGTTATGACCATAGGATATGAATACACGGGAACGGGAATAACCGCGAGCGGCCGCTATTTCATCGAGTCCATCAAATAACTAACCCTAACTTTATACTGGTATACAAACATACCTACCTTTATTTGTGGAAATAGTTGCAACTGGCATTCGAAGAAATTCAATACATTTTGCGTTTAAGTTGAAACTGTTGCAACACGGATTTCCTAGTAAATTTTCGTAACTCGAATACATGAAAATTTAATGGAACTTAATTGCTTCCTC
The DNA here is from genome assembly GCA_910589605.1 of Chrysoteuchia culmella. Lineage (NCBI taxonomy): Eukaryota > Metazoa > Arthropoda > Insecta > Lepidoptera > Crambidae > Chrysoteuchia > Chrysoteuchia culmella. The sequence continues at coordinate 12,068,711 of OU342657.1, read as the reverse complement.
AGGCAAACACTGTTCAAATCAACTCAGGCAAATCAGTATGGATCAATCTTACGGACCGAAATAAACATTTTACGCTTCAACAAACTGACCTTTTGGGATAATCACTTTCTGTGTTTAAATTTTTATTATTCAATATTAACCCTAGACCGCGGGAAATGGTTGTAAGGTGGAAAAACTTTAACCAGCAGTGGGACCATTTATTTTAAAATATTGATGACACCTTGATTAAATTAATTAAATGATGTGATCTATCATAATCACCCACGCACACACGGGGGATGCCCAATTTTTTAAAAGGTATTGAATCTTTTGTATCCGAATAATGAGGTAAAACAGTCCTTGATGGTTAAGAAGTCCTTTTTTGAAGAATTTCTCAGAACTTTTTCACCAAAATTAATAAAAAAAAAAAAACCTAAATAAGCAACGTTGTATTTCATTAGGCCACTCTCTATAACTAAATTCATTCTTATTATTCCCAGCCACGTTTACACAACATCATCAGTAAAATGTAAAAGATCATTGATCACAAACCAAAATTCAACGTCTAAAAATTCTCCTTAAAAATGTAAGAAGTTGTCAATGTAAGAAGCTGTCATTCTACGTAAAGTAAACACACATTACGTTCAAATACGCCGCGAAGGAATAAATAAAACCTCAACATCTTTACATTTTTCAAGGCACACACCTCCCCCGTTAAACTCCATTAAGGCAAAAACGCATGACAGATAGAATTATGTAGCAGAAATACGTTCCACAAAAGGTCACTTGGCATTAAGCAAACCCTTACAGGCCATTACGAACGACGCCACCACAGGCTTTCTGGGAGGCCTTGTCCCATTAAATTAATTAGATATGGCAGTTACGGTAAACGTTGGACCTCCTGTGATATTTACTCGGAGTCGTAAAGATGTAGTTAATGTGACCCTACTATGCTTGTGGTGCGCGGTTAGGACCCATGCCCTCAGTTTTATGCTCGCCTATGTGTACCAAAATTGTACTGAGGGGTAGACTTTCAATTGTTTGATGAAGAAAATTTACTGAAGCGCTCATTGCCGCGCTTGACAGACTGGTCATATTCGATCACGTTCGTTAAGCAAATTTCGGCCCGGTCAGGTGCCGGATGGGTGACCGTAAAGTGGCGTTACAAATGAGCGCTTCCGTGCTTCGGGTAGCACGTTAAACCGTCGGTCCCGGCTGTTGTTATTTGATTACAGTCGTTAAACCAAGTCAGAGGCCTTATAGGTGGCTTGATAAACTCTGTCACCAGAGGTGGTCACTATTCCTCACTCGATTAGAAGAAGAAGATTGACAGACTAAAAATGTAATTTCAGTACCTCTAGCACAAACAACTACCGTCGTAAGAACTTACGTCCGGTAGAAACGCTGCTCAATATGTCATACATTTTTTTGACGACTCGTCATCCATAGTGTTTCGAAGGGTACAGTTCCAATCTTTGATCATCAGATGTTCCATTCCAATGCAATTTATCTAAAAAAAAATTATTAAGATTAGGTATAAGATTCTTGAGAGCAAGCAACACGGAATTCGTGATATTACCAGCAGGCCTTACTGGTGGATGGACAAGGAAGATTAACCAATTCCAGATGGGACGTGCCTTTCAAAGCACGGAGTAGCTCGAGATGGTACATTTTCCCATGATCACCCATCCCGTTGCTTAACTAGTGAAAACTTAGCTATTTTTAAATAGTAATTCCCAAATTACGTAAAAGCTTCGGCTACCTTTGAGGCAATCTGAAAAAAACAACTTATCTGTTAATTAGAGAGAGAGAGAGAGAGAGAGAGAGAGAGAGAGAGAGAGAGAGGGGGAGAAACATTTTACTAACCAAAGACAAAATTACAAACAGAACAAAAGGACGAGAATAAAAAAAACATCAATGGTCAAATTAGGTCCTGCCTCAGCTTTGTGTTGCCATGACACTAAATGCGTTACAGGAACGCTGGTATTCTGACAGGACATAGTGATGCGTGGTCGACGCGGACACACAAAAATTATTTTAAATATGGAATTAACGAAAACAAAATAAAAATAAAAATAAGAAAAAACACAAACAAATCAAATAATCTATGAAATAAAAAAATATAACAAGAAACAAACAAATTAAAACAAACCGTACACATGCTATTGAATAGAAAAAAAATATCTATGACATTTGACAAGTGCTATGCCAGGTAATTCATATTTTTAAATAAAAAAGTAAATATTAATTACTATCAAAAGTGCGTCAAAACCTCTAACTAAACCATTAACGCCTGCAAAATTTCTCTTGAATCCATCAGCACGCAAATCCGACGACTTCACCGAAAGAAAATAAGATTTCAATTTCAAATATCGAATTGAATGAATAACGCCTTCCGTTCGAACTGTTAATAAATCTTTTCACTTAATCCCCAAAAATCCCCACCGATATTATTATTCAACGCGGGCAAATACAAAATCGATCCCTTCACATTCTTTATTCTTGACGACATTCTATTAACCATGTCCTCAAACACATTTGCCTTTTGCGCGAGGGAAATTGATTCTACGGCTTATCTGAGTAAAACCTATTTTGTGTATGCTTCTTTAATCTTGGAAGTAATTTAATGTGATTTTAGTAGTATCTTGACGCAGAAAGCTTTAAGTTACTTTATATTTTGCACTCAGTGAACGATTGGATGATGCGTGATCTCTAATATGGAATTCAGTGATTGAAAATGAAACGGTGATATTGTAGTCAATTTCGTCGTCGTCTCAGCCACATAACACCCACTGCTGGGTATGATTATGGCAAACCCCCCAAAAAGGGGGGTTTGCCATAATCGCCACGTTTGGCAGGCGGGTTGGCGATCGCAGTGTAGCCAAGTTTGTAGTAGACGCTGCTGCCCGTCTCCTGAAGGCTGAGTCCCTTAGTCGCCTTTTACGACACCCACTGGATGAGAGGGGGTAGTGCTATTCTAAACCAACACTACACAGCATAGTCAGCATAGTCAATGTAAGTCACTACAATAAATACAATACACCCGTACCAATTATATCACTGATTATCTTATTTGACTAAAACCTATTTTGTGTATGCTTCTTTACTCTGGTTTTTAAGTCACTCGCCGATGCGATTATGCGTGATCTTTAAGGATGTAAGTGATATCATTGGAATGGATGTATTGTAGTCAGTGTAAATCACTTGATAAAATAATTTTAAGTTTTTTATTGTTGAAAGTGAACAAATACAAACATAAAAAAAACATTTTCGTAATAATAATAACTCCTGTATGTAATATTTCCACGTCTATACTCCCACTGAACCATTTTTTACGAATTTTGTAATAGATATAGTTCAGACCTTGGAAAAAGAAATAGGCTTATTAATACTAGCAAACAACAACTAGTTTCCAAATTGCTCAGACGGGAATCGAACCCGCAAACATTGTATTTCCGGTCTACTGGCAGACTCGTGTTTCGTCTGAGCAACTTGTAGCCAAGTTTTTCTTGTTAATTGTAAAGGATTTTTTGTATGGAGGCTGGCTTTTTTTTCAAAATGGCGTCGCTCGATAATACCTTTATAAATGAACAGGGGAATGATATATAGAGAGGCCAGATAATTAGAGTTTAAAATGAAAAATGTCAATCCAAAATATCACTTTTGTATCTTTAACTTCAATTATCTCACTAATTTGACAGTTGGCATTATGTTGTATGATATTTTTGGTCATCTTTAAGTTCCTTATTTGTTTATATAGATATTATGGTAATTTTAATGAATGGTCAATAAATTTTTGGCCCTGTCTAAATCCGGATTGTTCAACTTTACATAAGGTAGAAAAAATTATATATCTTACAAAAAGGTTAAAAAAATCAATTCTACTGTCGGTCGACGTCGGTCTCAAACCAAATTTTAACGAGCGGCAAGCGCACACACTCGTATACGTACGTAGGTACGTACGCGCCACTCGGCTGGAGGCAATCCTACTGTATTTGGACATCCGAATGTCCGTCGGCCGGTAGGTAATTATCGCGCGTAAGTACATGGTGAACTAGGCCTGGGCCCTTAGACAAAGTAACATCGTTATGTAGCGAAACGATAATTCGATTCGTTATTGTCTATATGCGCCAATTATCTTGCGGTAAGATCACGTGATTTAGTGCGGCCTGTGCCAATCCGCCAATCCCATACATTTAATTATTTTCGAACTTCGTTATCGTTTTTGAATTGTTACTTTGGCTAAGCACCCTGGACCTCTATTTTTGAATCACTCGTCGCGCGAGTGGCGAGCCGAACGAGGAGGCGATCAGGCGATTAGCGACCTTGCAATCGTAGACATAGCACGCTTTTCGCTTGGCCCCTCGCGCGCTCGTGCTAGGAGACGGTACTACAGGCGAAAAGCGAAGGTATGTACATGCAAGGTCGCTTTTACGGAATACGGAACTCAAAAGTCGTACGAAAATCAGTAGAATTCTCGAGACGAGTGAATCAAAAATAGAGCTCCTGCAATAAATCGGCTGCTTAATAGCTGTTTTTATCAACAACGGGGAGGCGCTTAGCCTTCATCATACGACGTTAGAACCTAGCCTTCATCATACGACGAAGTAATAATGAGGTAGGTGGAAGCGCGCCTCTCCTGGAATCTTCAACCACTGGCTATCTTATCTCTAACTGCCGGAACACAACAATGCTGATTTTTTTTTTGTTAGAGCCTTGAATCTTTTCAAAGTGTAGTTTCCACCGGTGATATTTGGTGTTGTATAGAGAAACGTCAAAGCTTACGAGACTGCGCACTTCCTTTCGTTCGTTGCGGAATTCCGGCGGGCTGACAGAATAGTTTGACTTTAGTTGTGACTCGATGCACTATTAGTGTTTGTAGATTGTTAGTTGTCAGTTGCCTTTTAGGTATTTCCAATACTCTAGCCAGGACAAGTAGTATTTGAAGAAACTTTATGATAACCTTTTCTTCAAACAGTCCAAAAACATAGGTATATTGAGGTTTCTAAAACGATTTTTTCTCAAAGTCAACCGTTTGAAAGATGTACACCTCCAAAGTGGTAAAATAAGTGCCCCCCCTCCCTCTAACTTTTGAAATAAGAGAGTGAAAATTTAAAAAATATGTATATGCTGTAGATCCTAATAAAAACTTTCATCGAAAATTAGTTTGAACAAAATATATTATGCAGTTTCAGAGCTTCAGAGCAGTTTCAGAGCAGAGAGCATTTGCCAAATATAACTTTGTCATTCATACAGACACTATGAAAAACAAAGTTATTTTTGCAGGCGAAAAATTATAGTGGCATTTTGGGTAGGTTATTTAATATAATAATAGAAACTTTAATGCACACGATACAAAAACAAACACATACAGAGAAAACACACAGTAGGCGGTCTTATTGCTACATAGCAATCTCTTCCAGGCAACCTTGGGTGAGAGACGAAACCCTTCATGAGCGAGTTCGACATGCACTTTGCAGATTTTTTGTAATTAATGTAGATACATTTTAAAATTACGGTTGAATACCACAACACTACAGCAGACTTTAAAAGGAGGTGGTATGTTGTTCCAACATATAATATAACATAAGAATAAGCCGTACCAAGGAATTCGCAAATTTGAAATAAAATTACATCGTACGAAAGGACAAACGATTGTAACTGCAAAGGATTTGTGTAGTTACTAATATAAGTAAATACTACTTTTTCCTGGCACTTCTTAGGGTTTCCTGAGAAACACGAGTATTTCACCGAGCAACGTTGCAAGCTTGATTGCTGAATAAAATTACTTATATGAAAGTACTAGGAACATCGATAATATGGCAATCCTTTGCGAATTACTAATATTTTACAACGTTATGTGAATACAGAATGGTAAGCACAAATAGATCAACGATTTCAATATAGTTTTATTTTGCTACGCTGGTTAAGATTTCCCTGGAGGTACAAAAATCAAAACTGCGGTGTATTTGAGATATTTTACCATTTTAGACGTGTTACAGCCGTCTTTTGAACGCGTTGACTGTTCAAAGGAATACACAACTCGTATCTGTGCAGGTTTCCGATAAATGAAACACGAGCACCGCGCTCTATTTGTAATGCAGCCACGAAACAAGCGAAAATGATATTCTGGCTCCTCTCACAATCCATGTTATATGGATATTATTTTGAACATTGAAGATATGGAAGCAAATGTGATTTCTGTTACTTTTAAACTACAGGGAAAAAAACCAAACCACTCTAACAGTTACTTTAAAAAAAAAAACAAAGAATAAGAAAATGTATAAGTCTTATCCGAACCAATTTAGAAAAAAAAAATATCTCGACTATGTTCGATATTTTTTTACCATTCCACATTATTTTGGCATTTTCTTTGTGATGTGTGTTTACCCGATAGGTATTTTGTTAAAGAAAACATATCTAGGCTGATTGGTTATTTTACGTTAACAATATTTTTTATAAATAAAAAAAATATTATAAAAAAAAACCCTCGCGCTTTTTAAAGATCGCTTGGTCATATATCTATAAAACAATTTATAACAACCGGGATTGGACCACCCTATATAATGATCAGATCATTGATGATTAAGTTATTGATTTGGTCAAAAGTATACTTAGTTGATATGAATGAATCAGTTTAACTTTTGCTAGTGTTGTGTGCAGTTTATAAAAGCTTAAAATTATAATTAATAATTATGTTTATAAAAAGTTGAACATATGGATAACAGATTGGTGTATTCCTTATTTTAGTTTTTATTATGTATGTTGAATCTGTTTACTGTAACAGTCATTGAAACTTAAAAAAAATATGCATGGCATGGACATTTATTCTAAAGTCAGCCACTTATAGATATTTATGTTTTTAGCGTCTCGTACCTTTGAAACCTAGAATTAAATCAAATCCTAGAATCCTTCGCTTGCTCAGGTTTTAATAGAGGCAACTCGACGCAAAACCCGACTTTCCAGCCTTGCATAACAAATAACTATTAGTGAATAACGAAAATAGTTTTCTATAAAGTTTTCCTAACATACAAATATGTGATATCTATCTACTAGTCGAGACTCTAGCAAATAAATAGTCGTTACTCAAAGTCTTATTTCGATTCCGCCCACTTCGCGGCCAAATAGTTTTGTTTTATACTCGTATAGTTTAATGCAATACAAGAATTGTCGGAATGAGATTTGCTAGTTCCCTCCGTGTTTCGGGTTGACACGGCTCCGGATGCCTTAAGAAGTTTCGTTACTTTGTGGAAACCTTTTTCTGGTAGTCCCATTATGAGATAATGTATGTTAAAAGTTCTTACAATGGACTCTGTACCAACAGTATGGCTTATGAAACTTGGGAAAAATATTAATATGGTTGATTTGAGAATCATGTTTTGTGAGGGCCAACTTTTTTATGCTATTATTACTTTTTATTTTTGGTCCCGTGTAAGTTACGATTTATTAAATACGTAAAAGTCTATTGAATAAAGTATTGTTTGCTTTGGCAACATAAACAAAGCTTCGTCATGTACCTACTACAGGTTTCAGTAGGGCTGGCAGGCAAAACTATCGAAATAGTATCGAGGATGTTTCGAGGACGTAATGTCAAAAATGTATAGGAAAATGTAGTTCCGTTTACGTCCGGTAGGAACGCTGCTCAATATATCATACATTTTTTCTTAACTTTCTCGACACTTACTTAAAAGTTTTTCGTGCTAGGCCTACTGTTCTCCTTCTCGATTCTCTTCGATACGAACTACTACTGAAAAGGTTACTGAAAAGGTACTACAAGACCGAAACAGGATATAATGGATTTTTTTTTGAGATTTGTTATAATATTGATAGATACAAACAGCTGTAAGATTTAGTAGCTCGGTAGCTCAGTGGTTAGAACAGTGGGCCGAGTTGAATTCCTCCAAAATTTTTCTATTTTAAATGTATCATGATTTAGTTTTAGGAAAATATTATTATTTGTCAACAATGATCCGAGTGTTCATGAATTTAAGGTATTAGAATACATTTAGTGTATTAAGTTAATATTTGCTGCAAATAAATTTATTGAATTGGATTAAGTTAACATCAAACAAATTTTCGATTTCCGCATGTTTGTTTACGTTTTTTTATTACGATGTTTTGTCGACTTATTTTAATTTATTTTATTTGAAATATTTTTTTATTATTATTTTATTATTTTTATTGTATGAACACTGTCTGAAATATATTTTTTTTATTTTATTTTATTTATTTATTTTATTTGGCTTTATAGTCAAACAACCACGTGTATATATTAACATGTAAACTGTAATAAGTTTGATGAATTAATCTTGTCATTTGCCATACAATCATATAATAGAGCGGGACAAAGAAAAAACAGAAACTTTTAAAGCAATGATTTTCCAAACGGAACGGATCGGAAACTTCATTGCAACTGTTTAGTTACGCGACTAGTTTTCTGGTACTAGTTCCGAAACAACGAAAGACACGGAACTTGTGCAGCGCAACTCATTTAAACTTCAGCTGGGAATGTGTGTCTACAAGACTGCCTTAAGGTTGTTTTTAACTTATTTCCCTTAAGATGTTGACGTAGTGAAATAGAAATCAAATTGAAACCGGTTTAACAGTTCTGTTTGAATTTGACGACTGTGTATGAAATACAACTGGAAGAAAAAACAGACTGACAAGTTTATTGCCAGTTACAAACAGTAACGACAACTTAGTTTTTTTTATCTTTATTTTTTTTGGAGCTTTTGTCTCCAGACATGGCAGCTCCATCGAGACAAACCATAAGTTTACTACAAAAAGATAATTAAAATCTAAGTTGTGTAGTTTGCTAGCAGTACTCTACCAAACTACACAAGTGAAGTGCGGCCTCAGAATCCAGATAGTTCAAAATACTTTGAACAATCCCAATATCCAGCCTATTTACAAAAACAATTACAAACAAAAAACGTAGCTACTTTGACGAACGTATGAACATACGTGCTTGTAATCTAAAATGTTTAAATCAATATTATTTTTAATTATTAATCAAAACAATTTATAATCGAATAAGTTACAATGTTTATTTATGATTTTTAAATTTTTGTATTTTCGAATGCTATTTTTATACTTATGAAAAGTTTTTAAATAGAAAAATATTGAAAAAAAATTATTTCACTTGTGGCCGAGTTGTTTTTTTTCCAATATTTTTCTATTTAAAATTTATCATAAGTTACCATGTTTTAGAGCGATTATTTAGATCGTCGTGGTTTTGTTTCGTTAAACATCAAACAAACGACTGAAATGCAACGACATTCAAAAAACGTTGTGTCGATTGGTAGGTTAATCAGTTGGTCACATCACTCATGAGAGCCTAAAAAGGGAGACAAGGCAATATTGCTAAGTCGTTTCCCCTAACAATTAATTTAATTGTTTATTTTCTATTGAGTTTAGAACTGTGTCAGTGTAGCAGAGTTTGCTTTAAATTTTTTGAAGGCAAGAAAACTTACTAAATGCGCATTCCACAGGAAATAAACAAATTATTGAATTGTCTGGGAATTCACTTAGCAATATTGCTTTAGCGCCCTTTTTAGGCCCTCGGGGCTTAAGTTACAGTATTTTAAGTTATCTTTAGTTGTGGAAATGTATCTAAAATAGATAAGTAATAATTCATAACATAGGTGAAATTCATGACTAGACCAAATAAACGTAGTTAATTACTACACTTGATATAAAAATCGTCTCAGCGCTGGTCTAGAATAACAATATCCACTTTCGTCTCGTGAGTCTCTTGGGTCTCATAAAAGTATCGGCTTTTATGAGACCCACAGAGGAATGGATGAATGAAACCGACTAAGGGAACCATTACAAGATTTTCATAAATTTTGGTGACTATAATAGCTAATCCATCTTCTAATGTTGCTTCGAATAATTAAAAAATAATAAAACTAGTGGCCACCCACGTTTTCACGCTCGCGCTTCCCGTTCCCGTGGGAATATCAGGATAAAAGTAGCCTTTTAGATCCAACCAATTTCAGATATAGAGGAGCCGAAAACGCAGTAGTTCGCGCGCTCGATCTGCGTTTGTTGATGTTAAGCAACTTTCGCAATGGTCGGTCATGGGATGGGTGACCAAAAAAAATTTTAAGCCGTTGGGCCCGGCTGCATTTGCAGTCGTCAAAACCCTCTAATCTGCATTGGGCCCGCGTGGTGGGTCATCCACCAGTTTCCTGGATTTCTCCAGGGTCCCATCAGCAGATTTTGACATGATGACTATGGGACCACATATGAATTACTCAAATCAGGTCTCGCCGTCTTCCATTAATGGAGTAACATACATAAAAAAAGATTCAGTAGAATTGAGAACCTCCTCCTTTTTTTGAAGTCGATTAAAACGAATGCCAAATATAGCGTCTGTGAGGTTTGACTATGAGAGTGAATGTTTATACATTTTACTCTCAAGCACTTTTCATGCTTTGCCAACGCCCACCCCGCAAAGGATTGGTGGCTTTGCTTGCTTGCTTTTTTCATTACCAAAGCTTTAAGATGACAGATCACCTTTCTAAGAACGATAGAGTTACCTTTTAAATTTCTCTCTATATGCTAATAAATAAAATTACCCGTCTGAATTGATTTGATGGTAGGTAAATGTTTCCACAAAAAGCCTCCAAAAGCAATTATCGGTGGCTTCATCGTTCCTCCAATAAATATTCCGTGGCGCATAATATTTTACCTCATTCTCTGAGAAAGCTACGCATACAGGCCTGATGGAATTATGAACCGGCTCTGAGTATACACTGTTCTTTTGCTTGTTTATTCTATTCACTTATTTCATAAAGATTTCTGTTATTAGGTATAATAAGTAATACTTAAATAAATATCCGTTAAGTCACATAGTTTCGTAAGAAAACGACAAGTCAAGTTAGGCCTTTAGGTACAGATAGACGATAGGTAAGTGTATATACTCGTATTCTTTGCCAGTAGTATGTTTCAAAACTTCCGAAAATTATTATGTTGTGTAACAAAAAATAGGATAATATAAGGAAAAGGGTTTAAAATTTTTGGCCTGGTAATGGGACCGACATTTTGATTTTTAAAATGGCGTCGCACGATAATACTCGTACCTATATAAATGAACAGGGGGACACACAGATGAACAAAAAGTGTAATGATATAAAATGCCTTTACGTGTCACATTAACAAGATAATTAAAGTTAAAAATGAATAATGCCGACCCTAAATATCAACTTTGTATCTATAACTCCAATTATCTCACTAACCTGACACTTTAGGGCATTATGTCGCATAATTTTTTTGTTCATCTGTACGTTCCCTATCCATTTATGTAGTTGTTACGTGCGACGCCATTTTGAAAAAAAACAAAATGGCGGAACCGGGACGAGGCCAGCCTCCAAAGAAATAAGTTCAAACCCCTGAAAGGTGTAAGGTGAAAGTTAATAAGAAAGGTGAAAGTTAATAAGAAACAAAACATTAGGAGAAACATAATAACAAAAGTTTAACGTAATCTACTTAAACACGTAGGCTTTAGAAATTTCATATGATAAAAATCATAAAGCGGAAAGGTTTTATTCATTTTATATCACTTACGCCGAGATTGTTCAATACGTCGTTTCAACATATCGCATGTTGAATAGCAAGTCGCCGTATAGCTTAAAGATTTCCTTAGGGACCGCTCGCGAAAAGTTGAATCTAGCGCAAAATATTATTTTATATTGCTGTGTAATAGTCAAAGTGAATACCGAGTTGGTAATTTTAATGTAGAAAGGGACTAAGGAAACGAAAATTTACGTTTTTATAATAGCTTTAGTTTGAGACTATTAAGGTCATTTAATTTTACACAGAATAAGAAAAACTCACTGCGTGGGGTAAATTCTGAAGCCCGTGACTGAGTTATCAGTTGGCTTCTATTTATATAGTCACTTTAGCCTTTTTATTTTTAAAAACATAGCATCAATCATACAACAGCGGCCATTGTTGCCACGTCATTATTCCAAGCGCTCAACTCAAGATTTATCCGGCCATTTTTTTGTTCAAAGTTGACAATCTGACTTAGAGAAGTTTTTGGAAACTTTCCGAGCGAGCGTGGCCCTTACAGCGACGTAATTAAGCAGATGCCGGAAAAGGGCATACGACCTTAAATGCTGAACATTGAAAGAAGTACAAAAGGTAAAGAGAACCATTAATCAAAACAAAGAAGCCGTCGCAAGCCTCAGGACTTCTTGGGGAGAAAATTATGCGTCGGAGTCGAGAACTCTTCTGAAAACCTGTCGGTTTATTCAAGAATGAGGCAGGAATGTTTTTTGCTTTAAACGGTTAGAAGAAAACTGTTAACGTCTATTATTCCTTCTCGTAGGTACTATATTATTAACATCTATTATTGTTATGAAAACAATTGTTCGTGTTTCTTACTGACCATAGCAAATTGGCATCTGATTATAATTAAATGCATTTGGTGTTAGTGATTTATAAATTCCTTCTTCAAATGTTTAAAGTTTGCATTTTCAAGGCTTTTAACAGAAAATAATATAGAAAAAAAAAAAAGACGGGTTGCACTCCGGGAGTGCCGGCAGAAGTGAAAACTTGATTATTAACGTTGAGCATGTTTGATATTTTGGAATGGTTAGGGAATAATTTTGCACCAATTGCTTTATCAGTATAAAAGTACTATCATTTATGTGGTAGAATACAATATTCATTTATTGCGCTATCGTACACAAACATGACAAACCATATTAAAGTGAACGTTAAGTTAGGTAATAAGATATAAGAAAACATTAGTTATTATAGAGAATCGAAAAATATATATTGACAATAAAACAAGAGACAAGTAAAAGACATTATCAACAGTCTGTCGCTAAGCAACCGAGACCATAGTCAACCTGTCACCTCAACATTCTCCATCCGTCCTACGCTTTTTCGATCAGGTCACGTGTCCTGACGCGAGTTTAAGATTTTATACCCATTACAGAAAAAGTGCTCAACGCCGCTAAAGAAGTTTTCACTTCAAAAAAACTCGGCTTACAAGTCTCATTGAGAATAAATTGAGCCAAGTTGAATTTTTCTTGTATTTTTATATCAAAAAAGGCTGTCTTAGTTTTTGTTCCGCCATATTAATTTTCAAGTATAGTTTTCTCCTTCGTAACTACCATCCAAATCCAAAGATTAAAAATATGCCATAGTCATGAACTAAGTTTTGGTAAAAAATATGATAAACTAAATAAGTAAGATAAGCCCCGATTCCCCAAGGATTAGGATGTTGCAACTTGTGTACGTTTATTTAGATAGTTTTAGGGAATCATTGGGCACACACACAGCTTGAACGTATCGATTACACATTATTGGGTGAATAATGAACCGTCTCCGACTACTTTGATCCTTGTTGTTGAGTAATTAATTAATAATAATAACAATTGCATACAATCACACTAATTATCTAGCCCACGTTAAGTTTCATGAAGAACTTGTGTTATGCATGCTAGATAACGGATAAAAATACTTATATCTTTTTTTTGTAAATACATACATATAAAACACCCAGACCAAGACAAATAGACATGTTCATGCACACAGATATTTGTCTTGTCCGGGGATCGAACCCGGGACCTCTGGCGCAGAAGGCGGGTTTAGTACCCCTGCGCCAAACAGGTAGTAATTGCCTAAATATAGTTTTAAAGTGTTTAGATGTATCTTTCTTTGGTTAACGTAAAAGTATAACGACAGTAACTTTTACAATACCTATACCCACAATGCTTAGATTTACAAGATATAAAAGGCGCACTTACACCGCAGAACTCTTATAAATACTCCTCAAGATCTTAAGAGGATTACGAAAGGAACGAGAATTTTTAGAAAGCGGTAGAATTTCCTTTTCTGTTCAAGTTTGAATTTTTTGGTTTTTCTAACAGTATAATCTTATGAACTTATAGGGTTTCCGTTAAAAGTCTGACAAAAAATTGAATTTTCATTTCGAAGAATAATAATTATATGTTATTTTTTATTTCTCACTAGTGGCTGCCGACGGCTTTACCCGCGTGGTTCCCGTTCCCATGAGACAATCGGAATAAAATATATTCCATGTTTTGATCTATGCCTTAGAATAGCTGTATGCCAAATTTCGTTTTATAGTCCAGCAATTCTTGAGGTAAAATTGGTGTAACTAACCAGACCTTGTCTTATGCATATAGATAATACCATTAATCAAACGTTACAAGATATCCAGACTATCCATTGCAGAACTTGTTAATTTTTATTCTTTTCATAAAAAAATCTTGAGTATTTGCAATATCATTGACTTTCTCCGATTCGTTGTAAACCTGAGATTAGAATTATGGCCAAATTCTAACTTACTGTTTCTTACTTCCTTCATTACTGTTTGTATCTAAAACGAAAAAATACGTCTAAAAGAGAGCGAAAATAAAGACATGAATACGCACTTTCCTGCAAATCATGTGTCTATTTCGTTGAGTACTCGTGCCGCAACAAAACACATACTTAGTCAAGTTTTTTCTTCTTCGTCTATTATTTTCGTCTGGGCTTATATCCAAGTCGACTTATTAAATTAATAAAGAATGTCATATCTATTGATTTGTTTAAAAAATAGCACCAACTAGCGGCGGCCCGTGGTTTCACCCGTGTGTTTACCGTTCCCTGGGGATATTGGGATAAAAGTAGCCTATATTTTAAATCCAGGCTATCTTCTATATATGTGCCGAATTTCATTCAAATCGTACATCTTAAGTTTTGGCGCGCAGTGTTCATTGAAATAAAGCAACTTTTATGGATATCAAACTATATTTCAGGAACTAAGCTGTGATTGTCCGTATTTTTAGGTTTTTTAGGGGTTTTTTAATTTTCCCGACTTTTCGGCACCTTTTCAGCTACCGTGGTCACGGGATGACTCAAAAAACAGCGTAGTTCGTGAAATGTAGCACGTTTGATACACTGACAGATTACACTAAACTAATTAACTAGGTAACTAACTATCTATCTAGTAGGTAGGTAGGTTCTTTAGGTATGTATGTCAATATTGAAAATTGCCAATTTCTTATACTTTAGATAGGTATTTATTAACCCTTACCTATTATACCTACCCATATATATATTATTCACATTGCACCTAACTTGCCTTTAAATAAATTTACAATAAACCTCTCCCTTCTTTCTCTCTCTCTCTCTCTTATCGTATGAGCATTAGTGGCCAGCCACCTCTGGTGTAAGAATTTATCAAATCTTACTTGGCTTAACGACTGTTAAGTATCAGATGACAACAGCCGGGACCGACGGTTTAACGTGCCCTCCGAACCACGGAAACGCTAATTTGTATTGCCACTTTACGGTCTCCCATCCGACACCTGACCGAACCGAACGTTGTTTTAAGGGCCCGCTATAGGCCAACGAAAATCAGATTGCTTTACGTGATCGTCTGTAATATCAATATTAATGAAAAACTGAATTTCAAATTAAGATGCAGCAAACTACAGGACTAACACTAGTGACTATGTTACTCAAAAACACGATTGCATAAAATTTTCTCGATAGAAAAAAATTGCGAAGTTGCCTCCAAATTACTATAATTAACACGATAAACTGTTAGTATTCAAGTAACATGTACATTAAAATAAAGCTTGGAACTTTTTAGTATAATTACACTATAGATAAGGAAGAGCTTATGTTATATATTTTTGGTAAATAACCTTTAAATATCCTTTAAAAAAAGAATTTCCTTCATTTCCTCATTCCAGACCGGCAGAATGGGGCCGGAGAATTATATAGTAAATGCTGCCTTATTTCTCATAAAAATAAGGCAGCATTTACTTTGCAGTTCGCTGTTGCAGTTATTACTTTTGTTTTTGGCCTAGAGCGCGCCCTTAACAAACGTAATCGAATACGATCAGTTTGTCAAGTGCCTTAATTTTTTAGCATAAATTAAATAAATCATAAGGAGGCAACCCCAGCGGCGTCCGAAGGAATAAGAGTTACGCGATATAAAGAGACGCAACTTGTAGGTGAATTAAATTCTATGTATTTAGCGCTGTGCGACCCTGAATTGCACCTTTTTGTGTCTTAGCAAGACTAGCTATTTGTTAAATTGGGTCTGCAGAGTGAACTTTTTGTACTTGTACTATTTACTAAAGCTGTTTTAATTGTTATCTTATCAGTGTATTTTATCATGATTACAGCTTCCCGTCCGCGACTTCGCCCGCGTGGCCTTATGCTATTGTGGGTTATCCTTATGAGATAAACATATACCACCGCGGAGTTTTCTGTTGACCTTTTCAAGGTTATGCAAATTTAGTAACGAAATTAACTCATATTTAAACGAAAAAAAACATGTTATTGCTTTATTTGTAGATTTCAGTAAAGCTTTCGATACTTTAAAATTCAACACGCTATACGAAAAAAATTCACAAAACGGCATTCAGGGTCCGCTTCTAAATCTTCTCAAAAATTATCACAGTAATCGAAGTACTACGGTTAAAATTGATAACGAATACAGCCAGTTCCTTCCGACTGAAGAGGGCATAGCTCAAGGTTCGATTATCGGACCTACCGAATATTTGCTATACTCTAATGACATGTGTAATATTTTCAGGGAGGGTTCCGTCTATCAGTTCGCGGATGATACATGTTTACTTGTAGCTGATAAGAATCTTAATTTTGCTCAAGATATAATGCAAAAGAATTTTGATTTGCTGTGCAAATGGTCGCACGATGTCGGCTTGGTCATCAACTATGAAAAAACTAAATACATTCACATTCACTCCTCGCATAATAAGACCGTGATTCAGCCATCCATCCAAGCCCACACTCACGACTGTCTGCACCATCGTAGCACAGTACCTCTAGTTCGTTATCATTGTAATTGTCAAATGATAGATAAAGTTTCCCAACACATGTACCTCGGACTGATCATAGATGACAAACTAAACTGGAAACCTCACATAAATAATATATATGCAAAAAGTTAAGAGCAATTCTGGCTAAATTTTCAATACTTAAATATAAATTACCATATAATACACTGAGAATGTTGTATAACGCACTTGCTGACTCGATAATAGGATATGGCCTCAGTAGCTATGGTAGAACTTATAAGACAAATATAGAAGAAATTTATAAATTACAACTAAAATTACTGAAATCTATTGTTCCCATTACTGTTAAAAACACATACAGAAATGACTATCACAAACTGTTTAAATATTGTAAAATTATTGATGTCTATAGTAAAACTAAAATGTTTGTTATTTGTGATGAAATAGAAAATATTAACATGTTAAAGCCAACATTAAGAATTAGTAAATTGCGTAACTTATCATACTTACCTAGGTTTGTACTACCTTGTTATAACAATGTATATGGGCAACGTTGCTGGCGTTACATGTTACCTCAGTTTTTTAACGAGCTCCAAAATGATGTAATTGACAAATTACTGAGTGATCCTTTGAAATGTAAAAATATACTTAAACCTGTTTATTTACAAATTAATAGCGAGTGACGACAGCAAACATAAACCTTATTTATGGTTTCTTTTGCTGTTCCTTATGTATGTATTTAAATGTATAATTTTATATGTGAAAATAAATAAAAAAAAAAAAAAAAAGAAAGGTGTACAAATACTTAGTACATTATTTTGATAAATCTCGCAGTGTTCAGTCTGCGTTTGCAATGTAAGCGGAAAAAATTTAATCATTTACGACATCACATTAGAAACCTCAACAATTACAGTATTTCTCTACTTTATATTGAAGGTTATTATACATATAAACCTTCCTCTTGAATCACTCTATCTATTTAAAAAATCGCATCAAAATCCGTTGCGTAGTTTTAAACATCTAAGCATTCAGAGGGACAGACAGCGGGAAGCGACTTATAATTTATGGTTAATTGAACTTACCTGAAGTGAACTTCAACCAAAATTATACGAGTTGCTGCATCCGTAGAGATTTAATAAACCATGTAGTCCGTTTTTGACGTACTGCATCATCACACGTATTTTAGATTATTTTCTTAATACTGTAAAGATAAAAAGTTGTTTTAATGACTCGCGTTATGCGCTTCCGCGAACGCCGCCAGAGGGCGATCATTCGTTTCAGAGCTCCATATCAAAGGGAATTGGTCTTTCTGCAGTCCTGTTAGTGGGTTTGGGAGGGAAGGGTTCTTAAATCTCTACGGATGCAGCAACTCGTATAATTTTGGTTGAAGTTCACTTCAGGTAAGTTCAATTAACCATAAATTATACATCGTTGCTGCATCCTATGAGATTTAATAAACCATGTAGATGTTTAGCGATATAGTTGCAGAAAGATTAATTAAATGGACTAATAAAATTCTGCTAATCATTACTATTTATTATATCTAAATCACAGAATCTGAAATCTTCATTATACTATTATTAATATCTAAAACACAGAATCTTGAAACTTAATAATTATTATTAATTATTCTTATTGAAACTATTTATAATTAGATCACATTATTGAATCACATTATTCTTATAAGTAATTGTATATATTTAGTAGTTACTACTATTGTTGCACATTAATATAATATAATTAAGACATTGTAAAAACGTTCAATCAGTGTGAAGTTAACACTGCGTCGGCGAAGGCTCTGTCTTGTTCTGGGTTTGATAAAGGTAAATTATAAAATTTAGCGAAGCACAAGGACTGTCCGCTCCAGCCTGCCGCGCGTTTAATGAGATCCACGGACAGGCCAGCGCGGCGCGCTGCTGAAGTAGCCGCGTGCCGAGTGCTATGGGACGAATACACGTCGACATTAATACCGCTGGATTTAAGCACTTGCTTAATCCAGCGGCTTATTGTTTGGGATGAAGCATTACGGATCGGTTTTATCACCGTTAAAATAAGTTTATCAGTGCCACATATGTTCCTGAACTGGTTTGTTTTTTCGATATAAACAGAAAGAGCTTTCGCAGGACAGATCTCTGGATTTTTACAATAGAACGGGATTGTCAATTTAGGATTTACTCTACCGGGACCAGAAGTCTTAAGAACATCATCTATAATTATGTATGCTCCAGTTTCCTTAAAGGAAATATTATCTATCTTAATTAAAGATAACGTTTACACCCGTTGTCCAGATGACAACGCAAGCAGAATAACAAGTTTTTTAGTGATCACATCTAATGTTAATGTTTCGTTCGGAAATTGTTTCGATAGATAACTTAGAACAATATTAGGATCCCATGAATTTTGATACTTAGGTATATTGGGCCTCATTTTAAAAACGCCTTTAAAAAATCGAGTGACATAGTCATTAACACATTTTTCTTTTCCTAATATTAAAGATAGCGCCGATCTAAAAGAATTTAGGGTACCATACTTCGCGCCTTTTTTTAAAATGTAAGGTTAAAAATTTAAGTATTTCCTGAACAGTTACGTTAAATGTATTTAAATTATTTTCATTGCAGTATGAATACCAAGATTTATACGCCGTATTATATTGTTGCATTGTGTTTTTTGATAATGATTGTAGCATTATATCCGCAGTGTCGCTATTTAAGGCTTCTCTTGCAAATGCCGCCCTGATAACTTCGCGCACACCAGGGTAAGGCTGGAACATAGAGGATGAGTTGTTCTGTAAGGAGAGAGAAGCATATCTTTATTTGGCCCTAAATAAATTAATTCGGAAATTGAAAGGGAAGTAAAAAGTGGAAACCAAGGCTGGCTTGGCCAGTGAGGTACTACTAAGATACCAGTTGCTTGGTCATTTATAATTTTGCGGATACATTTTAAAATAATGGAGAAAGGAGGAAAAGCATAAAAATAGAATTGATCCCATTTCAGGGTGAATGCATCAATATTGAAGGCATCCGGATCCCTTTTCCAAGAGACAAATTTGGAACATTTTTTGTTAATCCGAGAAGCGAATAAATCAATTTCTGGTTTACCCAATTCTTTGACAATACTTTTAAAATAGGAATTGTGTAATTCCCACTCTGTATCAATATTCGTGAGTCGTGATGCTCTATCCGCCTCATCATTATCAGTTGACCTTATATATGACGCGAAAATGAAAAGTCTCCTTTGCTCACACCACTGCCATATTTCTCTAGCCATATCATTTAAGTGTGGGAATTGGATCCCACCCATTCTATTGATATATGAAATGGCAGTGGTGTTGTCTACTCTTAACAGAATTTCGGAATTAGTAATATTTTTACAAAAACATTTAATACCTAAAAAGGCAGCTAGTAGTTCCAAGTAATTAATGTGGTAATTTCTTTCTGTTTGAGACCAAAACCCATTTACACTTTCCCCATTACAAAAGACTCCCCATCCAGAAAGTGAGGCATCAGAAAATATCTCCAAACAAAATTTGTTATCGCGAATAGGGTTGTTTGTATGTTCAATAATCTTTTCCCACCATAAAAAATCCTCTTGAAGTGAGGGGTTAATTTTCATTTTTGCATCATAATTTTGGTTATGTAAAAGAGCAAGATATTTTTCTCTCTCAAATTTTTTGGTATATAACCAGCCATAAGATACAGCAGGGCAGGCAGCCGTCAGTGTGCCTACAAATTGAGCGAACTCTCTTATTTTGACCGAGCTATTTTTAAACATTTTGTGAATTAGTTCATAAATCTTGCATCTCTTTTTATAGGGTAGTTCTAATGTCATATTTAAAGAATTAATTTGAAATCCTAGAAACTTACAGATGTTGCCTGGTGTGGTAACACTTTTTTCATAGTTGATTACAAAGCCTAACTTTTCCAAAGTACTGATAAGCACTGATATTGTTTTGCAACATGACAAGTAATCATTCTCGACACACCAGGTATCATCTAAATAAGCTACTAGTTGGTGGCCCTTGCTACGCAGAAAGGTTAGTACTGGTTTCATAAGTTTGGTAAAAACAAAAGGGGCTGAACAAAGGCCGAAAGGAAGACATGTAAATTCATATAAATTACCATTAAAGCGAAACCTTAAATATTTTCTATAATCAGGATGAATATTAATAACGAAATAAGCTTCTTTAAGATCAACTGTTGCCATATATGAACTTTGTGATACTAATTTCGACGCTGTACGGATATCCTCCATTTTAAAATGCTGTTTCCAAATGAATTTATTAAGCTCTTTTAAATTGAGAATAAACCTATTTGTTCCATTGCTTTTTGGTATAAGAAAGATAGGAGATATAAATTGATCATTTTGTTCATTACATGGCACAATAGATCCCAATTGCTTAAGGTTTTCTATAGCATTATTCATTTCAATAAGTGAATAAGGCGGATTAACAGGCTCTGTAATTTGGACAGGAGTTCGATTAAACTTTAGTTTATAGCCATTAATTATCTCGATTATGTGAGGGTCTTTCGTGATTTTTAACCAGTTATGTACAAAATACTGGATGCGTCCAGCGTGCGGTACCTCTAGCGTCGATAGCGTCGGTCTTGTGGACGGGCCGCTGGCTGGAGGGGTCGACGCGGACCCAGCGGCGGTGGCGGGGGCCGGCGTGGCGGCGGCGGCGGCGGCGGTGGAGGCTGCTGGTAATAGCGAGCGTGCGATGGAGGCGCGCGCGCTGCTCCCGGTCCGCTCGCTTGACGGGGATGCGCTCTCAAGTTTCCCTGCGTAGCTGAAGCAACAGGTCGCCGAGACATGAAAGGTTGTAAAGTTAAAATTTGTTTCTTAATTTGTTGGCTGGATCGTTCAATAGACTTAGTGTTTTTAATATTTTCGCCCAAGTTCTCTCCAAACAAATACTTGTCACGTTTAACTCCTTGAACGACGTTTATGAAACTTTTATCCAATATCGGAGTAATGAGTCTTCTTCGGTTCATTGTCTCTTCGTAATGTAGGTCAAGAAGGACCTGGTTTACTTCTGACAGTTTTTTAATTATGTTCATTTTACCGATATCTTTAGTTAGTAGTTCACTAATCAAATGGGCTATGCCGGTAATACTGGACCCTAGTTGGTTCTGCATTTTTTCCAATCGTTTATCACGATTTTTTACAGGTTCGTTGAGTACTGATATAATTTCTGGATTTACTTTGGGGGCTTTAATAAGCGTTAAGTTTTCAGGAACAAGCATCTGGGCGAGTAAGGCCTCCTTTTGTTCTTTAACCAGCCCTTCCACTAGTATTCTACCCCAACGTTCAGAGATCGGAGTAGGGATTTTTGGCCCTAGTTTTTCCTCAGGATTCTTTGCCTCTCCGAGTACAGCTAGAATTTCCGCAGGGATCGTATCTTCATCATTTTGGGTATTGGGACCCGACGTAAGCACGACAGACGCGATGTGATCGGTCAAAACTGGTTCAAGCCCCCTTGGAGACACCACAGGATCAGTTTTGGTCAGTGAACGTAACTCAGTAATGGTCTCCTCAGGCGGGGACTGCGGTTCGTCGTCCATTCCAGCATTATAGGTGGAACCATGGTTTTCATCATATTCATAATGTAAGTCATCCTCCGGATCTACAAATAAAAAATGAAGCCGGGTCAGTCAATATAGATTTAAGTACTTTTTTGGATGATATCACGTATCATCACTTTAAAAAAGTAGGTATTATATTTCCGGTTGACATCTCGTGCCAACACTGAGGAAATATTTTGTATCATGTTTACTTTCCGGACGACATCTCGTGCCGCCACAAAGGAAAGAAAAAATAAAAAATGGCCAATGACTTTTGAGGTTATTTGTATCACTTTGATTTCAGTTAGATGCTTAATTACTGGCCGTGATTGAACCCGTCTTTTTTTAAAACAACTTACTTTCATAAGCACACTCTCCCATCACTTTGTAATTTGTCTCTTCATCCGAAACATCGTAAACCGGAGCCGGCGGCGTCGACTTTTGCCTCGTAATTAGTTTTTGCTCCAGGCGTCTTATTTTTCTCCTAATTTCATCCTCCGACTTCTCACGTGTTCTTTTTCCCATTGTACAAACACTAACACTTAGTATTTTCACTTGTTTTTCACTATAAAACGTAAATTTTTCGGAGGTGCGCGTGAAATATGCTACACGAAAAAAACGAATGATCGCCCTCTGGCGGCGTTCGCGGAAGCGCATAACGCGAGTCATTAAAACAACTTTTTATCTTTACAGTATTAAGAAAATAATCTAAAATACGTGTGATGATGCAGTACGTCAAAAACGGACTACATGGTTTATTAAATCTCATAGGATGCAGCAACGATGTATAATATGTATTGATGTGTTCCTTTCAGCTGCTTTGGTTTATTTAGAGTTCATTAGCTAGTAACAATCCATTTCTTGCCACTGAATAGTAATTTGTCTCATTTACCCGCTGTTTATATTAACAGAAGCAGGTAAGTGGTTGCATAATTTTATTTTCAATAAACTAACAAGCAATAGTATTACAGTACTATTTAGTAATATGTGGTCTCGCTTAGAAACTGGTTTATTCTAGTAAGAAACCAACCTAGTACTTATTTATACCTGTTATGTGTACCCGATAGCAAACGGCTGACTCCATATCCGTTTTATTCGACGCAAATAATTTCAATTGGTTCCAATATTTTCGGGGAACGGTCGAAAAATTCACGTGCCTCACTAGGATTCACAAGAAATAAATCCATGGAGGATTTTCTTCGCTCCACCCGACCCGTGGCAATTTCCGAAACCATTTTTTATTATAGTCTCAATTCCGAATACGTTAACACGGTAACGTAGTTTAAAAAACCGATTCGAAATTACCATGTAAGGTTTTTTATTGCTGTATTAAGGTATTTAAAGGATCTACGTGCGGTATATCTGTATTGGAAATGCTATAAAACAGCTGAAGTATGGACTTATGGGTTGAATGGATGCAATTTGGGAATGTTCCCATCAGTAGTATTCTGGGTGTACAATTTGATACTTAGTTACCTAAAGTTGTTGCCTATCTGAATGTGACAGGTGATATTTCCACCTCCATACTTCTTATAAATCACAAGTTACGACAATAAGGTATATTCGAATCTAAGGCATATTTTGCGAAACGATAGCGTTCACATAATTATTTATTTCTTTTTTAATTTCAGTATCATGACAATTCTGCTGCGAAGCGACAACGCCATATCGGTATCATCATTAATATACTGGCTTCATATCATATCTCTGAGTCATAAAAATTTGCATTTCCAACGTCATATAAACTTAATGCAACCTGTACTAACTACTGCAAACCATTAAAGAGCTGTTAGGCTTTTCTCGATGTGTATTCTCACTACTAAGGGTTCTATTTTCAGAGCCATTACCGTTACAGTCCATCTGCCGTTCATAATTACAAGGGAAACCGTAATGTAGCCGCTGAAAGATCGATGCCTAGAATACGTAATGTACTATCTGAAAACAGACGCAGATCCATTCAAAATGAAATTAATGCATTATGTATTGAGTTATAACTGAATTGTAAGTTTATATAATATAGCTCATAAAATATATATATATCAGGAGAATCCCGTGGCGCAGTGATTCGCGCGCTCGGTTTACGATTGTTGAGGTTAAGCAACTTTGGCAATGGTTGGTCACGGTATGGCTGACCAAAACTGTACTAAGTATGTCGAGCTTCTCCGTGCTTCAGAAGGAACGTTAAGCCGTTGGTCCCCGATGTATTTGCAGTCGTTAAAACCCACCAATCCTCGTTGGCCCGCGTGGAGGGTAATGACCCATTCTTCTTATCCATCCATAAAGAAGCCCAGTGCCCCAGCAGTGGGGACATTAAAAGTGGCTGATGATGAAGATATATTAGAAAATAGAAAGGAATGGAAAACGTGATTATAGCCGAGTTCCACGCGGACAAATCGAGAATGGAATGCAATTGATTTTACGAACTGGAAAACGCTTAGCCTGCATCATACCTAATGTTAAGTAATCATAAGGTTGACGGTGGATTCACAATTCTCATGGAATCCTTAATCACACAGAGAACTATTTTATCTCATAACTGCTGGAACACAAAACCTAAAAACATTGTTGCTATGGTGAGACATGTAAAAGAAGGTAGCAGCTACCCAGGCAGACTTAGAATAAGTCCTACGACCAACCGAACTGAATACATTACAAATGACGAAACCCTGATGACGATTTCTGCATCAAAATTCATAATTGCTCCGTTGCTAATCTCTCATACTGTGACTGTTTAGCTTTAGAAAAGGTATCCAGTATTAAATACTTAGGTATCATGCTGGATTATAGACTCAGCTGGCACCAACACCAGAGTTACCATGACCAGAGTAAGGAAGCTGATATGGATTTTTAAGACTCTGCGAAACGTGCTCACGTCTGAGCTTCTAAACAGAGTGTACATTGCTTTGGCACAATCCGTTATTTGTTACTGCATTCCGATATAGGGAGGTGCAAATAAAACCAAGTTTTTAAATATTGAACGAGCTCAAAGAGCACTTATAAAAGTCATGTATTCAAAACTCCGCAGATTTCCAATAGATGCGTGTACAGCATTAGCGGCCTAATGTCAGTAAGAAAGCTGTACATAGTAAATAATAATTCTAAATTGTCACAAGGCACTAAAGTTTGATCCTTGTAAATTGAAAAAACGTAGAAAGGTTAGAGTGGCTACAACATATCGAGTTCGCACTGATTTTGCCAGACGGCAGTTTGACAATCAATGTTCTTTTATATATAATAAATTAATCGCGAGCTAAATATTTACCCCATGCAATTGTACAAATTAAACATTTAGTAACTAACTGGATTAAAGATCGTAATTATGAGGACATTGAAAACGTGCTTAAAAGAACCATATGATAATTCACTTGTTCATGCACAAACGCACACATATCACACTCATACACACACACACACATACACTCACACACGCAAACTCACGCTTACTAACCCATTTCTAGTTTTATTAGATTTATTAGTGATTTTAGTTTTTGCTTGAAATCATTTGTATCCGAATGGGAAGTTGCGAGACGTCCCAATACAGGTTTCTATAAAACTTAAAGCGACGTAATTATTGTAAGATTTCAGAAATAAAGAATTGTTTTTTTTTTATTTGAAATGTACACAAAACTAGAGTCAAAACCGGGACCTCTGGTTCTGACACCGGTGGGTAGGTGTTACCACTAAACCTCAATGGCAGCGATGTTCCGCTATCTAAATAGTTCAAAAAAATAAATTTAAACAGTTTGCCACAAACTGAACATTGTAAACGAATTATAACAGCTAACGTTTAGCTTCAGATATGTTTGACTGGAGATGTCGGTCTACCTAGCTTGGGGTCTGAAGGTGTCATAAACTACGTTTGGTTACACTCTAGACTGCGTTTACTTCATCCGTTATCGGTTTTGCGGTGTAGATGGCCAGATCACTTGCACATCAGCTTTATTAATCTAGTCGGTTCAACCACAAATCTATGGTAGGTTACCAAATTAGAGGAAGAATGTTTACTCAGGTATTGGAATAATAAGTTTAATAATAAGAAATATACAGGGTGTTAAAAGACCCATACCGAAGCCGTAATATATGCGTAGTCTACATCAAACTAGGTAAAAATATGTAAAAATAATTGCTGGGATACGAAATTTATTTATCGCTTAAAAAAAATGGGTGGAATTTTTACATGCAAAAAAACGCATACGTTATAACGTGTGCGTGTGTCTAGAGGGTGCGAGTCATTGGCCGGGATCCACTTTCTTTGTTTGGTTTTGATATTTATTTCGGTTTTGTAACTTTAAACAGCTTTAGATCTTTCAATACTAAAAATAGATATTGACTTTGATCCTCAATAAGTCCTTAACTATCAGATTTGGCCCCCATACAATATAATGATAGTAACGATGGGGAAAATACGTGATTTTCGTTTTCGTTATGAGTATTTTAACAACCTGTATACATACCGTATGATAACTGTATACCCTGTATGTATAACCACCTCTGTGATCTAGTGGTACAACCACCGGTATCAGACCCAGGGGTCTCGGGTTCGATTCCCAGCGGGGATACATATTGTATTTGGTTTGGTTGGTGGTAAGACTTGTAGTACGTAGTTGTAGTTGACGCCTGGCTAGCTACCACCATCTTATCTGTCTGACGCCATAACAACAATTTTTTGAGCTTTCCGTTGTGTTCCGGCAGTTAGAGATAAGATAGCCAGTTCCTCAGTATCAGTTCATATTCCATCTTCAGCTTTATCAATACCTAACATCAGGCATGATGAAGGCTAAGAGTCTCCCCGAGTTCATAAAAAAAAACATACACACCTTATCCCTTGCCGGGTATCAAAGATGCAGCTTGAGAGTAAGAAAAATAACCAAACATCATAGCCACACCTCAACAACACCACATTTGGCATTGGTTGGGTCCAAGATGTTGTCCGGAAACAATAGCGACAGGTTCCCAGTCCATCCTACAAAGCATCCTTTTCAGCGTACAATAGTTTTATCAGCGTACAGGTCTATCAACAGATACTTCTATAAGTAATAAATATAAATAAGAAAATATACCATAAAAAACCACAGGTCTCATGTCGCTCAGACGGGACTCGAACCCGCACCCTTAGGAATCCGACCCAAGACACTACCAATTATGCTGCCTGGATTTATGAAGACACATCGAAATTTTCTAGTATATTCCCCTTTCCTCTCCCTTTCCTAGAATTTTGACGGGTCCTCATAAGTCTCGGTATTATTGGGCCAGATTCCTAAGGGTGAGGTTCGAGACCAGGGGGCCCACCGCTATCTCCAAGCCCAGTATTTTTTCAATCTTACCATGCTATTTCGTACTACGAATCTCTTAAAGTAAGCTTGTTTTTTGGCGGATGTTTTGTGACGTCTTCGCTCAATCATCGCCTACAAAGTGTGAAGTGTGTCAAAATATGACAACTTAAATAAAAACAAAACGCAGACAAAACGTTTTTATAACACGATGGTTTCAAAAAGATGATGGTGGGCCCGCTCGCTGTGGTTTTTCTGGTATATTTTTTTATTTATATTTATTACATAAAAAATAGCACGGTAAAATATAAGTTACTATTACTTCTTTTTCGTATAAACCGACTTAAAAAAGGGAGGAGGTGCTCAATTCGTCGGAATATTTTTTTCTGTAGGTATGTTACTCGATTACTCAAAGACGGCTGGATCGATTTGAGTATTTTTTTTTGTTTGAAAGGACACGAGTATACTCTTCGTGTGGTCTTATTGGCATCATGTCAGGGTCTGATGATGGGATCCTGGGGAAATCCAGGGAACTCTTTAAATGTTATAGACACTCCTATAGCGATTTCGGTGTTTTCTATAGTAACTCACGCATTTGCTTCCGTAAAGTACCATTTGGTGAAGTGGAAGTGATGATAAATACCACCAATGGTCATCGGAACTATTTAATACATAGCATTTCACGGAAGCGATACGATTACTTTAATGTGGTTCGTAAGCAATTTATGCTCGACTCAATGCATGTGATGAGGTGCAGCTAATGATGAAGTACCGGGAGAACTCCTCAATAAGTAACTCAGTGCACCGGGAAAAGGAGCAATATGTAAAAGGTGATGAGCAGTTGAATTAAGCTTATTTTATTTTAAAAAAATGAGAAATAATAAACTATTTATAAAAAAATTAAAACCAACTTCAAAAATGTAAAAAGGAAAAAATAATAATGCTTTTTTTATAAAACGTTTATAAATTCACAATTTTTAAAGGTAGAAGAGTTTTGCTATGTTAATTCATGACAAAATATTATCACGTTTTTTAAAGTCAAAGCCTTCAAAGTAGATTAATTATGGGGTAATTATTATTCTATGAGCTGCACGATTAAAAAGCGTCATATGATATGGTATCAACTTTCTCCATTTCATGAGGTTGTAAGAACGTTATATTTAACAACATAGTAAAAGGGGCGTCGGGTAGTGTAAAAATTATGAATTATGGGTTAGTTATATATTTTATTGTGTTAATGATTATAATATAACTAAATCGTTACACTAAACTTAAGATGATAGGTATTTAACCAGCAAGTACCCACAGACAGCATTGCGATCATTCTTTCCAGCCCACTTCATCCCTAATCACGCATCTTAAGCATTCTCGGAATTTAATTACAGTAAAGGAAGGCTTACCGAATATTATATCTTTTTATGTGAGGAGAAAGCTGCGCTTAGAGTTAGCATAAAGCTATCTTGGGACATAAGGAAATAGTGAAAACTATTTACAGGCAACGATTTTATATAGTGCCTTATATTTTCTTTAGTCTTTTTTAGGATTGGTTGACTTTTCACTTCTGATTTCAACTGTAAATTTATGGTCGGACTGTCCAGATTCTGTGTGGACATATTCGCAGTAGTGTCAGGTGAAAGCAAAGCAAAGTGTAATTAATCATATTACTTTTATGTAGGTGACCTAAATATGACCTAAATTAACAATTTCGTTGGCAAATAATAATGTCAGCAACAAATACACATAAAATATCGTTCCGATCCAAGATAGGTATTCCCCTCCAGATAATAAGAAAAGAAATGAATATCAAACTTTTTTGTTTTTTTCACGAAAGCTATAATCAACATTTACAAACTGCTCAGTGGCATAAACCGAAGTTGTACGATTACATTTTAGGTCGTCTTATTGAAAATCAATACCCTTGAAGGGAAACGTGACCGTAATATCTAATGGTTATTTTTTTGCGGCAAAAACAAAGAATTAATTGACTAATGTGATCTGAATACATTTACTAAACTCATTCATTGTCGAGGTTTGCATCATCATCATCATCACCACCCCTTCATGCTATACAGGGTGGAAATTAAAGACGGGGCAGTAAGGGCAGGTACCTTAACTGTTGTTGCTACGTGAAAACGTACTTAGGAAACCATCCTTAATTTATTGAGAAATATTGAACTGAATTCACGGATTTAGAATAAAATGTACAGTCAGCAGGAAAATGGTCAGTTTTCAATCCTGTTTCTCATGAGGATCAAAACACTTTAAGACACCAACTGAGATATGAGTACTAGAAAAGTCAGAAATCGGGAAAAACGCAAACAAACCCTCTTCTCGCGCTCGCGCCACACGCTGCCGTATCCGCTTCACCGACGAGTACCTTCGTTGACGGAACTAATTTTCTTAGTAAATATGTAGAAATACTTTTTCGGGATTTCTGAATTTTCTAGTATTCATTCTTAGTTGATGTCTTAGACCGTTTTGATCTTCATAAGGAACAAGATCGATTAGTATCAAAAAGTTTTATATATTTTTTTTACAACTTTTTTTTTTAAATCCGTGAATGCAGTTCAATATTTCTCAAAAAATTAAGGATGGTTTCCTAAGAACGTTTTCATGTAGCTACAACGGTTAAGACCCTTCGTTGCCTCTTTTCAAATTTTTACCCTGTATACCTTGCGGAATTCGCATGGTAAATTTTGGGTCCAAGATGCTGGCTTGCGTTTTCATAAGTTAAAAAGTTTATTTTTTTTTGGTGGTGAAGAATATGATCAAAAGATAATTTGAAATTATCTTATAGCAAACGTAAAATTTACCTATTTATGATAAATTTTAAATAGAAAAATATTGGAAAAAAAACTCGGCCACAAGTAAATTCTCAGATGGAACTCGTATGGATGGGGTAAAATTTATTGTTCGGTATTTGTGTAATGTTTATGTCCAAATTACGACAGAATATGCAGATAATAAAAGGCAATTGTTTAAAATTGATCTATTCTATCTAGTGTTTGCCAAACCTTCTCTTAATTATATTTCAAGGTGCAAATTAGTATCAATTCACTATGAAACTTCTAATAATAATTACGATACTGAATTCGTCATTCCCAACCTCATTTCATTGAGAGCACAATGCGCCCCAAATGTTTTGACGCACACGCGACTCTGTAATTTATCCCGCTGAAATAATGGCGTTACGATCAAAGCGAGGTCTAAACAGCCACTTAAGATCTAATTTGTTTGCTACAAGTATTAAGATGGCTTCGCAACGCTTATTTGATGGTAACATGAGTACATACAACAACTACAGAGTACCTACGTAAGTTGGGCATGCAAGCAGAGAGAGAGAAGTAAAAACTATAGCTTGTTTACAGGAATGAGCTAGTATTGAGAGAATCCGCTCGCTCGTAGTTGCCTGAAGATATGCGCAAAGGCAATCCGCTCGTTCGTGATTGGCTCAATTCGTCGTATCTTCAGCCAAACGCGAGCGAGTAAATTTACTTACTCATTTCGGTGAACAGAATATACCTAAATGGCTTTTCACGCACACATTGACGTTATATTTACAGGCAATCTCAGGAACTTTCAGAATTATTTACCAAAATAAATAATCAGTATTATTGATATTACACGACACACAGGAAAATTGTCTTATAAACAAACAACAGCAAAGAACTTATTTATTTTTATTTTTTTTCATTTTATGAACAACGGGGAGACTTAGCCTTCATCATACCTGATGTTAATTTTGATAAGGCTGACGATGGAAGGGGGCCTCTCCCGGAATCCTCATCACTGAGGAACTGGCTATCTTATCTTTAACTGCCGGAAACTGCTGAAAACATTGTTGTTATGGCGTCAGGCTTAGATAAGATGGTGGTAGGTAGCAAGGCAGGCTTACAATAAGTCCTACTACCAACTGTGCTTCAGCCAGTGACATCGAAATTACATAATAATTTACGAAGAAATTGTCAGAGTCAATACAGTAGCAAATCTTAGGGAGTCAGGCAAGTTTTTCGAGTATGGCAGGAGCGATCCTTCTGATAAGGTTTTATTTTGTGCACCAACAGACTTATTTCAATACTTTATTATTAGTTCCTTCGGCACTTTAAAAGGCGCTGTCATTATTAATTTAAATATCTAGCTCACGATTAAAGGAGATGTCTTTTTACTACTTACAGATGAGATGAGATTTGTTAAAGCTAAATACGAGACGAATTTATTTGATAAAAACAAATGAAGGCCTTTTCGTACGAAGTGTTATTTAGAGAACGTTCTCGACGAGACGACAGTAGGTATCGAATTAAATAGATGAAATCAAATTGTGACGCGTGGAATTGTATGTCCTTACGCTCGTATTAAGACGTTCTTTATTTTGGTAGGATAAGAACAGCTTTGAGTATTTTATTGGGTTGTATTCGTTTTGAGTGGAGTTCATTCACAAGTGACTTTAAAAAATTGTTCAGCGGTTTCGAGTAAACATAAAATTACATTGTATACCAATTGAATCACGCCAAAAGACGCGCACGTTAGTGCGCCTTTTTCATAAGGAAATGTCAAAGAATATATAAATAAATAAATAAATAAATATTCGCATACAATCACACCAATTATCTAGTCCCACGTTAAGTTTCATGAAGAACTTGTGTTATGGATACTAGATAACGGATAAACATACTTATATACTATAAATATTAAACAAGAAAATGTACTAGAAAAAAGCAACTAGTCTCATGTCGCCCTGACAGAAGTTTTTTCTAGTACATTTTCTTGTTTAATATTTATCACATAAAAATAGCATTGTAAAATGCAAAATTAAAAAGTTATAATACTTATATACTTTTTTTTTTGTAAATACATACTTAATATACATACTAAACACCCAGACCAAGACAAATAGACATGTTCATGCACACAAATATTTGTCTTGTCCGGGGATCGGACCCGGGACCTCTGGCGCAGAAGGCGGGGTTAGTACCCCTGCGCCAAACAGGTCGTCATAAAAAAGAAAGTATAAGTTATATATACTATGGGTTTGGCCGATTAGCTGCCTGCCCGACTAGCCGGTTGCAAAAAGACCGACTAGTCGGCTAAGCCAACTGATGTCACACAAGAGACTTTAGCCTTCTTACACCTTAAATTATCCGTAATAAAAAATATTAATTATTTAAACTCACATGGTCTCATTCAACTTATCTTTCATGCTTACCACTTTTTAATAACTTATACTTTCTTTTTTATGAACAACAGGGAGACCTTAGCTTTCATCATACCTGATGTTAAGTATTGATAAGGCCGAAGATGGAATCGAGCCTCTCCCGTAATCGTCATCACTGAGGAACTGGCTTCTAATCTCTAGCTGCCGTATGCTGAAACACTGTTGTTATGGCGTAAGGCTTAGATAAGATGGTGGGTAGCTAGCCAGAGGGACTTACAGGTCCTACCACCAACCAAACCGAAATCCCCACTGGTAATCGAACCCGGGATCCCTGGGTCTGATACGGGTGGTTGTTACCACTAAACCACTAAAAATACTTACTGATTTCATAACATACTTATTTTTTTATGTCATGTTGTACGAAATATTAATCGTAATTACACCTAAACGATTTTTTTTGTGTTAATGAGTTATCTAAAAATAGCAAACATTAACTTACGTTACGTAACGGTATGTTCTTAATTCAGAGTTATAAGAAATAGCGTTATAAAAAGATTTAATTATAATTTGAGTGCTTGATTTATGTCCAATTATTTACCGAAGGAAAATAGAATTGATATTTCTAGATTATACTAAAATTTGACAGACTGCGTACAGATAAAGAATTATAATAATATTACTAATGATTTCATTTGAATCACACCTACTTCATTTCTTTTAAGCAGAAAAATGAGAATACCGTAATAGGCTCACTAGTCGGTGCTTTTTGCCAACTAGCCGTTGACTAGTCGCCGACTACAAATGTGGTCGGATAATCGGCTTTTCCGACTAGTCGGTACATCTTTAATATATACCTAGACTTAATATATAATAGCACAGTTGTGCTTATTACATTACGCTGTGTTAATAGTATGCGAGAGAAGGAAAACTTGAAACAAACCCTCTACCAACCCGTCTGGCCAGCGTGGTAGCAGTAGGCTAATAGCCTCCTATGAAGGCCACAATAGGCGTGAGCTAGGAGAGGCCTATGTCCAGCAGTGGACGTCCACAGGCTGATGATGGATGGATGGATGGAATAGTATGAAGTAGAAAAATGTAGATGGCAGTAACGACGGGCCAATACATGTCGATTCACATCGGCTTCCCTTTACAGTTAGGAGAATTCTTGAAGAAATTTTTGATCTGGCGTACCTTCACTATATTATTTCAACTCCTCGCCACTGGTAGATATAGTCATTGTAAAGTTATGTAATTAATCACGGGTTTTTTGTTCTTGTTGCAGATTGTTCAAGATCTGTTCTCGCTGTCAGGTGCAGAATGTGTTGAGTGGAACTTTGAGAAGCAACAGCGGTTATATTCCCAAGGTAGGTATGTTTTTTTTTATTTAGGTACCAATAAATAGTTAAAGGAATTAAATGGCTGTTGTAATACACAATACATTTTGATAAGTAGACACTAAGTCACTTTCATAAAAATATCTTTTTTTGTTTTGTCTACTAGTGTTGCTGTCACGATCGATTCGAGACGTTCGTTCTCGTTCATGAATGGATTAGGAGAATGGGCCTTGACCCACCACGCTGCAATAGTCAAATGCAGATAAATCGGTATTAACGTCTCCAAATGCAACCTAGATCAATAACTTAAACATACCTTACATAACAAGAAGAGTTAAAAGTAGCATGCGATTTTATCCCATTCATAGTGACGCGGATGCTAGAGTAGTCGAACTTACAGCATGAACGCTTCACAAATGCTAGTGGTCTCGTTAGGTAAGACAGCATGCTGTCTCGCATTGTGTCAACCACTTATTAAGACGGTATACGGAAAAAGTACGTACTTTTTGTTATAAAACTATAGGAAGGTTATATATATATATATATATATATATATATATATATATATATATATATATATATATATATATATATATATAAATATTTCTTCATACAGTTCATAAACACGATTTTATGATTTTGCCCCGACACTTTTTCTCTTGGAAAAGAGCCCAAAAAATAAGATTATTATTGAATGGAGTAACATATATGTACCTACTATTGGAAATTGGATTGATTAGTGGAGACTGATAATATTTAGTATCGTATAGTAATTTTTTTTCAATCGCTATAGTTATTTACTACGAAGTGATTTAGTATTTTTTTCGCCTAATCTGCAAAATCGGTTTCGCTCCCGCGCACGTCGCGTCATTTTCTCATTGCTATCTCGATTCAGTCGTATAGCGCCATAATGTACGATGTTTAAAATGTTACTGAAGGCTTTAATTTTAGAATGTTGATTTCATTAACCCTGCCATTTCAGACCCTTTGCGGAGTCCAGTTCACAGAGAGACAGGTCACGCTCAAATTACCGAAAAAGGATTTCATCTTTTAGCTATTTTAATGTGCCCGCTGCTGGGGCAATGGCCTTCCTTATGGATGGATAAGGAGAATTGGTCAAAAGGATTCCCTTAGGTTTTTCAACTCATAGAATACTAGAAAGAGGTTAGAGGTTGACACGCGACGCGTTTTTCGTAAAACACAGAACTATACATTTACGATTTTGAACCTAGTGAAATTCCTTTAACGAATCAATTTTTATTAATAAAAATTGATTCGAAAACTTCAATGACAACGTTCCGGCTATGGCCAGCGTTCAAAATGACCGCGATCGGGCTCCAATTCCTTAGGAATTTTAAATTATAGCTTTACATTAAAAAAAAGTAATGAATGAACTACAATATCATTAATATATATATAAAAAAAAAAATACATATTCTTTATGCAAAGTGATTAAATTTTCAAAATCATAACACAAAATGACTATTTGATTATATATAGATATAGTATTATAAGAAATATTATATGAGTTATTATAAGAAAATACCAACCAGGTTTAGGCTGCGATAATAGGGTTTAATATTTTTGATTAAAAGACATCACTTTTAAATTTGTGTAGTTTGTGAAATAACTGAAAGTACTTATACACAAATAAGTGGAGTTATTAGAGAATCGTTTTACTTAACATTAAAATGGCCAAAGCATAACAACCACTTAAACGCAACTTGAAATATCGGCGACACTCATTTGACATAAGTAATTTATTAACTTTCTGTTTACGAAAACATGTTTACGTGCCTTTTACGATACACTGGAAAAAAGTTGGAGAGCCCGCTGTATTATAAACGGAACATATTTTTGATGTTAATGTTTTCTTTGCGGAAAATGTAAGGAAATATTGTTTTTCCTAATTAAAACTAATGTTGGGATTCGAGATATAAAGATTTAATACGAAAGAAAAAAGTACTTTTTGTTGTTGTTGAAAAATATTAAGTGCCTGTAATTCGGAGGGGTTATTAACCATCTTTGCAACGGCAATGCGATAGCAAAAATTGCGCGATAATTGCTTTACGTCCCGATTCACCATAGCAACCGCACGGTTGTTTTGATGATGCCTGCGGTTGCTATGATGATACGCGTTGTTGCTATGGTGATACGCGACGTAAAGCAATTATCGCTCAATTTTTGTTTTCGCATTCTGTTGCAAAGATAGGTAACAGCGCCGAGGTTATATTGCGCTCCTACTACGAGGGCGGGTCAATAAGTCCGTGACTTTTTGAATTTCTGACCTCTTCACTGAAAAAGCAACACTACTCCTGTCAACAGGCATCTGTCAGTTGACTCCTATCAAAATTTGAACTGCTGCGTCAGTTAGTTTGTGTTTGACAGTTAGCTTTATCAGACTACCCAGTAATTTGAGAAAAAAATAAAAAATAAAATTGAGGTTTGGCGTTGTTTAATCGCAATATGGAGGAGTTTTTGTGCCGTTTTGTAACCGTGGACGAAAAATGGATCCATCACAACACACCAGAGACCAAACAACAGTCAAAACAGTGGGTTTCTAAGGGTGAATCGGCGCCAAAGAAGGCCAAGGTGGGTTTGTCAGCCAATAAAGTTATGGCGACTGTTTTTTGGGATGCACGTGGGCTAATCCACATTGACTACCTTCAAACGGGAAGAACAATCAATGGGGAATATTATGCCAACTTATTGGACCGCTTCAATTTGACGATTTGAAAAAAAAAACCGACCTCATTTGGCCAAGAAAAAAGTTCTTTTCCACTAAGACAATGCAAGGGTGCACACATGTGCAGTTGCCATGGCAAAAATCCATCAATTGGGCTATGAATTGCTCGCTCATCCGCCCTATTCTCCAGATTTGGCTCCGAGTGACTACTTCTTGTTCCCAAACCTGAAGAAATGGCTTGGTGGAAAAAGATTTGACTCCAATGATGAAGTCATCTCGCAAACAAAGGCCTATTTTGTGGACCTCGACAAATCATATTTTTTGGAAGGGATAAAAAAATTGGAGAAGCGTTGGACAAAGTGTGTAGAGCTCAAGGGAGACTACGTTGAAAAATAAAAGGATTTATTTATCAAAAAATCTGTGTTTTATTCAAAAGTCACGGACTTATTGACCCGCCCTCGTAACGCGGTCCTTTACACAGACTGTTAATATTATTGTCAATATTCCATTGGCATCCCTTTTCAACGCTGATCTTAAGAGTGAGATGCAAAAAGGCGTAATGGCAATAAATAAGTCTGCAAAACGAAGTCTATCTCTATGCCTTAAAATTTCTGAAAATTGCTTTAGTGACTTAGACTTGAAGACAAAGACAGGCAAAGTTACTTTTACGTTTTTATATTTTATTTATTTATTAAACATAATTAAACGGGATAAACCCAATGACATAATCATGTAAGACTATTGGAGATGGATTTCGCACTATCAGCGAATATGTGTAACTCCGGGTGCGTGAGCAGCCAGCGTAGCATGCGCACCGCGACTCGCTGTCTCGCTTACCTTACGCTTATCTCGCGATGTCTGTCCCGCTCATATCAGTACGGTGTGAGCGGGACAGACTATACGCTCGCGCGAGAAAAGTGTCGAGAAAGCTTTGTCGGGGTGCTCATGCTACGCATGCAGGAGCGCGTTCAGTGTCTCGTGAATGCGACACATCGGCGACTGCGCGCGCGCCACCGTGCGGCACGGCGGGGGGCGCGAAAAGTCGATGTTTGCGACCGTTACGTATCCGCAAATAGTTCTCAGGGACATAAAGTCTTGACAATTGCTCTACACATTCAGGCGAATCCATGACACCCCGCAAAAGTGCTATAGCGGCAGCAACCTCCATACGAGCTCTTCTGAGTTCCAAAGAATTCATCCCTAACATACCTAGTAAGAATTTAGTTGGATACATAAACGGATAATAACCATTGATATGGTATTTATGCTGTGATATTATCATATTTTGATCGACAAAGTGAAACAAGTCATGCGTATTGACAAAATCATTATAATATTAAGCGTGTGTTCTAGAATTATCTATTATTCTCTATGCTTGGTAAACTACAATTACACAGAGCAAAACTACCATATGGCACGTAAGCAAGTTCCTGAATAATTATGTTTGCACAGACTGAATGTTTGTATGGACTTTGTATTGTTACGTTCAAATCTCACAATAGTTTCCGTGTTATGTTATTATCAACAAAACCATTTGCTTACGTTTAATTCAAAGGATTGTGACACATTGTATTGTCAACTAGCAAACAAATGAGGTTCGGTGTGTATTGGTTAGTGCTTTTCACCTGCGGCAACTTTCACAGTGCTTTGTCACGGGATGGGTGACATTGATTCACTGACAAACGTCGTTTTTCCTTACCTGGGACTTTATTTAATTTATATTTGCAATATTTACTCTATTTTTTTTTTATTCTCTGTCTACTTTTCTAAGAATACGCGTTGATTGATACTATAGAAATCGAAAACTATTAAAAACATCCATAGTTACGTTCATAATGTTACAATAAATCAGTCAACCTTTACTATAAACACTGAATCATGCTACTCTAAATCGACGGTTTATTATTTTCGATGTTAAGTGATACTCAAATATAAAAATAAAAATTGTCGAACCAAGTCGCGAACTAAATGCTAGCTAAATATAATATAAGTAGAAAAATTAAATTATTAAAATTGCAACAGATTCTTAAAAGTATTTCAAAGTCAAAGTCAAGTCAAAGTCAAAGTCAATATCATTTATTCAGTCTAGGCTGTTACAAGCACTTATGAACGTCAAAGAAGCTATGCCATCGGTTCACAAACCCTACGGCGGGAGACCTTGTAACGAGAAGTACCGGCAAGAAACTCGTCAAGGGCTGTTTTTTCTCCCTGTTTTATTTCATACAGAGTCGTCAAATTGAAAAGTGACCTTAACATATCAGTAAATTAAATTTCCATCACAAAAAAAAATACTTATTATAATATTACATTTTATGGTTACTGTAACCGTAATCTATCTGGTAAATAAGAAGACTAATTTCAAATTTAAAACAACCTCTGCTGACCTTGTTGGCATAGGCTTTTGTGAATCGAGAAAACTTTCGTGGAAACTCTCGTGCAGTGATAGAATAAGGATTACTTGTTTAATGTTCTGTTTGAATCACTAATTTCGGTTTTGAAGAAAGAAAAATAAAGATTAGGGAAAAAACTTTTTGTTTAAAAGTGTTCAGACGATTCTTATTTTATTTGTAAAGGCGAATAAATCTACTTGGAGTGATTTGCCCCAGCAGTTTTAGTTTACGAGTATTTCATGAAGGGTTTTAGCCGGTCAAGTGTTGGACTGCGGATCATAATATCGTTATGATTCCCACAATATGCAAATATTATTATTATTGAATATAATATTTTTTTTCACCTCACGGGCTCGGGAAAGGAGGTTTTGTCATTCTATTTCTGAGTGAAAAATCACATTTTACGGCCTAGCGTGGTTAAGTACTTTTTTTTAATTTTAAACATAAAAATATATCCTAATGCGTTCCGAATTGTACTATTGACTTCTTGTGTTACATTTTATTCTTATTTTAAAATTTAGAAATAAATTTTAAATAACTTTGAATGAACTATAATACTCCTAACTTGGTATTTGAGTTTTTTAATGTAATTAAAAACAACGAGAATAAGGTATGTTTAAATTAAACTTTTTGTTCTAACCACCAAGACTGAAAGAGTTGAAAGAATTTTTACAGGAAGTTGACCGCGGAAACAACCTAAAAACTTTTCTCGCTGTTGTGAGGTGAAACTTGTGTGTTGCACTCGGCAGAAAAGTTTTTAGCGTCTCGTACCTTTGAAACCTTCGCTACGCTCAGGATTGAATCTATGAACCATTCGCAATGCTCGTGGTTCAATCCTAGAATCCTTCGCTTGCTCAGGTTTCAATAGAGGTAACTCGCCGCTAAAATCAAACTTGCCAGCCTTGCATAACAAATAACTTTCATTGGTCCGGGTATTTCTTATGTACAAGTAGTTAAGTATAAAAAAACGTTATTATCCACAGTAAGTTTTGCTTGGTTTAAGGCTAGCTAGATGATTATGTGTTAATTAAAATGTTTCAAATATTAATTTTATTTATTTACTCTGAAGAATAAAATTCCTCCATCCTAATATTAAAAATGCGAAAGTACAGTCGCGATACTTGTCGGTCAACCACTTGAGGTAATCCTCGAAGTGCACCTATGTTCAAATTTTTCATAGTGATGGGTACTAACTGAAAATAACGTATTATGTAATTCACGTTACTATTTTTAAATTTGCAAAAAATATGAGTTAGTGGCATTGTATAAAAAAAAAACTACTGCACGTTTGCACTACGTTGGTGTATTTTAATAAAAAATCAAAATCACAAAAAGAACCAGGGCAGATAACCAACCAGGAGTTATTATACTTACATGAAAAGCTGCTGCCTTTAATTTCGATATCGATATTTTTCTTGCGAATATTCAGTTAAGTCCGTCATTACAAAGTATCTCGAGTGTAGATAAGCACATTTTTTTTTAATTATTTCATATCCATAGATATATCTCGATGGACAGGAACAACAAAATTTTACTTTGTACAACAAAATACAACAACATTTTATTTTACTTACGGAGAGTCATGGTACGAATTTGAAGAGTATTGAAATCAAAACGCAAACAAAACGTTCTTATGACATGATGGATTTTAAAAGATGACAGTAGGCCCCCAGCCTGTTCATTATCTAACTCTGTTGCTAACAGATTTTGATTGAAATTGATTAAAAGTACAGGTCCATTTCGGCTTTAGTAAGATAGTTGTCACTTTGATTTTTACTAAAGTAGCAATGTGACTGCACTCCTAATAAAACGTTGATAGAAACAAGTTACATAATCAGGGGGCGGGTCAGTCGTATAGGCTTACAATGTCAACCACTAATGACCGTTGAAGACATTTTGCGCGACAAGTGGACTACCGGCAACTTCCACGATTTTATAGTCTTACCTGCTGCCTTTAGTAAAATATTTATATGAATAGTATTATAGCTGATGACTCTACATGGAACTAAATATTAAATACCCTCATAATTCGATTAGCCATCGAATCTTAATCAGTTCAATGAGCTTCAATCGACAGATGAACATTATAGTTCTAACAGAGAGTCTCATTATCTACCTGCATTTACGTCAGAATATCAAAATCCAATAATCTTGCTCAAATACTCAAATTATTACAATCATACCAGACCAGCTTTCTAGATTCCCCGACCCTGTGTTCAAAGTTTAGAATTAAGTTACACGCTTCACTTGTTCAGGGAGAACATTTAAATAAACGGCACTGAGTGTGTTCAGAATTAATAATAATATGCGAATAGTTTCAGAAATTCACTACCTACTTTACTAGTTGAATGGTTTCGCGGAAATAGTTTGTGACCCGTAGAAAATTATCATTGTATGCTTTCATTTCAATTTTTCGAAGTGATTTACAAAGGTTTGTATGTACTTTATGTAATATCGTTATAATTAGTGGCTGTCGATGGTACAAAACCTAATTCCTCTCAAAAACGTCAAATATAGATTTGCAGAACTTGAACTCACAAATCTTTGAGATGCAATAGTTACAGATGAAACGGTGATCAAACAGACAAACAAAGAAACTAAAAACTTTAAATAATAAAAATATAAACTATAAACTTTAAGCTTTATTGTTTATTATTATATGAATTAAAACCCTCATATAGTGACAGTGATAAAACAAAAAATTGTGACAATTTGAGGGTGGCTAAAGAGCTCCAAGCCTGCCCGAACAGACGACGCCGCGCACCGCCAGTCTGCTTGTGACCACGGCTATTGCAGCTGAAGATCTCCAAGCCTGCCCGAACAGACGACGCCGCGCATGGCCAGTCTGCTTGTGACCACGGCTATTGCAACATAACCGAAACGTCAAGCTGTAAGTACATTACTGTACTACATAACAAATGTCGCGTTTTAGTTACGTTGTTTTAATTTATAGTGATAACACAGTCTATTTAACTTCTCTGTGGTGATAACATGAGTAATTTAGAAGAAAAAAAAAGAAAACTTCTATGACGTTTTTCTTGTTGCTGTTGTAAATACTTGATCTATTAATACTAATTTTTAATTAAATGAAAATGTTTTTGATTATTTTTCAATTTCAAATAGAACTTAAGTCTAGTAACAACTAAAATTACTATTTAGTTTTTCACATTTGTGAGTGAATGGTAATAAGATTCAAAACTAGAACATATGCCACAGGTCGCATGGCCCACTCACAGATAGTAGAGTTACCTATAAATTATGTTACTTTTATATAACTCTGTACTATTATACCGTTCAACCATATCCGCCCAAACGGCCCATGGGTAGCCAGCTACCCAAATCGAAAATGCCCTAAAACGGCCATGGGTAGTTTAACTACCCAAACGATCTTGCGTTCGTAAAAGCTTCAATCAAGTGGTGTCAAATTACAAAAAAAAGTGCAGTTCGAGTGTTTCACTCACTTTTTTTTTTACATGATTTTGTTTACGTTTTATTTATATTGGTCTAGAATATAATCATAATGACTTTAAAAGTATAAAAAACATAGGTTATTATCGCTGAAAATTTTAAAATATAAGTATTTTTATTACCCAAGGTGTCAAATTTCACTCACAAATTTTTCTTTCTCTTTAGTGCTGATTAAGAAAAAAAGAACATTCAAAACAATAATGCGATAAAACTTCATATTGCTGATGTTGAGTTCATTTAATTACATTATACAGCGAACCCTAGCGAAGTCACAAACAAAGAAGTTTATCATACTTCATTAGGAATAACAAAGACCAGGGGGCCTACTGCCAATCTGCCATCTCTTAGCGCAGTATTGTTTCAATCTTACCATGCTATTTCGTACTACGAACCTCTTAAAATAAGCTTGTTTTTCACGGAAATTTTGTGACGTCTTCCTCAATCATCGCCTTCGAAGTGTAAAGTGTGTTAAAACTTGACAATTACAATAAAAAGAAAACGCAAACAAAACGTTCTTATGACATTCTTATAACGTTCTTATGACGTTCTTATGATGGTTTTTAATGGTAGGCCCGCAGGATATCTCTGAAAGGACAATCTCCTATTTACAAAAGAATTTTATTGAGAAAAGCAAAATTAATTCAAGGGAAACTAAAACGTTAGTACCCCATTAACAATGCTGCAAAGTTATGCAGAGGCAAAGTACATAAATGTCAGCTTTATAGTTGTACAATAAAGTTGTTATTGGTGTAAACTTGCGCCTGTTTTAAAGCCATTATATTCGTTGGCCGTTTATTGACGAAAATAAATTGTCATTTTCTGAATATAACGGCGTCAGTTTAATGGATTTTTGTTACATATTTACGTTATTTTTTATATTAAACACGGAAACTCTTCTTTTTATTAAACTAAAGCGTTTTTTCAATAACTTTTCTGGATTTTTACGATACCAAAGGCTTCTAAGAGGGGGTGGATTCAGTAAAGATATGCCGATAAAATTATCTTCAATGCGAAATCCTTATCATGGCAAAAAGTTTTCTCCTTATTTCAGCCGTTGGTTTGAAGACCATTTTCAAGGATTCGCTTTCAATCGTGTAATTCAAAGTTAATTTTCCATACTTTTTTGTCTGTTTCGTATAAAAGTTAATCGAAATAAATCATCTAATGAATACTGGCTCGTTAAAAAGAGACAAACGAAATAAACTGTTATAATAATAATAACTGTAATTAATAATAACCAACTTCAAAAGAAAAAAACGGAACCATTATAGATTTGATTTCCGTCTATCCATCCGTCCGTTTCCGTTTATCTCGGGAACGCGTGGTATCGAGTTGATAATAAAACCATATATATTTAGCTCACCAGTCCGTTGAAACTGTAAAAATATTAGGACCGTTTATGTCTAAAAAAACGTTTATTTCGACACTCAAATATAAAAAATAATATCGTCTTTTAATACAAGTACAGGAAAAAATTGAAAATTATACATTTGTATTTAAATCCCGAAATTCAGTTCCTAAACTAGTTTTGTAAAAAATCTAAAAAAAAACTGCGAGACTCGATTCCTGAACTATTTATAATATAATAATAGGTACCTAGGTACTGTATCCAGTATTCTAAGCGAGCCCAGCATAACCGTTTGGTATGCGTAAATGCATACCCCTCACTCAAAACAAAAAAAAAAAGTTCTGTACCTACAAATTTGTGCGGATACCTCGGTGGGCGAGTCAGACTCGCAATGGTCCGATTTTTTAGTTTTAGTTCTAAAGATACTAGCTGTGCCCGCAACTTCGTTCGCGCGAGAACCGGAACATCGTTTGCATCCTTCCCGACTACATTATTGATAAGGCGGTCTTTTCAACCAACTTCAAAAAAGGAAGAGGCTATCGCCTATATACTTTACTTTTTGAAGAATAGGACATCCTTAACAGTGACGAAACTGGTTGCTAGATGATTTTTAGTTCTTAGTATTAGATTTTAGTTTCAGCCGGCCAACCGTCGCTAGTGGACGATATTTCGTACAAAACATAGGCAGGCGTATTTTTGGGTTGCGTTGCGGCTCGACCCAGCCCGTCTGGTGGACGCTAGAAGGCGTTATCAAAGAGTTAAGTCTGGCATGCTGTTGACTGTACATCGTTTTGAGTGCCATGCGCTTAACCAATTACCATTCTAACCGCATCCCTTATCTAACGTGCACTATCAGCGGTTATCGTGGGATTAGATAAGA
Organism: Chrysoteuchia culmella; assembly: GCA_910589605.1. Taxonomy (NCBI): domain Eukaryota; kingdom Metazoa; phylum Arthropoda; class Insecta; order Lepidoptera; family Crambidae; genus Chrysoteuchia; species Chrysoteuchia culmella. The sequence goes on along the minus strand of OU342657.1, from coordinate 12,023,844 downwards.
TTATCCCTAAGCTAGCCTTAGCATAATTACATTAAAATGATATTTGAAGCCAGAATTAACTAACTTTACTAATGTCACATTAATTAACCTTGTAATTTAGTCACCTTTTATTTAGCAACTTTGATATAATGATTTCCATGTTAATGAGTTACAGAGGTATAATGTGTGTATCAGACATCTTACCAATACATGAATATTTTTTATATATTTTATCTTCGTGTTACTATTATATTATTTGATCGTGGTACTCTCGCAATTGCTTTTCACTTTAAAGAGTATTGTATATTGGGCTCTCTTTTCCGAGTTTAAACAGAATTTTATCAATTTCTGGTAATGATCTATTAAGTTTTGTTATTTCGCTGTTAAGACTTTTATTGCTGCATTTTTCCAATGGCCGTTTTGATTCGTATAAGTTATGATTTTGTAATTTTTGCATTTTTCAATGCTATTTTTATACTTATGGTAAATTTTAAATAGAAAAATATTGGAAAAAATTAACTCGGCCACAAGTGAATTCTCAGACGGGAATCGAACCGGAGAGCATTGGACCGGATTTCCAAAGGTCGCGGGTTCGATTCCCGTCTGAGAATTCACTTGTGGCCGAGTTATTTTTTTCCAATATTTTTCGTATAAGGTATTTAATGTCAAAGCAAAGTACGTTCTCTTTATATGGAAGGCCAGTGCCCCAACAACCATGTCAAAATGGCTTATGGCTATGAACAGTACGAGCCAAATAGGAGACATGCTTTAAACAAAAATATTTTACAAGTGAAAAATCAGTGTTATGAAACACACTAACCGTTAAATGCACTTCTCGAATAGTAAAAATAGGGACAGGAATTTGTCAACTCGCTGGAATTTCTCCCTAGAGAACGTTTCATCTTTGGAGATTCCGACTGACTTAGTTTAAGGCGTATGAGATTTATGTTGCATTTTATATGGGAAAATTTGCCTTCAGATTTATTTATCGTTGCAGTCTGGTTGCATTTTTTTCAAGCAAACATTTCTCTTAATATTGCATGTCATTGCAATATTAAAAACTACGCATTTCAGAGACCTCCATCTATTAATTATATTTATTTATTTTAGGTCAGTTTACAAGATTCACATACATACATAATAAATAAATCGCATGATCGGATACAAAAAATACTTAGTGTGACTTTAGTTGCAAACTGTCACGGCAAGTTAGGATTACAAAAAGCAGTTCAGAGCGACATGAGACTAGTTGCTTTTTTCTAGTATATTTTCTTGTTTAATATTTATCAGTTCATGAAAATTAAAAACTTTTTAAAAAAACACTTGTGTAAGTTACTTAGGAAACATTCTCTTGAACTTAGAGAATCTGGAGTTGATATCTAATACAGAATCTCGCAAAAGCCTTCTGCGTAGAGGCCTTTGGTTTGATTTACGCACAAAATATGTATGTGTATAAATGCGTTAATTATACTTGGTTTAGATGTTACTTAAGGCGTTAATTATTTTTACAAAACAATGCGTATAAATATTATCACCATTAGCCATTATGAATGTTCATACTGCTGGGGTACTGGCCTTCTTTATGGATGGATAAAGATAAAGGGACATGACTCACCACATGGGGTGAATAAGCATGCTTATTCGTTTTTAACCGACTTCAAAAAAGGTTATCAAGTCGACTGTATATTTTTTTTTTTTTATGTATGTTCCAACATAACCAGTTGTTAACAGTTTTTTAAAATTCTTTTTTTATCTGGAAGAAAATGGTTTATGTGTGGTCCCATATAATATTTACGAAGATCTGGCTAGTAGTTTTTTCATAATCCTGAAAAATATCAATCACCTTTTGGCAAGTAGTCGTATACCTAGATGACATCATTGTTGTGTATGGGCTGATTTTTAGTGTAAGTAACGGCACATAATGTAACAAAAAAATCTGAAATAAAAACATTTTATAAAAAAAATCCATCCATTAAGAACCATCCATCCAGTACCCTAGCAGTGTGAACATTCAAAATGGCTAACCAAAAAGATCAGTCACGAACTTTGAATAGGTTCAAAGGTTCGCGACTGATCTTTTTGGTGATTGTAAGTTTCAACTAACAATATTAAAATACCATATTCAAATAACATTTCATATCTAGGTATCAAAAAGTTATTGTTCGAATTTCGAAACTCTAATTTAGGGATTAAAAATCTATTTTGGTTCACGTTTAAGAAGAAAAAGATGTGATAAAACATTTTAAAAACACAGTCTTGAATGAGTGCATAAATATTTCAAAAGTGCAGCCTCATTCAGCTGTGTCTCGAATTAAAAACGACCAAACGATTACTGTTCACTTCTCCCAGCGGAACGCTACGTCACGGCGCGCCAGCCACAGCGAACCTAAGCCATGAGATCCGATTTTCTGCCCAAGAACTTGAAGAGATTAAGGTCTGAAAGTGCTACAGCCAGATTAGTTGTAAAAGCGACAAATAGAATGAAGTTATATCATCGAACGGCTTTTGTTATCTTTACATTAACACTTAAAATGAATTATTATATTATGTTAACTGCTATAAGCACGTATTAATGATAAAGAAGTTACGTCATCGGTTCGTAAAGCTCTGAAGAGAAGTCATGTAGATTTTGGTAAAGCTCTACGGCAGAAGTTATTGTAAAGAGGAGAACCGGTAAAGCGGTCAATATTAATAAAAAAAATGTAACTTTACACTTTTTATAGTGCCCAAAATCAATAATAAGGTCAGTTGGCACTATAAAAAAGGTAAAGTTACATTTTCAAAATTAATATTACTTAACACCAGAGTACACGTACCCCTTTTTTACATGATTGCTCACGCGCTCTACTATAGAAGACCAGTATATTAGTTATAAAATATTTTAACATGGACATCTATTGAAATTAATGGTATTACTCGTAGGTTATTTTTATTGTTTTAGTATTTTCAGTAGAATATCTCTGTAATAAATGAACAATCCTGAAATAAGACTTATTTACCTAAAATTAGCAAAAAAATGTGATTGCGACATCAACATTAATAAAAAAGTGACAATCGATTCATTCAAGTATATTTCTTTAGATTTTTAATATTGGGGCTATTAAGCAGCTTAATAATGAAGTATTGGCTAGGTATTGCCAAATTTACTTCATACTTGCCTTCAAACAATATTTACACCTTTTTTGTGTGACATCTGTGGTCGCGCATATTACTGTAGTAGGTCCAGAGTTTTAGTGTTATATTGCAGCGACAGGTACAATCCTAAGAGGATATGTTGATACTTATTTGTCGGACTATTTCATAGACTAGGCTTACCTGGCTACACATCTTGATTGCGTGATAATCTATAAAGTTACAAATAATTTTATGACCGCGCTTTTTCTACTATAGTAGAACGCGCGTGAACTCTAGTGTAAGAGGTCGCGTCTACTGTACAATTTACGCCTGAAGGAATGTATTTTGATAAAAGTGTGTACAGATATACAAATTGAGGACATTGACTACATTTTGTAAATATAAATTTCAAAGTGATTGAAATAAGGCATGAAAGCTCGGTAAGGAGGTCATCCAAATATAATGTATTCATGCGAAGTCGTCAACTGCCAATAATATGAAAGAATACTACGGAATCGTAATTTGAAAAATTGCTAATATTAAGAATCTTAGATCAAAGCTTTCGTTTTCAAATCAAATAGGCAAATTGAAATGATTTTTCATGTCCTCATTTAATTTACGACACAAGGTTATTAAGTCTAAATAATTTCAATTTCTTATTACTTACTAGTAGCCGCCCGCAGTTTCACTTGCGTTGCGTGGCTCTCTTTCCCGTGGAAATATGAAAAAATCCTTTCTTAGTGCTCGCAAGAAGTGTCCTGTGTGCAAAATTACATCTTAATCGGTTCAGCTGTTTGGGCTGTGCGTTGTCTGTCGGTCAGTGGTGGTATTGTTTTATTAGTATAAAGACTGGCCATAAGCGGACATATGATTTAGCAGAAGTGTCAGGGATCTTTTGCGTACAATACTTGTAATATACTGACGGCTTTGATACAAAGGTGTAAACAAGCAAAATTATTTTGTCTACCCTTTTTCGAAGTTTTGCTTTGTTGGTCTTCGTATTATGAGAAAAACTTTTAAGTGCTTACCTCAAGGGGAACGAAGATACGTTTTAAAGAGAAAAGAAGGCGTAACTGAGAAAGGATGGACGGAACTTTGACGTCTTAAGTACCTTACTTGCCTACTTACACGTAACTTTGTCTAGATGTGACGATTCTATTCAGAAGTCGTTCTCTAGATCTTTAATGCTTTTTCATTCATTGGAATGGTGAGAGAAAAGGTGATAACGTTATTTTTTTCTTTTAAACGTTAATGGAGAAGAAAACGGTTCTTAGTCTAGAAGCTACCTTAGTTTTATTTTCTTTGATAGCTTTCATGATTTGATCTTATTTTATTATTTACGAAATATTATTTTTATTTAATTTAAAGCTTTAACGCGACAGTGCCTTTAGTTTAGAGCTATATTGCAGAAGTAAAACACGTCATTAGAAATTCTATTACATAAAAAGCTTAAAAACCATTAAAAGCTGTCCTATGTGACTTTTTTTTACTCTCAAGATTGAAATAATATAACTAAACAGGTTTCTTAACTGAATAACCCTAATATTAAGAAGATATTGTTTTCAACAAGACCACAAGTAAGAAAAGCGATGGAAAGACCATCTATTTTTGTTAAGCTTTGCTCTTTGTTTAGCCTTAGCAAACCAATAAAACGGAAACCGTATCATCCTAATCCTAATTGTTTTTTACTCAATCACGCTAAAACTAGCACCGTGGTCTAGGGGTACAACCACCGGTATCAAACCCAGGGGTCCCGGGTTCGATTCCCAGCGGGGGTACATATTGTATTCGGTTTGGTTGGTGGTAGGACTTGTTGTAAGTTCGCCTGGCTAGCTACCCATCTTATCTAAGTCTGACGCCATAACAACAATGTTTTCAGCATTGTTGTGTTCCGGCAGTTAAAGATAAGATAGCCAGTTCCTCAGTGATTAAGGATTCCGGGAGAGGCTCGCTTCCATCTTCAGCCTTATCAATACTTAACATCAGGTATGATGAAGGCTAAGAGGCTCCCCGTACTTCATAAAAAATAAATAAAATAAAAAAAACGGCTGGACGTATTTGAATGAAAATTGGCATACAAATACATGCCGGGAGAAGCGCGCTTCCATCTTCAGCCTTATCAATACGTCTTAACATCAGGTATGATGAAGGCTAAGAGTCAGCCTGTTGTTCGTAAAAAAATAGTTTGTAGCCCGTATTAAAACATTGAACCTATCCCGATGTTCCAACGGGAATCACGTGGGTGAAACCGTGGGCGGCTAGTAGTAACATGTATGAGTAAGCATATACTTAATATCGTCGTATCTGTACTAATATTATAAAGCTGAAGAGTTTGTTTGTTTGAACGCGCTAATCTCAGGAACTACTGGACCGATTTAGAAAATTCTTAGACCATTAGAAAGCTACATTTCTCCCGAGTGACATAGGCTATATTTTATCCCGATATTCCCAAGGGAACAGGCACCACGCGGGTAAAACCACGAGGATCCGCTAGTAAGAAATAAAAATGCCACAAATAGAGAAATCCATAATGCCATTTGGTTCCGTGTTTAAAGTTTTGCACAAACATTTCATCAAACAAAATAATGTTATAAGCAGTTTGTAAGAATAAAAATAAGAACGTTGCATTTTCTATTCCAGTTCTCGTCTTATTCCGAGTAAAAGGTTCTACCTCCTTAATTATGTAGTAGCCCAAGTTTAGTTTTATTGCCTGACTTCACTAGAGGCTCGTGACAACCGCTTAAAAGAACGATTCATTTAAAAATTAAGATCCCAAAACTTAATCTAAGTTGGAAAGTGGATCATACTTTATTATTATTGCTATGTTGGAAAAAAACTGTCACTACTTGTGGAACTCATTTTTCACAATTAATGCACTGCAAATATCACAAAACACTGATTACTCCAATAAAGTCCAATACAAGGGTAATACGTAGTACGCGCGTTTTCTTTTTTTTTTCTTTTTTTTGTGGCGCTGTACGCGCCGGTCACCTTATAATCGGCCAGTGACTGGCTGTTATGTTAAATGAAGAGCAGAGCCTTCTGATACAAGTAATTTTATGCTTAAAAGGAGACTCTGGCCACTAGCTATGTAAAATGATATTTGAACGTAAATTATTATTTTTTTTGAGTAACTTTTTCATACAATATTTTCGTGCGATCTCTTTGGTCACGGAGCACTAAGGAACGATGTTAATGTTCGAAATTAAAATCTCATTACTGCCCCGTGAAAAAGTCTCTTGGAGAAAAGACTTACTTTGCTCGCACTTATAGGGGCACTTAATCAATCAGCATTCTTCGAATAAAAATAAATTATAGCCACTTGCTCATAAAGTGGCTATAATGTCACTGCAATTAGGCACATAATGACACCTATAATCAAACTGTGACTTTTGCATCACTATTACTCACAAGTGAGTTAAAGATTTTTTTTATTTTATTGGTTGAGTTCACAGACAAGCTGCTTTGTTCTTTAAAAAGTTTCGATACCAAAAAGATCGTGTTCAATAGTACAAATAAATTAATATATCTATTGCTTGCTTATTTTTATGCACTTCGTATTTAAATAGATACTCGTAATTTCAACTTGTAAGTACGTGTTTAATAAACAAAACTTTCACTCAAATATCTGTAAAAACTTTAAACTCCCCATTTTGTATGTGTATATTCCCCTATCCGCAACAAACCAAAAAAAGAAACCTCATTATTTTAGTCTATGGCCGTTGATGCGCGCGCATAGGAAAACTAACTAATTTTTAACGCCATTGCGAAAAAAAATTCACTACTTACTCGTTTTCACTGTTGCAATTATAGTTATTTATTAATTAGAATGTCTACAAGTACTAGTTATGAAGAAAATTATTTATGTTGTACACCGCCCGATATAAGATATAAAGCCCTTAACGTTATGGAAAGTTTACTACCGGAAAAATTCTAAGGAAAAATATCTATTAACTTACCAAAATTTCATATAATGGCAAAACAACAAGAATACGCAGTCTTTTCAGAAAATACGTGTGTGTGTGTGTGTGAAATAACAATACAAAATTAAAGTGTTTCAGTAAATAATCTATTTGATGAGACCGCTATGCAATCAAAAACAGTTAATTTTTAAGTTTATGATTTTACTAACTGCAAATTCACTAATTGTTTCTCGAAATAAACTTTTTGTATCTATAAAAAATGATTTTTTATTATTATTTTCTTCACAAGTGTGTTGAAAAACGTCGTATGATACACGTGTGTATTGATGATTACCGTCCTCGGCTCTCTTAAGACCTCAATGGCGCCTCAGCGGTAATCACCAACATTAGACACTTGTACCATAAATACCATAATGTACTTTTTATTATTTTTCCAGCTTAAATAGAACAAAAATAAGCTGTTACAGCACATTATAAGTATGAAAAAGATGACTGAAAAATAATACTTTTTTTTTATAAAAAAAATATCTTTAAATAATACAAAGAAAAAAATATCTATCTTTACTTGTGTTTTGAATATCCTGAATGGCAGAAAAATGTGTACCTACATAAACGCAAAAATGTCAAGAAGAATAAATAAATGAAATATTTGCGTACAACACACCATTTATCTATCCACGTTAAGTTCCATGAAGAATTTGTGTTATGGATACTAGATAACGGTTAAACATACCTACTTATAAACTTTTTTGTAAATACATACTTTAATATACATATTAAACACCAGACCAAGAGCAATAGACATGTTCATGTACACAAACATTTGTCTTTTCCGGGGATTGAACCCGGGACCTCAGGCACAGAAGGTGGGGTTAGTACCCCAGCGCCAAACAGGTCATCAAAGAAGAATCAGTTGATCATAGTTAATTTTTTGGGAAGCTTTATTAATTAAAAACTTATGAACTGCCGATACTTCACTACCCTCCAATTGGAATCCCAATCGAGAAAACTTCCATTATCTCTCATAATTTTCGTTTAATGCACAAAACATGTTGCAATTATTATTCGAGCACATCCATTCAGTAAATTCAGTTAACTGGAAAATATTGCAATTTATATTTTTACTCATTCCACATTAATATATTACGTTTAAACTGTAATTACTTCGTATTAACCTTCGGTCTAAAAATGTAAAAACGTTGTTACATTTTTGTCTGTCGAAATATAGTTGCTGGACAGGTCTTAGCTTCTAGGCTATTTGAATGGCAATAAAGCGCTAAACTATACCAAAAAAGTAAAAACTATAATTTTTGTTTAACTATACCTTTTTTGACGCGATAGTGATTTTACAAATCATTTGTAAAGTTTCAAAACACGATTTTATGTTTTTGCCTCCATACTTTACTTTTCGAAGAGACCCTTTAAAAAAAAGTATAATCTAATATTACTCAAATACTATTGGAAACTGGTTTAAATTGTAGACACCAACAACATTATTTTAGAACCGTGGAGTTTCGTTTTCTATTTAATCGCTATAGTTATTTACTATCAAATGATTTCGAATTTTTGCCTAATCTGCAAAATCAGTCCCCTCCTGCGAAGTCAAAAGTCAAAGTCAAAATATTTATGTTTTTATCCAAATAGACTTTTGTTAAGTGCTTTCGAATCGTCAATTTTTTTCCTTAACAGCTTCAGGACATTTTTAATGACAAAAAAATGGCCGCAAGAAACATATCAGCTTTAGCAAAAACAACAACATTTACAAAGAAAAATGTTGTTGCCAAACACAAATCTACAGTCTTGAAATATAAATATAAGAGGAACATTTTCTCATACTCAGCTATTAAAATATTTTCCTTTTAGACATTTACAGCAGTTATGTTTTAAGTTAGTATCACATCCATGCATTATGGTCTTTTAAATAATCATCTACCTAGTGATATCCTTTGCGTCCTTTAAACATGTTTTTTTATTTAGCGCACGCGCACTTCGTTTTCTCATTGCTATCTCGCTTCAGTCGTATAACGCCTTAACGACATGATCATTGCATCTGACAGTTGATAACTATTAACAAACTGTTTAGAGCAACGGGACTCAAACACGGCATTTATTATTTATTTTCGGCTGTGTTGCTACAGTCGTCACAAGCAGACTGGTGGTGCGCGGCGTCGTCTGTTCGGGCGGGCTTGAAGATCTGCCACGGAGGTCAGCAGGAAGTAGAACAATATATAACACATTTAAATTCTATCCACACTAAAGTAAAGTTCACATATGAGATGGGAAATAACAGAGCCTTGGCTTTCCTTGAACTTATGTAATTTGTAATAAATGTCGCGTTTGAGTCCCGTTGCTCTAAACTATTAGTATAAAGGAACGCGAAGGTTTAAAATCCTAATGTACATCGTAAGAAAACGACAGAAAAACTGCTTTTTAAGGTACCACCCGAACCAATTAGGCATTGCCACAGACACATATGCAAAAAAACACATGAAAAACTCTTTTATTGGAACTATTTCTCTACTACGCCCGCCATCGCCATCTGACTTTGGAAAACAATTGATGGCGTAGATTTTCAAAAGCTTAACTAAAACTAAACTTGAGCTGTTACGACAAAGTACGAGTATAAAACAAAATTATTACAAATAATTCTTACTGTCAGTCAGAATTATTTAGCAGAGTATGAAATCAAATTAAAAGCATTTAACAAATGAATACACACAACTTTTACTAGATCTAGAAGTTAGTAAAAATAACTTATTAAAAACTTAAGCAACATAGTTTAATAATTATTAACGCACCAAAGCACCTTATTTCTAATGTCTGAGCATTTAATCTAGTTTCGAAGTTATCGAAGCCTTAATGCATTACAACATTTATGTTTCAAAATTCAAAGGGCTTTAATTCAAAACAAAGAGCGTAGGAAAGTTTTTGAAGTGACTGAAGTATAAAAGATCGATTACACGTATCCATTAGGTTATTGATTTGGGGATCCGATAGTGATTAGGACTAAACGATCACGGTGAAATTATCACAGTTGGCCGAATGTTTATTGATCCTAATGGATCGGTCTTTTATTTGATAAAACGTGCCGTAATAGTGCACCTTGTAATTGAATGGGATGATATGAAAAGGTGGAAAATTTTATTAAGAGCTCCAGTAGAGTTTAGTTTGGGAAACATGCTTTCAAAAATTAATAAGGTTAAAGTACTTATTAACTAAATGAAAAACCTATTAAAGTTATACTATTTGTGATATAAACTTTTCTTTAAATCTATTAGGTACATTTTGAAACGTTTTAAAATAGTGTTTAATGAATAACTTTTTGATAAATAAAACGGCTTCAATAAGTAATAGTACTTTATTGCAAAGGCCGTGAAATAGGCAATTGCAGGTCGACTATGAGTTTGAAGGCCGAGCCGTAGGCGAGGACTTCACTAATACGAGACAGGCAATTGCCATTTCCGCCGAGGCATATATAGTGCTTTTCTCAAAAGAATGAAAAAAAATAAAACATACTTTTTATATTAAACATTTAATAATTACTAAAAGAAAATCAAATTCATTGCAGGAGCGTCTTTTTGAATTTGGAACATTACAGCGCTCCAGCAATGTTGTATGAAACGGCGTGCTGGAGTGTTAAATACTCTTTGTAATGTTCCAAATTAAAAAAACGCTCCTGCAATGAATTTGATTTTCTTTGTCCGTAAATTCGATACTTCGCGTGTTCTTTTTTCGAAAATACTGACAACATTTCCATGCATGTTTGAGAAAAAGCATTGTTTGGTAAAATTATTACAAAATTAATTGGTAAATCTAGGTTGGAACTGTGAATAGGCAAAGCAAGTAAAATTTAAATACTGGGGCGGTGTTCGAGCCCGTTACGAGTTCATAAAAAGTTCACAATACATTGGTACGATTTTTGGTTTATAGATGGCGTTGTGCCTTTCTAGCACACGCTTTAGAGATTGTTTTTGTTTTGTGTAAGTGCTTTAGTATTTTAGATGTATTATCTCCCAAAACTCCAATCTATATACTTAATTCAGGTTCGCAAAATTTGTGACGACTCGATAGGGACTTTGGCGCGTAGTACGCGGCCGAGTAAGGTATCAAATTAAAGGTACTCGAGTCTATTTGTTCCGAAAACTATTAAATACACAAAATGTTAAACGTGATGATCACAAACTGCAATTAAAAAGTGTCATTATTTTCTCATAATTTGGAATTTTTCGTCGATCGACGAACCCGAGTATTGGGTTGTAACCGCCCTAGTAGAGATTATTATGAGATACCAATTTGAGAAAGGAATAAAGTTTATTCCTTTCAAGTTTGATCTAAGTTTGATCAAGATTGATATAAGGGGTTTATTCAATAAACCCCTTAGATCAATCAAACTCATCAAACTACATTTCATTTTATTGTAGCAGTCCATCCAGTTCAACCTATGTCAATAAACATGCGGGTTCATTAGATGTTACCTGTTTTGTTTTGAATGAATTGCAATCTTGTTTTTGAAGTGAAAACTTCTTTAGCGGCGTTGAGCACTTTTTCTGTAATGGGTATAAAATCTTAAACTCGCGTCAGGACACGTGACCTGATCGAAAAAGCGTAGGACGGATGGAGAATGTTGAGGTGACAGGTTGACTATGGTCTCGGTTGCTTAGCGACAGACTGTTGATAATGTCTTTTACTTGTCTCTTGTTTTATTGACAATATATATTTTTCGATTCTCTATAATAACTAATGTTTTTTTATATCTTATTACCTAACTTAACGTTCACTTTAATATGGTTTGTCATGTTTGTGTACGATAGCGCAATAAATGAATATTGTATTCTACCACATAAATGATAGTACTTTTATACTGATAAAGCAATTGGTGCAAAATTATTCCCTAACCATTCCAAAATATCAAACATGCTCAACGTTAATAATCAAGTTTTCACTTCTGCCGGCACTCCCGGAGTGCAACCCGTCTTTTTTTTTCTACAGGCAATACAGGCATATAATATGAATCGAACACCATAAAAAGAGGTTCGTTAAAACTCATATTACAAAACTCATATTATGGTCGTACTCCGAAAATAAAATGTATTTATGAAGTAAACATAAATTACTAAATTCGATTTTATTAGCGTGTTTGCCAAAATTAATTTGGTTAGCCTTCTAACTTAATCACTCTTAACAACAAATAACATTTCTGAACGAATTATTTGATACTCAGTCTACGTCTGACTTTCACTGAACAAATTGTCGCTATTCATAAAACGTCGAGACAAACTCGTCATCCGAATATTGCCTAAAATTGTTTTTACTTTTCTCCTTAATAGCTGTTTTTGTAACTGAAGGCAATAAATTCATTTTGATGTCAGTTTGTTTTCAATTTATTTAATTCTGCGGTGTTGTAAGTGGTAAAAAAAATTGAAAAATAATAGAGTATAAACAATCTTCTGTAACAGTGTTAATAATAATGGCTTTTAAAAATTTAATTTAATAATTTAATTTAACAAATAAAAAACATTCACCGTTGTAATAACAAGCAACTATCGAGTTTGTAAGTTATTATGATTTTAGTATTTTGATTTTTACATTTTTTCAAGCTTAACAGGATTAGGTTTTTGAAGCTATTGCCATTATGAACATTATATTAGTACCTATGTATGTAATGTACAATGATATATTTTACTAGAGCCAAATGTTAGTACAATTTTTAATAGAAAGAAGGAGGTCACAGTATGAAGACCGCTCGTATAATTGTTCACTGAATCAATTTTCTTTACGAGACAGTGGATAGAATATAAAATATTCTTGGTTCAATAATTATAATACGCAAAAAATGAATAACTAGCGGCCTACCGCGGTTTTATCCGTGTGGTTCCCGTTGGAGTGTTGGCATAAAAAGTAGCCTATGTAGCCACTACTTGTAATCTTTAGATACTCGTCCAAGTCCGTTTAGGCGTGAAAGAGGAACAAACAAACTTACACACCTTCGCATTTATAACATTAGTAAGATATTATGATTTTTTTTGCATAAAAATAAGAACAAACTGAAGCGATCACTAACTGTGTATGTGTAAGAACTATAAAAAGTATTTATAAAAGGAAATGTGTCAAGAAAAATAGGAAAATATATTATTTTTAAGTTTATTTGAATTGCATTTGGAAATTATTATCAGACGCAACGGTGACAAATGGTGATATCTGTGTCAACGTCACTTCTTTAGAGTTGAATTTTATAATATTTATATACCTAGGGACGGAGAAGTGTTCTTCGATACAGTCGCTGGGTTCAATTATTGCTTCAAAAAGTTTTTAAGGCCAGTTACCACAGATAATAATAGTAGAAAACGAAAAAAAAATAGCTTTACGTTATCTCACAAACTTGTTATTTTGTTGTTGCAAGAATCCTAGAGCTCAAAAATACCTCATTGCATTTCTGGGAAAAACATATCTAAAATGTTTCCCATTTTTAGGAAAAGGCTTATTAACAATTAAAAACACAATGTTTCCCAACACAACAATCTTAAGAAGTTTAACATTAATTTTATTTCCGCTAAACCGTATCATACGAGCATTCCTTATTAGGATGTGTGCACACGGGCAAATTGCGCTTTAAAATTAATGTGGCTGCTCTCAAATTTAATGGTACCGTTCAACTTTACTTTTATATTTAAAATTGTGGAGCATGAAAAGCATGAAAGTACTTCGCGTGAGGATCGGCTGTTATGCCGTATTATGTTTATTGCACGTTGCAAAGTGGGACTCCAGCTTTTAGGCTTTTTTTAGGAATTATAAAGTTGCGGTTTATACTCACACTTAATAATTTTAAAATTGGCAACGATCCTCACGTATCTCTTTGAAAAATTTACTTGCAGTGTTTTATGAAAAACCTAGTGGTTTTGTTCCCATGGGGATATCGAGAATATATGTATCCTATGTTTCAATCCAGGCTATAAACTATATATGTGCTAAATTTAATTCAAATCCGTTTTTTCCTCATTGAACAACAAACACCTGAACATCCAAACTTTCACATTTATATTATTAAATAATAGGAATAAAACCTTTTACGGATTATAAATTTTTAATTTTGCATTTTACAATGCTATTTTTATGTGTTTATTGTGTATTTTTATGTGTTAATCGATAGTCAAACATCTGTAAAGATGTTTCTTTCGAATGCGACGATATTTCTCTCATTGATGAAACGACGGTGGCCAACACCGTAGAAAATGTGAATATACTAGAGAATTCCAACGTGTTCTCATAGGTCTCTGTAGCATAATTGGTCAGATCATTGGGCCGGATTCACAAGGATGCGGGTTCGAGTCCCGTCAGGACGACATGAGACAAGTTGTTTGTTTCTAGTATATTTACTTGTTTAACAATTAACACATAAAAATAGCATTGTAAAATGCAAAATTAATAAGTTATAATTAGATGGCTGTTTCATCTTAATCGATGGTCGCACATTTGTAAAGATGGTTCTTTCGAATGCGAGGATATTTCTCTCATTGATGAAACGACGGTGGCCAATACCGTAGAAAAGGTAAATATACTAGAGAATTTCAAAGTGTTCTCATAGGTCTCTGTAGCATCCCCGGAAGAGCTCACCGAGGTAAGGAGGAGGGCGGAGGAAGAGATGGAGGCAGGCTGGGAACGCCAGCTGGAGACTCCTGTCGCGGGTGCCAGAACTGCCCGCTGCTCCGCGAATGGCGGCACAGGGGCCATGGAGTGCTTACCTACCGTCTTGTATAGGTACTTACCAGACATGGTTGTTTCGGTAAGTTCCTGCACCAGATTCAGCGAGAGGAGTCTCCGAAGTGCCACGAGTGCGACGCGGAGCTGGACACTGCGCAGCACACGCTCGAAGTGTGTCCTGCGTGGTCGGCTCAGCGTCGGGAGCTCGTGGCGGAGGTGGGAGGAGATCTCTCCCTACCCAGCATTGTAATATGCTGGGTAGCGACAGATCGTGGCAGGCGGCAGTCACCTTCTGCGAGGATGTTATCCTCCAGAAGGAGACAGCGGAAAGGACTCGCGAGCAGGATGCTCATACGGCCCGTATCCACCGCAGGCGGTTAAGGGGAAGGAGGCGACGTTATGATCACCTTATTCCCCTCTAGTGAAACCACGCTGGCGTTGGTGGGTATGCCACCGCCGGCATTGCACGGTTTCCACCGTCTGGGAAGATGGCCAAACTTGCTCGGCCATCTTCCAGCCGAGAGGGGGCCCGGGTGACCGGGCCGCTGCCGCCTGTCTTAGGGGTGATTGCGAACCCTACCCCCCGTGACCAATGGCGGCCAAGAGGGCAAGTACTAGGAGTTTGAGTTGGTAGTACCCAAGAGTCCAACATACGAATCGCCCCTGCACCTGGGGGCGAGCGATGCGTAAAAGCCATTATAAAAAAGAAGGTCTAATTGGTTAGTGCATTGGGCCGGATTCCCAAGGATACGGGTTCGAGTCCCGTCAGGGCGACATAAGATACTTGATATATTTGATATATTTACTTGTTTAAGAATTAACTTTTACGGGTTTTAGGCGCACGAGTTAAGATCAAATTTTCCGTGTTTTTAAGGTTTTTGGTTTTTCCGACGTATCGGCACCTTTTCAGCTGCCGTTCAATGAACAGTGCGCGCCAAAACTTAAGATGTGCGTAAATTAATAGAATTTAAACTGTAATATAGCTGCTATAATATTTAACTATGAGAAACATGTGAAAACGATCATATTTAAATTTAAAAAATTTACTTCAAAGACTAGGTAAAACGGTCGTAAGAACACTTTAGTGCGATGTCGTAACAATAATTGTTAGTACCTATAAAAGTACGGTTCTAACTTGCGCATATAAAAATACTAGGTAAGTTAAGAGGTACTTGTGGTTCAACTGTGCTACAATTACAAGGATTAAGAATTATTTCTTAAAATGAAATGATTTTATAAAATGAAAAATACTTGAATTAACATATACAAGGATTTGAGGCCTCATCGCGAAGTTGTTGTGGCGGCATATTAACCCTCGTAGTAAGGTCGTAAGTTCGTTCTTCATCTACGGCAAAAATTGATAATATGTTTTTTTGTATGTGGATTTTATCCTAATAACATTATAAATGTGAAAGTTTGTATGTCGTCTAACGTCGTCGTAAAACGTCTTAACGGATTTGAACAAAATTAGACACACACAAAATGTTTATAGTGTGGTTTGAAAAATTTGATAATTTCGGAACGGAAACACGCCGGCCACTAATTATCTATATTTGTGTAGAAGCGATCATTGTCTGATATTCATTTATTTAATAACTGGAAATCAGAATGTCAAGCCGACAAAAGACTTAACCTACATCTACTGACAAAAATGTTGCATAAAAATATATCGACAGAGATTAAGAACGATTTTATCCGTAAAATGTTTCCTGTCCGTGCACCTGGTGATCCTACAAGTTGCAGCCTGCTTTTATTCTGCTGTTTTGGCACGATATTCCGACTTTAGACAAAGAGCAATGTTATTTTTTACTGCTGATTTGAAAACATTCAATGCTTTCGTCCTTGGAAATAATAAAGTGTTGTTTGAGTTGAGGTTTTTGAGTGAAGGCAAACATGCTTTTGTTCACGAGTACGAGTGAAGCTTGGTATTTAAAGTACGCTGTTGTTAAAACGAGTATTTCCAACCAAAATGATGGGTTATTTCGTTTTTACCAACGATGGTACGGAGACGGTATATGCGTTTGGGGTGAGGAGTTGTTTGTTTGTGCAAACCAATGTTACCATTTATTTCCAAAACTATTAGTCCGATTTTGATGCGGTTTGCAGTGATGGGTTTAGGTTTGATTGGTGAATGTACTTAGATAAGTGTTACGGTGACAACTCACCAGGGGAGCTGCAGTAAACATTTGTTTGAGCAAAACTAAAACTACTAGTCCGATTTTGATGCGGTTTTCAGTAATAGGTTTTCTGTAGTACAATGTACATATACCTAATCTTTGAAATAAAAAGCGTAATGATTTTTTTTTTCAAAACCCGTAACCGTAATTGAAAATATAAATATATAAACCTCCGAATTAATAATCCGTCGGCGGCTGCCATTAAATGAACCATACTTTTGCAGTTTTATAGTAACGTGAATAATTAGATTTATTTATATTCATGCTAAAATGTATGATAGTAATGGCGGCCCCCGACGGATAATTAAGTCGGAGGTTTTTATATTATTTTATAATTTTTAAATACGTTTTAATCGTCGTGGGCTTTTTCAAAAATTTTAATTTTGCTTTTCATACTCTAAGATGTCAACGCAATATTAAACCTATAAATAATTTAAGAGAGTCAAACGAAGTCCAATAAAAAACGAAAAGAAAAACCTGCTACATACATTGATTTAGTAAGATGTGTTTCTTTATGAGCATTTTTTCAAATTTAGGTACCTATTTAACATTTGTAATAAATGTATTGAGTATAGATTTCAGTTTTCTGACTTCCGGCTTTTCTTACAGAAAGGTAAATTACACTTGGAAGTAATATTTTCAGGCTTCTGCTCGTCTTTGCAGCCTTCGGTTCAGTTCCTCACCACCAGCCATGTTTTAATATCCCCATTCTGGACAAAGAGCCCCATTTGAGAATAATCTTGAATATTCGTATTTTTAAAAGGGGTTTAAAGGGGGGTTTCAAAAAGAATAAGCGTCGAGGCAAAATCATAAAATTGCGTTTCTGGAACCTTACAAATCTAGATAAGGGTATGAAGAAATTTATATCTTATTATCAGACTTGTAACATATCTAACCGACCTATATTTTTATATCAAAAACTGCATACTTTTTCCGTAACTTAACATATGATAGATTAGATTAGATTACATTAGATAACACTTTATTTGCACACACAGAAACAGAAACATACATGGAAACAATAATACAATAAGTATTGCAGTTGCATCTTAATCGATCGTTAAACACATGAAAAGATGTTTCTTTCGAATGCAAGGATATTCCTAGCATTGATGTGACAACGCTGGCCTACAGCGTATTAAAAATATAAAAGAATTAGAGAATTTCGCCGGTGGTTCGCAAGTCTCGATAGCTCAGCGGTTAGAGCATTGGACCGGATTTCCAAAGGTCGCGGGTTCGATTTCCGTCTGAGAATTCACTTGTGGCCGAGTTAATTTTTTCCAATATTTTTCTATTTAAAATTTACCCTAAGTATAAAAATAGCATTGAAAAATGCAAAAATTACAAAATCATAAATAATACAATAACTTTGTAGAAAACTAAAAATATGTAGCATAATTCCGCAAGAAAAACTTACATGCAAGATGCACCGAGTGATTCGGTGCTGGTATTGCACGGTCTAACAACTCCTGTGAGGATGCTCCGTGTGTGGGCGAAACATGTGTAGAGTAGTCGGTGAAAGTGCAAGGTGTGTCACTGTTTTGCATCTGCATTTATTTGCGGGCGGGCGGGCGTTGCATCTTGCATGTAAGTTTTTCTTGCGGAATTATGCTACATATTTTCGTTTTCTACTAAGATATGGATTTCCGCAAAGTAACGCTTGATTCTATTAAATAATAATACGATAAGTTGAACAAAGGGGCGGCCTTATCGCTTAGCAGCGATCTCTTCCAGACAACCCTTTTTTGTTGAGACTGGTCGATGAGTCAAAAAGGGCAGTTTGTGTGCAAAAAATAATAAAGAAGATTAATGAACTATAATAAAATAAAATGAGCATAATAACTTCAAAGTAATGCATACATATATGCTTATTTTCAACAGCCATTTAATACCTACTACTAAGTAATATCTTCAGAAAATATTATACACATTTGGAAAATTTCAAGTGGAATGAATTTTTCTGTGTCATTTTAATTGTATACATCATTGTTGAACTTCAATGACCTAATATTTGAAATCGTTTCAGTGTTGTTCATTCAAAAATCATTTAAGCGTATATAATTATTACCTTTTCTTTCTATATTTTTTCCAATGAGCCTAAGTCTTCCTTTACTTACTTCCTTTTAAAGTAATGGCTAATAAAAGTCTTGGAACTATCAAAATATTTCTATAAGCTCTATTCGCGTAGTGCTGAAACTGAGAATAATTTTACCTTTCTCTTTTCATGTTTTAACAACAACCTCGGTAAGCGTACAAGAGCCTTCATTTCAAATATAAGAGATACTTAAAGTATTCTTGTAACACTGTAATAGTGGCACCGTTAGAAGTAAGACGAGTCCTTAAGTTACGAGCAAAAGCGTAAAGAAAGTTTCGTTTTTTCTTGTTACTAAACTGAGAATTACGTTATTTTAATTAAAAAAATTTTTTTGACAATAATTGGGTATCCCAAAAGTACATTACAGTCAACAGCATGTCAGGATTTAAGTTTGGCCTTCAGAACGACTGTGTCACTCGAAATAGCAACTTAAACCGTATTTGCAAATTCTTTATTCGCCAACTCCTGGTTTCGCATTTTTTTATGCTCCAACTTCTGGTTCGCCAATTCCTTATTCGCCAGCTCCTGGTTGGTACTTTTCCTTACTGATCTAATTTAAGCCTTTTTTTAAATTTTGTATTTTACAATGAAGTTAAAATTAGATGACTGTTTCATCTTAATCGATAGTCAAACATTTGTAAAAACATTTCTTTCGATTGCGAGGATATTTCTCTCATTGATGAAACGACGGTGGTCAACACCGTAGTAAAGTGAATATACTGGAAAAATTCGACGTGTCCTCATAGGTCTCTGTAGCATCTGTAGCATAAGTCTGTCAACTAGCCAACAGCATGTGTAGACATTGGTCGGCAGCAGTTGTCAACAAGTCAACTGCAGCTGTTGCAGCACTTATTTTATGTCGCTAGCATAGCTAAGCTCGGTAGTTTGCGGTGTGAACTTATGTATAAGTAACTTGTACCTGTCAAAAGAGGAGAAGCGATGTTCACCCGCACAATCATGCTTACCACCGTAGCTGGTGTGGCCTGCGCATGAAGCCCCTTGTGACGACAGCAAGGACTATAACCACAGCTAGAACACAAATCGATACCTGAAGTACCTCATGCTCACTCAAACGTTTCTTCGGCGGTGTCGCGTGAGGTGGGTCGTTACGTTCCTTAAAATATGGCTGAGGGAAGAGATGGCTGGTTAATGCGTCATGCTCGTGAACGGGTGCCGCCAGCGGAAATGGGTCTACTTCAGTCTGCGTATCTTAATGTTGTGCTTAAGGCTTTAATATTTTTATGTTAAATAATTGTACGTATGTACCTCACAACTTGCAGTACAGTAATTGTGTAATGCGAGAAATGTTGTAATGTATGATAGATAAGGCTTTTTTTGCCAGTTCGTAAATTGTATATGGCTACAAAAACCATAAATTGTATAATTAGTATTTTCGTTTTGTGATGGAAATTGACCTTACTGATATGTTAAGGTCACTTTTCAATTTGACGACCCTGTATGAAATAAAACAGGGAGAAAAACAGCCCTTGACGAGTTTCTTGCCGTTCTCGTTACAAGGTCTCCCGCCGTTGGGTTTGTGAACCGACAGCGTAGCTTCTTTGACGTTCATAACAGCCTAGACTGAATAAATGATATTGACTTTGATAAAAAACTTTCTCATGTTATATTTATATACTTCTTCTTTTTACGAGTATCGATGATTTTTTGTGTAAAATATAGTTGTAATTTCTATCCTTATTATATGCAGTTTTATGTATAAAGTTTCAGCAACAAACATAAATAATACTATGTGTATATTTAATGTCACATATAATCGAGTTGCGTTGCTAAAAAAGTATGATAACAAATTACACAAAAGTTTATCCATTACTAGGTTCCAGTGACTGCTTACCCAGCTAAAAGTTATACAAAAAACAATGAAAACGTTTCAAAAGAAAAATACAACTCCATAATATTTCACGATAAAGAAAGAGCTAAATTCAGGTTCCCTACCGCTCGAACAATGTGGTGTAGCGAATTTTTCTGTAACAGCAGGAGAAATACAACCAACAAATAACGCGGTACCGGGTCGCGTTTATAAGGTAACTCGTAAAATAAATGAATTATGAAACAGTTTTTGTGCACTCCCGAATACAAAAGGCAACTTATTTTCGTAGTAATTCGGTTTGCAAGAGTTCAATTCATTGTTTTAGTACACTTTATTGTACGTTAAAAAACCTCATTGTAATCCATTAGACTTAGGGCCGGTTTCACTACTGACTGATAAGTTCTGGAAAGCTCAAATGAGAGATCATATTTTGATAGTTGTGATGTGAAAAATATGACAAATTATCTTCCAAGTAAGCTAACTAGAACTTATGTCGGTGGTGTAACCGGCCCTAAGTCTAATTAATTTTTTTTTTATTCGCCAACCCCTTATTCGCCAACTCCTGGTTCGTCAATTCCTTACTGATATTTTGTTCACTTCGGTCAGGTGATCAAGGAAACACGCCACACACACGAACAGCACTTTTTCTGTCGACAAGCCAACTGCAGCTATGGACATTGGTTAGAAGCAGCTGTCAACAGGTCAGCTGCAGCTATCGACATTGGTCAGCAGCAGCTGTCAGAAAGCCAACTGCATCTATTGACATTGATCGGCAGCAGCTGTCAACAATCCAACTGCAACTATCGACATTGGCCGGCAATAGCTGTCAACAAGTCAACAGCAACTATTGACATTGGTCGGCAGCAATATTCGATACGTCGACTGCGCCGCACACACAACTGCAGCTGTTGACAGAGCCTGCAGCAGCTGTCCATCAAGGAATCGATGGTGCATTTTACATTTCTTTACGATACTTTTGCTTATCTTAAACTTGGCACTGACTCCAAATATTACAAAAGGGAGTTTTTTTATTGTATTAGATTTTTAGTGTATTTGAAGTATTTGTGTGTAGAAATATATATAAACGTCCATGACTCAGGTACAAATGCTCGTATTTGTCATACAAACATTTGCCCCTACCGGGATTCGAAGTAGGAGACACCGTGAAAACGGTGTACGTACCACTCTACAAAGGTCATCAATGGGCTTACTCCTATCCCAATCGAGTAAAAGAGCCAGATTGATTTCTACAATGGAGTGAAATCACCCAGAAAAGGCTGCCAACCATTTTATCACCAAATTAAGGCAGTATTTAGCTCAGCTCGCATAATCAAAAGGGGTTTACTGATAATGCAAGTAGCTGTGGTCTAAGCTATTCACAGGATAACTAAAACGCCCATTTAACGCAACGGTTAAACTCAGTGTAGACGGTGTTTGATATCACAAAGGTTTGCGTTTTCGTTTGGAAACATACCTCGTGGCTTTCGTTACTTTCAGCTGGTTAAATTATCCGTGTTGAAGCTTTAATGGTCTTTAGTAAACTGGTGCCATAATGCAGCTGGATGCTTTTGGAATTTGGTGAATTTTCTTTATGGAAATTGTGGACAATTTAGGTACTTACTTACTCCGATGGCTCAGCGACCCGAAGTATTTCCCCGACACAAGATGACGTTACTGCTCCCTGTCAATTACAATCGGACAATTTAGGTTATTACCTATTTTTGGAGTGAGTGAAAAGAGTTCGTTTTAGAACTCTTAAGGCAGAATTGCACTAGTGTGCGGCACTGAGCTGCATAGAGCTCTGGTGAACTTTAGCAAACGTTTACAAAATGCGCACACTCTGTAGCGAGTTCGCGCACAGCAGTGAACTGTAGAGCTAGAATAGCACGAACATTTTCACTAGTAATAATTCGAATGCGGCGGGAAGTGTCATCTTTTTCACATGTATCTTACAATACTTTACCCACGTGGCTGTAGTTTTTCTACTTCTCCTCCAAAAACTCGTTGTGTGTTACCCACAAAGCCAATATCCGCGGCCGTTATATGTTTCTTTGCTCGGGCAGCGGCAATGAAATCCTCCTTAATGTCTAATAAATAATCTATTAATAAAATAAATTATTTGCATTGCTTTGCAAAAATATTTGCATACAATTATCTAGCCCATGCTAAGTTTCATGAAGAACTTGTGTTATGGATACTAGATAACAGATAAACATACTTATATACTTTTTTTGTAAATACATACATAATATACACCCAGACCAATAGAAATAGACATGATCATGCACACAAATATTTGTCTTGTCCGGGGATTGAACCCGGGACCTCTGGCGCAGAAGGCGGGGTAAGTACCCCTGCGCCAACAGGTCATCAATGGTTAACGTGAAGTTAATAATAAAATACACTGTTTAAGCAGTTACAAAATTGTCAAACAAACATTTGTAAAAATGTTTCTTTCGAATGCGAGGATATTTCTCTCACTGATGAAACGACGGTGGCCAACACCGTAAAAAGGTGAATATACTAGAAAAAATTGGTTAGTGCATCGGGCCGGATTCTCAAGGAAGCGGGTTTGAATCCCATCAGGGCGACATGGGCCTAGTTGCTTTTTTCTTGTATATTTTTCTTGTTTAATATTTATCACATAAAAATAGCATTGTGAAATGCAAATTTAAAAAGTTATAATTAGATGGCTGTTTCATTTTAATCGATAGTCAAACATTTGTAATAACATTTGTTTCGAATGCGAGGATATTTCTCTCATTGATGAAACGACGATGGTGACAACACCGAAGAAATTTAAATATAAAATTCGACGTTTCCTCATAGGTCTCTGTAGCGTAATTGGTTAGTGCTTTGGGCCGGATTCCCAAGGATGCTGGTTCGAACCCCTTAAGGGCGACATGGCACTTCTTTGTAGTATATTGTTTTATTTTAATATTTATCACATAAAAATAGTATTGTACAATGCAAAATATAAAATTAACTTAGATAATATATTAAAATTTTTGAATAAAAAAAAATAATGATGATTATTTTTTATTGCACATGCCCTGATGATCCGCATTTTTGCTGTTTACTATGAAACACAAACGATAATGTGTAAGCGACCGTTTCAAATGGAGAACGATAGCTGTCGTTAAGTTTTGATAATTCTTGGTACAAGTTAGGTAATTATAAGTGTATAATATATTATTTGCTTCTATGCAGATTTCTCTGGCATGGACTATAATAAGAAGGTTCCATACTCTCTCAAATTATTAGCATAGCGAAAGTAACTTCTTTTCGAGATCTGAGGAGTCATCCATCTTGTGACCAACCATTCTGGAAGTTGCTTAACCGCTATAATCGCATACCATACCATATAGGCAATTAGGCAGTGCCTACCTCATTAGAACCTAAATAAATATACCACTAGTGTTAAAGTTAATTTAGTTGATTTTGTTCCGTTATTTTATAATCAAACTTCTATTGAACACACGTCCACTAAGTTTTTCCTTACGCAAAATACTAAATACCTACGGTAGGCAGTCTCCGAATTGCCTATTTGAAGCAAGCGGTGTTTCATACAACTTAGATAATAATAATTAGAAAAAGTATTGGTCAATGTAATACGACCGAATAGTGATACCACGATAACGTGTGACGCTCCTAAAACATGAAGTACTATCCCAAAAAACCCGTGCTAAGTAAGCAAGTTCGGCCGAACGAATTTTGTCGAGAGTAAAACCGACGACCCCCGACTCCATATCTCTCACTCGCTCCCATACGCAATAGAATATGACGTTTCGCTCGCGCTGCAAGTCTTAGTTGAACGAGTTTCAACATTATTACGCTGTCTTAAGAGTGTTTGTTGACATTTACAACCACACTTGTGATTGCGAGATAGAAAAGTTTTGCAACAAGAGTGCCGGGCATTTTTATGTTTTTAGTTCGTTTGTTGATATTATGCCCGCGCGAGTTAATTCGATAATTACATTAATATTTACTTGTTTTGTTAATTTGTAACGTGTTTAGTGTTTGTGCTATAAAAAAAGTGTTTGTGTGTGTATAAAATAGGTATTAAGTAATTTAAAAATAATTGAGAAATTAATGTGCCGATTGTGCAGAGGATGGATTTGTTTACAGAAATTACAATACGTAACCTTTCGAACAGTTATGTTATTTTGCTCGTATATTAAATCTGGAAGTATTACACGTATAAGAGAGTGATGTAAGTAAAGTGACATAAAACAAATAACAACGGCCTAAGCCACTACAGCTATTGCTCAAATGACAGTGTATAAGTGACTTTTTAAGAGTGTGTTTATTATCCATGCATTTTTTAGATATCTGTGGTGGTGAAAAATTCGTTCGACTGCTATGGATAATATAATTTATACTTAGGAAGCAAGGTCACATAACATTATTTACAGCCTGAAGAATACGGAAAAAAGTGAATTTATATCATTACCAGCGGCCTCCCACGGTTTCACCCGTTCCCGCGGGAATATCGGGATGAAAAGTATCCTATGCTTTAATTTAGTCTATCGTGTGTCAAGTTTCATCCAAATCCATTCAGTAGTTTTATCGTGAAAGAGTAACAAATAAACTGACATACTTTCGCATTTTTATTATTAGTAAGCTAACCTCCTATTTTCAAAATGATAATTGCAATTACGACTAGTTAAGATCTGTAGCGCCTACCTCGCTGGAAAACCAATGCACGCCCCTGGCTATAATGCGCCATCGAGCTCTTCAAAGAGCTCAGTCGAGCATTTTACGTAATTTAGTATAAGCAAAGGAGTGGAACCGCCCTGCATCTGTATTTCTGAGTACTTATAACCCGTACATCTTCAAAGAAAGGATGAATAGACATCTTTCTGGGCTACCTCGCTCCATGTGGATCCTGTCTTAGCCTTTGGGCTTGGTCAAAATCCAGAGTAAATCCATTAAAAGTAAAAAAAAAACCACCGTTAGTAGATTGGTTTTGGATTTGGTGCTTTATAGGGTTTTTTGATCTCCTGACGTTTCTGCACCTTTTCAGCTGCCGTGGTCACAGGATGACTTGGCTGAAAAGGTGCCGCAACATCGGTAAACCAAAAAACCCAAAAAAAAAACACCACATCCAAAAGTAATCTGCTAACGTAAGTAATCTGCTAATAAACTTATCTATAAGTCTATTTGAATAAAAATCTTTTAATTTTAAAAAAAAAAAAAAAAAAAAACGGTGAAATATATAAAGTTGTTTTATATCAATGATGAGTGCGCGAAGACACTTAAGATGTGCTTATTTTATGTACTGTTTATAATTTATTTAATACTAGATATTTTAAACAAAACGATAGTATAAAATCACAACGATAATTAACTACACAGCACAATCAACTGACTGCATTAAATACAAAACTTCAACTCAATCCATAATCGAATATTACTTACCCAAAAAATAACCCATCTTTGCAGTCGGGTAAAAATAACAGTCTACATATTGCTCATACGGGAATCAAACTTGCAACCTTTAGATTACCATATTCCAATTGAGCTACCGAGTCTTGGCGGCACGTCGACATTTTCTAGTACTTACCTACTTTTTGGGTACATTTTTGCGCCATTGATATTTTTACCAATTATTTATTTATAGACTATGATGTAATAAAAACTATTTCATTCTTATTTAACTACATTTTTGTATTCATAATTCTACAATTTGTGTAATAAAAAATATAACAAATCGCTTCAAAATAGTCCTGCCTTAGAAAATTGGAGAGAAGTTGTTTTTTTACTGATGGAATAAAATACCATTTCTAAGATATAATAATAATTTCACTCTCCATTTCAAACTTCAAAGAACTGCATTGCTTGTTAATCTAATTAATTTTCAATAGAGACAACACAAGCTTTCGAAAGAAAAACTACTATTTTATCATCCCATTTCTTGCAGATAACACAATAAACTAATGGAAAACATGGCGAGTGTGTTTTTAAGTAGATTAGGTCAGTTTATTTCTTTTGAGATGTACACTTTTGTGTTCCTGCCTTATTATCCTTGTCGTCACTTATGTCTTTGTCAACGCTCATTGGTACAAAAAGCAATGCTTTAGCTTCCTTTATATCTTTTTTTGAGACAACATAGCCTTATAGATACAACATTGAGAGAGGTTTTTCGAACTTAAGCTCGTCTTTCACGCCAGTATTGTAAGGAGAGGGAAATAAGCAAGCGTAACGGTCTAAACAATCTTTTCTTGCAGCAAAAAATAGGGCAAAAAACATGTTTATGGACAACAAGGACACTGTTTGAGTTGTTTGCGCTTTTAAATAATATTTAAGTACCATTTTAAGAAAGATAGCGCTATACGCGTTTATTTATTTATTATTTAAGGTAAGCTTACAGCTATACACATGGCACAAGTTTAGGGAATCTTTAGATAAAAGTATTACATATGTGCAGGCGTATTGCAAGCTTAAACAGTATTCGTTAGGTATACTAATCTAAATTTATAAATTTATATTCAAAAACATAATTAAAGGTACTGACTAACATTAATCTACGAACATAAATGAGTGGAATGCAAACATTGATTTGAATGTTTATCTCAACAAAGGTTAGGTTACGCGTTGTAAAAACTCCTACTTTTGATCCACATTTCTTAACTATTACTATCTTCTTCTTCTTCTTATCGAATGAGGATAAGTGGCCACCTCTGGTGTCAGAGTTTATCAAGCCGCCTATAAGGCCTCTGACTTGGCTTAACGACTGTAATCAAACGACAACAGCCGGGACCGACGGTTTCACGTGCCTTCCCAAGCACGGAAGCGCTAAGTTATAATGCCACTTTACGGTCACCCGTCCGACACCTGACCGGGCCGAACGTTGCTTACCAAACGTGATCAATACGATCAGTCTGTCAAGCGCGGCATGAGCGCCTCTATATATTACTATAATAGCTCATAGTATAAGGGCTGCGTGCAGCGCATCTTCTTTTATAATTTTAAACTTAAAATATAGTAAGTATTGAAAATGTAAAAAAAAACATAAAATAGTTATCTTCCTTTTTTGCAATGTTACGTTGTTCTCTTGCAATATACAGAGGGTTAGTTATTCGTAGATTAACATTTACATTTACGAGTACAAATGCCTATATTTATAATAATATGAAGCATTTGAAGTTATGTCACATTTTTTATTCCCTCATTAATACATGTGAATTCTCATTGTAACTTTTTTTGTTGCAGGTAAATTAACCGGATGCTTTAAAATTTGGATTCGGATGCAAATTTAGGTCGTACTCACTTTGAACACCAATTTGATCGTACGTATACGTATTGATCGTGCACACACTGATTTGCTGTTCTCTGTCAAATAGGTAAGTAGAGTTCAAGTTTTAATAGTTTAGATTAGAAGTTCATGAAAAAAATTAAGTAACAACGAGTTGCTCATCGTTCTTCTTCAACTAGTTTCCGACATAAATAAATTCTTAAGCGTAAAGCGCAGCATAGAAGCGAATCAAACCTCTGATTAATCTTCTTGTGCATCGAGAATTTAAAATAAAAATACACCAAGGGCTCGTAACAAAAATTGAATTTACAACAGAAATTAAGGGCAAACCTTTAAGGTTATTCAGTCCCTAATTTCGAGAGGATTGAGACTTATTCAAATCCGAGGAAGTGATGTTTCTTTAGACAATTAGACACGGTTCGCGGGGCGATGGTACAGTCAACAGCAACTACAGTCTTCAGACAATGAAACTTAACAGCATGTTCCCTAAATGGCTTTAAACTTTTCAGCAATATAGCTGAAACATAAAAACTAAACTCTTTTTGTTTTATTCAAATACGATGAGTAGTTTTGGATTTACAAATGTTCAAGCTTCATACAAATTGGTCAAGCGTGAGCCGCAAGCTGCATACAAAGTGTTATAACGTAACTATATAACTGAATAGTAGTAAATACGTAGTAAAAAAATTGAATATCTCTAGAAATATACCACTTTATAATATGGAAAAATAAAAACACGGTATTTTTTATATTATATGCACTACACGATGGCTTATAAATCTAAAAGTGCAGTTAATCTCCATTCCCTAATCCTCAACTGCTTTCGTATTCGTATTCGTATTCTGCGCTCATACATTGTTCGCCTTTATGCCAACAGCAAAGTAAAATTAATTTCCATCCATTTCCGTTAGACATTCAGCTATCAAAAAAACTAAATAAAGGTGCCAATTGAAAGTCAGCGTAGGGACTCGCTGATCGCGCAAACCCGACATATGCTG
Source organism: Chrysoteuchia culmella (assembly GCA_910589605.1). Classification (NCBI taxonomy): domain Eukaryota; kingdom Metazoa; phylum Arthropoda; class Insecta; order Lepidoptera; family Crambidae; genus Chrysoteuchia; species Chrysoteuchia culmella. The sequence continues at coordinate 11,994,774 of OU342657.1, read as the reverse complement.
AATTGGTCTCCTATTTTGACGCAGCCGTTAGATTAGTATTTTTTTCTTTCCTTTTCTTAATTTGTTAAGCATTTTTAATATTCTGTGTATTCCCTATTTAACCTTTAACATTCTAATGTCTGTGTCAAATAAATATATTCTTCTTCTTTTTCTTTCTAATTTTCTAGTAATAGAATAAATCAATATTCTACTAGAAAAACTCAATTTCATTTGGAATCCAAACCTGAATAAAGCCCATAAGAGCAAAGTTTTTTCACGGACACTGCTGAGATCATTTTTATTTAAAAAAAGGATCAGATTTTGAGTTCATGTTTTATAAATATACAATGTGTTCGCGCCTATTCAACATTAATTTCCACTAATTAAAACGCGCCTTGACGCCGCAACACCGCCGTGAAGTTAAAACGGCCAATCAGCGCGAAGAAATACCCTCGCGCGACACGCCAAGCGTCATCTTTATTTCCACTTTCCACGTACACTCGTGGAAAATTCGCCGCACGCGGCAAGCTAGTTCCGGTTCCGTTGACATTTACGGAAAAAATACTAAAATAGGCACAAAAACTTAAATCTTGCACAACATCAATGTTTTCTGTACTAGTGTACAGAAAGCATTGATGTTGTGCAAGATTTAAGTAATAAATTAGTATTTATTACACGATATTGACATTGACGAGATCTCTCGTCGAATCCAACTCGAATGGGCAGCGTTCGGGAAGCTCCGTAAAATCTTCGCGTCCAACTTACCTCAGTGTCTCAGGACGACAGTCTACGACCAGTGTGTGTTGTCAGTAAATTACTTACGGCAGTGAAACGTGGTCGCTAACTATGGGTCTGATAAGGAGGCTCAAGGTAACTCAGTGCAATGGAGAGAGCTATGCTCGGCGTTTCCCTGCGTGATCGAATCAGAAATGGGGAGATCCGCAGGAGAACTAAAGTTACTGACATCGCTCGAAGGATTGCTCAGCTGAAGTGGCAGTGGGCGGGACGCATAGCGAGAAGAACCGATGGCCGTTGGGGCGGAAAGGTTCTGGAATGGCGCCCGCGTACCGGACGACGCTCCGTGGGCAGGCCCCCCACAAGGTGGACCGACGATCTGGTGAAGGTCGCGGGAACCCGCTGGATGCGGGCAGCGCAGGACCGATCGTCGTGGAGATCCTTGGGGGAGGTCTATACCCAGCAGTGGGTGTCATGTGGCTGAGACGACGACGACGACGATTGACATTGACGATATTTTCATGTTTTCATGTTTAATATCAATAAGTAACTGAACTGACTATCGATGCAAATGGCAGTTGTCATTTAAGATGGTGGTTTCATGGTATTAAGAAATAAAGTACTTTTAAAATTGATTTAAATACTAAGCAGTGTCCGCTGTCAATTATTAATACTCAAATACTGTATTAAAATCTAATACAAAACGTACATTTCAAATGTATGTAGGTTTAAGGGTCATAAAACAATATCCTCTGACAGTTTTGTAAAGCCGTACCTGCTGTTGACTGTACAATCTCTGGCGTCGCGTTTAAAAGGCATTTGGGAATTCTTATTTTGATGAGAGAAGTGTGATTCTTGAAGTGAATCTTGGACAAAGATGCATAAGATGGTATACGGAAAAAGTACGTACTTTTTGTTATAAAATTATAGGGCGGTTAGAGATGTTACAATCTGGTAATAAGATATATATTTCTTCATACCTTTATATACATTTGTACATATTCAGAAACACGATTTTATGATTTTGCCTCGACACTTTTTCATTTTGAAAGGACCCCTAAAAATACGAAAATTCAAGATTTTTCTTAAATGGGGTTACATTATAGGTACAATTGGAAATTGGTTTAATTAGTGGATACCAAGAATATTTAGAATCGTATAGTTATTTTTTTTATCGCTATAGTTATTTACTACGAAATGATTTCGTTCGTAATTTATTCGCCTAATCTGCTAAATCGGTCTCGCTCCCGCACGCGTCGTTTTCTAATTGCTATCTCGCTTCAGTAGTTGCACTGTGCAATTTTCTTAAGGAATAATAGCAAATATCAACGTATACTGAAACCCAAGATGTTTTAATGAGAATAGTTATACTTACAGGTTTAATTATATTATTGCCTTATTACAGTTACAAAACTTTTTTTTACGCTTTGTGTGGTTTTTGGTGTGAATTAGCAAAAACTCTTCTCTCTCTCTCTCTCTCACTATCTTGCTAGCGCGTCTAACAACCCGTCTAGGAATAGGAAGTGGAGAGCTTTTATAGTGTAATCAATATCTTATGATTACTTACATACGCACAGTTTCAATAAACTATCTTCAGTTAGAAATAAGCATACTACAGTTATACCGGGAAGTCCGCATCTATTGCTGTCATTAATTCTACAGTTACGGATCATGCAATAGTGTTATTAAGTGTCTCAAACCTTAATGAAGGTAGCAACAGTTCCCCTAAAACAAAAACAGTTGTTGATCTAGAAAATGTCTACAAATTACTTATTAAGACAGATGTGACACACTATGAAACATGTAATGACCCTAATATATTAGCAAATATGCTAATAGATATTATCAAGAAAACCGTGCTTTCAAATACAAGGATAAAAATAGCCTCTTGCAAAAACCACTTGCTGAAACCATGGATGAACAGTGGGGCACTTAAATGTATTAGACTAAGAAACAGCATGCAACTGAAGTTAAAATCTGAACCGCACAATAACATATTAAAAATTACCTTCAGACGATTTCGTACATACTGTGTTAACTTAATCAGAAAACTAAAAAGACAGCATGACCGTAATAAAATAGAATCTTCAACAAAAAACACTAAGGTTCTATGGACAACTATTAACGACATTACATCGTACAAAGCTCCAAAAAAATTGAACTCTAGCTTACTTAACATTACACTCCCCACCAGTTAGATTCTGTAAACCGAGTAACCCAATTTTTCGTAGGAATTGGCAAAAAACTAGCTGAAGATATTGTTTTACATTTTCCACACAGCAACACTGATAATGGTATAGCCTGCGATCATAGTTCGTCATTCGTGCTCTTAGATACCGACCCTATGGAGGTAGATAGTATTATACTTAGCCTTGATTCGGGAAGTGCTCCAGGTTGGGACGGAGTATCTCCGATGCTTTTGAAACACTGTAGAGATTTTCTAGTACCACTTATCAGTAAACTAGTTAACTTGTGTTTTAAAACTGGTGAATTTCCGAGAGCCTTTAAACACTCGATTATTACTCCTGTGCACAAGGGTGGGGAAAGAAATGAGATTAGTAACTATAGACCTATATCCGTACTACCCTGTATCTCTAAAATTTTGGAAAAGCTACTAAACCGAAGACTGCAAAGTTATTTAGCCAATTCAAGATATTATCTGATTCTCAATACGGATTTAGGAGAGGTCTGTCAACACAGGATGCCATCATAGATTTGACTACTCTAATTGTAGATCAGGTGGATAAGGGTAATAAATGTCTTACTGTGTTTATAGACCTCAAAAAGCTTTCGACACCGTTTCTGTGCCCATTCTTGTGCAAAGGCTCGAGCATATTGGTATAAGAGGTTTAGCACTTGCTATTTTCAAAAATTATTTACTAGAGCGAACACAAGTAGTAAAAATTGATAAATTTACTAGTTCCGAGGAGAAGATTGCTTATGGTGTACCGCAGGGAAGTGTTCTCGGACCTACTCTCTTCTTAATCTATATTAATGACCTGTTCAAACTTCAGACTGACTCCAGGCGAATATTTTCCTACGCTGATGACACAGCAGTGGTCTTCCACGGTTCATCTTGGAGTGATGTAAAGAACAAGGCAGAGAGAGGATTAGCGGAGATAGCTAGCTGGCTCAATAGTAATCTTCTCACTTTAAATGCCACAAAAACGAATTTCATGTGTTTCACACCTAATCTACGATCCCAACCTCAACCAGACTATCAAGTTGTGATTCATTCATGTGTGAATCCTAGTATGGTAAACTGTAACTGTCCATCTATACAAAAAGTAGAACAAATTAAATACTTGGGAGTCATACTGGATCAGAGACTTTCGTGGCATTCACACATGGAACTTGTTTCAGTTAGAGTGAGAAAGCTCATTTACATCTTTAAGACTTTGCGCCATGTTATGACCGAACAGCTCTTAAACAAAATCTATGTGGCTTTGGCCCAGTCTATTATTACATATTGTATCTGTTTGTGGGGTGGGGGATCAAAATCAAAATTGTTATATCTTGAAAGAGCCCAAAGAGCTCTGTTAAAAGTTATGTACTTTAAACCGTACAGGTACGCTACAGCAGATATTTATAACTTGAGCGATCTCATTTCCGTTAGAAAATTGTACATCCTACATATAATACTCAAAACCCATATGACACTGCCCTTCAATCCTACTCAGCCTTGTAGGAGACGTAAGGGTAAGGTTGCATCCTGTCACCGAGTACGTACCGACTTTGCAAGGCGTCAATTTCACACACAATCCGCTTTTATCTATAACAAAGCAAATGCTTTATTGGACATACATTCCATGCATAAAATTGATTGTAAAAAAAAGGTTGTGGCCTGGCTAAAAACACTAACATACGAACAAACTGAACACTTACTGGAACGACTCTCATGATAGCACTCGCAAACACAAATTCATACATGCACAAACAAAGACACACACTGACACACAAGTGCGCGCACTCACACTGACTTACATACATACACTCATACACACATCATCTCTCTCACACACACATACACACACACACACACACACACACACACACACACACACGCACACGTACAAACACAGACAAACACACATTAACTCTGAACTGCTTATCTTATTCTTTTCTTACACATATTATAACTTTGTAACACATATTTACGTGTAATAATAAATTAACTGTTTTCCATTGTATTTAAGCTAAGGCCAAGAGCGAAACTTCTCCAACACAAGTATTATATTACTTCCTGGAGATGTTTCACACATACTTTATTGTGATCAAATTATGGAAAATAAAAACCTTTTTATTTTTTATTATTTATAGTTAAGTTAATAGCTGTCTGTAATAGGTTCTTCTTCTTTTCGTATCGACAGCAAACCTTAAAAAGAAAAGTTTATAAACGCCTTACATTGGAATCTGTCAATAGAATTATCGTCAAAGCAAAGGTCCTCGACCTCTCGATCTCGTTTAGCCGTTATGATATCCTTCGTCGATTCACTTTAATATTCGGACCAGGGCATTAGAGCGAATGTGTGGGTATAACCGAATTAGATTCGCTGTCAACCTTTTCACCTTTATTAAATTACGATGGGAATCTAATGGCCATATTGTGGTAGGATATGTTTACGAACACTCAACAACGAATTTGGTTGTGCCAAGCTAGGTTAACAGTTAACTAAGAATTAGATGTATGCAAGAGTAGCATCAACTAAATGTGTCAAAGCAGCTTGGCGCAAATGAGCCAGCCAGACACAGAGAGCTCAGTGGCGCAGTCGGCCTTCGATTGAATCGGTTAAGCAACTTTCGCAAAGGTCGCTCACGGGATGGGTGTCCAAAAAAATATTATATCGAGTTGCTACGTGCTTCGGAAGGCACTTTAAGCCGTTGGTTTTGGCTGTATTTTGCAGTCGTTAAAACCCACCTATCCACATTGGCCCGCGTGGTGGGTCACGGCTCATACTTCTTATCCATCAATGGACCGTCATTTTGATCTGAGTTATCAGCCATTTTAACTCTTATTTCATTCTTTCCACTTTTTTTCAAAATTTATTTCAAAGTAGCTAATATAACACTTAAGAGTATCACATAGTCACCCGACATATGTTATCAATACGACGTCATGTAACAGGTGTGTCGCTTTAAGGGTTCTTCGCTCCTCTCAAATTTGTACAGGTACATTATGCCGAGGCCTTATTACTTATCTTTGCAAGAGCGATGCGACAGCAGAAATTGCGCGATAATTGCTTTACGTCACGTATCACCATAGCAAGCCCCTACTAAGCAATCGATGAAATGAGCATTCATTTAGTTCCTGTTATTGCTACCAAATTGTTTTTGGCGCCAGCGTCATAGCAACATGGCGTCTCACTCTCGCACTCTAGGTTGGAGCGCGAGAGAGTGAGACGCCACTATACGAACCATCAGCGAGCGATAAGTCAGCGATCACGTCATACGTAATACCATTTTTTTCACGTTCCGCGTCGATCACGCGATCAATGAGCGATTATTGCAACTTTCTAGGTAATAACCCCGCCGGTCGACAAATTGTGTTTTATACCTAAATTAAATTTCCTTCCCGAGCCCCGAGCCCCGAGCACTGCCGAGAAGTAATCCGCGAGAAAAGCGTATGTAGATTTTACATTGCAAATATACAAGTCGTTTCTTAAGCCGGAACAAGGAAAGGCTGAATATATTCTTTCTGTGGCTGGTTTTAAATCCGTATTCTCCGTTTGTAAGGTTTTAACTGTTTTTAAGTAAGAGTTAGTTTCGAAGTTGTCTTTAGTTTCGTTCAATAGTTTTGTTGTGGGGTGTGTAATATATGATACCTTTAATGACATATCGTATAATACTTACAAAATATAACAATAGATCACATAAAATCATTTCATATAACGTTCATTTCGTGTAATCAACGAATACCATAAATTCAAAATATATAATTTTAGAACTTTGATATAAAATCGTTTCATATAATAAACACTTACTATAAAACTTAAAATGTATAAAATTTAAACACATAATAAATTATACTATATGAAATCATTGTATAAAAAATACTCGCTTTGCTCGCACGGCTCGCGCTTTGTTTTGGTCACAGTTCTAACCTAACCTAACCTATCAACAATTGTTTTGTCACTATTGTAGCTTTTATGGATGGGGGATTTGCCCCCCGAGCCCCCCTGCTCCTTTAATTGACTAATATTTCGTTTCGTCATTTTTAGCACCTAAAGAAGAATTTTCTTTGGCGCTTCGCTGCGCCTCGCTCGGCTCGCACGTTTTCCGGTCACAGTTCTAACCTAACCTAACCTAAACAACCTAATAGTTAACCTAATGGTTTGAGGGGAATGTAAAGTTAATTCGTTCGTTATTACATGTGATGATAATATGAAACAAAATTATATTAAATGACCGCTATAGCAAGTAAGTTTTATATAAAATATTGTTATCTAAAATGAGCGTTATGTTAAGTGATGTTATATAAAATGATGATTATATGAAATAAACATTATGTAAAAAGAAATTAGTTGAAGTGTTTTTATGACGAACGTTTATTTTTTATATGAACGTTATTGAAATGAAGTAATACCAAATGAAATTATATTATCCAATACCACCCTTTGTTGTGTTGTTGTTCGGCGTTTGGTTGGAGAAAGATGCAAACAAAACAAAAGCTCGTTCTTGATATATCACTGAGATTATATAATATATTATGATACCATTTATCTTTATAAAACTTTGTTGTTTGTTTGAATGCGCTAATCTCCGGAACTTCCAGACGGAATATGATTATTATTTTTATATAAAGAAAGATTGGACCATGGGGAAATGTTATGTAGCATAAATATATCTAAAAGGTTAAAAGTCTGTAAAAAAAGTGTTCGTGAAGAAAGGTCAATATCATTTTACTTAACGCGCTGGCAACGTTAAGAAATACAATATTGGTGTTTATTTCGAAACCATACTATAAATGTTTGTAGTAAACACATTTACAAGCCGTACACAATACAATGTTAATACAATTTGGATCCTAAACAACACACATAAATTGGAAACCTGACATCTGAAACAAGAAGGCAATTTAACATCCTGACATTGAATTAAACACATACTATATAATCCAATTTATTTTGAGCCGTAAACGGTGTTCGTTCTCATTACAAAATCATCATAGGAAGATTCGATGCCCACAGTTTATTTTGGTCAAATTAACGTTCAGTTAGTTTCTATTCTGGGAAATAATACTGTACAGATGGAGTTGTTCTAATTAATATTTCAAGGATTTCTGTTCAGTTTACTATTTCACTGAATCTCGCTGAGACTTTATCTGCAATTTCAAAAACTGTTGTTTATTTTAAGTGTTTAATTAAACGTTTTGCAGTTTTTGATCTACTGCAAAGCGCATTTGTATTAAGCGATAATGAGAAGTAATCTACAGAGACCTATGAGAACACGTTGAAATTATTAGAAAACGAAAAATATGTCGCGTAATTCCGCAAGAAAAAATGCAGATGCATCCCAGTGACACACCTTGCACCTTCGTGCTGAGATTGGCACGGTCTAACAACTCCTGAGGATGCTCCGTGTGTGGGCGAAACACGTGTAGAGTAGTCGGTGAAGGTGCAAGGTGTGTCACTGGGCTGCATCTGCATTTTTTCTTGCAGAATTACGCGACATATTTTTCGTTTTCTACTAAGATATGGATTTCCGCCAAGTAACGCCTGATTCTATCAAATACTCACGTTGAAATTCTCTAGTATATTCATCTTTTTCATAGGTGATGGCCACCGTCGTTTCATCAATGAGAGAAATATTCTCGCATTCGAAAGAAACATCTTTACAGATGTTCGAGTCCCGCCAGGGCGACATGAGACAAGTTGCTTTTTTCTACTATATTTACTTGTGTAAAAATTATCATATAAAAATAGCATTGTAAAATGTAAAATTAAAAAGTTATAAAAAAAGAGAAGTAATCTAGTTTGGTTTAATTGTAAGATTTACTTAGGGCTAGAATCATCATCATCATCATCATCAGCCCATCATCGTTCACTGCTGGACATAGGTTTCTCCAAGTACACGCGACCAAGCACGATCTGCGGCTTCTCTCATCCAGCTCTTGCCAACCACCTTACGAAGATCGTCGCTCCACCTAGTCTGAGGGCGTCCTACCCTACACTACATTTGCCGGTTCTGCGACTTATATGGACGATCCACTGCCACTTCAGTTTGCTAATTCGGTAGGCTATGTGGATAACTTTGGTTCTCTGTCGGATCACCTGGTCCAGGATCCGATCCCTTTAGAAAAACTCTGAGCATAGCCCTTTCCATAGCTCGCTAAGCGACTTTATTCTTGTGAACCAGCCCTGCCGTTAGTGTCCACGTTTCGGCTCCAAAAAGTTTTTTTAAATTATTTTAAAGTCACAAAGTTTAACAAAACAAACTTTACTGCAGCTTTCTATTCTAAATCTTCTAAAGATATACCTACTCAAGTATTCGTTCTTATAAGTTTTGTCGTCAATGAGAAATGACGTAATGACTCGATTGCAAATACTTCAGAAACAATAACACCAACAGACACTCATAATACACAAACTAAGCAACCAACAAAATTAGTTCGCACACCACCAGCGCGATCCTTAACAAACATTTAATTCAACCAATGTTCGTGGTTTGCTATTAATTTTGACGTACGACGCGACATAAGGAACTTGTGTAAGTTCAAATAAACGTGGTTGAAGTTGTCGCGCTAACCGCATTTAGGGCGCTGTCACATTGGGTGACTAAGCAGCGTGGCAGTTGCGCCTCTGCAGTATTGCCTTTACAACACAGTTTGTTATAGAAACGCGGCACGAGAGCGTATCCTGACATCGCTCGTTTAAATGCTTGAAGTACCAAAGAAGCTTTTTGTATCACAATAATCGCAACGCAATCAGTCGGCTAGATCCAGAGATGACTACAGACAAATAAACTCTTCCAACTTGACTACACATTTAAACCACTCAATAATAAATCTGTATATGAATATTTTTTCGGTGTCTAACATTATAACATTATTTCTTAATGTTGCCGTCGTTCATTGTGTACGATGACGACGCGACGCTACGGCAGATATTTGCAAATTTTGCATGCGCTAGCGTGCTTAACGTTAAATAATCCGTTCCGTTAATACCCATAGATTATTTAACGTTAAAAGTGGTTAAGCAACTTGCTAATATTTAAGATTGCGTCGTTTCCAGTCGCGCGACTAAGTGTGTTTGCCGAGACACTTGGTCGCGTATAACATGCCTAATATAATATAAAAGCGCTTTTACAACTCTCTCGCCGATTTTAATTTGCGAGAACGCTTATAAGGGGTATTTACGTCTGGGCTTAATTTGAAATTTTCATTTGCGTGTCTTTTCAGTTGCGGTGGGATTGCTTGAATTAGAAAATGGTTTTCGACGCAATTGTTGGAGTATTTTCTCTCACGAAATGTGAATATTAACAAATTATATAAGAATTAGGTATTGAGTCCCTTTAATGGTAATTTAATGGATACATTTTAAGATGACTTTACAACCTCTTTTAATATACTTGATGTGTAATAATTTGTATCATATTCTTGGAAAGTCGTTTAGGACTAGGCGTCATACATATTCATATTTGAATAATATTATAAAAAAAAATCTGTCCTTCTAAATTAATCGAGTTTTATCAAATCATATATTTTTCAGTTCATCTTATACTTGAACGTTCGTCTACACTTTAATTTAAAAGCAATACCTAAGTACCTAACAAGTTAAAAATATAAAATGGTTATAGTTCATTAATACTCGAAGCACATAGTTTTTATGATTCGATTGATAGAATAACGTAATCGTAAAACAACCGAATTGAGAACCCCCTCCTTTTTCGAAGTCGGTTAAAGAACCCAGTATTAATAAACTAAAAAATATGAGTAGAAAATATGTAAGTAGGTTACGATAATTTTTTCCCGAGCAAGCGACCCAATTGCGCATTTAATAAAAGAAAAAAAAAACAGTTTACTGGTATGTAGTTTTGTGGCTGCATAAGCAAATAGTAATCATAACCAAAACTTTAAGAAAAACTCAATATGAAACGAAAATTCCTCTTGCCAAACAATAATGAAGGAATAATAGAGTCCTCTTTCACAATTAATTAACGAAACTTTAACGATGTTGGCTGTGAACTTAAAAAATGAAGACGAAAATCGCTTCAATGCTATGCGAGAGTCTGTGGAAAAATTTACGTTATGCCTTTGAAATACAGTGTAATTTTACTTTGCGATGCTTTAGTTTGTACTTTAAATATTTTTAATTCAATACCAGTCAAGAGGTTTAGTTTGAAAAACTTGAAATGTTTATTAAAACGTTAATAATGCATGGCGTTGATTTTGTTTCGTACTAAACTTTTTTTGTACCCTAGAACTTAATGAAATACCTTTTTTGTGAATATCAACAAGAATAAAACTAGTTTCGTATTTCCAATTCATTTTAACTTCTTAAATGTTTAGAAATGGAACTCACATTTATTTGCTGATAAATTTGCAATTAGTTGCTTACCTAATCTATCATCAAAAAAATCAAGCTTATTTTTTTTTAATCAATAGTTTTAATAATATTTTTCTTAATCTAATAGGTAATTATTATTTAACAATTAGTTAATATGCACAAAAGCACACACATAGAAACTTCGAATTCATAACCTCCTTTCTTGTAGTCGGTTAAATATTGAACAACAGATACGTAAGCATGCCTCCTCCAATTCTAGATCATTCCGAAATGGTCGGCAATATTTCGTGCCGCGTGCCGACGTAGGAGAGAAATTTAATTCCAAAGCTTCTTGTGCTTAGTTTAAGCTCAAAGCTTACATTTCACGGGATTTGTACCCTTGGTGCTATGTAAGCTCAAAAGTCAAACTGGGCCACTATTAATTGGTCTTTTGTGCGATAGCCAACCGACTTTACTACTTTTTTAGTATTGTCATTGTGTAAGATGCACATACCTTTTTAATGTGTTTTTATTGCTGATGGTCGGTATATGGTATATTTCTTATACTAATGTGATTGCTGTTCTATTATAATATGCTACATGCGCTTTATTATAGCTTTTGATTCCTACTCCAACCATACTTTCTTATAATACGACTCTTTTAGCACCAACTGTCAATAAACACATTTAGCGGTAAACATAATATTTAAAAGTCATTGCATTTCAGTCATTAGTTTGAAGTCAAAAGTGACAAACGACGATTTTTTTGTTTAGCGCTTAACGTATTTAAAGTCAATTGGTAAAAGTCCGCCTAAGACGGCATGAATAAGTAATAATAAAAAAAAACACTTTAGTGCTCATGAGACAAAAACACATAGAAAATGTGAGATTTTAGATGGAAACAAACAGACTTTTCGGTAAGAAGCAGTCAATTCCAGGCAATAATAATAACAATCTAGGCTTACTATTTCAAGGAATAAAATAAATCGCTCTAAGAACACTAGGCCATCGTCAGCGTTCGTTTCCCAAACAATTACTCAGGGCACCGTTAAACCGAATTTAGTGATAAATCGTAACCCGGCGAGGGTCCCGTAACGAATAGCTAATTACATAATTTATGCAACTTCCACCACGTCACAAGAACCCTAAATCCTAAACAAAATTGCTTTGTCAAAGCCTCTAGCAGCTAAATGTCGAAACTCATTAGCAAAAGTTTAGCGCTGACCTGGACGATCCCAGTTGTGAAACTCCAGACTTTACGCATACAGAAATTATGACGATCAAATAAGGACTGTGTCGGTTTAAAAATAAAGCTCACATTTGCTGCGGTTTCTTGCGTTAGATTTGCAGTTATGAAATGTCTGGCGCTATTTGCCTCGCCGTAGGAGGGTACGGATTAAATTCTGTGTTGGCGTAAGTGAGTGGATGTAGACCGAGAAAAATGATGTAGAAGTAATTACTTTTATAGAGTAAAGTGCTACATTTTTTTTTTTTTTTTAACCTACTTTGTTCCACACAAGTGTATTGTGCTGTGTGGTACAAAACGTTTTTGACAAACGCCAGGAGAATTTGTGATCAAGTTTTTCTTCATTCTATTTCACATTTTTTTTGTACATTTCAAATGTTTTGTAAGATACTATGAAAATATGATCATGAATATTAAAAGTAATTTTACTTACCTTGGATTTTTTTTTTCTTTAAAACTTTGTAACGGAACAAAGGTCCGTTGCTAAAAATACATGAACAAAAACTATCGTGGATAGTTTAAAAAATATCCCATATTAAGAGTAGCAAAGAGGAGCAGTGAATAAAAGATGCAGCATCAAATTTATCTACATAGCTTTCTTAACCACATCTCAACGACGCCACATTTGAAATTTTTGTCTCAGATGTATGTTGCCAGTGATGACTTACGATAGTGAAACGTGGCTCAAGGTCATCCAGCGTCTTTCGAGGCTGAATGGGGGGCCGGGAGCTGATTTGATCCTACCTCCAACCCCCGCTGAGCCTAATAGGCTCGACCGGGTGTCGGGGGGCGGCGAGGGATAGGGTGCTGGACTCAGCCCCCAGTCCTGCGAGTCCAGTATTCTAGGTGAGTCAGTTCAGAAAGCTTCTGGAATGGCGACCACGCACCGGACGACGCTCCGTAGGTAGGCCCCAGACAAGGTGGACTGACTTTCTGGTGAAGATTACGGGAAGCCGCTGGACCGATCGTCGTGGAGATCCTTGGGAAGACCTATACCCAGCAGTGAGAGTTATGTGGCTGAGACAATGACGACGACGACGACGAATATGTAGTTTAGAAACAATGGCGTCAGGTTGTTTGCCCATGGCCTGCATAAGTTTTCGAATATACGCTGTCTTTTGATAGGCTCGCACTCGTGGCCGCGTTTGATCGACTGATCGTAATCGATCACGTTTGTTTAGCAACGCTCAAACCGGTCAGGTGTCGGATGGGTGACCGTAAACTGGCATTACAACTGAGCGCTGCCGTGTTTCGGAGGGTACGTTAAACTGTCGGTCTGGCTGTTGTCATCTGATAACAGTCGTTAAGCCAAGTCAGAGGCCTTTTCGGCGGCTTGATAACCTCTGACACTAGAAGTGGCCACTAATTAGTCCTCACTAGACGATAAGAAGACTGTTATGATATCAGAATCGCTGTAAGCGTCCAACTTCCACCAATCACATACAGTTCCTATTGTACTGTACATCTCTACAATTTCGCAGATTACCGTTGTTTCGTCGGTGATATTTGAATCCGCATACTGTTTTATTTTTTATTTTTCATGGGCTTTAATAAAAGAAAAAAATATTAAACTCCACTCACGCTTTGAAGTAATATTTTTGTCTTTTTTACGTGATTCCAACCTGTGGGGCTAGCCCGAAAAACGTGCGAAAAGTATTTTAAAAATGTATGGATATCAACACGTTCAAGGACAGTAAACGGCTATAGACGTTATAACAGTAAAACATCTATTGTGTCCCGTTCACTGCCAGTGAAAGTGTTAGACAGCGTCCTTATCGGTCGTAAACAGAACTAATTTTCCCTGTACATTTTTTGACGCGACAATTCGAATACTTTTCACAATTTTTTCATGCTAGCGCTACTGATTTTTTTAACGTTAGACCATAAAGTTGTGTTTGACTGATTTAAAGGCAGTGGTTAGTTTTTAGATAATGTGTAACTATAAATATGTTTTTTCAGACTTTAATGTTTGAAATTAAGCTTTGACAAATCTTTTTTTTTAACAAACAGTACCCCTATTACGAGTTTGCTTAACATGACATTTACAGGACTCGTGAGCGTGGACTATCGGATACACTGCTCATGTCGGTAAAACAGTCGCTAAGTGTGAAAGAGACAGAGCTACATTTTACGTTAACGTTTACTGTAAAGTCAAGTTTGCCAAACTCGTAATAAGCCTACAGATGTCCTTTACGTAAATCTTAAATTTTCATTGAAATAAAACAACTTTTCCGGATATTAAGCGCGATATATTTCACGAACTAAGATCATAATGATAATCAGCATGATAATCAGCATCATCATCCAAAATATTCCATTTTCAAAATCTATCACAATCCATTTCAGAAGTATTGTGATTGTGATTTATGGAATTGTGTGACTTATAGTCGCAATTCCTTTCGGAACGAATGATGTTTTAAAATGACACTTCATTTGACACTTCTCCATACATTTCAAAGATATCTTCGTGGAGTTTGACCCGAGTTCTTTTCGTAATAACACGTGCTGTGAGACTCTATTTTAACTCAGTCTACCGTACAATGTCTATAACATTTTATGGATATTGGCGAGATCCATAAGGGCACCTCCATCAAAATATAAGAAGAAGAAGATATTTGTCACTTTGCTTAGGCAGTTCAATTTCGTTCATTCAATACCTTTCAAAACTAGTCCCGATCACAATCCCTACCAAATGCCAAATAATGAGAGCCTGAAGCATGTAAATATCTTTCAAATGACGAATTGAAAGGGATTGCGATAGATTTTAAAAGTGGACAATTAGCCCTCTGATTGTCCGATTTTTTTTGACGTTTCGGCACCTTTTCAGCTGCCTTGGTCACGGGATGACTGGCTATTTATAAGTATACCCTCGAAAAGTTAATTTATTTTTTCGTTCGGATACGGTTTTTACTATGGCAACAATTATTATTGATTTGATATTTTGATTTGTTTATTACATAAAATATTAATCATTTACAAAAGAGAAAACTAATGACTCCACTGGCAGTTCACAAATTGGGAGGACCTTCGAAGAAAGAAGCTGCCAAGAAAACTTCGAAAGCGGGCTAACTCTACCTTTATAAAGAAAATTATGATATGGACTCCACCTTTATATTTGATATTTATCTACAAAAAGAGCTAACGGTTTTTTGGGTTTGCAGTGTGTGATTTGGGTTGAGACTTATGGATAATAGGGTCCCAAGCTGGTGGTACATTCCACCCATCATCTCTATTGAAATTTGGATATTTGGTGATTTCAATAGCCTCACGTAGCATTCTGGGGACCAATTTCGGGTCGGTCGGAATTCAAGTCGGGAAAATCAAAAAACTCATAAAAAAACCAAAAAATACGGACAATTAGATATTAGTTCGTGAAATATAGCGCTTTTAATATCCGGAAAAGTTGTTTTATTTCAAAGATATCCAATCTTATAAACCTTAATTACCTATGCTTGTAACGGTCGTCTATAGATTTAGTTTGGTAGACGTAACTTAAAACATAAGTTTTTGCTCTAGTACCTATACAAGAAAAATCATTTACATTACAAATAATGGAGCTGGTAAATAACCGTTTCTATAACTCGCCACGAATCGAAAATGATCTCATAAATATTTTCTCTCGTAAAGGAGTATGATCTTAAGTGAGAATCCAACCGGGCGGTGCGGCGGCTTGGTTTGGGGTTCTGTATCTTTAAATATTTATAGATTTTTTTCAAATAAAAAATTATACATACCACTCTCCGAACATACAAACGTTCGAGTATTGTTATTCATTTACTATATGTTTTTAATAACGTTATTAGTTAAGACTTGTGTGATTGTGCATGCTATGTATAATTTTTAGGAAATATGTGATACTTGTGATGCGGTTTTTTAACTAATATTGACAAAGAGAAACTTTGCCCCATTAAAATATCATACGCAAAGTATAATTTTCATAAAAATCATATGAATAAACTTTTAATGAATATTCTGTTCAAATTTATCTTGTTTTGCACACCGATATAAATCAATTACGTTTCGGTTGTCTTCCTTTTTGATTCTGCAAAGAATATGAGGACTTTATAATGTCGATTAAGCGTTCAGTTCAGTGTTTTTTTTTGTATACCTATACAATTCATGCGTTTCGAAGTTCAGTAGGCCTAGCACGAACTTGCGAGAAGTATCGAGGATAGTAAAAAAATGCATCACATATTGAGCAGCGTTCCTTCCGGGCGTAAATGGAACTACATTTTCTTATCCATTTTTTGACATTACGTGCTCGTGACGTTCCTCGATACTATTTCGGAAGGTTTTCGTGCTAGCCCTACTGTTGCTTTTTATAATTATTGTTAACTATGTTATATAAAATCGGATGTGTCAGTCTTTAAACTTTAATACTTAGGATAGATATAAAAAAAATTAAAGTCTTAAATTAAAATCTGCAAGAGGATTCGATTGTGAAAAAATCTAATCCAGAAGAATTACGCGGTACCCTAATCTAACTTCCTGGGTATGTAAAAGGCAGAGAAAAGAATACCGACCTTATTATATCACGCGGATGTGTTTCGCACAAGTTTCTCCATATATCATTCGACAAGTTTTACCGAACTGTGAGAGATAACTTTTGGTATTATGTTAATACTTTTATATTCTTATTTATTACGACTTTAAAACTCCAGTCTCTTTGTTTTGTTGTGTGTGTTAGGCCTTACCCCGGTAGGTACTTAAAGCAAGTTTAGAAATGAGCAACTTACAAATTTACAAAAGTTTAGCGAAGCTATAATACATTTTAGAATTGGAAACTTTAATATCTACCTTCCAAATAAATCTTAGTTGAGAGAGGTTTTATGTCAATTAAAATCAGTCTATCTTTCGGATATTGGTTCAGAAACACGACAATGGTAATTGTTTTTAATTTAGTGTTATCGATTTTCAAAAATTTAATATACACACAATTTATCAAAATTAATATTAAAAAAAATCTAGATTACTCCGCCATTCCGCCATACGCGCCTCACTTTGGTGCTATATGTTAAATCCTGCTAATATCATTTAAGACGTGTCGTAGGTAACGCACATCTGACCTTCGATGAACTAAGCAGGGTATAAACCCAGGTTGAGCCGGTCCTGAATTCCCGTCCACTCAGTCCCATGTCCACGGATCCTCAAGACTACTCACCCTTAAGTCCAGCTTACTTCCTGGTTGGCCTTCCGCTCACTGCGCCTGCCAACGATGACATCAGCGAGGCACCTGCACATCGACTCACACGCTACAAACGAGTGGAGCAGATCCGCAAGCACTTTTGGGCTCGATGGGCAAAGGAGTATGTCTCCGAGCTCCAAGCACGAACCAAGAGGAGGAAGGACGCTACACCACTACAACCTGACATGCTCGTCGTCATCAAGGATGATAACCTTCCCCCTTGAAGTGGCATTTCAGCAGAATCGAGGTTATACCGAAGCTGATGGAGTGGCCAGGGTGGCTGACATCCGAAATGCATCTGGCATCGTGAGGTGCGCCTACTGCAAGATATGTCCCCTACTTTACCACTAGTTTGCTCAGTTCAAGATCGCACATCATTGAAAGCTGGTGCATCCAAGGCAGGGGAAAATGCATGTTTGGACTCGTATTCGCACACTACGAGTATGGGCGGCTTTATATTTTGAGTAATAATACTTTCACTACGGCAACACTTAGCTGCCGTTGATTTCATTAGATCGGTTTTCTTTACCTACTCTCTTACGTTCAACTTTCGCACAACCATCATACCTTTCATACTGTAAAGTAAATAACTTTCACAATCTTCAATACAATACTTGCACGTATATCATGGTTTTATTCCACATCTACGAGCCTCTTATCGAAAAGCGCAAACACATGTAATTGTTAAACTTTCAAGTCAGTCAAGAAGTCAAGAGGTCACGACATTACCAAAATAAAAGCCTAGGTGTACGTATCTATAATAAAATTCCAGATAATATTATAGATTAAAACGTGGCTTTTTCCGAAAGAGTTGGTAACACCTCCGAACTCATATCACTGGATTAACTGGATTAAGGACATATCACTTCACTCCATCCCAAAAACAATGAAACAATAAAACACCACAAGATAACTTATCTTCCCAGAACTATTTTACGGAATAAGTTTTACGATGCTCTTTTTTTTCAGAGCAATAATTTCACATTCTAATATTGGTACATTCTAATATTTAATTCGTATTATCTTCCATGTATTCATGTAGTTGTTAAACTTTCAAACGCTAAGATAAAACCGTTGAAGTCAAAAGGTCAC
The DNA here is from genome assembly GCA_910589605.1 of Chrysoteuchia culmella. Classification (NCBI taxonomy): domain Eukaryota; kingdom Metazoa; phylum Arthropoda; class Insecta; order Lepidoptera; family Crambidae; genus Chrysoteuchia; species Chrysoteuchia culmella. The sequence continues at coordinate 11,976,053 of OU342657.1, read as the reverse complement.
AATGTTAACAAAATAAAAGCTTAAGTAAGAAAGCAAATAAAATAAAAACATAGCTTTTTCCGCAAGAGTTGGTAACACCTCCATCCTCATATCACTGGATCAAGTAACTGGATTAAGGACATATCACTTCACTCCATCCCAAAAACAATGAAACAATAAAACACCACAAGATAACTTATCTTCCCAGAACTATTTTACGGAATAAGTTTTACGATGCTCTTTTTTTTCAGAGCAATAATTTCACATTCTAATATTGGTACATTCTAATATTTAATTCGTATTATCTTCCATGTATTCATGTAGTTGTTAAACTTTCAAACGCTAAGATAAAACCGTTGAAGTCAAAAGGTCACAATGTTAACAAAATAAAAGCTTAAGTAAGAAAGCAAATAAAATAAAAACATAGCTTTTTCCGCAAGAGTTGGTAACACCTCCATCCTCATATCACTGGATCAAGTTTCCCGCGAGGACATATCACTTCACTCCATCCCATCCCAAAACAATGAAACAAAAACAACTCCACAAGACCACTTAAAACGTAATCTTCCCAGAAGTATTCGGAGCCACAGAACGACGATAACTCGTAACAGTACAATTTATTCGAGGAGATTTTTCTCACAAAAATTCGGCTAAGTTGCGAAGGCACGCCGTCCGTAACTTTTACTGACGTAACACTAACAAACATAATTTTTCATACCAATCATTTTTTTTTCGTTATGCTCCTCCCTTTTGTAGATAATGCGATAGGCATTATATGATGAACTGGTGGTTTATACTTTAACTCATAATTTTGAGTTTACATGTTCATATTCTTCCAGGTTCTTTTTTTTATATAATGTATAATTTAAACGAGGTTAATCACTACAATTTAACACATCTACAAATTGGCTCGTCCTCAATGTTCAAACCTTAACTGTTAATTAAAACGCGCTTTTTCACTTAACTTATTTGGTTTTATATCGCGTATTATTAATTAATATTCCTTTTTTTGTTCCCCAAAGTTTTGGCACATTTACATGTCTCAAAAGACTGGACCCTGGAATCGCTACAACAGAATCGAGAACCGCATTTCTTTCTGCCCGTCCACCTGAGACAAATTGCAAAAACTGAGAAACATCGCAACTTTTTATAAAAGTAGGTCTTGCCTGCGGGCAATGAGAGCGATCAATTGATTCGGATTCAACCGAATGGTTTCATACCGGTTTCATAGTAAATGTTTAACAAGTAATTTTGTGGCTACGATCTGGCTCGGCTCAGTGCGCCGAGTCCACCGCTAAAACAGACTTTAGATTTTTATACCACTCCACAATCTTCCTAATTAATTACCCAGTCGGGTTTTGTGTTGAGTGTTGACAGTATCCGCATCTCACATTACTTACATCTGTTACTTCATCCAGATGGCGTTAGTGACTTGATCTATTATTAATACCCAATCTGTTCCGCTAGATGGCGTGGTTACCATTAACATAAATCACGTTGGAGACGCGTGTAACGCAGAAGAACCAATGATATTTCGTTCGTAAAGTACAATACAGATACATTTTCGAATTTCCTTATTATTTACACGACAAAAGATTGCGTTAAATATCAACAGTACTTCTTGGGTATTTAAATAAGAGTGTGGGAGAAGCGTCCATATAAAAAAGTCCACTATTCATAGATCGCGTGATTGCAAAAGTGATACTTAACTTAATTTCTTTTTGATTCGTGTCGTTATTTCCCAAGTTCTATCCTAACTCCCAATTCTCCAAGTCCTAATATTATTCCATCCCACATGTTTATAATATATTATATTTATTGAAAAGAACTTTCTGTTCCTGCAAATCAACTTATTTTCATAACCCATCCTAATCAATGTTACCCATATAAAATTGGTTTTGAAATCTCGTAACTTAAGGGGTTTGGCAGTATTCTTAATCAAGCTCCTAAGATCGCATTTTCACTGCATATCGCTTTCAGTGACAAGCTCGTTACGGCGCGAAAGCCGGTTCTGTCAGCTCTGAAAATTAATACACCTAGTAAAGTATTTATATTAAAGGAGGATTTAAGGATTTAACATCATATAGTATTCGATTTATTTTAATATCGAATTGAATCGTCTTACAACCTTTTTTTGATAATGATTTCTTTTTAAACGAGTGTTTTGTAAACGATTCACATTTCAACCTAATTCAAGTACCAATTTTTTGAAGAAATCAACAGATTTTTAATGTAAAAAACCAAACTTCCACTGGCTGGTGTTCCAAATGCAAAACAACCAATGTTAAAATATAGGTGCAAAATTTTCAACTCCAAATTATGAGCTATTCAAACATAATAATTCAAAATGATTAAACTGTTTGACATTCATCGTTTTAAAATATTGAATATATTCCGATTCAAATATCGAATCGACTAAGCTATTCACACGCAGTAATTTAAAATGATGAAATTATTGTGACATTCAACATTTTTGATTATTGAATCATAGGATAAAAAAAACTTATCAATTTATACCTATAAATTGATAGTTATTTTAATACACAGTTAATTTACACTTTCAGTTTACTCGATTATTGTTAATGAAAATGTAAATATTCATTTAAATAATAATTGGTTTTTTCGTGGTTAAGTAGCAAACGAAATAGTTTCATTTTGAATCGACTCAAATAAAGGAGGAGGTTGTAGGTTTTTATCACTGTAATGTCACATTGAGTGGTAATATATAAATTTCAATTTATACTTTAAATAGCTTCGACGGTTTCCGTACTCATATTTTATAACACAAGGGCTAGACTTTTTTAAATCAGATAAATGTACCTTTTTGTTTGATGCTGTCCGATACAGCATCATTGTACCCACTAATTCCTAGTGAAAAAAAAACATTAAACTCATTGTTGTTTAGGTATTTATTGTATTCTATAACTTCTGGTGCTGACTGTAGTATCAGTAAACATTATCAAATTTACATCATGGAAATTATCAGAGCAATAAAAGGGAAATATGATAAATGTTCTTCTTAAGCAGTTGCCGGCCAATTTGGCTCACCAAAGGCAAGCCACAATCTTTCATTCCCCAAATCGTGTCTCATTAGGCGAATGAAATTCTTTTATAAAAATAATTGTATCAAAATGTCTCCATTATACTCAGATTCGCTTTGCGCCGTCATTTTCTTTGACCTTGCCTCCCGTTATTTCATCTTTTCGTAATTTGCGTTGAGTTTGAGTGATGATTTCGTTATCAGGATCTCATTTTTGGGGTCGTGTTTTTAATTTCAGAACGTGTTGCTTCCCTGTCTACTCGGTACAGATTACTAACTTGACGAACAGTCTACCAAGCTGATTTTCAGACAAAATGTAACTGCTCTGCTGATGTTTGGCCTTGGTAAAATATGATCTATTTATATTGTAACTTCCTCCTACCTTTTACGGCATTCTAGCCCGATGCCTAGAAAAAGTTGTCAGTCTTGTGACTTATAGAATAGCTGCCTTTACACACTCGCTCTTTCACGTGTGAATCCGAGTGCGAATCGATTAGCCTGTATGGAAAGATACAAAAGTAAAACGAGATTGTATGATGGGCGTATCGTATCACGCTGCTCTTCCGTACTACAATCATGCGTAAGTAATAATTAGTATTTTAACTCTCCTAACTTTGTTAGGAAGCATGACGTTAAGTAGTGTATCGCGATTAGCCTTGGATAAAAACATTCACTACTGCTTGCTCATGCAAGCTTTCCCGTTTTCAAGCGCATACTCATGTAGGACTAGCATGATAAACTTCGGAAATAGTATTGAGAAAGTATTCAAGTCATCACTTCAAAAAATGTATAGGAAGATGTAGTTCCGAGGGCTGATTATCTAACTAAAAATCGCTTCAGTTTCCAGTTTCATCGCTGTCATGGGTGTCATACTGTTTGAAAATATGTTTGAAAATATGACAGCTTTGTGGTTGTTTCTTGCATCGTGAATGGTCCTGCCTGTTATTTGTAATTATCAACTTACCCACATTATTGTTAGTGAATAAGTATGTTTTAACTTTGTAATATTCATTGCCTGGCACGTTCGGTGACCGTTGTGTTTTTATTTGTTTTTTGTTTCTTAAATGTATTTTATCATTGTAAGTGAATGTATTAATTCATAGGAGAATAAATGTCTCAAACCACATATGACAGCGATGAAATAGGTTGCTAGGTGGTTTTTGTTAGACAATCAGCCTGCCGTTTACGTCCGGTAGGAACGCTGCACAATACGCCATACATTTGTTGATGATACTTTTTCGATACAATCTTAAAAGTTTTTCGTGAAAAAGCCTACTGGTTGCGAGTGAAAGCACGTGTTATGTAAACGCAGTTTCACACGACACACTTTTTTTGCGTTTGTAATCTTTTATATGAAGTGATTTACGAATGCTACATAATAAAAAAATTAAGAGATTTGCTGCTTCTTCGCCCATTGAATTGAACGAATTAGTATCTCCTGACTTGCTCTAATTTCAGTATTCCCAGCCCCGTCAACCTTTAATCTCTGTATATCCCAAACAGACTTCCATCCCAGCTGTGCGATAGGAACTGCAATCAGGGGCTGAGGCGCAATTTGGTAGCACAAAGTGTTGCACGGATATACGTAGATTTGTATCTTCGGAAACTAAGCGGGAGAAATGAAAATTGTAGGTGCTATTCAACCGTGAAGATCTTACTTTGAACTTAATTTCTGAGGAATCCTCTGATAAAATAATTTGATTTGAAGAAATTCTATCAAAAGCTCTAGCTTTTCAGTTAATGACGTATTCATGACTCCCGTGTCAATTTGACTTTTAAGGTTATTTTGGTTAGATATACTTAGGTTTTTTTTAAATAATACCTAAGTATAACGACAATAATTACGAGCCTCTGACACTCGACGGGTTTATTGGTTATAACATAATCTAAAAAGCCTGGTAAATGATCTTTATTTGACAAATTTGTTTGACAAACTCAAATAAGATTGTCAAATAATTTTCCGAAAGTAAAACGCATCAAATAAATTTGACAAACGCGAAAATCTGACAGAAATTTCACAGAAAATTTAAACGTTTGCGGGGCTTTTAACAGGACTGTATGCATAAAGTTACTACCAATGTCTAAGATCACATATAAATGACAGTGTTCGAGTAAAATCTTACTATATTGGCTCGTAATATTAAAAAAAAAATCGTTTCATAATAATTTTCACGATTGTTTTAATGTTAAACTACGCATGTTTACGTTACATAACTAAACAGAGTCTAAAGTTTATTAGTATTCTAATATTATGTTAAAGCTCTTGGATAACTCATAGGTACTAATGTTAGTCCCTAAATTGCGATCCAAAGCAGTCTTACTCAAGACAAATTAAGCTTTCCCTAGCTACATTTTTTTAGCCCAGACATTCCAGATCCACAAATCACAATCGCAGATTTACATAAGTTACAATCCAGGTCTAAACTTGGGTATGACATTGACAAACTACTTGAGCCAAAACGCGAGAGGCTAAGGACCTTAATTAATTAAACATATCGACTGCAGTGGATGATGTACGATGGGAAACCCCCTTCATGGTTATTGATGCTTTGGAGCACTTTGTTACAGATTATGTATTATAATCACTTGAGTTATGATGTGAAGATTTCTGCAAATCGGTTTATGATTCACTGTTGTAATTTATTCAGTAAGGGTTGTCCAAATCGTACATTATAAAGGGGGGTCAATGCCTGGTAGATATAATTTGGTAATGCCTGGTTTCTAATAGGCCGCTTGGTCAATTATATATATATATATTAACAGTCTTGGACAATCCTATAAATCAACTGGAGTAGTTTATAGGACTCAAAAAACTGTTTTCTTCATCTTTACTTGTAAACAAAATGTCTGTCAAAGATAAAATGTCTTATCGTCATGTTGATCCTTGACCTCCCGATCTTGTTGATTCGTAAACCATCACATTACCTCACAACTCACAACAATGAAACATTTATTGCGTCTTTCTAAGTACTGGTACATATAATTACCATCTGTGCCAAACTAGTACGATAATGATGAGTGTAGTTGCTCTGGACATACAATCTTAATATAGGTAATCTCCTCTCATCCTGCAGGCTGATTATCTAACGGAAACTCAGTTCAGGTTCAGTTTCGTCGCTGTCATTACTGTCACATTTTCATACAATATGACAGCCACAGCAGCGACGAAACTGAAACTGAACAGTTTCCGTTAGATATTCATCAGCCTTCGGTTCTGAAGATCTAGGACCGGATAATCAATAATTACTGAAAGAGCAATTTTGAGCAAACAGCTCAGTAGTACAGTGATTCGCGCCTATGATTGTGACGGCTAAGCCACTTTCGCAATGGGTGACCAAAGATTTATTAACTTGAGCTGTTTGGTCCCGGCTGTATCTATTAAAATAATAATAAATATTTCTTACACTCACACCAATTAACCTAGGCCCAAAGTAAGCACTGTACGGCGTGTGTTATGAGATACTAGGGTAACGGATATAAATACATATAATTATATATGTAAGTATTTAGTGTAGAAATATATGTAAACGTCAATGACTCGGGTACAAATGCTCGTATTCATGATACAAACATTTGCCCCTACCGGGATTCGAACCGGACCTCGGAGTAGGCGACACCTTGAAACCGGTGTACGTACCACTTGAAACCGGTGTAAGTACGTACCACTCGCCGGTCGTCGTGTATCTGGTAGTCAATGAAACTCGCACTGCGTCCACGTGATGGGTCATGGCGTATTTTCCTTGTCCATTCATAACGAAGGCCAGTGCCTCAGTAGTGGAAACATTAAAACGGTGACATAATTTTGAGCATTTAATTAGATGTCTTTGTGGTCCGCCTTTGTGGTTTTGTGACCGCCTTTGTGGTCTAGTGATACAACCAGCGGTATCAGACCCAGGGGTTGCGGGTTCGATTCCCAGCGGGGGTACATATTGTATTCGGTTTGGTTGGTGGTAGGACTTGTAGGAAGTCCGCCTGGCTAGCGACCACCATCTTATCTATGTCTGCCGCCATAACAACAATGTTTTCAGCATTGTTATGTTCCGGCAGTTAGAAATAAGATAGCCAGTTCCTCGAGTGATTGAGGTTTCCGGGAGAGGTTCGCTTGCATCTTCAATACTTAACATCAGGTATGATGAAGGCTAAGAGTCTCCCCGTCGATTATAAAAAAAGACGTGGATTCAAAAAGAAATAGATACCTAAATCACAATGGACAGCACACCTTTTCTATTGTTCTCTGGACACCGGTTTCGGGTTTGATGAATTAACATAATGAACTTGAGCGAGCTTTTATTGAGAACGAGTTTTGTAGTACCAATGGTAGACAAAACCTATATACTTACTAATAAAAAAAAACATTGACAAAAGGAATTATAAGATTAAAAACATTTTTCCGATTCCTTTCGTTCGTAAATCTCATGGAAGCATTGTTAGCCTCTGGATCGTATCAACAAACGCGGCCATCCAACAGGAATCCGTTTAATAAAATTTTTAAGCGGGTCCAGAATCTATCATTGTCAAAAATTGCCGAATGAACAAATCGCCGGGTGTTTACTCAAATTGTATAAACGGTACCGTTATTGGCATATAAATGGCTTCCGTTTTCCTGTTAAACAATCTGTGTAAACAATGGAAAAATGAGATGAACTTCTAATAATTTAAATTGAAAATAGAATTTATTCACAATAAAACTGCGTTAAAAAACCGACTTCAAAAACTTAAAAAGCAAAAAATAAGTCTTTCAGAGTCGGTGCCAGCAAGAAAAACAAAAGCAGAATAGTTCAAAGTAGAATGCCGTAAGTAGTAACTCACGCCTCGATTCTCTTGAAAACAGAGTTAGGGTTTTGGAGACCTGATAGCTGCATGATAGCTGGAAGGCACTATCGCACATCTCAAACTCGAGATTGAAGAACGAGATCAGGATCTCCTTGGGAATGATATCGAAATCGCGAGTTTTCCTGAAATCGGCTGTGAAAACACAACCCACGTTATGCTCACAATCGCCAAAAAGCTGGGTGTGGACTTGGATGAGCGGGATGTGGTGAGTGCGCAGCGTGTTGGTGCGCCGAGAGCGGCCGCTGGCGCCGGCGACATGAGTAGTGCTCGGCCGCGGCCCATCGCTGTGCGGTTTGCGGTTTGCGCGCCGAGCTCCACGAGATGCTCTGCTGCACGCTGCGCGTGTACGCCGCCACCTCACAGTCGGCGACATGACCGCACCCGGCGCCGGCACCCTGATCTCGTCTCCTTCACGACCCTTTTACGTCAACGAGCGCCTGACATATCGAAACAGGCAACTATTTAACAAGGCGAGGGAAGTAATTAAACGCTTAGGCTGAAAATATGCATGGACGCGCGAGGGGAAGATGTTCGGCAGGAAACCGGCATGGCACGTCATCGACTCAGATCTGATGCTGATTTTGCTAAGGTTTTTGGTGCTGATTCTGTTGGAGAAGTTGCAACTGATAAGAAAATCGAACAATAGTATTAGTTTATGTTCTCAAAATTATATAAAGAGAATAGATTCATAAAAGCGGGCACTTTTTGCTTATATTTATTAGGAGGTACGTCAATACAAGATACATTATGTAAATGAAGTGAGCATTTATTAGCATACATAATTAGAAATAGTGTTATCATTTAACTCTTCATTTAATTAATAATTAGTATACATATTTCAGAACGGCATATCTGAGCCGGTTATTCAGAGTGATTTAAATACTCAAATAATATATTGTGACGGTGTTACTTGGCTTATTGCAGAGCCATAAGGCCTTTATAAGCCCCACGTTTATAAAAGTAAAATCATTCCTTTTTAAGTATTTTTTTGATTGATTGATTCGAATGGAAACGTGTATGTACGTTGACATGTAGCGCCTTACCTAACTGTCATAAACATCGAATTTAAGCGTGAAGGAAATGTATTTTAATCAAAATAATACAGGTTTCATTAGACAATATACTTACTGCGTTAATAAATTAGTAAATTTGGCCGTGTTCAATAGGAGTTCTTGGCTAAAGAAGGTTTGTTATTTAAATAAGTATTTATTCTTCAATAGCCAAAATATTCATCTGATTCCACCAAAAAATAAAACAAGTAATAATATTTTTAACTTACGCAATAAATCTCATAGACGCATCCAAAAGATCCCACTCTGATTCGGTACCATATTCTTCCTACCTTAGAATACAGCTATTGGAATTTTGGGATTGTAGATGTACCTACAATCCCAAAAACGAAGCGATCAAACATTTACATTTTAGGTATTATTCTAATCTGACTGATAGGTTTCCAGTTAAACGCATTCCAACAAACTCAACCTAAGTTACATAATTACAATTTTTCTAAAGCTGAAATGCTTTAATTTCATTTTAAGAGCACAACAAAAGCACGACTTAATGAAAACAACTGAAAAATAGCGCCGTGAAATAAACTACAAAGGCTAATAACTTTCGAGAGCTAATAAAAATGCTGTAGAAGCGGCGCAGCAACAGCGACCCCTATTTCAATTTACATTTCAAACCCAAACAGGTATTAAACTTTACCAATACTGCTAACAGGCCTTCATTTTATCATAGTCTAAAGATACACAGTATTTTGTCTTCCTACTAAAGGTCCGTTCTTGAATAATACCCCGACGCGCCTCGGTTCGGTGAGAGCTCGGCAAGAGTCTTAGGCCCGTATTGTAGAACTTGACTCAAGTACTTGAGAACAATTAAAAAGGGACGTCACTAAGTGCGATGAATGAACGCGTCCCTTTCTAAGATCACTACTTGGTGTACTCACGTGTTTGTTTTACACGCCGCTGTTCTTTGAGGCGGCTTTGTTTTATTGATCACACAACAAAATTGAGTCACTTGAATAATAAGTAGATTTAAGTAAGTTTTAATTTTGCTGCAGCCACTATCTCTTAATTGTGTGTGCCGTAATCTGATATTATTTTGTATAATTGTCCCTTTTTTAATTTTATTTTATATACTTTTTTCATTAGTTACTATTTTTTTTTACTCAGAAACTTCGGAAACAAAACGTTTGTGGAAAGATTTTACTTTCTGACACAAGCTGTCATTGTCAGTTGTGTGTCACAGAGTAGTTTATTTAGGGTTGTGCTTTTTAGTTCCATATATGTTATGTTGTTTGCGTAATTTTAATTTGTTTTCATGTCTCATATTCTGAAAGTTACTCATAACTTGCCTAAAATGCGGGTTGAAAATGATATGTGGCGGCTGTAATAAATTTGAAAAAAGAATAGGGGGTGTCATGTCAAATCGATATCTGTAATCTCTTTGGACTTTTATTTACCAAAGGTATGTAGGCAAAGGCACAGAACCCTATACAGCTTATTTTGCTACATTATAAAATAATTAAAATCGTAGAAACCTTACAAAATTTTTTTTAGAATATTCTGTTCCTTATATTCAAAATGAAAAGTAGAGTGTTTACTTCGGGTGTATGGACCCATAACAGTCTCGAACTATCGGCTACCAAAACACTCGACTGTTATGGGTGTCATACAGCCCTTGGTAAACAATCTACTATTTGTGTGCCGCGGTGACGAACGTACGCTGTAAAAGTTTTGCACGCAGTAAGCGTGTGGTAATGGCTAATCTATGTTGGTTGGCAGCCCTATCGCATAAGTATTGCATACCACGTGGCTGCAATAATAATTATTATCTTTGATTAAGAAAGAGTCTAAGACACCTTACTTGATGATTCTAGTACCTTGCCAATACTGCTAGCAGTCCTTCATTTTAATAAGACCCATTAAGAAGCACCGTTAAAGCCGAAAGGATTTTGTTTATAGCCCATTAATGAATTTTGCTGCGAAGCGATTGCCGGATCTTTGATACCTCAATTTGTATCGGCATTGGGAATTAAATGTCGATTACTTCTTTGTTGTGAGACCTTTATCTTGATTGAAGGGGTCGTACGTCAAGCTCGGTTAAGGTAGAACGTATTCTTCTTTAGTACCTTTAATTTATCTTCATCAGGCTGTTTAATGTCCCTACTGATGAAAGCATACGAATTCCTTATTAATGGATAAGGAGAATAGGTCATGATCCATCGTAAGGCCCCAATAGATGGGTGTCAACGACTGGAAATGCAACCATAGACAACGGCTTAATGTACCTTCAGGACACATAGGATCTCCATATAATATATTTTTGGTCACCCATCCCGTGACGACCATTGCGAAAGTTGTTTAACCTCTATAGTCGCAGGATGAGCTTTATAACGACTGCGCCACATAGGTCCTCCTACATTGTAATTAGTTAACCATCATTATCCTTACTAATATTATAAATGCGAAAGTGTGTTAGTTTGTCATTTCTTGACGCCCTAACTAAGCAACCAATCGACTTGATTTTTGCCATAGAGTTAGTTGAAAGGACGGAGAGTAACATTGGCTACTTTTAATCCCGATATTCCCACTGGATCGGAAACCACGCGGGTAAAACCGCGGGCGGAAGCTAGTTAGTCATAAGTGGCTAACGTGAGCAAACTGGCGGGAATCAATAGTAGATTGACTATTTTGTTATCGTAAACTGCACAGTTAAACAATCAGGCTTTTTATTTTTTTTAAGTAAGTTCAATACTTGGCATAATAGAGAAAAATTTGGCATAATGGAGAATAAATGAAAGTGTGGATTTTTCGCGATCTATGTTAGCATCAAAATATGAGTATATAATATAATATTCCATTTCTTTTTGTAACAGTGTCATTAACCTCAGATACCTATAAAATTATTACAATAGGTCATGCAACTCAGTCTTGAAAAATCAAAATCCAACGTTGTGTTTCGTGACTGCTTAATATTATTTTCCCACATGTAATGAATACTTAATAGAATGTTATGTTTCACACATTTTGTTAGAAAGTCTATCATAATATTTAACACTAGCAGATTTTACCCGTGTGGTACCCGTTCCCGTGGGAACGTCGGAATAAAGTATAGCCTATGTCACTCGGGAGAAATGTAGCTTTCTAATGGTCTAAGAATTTTCTAAATCGGTCCAGTAGTTCCTAAGATTAGCGCGTTCAAACAAACAAACTCTTTAGCTTTATAATATTAGTATAGATAAATATTATAGTATAGATTAAAAAAAACGTGGCTTAAGGGAAATCTGATTTGTTATCTGAGAAACGTCAAATTATAAGGTTGATTTCTTATCAGAAATGCTCAATCACCCTACTTAAAATGCAAAAGCAGACTTTGTGTTGCAGTGGAAAATAAGCTTTTCATGAAAAATAATCTGAGCGGTGAAAATTCCTACAGAAAATCTTGAAGCAGCTTGCTGATGATTAATTAGTGATTCAAGACAAAAGAAAGATTTGTTTAGAGATCCGTCTTCATCTTTTCTGCCCACCTCACAAAGTTTAGCACGACGAAGGTAATTAATCATACTTTAGCTGAACTCAAAAGTTATTTCACTAACAAGATTGTTTTTAACCTTAAAGAGCAAAGAGAATCTCTTTAAAATTTAGTATGCACGTAGGAGTGTACAGAATTCAATTTGCATGTATTTTTCTTGTATGATGTGAACGAACTTGTTTCCATTAACTTTTTACCTTAAAAGTATTTCTGTATTCCGTCACCTTTGATGAAACCACTGTTTTAAATTAAAACACTCAAAATAACTTTAAAAAGTATTTTAATTTCAAATTGCAAGAACAGGGGTCAAAAAGCATTTAAGACAATGAATCCATAAGCATGCAGATAAGCATCCAATATTCATAAAAGGCAAGAAATCTGTTCATTTTTTACTCCGAAAGTATACATCCTTAAATTAACTCAAAAACTTCCTCAACAGCAATCGATACGCAAACACCAAAGAACGTCTTAATGGAAAATGATGCAGTGGTTCTGATTCAAGTGAATTTTCTCAGCCGTCAGCCACAGAGCTGTGATAGATGACCCTCTCTTGTGCTATTCATAACCTTATTAGTTGGGGTGAGATATTGTTATGTTACAGCCGATATATTAATTCCCGATATGGTAGCGGTGATTTGCTCAATCGCTTATATTAAAAGCATTGGGATCAATATTCAAAGGGATTTCGCTATTAATGGTGTTAAGTTAATACGCGGCAAAGCGCATTGTAATGTTTAGATTAATTGGCTTATGAATGGGTAACACTAATATCGCGTTGGTGTTACGACTAATTATTTAGTTAGATTAGATGAATTAGAGACAATTGATTTGTAGAAGCACAGAGGTTAACAAAGAGGTTAGAAGGAGCAAAGATTGTAATAGGCTCGACGGGAGAGCTGGGTGTGGCGAGGGACAGTTCTGGGGAACAATGGCTAAGACTAAGGGAGTCCAACATGCCGCTCGGCTCCAATATGCCCAAAGTTTGTATCCCCTCACTCAAAAAATGACATGAAGGGCATGAACCGCGAGCTAGCAGTCACTGAGGATTCGGACGCGTCATTCCTTTTTACGATTTCATTCCTTTGTACCATTTTCAACTTATTCATAATCATTATCGTCATAGCAATGTGACTGTTTGCTAGGCGATACGTCTTTTAATACTAAATGCCTTCTATACCTTCCGCGTGGAACTCAGATATATCGCGCTCACGTTTTTGCGACAAAAAGTAAATAATATGTCCTTCTCCGAGGACTTATAAATAAATAAAAAAAAAAAAACAAAATTGTTTCATTTGTTTAGGCGTGAAAAGGTAACAGAAGTTATCATTTATATTATAATAAATGTGTATTTAGATTCATAAAATACATACTTCTGATACGTAGTGTATCCGTTTAACGCAGAACTTTGTTTAAATACCAGCTCGGCAAAGCCGTATGAGCTAGAACTAACAGTATCGGAACTTATTCCATTTCACTACGATCACAGAAGGACGCTGACTGCTGAAACCCAAGTTAAAACGTGATATTCTACAAAATTAGATAACCGATCGACCGATCATGCGACGGAGGTGACGATTTCAAATTGAATTACCAGGAATCAGTTCACTGGGTCTCAGTGAAAAGCCAAGCCTGTTTCGAAAATCTAAAAAGATTTGCCCCAGATTGGTCATACAGGGTGGTCCAAGCCCGGTGGATATACTTTTTTTTATAGATAGATGACCAAGCGGCATGATGAAAAAATATCTTACTAGATTGGAAATAATTTCATTGTTTCTTACTTTTTCACTTATTATTGGCATTTACTTTGTCTTATGAGTTTACCTGATAGGTCTTTTCTTTAAAACATTAAATATCTAGGCTGATTGGTTATTTTATATTAACAAATTTTTTGATAATTCAAAAGAAAAGTATCTTTCAATTTTTTTTAGCTTGCGGTTCCTAATAGACCACTTGGTCAACTATGTATAAAACAATTTTGGGTTTAATGCTACTCGCTTCCGTGGGTTTACCCGAAGGACCCCACATGTGACCCCTGGGTGCTGCCAAATGAGTAGTTCCTTCCAGTGGTGGGCTTCGGCTGAGGCTGGTTACCACCCTCCGGACTAAGTCGCCTCGCCAAACGACTAAGGTCGTGTTCCGTTCCGGGGTTGTCAATATAGGAGAGTAGAGTCTGGGTAGTAGCATCTTCTGTGTGACTGTTTGTGACAGCTCAAAACTGACATACCGGGTGCCTCTCTTTGGAGGGTAGCGAGATCCGAAGCACCGTGTCGCCGCTGACTGACCCGCAGGAAGTTGGGGCCCCAAGTAACGGGTTAGCCACCTAGCGAAAAATCAATGGTTGCTTCACCTTGCCGGTTGGCCACTGGATGGGAGAAGCCATCTCTGCGTGGGTTCGGGCGTAAGCTGCCCCAAGTAGGCCTCGCCAATAATGCCTCGCCCAGCTGCCTTTCTCTAGCCTTTTCACTCCCTCTACCCTCACTTTTCTTCGTCGTCGTCGTCTCAGCCACATGACACCCACTGCTGGGTATAGGCCTCCCCCAAGGATCTCCACGACAATCAGTCCTGCGCTGCCCGCATCCAGCGCCTTCCCGCGACCTTCACCAGATCGTCGGTCCACCTTGTGGGGGGCCTACCCACGGAGCGTCGTCCAGTACGCGGTCGCCATTCCAGAACCTTTCCGCCCCAACGGCCATCGGTTCTTCTCGCTATGTGTCTCGCCCACTGCCACTTCAGCTGAGCAATCCTTCGAGCGATGACAGTAACTTTAGTTCTACTGCGGATCTCCTCATTTCTGATTCGATCACGCAGGGAAACGCCGAGCATAGCTCTCTCCATTGCACGCTGAGTTACCTTGAGCCTCCTTATCAGACCCATAGTTAGCGACCACGTTTCACTGCCGTAAGTCATCACTGGCAACACACACTGGTCGTAGACTTTCGTCTTGAGACACTGAGGTAAGTTCGACGCGAAGATTTTACTGAGCTTCCCGAACGCTGCCCATCCGAGTTGGATTCGGTGATAGATCTCTTTCTCAAAGTTCGACTTACCTTACTGGATTGTCTGTCCAAGGTAAACGCAATGGTCAACAACTTCGAGTGTAGTGTTCCCAACGTGAACTGTAGTGGGTATGACATGGGAATTCGACATTATTTTCGTCATATCCATGTTCATCCTCACCCACTCTTTGGGAAGCACGTGGGAGATCTTCGAGCATTGTGTTCAGGTCCTCAAGGGTCTCAGCCATAAGGACTATATCATCGGCAAAACGAAGGTGTGTCAGATACTGGCCATTTATGTTGATGCCGCGTCCTTTCCAGTCCAAAAGCTTAAAGATGTCCTCCAACGCAGCTGTAAACAGTTTCGGAGAAATGACGTCTCCCTGTCTTACACCTCGCTGCAGTTGGATGGAATTTGTGATCTGGTTCTGTAATCGGACCGACATGGTTTCGTATAAGTACCTCAACACCTTGATATACCTATAGTCCACTTGGCACCTCTGGAGAGACTGCAGCACCGCCTAGGTCTCAATCGAGTCAAAGGCTTTCTCATAGTCCACGAACGCCAAGCAAAGTGGCAGATTATACTCTTCGGTCTTTTGTATAACCTGCCGCAGCGTATGGATGTGGTCTATTGTGCTGAAGCCTTTTCGGAACCCGGCTTGTTCGGGAGGTTGAAAGTCGTCTTGCTCGCGATTCGTGATGACTCTCGAAAACAACTTGTAAACATGGCTTAGAAGTGAGATGGGTCTGAAGTTCTTTAGCCGCATCGAGCATATAAATCTGGCACTTCAGGCCGTCTCAGATTGGGGCAACGATTGTTCTTGAATCTTGTCAGTTTCAATGCCACTAAAACACAGGTTTGTTTTTCAGTGCAAAACGGAGTCCCTTCCAACTGACTCTAAGTTTCCAGGGTGTATCCTTTCCGATAACCGAAAATTTGCAAATTCTTGGCCTGAACCTGTCTCTCAACCTGGACTTTGGTGAGTACATCGACTCCATAGCGAAGTGTGCTGCAAAGAAACTGGGCGTCCTCTCCGAGGCTACGCGTTATTTCTCTCCCAATCAGCTGATCCTTTTATACAAAGCGCAGAGTCGGCCGTCTATGGAGTACTGCTGTGACTAGTAAGATGGTTCTCCTAAGTATCAGCTAGAGTTTCTGGAATCGATTGAAACCGTGCCAAGAAACTCATTGGAAATTCAGCATTGGCCACGGCGGAACTTTAGAGCACGTTGCATAGCTGCATTTTTATCGGTCTTTGGTGAGTGTGCGGGAGAACTGCATCGGGGTACCAAAAGCAGGTTAGCTTATCATCCGTACGTGGTTAACATTCCAACAGTCCGTACCAGCGCTTTGCTGACACATTTATGCGCTGCCTGCTCAGATTTCTTCAACGAGATGCCCGAAAGTCCCATTCCGTGTTTTCTGGTTGCGCACGGCACGCGTCCTCCGGTCCTGCCACGCACTCGCGCCACACGCAGTCGCATCCGCTTCACCTACCTACCTTTTCTTCGAGAATGTATGGAAATAGTTTTAGTGATTTCTGACTTTTCTAGTGCTCAAACCTCAGTTATCGTCATAGAGTGTTTTGATCCTCATAGGAAACAGGATCCATTGCTATAAAAAAATATTTTTGAAAACTCATCATTTTTCTGTTGACTGTAATTTTTTTTCAAAATCGGTGAAGGCAGTTCAAAATTTCTCAAAAAATTAAGGATGGTTTCCTAAGAATGTTTTCATGCATCTACATCGATTAAGGTACCTGCCCTTCGTGCCCCGTTTTAAATTTCCACCCTGTAATATATACCCACCAGGCTTGGACCACCCTGTATAATCGAAGTACCAAACGGTTTTATTGAAAGCCCTCGGGCTAGTAGTAAATGGAGATTATATTAGTTTCCTAACAATCAGTCGATACTCAGACGGCAACAGGCCGAAATATTAATAAACGTATTGTTTACTTAATGTCCTCGCTACTCAAAGTGAGTAAAAGTTTAAATAAAGTTTCGTTTTTTTGTTTGATCTATCTCTCCAATCAGACGGGATTGATAAAACATATATTTTAGACTATTAAAAATATATAAGAAGAATTTTATAGTTTTTTTAATGACACGACATAGGACCCCTAGTGCAAAACGAAACAAGCAACAAGATATTAAATTAATAGTAAATTTTATGGTATTATTGATTAAATCAATAATACCATAAAATGTACTATTAATTTAATTCGACAAAGTAATCAACAGAGTAAACTTTACTGCTCAGTCATTTAAGCGTAATTTAAGTAGGTACAGGAAAGAAATCTTTAAAGCGCTCTAAAGTTTTGAAAACAAGCCTATTTGTTGTAACGACTGTCACTTTGTGAAGCCTTCGGTTTTAATGTACCTTAAATCTACTTAACGGTAATTTGGACTGTCCATTAAGAACTTTAAGACTGTCCTACGATCCACAGACGCGTTGCGTAACTTCAGAATAACTGTTTAAGTGCCATTGTCTCCTAAGTCAATTGGCGCTCACAATCAATAGAGAAAATGGAGCATTGGCATTAAAGTGAAGCAGTTTACGAGCTATCTGGGAATTTCACGCCTTTACCCAGTTTAGTTAGCTAGACTTTTGGTAATAAGCTTAATTTATATATAAAAAAAAGTTCTTACTTCTTTTGACAAAAAGCGTTCGGCGGAATATACTACTACCAGCTGAAATAAAATAACTTTTGCGGATTATAAAGTGCACTATATTTGCCCGAAACATCTCGCACGCTGAGAACGAAAATGACCTAATCCAAAATTTATGATTTTTGGATAATGAAGAAAATAAGTCAGATTTATTATTTATTAATTTTTGTGTCCCAATAAGTCAATATTAATATAGCTTGCAGCGTTGCGTAGCGAGAAAAAGTCAGTTTTTGAATTTGTAGGTAATAAAGCATTGACTTCTAAATATATTTTTGAGTGAAAGTCGATTTCCGTAAATTATGTATTAATTCACTTTCATTCTCAGCATGCGATATATTTTGTACTATATTTTTCTGTGAAAAACGGAAGAAGCCAAAAATATAAAAAAAAAACTATATTGTTGGGGTTTTGTATGGTTTTTTGGTTGCTCGACGTGTCGCCATATTTTGAGTATGGCAAACCAAAAAAAAAAAAACAAAAATACAGTACCAAATATATTAAGTTTCGGGCAAATATAGTGGACTAAATATTCCGCTAAAATAGTTTTATTTCAATTATGAGTGCGCAAAGAAACGCTTTCCTACAAGTTGCTCAGTGTTAATATAAAATTCAATCGCTTTAAAAAGCGAGATGTACTCGTATATAGGTAGTGTCCTTTAATCAACCTGACTAAGCGCGATTGAGGAGCTTGTGGCGCAATGTTTCGCGCGCTCGGTCTGCGATTGTCTGCGAGCCGATAAAAAAAGCTTTTCGCAACGGCCAGTCACGGGATTGATGACCAAAAATTTATTATCTTGTGTTTTTCCGTGTTTCGTAAGTCACGTTAAACCGTTGGTCCCGTCTGTATTTTCAGTCGTTAAAACCCACCAACCCGCATTGGGCTTGCGTGCGTTATCCATCCATTAGGACGGCAAGTGTCTCAGCAGTGGGGACTTTAATATGGCTAATAATAAATAAATAAATAAATTTCATACAATCACACCAATTATCTAGCCCACGTTAAGTTTCATAAAGAACTTGTGTTATGGATACTAGACAACGGATAAACATACTTATATACTTTTTTTTGTAAATATATACATAATATACATATTAAACACCCAGACCAAGACAAATAGAAATGTTCATGCACACAAATATTTGTCTTGTCCGGGGATCGAACCCGGGACCTCTGGCGTAGAAGGCGGGTTTAGTACCCCTGCGCCAAACAGGTAATGACGAAGCAAGATCATCATTAGTGAAATGTGCCAACGATGACGCCTTTTTATTTATACACATCAAACTATTACACAAAATCAAGACCTGAATAAACACGTCTGTTCAGTTAACAAAATATTAATTTTAGAAAAAAACAGAATATGAAAATAAGTTGTATTAGTCTAAGGTCATTATTTGATGTCACTTTAAATATATGTCTTTAGAACAGCAGCAAAGTCTGAAACTGAATGACACACTAATCTAGTTGGTTTGTGACAAAAACTTTCAAACAAACTTGGAGCTACGTGCTTCTAACTTAAAACCTAAATCTGCCTGCATTATTTACAGACCATTGTGGGGACAGACCATCATTAGAACTCTTCAACTCCAAGCATTGTCAAGTCTAATTACCGCAGTCAAATTCTACCGATTTAATGGAGTCAGGAGCAACTTTGGCGCGGTATTAACATCGCCAACGACTGATATTCATTTGGAAAATTGTCTCCGAGCAAAGCCTTTGGTATAATCATTTGACCGCTAACTTTACAGTAAAGCTAATAACTACCTACTGAATGAAACTTCCTTAATATAATATTTGGGAAGTCAAACAGTCCCGGCTCTAAACTTCCAATTTTCGGATGGTGACGTCTTTTTCACGTTGACTTTCATTCAGACCATTGAAAAGGACCCTTTTGACGACAGTTTAAGCTAGCTTTGCATTTTCTTTGAAGGAGGTTTTTCGCCTCCATGTTTATACTCAAATATGTTAATTCATAAGCTTGTAAAGCATTTGCATGAGTATGAGCAACATTCCTTACTATAACTTATTTTGTACTTAATAACAAGCTTCATATTATTATGATACGACCTTACATTGTGATAAAGTCTTAACACAATATATGTGAACAGAATACTGAATAATTAATACAACGGCTAACTCTTCGCATCATTTACATGGACATGTATCGACCTCTATTTTATTTCAATAGAAATAATTTACAATTTGCTGTACGATCAGGCCAGGCCCTCAATCCATCAGGCTATTATTACTTTGTCGCCATTGTTTTGTGAACCGACAGACAAGGTCATTTCTGTCGAAATTAATAAATCTTCGGAAGGGGAGTGACAGAAAAAAAATTTCATTATCACCCTAACGCTGCCTGTTTTTCCTATCTTTGTATACTTTTTGCCTACCGCTTTGTTCGCACACTTAAATAGGCCCTTTGAACTGTGAAAATTTCGCTGGAAATGAATGGAATGATTATCGCGTGCGTTGCTATTTTTATACTCGATATTGTTACTGGAAGGTCTTTTCCGAGTCAAAAGTCATTATAATTTATAAATAAAAACAACGAGTCTCGACGAGACATTTGATATGCAGTACATATTATGTACTTACAGCTTGACGTTTCGGCTGTGTTGCTACAGCCGTGGTCACAAGCAGACTGGTGGCGCGCGGCGTCTCGTCTGTTCGGGGGGGTCGAAGATCTTCGGCCACCCTCAATTTTTTTTACAATGTTCATTATTTCATATTCAACCATCATCGGAATCATCATGTCTGCTCAAAAGCCCAGACAGACACTACATTTTATGGTTTTTTATTTTTTGCATTTTTCAATGCTTTTTTCATACATAAGATAAATTTTAAATAGAAAAATATTGGAAAAAATCAACTTGGCTACAAGTTAGTCCAACATTGTATTACAGGCCCTAAAAGCATAAAAAATGGCATGCAGAAATATTATCACAACTAACTTCAGTGGGTTCCATCATTCTTTTCAGAACCAACAATAGATTCAAAAGATTCTGAACTCAGTATTAAACTTAGTGCAAACAAAATAAACCAACATTCTCTTCATTTCAAAAACTTTAGGTTTTGCAAATACAACAAAATAGCATAAAGATATCTTTTGTTGGAAAGTTCAAGAACTCAAAAAGTGAAATAAGTTTTAAAATCTATTATTTAATATTGATATTATTAGCTTAGTAGCTTTTGAATTGCGAGGTGGTTCTAGAGACATTTTAGTCATTCGGTTTTTTTTATTCTATCCTTAATTTTATACATGAAGATTTTTCTGGGGAACAGTTGTTGTTGCGCGGAATTCCTTACATTTTTTTTTATCCTGTATAGGGCCTAGCATTCATTAGTAATGAATGACTATTAAAAAGACAGTATACCTACATATTGTATTCATTTTAGTTTCATTTGTTCACTAAATTTGGGGTACTTCATTGGAGAAGAAAATAACTAACCACTCCACAGGGATTGTCTTTTGTAAAATATAAAGGCAAGTAAGTATGCATACTTTTTGTAGCTAATTTAAAGACCATATATGTATTTTCTTTTGTCATTGATTGTCACGTAGTACGGACACAATATAATTAAAAAAATAATAGTGTAAGTAAAACGTATATCGTAAAAACCAGCTATTTTGGTACAACTGGCCGTATTGGTAATTATAATGAATAATCAAAATTGCAATCACATTCGCGAGAAAGCGAACTAATGCAAAATATACAGTTGTGAGAATTGATTTTATTTAATCGTTCCATTGATAGTCCAAGTATCCTCAAATATCTTATATCTACATGGATTGAAAAAAGGTTTTTCATACCATCATAGCTGGAACGTGAACCGTCAAACATTAAAAATACAGTTTTCCAAAAACAAAGTGATAAACAACTGTGTTTGCATTTGGCCCTAAATTCAATTTTGATTTCTCAATGTTTTGTTTATATTTGTTTCGGATATTGTGAAGAATGACGCGTGGTCTTTGAGAAAGCGATAAAAGTTTTTTTTAACCAATATTTCAGTACAAAAGCTTGAAAATTAATAACAGAGGACATTGTTATTAGATTTTCATGATATCTAAGTAGGTTGTTAAAGCACTGGCGGGAATGGAAGTCATGATTCCTAGTGCAGTAGGTAGGATAACTATCACTGAATTTGAAGGAAGTATCAAGAATATTTATTGAATCTATGAAAGTCCGAAACCGATTTTGAAGCCGAATTAAAGTAAAAATAATAAATTATAATAACATACAATCACACTAATTATCTAGCCCAAGGTATGTTTCATGAAGAACTTGTGTTATGGATACCTACTAGATAACGGAAAAATTTATTTTGGTATATCCATTGTTTAAGACATACATAATATAGATATTAAACACTCAGATCCACATTAACCCCACCCATTTTAACTTGTCCGGGGATCAAATCCGAGACCTCTAGTGCAGAAGGCGGTTACACTACTCTGCGTTAAACATTTCGTAAAGTAGATATAAATTAAAAGAAAAAATCAATAAAAAAAAGTGTGCAATTATTAGTATGGTATGGTTGATTCATCATTTACTAGCACGATACTGCTGGCCAGAGACAATGGAATATCTATTGTGTCTTATAAACCGGGGCCTGAGAGGTGAAATTTACAAGCTAAATTATCAAAAAGTGTTTTATGGTTACCGTTTGTTGTAAGCTTTCACTGGGACCCCACCTCATTTGCCCTAGTCTTGGTACAATCAATCATAACAACAAAATACGGACGTCAATCTGGAATCAACTGATTAACGCCCAAGTTAACTGGAGCATTTTGATAAATATGAATAACAAACAGTATCAAGAATTATCATTGATCATACTAAGTTGATTCTAATCCAAACTAATCGTCAACAAAAACAATAGATGATCGTAGTTCAATTTTAATTGATAAATCACCTCGTTTCGAGTTTACTTTGATTTCTTTGTTATCTTATTATAAGTGAAATTTGTAACTAATTGAAATAAATGAAATCATCCCTAGAAAACTTGTAAGATGAATCGATTTTTTAAATTTGTTAACATATACATTTGGTTAATAAAACGATTTTTTAGTAACCTAATTATTTTTTCTAAATTTAAAATTAGTAACTTAAAGCTGTTGAGATATAATCAAAGCGAAGATAATATTCAGAGATAGTTGTGTCTGCATATATACCAAGATGTAATCTACATTGCATACTGTATTAGGTTCATTATCGGTTCAATAATCAAAGATGGAAGCCAAACACAGTATTTCATTATTGGCCCAAGTTGCTATAAGGGTCACAAATAGTTTAATCAGTTTTAGTAACTATTTTAATAACCATAACTTTGACGGGTAGGTGCATTGATAAGATTTAAATTTGCTAAATACCTATTTCTAAGTACATTCATCAAAATAACCTTGAAACTAAAAATATATAGCTTAATTACGCAAGAAAAAAAGTCATGTAAGATGAAATGCAAGCACGCGAATTCCGTCGCACGTCCTGCAGGGGTTAATAAAAAGCGCGTTTTTTTCGGAAATGTTAAATTTAATTTCAAGAAGATATTTCCGCTAATCGCCGAATGTATAGGCACAATGAATCACTACAACGAAGTGCTGTTGTTGTCAACTCTGCATTCAGCCGATTAGCTTGTCTGCTAATTAACGAATTTCTCAGCATTTTTTATCTGACGCGAGTTATACACGCCCTTATAATCTCATTCCACACCTTTCACGGGTCCCCAGCAAGCGTATAAGCTCGACTGAAGCCCGGAATACCTATCTGTGACCAGGGCTACTAAAGCTGTCGTAACGTAACTTTGAGTAATAAAATAATAATAAGACGCGATTTAAAACTATTTTTATTATTAAACTAGTTTTATTCCGTAACTTGGAGAAGAAGATAATTTCCGCTAATCGCTCTGCGTAGCACCAGACCCTATCAGTCCGCAGTTGGTACAATCAATCACTACAACGAAGTGCTGCTGTTGTCAACTCTGCATTCAGCTGATTAACCTGTCAGTTACTTTACGTTTTTATTTATTTTTCATTACTTTTCTGTTATACAAACTATTGTATAACAACAACTGTCTTGCAGTAACGAAACGGCCAAGCCACAATATTTTGACTAAGGACTAGTTTGTTAAGTTGGGGCTTATAGAGTTAGGGAGTGTAGAGTCAGAAGCTTGGTTCTACATGAGATCTGTTTTGCGAATGCGAGCTATAATATAGCCATATTACGGTCTCGCCTGGGCAACATTTTACATAAACATGTTTTTGGTGAGATTAGATATTTCCGCTAATCGCTCTGTGTAAAACCGCACCCAATCCGTCCGCACTCGGCACAATCAATCACTACAACGAAGTGCTGCTGTTGTCAACTCTGCATTCAGCGATTAGTCTGTCAGCTAATTTACGAATTTCAATTAATGACATCGACTAGAAGTAAATTGTTTCTTTCAGAGAGTCCGGATTAACTTTGGTATTAAAATAACAGATTACTTTCTTATTCTTTGCCTATTATTAAGGATTTGCTGAAATAATTTTAATACAGATTAAGCTTCCTTCTTCTGATGCTGTTTTATAATTATTATGGTCTAAGATTTTGTTTTGTTTTCATATTTTTAATCTCGTTTATAGTAGCTGAGGCTTGGACGAATTAACCACTGGACACGGAACCCGAGAAGAATGTATAATAATAATAATAATAATAAAATTATTTTTTTCCATTATCACACAATAGGTTACTTATGTCTAAAATGTAACAAAATACTTGAGTGCGATAATGACCTGAAGTGTGAGAAGCTGGTGCCTGTAATAGGTTTAGAAAACCGGTTACACAGGTCACCAGGCCACCCCCGCAAAAGGATACATTGTGCTCCTAATTTTATGTGTTTGGCCTATGTGAAGAGCTAGCTAAAACGGTATTAAATAAAAATAAAAATAAAAAGAGATAAAAACTTAACAGCTAAAACATTATTATAATGCAGAATTTTGCAGTTAAGTACGTGTCTGTGTAGTGTGTACTTATTGGTGTAGGTGTTTGTGTGTGTGTGTGTGATTGTGTATGTGCCAATTAAATTATAAAGCCAAGATAACCCAAGGGGAAAAGCTAGTGTTAGTTATATATATATATTTGTATATATTTATAATTTATTTATAATTTTATTTTAGAGGTATTAGGAATTTCTCAGTTGTTTGATAATCTTGTTTATTTAGGTAGTTAGTAACCTTTACCTTACAACTGGCCCTAGGGAGCGGAAAGATATCGAGAATCCTATTTATTTTGTTATAAAGGTAGTTACCCATAAAAATATAAAAATTATGAGAGGTAGCTGTCCTAAGAGGCGGTATTTGACAGATTTTGCCCTTTCTACGCTTGTCTTTTTGTAAATCTGGATCATATATTAGCTGAGAGTGTTTTTAGGTACGGTGTTAAGTATGTAGGTTTGTCTTACTGTAATTACCTGCCACTCTCTGTAGAGGTCCATTGTAGGGTGTCGGAAGGGAAGACCAGCGGCTACCTTAAGAATAGCACGTTGTGCTCTTTCAACTTCGAGGAGATCGGTTTTTTGCAACACCACCCCACACCGCAATACAGTATTCCAATAAAGACTGACATAGCGCATAATATACTGTCTTGATGAGTTTGCGGTCCCCTACGTATTTAAGGGTTTTAAATATATATATATAAGCTTACGTAATCTGGGTACGAGGAAATATATATGAAGCCAGAAGGTGATCGTTTGGTCAATGATGACACCCAGATGTTTGACGCTACTGGTCCTCTCCAGAGTAGCATATGAACATGACGCAAGATCTTGGATGCAGTCGTGGGCAGTTAGATGGAAATTGTTTGATGGGAGGTGGGAAGTTCTTAATGCAAACGTGATATATTTAGTTTTAGTCACATTTAGAGTCAGCATATTTCGTTTCAGCCAAACCATAACCTCATCAAGACCGTTTTGAGCGTTTAGAAATGCTTCATTCCAGGTTGATCCACAAAAGAAGAGAGCAGTGTCGTCGGCAAAAGTATAGACTTTTCCCCCACAAAGCTGTAGATCACATAGGTCGTTTATGTAAGCCAAAAAAAGGGTTGGGCCAACAATACTACCCTGAGGCACTCCGAATGATACTGCAGCTTCATCGCTCAACCACTCACCTATCTTGACTCTCTGAGTCCTATTGGAGAGATAGACCTTAAACAATAATAGAGGAATACCTCTAACTCCCAGATTTTCCAGTTTGCTAAGAAGGTGTGGGATGGAGACAGTGTGGAATGCTTTAGCAAGATCGAGGAAAACAGTAACGCATCTTCTCTTAGCATCCAATAGTAGTTAGTATGTATACTTAGTAATACTTAGTATGGAATCACGATAGACCACTTCTTGCGGGGGTGAGGGGCGATTACAATTGTCAAATAATGACAGTAGTGCTTGAGTAATCGATAATTTGTTTATCGATAAGTAAGGAGTGAATGAATAAACCTAATTAGTTTAATAAATCATGTGTGTTTTAAAGAAATTAGTAAGTTAATTGTTTATTTTGCGGAAAAAATAAAAAGCACCTTATAATATGAAAATCTCATTAAAAAATCCCTCAAATTCATAAAAACTATAAAATATGGTTTCCAATGCGTTTGTGTTTGGGTGTTTCTTGTAAAAAATCGGGAGATGCATGCAACCTGATATTTAGTACCTACTGATAAGGCTTAAGATGGAAGCGCGCCTCTCCCGGAATCCTCAATCACTGAGGAACTGGCCTTAGATAAGATGGTAGTCGCTAGCCAGGCGGACTTACAAATTACCGTGACTGACTGACAGGCAACGCACAGCCCATACGGCTAAACCAATTAAACTGAAAATTTGCATACAGGTTCTTTTAACGATGTTGCCGAGCACTAAGAAATGTTTTTTTGATATTACCACGAGAGCGGGAACCATGCGGGTGAAATAAGCAGTTTGAAGCTATGTTTTAAATATAACGAGCTCAAACTTGCGTTGCGTTGTTTAATTACAGAGTTCCTATAGTCATCTTCTATCTCCAGACCTTAGATGTTATCTTAAATCTGAGTACTCGTCCATGTTATCTCCCTGCGTACCGGACATCTGAAATTAATTTGAATAGTTCCTACATTAAAATTGGATTCGTTCGTTCATTTACATACTTACATCGATATGTTTATCGATATGTTCAAGCCCTATGCGACATAAAAATGACAATTGATTGAATGAGTGATACATATAACCCAACCAAATGACATTATGCAATATCTGACGTATTACATTTTGTTTACATACCAAATTTTATTTATTTTACGAAAAATTGCTACTTTAATAGGTTGACATTGTACTTACGCGTGAAAAGATATTTTTTTTTATTGTCCACTACGATTTTTACAAAATAACACAGCGCATTTGCCCATTTTTGAGATAATATTCCACATCCAGATCTCGCGTCATACTGACAACGCTATATTGCTTACTGAATCTAAAAGGCTCAGTAAGTGACTAGAGGGGTTAATTCGTCCAAGAGCCGAGGTCATGAGAGAACAATAATATTTTTACGTGCGTGCTTAGTGACCAGACCAGGTAGGGCAAGCTCGAAAAACTATCGAAATAGTATCGAGTAAGTATCGAGGACGTAATGTCAAAAAAAAATTAGGAAAATGTAGTTCCGTTTACGTCCGGTACGAACTCTTTTCAATATGTCATACATGTTTTTACTTATCTTCCTTGATACTTACTCGAAAGTTATTCGTGCTAGGCCTACAGTACGAAAAAAATATCGAGGACGTATGGTCAAAAAATACTAATAACAATATCAAATGATACAAATATGTAGAAATAGCACCAGAATGCTTAATATTATGTACTTCTTCTTCGTAATATGGACATATAAACGCAGCCAACTGGTCAAATCAGCGGTTCAATGGACGGCTAGCCCTTTAATTACGCCGGCATTCAATTGAATGCCTTGGCTGATCGTTGATTGAACTAGCATCACTTAACGTTCAACTAGTTGGCTTACTATAAGTTAGCCTTTTGAAGATGGCTGACTTAAAATCAGCCAGGTTATTTACATTTAGTTTAATTTATTGCCACTGCGGCGCTGGTGGCACTAAAACCAATATGACGTCAGATAGCTCGCATCAGCTGGCTTTTTCTTTTCAACTTAACTTAAAGTGATATATTAATACAAATAATAAATATAAAAATGTGCCTGATATTACACCGCCCGCTACAAGGTTTCACGAATAGTTTGAATCTAAAATGAGACGGCTAAATATGACGTTCAGTCAAGTCGTTAAACGTTTTAATCAACGACTTGGCTAGTTGTAACTTAGCCATTTCTTTGAATACCGGCGTTTAATCAACGGGCAGTCGTCCAATTGAACGGCTGGCACCCAAAGTACCTACAAGGCCAGCTTAGTTTGCGGCTAGAATGAGTTGTGTACATTTATAAAAAAAATATTAAATGAAATAAAAAAAATAAAAAAAAATCAATAAAAAAAATATTTCACCGTTATTTTCAAGTCCTTGCCCATCGCCATCTCGATCAATCACCACAGAGCGTTGTCAACCCCTAATTCAGACGATTAGTTCGTCAGCTAACGGACACTTAGCACCCCTGAAGGGTCTGTTCTGAAAGGAAGGGTTTCATTACGCAGAGTGGCTAAGTGGCTAAATGGCTCTCGATCTGGGCCCACCTCTCTTAATATTTAGTTATAATCGCATTTCAATCGCGTTTCAATCGTATTGCTCTTTTACACATCTCTTGTTATTATACTATAAAAAAGGTTTTACTTGAAACACGATTGAGGTACGATTTTTTTAAATTTATGTATGATTAAACATTAGCAAAGTTGACTTCCTGAACACTTTGTAACAAAGAAGTTTTGGATTGATTAAAGATATTGTCACTTCTGTCACTGGAATGACTGGTTACAATCATCAAGGTAAATTACACTGGCCTTCAAAACTTAGACCAAACTTGATTTTTTTTATCCTAAGCTAGCCTTTGGTCTTTCAAAAGCCTCCTAGAGGCCCTCCTGGTACTCCTGACTGTAAGGTGGGTATAATTGAAGTAAAACGATACCACTGATGTTCTGACAATAGGTAGTGCTGTTATGTACTGAATTACTTTTTTAAATGAAGAAGTATTATGAATACTTCACTAATTTTTAAATTAAAAAAAACTATGAATTACATGGGAAAATATGTAACTGAAGTATCGGGCTAGCATAACCAAACGGGAGCTAGATAGATTCAGACGATTAGTTCATCAGCTAACTGGCACATTGCACCCCTGAAGGGTTTTGAAAGTAAGGGTTTCTTTACGCGGAGTGGTTAAGTGGCTCTCGGTCTGGACACTTGTACTGTGTTATAGAAATTTTGGATTGATTTAAGATTAATATTGCTCATATTTGTTATTGCAATGGCTGACTTATAATTCTTCAAATTTTTAAGAATTTACAGTAATTTTGGTTAAGGGTTTATGGTAAAATACTTCGGCTTTCAAAATTTAGAACTACGCTTGAAAAATTACTTATAACTTCTCATAAAACTAGAGAATTTCTTTGAAGCTATGTTTTTTTTTTTGTTTAAGTGCTTATGTTCGTATGCGGCTGAACCGATTGGAAAGATGCAAACGTTATTTCATCAGGTTTTCATCAAGTAGGTCCCATTTTTTTTATCGGTTTAATAGTTTTAAGAAATTTTGAAGTGTCGTTTTCGTTACTGTTACATAAAAGATTACAATAATAGATGACAAGTTCATAGTTCGCAGTTGTTAAGTACGAGACATATTCTAAATAAAAAATTGTGAAATAAAAACTTTACAAAGTAGAATACACCTTTTGTGTAGTTATTAAAAAAATACATTTTATTTCATTGCAATTCAGTACACTGATAGATTCCAAGCCAAGAAACTCATTTAGTATCTCTAATTAGATTAGTATCAATAGTATTTGAAACAAGTAGGAGTCTTCACATAAAGTGGTAATAGCAAAAGGATTAATTTGCCGTAGCTATTGAGTGGAATCTATCAGAAAAGACTTAGGACTTAAATATAAGCTGCTTATAGGGCAAAAAAAGTGTTAATAATTATACTATTTAATGAGAATTCCGTGGACGAGAGATACAAAAGCCTGGCGTTGAACAAGCTTATCGCTTATGCATCGATGGTACATTTTATGTTTTACTTCTATAATTTTTTGCCTTGGCTGGCACCAACTCCGAAAGACTTATTTTTTCTTTTTGAAGTATTTTTTTTAATAATTTTTTTTAATAAATTAGTTTTGATTTGTCAATTTTTAAACTTAGAATAAGTTAGAAAAAATAAGGCGAAATGAGAATTGAAGGCGTAGCAAATGAAAAATGCAAAATCAGGTATTTCTTTGTCAAAAGCCTGAGTACGCCAACTTCTGTTTTAATTGCAAAGATCATCGAGCCCATGACAACTCGCGCGGTATTTAAGTAAGACTAGTATCACTGCACCATCCGATTCACACCTACCAGTCCTATTGTCACTGTTAAAACAATACCATCAGCTGCCGTTAATTCAAAATACTTCCCATGCATCAGTATCGTTAGCATATTCTATTACTTTACGTCTACAAACTTTGTCGTCGACTTCGCAACTTTTCATATGACGTGTTCAAACATTAACTTGAATAGCGGCATGATATTAAATATGTTCCTAATTGTTTTCGCTTTTGTTGCGAGTAAACTTTCATTCGCTTAATGAAATTCGGGAAGCGGGAGCTACAGAGCTTTTTGTCAGTCAGTAATAATCCGAAGAGGCAAATGTATTATGTCACAACGTGGAAAATACATTTAGGGGAAAATTTTGATGTGGAAGTGTACCTTGCAAATGCAGGGCTATGATGAGCATTTGTGTTTATGATGCGGTATAGCATATCGTTTTAGATACCTTTATTAGTTTTGATAGCTGTTAAACAAACTACAACAGCAAATAAGTAGCTCTGGCAGAAATTTCTTTAAAATCGGTTCAAGTATGTATGTACTACCGAATGTACTAGGTATGTACTACCGAAGGCTGTACGCAGGGGTGTTAAGCAGCACGGCCCAGTTGAGGTGGATCTTCTTAGCACGGTGAACAGGTGAAATCTTCGGAGGTCTTAAAGGGCGATAGCCACCAGATTCATACGAGAATACCGGATGGTATCCCATATGGCAGCCTGTGTCTTGTCGGCTATGCCTCCTTGGAAGCTAGACTCTCGTGGTCAAGGAGGCCTACCAGGAGCGACTCGCTGCGGCGCAAAGAAGAGATCGCCCAGCTCCTGTAGAGTTTGCAGCATCAAGGAGGTGGGCCGAATAGTTGCTGATGACAGAGTGGGCCAGGGACCACCATTCCAGACGGATACAGTCGCGACGAGCACGGTGGAGGCGATCCGTCCTATTCTGAAAGAATGGTGCAACCGTGGGTTTGGGTCGCTGCTGACCTTCAGATTGACGCAGGTGCTACGGTAAGTACCTGTTTGAAATTGGGAGGAAGTGACCCCACGGTGCCACGAGTGTGGCGCTTCGGAGGACAGAGCGCAACATACCCTTGAGTTGTGCCTTTCCCAAAAACAAATACAGTAAGAGACATGGAACTCAAAATCAAAAAATCATTAATAATTCACTATAATGTACAAAGATCCTTTTTTAAAAAAAGGGCTTAGTTTCGAAATTACGAAATAACAAAACACAGTTAGGGCACGGACTGACACACGATTCCCAGAGCAAAATACTGGTGCTAGGGACAGTTATCAATTAAGACAGGAAGTCGCATGGACTTACTGTGTTTTTTGTTGGTAATTGATACTTGCTGGGTTTTTCATTTGGGAATTAAAGTTGACAAAAGAAAATTAAAACCACTTTTTCCACAGGAAGGCACACGCTCATCGACATTCAACATGAGATTTTGTATTTGGCGGGAAATTGCAGAAAGCGCGCCATCTATTTGGAGAAGATTACCGGGCGTCAGGGGACGAAGATAACCAGCGTCTGCGGGTCATCACTTTCAGCGTATTCTGGCTTTACTACCCGATAGTAAACGATTATTTGTTTGAGAAAACAAGGATTTATTAATTATTTTATATAAGAAGGGGTTTTATTTATCTTTACTTAATATTATAAAGCTGAAGGGTTTGTTTGTTTGAACGCGCTAATCTCAGGAACTACTGGACCGATTTAGAAAATTTTTAGACCATTAGAAAGCTACATTTCTCCCGAGTGACATAGAGTATATTTTATCCCGATATTCCCACGGGAACGGGCACCACGCGGGTAAAACCGCGGGGATCCGCTAGTATTTATATATAAAATGTTGTTTTAAATAGGTCAAAATAACCATTTGAAATTTAGTAAATCGCATAAAACATGCACAAATACATAATATTGAATTCTATATATACCTTAACATAGACAATAATCTTCTCTATGACACAAATAGTTAATTCTGTTGTGCGGCTAGCCAAAAGTATGTTTCTTGGCTCTACTGTAAAAAAGGTATTTTGTCCCTTACTGAGTTTTACTTTGCCGAGATGACACTAGGAACATGATTTGTTCTAACTATGATTTTTCTTTCATTCGCCAACTACTACTGATGCATAGGCCTTATGGATAAATAAGTATAGGTCATGAGCTGAGGTAATGGCTCAGCGTGCCATCATTCTCTTAGTAAAAAAACGTATTTTTTCTAACAAAACAAATTTTATAATGTTTCATTGACTATCCAATACTACATAATTTCAAGTATGGTGCATCAGTAATTTAAAACTTGTTTACTGGAAGCAAAATATATACAAATAATAATGTAAGTACGTGGATTTATTGTATGACATAATGTAAAAAATTACCATGAATCGTTTAACTATTTGTAAATGTTGATGCTTATTTATCATTGGTATCCGCGATGATACAACTAGATACCGCGCTTCATACAAAAAACGGATCAAGTTACCGAATGGCAGGGTTCGTTGGGTGGAGAGAGTTCGTTGGGAGGAACGCATCAAGAGAGGGAGTTGTACAGATTTTTCCCGAAAGGTGTCGGGTCGGCTTGAGGCAACTTGGGTCGAGCCTGATTACGAAGTCTCGCAATTTTGTCGCGACATGGCTGCTTCAGGGGTAGGCTTCACCGGATGTAGCTCACAGACGTGGGATCCTGCTACTGTGGAAACGAAAGTAGTCTCAAAATTTAGCATTCAATAGGCAAATTAATTATTGATATTCGCCATTCTTAAAAATTGTGGCCAACATATTAAGATTACCTTAAGATACGAATTTTAATGAAAGTTAAAGCAGAGATTTATGTGTATTTTATTTTTTATCTAACCAAGAAGTAAAAATATTAGACATAAAACAATATCTCACAATAACAAATTAATATTTTAGTTTTTTTTTACTTCGTAAACTAGTTGTAATATTTCTTTCTTCATTTTGTTCTTCGTCTGTTCATAATGTATAGGAACTTTTGAAGCCATTAAAAAAATATTTACATATTTTACGCATATGTTTGAGTTCAATAGTTTGAATGATAGCCATTGAAATGAAATAAACAAACTATATACATTTATTCTCCACATTATAAAAATAATATCGCATACTTTTTTGCGCTAAATTTAATAAACAAACTTTCAACATAGATTCTACAAATTATAATTAACATTTTGGCATATTCTTTTTTCTGTGCCAGAGCTTGTCGATTTCATTACAGATCAAAAATATACACTTGGAAAAAATGCAATTTTCCGCATGTTTGTTGAAATATTTTCATGATAGCCATTGAAATAAAATAAACAAACTAATTCATAGAGGTTTCACATTATGATGAACATTTTGGCATTCTTTTTTTCAGCGCCGGAGCTTATCGATTTATTGGTCAGATTTGTCGAGTCTTCAATGACGTTTTTCTTCAACCAACTGATTCGGTCGCTAGGGATGATTGTTCATACCGTATTAGTTGTCACAGCAGACTGTGCCGTTTGTGGCAGAGTAAAACGATCAAGAGCTAAATGTATGAGGGCGGTAACTAAATGTAGCAACGCGGATACCAATGATAAATCTATGATCCTTAAGCCCTTCTTCCTGTCTGCTAAAGGACGAGAACATTTAAATTTACTGAGAACATCATAATTATTTCGAGTATTACCCCCATATTTTAGGTCGTTCCTCCAAAACTTTTTACACTTCACTCAACCTCGTCGTGGGTAAAAATGGTAGTGTGCGCTAGGCCTAACACGGAGTGGCTACGTACTCTTTGGCTCCTCCAGGTTCTTACAGAGTTATGACTTAGAATACCGATTTCGAGGAGTATTTCGAAGAGGTTTTCAATGAGGTTTCGTTAAGTCGAGGACGAGTAAGTTTTGGAGGAACGACTTAGAATATGGGTGTTAGCAAAATAATAAACTCCTAAGTAACTGTTACTAAGCGATTTATACACTCATTTTTATGCATTATAGTCATTATGTCTTTTTGAGTGGGTCCTAACTGCGCTAAATGTTTCAAAAAATGAGATTAAGATTAGGCAGGGCAGTAGAAAAAGTTGTGAAGATGGAATAGATGGATCAACAGACTCACATATGTATTGCAAACCATAAATTAGTTTTGTATTAATTAACCGACTTCAAAAGGAGGAGATTCTCAATTCGGTTGGTATGATTATTTATTTATTTTTAGTTGCCCATTCGCTAGCCTGATTTCGTAAAGTATCAATTACAGTTACAATAATTTTATATTATTAAGCGCTTACTATTCTAATGGTTGCTAGTTAAGTACGATGTTCTTAAAGGTTTCCTTAGCAAACAAGAAATTATACAAAAAAAAAATTGTCTAGTATCTTTTCTTGTTTATTATTTATCACATAAAAATAGCATTGTAAAATGCTGAGTTATAAAGTTATAGTCTCCTTACGAACTAGCGTTTTTCTTGCGTTCTATTTCTGTGGCTTGCTCGTTTGGTTTTATTTATCTATATATTTGCTTCTTCTATTTCTAACTACTTACTTCTTTGTTCCCGTGTTTTTTTTTTATTATTTCATTTAAATTTTGTACTACACTTTAAGAATATGTTATACAACGGTTAGCTAATTAGAATGTAGTAAGTGTTCTAACCCATTTAACTCGAATACCTGTTAATATTCTTGCAGAGCGCGCTGAAGTACTGACAAACAAATTGTGTACAAGAATTATTCTAAGCACAATTAACTAAGGCGGGCTAAGCACGTGCCTGTTAGAGTTAAGCGTACTTAAGAGTTTGCGAAACGTTAAAATACGGAAATGTTGTGGACTGAAAACTGGATTAAAAAACTCAAAGTTTAAGGGTTTTGTTAACTACGTAAGAATGTATGCTATGCATTATTAAGCTGGCTTGCTTTGACGACCTCCGTGGTTGAGTGGTACGCACACCGGTTTCAAGGTGTCGCCTACTCTGAGGTCCCGGGTTCGAATCCCGGTAGGGGCAAATGTTTGTATGATGAATACAAGTATTTGTACCTGAGTCATGGACGTTAATATTAATTTCTACACATAAATACATATGTAAGTATTTATAACCGTTACCCTAGTATCCCATAACACAAGCCGTACAGTGCTTACTTTGGGGCTAGGTAAATTGGTGTGAGTGTAAGAAATATTATTATTATTTATTTATTTACTTATTCATCATTTTAAGTTTCATATTCCATGTATGTATGTGTTCAGAAATTTTATATATATCTTAATTTGATTTATTAAAGCTTAAGGTAAGTTAATATTTGATATCAAATAAATAAGATAATTATAATAAACCTGCTACTGTAAAGAATTTTTTGCACTAATATTATTCATACGATATACATTTTTCGACCCTTATAAAAGTTTATCTCATAAATTGTTTTATCATTTTAAGGAAATTTAATGTTTTCATTTTTTTATATGCTTTGCTTAAATAAATATTTACACAACTTCATACACAACTGAAATAAATCAACTTTCACAGAAATAGAAATACGCTACCTTCTTTGTAGGTATATTTCACTAAATCCAAAAGTTTGGTGTTAACCGTAAAGTATATCTAAATCCCTAAAAGTTGATTTATTTCACTTTCTCTTCTATTTTTTTTTAAATCATCTGTATTGCGTGTACAAATTAGATATTCGCCTGTATTGCATTATGTTAACTTATAGCAGACACTGCCCTTGTACGCATCGTAAACTTTCAGCTGTTAGAACGGAAACGTTTTACGTCGGCAGGTTAAATTCTACAGGAGTTGTATTCTTACATCATTAGAAAGTTTTATGCGAAATGAAATGCCCATACGAAAGAAAATTCACATGCATGCGCCATTATCTATACTCTCATGGCGCATGCAACTGCGCCGAAATATCGGGGACTCGTAAGAAATAACAAAAAAGAAAAAAATTCTAATTAATGATAGTTATTGTGACCATCAAAGTTTAAACTGTAAAAAAAAATAACTGAGTTCCATTTTGTCACAATTTTGAATCATTCGAATACGGTGTTTCCGTTTTCTTATACTCCTTAGACCTGTGTTCTAGCACGAACAATTTGCGAATTCGTATAGAGGACGTACTGATAAAATTCTATAAGAATATAGTTCCGTTTACGACCGGTAGGATCGCTGTTCAATATGTCATACATTTTTGACGATACGTCCTCGATAGTTTTTCGTGCTATTGTTTCATTGAATCTGAATCTAACCCTCATAGGGTTTAATGAAATGGAAACGAAACGTTCAGAAGTTGTCAAACTATCCGTCATGTCAATGTAAAATTACACTAAGCGCCACTCGTTGCAGATTCACGCATCGAAATTTTAAAAATACTGCTTTTAATCAGGCCATTTAGGCCAATTTATGCATGACAGTCGCGCATAACCTAGCGTGTTTGCGATAAAAACTGTCCAGTTATAATAGACATTTTAACAGACAACAGGCATGCCTGTCATTCATAACCTAGCGTTAGAATTCGGATGCGAATTTTGCGATTTCTTATGCGAAAGTAATTCGATTGTTTCAAGAATATGACAGGAAATGTTTATAGCACTGCCTAGCGCGCAAGCCATTCGTACGGTAAGTTATTGGACAAATGGAAATGGATATGTGTTTATGAATACCAAAAAGAAAAAAAAAGAAAAATCACAACCAATCTAATATGTGATTCTGTTCGCTAATGTGCTGGAAAAAGCTGAACTGTGATAATGTGAAATTACTATTACAGTTATGGCATTACCGTCTGCTGTAAAAGTAAGTTGAAAAAACATGAAAATGCTTTTTCCGATATCGATAACGTCCTAGTTTATAAAGAATATTTCTTTGAGGTTTTGAGTTTAATAATATTATATACTTAGGATTTTATTTTGTAACTACAAAATCTAAAAATATATCTTTTTAATAAATAGCCATAACATTCAAGAAGTTTGGTTAAAAATAGCACTTTAAAAAAAAACTTCTAACACTTTATTCACATTTTTTTAGGTAACGTTATACACATATAAATATCATTGTAAGGTACCTATAACGGCACTTTAATTTATATTAAAGCATCAAATAACCTTATAAATAAACAATACCAATAATATTAATAAACGAACTTTTATTATTGTGTAAGAAAAAATTTATAGGAACTGATAGCATATTCCATAAGAAAGAAACTGAAAAATGTCTGAAGGAAATGTCTTACGTTTATTTTTCTTGTAGTGGTGTGCAGCTTCAGTGTATTTTCCTTTTACTATAAATCGAAATAAGGAAATAGGAAAAAGGGTCATTGGCAAGTCGCCGCACTTGAGAAGCAAAAGTGGCATCTTCTAGTGGCCAAGATCTATTTCAGTTTGCGATGCCAATTCTTCAGACACTTTTGTACTTTTAAATGTGTAATATTTTCACGGTTTATTAAATCCTTTTTAGAAGTAGCTTTTGAAGTTTCGTATATTTGTATTTTCTTGAATGTTTTGTTATTATTTATTGTTTATCAGTCCCCGGACCATACTAACGACATG
Source organism: Chrysoteuchia culmella (assembly GCA_910589605.1). Lineage (NCBI taxonomy): Eukaryota > Metazoa > Arthropoda > Insecta > Lepidoptera > Crambidae > Chrysoteuchia > Chrysoteuchia culmella. The sequence goes on along the minus strand of OU342657.1, from coordinate 11,938,007 downwards.
CGAATAAAACCATCCCTCTAAAATTATGATTTTCTTTAAAATTGTATAAGTTACCTTACATTCCATATTTTTTCAATCTGTAAACTATATTTGATTTATAAATATTTTGACCATATTTATATACTAAAATAAATATAAACTACAACACCAACAGTATATTAGTTTTATGTGGTTAAAAATGGCAAAAAAGAACACATAAATAAAATATACAACCCCAAAAAATCACGATTTTCGAAAGTGTCAAATGTGTTTTTTTAGCACACATTGGAGTATATTTATCAGGCTTCGTTCTGAAATCAGGATGTTTATACAAGACTGAACTCTAACTATTAGAAAATGATGGTTTTAGGCTGAAATTCGGAGAGGACACCGTTGTCCGCTCGGGGTATGAGTGGAATGTCAGTATCGCTGCTATAGCCATCGTCCAGGAAAGATCCAGGCAGATTTCTTCCGGCTCACATAATGAAAATAATGATTATTATTTTTTATATAAAATTCTGTAAATGTACCTATTAACAAAAAACAAATTCTCCAAATGCTCAGTTGGGACTCGATTACCTTTTTAAAGAAAAAAACTTTTGAAAACGTTTGAGATTAATTTGCAAAAGATTTTAACATAATATAAACCACTACAACATCTACAAAAGCGACACAAACAGTTTCTTTACCTAGTCATTTATCTCAGCTAACAAGTTTATATAAAGTGTGTGTGATACATTTATTAAATAGATCCCCGCTTAAGGGCGCGCTCTAGGCCAAAAGCAAAAGTAATAACTGCAACGGCGAACTGCAAAGTAAATGCTGCCTTATTTCTATGAGAAATAAGGCAGCATTTACTATATAATTCTCCGGCCCCAGTCGGCCGGTCCGGAATGAAGATATGAAGGAAATTCTTTTTTTAAAGGATATTTAAAGGTTATTTACAAAAAATATATAACATAAACCCTGCCTTATCTATAGTGTAATTATACTAAAAAGTTCCAAGCTTTATTTTAATGTATTACTTGAATACTAGCAGTTTATCGTGTTAATTATAGTGATTTGGAGGCAACTTCACAATTTTTTTCTATCGAGAAAATTTTATGCAATCGTGTTTTTGAGTAACATAGTCACTAGTGTTAGTTCTGTAGTTTGCTGCATCTTAATTTGAAATTCAGTTTTTCATTAATATTGATATTACAGACGATCATGTAAAGCAATCTGATTTTCGTTGGCCTATAGCGGGCCCGTTATTAGTAATTTAGATGTTAATAGTTACTTATAGTAGAATAATTAGTCATACCTGAACACACTCCTTTGCAAGGCGGCACACCAAAACCTCACGACAGAATACAAGAACTGATACTAAATGCTAATAATAATGTTTGTTTCTTGTTTTATTTCAATCTGCGCATGAAAATTTAAGAAGTGAAAATCAGTGAATACACTTTGAATTCATACGCAACAAAGTTTGAGCGCGCAAGCTGCTTCCATAGTGTTTCATTTTCCGGCTTGGGACACAAAATTCCACAACTATCCACAATAGCGACACAAACAGTTTCTACCTAGTCATTTATCTCAGCTATTAGCTAACTAGTTTTAGTGCAGTGCGCTTGCGAAATTCGAGCCGAAAGTTCCGCGGCGGTTGCCAATATCGTTAATTGAGTTACTACGGTATTACCACGGAAATATTGAATGGGAGAGTTTTGTTCGAAAATTCGAATATTGATTTGTGAGCTTTTTCCTCTCTCCCATATGACGTTTGGGAGTTGAAATATCGCGGGTTTCGGTGTTGGTAAACGTTGCTGAGCGCTGGGTTTTATTATTTTTTTCGTTCCTTTTTTAATCTTTCTAGTGATACTTGCGGATTGTGTTTGCGGATTCGCAGTTTGATTGTCGGTTCATCCGTTAGTTTTGGCTGATGAAAATAGTTTTTGCTGTCGTATACTGAGTCGTACGTGTCTCATAAAGTATTTTGTTTTTGTTTTTTTTACTCATCACGATCAATATTTTGTAACAGTCGGTAAATGAATACAATTTAATAAAATGAATGGTATATACGATTTTACTATGTAAGTTTTTGGTTAAATATTTATTTCCTCGCAATGACTTTTCTTGCAATTTTAGTATAGTTATACAAGATAGATTTCGTAGATACAATGAAATAGTTTAAATTTGATTTCCTCTTAAGTTTCATATTTCAATGAAACATCAAAACATACATTAAGTTCTTGTTCCCCATGTTCCGGTGCTTGCTAATCAAACTATGTAGTAACATGATACTTTGTTTCCACAGCCCACCAAAGGATACTCATAACACAATTTTGGCACAAACCGTTAACACAAATTCTCGGCACTAAAAGATATATGAGTAAACAAGACCATTCTCTCTCCCGTATTTTGTGGAAAAACAAATCCTAATAAATCTCATATGAAAAATATTTTTCGCCTCTACGTTCTACCGAGCTAATCCGTCACCTCGTTACAATTTTGTTTGTGAGTGTATCTTTACGAACTTATCTTTGAACAATGTTGTGTTCTATTTACTCGTATAAATTATGCGACACAACGTTTCGTGGTACGATTGTCAGGATAACTGTAGTCAGTAGCTTTTTGTGTGAAAATATGATGCTTTGGGTGCAGAATTTGTGTTTAGTGAGTGAAATCTTGATTTTTTATAAACTTAGCTTCTTCATTGTCTTATGTAATGAGGGCAGACAGTACTTTTAAGAGTTTTTAACTATAATGCCCTTAGTCATAATCTTGCGTCGATTAAGATAATTAGCTATACCTACTTTCAATCATGGTTAAGGACATATTCTTGCGATAGGTACTCCACTACTGAAGGTTGGCCGTCGGCTCCGCATATTTTTTCCGATTTCTTGCGAAACAGGTGCTCTACGCTGGCGATTCCGGTCCATTCTCTAATATTACGGAGCCATGATTTCTTTCTTCTACCGACGCGTCGTTTCCACATAATCTTGCCCATCATTATGAGTTGAAGAAGGTTGTAGCGCTCATGTCTGAGCACGTGGCCTAAGTATGCCACCTTTCACCTCTTAATGATGGTCATGAGTTCGCGAGATTTTTTGACACGACGTAGAATCTCTTCATTCGTGACTCTATGAACCCAACTTACCCTCAACATTCGACGGTAAAACCACATTTCCAAATCCTCTAGTCTTTTGCGAGTGTTCTCTTTTACTGTCCAAGCCTCACAACCCTAGAAGAAGACGAATATGATAGAAGAAGGACATACACAACCTCACAAAAGTAATTTTTAATAGGGTGAAAGTCGCGCGTACTCACATGCTTCATATAAAGTAGCAATTAGTGTAAAAAGATATAAAGTTTCTTAACTTTGAGGATGAATATTAAAAGATTGCGCACAAAATTTTCTGGAGCAGCAAATGCAGCTAACGAAATAAAGTGGCTGTGACATGCGTCGGACAGACAGACATGACGAATCTATAAGGGTTCCGTTTTTTGCCATTAGGCTACGGAACCCTAAAAAGAGGGTTAAGACGCTTTACGGAATTTTTTTTTTGTTTAAAAACTATAGGACGTTCAGAGATGTTACAAAACTGAGGCCCTTCCACGTAAGTATCGTCGACGTCGTCGAATATGGGTGCATCTCTTTACACGCGAGCGTTTATGGGCGCTGTATTGGTCACACACAGAATCGGGTATTAACAGAGTATTGGAAAGGAATCTTATTGTTAAGACGAAAACAATAAGATTGCGCTGTACGAAAACCCTGTCGGTTGTCAAAATGAAGTCGACAGCGATACCGACAGCACTAAGCGGTAGGGCCATAAGATATACATTTCTTTTTTAAACTACAATATCTTTGCATTTCTTACTACTTTTAACTTTTAACCAGAAACACGATTTTATGATTTGGCCTCGACAATTTTTCTTTTCGAAATGACTTCCTAAAAATACGAAAATGGTACCAATAATATTTTCCGCGGTGATTGGGAATTCCGGGAGAGGCTCGCTTCCATCGTCAGCCTTATCAATACTTAACATCAGGTATGATGAAGACTAAGAGTCTCCCCGTATTTCATTAAAAAAAACATCGTGTAGTTCATTTCTCTTTAATCGCTATCAAATCAAATCAAATCAATATAATTTATTCAGTCTAGGCTGTTACAAGCACTTATGAACGTCAAAGAAGCTACGCCATCGGTTCACAAACCCTACGGCGGGGGACCTTGTAACGAGAAGAACCGGCAAGAAACTCGTCAAGACCTATTTTTTTCTCCCTGTTTTATTTCATACAGAGTCGTCAAATTGAAAAGTGAGCTTAACATATATCAGTAAGGTCAATTTCCATCACAAAAGAAAATACTAATTATAATATAACATTTTATGGTTATCCTAACCGTAAACAATTTTCAACTCGTAAGGAAGGACTTACATTTAACATTTCTCGCATTACAAGGTTACTGTACTGCAAGTTGTGACGTACATACAGGTCGATAGCAATTTATTTTAGATGAAGTTATATACTACGAAGTATAGTTATTTAACTACAGTTATTTACTACGAAGTGATTTCGTGTTTTTTTTTTGCCGAATCTGCAAAATCGGTGTCGCACCCGCTAGCGTCCTTTTCTCATTGCTATCTCTCTTCAGTCGTATAACGCCTTACTATGTCTAATATTTTGTTTAAATGAACTTTGATAGTCATTCTCATACGTCATTTTGTCCTTCACAATATCTAAGCCACAGCTCCTTTGATATCACAAAGCAACAGAAGCCATCAGACTAAGCAATAACACTCCTCTTTCAAGGCGACACGTAAAAGCCATTAAGGAATCTCAACATTAACTTCCCTAATTGTTATATTGAAATTAATTTATGACAAAACACTTATGATTCCATCCCAAACATGACAAAGACCGTCATTAACAGAAGCAGTAAAACAGTCGTTATAATTATGTTACATCTTTTGGTACACAGAACCTTACATCAGGTGAAAGTTTCACACACGAATTTCGACTTTAAACCTTACCAGTGAACGTCTAAAATAGATTAAAAGAATAGCTAGGTCCTGTAGTACTGTGTGTACTTCTAAATTAAGTCCGTTGTGTACACTAGTCCAGTCAAGCAAGTTAGTATGCTCCAATGAGTGTGCTGGTGGAAACTTTGAACTCTGTAAAGTTATAAACAGTGCTAATACAGGGCCATGGCGTCTGGAAGTTGGAATCAATGAACTTGGAATCGGATATCGGCTAGACACGTCATGCTGGACAATATAAATCCTAACTTTATATTTATCTATATATAATATTATAAATAAAGTGTGTTTGTTTGTCCTTTCTAAGTGCCCCAACTAAGCAATCAATCGACTTTTGGCTGGCATAGAGCTAATTGAAAGGACGGATAGTAACATAGGCTACTTTTTTCCCGATATTCCTGCGGGAACGTGAACCAAGCGGGTGAAACCGCGGACGGAAGCTGGTTAATGAATAACATACAATTACACTAATTATCTAGCCGAAGGTAGGGTAAAAGCCGTATAGTTGCCCCACTTTTCAAAAAAACTCTATTATTAAAAAATATGTACTTATGAAGAATAATGCAACGTGTATATCAAAACATAGCACTTTGATCTTTCATAGTAGCCTATTTTAGTTAGCATAATTAATAAGGGTTTTGACTAAATCCTGTTTTATTTGACCTCTTAAAAAAGGGGATAGTTGCCTACTCTAGCGGATAATAGTAGCCTAACGTCAAAAATGCCTCGGGGGATACGTGCCTCACTATGTTTTTTTTTAATAAAAGAAATGTATATCAATTTAAGTAATCAGTCTTTATTATTTACCATCATCTTTGATTAAGTACTAATCAACATTATAAACTAATAAACATTTTGATAAACATATTTTTAATAAACATAACAATTCAACAATACCCAAATAATATCGACGCCCGTCAAAGTTTCGTCGCGGAAGATTTTTGCTCGCACGAACGAAACGCGTGCGCCTACACCAATGGTTTACATGGCACTGAGGCCTGCGGGAGGGGCACTTACAAATGCAGTAAAGCGCTGACGCCGCCAACGTCCCTAACATAGTGTACTTAGAACCGGGGCAACTATCCCACTGAGGCAACTATCCGGCTTTTACCCTATGTTTCTTGAGAACTTGTTATATATATAATTAATATTTTGATAATTATATTAGCCTCAAAGAATATTTAAATATTTACATCAATTTTTCAAACTTCACACTCCATAACCCGGACACTCAATAAAACTTAACATATGAGCATAAAATTTAAAGTAGTGTGTGAGCCTATAATTATTCCAACAATAAAGATATTTTGTATTTGTGTGCAAAAAATTTAAAGAACTGTAAGCATAAACATATAATCTTGCTTAAATACTTTGCGAGAGTGTGATTTTTTTTTTTGGAATTCAAAGTGCAACTTCAAAATAGGTATATTTCCAATCACAGAAATCAGGTATATGGTACAACTGACAAGCCCTTTTATAAACAAAAACGGCCGCGTTTTCTGACGATTTATTTGAGGAAATCAAAGCTCACGATGTCTTTCCACATTTTAAACGACAAAATCTTAATGCGATCATTCACAAACGAGTGTCATTCGAAACCGAAGAAATTTCGAGATTCCTTTTTCTTCATTAGAAATGAGACTTTCCTACTTTGATGCTTAGGTTTGAAATTTGATATTTGCTGCCAGGAAACGGTTGGGGAAATGATTATGTAAATATCACAGTAATGACGTCATCACAAGATATGTCGTTTGTGCTTGATATGGGAAGAAAACGATATAATAAAAGCTTATTATTTTCAGCGTTGGAAAATGGTATCAAATGATTTATGAATGGATTTGAAGATTGAAGACGTACTCTTACCGCATCAGCAGTTAAAATATTGTAGTAAAAATATTTTTGTTATCATGGAATTCTTTCTATATTCTATTCACGCCACGCTTACATTGTCAAACAAAGTCGCCATACAAGATTTCAGAAGACGCTACTAACTATCTTCTTATGATGTTTATTACTCAATAACGAAAACATGGCTAAACGGACTTGGATGAATGGTAGACAAATAGTTTATAGCCTGGATTGAAACATTGGATACACCATTATATTGGAAACCATGCGGTCGAAACAGCAGGCGACGACTTGTTTATAACAGAAATAATCAAATTAAAATGAAACCTTGAGTTAGTAACAATAATGAATAACTCACATGGATTTCATAACTGGCGATGTATCTCTGATAGCTAAGTTAATTAAAATTCAACAACACATGAAACCGCATAAAGGTTTCAGCAGAAAAACAAAAATGGTTTCATGGTAAATTAATTATATTGTATTACAATTATAATATAGGATTTCAAATCATTATTTGCACCTTAACATTCACATCGTATTCTGAGAATATTTACACCCTAACCTAGTTTAAGGCGCAATACGACTGAAGCAAAATAGTAATGAGAAGAGGCGGCGCGGGAGCGAGACCAATTTTGTGAATTAAAGCGATTAAATGCTATGCATGCACGCTATCGTCATCGTCATCAGTAATTTTTCATGTCCACACTGCTGGGGCACTGGCCTTCCTCATGGATGGATAAGGAGAACGGGCCATGACCCACCACGCGGGCCCAAAGTGTATTGGTGGGTTTAACGACTGCAAATGCAGTCGGGACCAACGGCTTAACGTGCCTTCCGAAGCACGGAGGAGCTCGAGATAGTAAATTTTCGGTCACTAAATGCATGCTATAAACGATGCTAAATATTATTGGTGTCCACAAATTAAACCAATTTCCAATAGTATATGTAACCCCATTTAAGAATAATCTTGAATTTTCGTATTTTTAAAGGGTAATTTCGAGAAGAGAAAGTATCGAAGCAAAATCATAAAATCATGTTTCTGGTACATTACATATCTAGATAAAGGTATAAAGAAATGTACCTATATCTTATTATCAGATTTATAACATCTCTAACCATCCTATAGTTTTATATAAAAAAGTACATACTTTTTTCGTATAGCGTCTTAACTGATAGTCTATTTCAAACAAATAATTAAAATATATATTTTCGAGGTAAAATATATTTAAGTTTTATTAGGTTTATATATAAACTGATTAATGTCATCAAAAATATTCATATTTTAGTACAAAAATAAAACTTTGAAAAATAGTCAACAGGTTGACTAACACTGTTCACTGATTTTGATAGTTTTTTTCTACGGGCACGAAGACTCTATTTTTAGGGTTCCATACCTCAAAAGGAAATAACGGAACCCTTATAGGATCACTTCGTTGTCCGTCCGTCCGTCCGTCTGTCAAGACCATTTTTCTCAGGAACGCGTGGAGGGAGGTATCAAACTGAAATTTATATCTAATACTCAGGTCTACTGTCCCTTGGCAATAAAAGCAATCAAAAGATACAGCCGTTTATGCGGCAAATTTTCGAAACTCGCACGGGAATCAAAACCTACAGGGTACTTTTGAATTTTGGTACGAAGTAACGTCTTATAGTACAGATAAAGGAAAAATTGCGAATTTTTAGTTACATCATATAATAAAAAATATTTTACGGAACCCTCGGTGCGCGAGTCCGAGTCGCACTTGGCCGGTTTCTTTATAAAAAAATAACCGAAGGGCTGATTAATCTCTTAACTCGGTTTATTTTCAGTTTTGTCGCCGTTGTGGCTGTCACACAGAATGAAAATCTGACAGTATATAATGGCAGGACGAAACAGAAAATTGAACCGAGTTTGCGTTAGATAATAAGCCTGCAAGTTTTAAATTCGTTTTCCGTCTGTAAATTTACGGTTTTATAGACACTGTAATTTTATTTTATTATGTAACTTTAGGGGGTGGTAGTGACTATCAATACGAACAACTTTTACTATAAATCCAACAATGAAAATTCCAAAATGAAATCAGCTGTTACATACATTTTGATCGAGTATTTATTGTAACTTCTTTACGGATGTATACATTTCCTATAATGCGCTGCGCGCCGTCAGTGTAATTCGGACATTTCACTATAATCTCAATGATTTGCGGTTATGAAAACAAAGGTTGACAATGCAGAACACCGAAAGAGTTTTTTGTTCTAAAAAGTTTCTACTTCTAAAAAATAATTGCTTTTGCGTTTTTATCCCCCTGTAAAACACGAACATACTCCGAAATAAAACGGATTTGCTGGGTACAAATCTCCATCAAATAGAGCCTCGTATGAAGCACTAATCCCATAGATTTGTTTGCATCCCCAGCTCAACTGTAGTGGTGTTACATGTTGCATTTGATGCACTTTTATTCGAGTTCTTAACAAAGGTTTTAGGCAATTTGTGGGCTAAAAGTCAGAAAAAATATCAGAGTTAATTTATTAACATAGCCTTTTAATTTACTAGCCCATGTGCGCAATAGTTAGTGATCCATTCTAGTTATCGCGAAGGATCGTAGGTTTGATCCCCGCTGGGACAATATTCATATGACTTTCTTTCGTGTGACCGTGTCTATATTTATGGTAAATTTTAAATAGAAAAATATTGGAAAAAATTAACTCGGCCACAAGTGAATTCTCAGACGGGAATCGAACCCGCGACCTTTGGATATCCGGTCCAATGCTCTAACCGCTGAGCTACCGAGACTTACTTACCGTGTCTATATTGTCTACCTGTGACTGATTTATTGAACAATATGTTTGTGGAACTAAACCTATCTTCCATTTTGATATCATTAAGTAATAGCATAACTGATTGGCTGTTAAAGCTTCAAATCCTATAATTTAACTTTCAGAGTTAATTTCCATTGAACCTTATACTTTACGCTTTTACTAAATACCTATCTCGTAATCAGATAAATGTATTGATGATTTCATATTTATTTAGTACATTACAGTTGAATTAGTTTTCCATTAATTAGATATTTTATATTTAATGACAGTGTTTCTTTTACAGGTAAAGCTTTCATATCATTCACCAACGTTGGAAATAAATAGGAAGATTAGGATTCAAGTAAGTTTTTTTTAGTTCATTCACAAACCCGCCTTCTGCGCCAGAGGTCCCGGGAGCGATTCCTGGATAAGACAAATATTTGTGTGCATGAAAATGTCTATTTGTCTTGGTTTGTGTGTTTAATTACATATTATGTATTTATTTACAAAAAAAAAGTATTTAAGTATGTTTATGCGTTATCTGGTATCCATAGCACAAGTTCTTTAGGTGTGATTGTATGCAATTATTTATTTATTTTATTAAATTTTTACAACAACTGCAGCTTACACGGAAGAGCTCGAGATAGTAAATGGCTGGTCACCCATTCCGGTACCGACCATTGCACAAAACGGTTAACCCACTGCTCCGCACTCCGGAGTTTGTATGTTCAAACTTTAAATAGGTTGAAAAATTTGAATGAATGAAAATTTTGCTAAGACAATACGGATGGTATTTTTGACTTGAACTATTGCTTTAATAGTAACCACAATGAAATCGTATGCCAAAACTACAACATTATCTTATATGTTATGTATTTCTGTGTCCAAATGCTGATTGGTACCATAGTTCTATGGTATTCTATCCAATAGTGACTGCTTTTACTTTCAACGTTGGCCATTACGTAATAATACAGGTCCAGTTACTTTTGTCTAACAAAATAAAATGCTGAAACTAATTAATTATCGAATTTAAGAACCGTGAAAAAAAATGTGATGTTTGGATGCTTCGATATTTGTTACTCAAACACGCTAAAACGGCTGAACTAATTTGGATGGAATTTGGCACATATGAAGTTTAGTCTGAGGTTAAATCTGAAACCGCGGGCGGCCACTAGTATCGTCTTATATGAATTAGTTACTATTATAAATCTTGATTCATGACTATTGCTTGCCTACTAAAATATCATTTTTTTTTCAAAATTAGCTTTTAAATAGTACTACACCATTTAAGCCAAAATATACACATTTTCTCGTCACAAAAATACAGAAAAACGCACTAAAACAGGCTACTTAAAAAATTGGCATATCAGAAAAATGTTCAAATGACTAATTACAAAACAATTTTGTTCAGGAACAATTAATCTTCGTTAGGTTTGGGTCAGTGTTTTTACAAAGGCAGGTAGGAAATTAGTTTGAATAACGCTAATTTAGTTGAATTTTTAAAACAAAAAGCTTATTAACACGCTATGGTCGAAAGAAAACCGATGCGTCTGTTACCTTAAAGTTAATTGAAATTAAGATTTAAAAAGATTTACCTTTAGTACAGTATTTTTGTGAAAATATATTATTGAGATACATATTTTTTTATTTCATTTCATTTTGGTAAATGTAAATAGTTATTTGCTTATTGATGTATAGTGACTTACTAATTTACTTATTTGCATGTTTATACTTCCTTCTTTAAATAGGAAAATTGTAAGTGGCAATTTTAATAAAGCAAGCAGCGGACCGAATCGCCGACGTTAACTCTCAAAAAATCCTTTAAAAATGCTATTGTACAGTCAACAGCAGCTACAACTTTACACTTTGAAATTGAGAGCGCCCTTACGTCGCTCATAATAACGGCGGTTTTCGTAGTGCAAATGTAAAGCCGTACGTGCTGTTGACCGTACCATAAAAGTAACTCATCATAATAACCTGAAAAACTACTTGTAAGGCAGAAATAAATTCACTTAAGACGAACAATCTTTTAGGGCTTTGTTTGGTTTTGTTTTAAATCTTGTATTTTTTTTTAATTATTTATAGTAACCTAGTAAATTATTTATAGTACTCCGATGGCGCGATGACCCCGAAGTGGATCTTGGCCTCCGACAACAAAAGGCGCCACTTCTCCCTGTATAGCGCGACCTCCTCCCAGTCGGGCAGCAGTAGCTTCCGTAGGTCTTTGGCTACTTCGTCAGCCCAGCGGTACCTAGGTCGACCGACTGGCCTGCGCCCTACTGGCCGGCCCAGGTATGCTCGTTTGACTGCGCGACCGTCCTCCATTCGCACGACGTGGCCTAACCATCGAAGCCTCTGTGCTTTGACCTCACCAAGGATATTTGGCTCGGCGTACAGCTCCTCTACTTCAGCGTTCTTTCGGATTCTCCAGCTGCCGTCATCGGTATGGACCGGTCCTAAAATCTTACGGAGCACCTTTCTTTCCGTGACCAGAAGTTTTGTTTCTTCCTTCTGTGTAAGTGTCCAGGCTTCGCAACCGTACATTAAGATCGGCCTGATTATGGTTTTGTATATTCGGATCTTTGTGCGTCTGCTCAGCAATTTGGAGGTCAGGATTTTGTGTAGGGCTGCACTGCAACGTAGAGTGTTTTGGACTCGGATATCTATCTCGTTCTCTCTATCGTTAGTCTCAGTTACAGTGCAACCTAGGTACCTGAATTTTCGTACGCCTTTATAGGTGGTACTCCCAACAACCAGATCCTCGGGGTTTTGCCTAGTGTTTTTATAACGGCGCATGTGAAGGTATTCCGTCTTCGCGTTATTAATATTGAGACCGATCCTAGCTGCCTCTTTACGAAGTTACTTACTTACTTCTTTAATATTATCTCTTAAAAGTTCTGTTAAACATAAAAGTCACGCATTATATTAACCTGAAAAGTCGACTTGTAAGGCATAAGAAAGAAATTCACTTAAGACGAACAATCTTCACACTTCTCGCCCCGCAGGCGACAAAAGTTGCACATCATAAACCCACAACAAAGGTAACAATGGGCTCTCCACAAAGGGTTACAATGGAAAGAAATAAAGCTGCGACAAAGTTTATCTCAACGAAATTACTTGTGGCACCACCTCGTCGCGTCTTTCCTTTGTCCCTCATGTTTGATAAGTGTCTTTTTGGGGTAATTCTCCCTAGAACAATGGCGAGAACCATTTTACAGCAGCTAATATGAGCTTGCTCGTATGGAGATTTATTTTAGGCGATGTTAAGGAAGTACAAAACATTTTGTTGGCTACTTTTAAAGTAAGGTTGTAGTCATTTTTGACGTTAACTTGTCAACTTTGATGTCAACTTAAATTAACTTAACTTGTTAACTTAATAAGCAATGCTATGCGAAGCTTAAGAGTGGGCACAAAGCTGGAAAATTATCAGATTTCACCCGCGCCCTTTGCTCCTACCATTTTGTCCAAGGCACCGGTGGAGTCACGTGATTTGTCAGATGACCTAGTATATTGCTCAGTATACTTAAAAAATCAGATAAAAACCGGCTAACTGCGAGTCGGATCACCTAGGAGTACTTTGAAATACTAAAATACTTTTTACTGTTGGTAAATAAAAAGGAAAGTTATATTATCATTTATCTGGTTGAATTACATATAGAATAAAACTTTAGATACGACACTGCAAAAGCCTAAAATATTTCCAAGGATATTTTTTATCAATAATGACCACTACTGATGAAAATTCCATTGCATTGTTACGTTTTATGTTATGATTTTTTTCTTTTATACATTTTGAATGCTTCCTGGATGTGCATTATTAAAGCAGATAGTCATAATCTACTTAAGTCAAAAGCCCTTATTTAACGCGTCCAAAATGCTTGTGCACGTTTTTGTTTTCGGTTCCTGGTTGCGGCCATGTTACACTGTTTTTAAACTGTGGAAACATTCTCAAGATGGAATCACGCCGATCACTTCACTTTGCCACATTACTCTTTGAAATTATACAGTCACAGAAACATCGGTATCTTTATGAAAAGCTAATTATTTCTCAACGATAAATAAGAGTAACATCTAGACTTACCTGTCCAAGGCACAGTTCGTGTGCATTTCGTAGTAGCTTTCGTTATGCTGCCACGAAATTATATTCTGCCACCGATAAAATCTTGTTGGTCGGTTAATTCTTATTGAGTTTTAATATACCAATTTAAATTAAAAATAAATTGTAAATGTAATTATTGTGAAATAAAATAAAATATTAGATAATCATAATCATTTATTGCAACGTGTTGGTATTGAAGAATACTATATACCTAATAGAAAATTCCCATAAACTTGACACTGCAATGTAAGAGTGTAAGCTAATTGCTTAATAATTTAGAGATAATTATAATTTTATAATTTTAAACTATTTCCGCAACACTATCGTTTCCAACCAGGACATCAGGCGAGTATGAGAAGCTGCTAATAATAATATTTGACTATCTAACTATAAACAGGCCACATGGACTCATCCACGCTCCTTCTTGGGCTGCGAGCTGGTTGATAGCAATTGCTTCGTAACCTATACCATGTTCGAGTCGACAGCAGACACAAAAATGCATATTGTAAGTATTAAAACAACTATTGGTATTGTAGGTAATTTTATAACGTTTTGGACTGGTGCTTGGAAGACACTTAATGAACATTTTAAAGTTGAATGCTGGCAGTAAAGGAGAATACCAAAAAATGTATGGGCCAAAAATCCAGAGTCGATTAAAATAATTTATGTATGGAGTTATAGGGCAAAGATAGTGTGTTGCTATTATATTCGATTTCACTAAAACAATCCTCAAGTATTAAAAAAGTGCAATGAAATCGATAGACATGCAAGATCGGACTTGAGCTTTATAGAAAGTTGAAAGCTGTCTTGGCGTGAAATATTGCTTGACCTTATTTAAGACGCCCAGCTTTTTTCTGCAGTTTGAGCCTTGAACTCGATGAATTTGCCAAAGTTGAGGTCTGAAGACAACTCCATGTTAACAAGCTCAAGACTGACGGTAATATGTATGCAGTTTTGCTAGTTTTAGAAAATTAGGGAATAATTCCTATCAGTAAAATGAGAACTAAAGGATTTAAGGTAGTTCCCCTCCAGGGCCCATAGATTTTTTCCACCCTGTATATTCCTCAAAGCGCACCTAACTGGTGTGGTTCGAGAAATCAATTAAACTCGCCAATAAATTGTGTATCAATAAAGTTAAAGATTATTTATTTTATAGGTCTCAAATTATAGTTCTAGAAAAGATAAAAAAGTATCAGAATCTGCACGTGAACAACTTTCTCCTAGAATCATGGGGCGATCGCGTGATCAGTCTGATTTATATAAAGATACAAAAATTTACATATTTCACCCAGGTTTCTAGGAGAAAGTTGTTCACTTACAGATTCTGAGTCGACCTTAAAAATTTGTGCAGTGGTAAAGAAAATCCTGTATAACATTCTAGTTATTCTTAGTTACCGCCACCAACACGCGAATGGTCAAAAGATTCGTTTTATTTTGCATATACTACCCTGTATCTGTAACGTCGTTGCTTCGGAGCGCTTGTAATATGTGTTTTCGATTGTTTTATTTTTATTAACCGACTTCAAAAAAAGTAGGAGATTTTTTTTATATTTTTTCTACGTCGGTTTACACATATATGTATATACTTATTACTTTCATAATTCAAAATAACTAAACCATAAATGAATTTTTTTCTCGTTGGACCACACAATATAGTCATAGAGTCCTCTCATCTCAATGTAGCTAACGTGACTGACTTATGAAATAAAATATGCTTGTCATCTCACGTCAGGCGCGATAGACGATAGAACTATGCGCGGTTTGTTTGGTGGTAGGACTCGTTGTAAGTCCGCCTGGCTAGCTACCACCATCTTATCTATGTCTGACGCCATAACAACAATGTATTCAGCATTGTTGTGTTCCGGCAGAGAGATAAGATAGCCAGTTCCTCAGCGATTGAGGATTCCGGGAGAGGCTCGCTTCCATCTTCAGCCTTATCAATATTTAACATCAGGTATGATGAAGGCTAAGAGTCTCCCCGTCGTTCATAAAAAAAAAAGTTTTTTTTTAAATTATTTAAATATATACATTATTTAAAAAAAAATACACGGTCCCGGTATCAATAATATATTTTTATGCTATGTATTAAAATATTGGCCCAGTTCTCTGCATCAAATTGTAAAGAAATTGATTCTAGCCGAAAAATAGACGTAATTTTGAGTTTTTTTTCTATGCAGAAAATTTTATGATTTTATGTTTTTTCCGCGACAAATATGCTCTATCTATGATATTTTTTCGGGTACCTTAATCTTTATTTTCTAGTGTAATAATTGAATCTGCAAAATGCAAATTTCTCTTTGTGCCTCAAAGGCTACAAATGTCTTAAAGAAATTAAAACTTGTCTTTTATCTATGCTTATAATAGGAATCAAAGTTCATCGTGTCTGTACATTGCTTGGATTTGCAAAAAAACATATAGAGGGATTCAGAATAAGCAGGAGAACCAATTTCTATCATTTTTAGAATTAAAGTCTGTCCGTCTGTCGGTGTGTATGTTTGTTTGAATAGCATCACACCAAAACTACTGGATCAGAGTCCACAGAATTGTTAAAATGTTTAAAGTAATAAGTTTAAAGTCCGTATATCAACTTACCGTATAGGCTATATTTCATCAAAATCGGTCAACTCTATCAAAAGTAGTTACATTTTAAAGAGAGGACGGACGGAGAATTTATATTGTAACGCGCGTATGCAGAAGGCAGAGTTGGAGTTTACGCGTCGCCGCGTTCGTTCAGGATTTGGTTGCGTAGCACCAGTTGTTGATTTTTTAATTCTTGAAAAATATATTTTGACGTAACAAACTATATTCTTTTTGCTGCCTTTTATTCTTCTTTCTTAATAAATGGCTTGCTCGCGTTGAAATTCGCGAATTTTGTCAATGTCAATCAAATATATATTGTAGTATTAAGAAATTGTACGGTAGATTGAGTTAGAAATGGAGCCTCACAACAACGTGGTATTAAGAAACGAACTCGGGTTTTTATTACTGCTTTTTATTACTCTAGCGGTATGGCGTGCATGAAAGATGGCATTGTATGTATATTTAGTCGTAATCTTAAAAAATTTTAGTTCTTTTATAAATTTTTAAGCGATTCCAAAAAAAGGAGGAGTTTATCAATGTGTCGCGAATACAAGTGATATTTTTATGTAGTCAACAGCAGGTCAGGCTTTATACTTTGTGCTTGAGATTGCCCTTTACCTATGTCGTTCATTTTAGATGCGGTTTTCGTAATACAATTTCTAAGTCATTTTTACACAAGTTTTATGTTTCAGTACCTATGAACAGATTGAACAGTCGTCATTTACCATTTCTTATGTCACCACTGCCGGGGCACTGGCCTTACTTATGGAAGGATAAGTCATAAGATAAGGACAATGGGCCATGATCTGCCACGCGGGCCCAATGCGGATTGGTGGGTTTTCATGACCGCAAATACAGCCGCGACCAACAGTTCAACGTGCCTTCCGAGGCACGGAAAAGATAGTAAATGATTGGTCACCTATCCCATGACTGACCATTGCGAAACTAAATCGTAGGCCGAGCGCGCGAACCACTGCGCCTCCTCATACCATACCTACAGTAGTTTTCAGAAAATCTTGAAAACGCTGTCTTTAAAATTATATCAACTTAATAAACTTCTTAGGTACGTTAATAGCACACTGGCACCAACTCTGGCGTATTTTTTGTAAATAGATTTTTGACATGGCCTTCATGACCTTTTTGTTCTTACTAAGACAGGCCTCAGCACTTTAAATGGCTAAAACGAATCGAAATGTGGGTATAAAATTAAGGGTCGGTTTCACCAACTACTGATAAGTTACGGTTAGCTTAGGAGGCATATAATTTGTAATTTTTTCATATAACAAACTGTCAAAAGACCTGTCAATTAAACTATCCAGAACTTATTAGTAGGTGGTAAAACTGGCCCGTAAAGTTGTTTTTTTCTGTGGATATAGCAAATGGTACAGGGGGTAAGAACAAAAAAAACTACTTCAAAAAGACTTTGCATTTTAATAGGTACTTTTACTTTTAGTTCTATTATAAAATATGGGTAAGTACGTAGATAATGGCGAATTGATAAACTTCGCTATTAAAGGCGTTAAGATGATAAGAATGTACATAATTAGAAGAATATAGGCGACTCAATAGCCTCTTCCTTTTTTTCAGTCGGGAAAGATTGCAATCGATGTTCCGGTTCTCACGCAAACGAAGCTGCGGGCACAGCTAGTGTTTAATAAGTGTCTTTTAAAACCAATTCACAAGCAACTAATATGAGCTTTATTTTATTATGGACATTTATTTTGAAGCGATGATAAATAAAAAAACTGTACAAATTATTTTGTTGGCTACGTACAAAGTTGACTTGTCAAAATTGTTGACTCCTGCAATTTCCGTTATTTTAAGCAACGCTATACGAGAGGTTTGAAGGCGATGTTGAATGTCGTAAATTTCAAAGGTCTTGAATAAATTACAATAAATTTAAATGCATGATAACGTAGTTGATGGTCGTTTTGTTATGATTATAATGTCTTAGTTTAGTGAAGGGGGACTAAAATACATTTTCAATTCAAATTAACTAAAACAAGAAATTTCAAAACACAAAAAAAATACATTAAGAACTATTATATAAAAAAGCAATATGAAGTACCTATTAACTTTTAAAATACTTATTTCTTGCATTGAATTACAACAATTTTAAGTAGTCAAGCCCTCGCTGTTTATTTTTTTTTGGTAGAAAGTTTTTATATTTTTCTGAATTTTTGGCACTTTTCTTGACGAAATGTACCGAAGAATCTGAAAATCCAATAAAAATAATGAAAGTTTAGAAACGCAATGCATAATTCATGCCTTGCACCATCTATATCCTCTGAAATTCATCTTAATTGTACTTTACCAGACATACTTTTTCATACAGGCTAGGCTCATAACCTATTCATCATTTATTAGGCTCCGCTACGCACGAGAAAATTACGAAACTCTAGGATCAGCTATGACAAAACACATTTCAATATGAACGAACTATGTAATAGATAAGCAAACGCAGAAATAATTATAAATACCACTGGCAGAGATCGAAATTCGCTCCAAGAACGTGTGACAGGAAATTAATTATGTCTTCGTATTGAAATGTGCCGGCGTGTCGACGTTAGCTTCGTTGCTTACGAGATTAATATTACAAAGGAGATCTTTGAATATGCATTGCTTAGAAAATTAAACGGCTATCTAAATTACGAACAGGTATCATTATATTATTATATTGGAGTGGCTGACTTAAATCTTAACTAGAAATATTAGTATTTCAACGTTAGTTGAGACTTTAATTCATCATTTAATGTATCTAGAAAACAATGGAATATCCCTCGGGCCTGAGAGGTTAAATAAACTTACCTAATTTTTTCGAGAATTGCTAAGACAGTAACGAGATAAATATGTTATCTTAGATATGTAGAAAAGCTTTACTAATAATTTAAAATGTGTAAGGTTAGCTGACAGACTTACAATTTTCTTGCGCCTTTCACATTGTATAAGTTATCTCCAAACAGAGAAATAAGGTAAAAAGTTAAGGTCTCAAGAATTATTATTTGAAGTTTATAGAGATTATTTTATTTACTTTAACTTTATTAACGCGGTTTAACTCACATTGTTCCCGTTCCCATGGAAATATCGAGATAAAAAGTAGCCTATGGGCTATTTTCTAATTGTGTGCCAAATTTTATCGAAATCGTTTTAGCGTGAAAGAGTTACAAACATCCATCCATCCAAACATCCTCACCAACTTTCGCATTTACAATATTAGTAGGAAGTAGGATAAATATAGTAAATACCTCATGTAAGACTTTTGTATTCTGTGGTAAATACCTATGTTTGTTCTGTGGTAAATACCTAAGACGACCTGTTTGGCGCAGGGGTACTAACCCCACCTTCTGCGCCAGAGGTCCCGGGTTCGATCCCCGGACACGACAAATATTTGTGTGCATGAACATGTCTATTTGTCTTGGTCTGGGTGTTTAATATGTATATTATGTATGTATTTACAAAAAAATAATTATATATATAAGTATGTTTATCCGTTATCTAGTATCCATAACACAAGTTCTTCATGATACTTAACATGGGCTAGATAATTGGTGTGATTGTATGGAAATATTTATTTATTATTTATTTATTATGTTACCCACATAGTTTTATTTTTCCGTAACAAGCTTCATATGATTTTCTGTTAAATTTATAGAGAAGCTTAGAATACAGAATGTACCGAAATATATCATCCTTAGCATAAGCTCGATAATGAAGGTAAAGCACCTTCCCATCTTCAACGATTTCAGTAAACAATGTTCACGGTTTAGTGCCAAAATTATCAGTATTTACTTAGGTAACTATAGTTACCATCTGTACGTACATATCGCTATCTTATACGGCTTTATAGATTTCCGTAAATAGTCTACATTACATACGTTACATACGTTTTATAAATTGTTGCTAAGCCCGTTGAGCTTTATGTCTGAGCGTTAAGAGTTTCATTTGCGCGACAATCTTAACTAACTAAAACAATATTTGTTACGCCTCTGATAACTAATAAAAATTATAAATTAAGCAATGTTACATTATTGATAAGTATCATCAAACAAATAGTTTAGAGCAACGGGACTCAAACGCTTTATTTATTATGAAGTACATGTGTACAGCTTGACGTTAAATCTTATATCATCAAACAGTTAATCAGCTAATGCAAAGAAAATATTTACGGTACACTTAATAATATAAATACAAAAATAGTTCTTATTAAAAAATTATAATACTGACTTCAAAAAGTAAAAAATAAAACTTTTGTGGCGGTGCTAGCCAAGGCATTCTACATTGCATTTCTATTAACTATATTTTCATTTTTCTTGCTTTGGCTGGCACCGACTCCAAAAGTATATTTTTTTACTTTTTGAAGTTGGTTTTAATTTTTTTTAATAAAAAGCTTTTTATTCCACAATTTTTAGTCACATTATGTGCTTACACTAAAAATCAGCCCATACACAACAATGATGTCATCTACTTAACGACTACTTGCCAAAACGTCAACTATATTTTCAGGATTATGATAAGCTACCAGCCAGATCTTCGTAAAAATTATATGGGACCACACTTGAACTATGTTCTTTCAGATAAAAAAGAATTATTAAAATCGGTTGACAACTGACGAAGTACATTAAAACATAAATAAAAAAAATATATATATACAATCGCCTTGAGAATCTCCTCCTTTTTTGAAGTCGGTTAAAAAGAAACAAGTCTAGAGACGAAGAGACTAGTTGCTTTTTCCCGAAATGTTGTACTGAGAGAATCCGCTCGCCCGTGATTGGCTAAGATAATGCGCATATGCAATGTGCCGTATCTTCAGGCAATCTTGAGAAAACAAATTCTCTCAGTACCAGCTCGATTAGGTGAATGGACTACAATATATTTTATGAAATAACATTATAAAATGCAATATGCATAATACTAATAAATAAATGATTTTACTGGCTAGCGAAAACAAAAGAATTACTCATTAACGTCGTGTTGATATTCAAGATAGTTCTATTTACTGTTGACTGAATACGAATGAATAAAAAAGGTTGGATTACACCAATTACTTATTTTTATGGTTGTTACACAGCGTTTGATTAACACATAAAATCTGGGGTCTTAAAGTCAAGCAAGTAATCGCGTCTCATCCGAGATCACATCATCGCTTACCATCAGAGAGATAGTGCCCAAGAGTTTAGCTATACCTACGTACAATCAGTGGCTAAAAACAACAAATTTTAATTTCTTTAGAGAATTTCGAACTCAACGGCTTAGGTATGTTCAAAAGTTCCAAGACGATTGAAAAAATTTGACAGTTTTGTAAAACCTGACATGCTGTTGACCATACTATAAAAATGAAACTAAAAAAATACATACTTAATTTATCAGAAAAAAGATTGTAACCTTCTCACTCGGTCCCAAAAATAAATTGTATTCCAACAAACAAATAATATTTCACCATAATTTCTCTTTGTCGCTAATCTCCAGTAGTAAAGAAGACAAATAGCGACAGTAAAATAACAAACGATGGTTTTATTACGTAACCAATACAGAAGTGAACCGTTAAGATGTTTAATAGCTGGCTATTCCTTTGTAGGTGAGTTAGCGCTTTTGTGTAAGATGAATTGTCATTATTTAGCTTTGGCACAGATTTACTAAATAGTCAAATACTAGGTTAGATAACTAAAGTCCGTTCACAGTAAGATGTCCCCTACCGTGATGGTATTATTTAAATTTTATTACTTATATTATTTACGTGGTCGCTAACTATGGGTCTGATAAGAAAGCGCAAGGTCGCCCTGCGTTCAATGGAGAGGGCTAGGCTCGGCGTTTCCCTGCGTGATCGAAGCAGAAATGAGGAGATCCGTAGGAGAACTAAAGTAACTGACTTCGCTCGAAGGATTGCTCAGCTGAAGTGGCAGTGGGCGGGACACATAGCGAGAAGAACCGATGGCCATTGGGGCGGAAAGGTTCTGGAATGGCGACCGCGCACAGGACGACGCTCCGACAAAGTGGATCGACGATCTGGTGAAGGTCGCGGGAGATGCGGATAGCGCAAGACCATTGTTGTTGAGTCTTTGGGGGAGGACTATACCCAGCAGTGGGTTTTATGTGGCTGAGACGACGATGACGACTTATATTATTTAAAAATATGCTAGCTGTAATTCAGCATTACATAAGGTGTTGGCGTCTAGGCTTCTCAGCAGACGAACTAAGCTCCGTATCTACAAAAAAGTCATACGGCCCATACTTATGTACGGCTGTGAGGCCTGGACGTTAACCCTTAAAGAAGAATAAACACTTTTTGGTAGCGGAAAGAAAAGTGCTGAAAAAGATTCTGGGACCAGCCCCCTAATTGTGTAATTTCAAAATCTATCACAATCCCTTTCAAAGGTTTGTGATAGTGATTAAAGGAATTGCGTAGCTTTTAATCGCAATCCCTTTCGGAACGAATGATGTTTTAAATGACACTTCATTTGACACTTCTCCATACATTTGAAAGATATTTTCGAGTGTCACTTTGCTTAGACAGTTCAATTTCGTACATTCAATACCTTTCAAAACGCGTCCCGATCACAATCACTATCAAATTAGGAGGCCAAGACTCACTTTGGGTCACTCTGCCATCGTAAGTAAGCAAGTAAAACATATTAATCTGTGGTGGGTTCACACAAGTTTAGATAATGGGGATTAAAAGGTATACACGGTAAATATTAATAACTAGCGGGTCCTCGCGGTTTTACCCGCGTGGTGCCAGTTCCCGTAGGAATATCGGGATAAAATATAGCCTATGTCACTCGGGAGAAATGTAGCTTTCTAATGGTCTTAGAATTTTCTAAATCGGTCCTTTAGTTCCTGAGATAGCGCGTTCAAACAAATAAACTCTTCAGCTTTATAATATTATTAGTATAGATTGAGAATTATTAATAATTACCTACTATATTAATTATTACCATGATTAAAAGTAAAAGTGATTAATTAATTACCTTTACCTCAAATTATTAATAATTGCAACTGCCTTTTGGTCATTGATGTTCAAGAAGTCGGTCAAAAATATTGGTCTCGAAAGAGGGACAGAGCCAAAGCCTATACCTAAACATTTTGTTGAAAGTTAGTTATTCAGTCGTATGATTGATTATTTCTGGCTAAGATGTAGCCTACATATTGCATGTTTTGATCATAAGTTGATCATGGTGACTTGATATAATTACTATCTTTTGTACATTACCGCCAGTATATATTTATATAAATGAGGAATTGCGTAACTCAGAATACTAACTCAGATTAATCACATGTTTGTATAGACCTATTACAATTAGTCTATTTACATATCATATAAATCGATTGTAACCGATTGATAGCTATTTAAATTTGCCTAACGTTTAGATCAATCCCGAATTGAAAGCTAAATACTTCAGTGTTTCAACTCAAGACGAAAGTCTATGATCAGTGTGTGTGAGTGATGACATACGGAAGTAAGACGTGGGCGCTAACTATGGGTCTCAAAAGGCTCCAAGTTAAGATGGCCGTGATGATGATGATGAATTGAAGAAGATTTTATTAATCCAATTGGCACATTGAATTACCGAAACCAGTAATTGAGGATTTCAATTCATACTTTATTTATTCTTATTTACGAGTTTAATAATTTCCTTAAGTGTTACTTACATTCTTACAAATGATTCCAAAAATTTAAAACAAAATATTTTTAGGTTTCAAAGATTTTAGTTTTCTATTTTTTGTTTTCATATGTCATTCAAAAATAATAACGCCTTTGAATGTTCCTAAATAAATCACAAAATACATAATACATATTTCCGAAAGTAAACTTTAGTATTTCAAAGACCAGTTAAGAGTGACCAGAAATATCGTTATCTAAACATTTAATTTATGAATAGGGCAATCTGGGATCATCGCGTCTAAGGATGTTCGTAAAAAACAAATTCCTCTTTTTAAATAAGGGAGAGAGCCCATATAAATTGCCGTACCCACTTTCCATCTGGCGGCAGTATAAAGAGTAAATAAAAGTGAGAATTTCCAAGAAATCGTTGCGAACCCTCATTATAAATTCAAAGGAATCTCGATTGGTACCATTTTAAATCTTTTTTCACTTTCCCGAAGCATTTGACAGCGTGAATTCGTAGACGTTTTTCTTCGTAATCCTCACCTACCTACGCTTATATTGGAAAGGTTTTTTTTCTTTATATACTTACTACGCTCTTTTTGTGTTTACTCAGAACCTCAAACCAAATTTAGTACTCATCAATTAAGAACAACTTTTTTTTAAAGAAAACCCTGAAGTTGGGACGAAAAACAGCTGCTTCATATAAATACACATAAAAAATTACCACACCCTTACCGCGTACAAAACTTACACAGCGTGCGTTCTTTGTCACCACGGTGGCGCATTCAAGACTATGACTCTTGCCGTGCTCTCGCCGAACTGAGGCTTGTCAGGTATAACTCGCGAACGGACCTTTAGCAGAAAGACAAGTGATTTCAGAGTTGCTTCAGAATCATTAAATATCGTTGTATAACATAACATATGACCCCCAAAACTGTATTCAGTATCTAGTTTAGGTGTGAACGCGTACGTTATTTTGCTGCTAGTATTTTGTATATAAGTAAAATTTATTAGCATGAAACACCGACCCGGTTACAGTTCGTTTGGCTCGGTTCTAGTTTCCTAAATTTGCCCAATCGAGCATACTAATTCGGCTGATTTGGTAGATTAGGATTTGGAATCGGAGTTCTACATCAGTAACTTTATTGCTCGGTGAGATTAAGTGACCTAATTTATAGCTATTTCGGGATCTTTTTGGGGTTTTTTTAACTTGTTTTTTTTTTGGATTCTTTTGTATTATGCCGGCTCTACACGTTGGCCAATATTGTGGCCAATTCATCATACTGTACTGATTTTGTAGCAAATAATGTTTTATGGGTTCTAACCAAGGAGGTAATGTACGTTGCATTGGCCACAATGTTGGCCAACGTGTAGAGCCGGCATTATAGGTATATACTCGTACTAAGAGTAGGTATTTAAATTCCGTTTCAACAGTTTGTATACGTGTGCTATGACAACTGGTTTGAGACTGGAATTTAGGTCTCCTTGCGTGCAAACATTGCGGAGGTTTAAGTAGGAAAACATTTGGTCCATAGTTTGGAAGCGCACACGAGAGAATTACAATGCTTGAGTTGTATTATAATCTAATTCTCAGCTAACACAATTTTTCAATGATTTAAATGTATAGGTTTTACCTTACAAAGTTATTCCCACTGACCATCATCATTATCAACAACCTTTTTAATGTCCCCAGTGCTATAGCACTGGCGTTCCTTAAAGATGGATAAGGAGAATGAGCACCAGCCCTAATACGAATTGGTCGGTTTCAACCACTGTAAATACAGCCCGGACTAATGGCTTGACGTGCTTTCCGAAGATAATAAAACATTTGGTCACCAATCCCTTGACCGATCATTGCGAAAGTTTCTTAACCACTACAATCGCAGGCCGAGCACGAGTCAACTGCACCGCCGAGCTACTCTTCCCCTTCCTCCTCGTAATATACTATTCTTTTCATACTGCCTAAGTCTGCTGAAAGGAAAAGAAGTATAAAAAAATCTTCAAGGTAAACTAAACCTTGTTAAGCTTTAGGGTCCTTATCGTTATTTGTAACCGTAATAGTGTAAGTGGCCTGCGTGTGTCGTTAGTTCTGTATGTAAGTACCCTAATCTCAACGCTGGCAACATTAATTCAGGCATTCGGGTGCGGATTGCAACACCCGTTCTTATTTATGAGCTGCCATTTTCCTTGGTAATATCTTTATACTTTTTTTTCGTAACAGCGAAAGGTATCTGGAGTTCCATTTCAGGAAATGTGATACAAACTGTCATGGTTCGAGATATAATTTTCTTAAAGGGTTTTTTTTTTCTTTTTGACTTACTTTTTTATGAACAACGGGAAAACTCTTAACCTTCTTATCTGATGTGAACCCTTCAGGGCCGAAGTTATGTGACGCAATAGATAATCTATTGTTCTTTGGACACCGGTGTTCTGCTAGCAAGTGACGAATTAATTTTCAGTTAGTGTTCTGAATTGCTACCAGTACCTCTCTTGTAGTCGTTACACAAAGATAAAGGAATGGCATTATAACAATTCAGAAAACTTCCTGGAATTAATACGTCATAATACCCCCCAGAAAGTGTAAAAAACGCTACAATTGAAACAAGATTATGACAGAAAGTTACCAGAATTAGCACTGCTTTGAAAATACTATTGTCTCCACGACAAGAAAATATTAACAGTTTGATGAAAAACGAGGGAGTCGAGGGAATCGCGGTATGCGGGGAGATTGACGCAAGCGTATTGTAATATATTTATTGTAGTATGCGCGTGCGCACTCACAAGTAATTTGTGTATACCAATAACACTCAAACATCAGCGGGAGCTTGCATATATCCTACTTGAGTATTGATAAGGCTGAAGATGGAACTGACCCTCTCACGGAATCCTCAACCACTGAGGAACTGGCTATCTTATATATGACTGCCGGAGCACAACAATGCTGAAAATATTTTTGTTATTGCGTTAGACTTAAATAAGATGGTGGTAGCTAGCCAGGCCGACTCATAACAAGTCTATCACCAACCAACTTGCTAATGCCAAGTGGGTGATAGAAATCATCAATTACGCAATAATTATATTATGAAGAGTTATAGTATTATTATTTTTACTGTCACTAGTTAGAACTTATTGTGTAATTAAATTAACTGAAATTAAGGTAATCTATTTGAGTAAAATATAATTGGTTTATTTAAAATCTGAACAGAACATTCTGTGTACTACATTTTAATGTAATTAAGAGGGTCACCTAATGGAATATTAGAAGTCAGACTACGAACCTTTCTGCTAATGAATATACTATTCGAGGCGAATTCTACTCGTTATGTTTTGAGTATATTTAAACGAATTGTTTTGCACAGACATAGCTTATAACTCTAAAGTTAATTACTGAAATGGAAAATATATTTTTGGACCAGTTATATTTATAGAACTCGTTGTAGCAGTTCTGACCTTAGTGCACAGATTTTGTCACTTTTCATATCATATCATGTCATTTAAAACCAAACCAATTATTTTAATATAAAAGTCACCCATTGAGTGTCATGACCAGGGGTTTGAGTTGTTAATAAACTATATAAACAAATGCTTATAAACCCATTTATAGCGCTAACAGTAACCATGATTTTTCTTCAAATCGAATAACGTTGTCCAAATAGAAAAACAGAAATGACCGCTCCTGGAATAGTAATAAAAGCGTTATAAAAGAGATTGGAAGTCGCCGTCCGCACTCGCCTAAACAAACAAAAGACGGTCGGGCCAGAAGTGAAATTATTCACAAATTCTAGTTGACGAGGGAAAAATCGCCCACAGTGGTTCGACCCTTAAAATCTGATTATACTTTTGTGAGCACCCTCTGTGCGGACATCCGTGTTCGGCCGTCTCGTCTTTAAAATGATTTCTCTACAAATCTGTCTCAATTTCGTTCGTTTGAAATCTCCTAGCAATTTTACGAGCGTCCTACTGGGTGGGGGTCCTCATGCCGAGAGATGTGCGCCAAACCGGGTGGAAAATGTTACTTAAATCTCGTCTTCGGCTATGAAAGGTTTAAATTTTGACTTTTGGTTAGTGGAGAATGTGCTGCGCTATACGGTACTGAAATTCTCAATATACCTACTTTATTACCATACATGTTTGGAAGTAAATTTTGCTTCAATAAAAATTTAATATAAACGATTCCTAATGGTTAGGGAGAAATGTG
Source organism: Chrysoteuchia culmella (assembly GCA_910589605.1). Lineage (NCBI taxonomy): Eukaryota > Metazoa > Arthropoda > Insecta > Lepidoptera > Crambidae > Chrysoteuchia > Chrysoteuchia culmella. Next base: position 11,909,894 of record OU342657.1, on the reverse strand, counting down.
TGAATATGGTTACACTAAATATTAATTCATCATTCATGACTTATGAATGGGAATACAGTTAAGTTTTAGTATATCATTTTAAAAAATCTTTTAACTTACCAAGTTGCTGGTTTTTTACTGAACAATCAATGTTAAGACTTCAGATATACCTACGGCTTCATATGTAATATATGATTGATTGTTTTCAGTACCACTGCACCATCAAGCAAATCAATTTCATGTCCTGACATGGGGACTGGGCCCAAATTTACAATCTCCATCAGTAACACATATAAATTGTGTTTGTTCTGTGAAGAGTATAAAGTTTATTGCCACTTCTCAAACACTAAGCACTATCAAACGACTATAAATTAATAGTGAATCATACACCACAAGATCCATAAACACTACTTAAAGTAGAGGGATGAACAAGTATCCGGGATAATAAACAAAACAATAGCTCTTCAATTCAACTCCTTAGGCGAGTCATATGGCTGGTTGCTTCAGCATTCATAAAATTTTCCGAATTCGTATAAAGTTGAAAGAAATAAATAAAAAGCAATTTGTGTATAACTGACTGATTTTATTACAATTATTAGTTCAACAATGTTAGAACACGGGAAACGTACGATGAGCGAGAGAGATAGCAAGAGAACGCGGTCGTCGTCTTATGGCCTGCGCAGACGACGGACATTGAAGGACTTTTTGTCCGCGACACGACCTTATTACTAAGAACACAAAGTTGAATAAATAACGAGGACTATCGCGTACTTTTCGCGGATATACGTTATAAGTTGAATCTTATTTGGTTAACAATAAAAACTCCTCCGTTATCCGTCGTCTGCGCTAGCTCTTACGGTGTTGCTATTATAAACTGTTAGTAATAAATGTTTGCGTCCTTTATTCCAATAAAAGTAAACGTATAAGTAAACGTATATCGTAAAACTTGGTTGTAGTGTCTATAATATTTGGTTGGTACAGCGCTTGTGCAATACTTTTACGGTTACTTTATACGGAGCTTGAAGCTCTTTTACTTTTAAAAGTATAAGTATATTTGACAGTTCATATTTAAGCTAAAAAGCGTAGATGGTATACAATACCGATTATTTAACATCAAATTAAAATTGAGAGTCGGATGTTATTTTTGCTTAAATCCCCACACAACACAACACAACATAATCATACAAGCAATCAATGTCAAATCAAATGTCAAGTCAATTATTGTCACTATCACCAATGAATATAGAACTCATGGAAGTAATAAGTACTACGTACGTACGTACTTATTACTTCCATGATAGAACTAGACTCCGCGCTACGAAAGAAGACCCTTGAGACTCATGTGCCTGATGTCCTCTAACACTGCCTTTTTTTTTGTTTATACCTAGGTAATATGGGATGGACAATGTAGTCCAGTCATTTAATCCAAACAAGGGGTCAATCTCGGGATGAGAGAGGACAAGCTGTATTCTCGTATACACCTTCATTTTGGTGTTCTAAAAGTTGTTTCAAAAGTCTCTTATAATCTGGTCATCAGCGTAAGAATATTATTTATTCCCAGGTTAAAAAATAGTTAGGGCATGATTTAAAATACCAGGTTTGGGGTTGGGTGCTGTGGGGTCTTTGCTATCTATCTCAAAAACGGTGGTGCGTATGAAAAAAAAATTTAAACAAAATTGGTTACAAATTCTGTGCTTTACAATTTATTATTATATTACCATTGAAATATAAAATAACTAACGGTGCAAATACCAGGTTTTATGAGACTTTTAAGAAAACTTTCAGAACATCAAAATGAAGGTGTATGAGTTTACAGCTTGTTCTCTCACATTCCGGGGTGAAACTAATATGACTGGAATAATGTCCTGGCATAAGATGTAAGTGATAGATACCATCCCCATCTGTGACAAATACACACATTAACACAGTCTAGGGATATTATATTACATTCTTCATAACTTAAAAGCTATCTACAGTACAGAAAAAGTTTGTATGGGGTAAAAACCCTCTTTTTTCCGCCTTTAGAAATAACAAAAAAAATTGTAAAACAAAAGAATGCATGATAATTTGAATATAACTTTCCCAAAAGTTAGTTTTTCTTTTAAACAATCCGGCGCTTTTTTTGAAAATTAAAGGCGTTTCATTTTATTTTTTATTTAAATTGAAAGTTTGATTTGTTTTTTATCATACCACGTCGACATTTAACCAGTTAAGAACAAATAAGAGCTGTAGGCATGTTGAAAGCTGGTGATATGCAACGCACGGATGTTGACTGAATTAAATTGACCCTTCGAACCCACCAAAACGTGATCTCCTGATTATGGTCACGCGTTGTCGTGTCGCGAGGGATGTTGCGGAACGGCATTCTGGCAGAAAAAGCGTTACCATTCTTAGACATGACCGTTTTCTACGAAATATCGCCAAGAGACAACCCAATATAATGACTACGGAAATGGTTAAAATACTCATATGACCACCAATTATTGTTAGTGAGTGACCAAACTGGGAGGAGAAGTTAACATGAAGTCGGTCTTCACTCTCGCACATCACTACGAGCTCCAGTTTTACAGTGTGGCAATCGTGGACTAAGACTTTTATAGATTCGAGGACTTTTGGCACGCAGTGACGAGCAGTTGTCAACGGTATTGGCGAGTCTCAGGTAGATAGAATTGTCTCCAGACTCAACAGAAATGCGCTCCGATGATGACAACATCTCCTCCCAGTTTGGTCACTCACTAACAATAATTGGTGGTCAGATGAGTCTGAGAACCATTTCCATAGCCATTATATTGTCTCCTGGCGATATTTCGTAGAAAACGGTCATGTTTAAGAGTGGTAACGCGTTTTCTGCCAGAATGCCGTTCCGCAACATCTCTTACGACACAATAACGTGACCATAATCAAGAGATCACGTTTTGGTGGGTTCGAAGGGTCAACTCAAGTCAGTCAACAACCATGCGTCGGATAGCGCCAGCTTTCAACATGCCTGCAGCTCTAATGTGCTCTTACAAACAAAAGAAATTTTCAATTAAAATAAAATAAAAATGTTGAAACTCCTTTAATTTTCAAAAATAGCGCCGTTTAGTTTATAAAAAACTAACTTTTGTAAAAGTTATATTCAAATTATCATGCATTCTTTTGTTTTACTTTTTTTTGTTTTTTTTTTTTCTGAATACGGAACCCAGGAGCGTTTTCCCCCCATACAAACTTTTTCCGCATTGTGGATAGTTTTTGAGTTATTAAGAATGTAATATAATATCCTAAGACAATTTTGATGTGTGTATTCATGTAATGAGAACTATCTTTTAAAAGCGTTTATTACCATTTCCCAAACACTGCGCAATACTCAACCGAATATAAAAAGTAAATCATACACCAAAACCCATATACCAAACTAAAAGTCGCAGGATAAACAAGTATCCGAGATAATAAACAAAACAATGGCGCTTCAACTCCTCAGGCGAGACTTAGCAACTATTATTGTCATATTTACTTCCCTCTCATTTCTGCCACACGCCATAAACGCGCCAATTGTTTGCGTCGAGAGGGCACACAAAAAATAAGGGCACATACAATAAAGAGTCACATAAACACTTGAGAGAGACGTCTCGAGAAAATATATTATTTTGTCGGGAAACAGATAAGAATGCTGCGGCCACGAATGTCTGACACCCTCTAACCTTTGTTCAATGTAAGCACTTATTGTGTATTAAATATTTGTATCGGTTGGTTGGTGAAATTTTATATCCTAAAATAGACAATTTTGGACAGTTTTTAAAGCGTGGTTTGAGTTAAAATGTATATGGTATTCTTAGTTAGGTACATGTAAATACTTATTTAAATGTGTATCATACAATTTTATTAAGCCTAAACTAATTTAAATGAACAAAAAAAATACATTATTTAATATTTATCGATATATAACAATAATAATAATAATAAAGCTTCATTTATTCCATATTTGAATTTCAATTACTTAGCATTTGATTTTAATTTTTGTTTTTTTTTTATTATACCGTATCTAAATTCCTGAAAATGTGCCGACGATAAAAATTACTAATTAGTGGCAGATTTATTTATTTTGTACACACACAACATTACAGGAAAATCAATTAGACAGAATTATTGTACAAGGGCACGGCTTATTTCACATTGAAATTTCTTCCAGGGGATTTCATTTTTCTCGTGATACCCGAAACTTTCCCGAAGTTCAAGGAACACAAATAATATCAATCTCGAGTTTTGCTCTTTCCAATATATTTCGCGATGCATTTTAAATTATTTTACGAGTTGATAGATTAATATGAAATCTTAAAATTTTATTTCATCGCTAAATTGTTTACTCATGTATTAGATTTTATGAACATTTATTTTTTAACCGTAAAAAAGAACACGTTAAAATTTATCAAAGCTGTAAAGTGGCAGTGCTATTAACACATCACACATGCATTCGTTGCGTTAGGAATATCTAACAAAAGGCTAGCTAAAGTTTCGTGTATTGCAATCGACACCGGGCTTGAAACAACTAGCTGTGTCCCTGGCACTTTTTAATTTGGACGCTTGTTGTTTATTTTCAGAACCGGCCAAGTGAATTCGAAACGAACTGGCTATCGATATAAAATATCGACGGTTCGATGTAAAAATGTAAGTGAGAATTGTGAATATTATGATAAGTTTAATATTGGTAATCTCTAACACGTCTCAGGTTGGCTGGAAGGGATACCTTTAAGAGTCTTCCTTTGAACGTATGTCTCTGTTATTTATGTGTGTGTAATTTTTATAAGTGCAATAAAAAGTAAAGAGTATAATAAGTTTTTGATAGCAAACTATTAGAAAAAGCCGACTCGGCTCACAAGTAATTCTCAGACGGGACACGATATTATATTGAGTTAGTGCAGGCTGACTAATTTTATTAATTAATGTTTTTTTTTTTATTATGTGGTCCTTATTGAAATATGGTCGGTAATATTTAATCATTCGCGTAATGTCATTTTAAGTGAACAGACCGTATGGATACAATACAATACACAATACGTTCGTATACTTGCCTTTATTTTATGACAATGAGTGTATTGCAAAAGGAGTAGCTTTAATCACTTGTGTTACGAATATCAGAATCAACCGAGGCATTTCCATAAATAACACCCAGACCCAGGAGAAACACAAAAATGTTCATCATAAATGGGTGAAGATCGAACCCACGACTGCTAACGTAGTAGCTAGGAATTATACCATTGCTCCAACAACGGGATTGTCAAAATGGATAAAAGAGAAATGAATAAAAGAGAATTCTGCACAGTCCCCCTATTATTGGAAAAATACACAAAGTAAAGTTAATCTGAGATGTAAAGCTGATGCTGATAAAAGGAAGTGAGACACAACATCAGATTTACACTTCACTCCACGTTTTCGTTAATAATTTGTTCTCGTATATTCAGCCTGAAATATAGTGAAAAATACCGTAACCACCGGAAAACCGGGAAATGTATTATCCGATCAATCAAGCCGCGGATGTGACGGTTGTGCGCGACGCTTAGTGCAGATGCAGGTAACAAATTGAAAAAAAAAACAAGCCCCTGATTTTTCCAACAGCTGTTTCCAAAAACTGTGGTTAGAGTAGGTAGTATAATGTGACACTAATATAAATGAATATGTTTTATCTACTCTCATAACGTAGAGTTCGAATAAAAAACATAAAAATAGTTTTAAATTGGATTATAATAATAAAGTAAAAACAGATACTATGTTACTGATACACGTACACGCTTGTATATGTATGGTTATTTTGTTTTAAGGAAGAAGAAAATTTAAAATGTGGTGCTTCTTTTGACATTGCAATTAAACAATTTAAAAAAAAGATAAAATATTTTATGAAAGAACTGCTTAGAATTAAAATTATGTTCTATTGATTTAATGTTGTAATATCATAAAAAAATACTTTCGAAAACAGTACTTATCAATGCATTTGTTTTCTTAAAGGTTTTTGGCTATTTTTACATATAAACTAACCTGGGGGCTTACTCTTATCGGAAACGAGTTTCCATAGAGACAGTTTTAATGTAAATAGTCTTATTAATAGTCTTTATGATTAGTAATAAGTAAATTAAGTAGCGCCAATCAAAATCGAATCAGTACTTTAGTAATAATTAATCCGTACACTGATAAATCTCGATTGCAACTCAATTCCGTCAAGAGTAAGCCCCCCATTACGAAGTGATGCAGTAGCAGCACGCAATATCCAAGCAAATACTACCTGCATTGAAATATCGGGAACAGGACCATCCCTATCAATCATATTCAAGTACGTGTCAGTTGTACGCGATTCGGCGATGGACCGACGTGTGGAGATGAAGCGGCGAAAACATTACTTGATTGGTCAGTATGGTCAGTATGAAGACTTGTAATAAGTAATTGAACAAAAAAAAGTAATTATAAAGTAGTTTGGTGCTATGTAAATTTATTGCAGCGCCAAATAAAACCGAATCAACGTCGAAAATTGGTAATCAATTTATTGAACCTTGACGCTGATTATTTTTGGCGATCGCAACTTGATTCCGTCATGAATAAGCCCCAAGTGTTGCATGCAGTACCAACACGCAATATCCTTGCAAATACCACCTGCATTGAAATATCGGAAACAGGAACATCCCTATCAATCATATCCAAGTATATGTAAGTGGTACGCGACACGGCGATGGATCGAAGACGTAACAGTAATTATTTACCTAATCTTAACACAGATTATTATTATTCTCGATTGCAACTCCATTCAGTCAAGAGTAAGCCCCCCGTTTTAAAGAGTTGTTGCCTTACCACCACGCAATATCCAAGAAAATACTACCTGCATTGAAATATCGGGAACAGGAACATCCCCATTAATCATATCCAAGTATGTGTCAGTGGTACGAGACACGGCGATGGATCGAGGTGTCGAGTATCAAACGATGACGTGGCAAAAACATTACTTGATTGGCTGTTTTTACAATACTACAGCGAGCTATACAGATCAATTGGACTAAACAACTTTTTTAATGTCTGTCAGTTGTCAATTATGAATCACTTAAAGTTTTCATCCTAATCCTAACTAATATTATAAATAAATAAATAAGCAACTAATCGACTTGATATTTGGTATACAGTTAGTTGAAAGGACTGAGAGTGACATATGCTACTTTTTATCCCTATATTCCCTCGGGAACGCGAAATATGGGGGTAAAACCGTGGGCTGAAGCTAGTATTAGATAAATTATAATTAGTACGTGAAACTAAATTAATTGGGAAAATATTTTAACTTCCAATAATGGGCGGTATATTTAAACACATCCATCAACATTTAGATTCTCCTTATTCATCAATAAGGAAGATCAGTGCCCCAGTAGTGGGGATATTATAATTGCTGGTGATGAGGACATTTAGATACAATACTCGCTGCTCGATTGCAATTTTTTGTCGGCATTCGATAAAAAACATATAAATTAAAACTCGTTTTTCTGTGTTAATAGAGCAAAGTCTCTTGCCTGTTTTACCAAATTCAGTTTCTACTTAATATAAAGTTGAGCCCTTAATCTTAAAAATAAACAGAGCTTGATCAAAAGCAAATGATAAATTGTTAAAAACCCCATTCAATTTATACTCAAAATAAGTTTGCTAATGTTCATTTAAATAAATTATGATTCAAAAAGAATAATGTTATGTTGGGTTAAATTCTAAGCTAATTTTCGAATAAATTATAAAATCTTAAGTAACTTTATAATAAAAACTTTATTTGAGTATAACAACTTTTAATGAAATTCAATTTTATGCCATTGTTTCAACTCAAAGCTATGAATATGACTTTTTAGCTTATTTCCAGCTAAGTTTTTACATCTTTGTGTGCAACACAATAGAAGAACGATGCAAAGCCATAATAGTAGTTCATTAACAATGTTAAAGCGAGGTCAAGTAACATTCTATTGTTAGACAATTTTATTTTGTACACATCTGCCCAAATAAGGACTGTTACCACAACTTCCAATAAAAAATTATTATTAAAATACTGCCAAAAAAAAGGAATAATAACACAAATGTCCAAAAAATTAGTGTATCGATATGTGTTTAGGTTTCAAGTTTTGTATGTGAATTTCTTTATTTCATATTATCTTCTCTTATACTTTAATGGGTTAGGATGAACGTAGCATTTTTAAATTTCTTAAATCAGCCTAAGTGACATAAGGTGACATTAAATTCAATAAGGCGATTGTACCATGCTATATTCAAGAGTGACAAAAAAAATTTCAAATTATGTCACTAGCTTTTCCGTCCGCGTGGTCTATAAAACTTGGTAGTATTAAAAGATTTCGTAAAAGAAACAAAGAAATATATTTCTTTTTCCTAACCTAATTCCAATTATCTATAAAAAAATACTACTTATGACACCTATTGCGATGTAGTGTATTTTCCCGTAGAAAATAGGGATTTTTACGTGACAAAAGGTAAGCTATGTTTCTCTCAAGGCTATTAAGTACATGTCTCGAATTTCACCCAAACCAGTTTAACCTTTTTGTGTGATTGAGTAACAAACATTCAAACTTTCACATTAATAATATTAGTAGGAAGTAGCATAGGAAGATTTAAACAATTATGTGGTTCTATCTATTTAAACCCATACCGTTTTTGTATTTTACCGCAGGAGTTTGGGATTTTTACGCGACAAAACGTATCTTATTATCCTCTCCAGACTATTAAGTAACTGTGTTCCGAATTTCATCCGAACCCGTTAAGCCATTTTTGCGTGATTGAGTACCTTTATCAAACATCCAAACATTTACACTTTTAAATTTTATAATATAGCAGTTTTCTAAAATTATGTGGCGCCGCCTATTTTTCCTACATAGTTTTTTTATGTTTTCCCTTAAGGGCGCGCTCTAGGCCAAAAGCAAAAGTAATAACTGCAACGGCGAATATAATTCTCCGGCCCCATTCGGCCGGTCCGGAATGAAGAAATGAAGGAAATTCTTTTTTAAAGGATATTTAAAGGTTATTTACAAAACATATATAACATAAGCCCTACCTTATCTATAGTGTAATTAATTATACTAAAAAGTTCCAAGCTTTATTTTAATGTACCTATTACTTGAATACTAGCAGTTTATCGTGTTAATTATAGTGATTTGGAGGCAACTTCGCAATTTTTTTCTATCGAGAAAATTTTATGCAATCGTGTTTTTGAGTAATATAGTCACTAGTGTTAGTAATGTAGTTTGCTGCATCTTAATTTGAAATTCAGTTTTTCATTAATATTGATATTACAGACGATCATGTAAAGCAATCTGATTTTCGTTGGCCTATAGCGGGCCCTTAAGATGAGATACTTTAACGCGACAAAAAGTATCATTTGTTCCTTTCTAGGCATAAAGTGTCCGAGTCCCGAATTTCATTCAAATCCGTTTAGCCGTTTTGCGAGATTAAGTAACATTTCCGTAAGACTACCGGGATAAAAAAGTAGCCTATGTTTTAATCCAGGCTATCTTCTGTGTGCCAAATTTCATCGAAATTGGTTCAGTAGTTGTTGCGTGAAAGAGTAACAAACATCCATCCATTAAAACATGCTCACAAACTTCCTCATTTATAATATTAGTAGGATAGGATAGAATTAATTATTTATTGTTCAAATGCAACGAATGACGGACTTTAATGCCGTTACATCTGCGAGGAATTAGGTTATCGCGCGAACTTAGAATGTCGCGTGGTGGTGCCATTTATCAGAATAAAAAGTATTATATGTCTATCTCCACGGTTTAAGTTATGTTCATATGGTTTACTCGAAACCGCTGTGTAGATTTTAGTGATAGATGTTTTTAGTATTTGAAGAGGGAACAGCCAGGCAGACAACAATCACTTTCACGTTATAATATTAGCATGGATAAGTGTGAATGGAGAAGACTTTGATGTCACGAAGTATTGTAAGAAATATTCCAACGCGTTAAAGCCGTGACAGGTAAACATTTATTTTCAATCGTCAACCTAAATACAAAATTTGAAAATATTAAAACTTCAAAACTGACGGACTTTCATACAAATTTTGATCCCCTATTTCGGTCCCTTGCGTTGACATGTCAGTCTGTCAGTCAGTTTCTTCTTTTATATATAATATTTAGATTTGGTTATCAAATGGAAGGCCAATACCAAACCTGCTTTTTTACTCTTTATTGTGTTTTTTTTTCAACACATATTTGCAATGTAAAAAGATTTCCGTGAAAATGCCTCGACAAGTGATCTTGTTATTTTTTTATTTCGCTTGCACATAAAATTGTCGATGCAAACGAACTGGCGCGCCTATTATTCTTGCCGAAAACAAAATACGCCGCGCGGACATCAAAATGCATTGAAACAGGACAAATGACAAGCGAATGTTTGACGCGGCCATTTTGTTTTGTGAAACTACGTAACGAAACTGGAACTTTAAAAAGACGGGCAGTATATTCTCGTTTTGTTTTTGAGGATGCCAAATTATGAGTTTATGTGCAATCGAGTAAAAAATTATGATATTAAAATTTTGTCTCATTGACTCTTGATGGAATGGGCGTAACAAAAAATAAAAAGAAAAAAGCCTTAACTATTAATAATGGTATTTGGCGCAGGGGTACTAAACCCGCCTTCTGCGCCAGAGGTCTCTGGCTCGATCCTCGATCGTCTATTTGTCTTGGACTGTGTGTTTAAAATGACAATGTATATTATGTATGTCTTTACAATAAAAAGTATATAAGTATGTTTATCCGTTATCTAGTATCTATAAAACAAGTTCTTCATAAAACTTGATGTGGGGCTAGATAATTGGTATGATTGTATGCACACTTACACTCACACCAAATAACCTAGCCCCAAAGTGAGCACTACAAGGCTTGTGTTATGCGATACTAGGGTAACGGTTTTATTTTTTATGAACGATGGGGATACTCTTAGCCTTCATCATACCTGATGTTAAGTATTGATAAGGCTGAAGATGGAAACGAACCTCTCCCGGAATCCTCAATAACTGAGGAACTGGCTATCTTATCTCTATCTGTCGGAACACAACAATGCTGAAAACATTGTTGTTATGGCCTCAGACTTAGATAAGATGGTGGTAGCTAGCCAGGTGGACTTACAACGAGTCCTTCCACCAACCAAACCGAATACAATATGTACCCCCGCTGGGAATCGAACCCGGGACCCCTGGGTCTGATACCGGTGGTTGTACCACTAGACCACAGAGGCGGTTAAATACATACATATACAAGTATATGTGTAGAAATATGAATAAACATCCATGACTCAGGTAAAAATGCTCGTTTTCATCATAAAAACATTTTCACCTACCGGGATTCGAACCCGGAACCTCAGAGTAGGTGACACCGATTATGTACGTACCACTCTACCATGGAGGTCGTCGATAGCATCAAAGTAGCAGCTTGAGAGTTAATCATGAGTATGTGTGGGAATTGGGTCTAAAATGTTTTCCTTGATGTAGGACAAAACTGACAATTCAAAAATGCATGTAATATGCTTAACTGAATAAAGAATATTTTCATTTTTCATTTTCTTTTCCGGAATTAATAGTGACAGGTTGCAACCCGATCGCCTACAATTGGATTAGGGGGTCAATTCTGCTTATTTTTTGTCATAATCGTCTCTCAATCGTGTTACATAGTCGTGTTTTTTTACACTGTTGATAACAAGAACTGTGTAAAACAGCACTACAATTGAAACGCGATTGGAATACGATTGTGACTAAGCATTAAAAGAATTGGCTAAGTTTTGCCCAGTTTTGTTGTTCAATAAGGCACGTGAGAAAATTGGTGATGGACGACAACACTGCTTTTTAAAAGCTCAAGTAATGCTTAAATTGTTTTGAATCTATTTTTTTATTGCTATCTCATAGCTTTAAAAGCTTATTTTGTTAATTTTACTGACTATTCTGTAACTACATAACTTTTATCTGTAGAAGCTTGTAATTGGCTTTTAAGTGCTTGCTTATTTAGCAAATTTGTAAATGAAGCTGTAAGCTTCCCAAATAAAATAAATTATTATCGAATATCCCATATCCTTTGATAGATTTTTTCTATCCTCACTGGAAAGCTAACAGCTAGGGCATTAATGTTTTTTCTCAAATATGAGCGTTATTTTGACAACCTTCTTCGACATAAATAGATCTTGATGTACTGGCCACATGCATGTGAGCAGCGACTGGCAAAAGTTGTATGAAAATCCATATCTGGCGTGTAATGAAAAAATGGAACGATCTTTTACTCCGAAATATGGCAACCACGGAGGTAACTTATCAAAGGTTTTATTTAAACTGGCTTTCAAATAGAAAGCTGTTTATGAAAAAAACAACAAATGAACAGTTTAACGCGAGAAAAAATATTGTTGTTCGTTGTTCGTCTGATTTCGAGAAGTAGTTTTTAATTTCCGCGCATTATTTGAGAAGAGTACTATACAAGCCTTGGCCTCAACTAGGCATTGATGTACACGTTCGTCCATCAATGCCTCTTTTGCTGGCCGCTGCATTAATGTACTATTATTTCGCTCCCAGTGCAGCATGAGAGGCATGATTTTTCAAGAAACTTATATGCATTTATTAGACATTTGAATACAGATACTGGTTTTTATTTCAATAATGATATGATTGTACAGTCAGTAGCAGGTACGGCTTTACAAAACTGTCAAACTCCAATCGACTTTGAACTTTAAGACGTTAGCGGTTGAGTTTGAAATTATCTGTAGAAATTTGACATATTGTATAAACCGTAATTGCCTTTGACGTGCCTCTATTAATGCAAGTGTGATTTTTTCTCCATTTGACTTTCAGAAATCAACTACTATCTAATGCCGGTATTGTCATAGCCATTTTCAGTCTTGAACGCCAATGCCGCAGAACTTATAGTAACTGCATATACCTCTTAAGTAAACAACATGATTTCGGTCTGCATTATGCCGTAGCATAAACAAAGGATCTACGAGCTAAGCTGCTACGGACTACGACTACGGCATATACACTACGACAAGCCTGGAATGTAAACGGGAGGTCAAGCATTTGCATAGCCTGCACAAATTTGATATCTGGTTAAGATGTCAAGGAATAATGTTGAGAAAACCTATAAAGCTAAGTAAGATCCTAATCCTAATTTGTAGTGGTTTTCACATTTCACTCTGAAGTTAACCTTTGATGCCCTACCAACGCGACCAGGGATTTAAGGCATGAGTGTATTGTGTATGTTTGTGTGTGAGTCTATCGTGTTTTCGATGTCCCATTAAGTCGATAGAACTGAATCAAAAGATCATAACAAGAATGTGGCAATTCGAACTAGATTACTAACAATAGTATCATAAAGTATACTGCGCTATAACAATCCTGCGATATAACCAAAATGATTCCAATAAAACTAGCTGCAACTGCACAAAACTGTGCAAAAGTCTAATAAAAGTCGTAGGAATGCACTATAAATCGGTGGGGCTATCGATAAAATAACAATTTGCTGGAGGTAATAGCCGATAGCTATTATACAATCGACCATCAATGCCACAATATGTTTACCGATTGTTACAATGAAACGTGAGGGACGTTAAAAAACCACTGTAGTTAGAACAGTGTGCAATTTTGCAGTGCAGTGCAAAAATATAGGTAACGTTGACTTAGCTTATGTTTAATAAATAAGTAAGCTTAAAAAAAATATACATTACGTTTTAAATTGCAGTGCAAGTGGAGGCTACGTTGACTTAGCTTCGCCAGTGTTACATGGGTTACCTGAGCCATTGCTCTCCCAGGCTACATAAAAATGCGTAACGCATTTTCCACTCGTTAAATGAGCCCTACCATTGGCTGCTATCACTTTATTGTTTAATGTTTATCAAAAGACGGAGCTCAGTGACGCAGTGGCACAGTAGCATTGTAGCGGTTGAACAACTTTCGCAATGGTCGGTCTTAGGATAGGTGACCTAAAATTTACTATCTTGAGCTCATCCGTGCTTCGATAGGTATGTTAAGGCGTTGGCTAATTAGCAGTCGTAAAAAGCCACCTATTCGCATTGGAATCGCGTGGTGGATAGTAGCCTATTCCCCGCGCGTTCACTGCGCATCACCCACAATCGGCCCGACGCGGTGCTTAAATTCTGTGCGCACAGTAAAAACCAGATTTTTCGCTCTCGTGCGGAGTGTGTATATTTGTTATTTTTATAAGTTCGACAGAGACTAATATAGTTTTCGGTTTATGAGTTCAAGTGTATAAATAAATCATCAAAATGTTACGGCGGGCCTTTATTGACCCCCACCGCACCGAACATAAACAATAACCGTTAACGATCATCCACCAAAACAGGTCCGCCGCTGCACCAGATGAAAGTTATTTTTTTTACGCAGCTTGGTAATGCCAGAGAAATGGCTGATGATAATTTTACCTTGAGAAAGTAACATTGTCTTAAAAGAACTTTTATTTCTTTCTGAATTAATTTCCAAGTCCCATAATAAAAAAAAAAACAAAAGTTCCCCATTTATATTATTAGGTACTGGTACAATCTTTGTTACGATCGAAATAAAGACGTAAAAACTATTTTCCGTCGGCTAAGGCAATAACTGTTATACTACAATTCGGCCATCAAAGTGCCACTATGGGCCGGCAATTACACCGTTTGAACTGTGCTGCGATCAGCTGCGAGCCTCGTTCAGATTGTTGGATAACTTGGATTGGCAAAGGAGTATGAAGAATTTTAAGTCAATGTTTCTGCATTGAGTACGAGAAAGTAATGTACTCGTACTTTAGTACAAAATAGAGATGTTTTTCTTTTAAGTAACAAGCTAAAATGTATTATAGCTAAACAAACGTCATATAACTGAATACAAACTGGTAATTTTTTTAATCAGAACAATCTTCAGGTTTATGAATTTATCAAAATTATGACGTCCAGCAGCTTCAGTGGACTACTAGTTTGAATGGCATTGAGGTGAAAGTACATCAACTGTTACAGTGAAAACCAATGTAAAGATTCTCTGTGAAAAGTTGAACTTTCACGATATGCCAAATTCGGTTGTCCATTGAAGTTGTTTAAGTTACAGACAGGCAGGAATTATTTGTAAGAATCCAACACATCACCTTCATTTTTATAACTTTTTTAACAAACCTGCTCTTTAGTAATGTGGAAACATTTAACTCTTAGTTCATCAGTTAATTTGAACTCGTAAGTATAACAAAGAGGTTACACTCTATAGTAGGTACTCGTGCTAGTCCACTGGCAAGCTACAATGCAGCACAATGGCAGTGGTCAGAGTTAGATGAATAGATTGATACCTAGTCTGCAATTTTCGCAATGTCGAGTAACTGTCTTTGTCATTTTGCGTTTTGATTCACAAAGGAGACCGAAGGTCAATTTCGCGGTAAATACGGAGCAATTAGAGCTCCAACGCCTTTTGATCGGTCATTGAATAATGGAATAAGCGTAGAATATAAGCTTTGTACTTTAGTGACAGTGAACTGTCAAAATACTCTGACTAAAACAGCTGTTCGGATGAATAGTAATTAGTTAATGGAAGCATTAAATATTGGAATAAGCGTAGAATACAAGCTTTGTACTTTAGTGATAGTGGACCTGTCAAAATACTCTGATTAAAACAGCTACTCGGATGAATAGTAATTAGTTAATGGAAGCATTAAATATTGGAATAAGCGTAGAATACAAGCTTTGTACTTTAGTGATAGAGGACCTGTCAAAATACTCTGACTAAAACAGCTGCTCGGATGAATAATGGAATAAGCGTAGAATACAAGCTTTGTACTTTAGTGATAGTGGACCTGTCAAAATACTCTGACTAAAACAGCTGCTCGGATGAATAGTAGTTAATGGAAGCAGTTTTAACCCTAAAGTGCTCGCGCTATGAGCATTTTGCCGCCCGCGACAAAGAATTCGTGTTATTTTACACACGATGCATTTGTGAAGGTCAAGCATTTCAGTTGTTGCAGTTCTATTCTTCACCTCCTCGTTTTATAAATTAGAAGGAAATCGGTGCGCAGATAACTACAGGAAGCAACAATTATTGTCGGTGTGTCACTGGGCGGCAAAATGTTCACTGCGCGACTACTCATGTAAGTAAAATTTGTGTGTCTGGTATTTTATTGTTGTTTAAAAATTATTACTTTCCATAGCATTTATGTTTTTTGGATGTGAATATATTGTAATAATATTGATTTACAGCTTCGTAAAAGCTTGATGCGGACAACGCTGGACTGATCGTCGTAAAGATTGTTTGGGGAGGCTTATACCCAGCAGTGGGTGTCGTTCGGCTGATATGATGATGATGATGATGATTGATTGCGGTGCTGCAGTCTCTCCAGAGGTGCCAAGTGTTTAGGTATATCGAGGTGTTAAGGTACTTAACGAACATGCCACCATATCGGTCCGACTACGGAACCAGAGCAAAAATTCCATCCAACTGCAGCGAGGTATGAGATAGGGAGACGTCATTTCTCTGAAACTGTTCACAACTGCGTTGAAGGACATCTTTAAGCTCTTGGACTGGAAAAGACTCGGCATCAACATTAATGGCCAATATCGGATTTGAGATCTTGGAGGACCTGAACACAATGCTCTAAGATCTCTGTAGTGCTTTCCAAAGAGTGGGTCTTAGGATGAAAGTGGATTAGACGAAAATCATGTCAAATCACCATGTTGTACCCACTTCAGTTCACTTTGGGAACACTACAGTCAAAGTTGTTGACCACTACGTTTACTTTGGACAGACAATCCAATCAGGTAAGTCCAACTTCGAGAAAGAGATCTCTTGTCGAATCTAACTCGGTTAGGTAGCATTCGGGAAGCTCCGTATAAACTTCCCGTCCACTTACAGCAGTGTCTCAAGACAAAAGTCTATGACCAGTGTGTGTTGCCAGTGATGACTTACGGTAGTGAAACATGGTCGCTAACTATGGGTCTGATAAGAAAGCTCATGGTCACCCAGCGTGCAATGGAGAGGGCTATACTCGGCGTTTCCCTACGTGATCGAATCAGAAATGGGGAGATCCGTAGAAGAACTAAAGTAACTGACATCGTCCGAAGGTTTGCTCAGCTGAAGTGGCAGTGGGTGGGACACATAGCGAGAAGAACCGATGGCCGTTGGGGTGGAAAGGTTCTTGAATGGCAACCGCGCACAGGACGACGTTCCGTCGGTAGGCCCCCGACAAGGTGGACCGATGATCTGGTGAAGGTCGCGGGAAGCCACTGGATGCGGGCAGCGCAGGACCGATCGTCGTGGAGATCCTTGGGGAGGCCTTTACAGTGGGTGTTATGTGGCTGAGACGACCACGATGATTGATTTATAGTTTATATTGCTTATTTATGGTTCCCACTATCTAAATATACCCCAGGAGAAGTATGCGCAGTAGGTCCTTCCAAGGGAAAATATAAGGACCAAAAAAGGGTGCCATAGATGTCGCAAAGTTACTGTGCAATGAACATTGTATTGTATTACACGTCAAGACTGCTTAAATACATGTCATAAATAATGAAAGCGTTCGATTTTGTTATGAGGTTTAATTTATATTTTTTTCAATATGGGTTAAAATAAGTAGGTATGTTGTAAAAACATTATAAACGTCCATAGATTTACCAAGGCATTATTTTTCTAAGTCTAAGCATTAAACAATAATAAATGTAACTTTTTCTAGGTCGTAACTGTAAGGTCAAAATGTAGGTCAAAATTATAAAATTAATTTAATATTGAAAATGTTGATTACCGCTACTATTATTTTCACCCTGATAGGCAATATTAGAAACCGCAATAATGTAATATTCCTGTTAAAAATTCGTATTTTCAATATCGGAGTACTGCCATTACAGCGTGTGTGATGTCAGTACATCGATATTGACCTGACCAACTGTCTTGTATTTTACAGGACGTCCCGATTTTCAACCTATCATTTTGACGGTGTCCTGTAGGCCTAGCACGATAAACTTCCGAATAAGTATCGAGGAAGTAAAGTAAAAAAATATTACATATTGAGCAGCTTTCCTACCGGACGTTATGGGAACTACATTGTCATTTTCCTATATTTTTTTTGACATTACGTGCTCGATACTATTTTGATGCTAGCCGTATCACTGTATTTTAAGACCAAAAACAACATTAAATTTAAGAATATTAACAGACGTTGTCCGTATTTTTCCTGAAATCCTGCAATTAACTGACTTTAGAAAAGAAGGAGTTATCAATTCGCCGCGTAAATATTTTTAATTTTTACAATGTTTACCGATTACTCAAGAACGCCTTAACCGATCGAAGTGATTTAATGATTCTTCCATTGGTTGGTTCCATTTTTATTTTATTTGAAATCGGTTAAGTAGTTTTGAAGAATTCTTTAAAAAAATAGTTTTTAGGGTTTCGTAGCCTAAAGGTAAAAAAAAAACCCTTATAGATTCGCCCAAATCGATGTACAACACAGCCACTATATTCCAAAACTATGAGGATTACACAGTTGAAACTTGGTAGGTAGATGTATTCTGTAAACCGCTTTACGGTTTCTAAACAAAAATTTAAAAAAAGAATTAAGGAATATATGGCACTGACACTGAATTTTTTTTTCATCAGACCTAAACGTGTGGGTTATCTATAGATTGGTCTTTAAAAATTGCATAGATCTTAATAAAAACTTTCAACGAAAATTTCAAATACACTTTCAAAGTGAAAAAATGTGTGTCTAACTTTTGAAATAAGAAAGTGAAAAATCTAAAAAAAAAATATGCTGTAGACCTTTATAAAAACTTTCAACGAAAATTAGTTTGAACGAAATATATTATGCAGTTTCAGAGCTATAGCACATTTGACAAAACCGCAAATATAAGATTTCATACAGAAACTATGAAAAACAAAGTTATTTTTGCAGGCAAAATTTTCGGTAGGTAGGTGTATTTAATATAATAATAGAAACTTTATTGCACACAATACAAAACAATCACATATAGGGACAACACACAATAGGCGGTCTTATTGCTACATAGCAATCTCTTCCAGGCAACCTTGGGTGAGAGACTTCATGTGCGATTTCGACTAGCACTTGGCCGATTTTTTTATATTACGTGTACTGTAAATCAGTACACAGTGGTGGGCACCCCTCACATAACACATCACATTTGATTGATTTGACTATTAAAAACACTAACATTTAATAACTTAGGTGGCAATTTGTACCTAGTATCGAATCGTTTTGTTTGTTCTCCGCAAAAAGGTGTTGTGCCGCAAAATTGAACTTTCATGTGGACACATCGTTATTAGGATGTATATTATCTAGTGGAACCACATCAGAACTGCTACATATTTTGTCAGTGTAGGTACCAATTTCATTTTATTCAAGTCTTGAAGATTTTTTTTTAATTTGCTTATTTTTAAGTGTTTTGATAGTGTGTGTTGTGTTTAAATATTTATAATGATTTTCATTAAAATTTTCTCTCATAGAAAACTCTGTGTACAAAATAAACTAAATTAATTAACACGTTTTTTTAAATAGGTATACATTTTTTATTATACTCTACAGCATTCGTTACGATAGTAATAACTTTACATAAAACCGTCCCCGTCCTATTAAACAAGCTGAGCTCATAACATCTTATTTACATTCTCATAAAGAACATATTAGAAGCAGTATATTCTGTGCTAGTGCTCATAAAGTTGCCGTTGTTAACGCTGAAGACTGCTTTTTATTGAACGTTCAGTTTGAATAACGCGAACAAGAAATCTATAACTAAATAACGAGAAGGAACAACGTAGACATCCTATGCTTTTTGTTCTAGACTCAAGGATTTTTTTGTTTGGAAAAAATAATGATATGTAGTCTCGTGATAGTGACCTCATTTAAACTCATTTTACGGACTGAATGTGGCGGTAACGTTATCCAAGTAAATCAGTAGGACTAGCGCGAAAAACTTTCGAGTAAATATCAAAAAAAAAAATTATTAGGAAATGGAAGTTCGTTTACGTTCGTCTGAAATTTCTTGATACTTACTCGAAAGTTTGACTAGACTTTTGTTCTACAGATAGACGAACAACCAAGTTTTGGATTTGTTATTTCGTAGTGAGGAATCATAAAAGAACTAGGTACTAAATTTAACGGTGAAGTCTTACGTCAAACGGAACGAACCTTTTATTCCTACGCTATCAGTATGCTATAACCTAAGAATGATTTTAAGCCATCGTAAAAGTTATTCAGCCTTGAACTAGACAGGTTGCAGTAAATTTTGCACCCGCTATTTCTAAAATATTACATTTGTTTAAGCAAAAATGAACCTTATGCCTTTGCTTTAAGGTGAAGGATTATGGTGATCTTCCTTGTTGGTTTACCTGAATATAAAATAGCTTCACATGTGCGCTCGACTGCGTATGATAAGCCTTAACAGTAGGAACTGGGGAATATAAACAAGGGGTTTAAGCGAGTAATAATATGATAAATATACAATTTAGCACATTTTTAAGGCAGTTTCATCATCATCATCATCAGCCTGTGGACGTACACTGCTGGACAAAGGCCTCTCCTAGCTCACGCCTATTGTAGCGTTCATAGGAGGTTATTAGCCTAACGCTACCACGCTGGCCAGACGGGTTGGTAGAGAGTATTTTTCAAGTTTTCCTTCTCTCGCACAGGTGTTCAATGCTTCGAGATTCTTAGTCGACTCTTACTACATCCCAGGCATGTAAGGCAGTTTAAAATCTATCAAAGTTTGCATGACATCGCAAAAATAACAGTAACAGCTTTACGTTCCTCAAACAATTTGAATTTTAACGCTAAATAGATGACGGTTAATTGGTATATGAAATTGACTGTAAAAGAAGTGGTGCTACAGGCTCTACTAAAATAATGGTTTAATACGATATAATAGGTTTAAATATGCCTGATAAATCTATTGCAGTTCGGTACGCACTGGAGATAATTTTATCATGAAATAATCATAATGAATTATAAATATTGTTTATTTTTATTGCTCGATTTTACTGTTCCTTTTAGGAAATTTTCTGAATAATAATAATATAATAGAATGTCGAAAGGCTGAAATAGCTTACTTAAGAAGGGAATTTTAATTCTAAAACTTAACTTCATTTCAGAAATCTTATTGATATTCTTAGACTTTTCTACTAGGTTATTGAGGGGTTGATATTATCAGTGAAATTGGTTTGAGTTTGTTATGGATTTTTTATACTAAGTGAACGAAAATTCCACCTTTAGTATTTAAAATGGTTTTCGAGTTTCAACTTGAAAACAATTTGCAGAAGGCTTTCTGTATTACTACGATGAATATGAAGTTGTCAATGCAAACGAACATAGAAAGTTGTGGTAGCATCACTCCACTCCCCTTTGGTAGTCCACCTATATTTGCATACCAAACTTGCTCACAAAGACGCACTCCCATCAAAATGTTTGCTGTTAGCTCCCCATATATACCTAGGTATTCTAGGTATCTCGTATGTACAAAGCTGGGTTCCGAATTAAGTAGTCACTTTACGACTGAGAGTTTGGGAAACGAACAACTAGTTTTTGTCAGTAGATTCCTGTGTTGGTTATTGTGTTCAATAATCTGTTACTGCTAGTGAATCTATACTAATATTATAAAGCTGAAGAGTTTGTTTGTTTGAGCGCGCTAATCTCAAGAACTACTGGATCGATTTTAAAAGTTCTTAAACCATTAGAAAGCTACATTTCTCCCAAGTGACATAGGCTATATTTTATCCCGATATTCCGACGGGACCGGGCACCACGCGGGTAAAACCGCGAGGATCCGCTAGTGTTATAATAAATGTCTACTGATGAGAGGAGAAGATAATTCTAAAGAACATTTAACAATCATTTATTTTGCACTTGTGACCGCCATCAGTTAGGACAAAAAGTATCATAATATTTTTATCCATGCTACGAGTATAAACTATATGTGTGCTTGATTTTATCCAGATGAATTATGCAGCTGCTAAGCATACAAACTTTCTAACTTATAATTCTAGTTAATTCGGTTAATTTATAAAATCAGTCTTTGTATTGATTAAAAAGCAACACTAATATTGAACCAAGGCAAAGAACTGAACCAAATACAATCATAGTATTTTTGGTTATTTTATAAAACTGAAATTAAGATGTAAGTACAATAAATATTGTAAGGATTAAAATATTTCCCTTGCATTACTCTCTTAACGAATTTTAAAAGTCTAAACTATACACATCATACGTTTCTAGGGATCAAATACTTTTTTTACAAAAAATATCCATATTAAGTTATTCAGACTGGCTTCTTACTTAGATATTTTCATTGTAGTGTCATTTATAAATAGAATCATTACCGATCCCAAAAGTTAAAATAATAATTCTCTATAGCGGCGATACTAAAAACAAATTTAATCCCTTGACACTTTTGAAGTGTGTATTTTGCTTTCCAATTTACAAGTATTAAAAAGTCTGCACAAGTCTAGAATAAAATGTCTTTATTTCTTAATTATTTTCAAAATCTTTAAATTTATTTAATGAGACGGTTTGTAATACAAACATGTACTTAAATTCTAGGTACAGAATTTCTGAAATATCTCTAACAAAGATGCACTTTGCCGAAATATTCACAGCGGACTTTCGGCGAGTATTTGAACGCTTCAACAAGGAAGCTTAAATTAGTCGCTATGCCACTTCATATCACGACTCCTAAGGATAGAAACTTAGTCTCAAGAGCAACTTGAAGCCAAATTGTTGGTATAAATATCTACTATACTACTAATATAATTAATGTGAAAATTTGGATGTTTGTTACATAGGTTGAACGGATTTGGATGAAATTTGGTACACAGGTGGTTTATAGCGGGATTTATAGAGTTGATAAATATTAAACAAGAACATATACTAGAATAAAGCAACTTGTTTCAAAGGTTGCATTTTTCTAGTATATTTTCTTGTTTAATATTTATCACATAAAAATAGCATTGTCAAATGCAAAATTAAAAAGTTTTAATTTATAGAGTTGGTTAAAGAGCTGCGGGCGTCCACTGAAAATAAAAATAAAAGCAACTTCACAAACATTGTACTGAGCCCTTAGTACAAGTTGACATTTACTGTCAACGTGTTCGACAACTATAGAACAGTATTAGGATATGAAAGAGACAAATGATAGTTTTCGAAAACGAATTTAGTTTGCCAAACTCGTAATAAGGGCACTAATTTTGAAGTATATGGTTATCACTTGTGTTAGGTATATTAGTATTAGGTGATAGATATAATGGGCAGGAATAACAAAATTTTACTTTGTGGAGATTGGAGAGTATTGAAAACAAAACGCAAACAAAACGTTCTTATGACATGATGGATTCTAAAAGATGACAGTAGGCCTCCAGTACTAAAATAACCCGAATAATTTTTTTTTTTTTTTAAATACAGGGAAACTCATAGGCTTAATGAATGATAAAGCTTCATCAAACATGGTGTTAAGTAATGATAAGGTGAAGGTGAAAGCACACTTCTTGAATCCCCAACCACTGAGAAACTGGTTATCATAGCCCTAACCAGTACCATCTGTGACTATAATATTCCATTAGTTTATACTGAAACATATCAATGCTGAAAAAAATGTTTTCGCGATATGTTAATTGCTGAAAACATTGTGTTAAAGCGATGTGTTGCCAAGTTGTAACAAAATATCCAAAATTTGTTTTATAAAGTAACAAACCAAATCCTGAATAATAATCCTCCACTATTAATCATGGTCAGCCAAAGCTTAGAACAATTCCGCAGTTCCGCACAAAGTAGCGGTCTGTAACTAGTCGCATAAACTAATGCGATTAAATGCTAAGCGGTTTCGGAGAAGCTAACTTTCATCTGAACATATTATATACACTTTGTAGGCGGTAGGCCCCTCCCGCCATCTCTTAGCGCAGTATTGTTTCAATCTTGCCAAGCTATTTCATACTACGAATCTCAGTAAGCTTGTTTTTTGACGGAAATGTTGTGACGTCTTCGCGGAATCATCGCTCCCATGGACGTAATATACTAACAGCTGACTACTCGCAGCTGAAATCTGACCCAAGCGAGATAATATGTAGTAGCGAGGCTGTTTGTCTCTTTCTAATAAGGTGACAATAATATTTTTGCTATGTGAGACTGCTATGTGTGTTTGCATGTTGCAATCTATTTTTACTCGCGACGGTACGGAGACGGTATGCGTTTGGGGTGAGAGGTTGTTTGTTTGTTTGTTTGGCAAACCAATGTAACCATTTATCTCCAAAACTACTAGTCCAATTTTGATGCGGTTTTCAGTGATGGGTTTGAGTTTGAATGGTGCATGTTCTTAGGTAGGTTTCACGGTGACAACTTACCAGGGAGTGCTGCAGTAAACATTTGTTTTGCAAACCAATGTTACCATTTATCTCCAAAACTACTAGTCCGATTATCATACAGTTTTCAGTAATGGGTTTGGGTTTACTTGGTGAATGTACTTAGATAAGTGTTACGGTGACAACTCACCAGGGGGCGCTGCAGTAAACATTTGTTTGAGCAAAACCAAAACTACTAGTCTAATTTTGATACGGATGTAGCAATGACAGTAATGGATTTTCTGTAGTACAATGATCATAATATCTATGTTTTCTAAAAAGATTTAAATAAAAAGCAAAATGAAAAATTATGAAAAAACTGAATACCTACCTGCTCATTGAATAAAAAAGTGTTCTTACGGATTATTGATTTCATTTGACATGAAAATTATGTTTTTCTTCTTTTTCCCATATAAGTAATCTTTTAAAATAAACAAAACAAACATTATTTTATTTTATATTTTTATGGAAGCATTGAATAATGGAATAAGCGTAGAATACAAGCTTTGTACTTTAGTGATAGTGGACCTGTCAAAATACTCTGACTAAAACAGCTGCTCGGATGAATAGTAGTTAATGGAAGCAGTTTTAACCCTAAAGTGCTCGCGCTATGAGCATTTTGCCGCCCGCGACAAAGAATTCGTGTTATTTTACACATGATGCATTTGTGAAGGTCAAGCATTTCAGTTGTTGCAGTTCTATTCTTCACCTCCTCGTTTTATAAATTAGAAGGAAATCGGTGCGCAGATAACTACAGGAAGCAACAATTATTGTCGGTGTGTCACTGGGCGGCAAAATGTTCACTGCGCGACTACTCATGTAAGTAAAATTTGTGTGTCTGGTATTTTATTGTTGTTTAAAAATTATTACTTTCCATAGCATTTATGTTTTTTGGATGTGAATATATTGTAATAATATTGATTTACAGCTTCGTAAAAGCTTGATGCGGACAACGCTGGACTGATCGTCGTAAAGATTGTTTGGGGAGGCTTATACCCAGCAGTGGGTGTCGTTCGGCTGATATGATGATGATGATGATGATTGATTGCGGTGCTGCAGTCTCTCCAGAGGTGCCAAGTGTTTAGGTATATCGAGGTGTTAAGGTACTTAACGAACATGCCACCATATCGGTCCGACTACGGAACCAGAGCAAAAATTCCATCCAACTGCAGCGAGGTATGAGATAGGGAGACGTCATTTCTCTGAAACTGTTCACAACTGCGTTGAAGGACATCTTTAAGCTCTTGGACTGGAAAAGACTCGGCATCAACATTAATGGCCAATATCGGATTTGAGATCTTGGAGGACCTGAACACAATGCTCTAAGATCTCTGTAGTGCTTTCCAAAGAGTGGGTCTTAGGATGAAAGTGGATTAGACGAAAATCATGTCAAATCACCATGTTGTACCCACTTCAGTTCACTTTGGGAACACTACAGTCAAAGTTGTTGACCACTACGTTTACTTTGGACAGACAATCCAATCAGGTAAGTCCAACTTCGAGAAAGAGATCTCTTGTCGAATCTAACTCGGTTAGGTAGCATTCGGGAAGCTCCGTATAAACTTCCCGTCCACTTACAGCAGTGTCTCAAGACAAAAGTCTATGACCAGTGTGTGTTGCCAGTGATGACTTACGGTAGTGAAACATGGTCGCTAACTATGGGTCTGATAAGAAAGCTCATGGTCACCCAGCGTGCAATGGAGAGGGCTATACTCGGCGTTTCCCTACGTGATCGAATCAGAAATGGGGAGATCCGTAGAAGAACTAAAGTAACTGACATCGTCCGAAGGTTTGCTCAGCTGAAGTGGCAGTGGGTGGGACACATAGCGAGAAGAACCGATGGCCGTTGGGGTGGAAAGGTTCTTGAATGGCAACCGCGCACAGGACGACGTTCCGTCGGTAGGCCCCCGACAAGGTGGACCGATGATCTGGTGAAGGTCGCGGGAAGCCACTGGATGCGGGCAGCGCAGGACCGATCGTCGTGGAGATCCTTGGGGAGGCCTTTACAGTGGGTGTTATGTGGCTGAGACGACCACGATGATTGATTTATAGTTTATATTGCTTATTTATGGTTCCCACTATCTAAATATACCCCAGGAGAAGTATGCGCAGTAGGTCCTTCCAAGGGAAAATATAAGGACCAAAAAAGGGTGCCATAGATGTCGCAAAGTTACTGTGCAATGAACATTGTATTGTATTACACGTCAAGACTGCTTAAATACATGTCATAAATAATGAAAGCGTTCGATTTTGTTATGAGGTTTAATTTATATTTTTTTCAATATGGGTTAAAATAAGTAGGTATGTTGTAAAAACATTATAAACGTCCATAGATTTACCAAGGCATTATTTTTCTAAGTCTAAGCATTAAACAATAATAAATGTAACTTTTTCTAGGTCGTAACTGTAAGGTCAAAATGTAGGTCAAAATTATAAAATTAATTTAATATTGAAAATGTTGATTACCGCTACTATTATTTTCACCCTGATAGGCAATATTAGAAACCGCAATAATGTAATATTCCTGTTAAAAATTCGTATTTTCAATATCGGAGTACTGCCATTACAGCGTGTGTGATGTCAGTACATCGATATTGACCTGACCAACTGTCTTGTATTTTACAGGACGTCCCGATTTTCAACCTATCATTTTGACGGTGTCCTGTAGGCCTAGCACGATAAACTTCCGAATAAGTATCGAGGAAGTAAAGTAAAAAAATATTACATATTGAGCAGCTTTCCTACCGGACGTTATGGGAACTACATTGTCATTTTCCTATATTTTTTTTGACATTACGTGCTCGATACTATTTTGATGCTAGCCGTATCACTGTATTTTAAGACCAAAAACAACATTAAATTTAAGAATATTAACAGACGTTGTCCGTATTTTTCCTGAAATCCTGCAATTAACTGACTTTAGAAAAGAAGGAGTTATCAATTCGCCGCGTAAATATTTTTAATTTTTACAATGTTTACCGATTACTCAAGAACGCCTTAACCGATCGAAGTGATTTAATGATTCTTCCATTGGTTGGTTCCATTTTTATTTTATTTGAAATCGGTTAAGTAGTTTTGAAGAATTCTTTAAAAAAATAGTTTTTAGGGTTTCGTAGCCTAAAGGTAAAAAAAAAACCCTTATAGATTCGCCCAAATCGATGTACAACACAGCCACTATATTCCAAAACTATGAGGATTACACAGTTGAAACTTGGTAGGTAGATGTATTCTGTAAACCGCTTTACGGTTTCTAAACAAAAATTTAAAAAAAGAATTAAGGAATATATGGCACTGACACTGAATTTTTTTTTCATCAGACCTAAACGTGTGGGTTATCTATAGATTGGTCTTTAAAAATTGCATAGATCTTAATAAAAACTTTCAACGAAAATTTCAAATACACTTTCAAAGTGAAAAAATGTGTGTCTAACTTTTGAAATAAGAAAGTGAAAAATCTAAAAAAAAAATATGCTGTAGACCTTTATAAAAACTTTCAACGAAAATTAGTTTGAACGAAATATATTATGCAGTTTCAGAGCTATAGCACATTTGACAAAACCGCAAATATAAGATTTCATACAGAAACTATGAAAAACAAAGTTATTTTTGCAGGCAAAATTTTCGGTAGGTAGGTGTATTTAATATAATAATAGAAACTTTATTGCACACAATACAAAACAATCACATATAGGGACAACACACAATAGGCGGTCTTATTGCTACATAGCAATCTCTTCCAGGCAACCTTGGGTGAGAGACTTCATGTGCGATTTCGACTAGCACTTGGCCGATTTTTTTATATTACGTGTACTGTAAATCAGTACACAGTGGTGGGCACCCCTCACATAACACATCACATTTGATTGATTTGACTATTAAAAACACTAACATTTAATAACTTAGGTGGCAATTTGTACCTAGTATCGAATCGTTTTGTTTGTTCTCCGCAAAAAGGTGTTGTGCCGCAAAATTGAACTTTCATGTGGACACATCGTTATTAGGATGTATATTATCTAGTGGAACCACATCAGAACTGCTACATATTTTGTCAGTGTAGGTACCAATTTCATTTTATTCAAGTCTTGAAGATTTTTTTTTAATTTGCTTATTTTTAAGTGTTTTGATAGTGTGTGTTGTGTTTAAATATTTATAATGATTTTCATTAAAATTTTCTCTCATAGAAAACTCTGTGTACAAAATAAACTAAATTAATTAACACGTTTTTTTAAATAGGTATACATTTTTTATTATACTCTACAGCATTCGTTACGATAGTAATAACTTTACATAAAACCGTCCCCGTCCTATTAAACAAGCTGAGCTCATAACATCTTATTTACATTCTCATAAAGAACATATTAGAAGCAGTATATTCTGTGCTAGTGCTCATAAAGTTGCCGTTGTTAACGCTGAAGACTGCTTTTTATTGAACGTTCAGTTTGAATAACGCGAACAAGAAATCTATAACTAAATAACGAGAAGGAACAACGTAGACATCCTATGCTTTTTGTTCTAGACTCAAGGATTTTTTTGTTTGGAAAAAATAATGATATGTAGTCTCGTGATAGTGACCTCATTTAAACTCATTTTACGGACTGAATGTGGCGGTAACGTTATCCAAGTAAATCAGTAGGACTAGCGCGAAAAACTTTCGAGTAAATATCGAAAAAAAAAATTATTAGGAAATGGAAGTTCGTTTACGTTCGTCTGAAATTTCTTGATACTTACTCGAAAGTTTGACTAGACTTTTGTTCTACAGATAGACGAACAACCAAGTTTTGGATTTGTTATTTCGTAGTGAGGAATCATAAAAGAACTAGGTACTAAATTTAACGGTGAAGTCTTACGTCAAACGGAACGAACCTTTTATTCCTACGCTATCAGTATGCTATAACCTAAGAATGATTTTAAGCCATCGTAAAAGTTATTCAGCCTTGAACTAGACAGGTTGCAGTAAATTTTGCACCCGCTATTTCTAAAATATTACATTTGTTTAAGCAAAAATGAACCTTATGCCTTTGCTTTAAGGTGAAGGATTATGGTGATCTTCCTTGTTGGTTTACCTGAATATAAAATAGCTTCACATGTGCGCTCGACTGCGTATGATAAGCCTTAACAGTAGGAACTGGGGAATATAAACAAGGGGTTTAAGCGAGTAATAATATGATAAATATACAATTTAGCACATTTTTAAGGCAGTTTCATCATCATCATCATCAGCCTGTGGACGTACACTGCTGGACAAAGGCCTCTCCTAGCTCACGCCTATTGTAGCGTTCATAGGAGGTTATTAGCCTAACGCTACCACGCTGGCCAGACGGGTTGGTAGAGAGTATTTTTCAAGTTTTCCTTCTCTCGCACAGGTGTTCAATGCTTCGAGATTCTTAGTCGACTCTTACTACATCCCAGGCATGTAAGGCAGTTTAAAATCTATCAAAGTTTGCATGACATCGCAAAAATAACAGTAACAGCTTTACGTTCCTCAAACAATTTGAATTTTAACGCTAAATAGATGACGGTTAATTGGTATATGAAATTGACTGTAAAAGAAGTGGTGCTACAGGCTCTACTAAAATAATGGTTTAATACGATATAATAGGTTTAAATATGCCTGATAAATCTATTGCAGTTCGGTACGCACTGGAGATAATTTTATCATGAAATAATCATAATGAATTATAAATATTGTTTATTTTTATTGCTCGATTTTACTGTTCCTTTTAGGAAATTTTCTGAATAATAATAATATAATAGAATGTCGAAAGGCTGAAATAGCTTACTTAAGAAGGGAATTTTAATTCTAAAACTTAACTTCATTTCAGAAATCTTATTGATATTCTTAGACTTTTCTACTAGGTTATTGAGGGGTTGATATTATCAGTGAAATTGGTTTGAGTTTGTTATGGATTTTTTATACTAAGTGAACGAAAATACCACCTTTAGTATTTAAAATGGTTTTCGAGTTTCAACTTGAAAACAATTTGCAGAAGGCTTTCTGTATTACTACGATGAATACGAAGTTGTCAATGCAAACGAACATAGTAAGTTGTGGTAGCATCACTCCACTCCCCTTTGGTAGTCCACCTATATTTGCATACCAAACTTGCTCACAAAGACGCACTCCCATCAAAATGTTTGCTGTTAGCTCCCCATATATACCTAGGTAATCTAGGTATCTCGTATGTACAAAGCTGGGTTCCGAATTAAGTAGTCACTTTACGACTGAGAGTTTGGGAAACGAACAACTAGTTTTTGTCAGTAGATTTCTGTGTTGGTTATTGTGTTCAATAATTTGTTACTGCTAGTGAATCTATACTAATATTATAAAGCTGAAGAGTTTGTTTGTTTGAACGCGCTAATCTCAGGAACTACTGGAACGATTTAAAAAGTTCTTAGACCATTAGAAAGCTACATTTCTCCCGAGTAACATAGGCTATATTTTATCCCCGGTATTCCCACGGGAACGGGCACCACGCGGGTAAAACCGCGAGGATCCGCTAGTGTTATAATAAATGTCTACTGATGAGAGGAGAAGATAATTCTAAAGAACATTTAACAATCATTTATTTTGCACTTGTGAACGCCATCAGTTTTACCTGCACGATTGCCCTTCGCGTGAGAATATCAGGACAAAAAGTATCATAATATTTTTATCCATTCTACGAGTATAAACTATATGTGTGCTAGATTTTATCCAGATGAATTATGCAGCTGCTAAGCATACAAACTTTCTAACTTATAATTCTAGTTATTTCGGTTAATTTATGAAATCTAGTCTTTGTATTGATTAAAAAGCAACACTTATATTGAACCAAGGCAAAGAACTGAACCAAATACAATCATAGTATTTTTGGTTATTTTATAAAACTGAAATTAAGATGTAAGTACAATAAATATTGTAAGGATTAAAATATTTCCCTTGCATTACTCTCTTAACGAATTTTAAAAGTCTAAACTATACACATCATACGTTTCTAGGGATCAAATACTTTTTTTACAAAAAATATCCATATTAAGTTATTCAGACTGGCTTCTTACTTAGATATTTTCATTGTAGTGTCATTTATAAATAGAATCATTACCGATCCCAAAAGTTAAAATAATAATTCTCTATAGCGGCGATACTAAAAACTAATTTAATCCCTTGACACTTTTGAAGTGTGTATTTTGCTTTCCAATTTACAAGTATTCAAAAGTCTGCACAAGTCTAGAATAAAATGTCTTTATTTCTTAATTATTTTCAAAATCTTTAAATTTATTTAATGAGACGGTTTGTAATACAAACAGGTACTTAAATTCTAGGTACAGAATTTCTGAAATATCTCTAACAAAGATGCACTTTGCCGAAATATTCACAGCGAACTTTCGGCGAGTATTCGGACGCTTCAACAAGGAAGCTTAAATTAGTCGCTATGCCACTTCATATCACGACTCCTAAGGATAGAAACTTAGTCTCAAGAGAAACTTGAAGCCAAATTGTTGGTATAAATATCTACTATACTACTAATGTAATTAATGTGAAAATTTGGATGTTTGTTACATAGGTTGAACGGATTTGGATGAAATTTGGTACACAGGTGTTTTATAGCGGGATTTATAGAGTTGATAAATATTAAACAAGAACATATACTAGAATAAAGCAACTTGTCTCAAAGGTTGCATTTTTCTAGTATATTTTCTTCTTTAATATTTATCACATAAAAATAGCATTGTCAAATGAAAAATTAAAAAGTTTTAATTTATAGAGTTGGTTAAAGAGCTGCGGGCGTTCACTGAAAATAAAAATAAAAGCAACTTCACAAACATTGTACTGAGCCCTTAGTACAAGTTGACATTTACTGTCAACGTGTTCGACAACTATAGAACAGTATTAGGATATGAAAGAGACAAACAATAGTTTTCGAAAACGAATTTAGTTTGCCAAACTCGTAATAAGGGCACTAATTTTGATGTATATGGTTATCACTTGTGTTAGGTATATTAGTATTAGGTGATAGATATAATGGGCAGGAATAACAAAATTTTACTTTGTGGAGATTGGAGAGTATTGAAAACAAAACGCAAACAAAACGTTCTTATGACATGATGGATTCTTAAAGATGACAGTAGGCCTCCAGTACTAAAATAACCCGAATAAAATAATATATTTTTTTTAAATACAGGGAAACACAAAGCCTTATTGAATGATAAAGCTTCATCAAACATGGTGTTAAGTAATGATAAGGTGAAGGTGAAAGCACATTTCTTGAATCCCAAACCACTGAGAAACTGGTTATCATAGCTCTAATCAGTACCATCTGTGACTATAATATTCCATTAGTTTATACTGAAACATATCAATGTTTTCGCGACATGTTAATTGCTGAAAACATTGTGTTATAGTTGTAACAAAATATCCATAATTTATTTTATAAAGTAACAAACCAAATCCTGAATAATAATCCTCCACTATTAATCATGGTCAGCCAAAGCTTAGAACAATTCCGCAGTTCCGCACAAAGTAGCGGTCTGCAACTAGTCGCATAAACTAATGCGATTAAATGCTAAGCGGTTTCGGAGAAGCTAACTTTCATCTGAACATATTATATACACTTTGTAGGCGGTAGGCCCCTACCGCCATCTCTTAGCGCAGTATTGTTTCAATCTTGCCAAGCTATTTCATACTACGAATCTCAATAAGCTTGTTTTTTGACGGAAATGTTGTGACGTCTTCGCGGAATCTTCGCTCCCATGGACGTAATATACTAACAGGGGCCTTACCATCAACTGTAATGCAATTCATTGTAGGTTGTGAGAGTGGGATGCTGCCATATGGCGCATCTAGCGGCGCCCCGCTCTTACTACCTGAAAGTAACCTCAAATGAATCGCATTACAGTTGATGGTAGGCCCCGACTGACTACTCGCAGCTGAAATGTGACCCAAGCGAGATAATATGTAGTAGCGAGGCTGTTTGTCTCTTTCTAATAAGGTGACAATAATATTTTTGCTATGTGAGACTGCTATGTGTGTTTGCATGTTGCAATCTATTTTTACTCGCGACGGTACGGAGACGGTATGCGTTTGGGGTGAGAGGTTGTTTGTTTGTTTGTTTGGCAAACCAATGTAACCATTTATCTCCAAAACTACTAGTCCAATTTTGATGCGGTTTTCAGTGATGGGTTTGAGTTTGAATGGTGCATGTTCTTAGGTAGGTTTTACGGTGACAACTTACCAGGGAGCGCTGCAGTAAACATTTGTTTTGCAAACCAATGTTACCATTTATCTCCAAAACTACTAGTCCGATTATCATACAGTTTTCAGTAATGGGTTTGGGTTTACTTGGTGAATGTACTTAGATAAGTGTTACGGTGACAACTCACCAGGGGGCGCTGCAGTAAACATTTGTTTGAGCAAAACCAAAACTACTAGTCTAATTTTGATACGGATGTAGCAATGACAGTAATGGATTTTCTGTAGTACAATGATCATAATATCTATGTTCTCTAAAAAGATTTAAATAAAAAGCAAAATGAAAAATTATGAAAAAACTGAATACCTACCTGCTCATTGAATAAAAAAGTGTTCTCACGGATTATTGATTTCATTTGACATGAAAATTATGTTCTTCTTCTTTTTCCCATATAAGTAATCTTTTAAAATAAACAAAACAAACATTATTTTATTTTATATTGTCATATTTATCATATAGTTTATTTGATATCATTCTGTCTGTAAATACTTCTTTTACTTTTTACATTTAACAGAGGTGTTCGGTTTCGGTTTGCATTGGTACCTATCCAGTTTTTTGACCGAGTTCGTTAATATTGTTTAGATACTACCTACAATTTTAATGAATAATTTCAAGGTTGACTCGCTCATAAATAACTGGGGAAATGAATCATCACCGCCTCCATTCTTACCAGTCTCAGATATTTAATTTTTCTGTTGAAGAATTTCATAAAAGCGCTATGCACAAATTCCATTATGGATATGAAAGAATCATATTATCCGGAGGGAGTGAGGGATTCGTTGCTGTTGTGGCTTTCATACAATATGAACATGTGACATGGTTTTTGTTAGATTAGCCTGCCGTTCTATTGTTTTAAAATACTTTCTAATATCTCCTACTTTAATTATAATAAGTTTTAATTGTGATAAGATCTGTTATAATGAAGAACAAAAAAGTGGATTCACTAACATCAGATTTGTTTCATTTAATTATATTACATAATCTATCAATTTTGTTATGAATAAGTAGAACCGGTATTTATTATTCACACAAGTTTACCGTGGATGGGCGAGTGTAAAATGGTTGCAAACATTGTTGTTGTTAAATGTGCCTTGTAGAGTAGTTTGTGATAATTAATTATTTTACCAAACCCAGCGTAAGCTGCTTAGCTGCTTCAATTGCACGCCGCTCGCCAAAGCATTAAATGCGTTTAAGGTTTTTTACCCACATCGGTGGTCTAGTGGTAACAACCTCTGGTATCAGAGGTCACAGGTTCGATGCCTAGTAGGGGGGGCTACATATTGTAATCGGTTTGGTTTGTGGTAGAACTTGTGGTAAGTCCACCTACTACTTGCTAGCTAGTCTAACGTCATTTTATTTTTTATTTTATTTTCTTTATTTAGGAAAACAACAGCTGTTATACATAACAAAGGAATCAATAACATATATAATGTTACAATAGCCTAAGAGTTTCCACTAATAAACATGACTATTATGTTGAGTAGGTAACAAAATTATACAAATCAAAAGGTAAGTACTAAGTTAATTTGAATAAACGGTAAAAAGATAAATTTTGACAAATTCCAAAATTACAACGTGAAGTCAGGTTGGTACTACTTATACTTAACAAATACTAATCATTATTCATCAAACGCAAGAGATTACGTCATGACAACAATGTTTTCAGCATTATTATGTTCCGCCAGTTAGAGATAAGATAGCTAGTTGCTCAGTGATTAAGGACTCCGGGAGATATGCGCTTCCATCTACAGTCTTTAATTACAGAAATGTTTATGTATATAATGTAAAACTTAGTTTGTGAACCATATAAAACTACCATGTACTAGCTGCAATACAGAATGCGAAGAGTTCATTATATGTAACATACTATAGTATATATCCTATTCCAAACATTAGATCAGAATTCAACAATACCATTAGTCTAAAATGGGATATTCGATGTCTGGTGAGATAATATACAAATGGATATGGATTTTAGCCGATGAAATGGAAAACGAAATATACTGCTGTACGTTTTAAGTAAATCCAGGAAACAGTAAGAAAGATGTTACAACAATTTTCATCAGATTTACACTTGAAGAATACAGAATGATTAATTATAAATATCCTTTTTAACTGACTTCCAAACAGAAGGGTTCCTTGATTCGGTTGGTGTTTATTTTTATTTGTGTACACTGATTTACGTGTTTTTTTATTCGTTCAATGCGGAATATTCGCCATCTGGTCCCATAAAAATTATTTCAGTTTGGTTCAGTAGTTTTTTATTTTATGAGCATTTTTGTTAACTTGAACTATGTAATTTGCGCGACACTTTTTTATAATGTACATGAAACCTGATGTAATCTTGAAAAATTATACTGTAGTTTACAAAACAAACTATTACAGAGACAAAAGTAAAAAAAAAAAAAAAAACGTAAGAAACTGACCTGAGACACTAAAAAGCAAAAAAAAACTTTTTGAGTCGGTGCCAGCAGCCAAGGCATTAACTTTGACCTCCTATTCTTTTATTTTTCTTGCTTTGAAAATCCAGCAAATAGTAAGAAAAATGTAACAACAATTTACATAATATTTATACCCAAAGAATACAGAATGATTTATAAATATCATTTCACAATTAGAAATTACGTATTAGGTAGGTACATATACATTAAAAGAATGCTTATTATGCAGGTTTATTTCACTTGTAAAACACGCCAACAGGGTACATATTAAAAAGTTATAAGTAATAAGTTTAAGTAATTGAAACATTATTTTCAGAATGATATTTGCATACCTACCAATTTTAGTTGTTTTTTTTAATTCTATTTTATTCCTAGTAAGCTGACGTTCGTCAAAATGACGAGCATCCGATATGCATTGCTTAATTTCTCTTTTATTGATTTATTCACACACCCGCGGTTTCGTGCCAACTCAGAACCCAGTTGACCACATAGAGTGGTGGTCTTATCTCAAAAAATAATATTTATAAAAAAAAATTGAGTTGCAAAAAAATTTAAAATATAAATTTTGTTTAAAATTGCCTTTAATTCATATGCCCTATTATCTATAAGACATATGAATCTTATATTATATATAATAAAAGTAAAGAAAATATAAAAAAATGTATAAAATAAATAATAATAAATAATTGCATACAAACACACCAATTATCTAGCCCACGTTAAGTTTCATCAAGAACTCGTGTTATGGATACTAGATACCGGATAAACATACTTATATACTTTTTTTTTTGTAAATACATATTAACACCCAGACCAAGACAAATAGACATGTTCATGCACACAAATATTTGTCTTGTCCGGGGATCGAACCCTTGACCTCTGGCGCAGAAGGCGGGCTTAGTACCCCTGCGCCAAACAGATCGTCAAAATAAACATTTAAAAATCAAAATCATCAAAATCTTGAATGGTTAGCTTATCAGTAGTAGTAGTTCAGCAACGTTAGCTATCTAGGGTTTAACAATGTAATTATATATTTACCTAGTATTTGCAATTGAGTTAGATGCCATATTTTTGGTCCATTAAGAAATTAATGGAGTGCTCCAGGGAGATTACTCTGCCCTCTGCTTTTTCATGTGCATTGTGCGATGGATTAAAAGCTATACGAATGATGGAGAAAAGATAAAACGCAATGGTTGTTTTTAAATTCGATGCGACATTTGCATGTGTACAAGAAATAAACAAAAAATATTTATATTGAAAATTGAAACGGGTATTAAACGCGTAGAAACGTGATAGATATTTCACCTACCTAATTTTCCCGACGTTTCGGCCAAGTTACATCGGCCGTGGTCACGGGCCTTATTCCATTGACGCACACAGAAAGAAAGCTCTCTCTATCCACAAATGTCATTCAATATTGTAATGTGACAAAGGGGCCTACCCCCATCTCTTACCGCAGTATTGTTTCAATCTTACCATGCTATTTCGTACTACGAATCACTTAAAGTAAGCTTGTTTTTTTACCGGAGTTTTGTGACGTCTTCGCTCAATCATAGCCTCCAAAGTGTGAAGTGCGTCATAAAGTGACAATTTAAATAAAAACAAAACGTTCTTATGAAATGATGGCTTCTAACAGATGCCCGCCGGTTGCTTAGTGTTTCGATGACATTACACATGACTGTACGTTCAACAGCAGGTTTTACTAAACTGTCAAATTTATCGAATCGACTTCGAACTTTAAAGGTAGTGAGAGACCTGCCCCCTAATTGTCTAATTTCAAAATCAATCACAATCCCTTTCAAAGGTATTGTGATTGTGATAGTGATTTATTTAATTTTGTAACTTATAGTCGCAATCTCTTTCAGAACGAATGATGTTTTAAATGACACTTCATTTAAATTAAATTAAATTAAAATCATTTATTATCAGATACCATAGATCCAGAGTTGTTAGTAAAACAATAATGGAAAGAATACTTAAATACTATGTTAGTATAAATGATGAATCAATTTAATTAGCAATAATAATAATAATAATAATGTCAAAAAATTAATTCAAATTCAATTTACAATGTCAAAAAATTTCATTCAATTTGATTATCAAAATTCACACTGTTAACAATTATCAATTTACTATTAAATTAATTATGTCCCTTAAAATATTAATTGATGCGATACACTGATTCTGCCTTAGGATTAATCAGGGCGGAAACCCAGTGCCTCTGTAAAGAACTGTCGGGTCTGTTAGCCAGTAACCTTGTTATGTCGCTGGGGCCGCTAAGCATTCTACCTCTAACAGATGAAATTTTGTTGCGCATTACAGCGTGAAAGTCATTCACATGTGCATCTGCAAACATGCCAGAAGCACTGCAGAATCTAGGCAGGCCCACCAACATCCTGAACAAGTTGTTGTATATATTTAACACTTCTCCATACATCTGAAAGATATTTTCGTCTGTCACTTTGCTTTCACAGTTCAATTTCATTCATTCAATACCTTTCAAACCTTTCTTTCAAATGTCAAATAGTGACGGCCTGAAATGTAAATATCTTTTAAAGGACGAATTGAAAGGGATTGCGATAGATTTTAAAATAAGACAATGAGCCCCTTGAAATATTTCGTCGTAACGTAACGTTATTGTGACGAAATATTTCAGGTCAGTACAGCAAGCCGAGCTGCATAAGAGAGTAAAACACACTCGTTACGAGTAAAACACGCTCGCCTCGAATGTTACGTTACGACGATACGTTACTGGTCAGCGTATGCTGTTGAGTTCGAAATTGTCTAAAGTCTAACCGCCTCTGTGGTCTAGTGGTACAACCACCGGTATCAGACCTAGGGGTCCCGGGTTCGATTTCCAGCGGGGGTACATATTGTATTCGGTTTGGTTGGTGGTAGGACTTGTTGTAAGTCCGCCTGGCTAGCTACCACCATTTTATATAAGTCTGACGCCAGTTAAAGATAAGATAGCCGTTCCTCAGTGATTGAGGATTCCGGGAGAGGCTCGCTTCCATCTTCAGCCTTATCAAAAAGTCGAAGTTCTCGCTTCCCTCTGTCTGTCCATCCATCCAGAATCCATGGACAAACACGCGCACAGCAAAAAGTGTCGTTACAACTTTTGGTCTTAATTTTTTCCGTCTAGCACCCTTTCGCAACCCGCGATAAGGAACTTCGTTTTAAAAATAGACATATTGTATAAGCTGTAGACTGTACTCATATGTAAAATGTCAAGTATATTCGGAAGACACAACCAAAGCCCTCCTAAACCTTTAGATACACCTGGATTTCATTGCTGCAGCCTATAACCCCCTACAACTGCAATACTTGTGACCAGCGTTACTGCCCGCCCTGTGACCCTATTTTTTAAACAAAGTTCGGCTTTGCAAATCACTATCGAGCATTTCACAGTGACCACTGACATGATGATGTGATGATTTAAGTCTATACTACATTATTTGTGCCAACCCTACTTTTAATGAAAAACAACCTAGTGAGGCGAAAATTATTAGCTTAAGTAGTTTGCTCCATGTCAAGGTTTATTTGCACAGCTGAATCCATTATGCTCTACGTCCCTGAATTCACTTCCCACCTTCTTGACAGAGGTGAGAAAACTAAACGAGAAAAGTTTTGATACCGTTCCGGATTTTCGACTAGTTACCTAACTTTAGGGGGCAGGGAAATGTAATACTCCACTAAAGTTTTTCACGGCATTTTTATGAAGAAAGAGATTGTTAAGGTTCTTTGGAAATTTCAACTGCTAAAGAAAATGGAGTTTCAATTTTTTTTTGTACTTTGTGATTTTTGTATCGCTTGATTGATCGCTTGATTGCCAGCATTCAAAACCCATTGAAATAATCACTTAAATAAGTATTTTTTGTTTTATTATAACGAGATTTGTAGGAAAAACGAAATAGCCAAAATACTTGAAGTTTTGTGATACGAAACATAACGCACTGTAACAATTAAAGTATTTCTTGTCAATTAAAACTACTCACTGAAATTTAAAGAGTTATTAAGTTGTCGGCGAGATAATACTACCATAGAGTTAACGGTAATGAGCAATAGCCATGATCATTGAGTAGGAAGTGACGAAGAGTATCAGACGTCACTACCTCTCTGACACAACTCTTACTGCTAAAGAGCGACGCGTGAGGGATGTCTCGACTTAAGAAGTAGAAGATATCCGTTGGCATCGCGGGTCTACGTTACGTGGTCGGTGGAGTGTCTGTGATCTTGCAATAAGAAGAGCGTGCTGTGTTCGCCTGTCAATATCACAGACAGTCACAAGCCAGCATAACTAAAGTTAATTTTTTCATTGTCATTTGAATTGGGCGTAGGATCGAGCCCATCCAGCCTAGCGTATGTCTATGTTTTATTGTTCTAATCACACTATATTGTTGTGTTGTGATCGTTTTGTTTTATTAATTAATACTTTTTTGTGTTTCTTTTTTTTATTTATTTTTCTTGTCTGTTTAAATCGTAGTTTGGTATGTTGTTTTGGTAAATTGTTTTTGTTGTCCGGAACTTCATCAAACCGGTCACCACGGAAGACCAGCGCGGGACCATGCATTATGCTGAGTCGTGACCGTTTTGGGACAAATTTTAATGTTCTATGTGTGTACTGGCTTTCGTTACCCTGTAATTTGTCTCAAATAAATTGATTTTCTTTTGTTCTTTCTTTCTTTCTATTTAATAATGATTATAGTTTTGGAAGTCAAGTCATGGATTACTGTAAGTCATCTATTTTACACCTACCGCATACCTACAGCTACTACCTACTCAGTTCTGTCATAAGATAGTGCAATAGATATCCCACATACGGCTATCCTCATCCTCTATATTAACGATCTCCCCTGCTTTCTGATGTGAGCTCTATCCTTAGTTTAGTGTCCACAAAGTAATAACTCTTCAAGTGAAAGAGTCATGTATTATATAAAAAAATGCAAAATACGTGCAACTGACGAGCAACATCTATTGAGATATATATTATACTAGAGGCCGGGCGCGGTTTCACCCGCGTGGTTGCCGTTCCTGTGGGAATTTTGGGATCAAAGCTAGCCTATCTCTTAAGTTGGACCAGACTGCTCACGGAGTGCCAATTTAATTTAAAATCAGTTAAGTAGTTTAGGAGTCCATCGCGGACAAACATCGTGACAGGAGATTTATATATATTAAGATTATGATACGAGATAGGAATGCAGTCAAAAAGTCACTTTCAAAAGCATTCTATTCAATAGGTACAGTCACGAGCAATAATATACATAATACAACCTTATCGCATTGGCACACGGAAACAAAGCTCTCTCGGCCTTCCCACAAAAGATTTTAAAACACTGTTTCTTATAGACTGTGTTTAATGTGATGCTGTGTCTATCATTGTCAAAAAAGTGACAGAATCACATTTAAACATTGTCTAACTTAGACACGCGATAAACTCTGTTTTGTGGTAAGACCGTCGCGTCGTGTCCACAAAATGTCATTAAATTTTGTAATGACAAGGTTGTCTAGTGTTTCTATGTTATTGCATGTGACTGTACTTAAATTACATTACAAAAAAGTTTGTATACCTTGCGCCTAAAAGCGATTACATTCTCTTTGCTGTCAGGTACGATGACATTACAGGATGGTGGCTTGAACAATGAACAAGGCTGCTTTCATTCATTACTTAAATGAAAAACAATTATGATAATTCAATGTGAAATTAAAGGCAAACCAGCAATAATTGAAGAGCAAGAAATCAAAGTAAAACATATACAAATTGGAATGCAGTTTCAAAGTCACTATAAAAAGCCTTCTATTGAACTCTTAAATAACCCTTACTTACTTACTGTTAAGTCTTAAATACTTTTTGTGGAGCAACATTATGCATTACGGTAACATTCAATAACATTGAGCAAGAAAAAGTAGCGTGGTGTGAATGCACCATTACACGAAAAAGTTTGTATACCTTGCGCCTTAAAGCAAAGTCTCCATACACAACCCATAATAATAGAATATACATACAGAAACTACTAAAGCGATTACATTCTCTTTGCTGTCAGGTACGATGACATTACAGGATAGCCGGCTTGAACAAGGCTGCTTCATTCAGGCTAGGACGGCCCGACACTTTCATTACCGTGTGAGCGGTCGGCCTAACCGAAAACAAGGCTTGAGTTGTGGCCACTCTCAGCTTTATTAAAACACTTAAAGTTGGCAACAGGTTTACCAGAATTAAGTGTGTTCAAGTTTTACCTAGTTACTTTTCCAAATGAATATATCAGTACATATTATTATTACGTTTTGTGTTCAACGATGTACCTACCTAAGACAGATTTTCTAGACTGAAAATTGTTTTAATAGGTTTATTTTTATACATTTAGTAGGTATTAATAAAAATATCATAATTTAAAGTCAAGAGCCCTGCGTCGGTGTAGGTACTTCAAACTGATAACAAGCTTAAATTGTGAGTTCTTATATATTTTCTGTTCTAACTTTATTTGTCTGATGATTTATAAAAGAAAAATTCCAATCTTATGATATTCCCATCAATGTCACGCACTCATTAAGTAGGTTTAAAGTACCTACAGCTTATGGTAAATTTTAAATAGAAAAATA
Source organism: Chrysoteuchia culmella (assembly GCA_910589605.1). Taxonomy (NCBI): domain Eukaryota; kingdom Metazoa; phylum Arthropoda; class Insecta; order Lepidoptera; family Crambidae; genus Chrysoteuchia; species Chrysoteuchia culmella. The sequence continues at coordinate 11,867,316 of OU342657.1, read as the reverse complement.
TTGGAAAAAATTAACTCGGCCACAAGTCCAATGCTCTAACCGCTGAGCTACCGAGACTTAAATTAACTCGGCCACAAGTCTCGGTAGCTCAGCGGTTAGAGCATTGGACCGGATTGCCAAAGGTCGCTGGTTCGATTCCAGCCTGAGAATTCACTTGTGGCCGAGTTAAATTTTTTCCAATATTTTTCTATTTAAAATTTACCATAAGTATAAAAATAGCATTGAAAAATGCAAAAATTACAAAATCATAAAATACCTACAGCTACTAAAATACTTTTTTTAATAAACGACGGGGAGACTCTTAGCCTTCATCATACCTGATGATAAGTATTGATAATCTTATCACTAACTGCCGGAAACAACAATGTTGAAAATATTGTTGTTATGGCGCCAGACTTAGATAAGATGGTGATAGCTAGCCAGACGGACTTAGAACAACCATCCTACCATTAACCAAACCCAATACAATATGTACCCCCGCTTGGAATCGAACCCCTAGATCTGATACCGGTGGTTGTACCACTAGACCACAGAGGCGGTTGATACTATTAAAGAATGATGTATTCGTACAATTGAAATTGCCAATTTTTTACCTCTAGCGTATATTTTACAGAATTGATATCTAATTATAATAGTGTATAAAACTAAATGAAAATGCAGATAAATACTTTGCTAACTAAGCGAGAAATTATGATGAAAATACCATAGAAAATCGTCACATTCAAACTTACTGAAACAAAGCTGTCTTTGTACACCAAACTCGTTCAGTAATGCAATTTGACGTAGTTCTGTTTAGTGTAATTTCAATTTGTAAAAATACAACATGATACTGGCTGCTTATAGTCGGATTTTTAATTCAGTAGAGTGATTTGACAGGTTGTCAATGTCACTTTGTAAATATAGTGATAATACTGAATTTGTGTGCGTGAATGGAATCAATACTTACTGAACTGGAACTGGATCTGCTCAAATAATTACGAAAAACAGTTTAAAGCAGGATTATTTTTGAAAAGTGACATTGGCATCCGACTGTAAGTACGAACGTAGTTATCGTGACAATAACATACATTAATTTATTATTATTATTATATTTTTCATTTTTATTTTTACAAATATTTGGTATGTTAAGCTTTTGTGAAATTGTGATTATTATTATTATTAAATTTTATTTAAAATAATACTTAAAATGGTTGAAATAAAACAACTGATTTCACTTAAATTACTATAATATTTCACTGTTAGCATATTATACTTTTGGATTTGATGTTTTTGGGGGTTTTTTGGGTTTCACGATGTTGCCTTTGACCGTTGACCTTTTCAGCTGCCGTGGTCACAGGATGTCAGTCATCCCGTCAGACAGAATCCATCCGTAAAAGATGTTTTTTTAGAACATGTATATCACCTACCTACATTTCAGAACTGTAGGAGGGTGATAATATCTACCTACAATTCTGAAACCTGGCAACGTTTTCCAGAAATGGAGGTTTCAATTTTATGTTGACTGTGGCACGCGGTCTGTGAGCAGTTCCCAAGAATGTTTGCAAGCTGTTAACAAGGACGTATTCGACGGAAAATGTACGTGATACTCCACTCACAGTACAAAGTAAAGTATCGAGTACCGTCAGTATAAAGTACGTACAGTTGAATATGTAGACGGAAGGAAAATCTCGAGCTACGTTAAAAGTTGTACTGTTAACGTACGAAATTGTATTTCGTACGTTTGCTTGTCTCAAATTTATTTGTTTTAAACGCTTCAACAATGTTTGAATGTTCGGGGCTGATTTACTTATTTTCAACCACATCGTACAACATCTTCGACCGGTAATCAATGCCAAATATGGCGATGAGGTGATATATACATATATATCCTCAACAATTGAGCTGAGATTTGATTTGCGTAGAATCAGAAGTTCAATTTCGTTTTATGTGCGTTATTATTAATATTATTTGGTAGCTAATATGAGAAGTAAACGCACGAAAGCTCATTGGAACGATTGATAGTACAAGGGAGAGTAGAGTGGGTCAGCGTTACCTACAAGATGGACAGATATTATTAAATCATCTACAAAGTTCGCTTACTGAATGTTCACGCAGGGCCACAAATAGAGAAAGATAAAGAAATATCGCAAAAGGCGCAATAAACCTTCCAGACAATCCATGACCACGACCACTCCTACAGGAGTGTACGACTAAGTAGAAGAATGACAAGTAGAATGAAAATAATAGGTATTTTTTGTCTTAAGACACTTTTAAATATCACAAAATTGTTCTGAGGACTGTATAGATAGACTAAAACATCAATACAATAACCTGCAAAAGTAATTACTTATGCCCCTATTATGAAAGAAGAAAAGCCTTTACTTTAACGCCTCAATTCCTGTTTAATTCGTTTTCGAGATCAAATAAAGCTTGAGATCCCTCGAGAACCCAGAGAATCACATTGTTCAGATACGTCTGCCTCACTTCAGGATAAAGGTAATAGAACAATCGGATTAAAGCCGTTGGGGAAATTATTTATTTTCCATAATTGCAAGATCAAAAAGACCCATTTTTATTACTTATTGTTTATTTCTTCGTTATTGGCTTATAAATTGCTTTTATAACAGGAAGCGGTCAAAAACCAAAAAGAATCTGTGAAACATGATAATATTCTAAACTATGAGGCCCTATTTAGGCATCACCACCGTGTGGTCTAACATACTGATGTCTACTGACGGTCCTAATTGACAGTCGCGCAATGAACGCTAAAATCCATTGTTTGCTTCATCGCACGATTAAATCGCATCGCGACATCATGCGACCAATAATTGAGGCATAGGTAAATTTCTGGCTTTTAAAACCACTTAGAAATTGAAGTTAAAGATAGTGTGTAATCTGTAGGTAGACTCTGAAATCTTTTCTTTAAATAAACGTTCTTACCACCACTGCATATAAACTGTACGCATAATCCTAATTGAGAGTCGCGCAATGAACGCTAAAATCCATTGTTTGCTTCATCGCACGATTAAATCGCATCGCGACATCATGCGACCAATAATTGAGGCATAGGTAAATTTCTGGCTTTTAAAACCACTTAGAAATTGAAGTTAAAGATAGTGTGTAATCTGTAGGTAGACTCTGAAATCTTTTCTTTAAATAAACGTTCTTACCACCACTGCATATAAACTGTACGCATAAACCGCATATAAACTAAACTAAACGCATATACCATCCGTCTCCGTATCTTCGTGGGTAATGTCATACAAATGCAATAATTCAGAAACTGATATTCAGCGTGTATGTGCCGATCTATTGAAATGTATGGAATCAAGCGCGTTCTGAAATAAGATTTTTTTAGTTTCCGGTCCGGAATTCAGAACGCTCGTCAGCATCATTCTTACAGACCGAACTGAAAAATGGAGATTATAAAAAAATCAGGTGTGTGGGTCATAGCCATATTGTATGGAATTCAGGACGTTCTGAATAAGAATGCTAAATTCAGACAGCCATTCCGAATATGTGAGGCCAATCGAAATATTATATCTATTTAAATAAAATTCAAAGTCCTGACTGACTGACTGAGATATCGAAGCTCAGCCCAAACCGATGAACCTAGAGACTTGAAATTTTGCACATAGATACCTTATACAGTGTAGGCATCCACTAAGAAAGGATTTTTGGAAATTCAACCTCAAAGTTTGTATGAAAGTCTGTCAGTTTTGAAGATAGGATCTTCAAATGTTGTATTTAGGTTGTCGATTAAAAATGAACATTGACCTAGCTCAACGTTTTAGAAAATTCTACCCCCAGGGGCGTGAAAAGGGGGATGAAGTTGAGTAAGAAATGTCAATAATTTTCATAGTAAAAGTCACTTATTTTTTATTAGGCTTATGGTTGGAACTTAAATCAACCCCTAAGGGTTTAAAAAGAGGTAAATAATGTTAAAATCGATATGGGTGTCGTTATTGAGGTTTTGTGGGATGTTGATTGCAAAAAGTTATCAATTTTGAAATCCGATGCGGTGGGCATGAATCAACCCTTAATGGTTTAAGAAAAGGGTTCAAATTTTGTATAGATAAGTAATGTAAAATTTGGAGCATTTTCTACTACTTTTCCATTCACACTTATCCATTCACTTATATTATAAATGCTAAAGAAAGACTGTACTGTCTGGCTGTTCCTTTTCCCACGTAAACCGCTGAATCGATTTTAGTGAAATTTTATATGGACATAACTTGAACCGTGGAGATGGACATAAAATACTTTTTACTCTGATAAATGGCACACTTACGGTAGTGAAACGTGGTCGCTAACTATGGGTCTGATAAGAAGGCTCAAGGTCACCCAGCGTGCAATGGAGATAGCTATGCTCGAAGAGGGAAATGAGGAGATCCGTAGGAGAACTAAAGTAACCGACATCGCACCATTGCTCAATGGCAGTGGGTCGGACTTATAGCGAGAAGAATCAATAGCCGTTGGGGTGGAAAAGTTCTGGAATGGCGACCGCGCACCGGCCGACGTTCTGTGAGTAGTATCCCGACAAGGTGGACCAACGATCTTGTGAAGGTCGCGGAAAGCCGCAGGGTGTGGGCAGCGCAGGACCGATCGTCGTAGAGATCCTTGGGGGAGGCCTTTACCCAGCAGTGGGTGTTATGTGGCTGAGACAACGAAATGGCGCGACATCTTAAATCCGCGCGACAACCTAATTCCTCGCGGACGAAGTCGCGGGCGGAAGGCTAGTCCATAATAAAATCCGTTGCTGCGAAACAAGAAATTATCGTGATGTGTTTTGAGGAATTCGATTCCGTGGTCGGTCATGAGACGAACAATAATTATTTTGAGCTCTGTGCATTGTTATGTTAATCAAAACAGTAGATAATTTGCGCATAGATTTTGAAAATTTTCTCGATAATATAAATTCAATTGAATTAGGAATAATAAAAGAATCCACGAAAATGAAAAAATAAAAGTTTCATTTCGGTGAGTTTTTTATCATTTCGGCCGACATTTTAGGGTACCAAAATGAACCGAAATGAGAACACCGAAATTAAAATTCATCACAAAAATTAGCACTACAAGAAAACTATTTATTATAGGATATAATGAATACTACAAAAATAAACGTAGTAGGTACAATTAACGAAATCGCAAATACTTAATATATCTATGCACGGAAATGATAAAAAAGTGTCCACCGAAGTAACATACTTACGATTATGGCGGGAACCCGCAGTAACGACGAACGTCCTTCCACGATTACGCTTAGGCGGCACTAATTCGTAAGATCTAAGTTAGATTAATTTTAAACAAAAATGTACTTGATTAAAGTTACGGCATCGGCAATGAAATTTATTAATTTTTTGGGACAAAAGCATTTTACTTACCATTATTTTAGTAAACTGTTATTATACTATTGGTTTTTGTGAATACTATCACTGTTAAGTACTTAAATAATAGCAGCCATAAACCTTATTAAGTTATAGTTGTTGCATTATTACGATAATTAAATTGATACATGTTATGGGACAGGCACCGAAATAATAAATTTGGGGCTTTGACTTTTTTATCTAATTAACTGTAATCCTAATCAATAAATATGTTGGGCCTCGTATAGGTACCTCTTCTACCTAGAAAAAATATTAGAACCGTACAGTAACGTTCTGCACTAGCAATTTCATCGATGTCGCACAAATTTTGCTGCTGGGGAATTCACCCAGCTGAGACAAGTACTGCCAACAAAAAAGCGGGGCATCCCACTGACTTAGTATAAGACAATGTCTCTTAGTTGCAGTCCGTAACAAAAGTATACCGCCTACGCTGACGTCATGGTAATGGCTACCATAAAAACGAGCTGAAAGAGACTGGTTTTCTCAATCTTTGAATGCAGTTAAATTTTTTTTTCAATCAAAATGAAGTCTTCTTTCAGTAAATTTCCTATCTTTAATATTTAAAGTACTTTCCCTCCATATGGCGTTGTCGTGGGATGCCCCGTATATATAAAATAATGACTATTACCACAAAACAGATAGGTACCTATTTGTTTTGTGCAATTACTGTGTCAATTAATGAAAACTATACAATACTATTTATGATCATACCATTTCATTCAACTCGATCACAATAGAAAACTCATCCAATCCCCTAAAGTCACAAAAGCAAAGTAATATTCGCTACAGTTCATCTTGCATCAACAACAAAAAAATCAAGTTGAACGTTTTCAGAGCCGGTACAAGTACTGCCAACAAAAAAGCGGGGCATCCCACTGACTTAGTCTAAGACAATGTCTCTTAGTTGCAGTCGTTTGTTCGAGATACCGCCTACGGTGACGTCATCGTAATGGCTACCATAAATTTAACGGGCTGAAAGAAACCGGTTTATGTTATAGGAGAGTTGAGATTGATCTTGTGATTGGTTTCTGGAACAGATGCTTGTGTCGCTGTAGATTGTATTGCACAGTATAGTCCATTATCTCTTCGGTGTATTGCAACAGACATATATAATGTAACTAACTTACCTTACCTTTTGGGCCACGTCATCATCAATTTTTTTTCCTACGTAATTTATTCAGAATTAATAATAAATAAATGTTTTAAAAATTGCAGTGACTGGGTGCATATTGAGGCCAATTTATTTTCAAACTTAATATATTTTCTAAATATTAACTCAAAACTTTTTGAAAAAGAAAATTTAAAAGGTGTCACTCGATTTGTCTTATGCCCAATCTCTCTCTCTCTCTTTTTCACTTTTTAGCATCACAATTCTTAATTCAGTCTCAATAAAGTGCTGTTTAAAATGCTTCAATTACAGCTACCATATTCTTTTCTTTAAAAATCAAACATGTTGCAACAAACGCCTATTGATGAGTGAGACTCGCGTTCCGCCGTTTACATTGAAGTAAAAGTTTGTTGTTAACACGCGGACGGTTAATACGAGTATGTTGCTGTTTTATATTCTAACCGCCTGTGTGGTCTAGTCGTACAACCACCGATATTAGACCCAGGGGTCCCAGGTTCAATTCCCAGCGGGGGTACATATTGTATTCGGTTTGGTTGGTGGTAGGACTCGTTGTAAGTCCGCCTGGGTAGCTACCACCATCTTATCTAAGTTTGATGCCATAACAATAATGTTTTCAGCATTGTTGTGTTCCGGCAGTTAGAGATAAGATAGCCAGTTCCTCGGTGATTGAGGATTCCGGGAGAGGCTCGATTCCATCTTCAGCCTTATTAATACTTACGACAGGTATGATAGAATATATATTATCCCCTTATTCTTACCGGAAAGGGAACGACGCGAGTGAAACCGTGGACCACTAGTCTATATCTTTTCTTCTACACTAATATTATAAAGAGGAAAGATTTGACTGTTTGTTCGTTTGCAACGAATAAACTCAATAAGTACTGAACGGTTTTGAATGAAATTTGGAACACAAATAGCAGATAGCCTGGTTATGAACATAGGATACTTTTATCCTGATATTCCCACGGGAACAGGAAACACGCGGGTGAAACCACGAGCGGCCGCCGCTCTTAAGAATGAAATGGTAAAAGTAGAAATACACTCATTTGCAAAAAAAACGGGCACCTAAGCAATGAACCATTTCAAATGTTAATATTGCTTTGTTTGATAATTATAGGTAGTTTTATCCTTTATGTGGTAAATTAATAAGAAATGAATCGTTTTCATCAGTATTTCATAAAATTTAGATACATTTTATGGGAAATAATGCTAAACCTCGCTAGTAGTGTATGTTCGCTAGTAGTGCATATACTCATGAAATAAAAATAAAAAAGTTTTTTGTTTGTTTTTCTTTAATAAAGTAATAGCAGATAAATGTTTAGTATCGAGTGTGACCCCCTCTAGCTAAAATCACAGCTTGAATTCGTCTGGGCATGCTAGCGAGTATATCCCGGATACTTGCTTGCGGAATACGTTCCCACTCCGCAGTAATCACATTCTTCAGCTCTCTGATGGTCTGCGGAGCCGGGTGTACTGATCTCACACGCCGTTTCAGAACGTCCCAGATATGCTCTATGGGATTGAGGTCGGGACTTCGAGCTGGCCAATCCAAACGACGAATGCCGACCTCTTGCACATACGCATTAACATCGCGGGATCGGTGGGCGCGAGCATTGTCGTCCATAAAAATCGAGTCTTCACCTAAAGCGGCCAATGCGGGTTGTGCATGAGGAATTAGAACTTCCGTTATGTATCGATGCCCAGTCAGTGAGCCGTTTTCAATGAAGACTAACTCTGTACGATCCATTGAATTTATTCCTGCCCAAAACATAACAGAGCCCCCACCATAAGGTGTGATTTCTTCGAAACATGCCTCTGCAAAGCGTTCTCCTTGTCTTCTTAGCACTCGCCGACGTCGATCTTCACCGAACAGAGATATCCTGGCTTCATCAGAGAACAAAACCCTATCCAATCTTCTTGAGTCCATGATTCACAATTTCTAGCGAACCTAAGCCTGTGAACTTTGTGCTCACGGAATAATTTGGGGCCGCGGGCCAAAAATGTATGATAAAAAGGGGTTTTCTGTAAAAATGAGCATCAAATGAAAATTTGAATTTAGAACGTACTTTTTTAAATACCACAGCATTTTTAAAACCGGCCAGTAACGTGTACAAACGATTGAAACCTTTTTGGTATTGTATCTTTTTAAAGATGAATGAAAATCAAAACCGCCCGTTTTTTTTGCAAATGAGTGTATAAATAAATGACTATCTCCGGGGACTGTCATCCCACCTACAGTTTACATTGCAGTTTGTTGTTGACACGAAGAAGTTGTTTCATTCGAACTATCCTACATTTTAAATAGTTGTGTTTATTTAAAAACTAGTTTGAAACAATTATAAAAAGATTAACATGATTTTATTTTCTCCTGTAAAGTTTACTCTTTTCACGTGCACGTTTATACGATGCAGCCGTCGATAATTAGTCCCAGAAAAGTGTGTTTTTGCTTAAAAAACAGCCAGTATTTGTTTCTTTTAAATCAATGTATTATGAAAAAAAAAATGAAAAAAAGTGAAACAAATGACTATCGCTGTCCGTCTGAAACTCGCATCCGACCGTTTACATTGCAGTAAAAGTTTGTTGTTGACACGCCGACGGTTAATAGGTCGTTGCTTTATGTTCCTGCGGTTGCAATAAAACACATTATGGGAATATTTACCGACATTCGGATCACATTTTGTGGGTATACGACACATTATGTTCAAATTAACGACGAGATTAGTTAATTTATTTATTTTGTTTGGTACTACCTGAAGATTATGCTTTTATGGATCCCCCTGTAGATTAATTGCAAATAAGAGTTCTTGTATTTCAGATAGACAGTTAAATGTATGTAGTTTCTTACTAGACTCAATCTGTAAGCTAGACACTGAAAACGTATCAACCACAGAGCAGAGGTTATTTTGTGAAGAAAGTAACCCCAATACCCATTTTTTGGACCAATTTAATGTTAAGTCTTGTTAATAATTAAATTGTGTTTTTTAAAAACTTAGATCAAAACATTCCAATCAAGTATAAAATCTAATAATGTGTTCTATCTAACTAACTTCATACTACCATTATTTGTATTGCTATTAATAGAAAAGAAAGTAAAAGCATGTTTTTACTTAAAAAGATTCGGTACGAAATAAGCCCGGGCAAAGGTCGGGTTTCGGGACTTCACTGCTCCGGAAATTTGACGCTGAGGAATATATCAAAAAAGTAATAAATCCGTTTTCAAGAAACCTGAGAAAGTACAAAATAGAAAATGTAATACGGCTCTTACAAGGGTTAGCGTTCCATAATAAATTTGATTTTTCTATTTATAATCTTGTTTGGTAGCCGGAGTCAATAAAAGAGGCGCCTCTAAATTTTTTGTTTGTTTAAATGAAATGTAATATTGTGATCGCAAATTATTCAAACTTATACTACCTGGGTATAGGTTAGTTGAAAGGGCGGAGAGTAATAAAGGCTACTTTTTATCCTGATATTCCCAGGGGAAATATGCGGATGAAACCGCGGGCGGGAGCTAGTATGCAAGATAGTTAAAGAAAATTACACTTTTGCACTTAAAGCTGTCCATGGGAAAAGCACTAAGCCACAGTCTTGGATATCAGACGTTATGATTTGTTACTTGTCTTTGAAAATGACAATTTTATTGGAATCTGCAGTCTTTTGAATTGGAAAGGAAAATCCTTTGGTATCAATTTTGTGACAATGATTGCTTACTTATAAATTCTATATATATTTCTTGAAAGATCTCCAATTGAAGGCCCACGCTCAGTTGTAGGCGTTCTTGGCTATAGATAATGATTTTCTTAGAAAGAGACTGAGTGATTGTGACAAATATATCTACCGTCTGGGCTAGGCCCCAGACGGTAGATATATTTGTCAACCGGGGATAATATTAAAAACGGAGGCTCTATAGGTCACTAGTGATTGAATCATTAGGGTCCCAACTAATTAAAACCAAATCTTTACTTTTTGATTTTTTCTAACAAATTCAATATAATGCAAACAACAGTACCGCTCAACTTTTTCGGAAATACTCGGAACGTCTTTTTGACAATTTATGTGTCGGCTGATAGAAAAATAACTGTCTTACTTACTTAGTATCGTAATTCATGATTCCACGTAGGTATTGTTTTCTTTTTGGATTATTTTTTGCACTCAAAGCCATTTTCACATCGAATTACAAATTGTGTAAATGAATCCAATTCGATTACTTAAACTAAAATAAATTTAAACTGAAACCAAAGAATTTCCCATGACAATATTCTGACTTTACTAATCAAAATTATTATTTTGAATTTACACTCTTTTAACACTATGATCTTCTGTATAAAAAGATCATAATGTAAAAAGCGTAGTATCCATGGAATTAACAGGTACTACGTACTAGTACTTAATAATTCCATGGCTGAATCTACTTGGTACAAAGAGTATAATTGGTATTGATTGACATGACATGTCATGCATGATGGATAAAATTATAAACAGATAACTGTCATTGCGATGTTTGATAATAAACTAATTTTAATTAATTTGAAACAAAGATTTTAAAGTATGGGAAATAGCGGGGGCTGTTGCTATTCTAGGAGTTAAAGGTAAATTTTCTGATGGATAGTGATTTCATGATGTTTTGCAGGAAGTTTTTGTTGACCCCTGTACCACGATTAGTTTGCAACGTAAGCGATAATATCGTTTTGCAATACTACACTGATTATGAATCGTAACTTTAAATTCTTATTGTGAGTAATGCATGGGTTTTGTTAACTGAAATCTTTTCAGAATAAATACTAATACTCTAGAGAGTCTCTATTTTCAATATTCTCTCCGGTTATAAGCCCCACGCGGTATGATGTCGTGGATATCAAAATATGTTAGTTAAGTTGACACTTAGGCCAAACTAGAATTTTAACGAAATATGCATGGGTTTCTATCCAAACAAATAAAAGTTAAAAATACACAGTTTAAAGTCAGTCAGTATCATTTTTTGATGATCTCGATCCTCGCTAGCGTTCGCGTAAGTGTATATATTCTTTGCTTGCGTCTAACGTATAGACATTTGTATGAAAAATTGTTCAGAGCCTCAAGCGGTGAGTAGACGAACTAAATATGGTATTATGAGTTGACAACCTTGACAGTAGCTGACTTATCAGCTCCTGTTACGTAAGCTTCACGATTCGCGGTCATGTTTTTCAGCTTTTGAGCTTTTTATGAAAGAGATCATTGTTGTCGATGAGCTTCTTGGCTCTCTATTTAATGGACTCAAGCGTTTGGAGCTAGTATTGGGCAGAACCATCCCAAAGATTAGAACAGTTACACCTCAGAAGGAAGGTGTCGGGTCGAAATGACTCCTTTTTGCGAAAAACAACACGCCTGGGTATTTGAGGGGTTAAACCTGACCAAATTGGCATCGCCCCATTCGGAGACTGCCTGCAGAGATAGGTCCATGCGACCATCATCGCCTCCCTATGACACTGGACATGTTCAGCGCTGGTTCGTGCATCAGATATTTAACTTTGTACATGGGTGCTATCATTTGCACAGCGAGCGCCGCACCATGTTTCTCGATAGCTTCGCTTCATATGTAGGTGGCATATGCTAGAAAATCTTAGTGGACCGGTTGCAACGAAACCCATATTGACGGTCGCTGAGGAGTTAATTTTCTTCTAGATACGACAGGAGGCTATGGTTCAGTACATGCTCCATTATCTTACATAGAATGGACGTGACTGACATGGGACTGTAGTTGGTAGGGTGCACGACTGCCTGCCGGCGACTGCCTGTGCCTAAAAAGTTATGCACAGGTTGGACATTGACCAGCTTCCAGGACTTTGATACTTGCCCCTTTGTCATAGATAAGCGGTACAAGCGTGTCAATATCGGGGCTAGCTCAGGAGCACAATTCCTTAGAACTATTGCTGGTATACCATCCGGACCACTGGCTTTGTTCACGTTCAGATCATGCAATGCCCTTCGTACTTCGGTTTGTCTTATTCTGATTTCCGACATAAAAGTCCCACAAGTTGGCAAACCGGGAGGTACAGCATTGCCAGGATCCAACCGAGAACACGGCAAATAAGTTGGCAAATAAATTTGGCTTTTCCTTAGCGGTGCGTGCTAAAGATCCGTCAGGTTTCTGCAGAGGTGGCAGAGAGGGATCGTAGAAGTTGGCCTCGATCGACTCAGTCAGGGATCAAAATGCTTTGCTACCCGATGGGTAAGAAGCAAGTTTTTTTCCCAATTCGACTAATGTGGTCAAAGCTCTTTACAGCTTTTTTGCAAGACTTGGCGGCTTTGTTAAAGGCTTCTTTTTTCACTAGTAATCTGAGCCTTTACCACCCAACCCAGGCTAAATATTTTTCTAATTTCTCTATTTTTGGCTCGATGGTAAAGTTGTATTTCTGTCCTTATCCTCATCATAATATAGACAGAAATAGATAGTGACAATTTTACGTTACGTATTCAAATGTATGCCTCGACCAGGTATCTATTGTGTCTCATTATTCCGGGCCTGAAAGATTAAGGGTGGATTGCTCCATCTGACTTTAACGATAACTTTAGCTTTAACCGGAGGAAAATTATCTAGGATTTGACAGCCTTGACAACAGCTCAGCCTAAGGGGGTTGGAAAAAAGGTGGCCTTTGGTCAACAGCAAAGTAAAAGTCTATGGAAAAAGAAGTATTTTATAAAATTTACCTACAGCCAAACCAAAAAGCTGAATTGAAAACAATTACTTTAGGAAAAAAGAGTAGTTTATTTAAAAACTGACATAAATATCGTGGTGGGCCTAGTGTGACGTTAACAAAAATTTATAGGGTAATTTGTTTTCGCAAACTGGAAGTCAGCTGCAAATGATAACGACGTGTAAGATTGATTGGCCAAAATAAATGCATTCGTTTACAACTGTACAGATACGTTTTTAATTTAAAACGTTCGCTGAATTGACCCGTTTTCGCAGTTTTTATTACGTAGGTGAAATTTAACGGTGTTGTCGTTACCCGGAAATTAAATTTCAATTTTGGTATTTATTTTTAATTTGCATTTATATATTGAATCGACCAGTGGCGTTTACGTGCTGTGTGACACATTTGAAAAGATAAAAGTAGCGGCACGCTATGATCAAAAATTATAAAAAATCTAGCTACGAGGGGAGGTCTAAAAGTCCGCGGAATGGGAGGGATAGAAGAGGTAGGTTCATTTGTCCAGCTAGGTATTGATTGAGCACCTCATCACGAGTATATATTCCAAATTATATCAATCGGGTCATTAATGTTTTAGTAATTTAACGAAAACAGAACAATATTTTTTTGTCGCGCTTTGAAGCTCTGTAGCCTGCGAACATATAAAACATGGAAGCAGTCCCTTCATACAAGTCTCCAATAATTATTGACACCCGTTTCAAACAAGAGAGAAACGCACACAATAGACAAGTGATAATACATGAAAACTATCTACACGTAAAAAACATCCTAAGAAGTGGTTTAGGTCGGTAATAGGCAGCGTTTCGCTATTTACGTCATTTTGAAAATGACATGGTGCATGCTCTGTGATTGGCCATTTTTCATTCAGCACTGGTGCCGATAACGAATAGAATGCGATGCGTCACGAAATTTTGCCAACACAGAGCTTAGATGCTATTATGCAACAATAAGCAAGCAATATTATTAATATTAAATATTTGAAAATTAATATATATTTAAATATTTGTATTTTTTAGAAATATTGATTTGTTTTTAAAAATATTGATTGTTCGTAAAGGAAAAGAATATATCGCCATCTGGAATGCAAAACAAAATCTAGGTTATAAATATTTTTCGACGAAAGTAACTGGAACTAATTTTTTCCAGTTATACCGTCGTGGTTTCCGGTTTCCGAGACCCAAGTTTAGTTAGACCAATGTTTACGATTTCTTTTGTTATGACAATAATATTTTATTTTATTTCTTGGAAAAGAAATATTATTTGGTATCATTTTTCAAGATATAGATGTCTTTTCAAGGTGACTAAGTTATAAGTACATAATATATTATATTATGTAACATCTAATGTAACACCCAATGTGACACTTAGTTTTGAAAATAAACAGTTTGAAGTTTGACACATTCAAAAGGATAAACAAAAAAGGTTATATTAATTTAACAAATAATACGTAACTCAGGGGCGTGCCTACATCATTAAAAACCTAAATAAATATACCACTACTGTTAAAGTTAATTTAGTTTTATTTTATTTCTGTTATTCTATAACCAAACTTCTATTCAAGTTTTTCCTAACGCTAAATACTTAAGTAGTCTCCAAATTGCCTACTCGAAGCATCCAGCGTTTCATACAAATACAATCCGGCCACGGCATGAAGGGCGCTATTTGTTCGTGTAACGTTTTAGCTTAGACGTCCGGAATATATTAGTATAAAGTAAGCAAGCCTACCTGTTGTTGCGGAGTTATTTAAAAACTATGATATTTCCTAAGATATTCATTAGAATGAAATGATGTAAAGCGCAATTTTGTTCAAAATTAAATATTTGTGACGAATAACGTATTTGTTTAGCTAAGGATTAATATCATGTTTATACTCGGGGAGATAATTAGACGGAAAAACTTTAAACAAACAGCTGTCATTTCTTTTTTCTTAAATTATTGAAATTATACCATATACAAACACATCCCCAAAACCAACTTCATTAACATTTGCTTTAAAAAATAAGACAAGAACGTTTAACACTCTTCATTAATTTTCAAGGAAACATAATAAACAGCAATTTTTAAATAACTCTTTTAGATTTTAAAAAGCTTTAATAAATGACTTACATATTTATTTTCAATAATTCGACATAACATTTTTTGAGTACTGTTCACACCGAGGCAAATTATCGTGGGTCACGAACCTTTTTATTTGAGAAATAATATTAATAATATTATATTGCAGTATAATTCTACCATTTAACTACATAAAATCCTATCCTACTAATAATATAAATGCGAAAGATTGGGAGGATGTTTTTTGTTTGTTATTCTTTCACGGAAAAACTACTGAACGGATTTAGATGACACTTTACAATATATAGCTTATACATCAGAAATCAGACTTATAAATTATAAACTAAGCGGGCGGCCACTAGTATTATAAATGCGAAAGTTTGAATGGATGTTCGTTGCTATTTCGCGCAAAACTACTGACTGATTTAGATTAAATTTTACAGTATATAACTAATACATGAGAATAACACAGTGGCTAAAATTGGGCACCACGTGGATGAAACCGCAAGCGGCCGCTTGTTTTATTATATTCCGATTTTTCGATTCCTTTCAACTAAATTTATTGTAATTTTCACTAACTTTTTTTTTTTATGATCGACGGGGAGACTCTTAGCCTTCATCATACCTGCTGTTAAGTATTGATAAGGCTGAAGATGGAAGCGAGCCTTTCCCGGAATCCTCAATCATGGAGGAGCTGGCTATCTTATCTTTAACTGCCGGAACACAACAATGCTGAAAACATTGTTGTTATGGCGTCAGACTTAGATAAGATGGTGGTAGCTAGCCAGGCGGGCTTACAACAAGTCCTGCCACCAACCAAACCGAATACAATATGTACCCCCGCTGGGAATCGAACCCGGGACCCCTGGGTCTGATACCGGTGGTTGTACCACTAGACCACAAAGGCGGTTAAAACTTGGCCTACTGCTACTACTTACCTACTACTTCTACCAGAACTAGAAAAGTTGTAAAGTACCAGAACTCATGGTTCTTTTGGTCGTTTAAAAAAAGGTATATTTAAAAAAGTTACCCTGTACTCAACTTGTGACATTGACAGTTCTTTGTTTACATTTTTTCCGTCTAATTATCTCCACGAGTACACACAAATTATGCATCAGTTTAGAACGTTTTTATCTTTATAAAAATGGTTATAGTGAGTCAACCTTAGCACTTTTAATAGGGAACAATTTAATTTCACATGATTTTCACATATCTTTAACAGTTTACACAGCGTGCATAAAAGTCAAAGTCAAAGTCAATATCATGTATTCAGTCTAGGCTGTTACAAGCACTTATGAACGTCAAAGAAGCTATGCCATCGGTTCACAAACCCTACGGCGGGAGACCTTGTAACGAGAAGAACCGGCAAGAAACTCGTCAAGGGCTGTTTTTTTCTCCCTGTTTTATTTCATACAGAGTCGTCAAATAGAAAAGTGACCTTAACATATCAGTAAGGTCAATTTTCATCACAAAAAAAAATACTAATTATAATATTACATTTTATGGTTATTGTAACCGTAAACAATTTTCAACTGGCAAAGAAAGACTTATCTATCATACATTACAACATTTCTCGCATTACACGATCACTAGAGTTATTTAAAAACTTATTTTGTTAAGCACAAAACACAGCATGTATCTTAACGAAACTAGACTCGATACGAAATTAAATATGTATAGCACAGTTTTTGACAATTGTAAATTTCTTGACTTAAGTAATATTGAATATGACAAAAAATTTCTACATAACGTCTGTTTCAAAATAAACATCTTAATTGACTCTTTATACTATGACAAAACATATCTGTGTTGTAAAGGACTTAAAACAAGGAATAAAAATACTTTCTCAACAAAGCCAGTAATCAACAAAACGCAATTCAAAAAAGGAACAATTCCTTTTTATTTAAAACCGGCTGTTGTCGTAAATAATAATGTTCCCAAATCTCTTGAGATCAAATCAGTGCAAAAATTAATCACTCATTATTTTCCGGAATGCAATAAAAGTACATCCTCCTGCTGTAAATCTCCAAATAATGAGTTTTTTCGAAACTAACAACGTTTTTAGCATATTCCATCAAAATATTGCAGGCTTACTTAGTAAAAAAGAACTTGTTGAGATTACGATGGAGATAAAAACAAAGAATTTGACGTACTGTGTTTCAGCGAAACCTTTATAAAACATGGCAGTGAACATAACATAAATTTGTCCGGTTATAGCATAGGTGCATCATACTCTAGACCAAATGAAAAAAGAGGAGGTGTTTGTATACTTCATAGGAATCAGATAGAAGTTAAAAAGTTAACATTTCTGAGGGAATATGCCTTGGATTATGTATTCGAATGCTGCGGAATAGAAATTATTTCGATGAAGTGTATCATAATTTGTATTTACAGAACTCCTACTTCTAATTTACCGCAGTTCTTCAAAATTTTTAATGATTTAATGAGTAGACTAAGACATAGAGTAAATCGGAAAATTGTCTTCACAGGCGATTTTAATATCGACATGTTGAAACAAACAAATGAATCAAATGAGATAAGGAGAATCATAGCAAACAATAATTTTAAACTACATATCACTTCTCCAACACGTAAGAAATCATGTCTAGACCTCATTTTAAGTAATATCCCAGATGCTCAGGGTACAACTCATAGCCTATTCTTATCAGATCATGATACCGCACAGTTTATTACCTTTTCTTCACCAAATCCGCTTAGGTACCCAAAGTTCTATTATTGTAAAAAAAGGGACTATCATCCAGAAAATGTGTCCAAGTTTCGTAATCTTTTGAGTACCCTGCAATGGACTGATGTATACACGGAACCTAATATGACTATAGCATTTGAAAACTTTTATAGCATGTTCAAGCTGCTATATAACCTTTGTTTTCCGAAGATAAAAACTAAAATTAAAGTACCCTCAAATGGTATAAATAAAAAATGGCTTACTAGTGGTATCAAACGGTCAACAAAAACAAAAAGGTACCTGCGTTTCAAACACTATAGAAATCCAACATCTAATTCTAAAAGTAAATACCTTACTTATTCCAAACTCTTGAAACAATGCATAAATAAATCACAAAAACTGGCAAACACAAAATATCTCATAAAATCCAAAAATAAATGCAAAGCTTCTTGGGATGTCATTAAGGGTAAATCCTCATTAAATTTTATTAATGCTAATATAAATAAAATAACAGTTAATAATGACGTTTTATGCAATCCCACTGACATAGCAGATGCTTTTAATAAACATTATTCTGACGTAAATAATAATTCAAATAATAAAAATAAAAATTACAATAAAATTATATCTAATCATGCTAGCCTATTCTTACACCCGACAAATGAAGATGAAATTATTAAAATAATTATCTCACTTAAGTCTACGAATTCGACGGGTTATGATGAAATTCAAACTAGTATACTTAAATCGTGTAAGGCAGAAATTGCACCTATATTGAGTTACTTAATTAACCTATCCTTTACTACTGGTATTTTCCCCGAGCCTCTTAAAATCGCCGTAATTAAACCTCTATTCAAAAAGGGTTCACGAGACAACATCGATAATTACAGGCCGATATCGCTGTTAACCATCATATCCAAAATTTTTGAAAGGGCGATGCATAATCGTATTTATCAATTTGCCAATAAATTTGCCTTGATTAAGTCTGACCAGTACGGGTTTCAAAAGGGCAAATCGACATCCCTGGCAGCGTTCTCGTTAATGAACAAGGTGTTAATTCATATGGATAAACGTAGACCTGTCACTTCTGTATTTTTTGACATGAGCAAGGCCTTTGACCTTGTGCCGCACGATATCCTACTTCGTAAATGTGAACTATATGGATTAAGAGGCATAGTAAATAAATGGCTTTGCTCTTATTTAACTGGAAGAACGCAACACGTAGAAATTACAAATATAGACAATAATATGGAAATAAAGCAAATCAAATCAATGCCAAAATCAAAAAATCTCGGTTTACCACAGGGAAGCATACTGGGTCCATTATTATTCTTACTTTATATAAATGATCTCCCAGATGCCACGAATTACCACTGTACGCTTTTTGCTGATGACGTATCTGTTGTTATACCATGTAATGACACTAACAAATATAATGACGAAGTTAATGATACAATTTATAATATAATAAACTGGCTAGAAAACAATGAATTGAAAGTAAATTTAAGTAAAACGACATTCATCCAATTTATTAATAAAAACGGTAGAAAACATAATTTAACTTTGACATTCAAAAATGAAATAATTAAAGAATCTTCACAAACACAATTTTTAGGTTTAATAGTCGATGACAAATGTTCTTGGAAAGAGCATATAAATAAACTGTGTGCCAAAATAAATTCGTTCGCATACGCCTTATGGAGATTAACTAGGATTAGTAGCAGACTTATAGCTATCCAGGCATATCACGGATACGTAGCTAGTTTGCTAAGATATCATATTCTCCTTTGGGGCAACTCAAGTCACTCAAACCAAGCGTTCATAGCCCAGAAGCAATGCATTCGAGCCATTTGCAACATTGATACCCGAACATCCTGTAGGCCATTCTTCAAACAGCTTAAGTTATTGACAGTGCCATGCATGTACATTTACGAATTATGTGTATTTGTCAAAACTAATTCTCATTTATTCACAAGGAAAAAGGAACACTGTAATTTCAGTACTAGATACCCTAATAAATTAGTTCATCCCTTAAAAACGACAACTCTTTACAGCAAAAACGCGTATAATATGTCTATAAGTATATACAACAGATTGCCTGATGTTCTCAAGATTTTACCTATAAATGCTTTTAAAAACAAACTGAAGAGCTGGCTGGTTGAGAACTGTTTTTATTCAATCGATGAATTTAATGACTTTTTTAACAGACGACGGTAATTTTTGTTCTATTTTTATGATTAATTTTTATGAATGATTGTAATGACAAAGACTGAATTTTAATATTAACAAATAATGCTTTAAAATAAATAATAATGTAATTAATTATATTTGCATGCCAGTATCTGGAGAAAAGTGTGCGGCTTCACATACATTGTAACATCTTTTATATTTACCACTTTTTTAAGCAAATAAAAACATATTCTATTCTATTCTATTCACTGTACTGCAAGTTGTGAGGAACATACAGGTCAGTATCAATTTATTTTAGAAAAAAATATTTAACCTTTAAGCACAACATTAAGATAAGCAGACTGAAGTAGACCCATGTCCGCTGACGGCACCCGTTCACGAGCATGACGCATGAACCGGCCATCGCTTCGCTTAACCATATTTTAGGGAACGTAACGACCCGCCTCACACGACACCGCCGAAGCAACGTTTGAGTGAGCATGACGTACTTCAGGTACTTATGTTAAGCTGTATAAATATTAAAAAAATAAAATACAATAACAACAGCAACAAAAAGAAAGATAAAAGTGCATTAATGTAAGACACAACCTACAATGTTAGTAGAAGACGCATCAGCTGGGTCATAATCACAAAGCGTATTTAAAGTTAGTTAACAAAAAAGAATACTTTTATATAATTGGAATAATTTGAAAACATTATTTATTTTTATTTATTCTGATCAAGCAGTGCCACTCGTCTTAACTTAAAGCAACATAAATAACATAAAATCAAAACAAAAATATATATCTCAACACAAGCAGACATGAGCAGACCCATCCCGCTGGCAGCACCCGTTCACGAGCATGACGCATGAACCAGCCATCGCTTCGCTCAACTATATTTTAGGGAACGTAGCGACCCGCCTCACACGACACCACCGCAGAAATGTTTAAAGAGCAACGCAACGGAAACTCCCATAAATATTTTTTTCCCCGTTTTTGCAACATGCTAAGTCTAGTTGTCTTATTCGAGCAGGCGGCAGCATAATTTCCTTGTGCGTGAAATCTCGCATCTTAAACCTGACAGTAGTAATTAAAATTGAATTTTGTTTGAATCAGAATTATAGAAATAGCAATATTCGTAAAAAAAAACAAACAGAAATATGAATATTAACAAAACCTGTAATGTTTTAATCAGAGATTGAAAAACATACATTAGTTATTTTTAAATTACTTACTTCATTCGGTATAATCACATCCCTATACGGGATACAAAATTATTTTTATTAAGTTTTATTGTAGAAATCGCAGAAAGAACTTACATGTAAAAAATAATCCCATCAGACTTGCGAGAATCATTTGTGCTATTTCTGCACCATTTTACAATACATGACGGCATTTTTTATAATTTTTCGTGACCCTTTTGACAGGCGTTCAATGACGTTGCTTCAACCACGAGACAGACCATAGTGATTCGGGAAATACAACAGTTTTTAAAGGTGACTCCCAACTACGACACTTTTCGTGGTGTCATTTTCGAGCGTCAGAAATGCTTCCATATTTTATATGTTCGCAGTCTGTAGCGAGATAATGAATGAAGTTACAGTCCGAAATAATACTGAAAATGAAAGCTATGTTCACCACCGTAATCCTAGTCGAAGAAGTAGTCGATACAGTGGCATTCCACCACCCAAGAGGGCCGAGTTGGAAAAAAAGGCAGACAAAATGTTTGCGACTGATTTTTTTGTGTAATTTACTCATCAACTATGTAAAATGCGGTGTTAGTAGAACCGTAAAATACTAAGCTTCATTTCAAGCTACCTTTGAAGGGTTCCATAAAAGAAAAATAAGGAGAAAAGGTTTCGTCTTTTGGCATGAAAATGCACCTGTGCACAAGAGTCACGATGCAACGACTTTTATTCACCGGTGAAGCTTCGAAAAACTTCATCAACCTTTTTGAAGTGAAAACTTCTTTAGCGGCGTTGAGCACTTTTTCTGTAATGGGTATAAAATCTTAAACTCGCGTCAGGACACGTGACCTGATCGAAAAAGCGTAGGACGGATGGAGAATGTTGAGGTGACAGGTTGACTATGGTCTCGGTTGCTTAGCGACAGACTGTTGATAATGTCTTTTACTTGTCTCTTGTTTTATTGTCAATATATATTTTTCGATTCTCTATAATAACTAATGTTTTCTTATATCTTATTACCTAACTTAACGTTCACTTTAATATGGTTTGTCATGTTTGTGTACGATAGCGCAATAAATGAATATTGTATTCTACCACATAAATGATAGTACTTTTATACTGATAAAGCAATTGGTGCAAAATTATTCCCTAACCATTCCAAAATATCAAACATGCTCAACGTTAATAATCAAGTTTTCACTTCTGCCGGCACTCCCGGAGTGCAACCCGTCTTTTTTTATATTCCAGACCTGGTCCCAAGCAACAAATTAAAGTTTACAGCAATGAAAAAAAAGGTGCATGTAAAAAAATATACGGCGACTTAGAGGTGAAATCTGTAATTTCTACTCAAATTCTCTGAAATTGCTCATATAAATTGATTACTAATTCGAAATAAAAATATTTGTATTTTTATTCGAATTAGTAATCAATTTATATGAGCAATTTCAGAAATGTATTTGGCGTAGTAAAGAAATATACTTGAAGGAAAAAAATATTTGATGCTAACTGCAACCGACCTTCCCCTATGCCGCGGACTTTATGACCTCCCCTCGTACTTAATACACTGAGTTTCGGGAGAATTTGGCCATCTAAGCGAGAAGCAAACCTGACGAGATGAGGTGAACCGTTTTGCTAAAGGCAAAGGTAAATCTAAATATATAACAGGATCCATAAACAAAATGGTCAACTCAAACCGCTAGAGAGCGCTGCTTATGAGGTTGCCAAGTCAATATATGAGAACGTCAGGAGCTAAGGTTCCAAAAAGGGCGCTAACGCAATATTGCTAAGTGAATTCTCTAACAAATTCATTTGATTGATTATTTTCTATGGAGTTTAAAACTGTCAGTGTAGCAGAATTTGCTTTTTTAATTTTTTGAAGGCAAGAAAACTTACTAAATGTAAATTCCATTGGAATTAAATAAGTAAATGAATTGTAAGGGAATCCTCTTAGTAACATTGCTTTTTAGACCCTCTGTGCGTTATAACTAGTTTTTGCTTTGATGACACCCCAAAGCAAAAGAGGTATTTGTGTCAATGTTTGAATAGAAAAAATTAAGCTTTGAGAAATCGTTACACTTTTATCAAAGCTATTAAAATCTTAACAAGTACAACATTCACTAAATAAATTACTGCACAAACAATAATAAACGAGATTTTCGCAGAAAATTTTGCACATAGTAACATGCGCTTTTAAAATAAATCAGCCATGATTTTATTTCATTTATTTGTATTGCGAGAGCTGAGTGCGTTTCCGTGTCGATATTTGTCTATCGTGTTACCGGCCAGCTTACTGCCACCTCTCTTTTAGTGTGTCTTTTGTGTTACAGAAAATACATTAGGTATATGTAGAAAGTGAGAAGGGAAAATTAAACATAGCTTCGATTTTCCCTTCGTTACTTTCTTGCATGCGAATTTAAATTCATTGGGTTCTATTTTGTCATAACTACACTCACTGGCATATTTAATGGCCTACCCCTTTTTTTTTCATACAAACTTTGCGACTCTATACATAAATATCCGACTGAGGACGACCTCCGTGGTAGAGATGTACGTTCACCGGTTTCATGGTGTCGCCTACTCTGAGATCCCGGGTTCGAATCCCGGTAGAAGCAAATGTATAAATGATGAATACAAGCATTTGTACCTGAGTCATGGACGTTTATATATATTTTCACACATAATTACATATAAATGTATAATTATATGTATTTATATCCGTTACCCTAGTATACCATAACACAAGCCTTACAGTGCTTACTTTGGGGCTAGGTTAATTGGTGTGAGTGTAAGAATTTATTAATGTTAACATATTTCTGCAAAGTTCTGTATGCTAATGTTTAGGTTAAACGTTCGACTGTCCAATTAGCAATTTTAATGAGTACCGAAATCACTGCATTTGTCCATAGAGGCAGAATAATGATTGCTTCATAATCACATTTTAAGTTTCTTTGCGCAATCATAATTCAAATAAAAAAGCTTTACGGATTTAAGTGCACAATGCAATGCACTATATAGTGCACCTAAATCCGTAAAAGTTGTTCTAATTCAATGAGTGCTTCATGAGATTCCATACAATGTGATATGACCATAAAGTAATGCTTTGCTTAAACGAAGCCATGGAAACGGGAAGAGATTTCTAAAACTCTTTAAAGTGCTCATTAGACAGTCGAATGTTTAACCTAAACATTAGCATACAGGGGGGTTACTCTTGACGGAATCAAGTTCACATCAGGAGGTCTACTCTCTAAACACGAAACCCGTAGTTTCGGCCTAAGTTACGTACGTTTCCTACTCCGTATGACCTACGGACAGCTTAATAGTTCGGAGACCCGAACTAAGAATGAATGAGAATACGTTTTGACATTGTCCCTACTCCCAATGTGTTTGTGCCGTTTGTCCAAAACTAGTACATCCAAAATCAATAGAGAGTAGGCTCCATACGTAGTTTCGGGAAACATACGGACGGTATCTTAGTAGACGGGCTTAGAGTGTAGGCCTCCAGGACCAGGAAATAATGTCAAAACGGTACTATGGAAACCATAGAAACCGTTTTCAAAGAACCAAAATACAGATTTTTGATGTTGATACGATCCTAATGTGAACTCGATTCCGTCCAGAGTAAGGGGGCTGATTAAAATAATGGGGTGTACCATTAAATGTGCCGGTATTTTTAATCATGAATCAATGATAATCATCATTGAATCATAGAGCAGTTACAACATGGGCATTCACAATGGTTTTCGTTTTATCCATATTTATTTAAGAAGCATCCTCACAGTCTACTTCGCATCACAAAGACCAATTCTTTGGGAAGCTGCACTACGTTTCTCACAGTTTTGCCATCCCTTAGAATTTCAGGCTTCGATAAAATGATGCAACCGCCCAGCTTACTGTGGCCTTACGAATTTGTGGGGGAGCTATTCTGGCAAGTGGATTCATCTCGGTCAACCAAAATAACATCATCCAGAAATACATTCAAGCTTTGAAAATTGTTAGAGTGCCTTACAAATCCCTAATACCAAATGTTACTCATAACCACACACACAGTTCCTATGGTTGGTATAGGTTCCTATACGACTGCCTCTATAAGCAAGTATAGTAAAACACGATAAAACCTCTTTATTATTTGAAGGATCTTCAAACCTGTATAATTTTTTTCTAACGTGGAATTCAGCTTCACTGTCATACAATTAATTATTCTACTAAACAATATCTTTTTAATGATATACAACTCAAAGGTTTACAACACTTGGGACAATTCGCCCACTCTCCAGAGATGTCTTGGAAACTCCTGAAACTTGTAATTTAACATTCTGTACCAATCGAAGTTTTTACGTGTTTCAAATTTATGTAAGTCATGATTATTAATTTTTTTAATTTTTTTTATTGTATAAATTAATCGCTAATTCATCAAAAACACAAGTTAAACTTTTTTTACTGCCTCTCAGTAAAAAATATCAACTATATATAAAAGTAAAATGTTATTAAAGATGTTCCATTTTTGTATGGAAGCTGGGCCTCTAATTTCTTACAGTGATGAAATTATAGTATGTGCAAAGAGCACAAAATAAGAACCTTTCCTCTATTTATATATTTAAAAAAGGGCCCAAACATTTTGCTTTTTAATACAATGTTTAGAAGATTAAAATTAATAAAACAGCAACCCAACACTTTTTCTACCTTGGCAACTTCGATTCTCGTTTGTCACATTGAGTAACGTGAACTGGCAGAACGCTGAATCCAACTATTTCAGTGGTCGAGGCACTGACAGTGTCATGTGACCTATGTCAAATAATGCCAATACGTGTTACTTTGAAGGTTTAATTTTATTATAATGCAAACGAACTACTCATTACAGCCGGCAGCCGCTTGGTTGAATGTTCTGAACTAAAAAAGATTCCGTCGAATTGAGAACCTCCTACTTTTATCGAAGTCGGTTAATAAACTGTATTAAAGCCTCAAAATACCTTGTAGAATGCATTTATGAACCCAAAATAATAAAATAAATAACTAGATCATTCATTAAAAATCATAAAATGGTCATTTCAAGTTTTTTTTAATAGCTACCTAATTTATGACTTTTTTAAGTTTTGCATTTTTGAATGCTATTTTTATACTTATGGTAAATTTTAAATAGAAAAATATTGGAAAAAATTAACTCGGCCACAAGTGAATTCTCAGACGGGAATCTAACCCGCGACCTTTGGAAATCCGGTCCAATGCTCTTCAATGGTCACTTGTGGCCGAGTTAATTTTTTCCAATATTTTTCTATTTAAAATTTACCATAAGCTACCTATTTTTTTATTTTTGTTCGGGGGTATTATGGCTTGAAAAAAGAGAGAGATCACATCATTAACCGAACTAGATAACAACTATCAACAGTTTGGGACAGCCAGAAGTCCGGGACTGAACAATATAACCGAACTATAGGAACTCTGAGGGCGCATTTAGTTGATTGAATGTCTACGATATGTCCGATTGTAACGTTTCTCCACGTGGATATTGTGACTTTGTTACCGACATTTATTTTGTTTGAGATGTATTTACATTGATAAATAGTTTCTTAATGATTTAAAAGGATTCAAAAATAATATCATAATTATTTGAATAATATTTATATTTAAAAGTATTTAACAATGCAATTTTATGAGAATGATACTCGTATAAAAACTAGAATAATGTGTCGAGAGAGTAGTCTTGTTCGAGCAATCACCATTTAAGTTAAGTATATCTATCTACCTGTTATATTTTATATTGATTTCTTGCTGTTCTAAATGTATTGTAATTACTGGTTATGTTTTATTGCTAGAAGACATCACCTAGGCATGTTAGTTAGCTAAATTCTAACTGATATTTATTTGATAATAATATTATATTATCATAGTCCCTATAATTTAATCTTTTTGTGTTGAATATCAGATTAAATTTTAATTTAATGTAAAAAGTGTTAAAACAATATACAGGGTGTTAAGAGACCCATACCGAAGCCGTGATATATGCATATTGTACATCAAACTAAAAAACATTATGTAAAAATAATTGCTGGGAAACAACTTTTATTTTAAGTAAAATAATGGGTGTCATTTTTTACAGACATTGGAAAGCGTGCAACAACATTTGCGTGTGTCTATAGAGTACGATTAGATGACCGGGGCCTCGTATCATTGAGTGGTTTTGATATTCATTGCAGTGTTGTTATTTTAATCCATAATCTTTAGGAAAGAAGTAAAGACTTTAATCCTCAATAACTCTTTAGCTATCAGTTTCCCAGGTTTCGCTTCATACAAGAAAATAATAGTGAAGATGGGGAGAAAACGTCGTTTTCGTTTTTGTTATGGGTCTTATAACACCCTGTATAGTACTGACTTTGTAGAAAATAATTTTGTGTTATTTGTGAATGTTCTTTTATACTTTTAATTTATAAAATTATTTTTGCGAAAGCATGAAGTAAATGTATTTTAGTTAATTTTTGTATTTCATTTATATTTAGTTAGGCAGGTTTCATTCTAATTTCCAAAAGAAGTCTTCATACTGTCCACATTTCCGTCGTAAATGTAACACACGCAGGTGGCTGTTTCTGCTGTAAGGACTGGATTTACCTCACTCAAAAAAAGGTGGCTGTTTCTACAGACCGTTTCATCAAGTTGTTAAACTTTATGAAACGGTTGTCAAAGTTTAGCGTTATAATAATTTGTCAAAGTTACACGTCGAAACGCCAAAAACAACAGTTACTAGTTAAGTCAACGAAGAAAGAAAATACCATTTCTTATTAATTAAAGACTAGTGTGTCTCTATCGTTTTACCTTCCCGAACTACTTAAGCATTATTGTTTTTATTATCTTTGTCATAGCCTAAGGTAAGGCACTAACTTACAATACAACAGAAACAAAGGCTTTAACATAAAGTCCTATCTCATTCATGTTAAATAGAAATGTTTTTCTAAGCTTAAATAGGCAATACTAGTCTGTAATAACATTGTAAAAGGACTAAAGTTTGACTCACCGTTCTCTGAAACGGCTAAAGGGCTTCAAAAGGCTCTCTTCCATTTACTATTATTTCGAATAACAGACACTTTTGTGTGCTATCATTGGCCGAAATACCTTTTTACAATTCTCGTGTCGTGTTCACACGGCATAAAAATGCAAACATGTTGGAACGGCGAGGAAAAAAATATATTTAAGCCAAACAATTCCACGAATTGAACATTTTAACTTTATGTCCGTTGGTTAGCGGATGGAATATATGGTTATATTACTCACTTTTGTCATTTATCAATTTGAAATTTTGTAAATATTTAAAGATTGTTATAAAATATGTTTTCGGATAATTACTGAAATAAAAAGCAGAGATTTAAAACGACATCTCATTACTTAGTGATTGAAAATATAAGTAAGTAAAGCATTTTGTTAGGCAAATAGAAAATGTCATCAAACATACAAACAAGGTTTGTTCTTCAATTTTTGGGGTGAAGACTATACATCCATATAAAAAAGTTAAATGACAATGTATCATTGTGGGCCCACCTGTCAATAGAAATAAAATATCCACGAATGAATAGGTATTTTTTTGTGATAAATATTAAACAAGAAAATATACTAGAAAAAAGCAACTAGTCTCATGTCGCCCTGACGGGATTTTTTGCTGAATAAAACTTAGTATTTACGACTAAGGCTAAAAGCCAGTACTTTCGGAGTTATACTACTTAATATACTGCCATAGAAGTAATCCCACATTAAGCAAATTAATAATCGTAGTTTACTTTATTTTATGATTAACATTACCCTGATGCAAACCAGTTTGGATATGGTTTGGATGACGATACAATTTTTTGGATTCCTTGCCGCCTCAGAGTGAAATTTGAATATGTTGATGCAAATCTACAAGTTCAGGATCCGACGACATCATTTTTCTTGTTTGAATTTCTACCACATGAAGTGGTTAATAGTAACGGTAGAAGGTCAAACAATAAACCTTTTTAGTCCAAAAGTAAAATTTTTGTACTTAGGTGCACCAGTGAATGAACACCTTCCAGTGAATGAAGAGAGGTGAGTTTTTTCAATAAAATAAGAAAAGTAAAGATTTCTACCGACCGCGATATTTTTTTTTCTAAATGGTAACATTTTATTATGTAAAGATGGTCAAACAAACTTTTATATAATCCTGTAGTTACAATATGATGACTGTTTGAAGTGTACGCGTTCGATTGTATTCTGTGTATTCACGAAAATCAGCGTCGTTCACGTTTCTCGAGTGCCTTTGTAAAGAATTGTGCATAATAAGATAGAGCAATGATTATTATAATCAAGAAAACTCAATTTGCTTAAAATTGCATGTGCTTTATAAATGTTAGCACATTTTAGTTAATGCACGTGTGTTCATTCACAGGGTCGATCAGTTTTTTTTACGAACCCTATTAATGAACTATGACATATTTAATATCATTTGCAATGTTCATTTACTGGTTATTTGAAACCAATAAATTAACATACGTACATATATGTTTTGTGATATTTTTAATGTATCACCAATACCAACCTTTTCTAGTTACTGTAATAACACAAATGAAGCTTCAGACTGCAATAATTGTGATTTGTAACTCTTAGATTAGTTGCAGTTAAACGTTCATTCACTGGAGTTCAAGATGTTCATTCACTGGATTTTGGTGTTCATTCACTGGTGGTTTTGGGGTATTTTGCATAAAAAATCGATTATCTTATTAACTATGTCAATAAACGACAAATTATTAATATTATTTTAATGTGGAATAAACGTTGAACACAAAACAGTGACAATATTATGGTAAAGCGAATCTGATATAGGTGCTGATAATTTTTGAAGATTGCCTTAAGGGTTCATTCATTGGTGCATCTACCCTATTCTACCTTTTTTACTAGGTTTTATCCTATTCTACCTAAAAATATGTTAGACTGAGACAACTTTAAGACGTCAGTTCTTTGAAAGTACTAATATTTAATCATAGTTGTAATAGTAACTAATGTTTCGCTTCGAGAGCCCTATCCAACGGCATATCAAATGTTAGTATTGAAGGGTGGGTCCAGACTTCATACATTTCTTTCTCATTCTCATTTCCAAGTAAGGGATCTTTAAAACAATTCCGAGTAAAAAATATGACAACCATAGAAATCTACAGAATCAAATTTCTACTTCTAAAACTCCTTCAAGTAGTGGTATTCCAAACGATAAACTTATAAAAGCAAGAAGTTTAAAATACTTTTAGCTTTACATTAGTTGGGAAAAGTTTTTGTGCGCGGCAAAAATAAAAACAAATTCTATCTTTTCGAATTTCAGGTTGGGCTATACTATAAATGTAAACAGATTGAAAAGTTTCCTTCACTTTGTTTTTGCATCTTGAAAATAGTATAAAGGTCATATTGAGAACAATGTAAGAAAGAAAGAAAGAAAGAAAGTTAGGAAAAAGTGTAATAAAGTGAGATTAGAAGGGTAAACTATTACGCGTTCGTAAATAATGTCATCGAACGGAACCATTTTAACCGACTCCATAGAAGAAAGAGGCTATCAATTCGTCGCATATATTTTTTATGTGTAAGTACAACGATTACTGGTAAACGGTTAAACCAATTATGCCCGGTTACTAAGCTGGTCTCATTTTTCGAAATTTTGAAATTTTGTTGTTTTTAGTAAATCTTGAAAAAAACTGTCGTTTTCGTTTACATTATGTGGACCAAAGTTTGTTTGTGAACCGGTTGATGTTTTTTTTGTTCGAATGACGAAAAAAAAAATAAAAGCCGACTCCAAAAAGAAAAGAAAATATCCTTTTTGATACGGTGAAATATAAATATTGCAATATAGAATGCACCACCGATGCCTCATCTTATCGTTTGAAGTCTATTTTTATTTTCCACTATTCAAAATTCATACTTACCTAATCTAGAGACTGACATTTACAATATGCTATTGGGGTTTTGCATACAGCAATAACTAAGGATTACCAGCATCCTGGTTTTTCTTTTCTTTTATGTCAACGCTTTCGCTGTCGCGTTTTTCGCCGGAAATGCTTCAATTTAGCATATTGTACTAGATACGTCATCTCGCACACAAGTCGGATGTAATTTTCATGGCATAATCTTTAGATAAACATTTTTATTCCATGAGATACGCGAAGAGAAAGAATTATGTAAATAATATGAGGGAAATTGACTGTGCCTTTTCCATGTGTCGTTGATTTTGTTTCGGCTTGTATGGTGTAAAAAAAGATAGTGGAGGCATAATTCTTTTAATTCATTTAAAAATATATATCTGGATGAGCTTGATGGTACGTTAGAGCATTGGCGGCGATTGTGGCCGTTTTGAGACTTTTGTAATGGCCGGTCACATGGTGGGTAACCAAAATTTAGTTCCTCGATCTTTTATGTACTTCGGTGGCTTCGTTATGTCATTGTTTCTAATCCGCATTGAGCCAGTTCAGTGGGTCATGGTCCATTCTCCTTATCCATTCATAAGAGAAAATAACTGTATATGATAAGAGATGACGACAATACAATGCAAACATTGATTCAGTTTTACAAAAAAAATGCACTATAAGATTTTTTAAATTCAGGTTGCCATTAATATCAGCGGAAAAGTCAGAATAAACCAGGTTTTTTTTGTACCACTAGGAAACACCTAGCGTTCATCATACCTGATTTTGAAGTAATGATAATGCTGAAAATGGAAGCTTGCTTCTCCTGGAATCCTCGACTAATGAGGAACTGGGTATCTTACTGTTGGAATACAAAATGCTGAAAACATTGTTATTTTGGTTGATATTCAACTAAATGGAAAAACATTACTGTGACTTTAAAATTGATGATATTCAAAATGAAAAGTAAACAGTTTAGTTGTAAAACGATAACGTACTTTTTACATTGCGCGTGTTTATCGCCGGAAGAGGCACTAATCTCCCATTAGCTGAATGACGAGGGTCGGATCTGGTGCAGTGCTGCTAAAAGCATACATATATCATGTGGCTAACTGCGCCTGACAAGTCGAGAAGGAGTGCTTGAGCTTACAAGAAAAACAATAGAAAGAAAATGTTGCCGATCCCCGAAATTTATGTTTTGGGGGGTAATTAGATTTAGGGATGTCCTACTTGTTACGGCAAAAATCCTTCTTAGACAATACATTTTCAATCGGATGTACAACTCTATACAATTCCCACCAAGGAGGTGTTATACCTCTCTATGTAAATAAGTCGCGTCCCCCCACTTAATTTTTTTTTTCCTGTCAACTTTTGAACTGCAACATTCTTTGTAAATTATTTTTTTTTCACTTGATTTACGGGCTTTCAATCTACACCATTTATGTTCCAAAACACTACGTCTTTACTTTGATCTTTGCCTAGTTCAATACTAAAGCCGTTTGAGACTAACATCTGATGCATTTTTACGAATTGTTCAGGCACGCATTTGCCATTTCCGTATTCAAAGTGACAAATTCGAGCTAGAGGTGTCATTTATAGTTATTTGGAACGATTACATTCAAAACTAAATACGAGTAGTTGGAAAAGTTTAAAAAACCGGCCAAGTGCGAGTCGGACTCGCGCACCGAGGGTTCCGAAAAGAATTTTTTATTATATGATGTAACTAAACATTTACGGTTTTCGCAATTTTCCCTTTATCTGTACTATAAGACGTTACTTCGTACCAAATTTCAAGATTCTAAGTTTACGGGACCCTGTAGGTTTTGATTCCCGTGCGAGTTTCGAAAATTTGCGGAAATTTGCGGCATAAAGGGCTGTATCTTTTGATTGCTTTGGCTTAGAAGTTTGATTTTTTCACAGCTCTAAGGGACAGTAGACTTGAGTATTAGATATAAATTTCAGTTTGATGCCTCCACGCTTTCCTGAGAAAAACGGTCTTGACAGACGGACGGACGGAAATCGAAGTGATCCTATAAGGGTTCCGTTTTTTAATTTTCCTGTTGGTAATTTTTTGGAAAATTTCGTCGAGCCCCAGCGGGTATTAGCCTGGTATTAGCACATCGAAAACAGTCATGATGTATTTGGTTTCTTACTTATAATACGATTAGACAGTAAGAAAAAAATAAGTTACTTTCTCAAGAGGCATAGTATACTAAAAAGTGCCAGTCTACCTCTGATCAGATGTTTACTATAAAACCACTACAAAAGTGAGTTAGCCACCAGTTATACTTCCCCGAGTTGGTTCTAAAACTTTGAACGCACAAACTTGCACTGCAATTCATTGTACCTATTAATTTGCATTAAAACCTTAATTTGATTACTCTCTCGTTTGTTTCAGGTACAAACTACAAGACGAAGTTTCGACGAAGATAAACTGGGTATTTAACTTGCAATACTTTAATTAACTGCAACAAAGGCTTCACTACAATCACAGTATAAATACATACAGTAAGCTATCTTAGCTTTTTCTTGATAAAAATTACTCAAATTATTGTTATTATTGCCGCCGCGCGGTACGCAATACGCGATAGAGCTCCCCGCCAACAAGGATTAGCTCAGCCATTACCACGTACAAAACTTTCACAGCATGCGTTCTTCACCGCGGGCGCATTCGAGACTGAGACTCTTGCCGAATTCTCACCGAGCCGAGGCGCGTCTGGTATTACTCGCGAACGGAAATTTAGAAAGAAGATAAAATACTGTGCATCTCTAAAGTGTGCTACAATATAGTTTTTAATACTGTTCGCAAATAACTTGGACTTGCATTAAGCTGAGAACTAAGTATGCGAGATTATTAATGATACTATGCTATTTTCACTTTGTTATTAATGTGTCACAAATTCAGATCACTTAGAAAGAATTGCGTTGCCTTATTAAAGTGGCGTAGTGGTAATTTTGTTAGTGTTAGTTAATTATAGAAAACAAATAAGTACATTTGCTCTTTTCTTTTTAAAATCGGTGGTGGCACAGTGGTTTGCGCGCTTTGCCTATGATGTATTGGGTAAGCTACTTTCGCAATATTCAGTTACTGGACCAAACATGAATTATCTTCAGCTCCTCTGCGTTTCGGCAGGGCAATTCGACACGCCTGTAATAGTTTAAACCAATCCACCTTGGGGCCCGGGTGGTGGGTTATGCCCCATTCTCCTTATCTATCCATAAAGGTCAGTAGCCATTTTATTGTTGGGGCATAAAATGGCTAATGATGATGACAAGAAAGACTATAATTTTTAAAACATGAACTGCCCAGGTTAGTTTAGCCAAAGAATATTATATAATTACGCGGTTTAGCCAAGGTAGGCTCTTGACTATTTAAATATAACGACACATTACAATATAGTGTTACATTGAAGTATTGGATTGCATAATTTGCACATTACGTCATCTTGCATAAACCTTTTTTTTTAACTACGGGGAGACTCATAGCTTTCATCATACCTGATGTTAAGTATTGATTAGGCTGAAGATGGAAGCGAGCCTCTCCCGGAATTCTCAATCAATGAGGAACCTATCTTATCTCTAACTGCCGGAACACAACAATGCTGAAAACATTGTTATTATGGCGTCAGACTTAAATAAGATGGTGGTAGCTAGCCAGACGGACTTAGAATAAGTCCTACCACCAATCAAACCGAATACAATATGTACCCCCGCTGGGAATCGAACCCGGGCCCCTGGGTCTGATACCGGTGGTTGTACCACTAGGAGGCGGTTAAAACCTAATATGAATCTAATTGATTTATTGTTCTACCAATCATAGTAAAGGGCGTCAGGGCGACATGAGACTAGTTGCTTTTTTCTAGTATAATTTCTTGTTTAATATTTATCACATAGTAGTGTTCATTAATTTGACTGGCAAGCTGATAATAATCAGATAGATAATTATCTAACAAAAATCACCTAGCAACTTGTTACATTCGCTGTCATGGCTGTCATATTTTCATACTGTATGACAGCGACGAAACCTCACTAATAGTTTGTTCATAGACAACTAAACAACAAGTATTTCGTGATAGTACGTAGTTATGTTCACTTAATCAGTTCAGTTCAATTTAACTTAGATCTGTATCTCGATTGCGTGCCGCACATCTGTAGTATTAATCTAACTTGTAGTATTCGAGTGGTTGATTAATCAAAATGTCTTAATTACGATTCTTGAGATTCAATTAAATACACCATAAGCTTGGAAGCAATGATGTGATTCAGAAAATTCAAATAAATACCATTTATTTACGCTCGAAAATAATAACCTATCTTTGGATATGGATTAGGGTATCTGAGTTTGTTGAATAGGATACTGGGTTCGATGCCTAGCAACCGTCGTTATTTTCGTCATATTAACAAAAATATCATAGGCAACTATCTCAGATAGCCCTATATCCATATCTACAGATAACTTATTAATTTCGGGCGTTAGTCTAAGCTATAAGATCTTAAACTTTTGCATTCCATTATACTAATAGTTAAGAGCAATGGGACTCAAACGCGTCATTATTATTAAAAATCGACAGACAAGTAAATCCGCGGTAGCTGAACATCTTCTTGAAGCTGGAGTTAATCATTGAATGGAGTTACATGATCCGAAAATCCTCTCCACTGATCGTCATTATCATACCAGGATGGTACGAGAAGCGATTGAAATCAAGAAATATAAAATTTTCTATCGGGAGGACAGGTTTAAATTGTCATCAGCGTGGAATTAAGTGATTAACAAGTTTAAGCGGCGAGTTTTGCCGTTCAAAACAAACCCCAATACTGTCAGTGTTGTGTGCCGCAATGACATCACTAACAATAATAAAAATGAAAAAAAGTTACAATTTGAGGGTGGCCGAAGATATTCAAGCCCGCCTGAAGAGACGACGTCGCGCACCACCAGTCTGCTTGTGACCAATGATAATAAATGTCGCGTTTGAGTCCCGTTGCTCTAAACTATTAGTTACTCTAGGCTGTTACAAGCACTGGTGAATCTCAAAGAATCTACGGCATCGGTTCACAAATTACAAACCCTACGGCGGGTGACCTTGTAATGAGAAGAATCAGAAGAACAAGAACTTCCTATACAGAAGAGTAAAAATAACAATGTAGTCACCGTGTTATAACCGCCTCTGTGGTCTAGTGGTACAACCACCGGTATCAGACCCAGGGGTCCCGGGTTCGATTCCCAGCAGGGGTACATATTGTATTCGGTTTGGTTGGTGGTAGGACTTGTTGTAAGTCCGCCTGGCTAGCTATCACCATCTTATCTAAGTCTGACGCCATAACAACAGTGTTTTCAGCATTGTTGTGTTCCGGCAGTTAAAGATTAGATAACCAGTTCCTCAGTGATTGAGGATTCCGGGAGAGGCTCGCTTCCATCTTCAGTCTTATCAATACTTAACATCAGGTATGATGGAGGCCAAGAGCTTTCCCGTCGCTCATAAAAAAAAGTCACCACAACCTCGAATACAGACGAACTAAAATAACTAGACACTTACATAAACGACGTAAGTTTAGTAGTATAGATAGCTTTTGAATAAAACAATATTTATAATAGTTTTGTTTTCGACCTCAAAACTTTATAAAAATGTTGCTTATGTGAACTGGGGGTTACTCTTGACGGTATCGAGTTACGATCGAATTCGAGTCAACCCAAAAAGTCAGTAATTATCGTTGATCACCTACGTAGCTTCTTATTGAATTAAAACCGCGGGCGACAACTAGCATAAAATATTAGTAATATCATAATATTTTTTTTTATTTATTTTCTCCAACAGTATCGAAAAAACATATTTTAAAAGCATAACCCAAACAATGGAGTGAAATTAACATTATCTCAAGGAAATGAAGCGATTTAGTTTCTTTTTAATGACTTCGTTACCTCGCCTTATTTCGGTTTGAATAGGGTTCATTATGCATTAATTTAATTGGCAATGTAAAGCTATCATCGCTTGCAGACGCTTTTCTCCGTTACAAAGTGTGTGGTCTCACATGTAGCGACTAGTTATTTAAATATTTTTTCAATAATATCTGTTAACACACTCATACACATACACACACACATACACACGCACATACACAAAGGTACAAAGACAAACTATTTTAAATTCGTGTAGATCAATTTGGCATTGTAACTAGTTTTCAGTATCCGAAATCAGCGAGTATGTATGACGAATATGATGAGAGTAGATGAATTATATAGGGATCGATATACCTACAGGATTATGATTAAACAGTATCAAACATTTTTAAGTTAGACACAGAATCGGTAAGCTTTCTCCTAGAAAATCGGCTCGAAATATGAAAAAATAATTCGAGTCTTTTTCGAGACAGTTGTTCACTTACCGATTCTGAGAAGAACTAAAAAAATAGATATTGTTTAAAAATAGCCGTGTATATGGTTGTTTACCATGCTGGATTGGGAGTCATTTCAATAATTAGATAATCATTGAATGTGCTTGCTGCTACCTTTCCGCTGTGTATTACTACTTGTACTATTAAGTATTCTGTGGTATTACTACTCCGACCATTTTCTACGCCAAATGCGTCGTTGAGGTGTGACCATGAGAGTAATGTACATTTCACTCTCAAACAGCACCGTTGAAGCTCTGCTAACCTCGCAAAAGATTTGTGGCGTGAGAGTATTAAAGATAGTGCCATCAACGAAGTCGCGCCCCACCATTTCGTTTTAATCGTTTGTAGTATATGTGTTTCATTAACACTAATTATAATTACTTTTGAGTGAATAGGCGTAGGAGAGGCCTATGTCCTGCAGTGGACGTCCACAGGCTGATTATGATGATGATGATGATGAGTGCACGCGCACATTGTCTACAATAAATAAATTACAATACGCTCAGATCAAACTTCCCATACACCGCGATTCCCTCCACCAAAAATTGGTGTGACGCGTCTTCGTGTATGGCACTATACATATTATGTATGTATTTTTTAAATTGGATGAAAAATTTGCATCAAAAAGGTGAAAACTCTTTCGCTCACAATCTATACCAAAGCACGGCAAGATTCGAATCCACCCGTATCTTGGTGCAATTGCGAAGTAGGTCAGCTTACTCAGCATAATTATGACTTCACAGGAATTCATTAGTTTTAATTATAAATACGTAACAAAATCTCTAGGAAAAATGGTATTGAAAACTGAAACTAAATGAGTGACAGCCGTTGGGTCCTTAAATAGTTTTAATTTTATGTTACAAAAATATACCTACTTACCTACATGAAAGCAAAAAAATAAGTAAAGTACAGGTAACACTTAAACAAATAAAATCTTCTGCTAGTCAAAGCTGGAGTTATAAACTGCTTAGTCTATTAGTAAAATTTTGATAAAACCCACGACGATTAAAGCATAGTTGAAAAAGGATAAAATAATCTAAAAATCCCCGACTTAGGCGACTTAATTATTCGTCGGGGGCTGCCATTAAATGAATTAGTTTTGCAATTTTATACTAACGTGAATAATTGGAAAAAAAAATTGCTATATTTATTGATATTTATGTCGAAATTTAAAGTAGTGATGGCAGCCCCCGATGGATAATTAATTCGGGGGGTTTTAAATTATTTTATCCTTCTTCATTCACGTTTTAACCGTCGTGGGTTTTATCCAAATTATAGATATTATGATCATTATACTACATAAAATTCATTACTAAAAACCCCATCAAAATCGGACTAGTAGTTTTGGTTTTGCAGAAACAAATGTTTACTGCAGTGCCGCCTGGTGATTTGTCACCGTTACACCTATCTAAGAACATGCACCAATCAAATCCAAACCCATCACCGAAAACCGCATTAAAATCGGACTAGTAGTTTGGAGATAAATGGTAACATTGGTTTGCACAAGCAAACAAACAAACAACCTCTCACCTCACACGCATATACCGTCTCCGTACCGGCGCGTGTAAAAATATCACATTTTGCTTTAAAATACTTACGGGCATATCTCATGAGCGTTGATTAAATCTGAATATATGTGTGAATTTAAATTTCCAATCGGATTACACGAGATTTCCATACCGATAATGTCATTTGCGTCCGAATACATTTGGACAGTTCAGTGCTTCCAACTTGTTGTAATACAAAATGTAATTTAAATTAAGTGCATTTTTTGTGGTTTGGTGCGCATTGTTAATGAAATTCGTTCAATGTCTTCATCGAAGCTCGAGTTTCGATTAAGCAGCTACGAGGAGTAAGTCTTTTATGGGTTGGGAACCTAATCAAAGATTATCACCTCAACCTCTTCGTAGCTTCGAAAGTTACGTTAATCTTACAAAACACAAGATACGTAAGTATCTCTTTGTAGGACTTTGAAACAATGTCTGTTAACGTGGCAACGGTAACATGCCTGTTTTTAAGGCGTTACTTATTTCAATACTAAATACGTAGGTAAATGTTCCTTCTAATGTTTTATTTGTTTTTCTGTGGTAAATCGAATGGTACCAGCTGTATTTGAATATTTTTCAAATACAGCTGGTACCATTAACATATAGCTAACATATAGTCAATAATTAACATATAGCGGACATTATAAAAAATATGTCGGTATGTAGTTGCTCAGTAATACCACATATGTACTAAAAAAAACCACCGAGTTAATACATAGGTACATGGAAGAAGTATAGTAAGCTTTGGAAGAATTCGGACAAAAAAGCGAACCGACTAGCGAACCTATGAAGTTAATGATTTCATAAAATGAACGACTGCGATATTTAATAAAAATAACACTTGAATAATTTATTTGTAGTCGATAAATGAAAGCTATGGTACAGTACTAAGTAACAAAATGGTCACTTCATCTCGGTGGTTAGAGGTTCATATTAACTGAATATCGGTATCGGACGCCGTTACGATAGCGGGAGCAAGTAAAATGTATGAAATAATATTTATCTGCCTTCCACATTGTCCGACCCGATATCGGATATCGGAGCGGACACCGTCATACATTCTACTTGCCCCTATATTGTATCGGCATCCGATATTGATATCAAATCGAATAATGAAAACAAGTAAAACGTATGAAAAATTTGCTGCCTTCCTTGCTACTGCCTGCCTTGTAATAATTAAATAGATTTTAATTTTGTCTTTGTAATCAATTACATTCGCATGCTATTTTATACGGCTGAATCGGATAAACTAGCAAATTTATTTGTAAGCATCTTTATTTGTACCCTATTCTAAGCAAATAAATGATCTTATCTTAATATGCGACCCGATATCGGGTAACGGAGCCGACACCGTCATATGTTTTATTTGTCTCGATATTGTATCGGCATCCGATATCGATATCGAATAGGATAATGTGAAAACACTCTGAAAAATGAGGTTGACAAGTCAATGTATGAGACACGTCAATGGCTATGCGTTGACTAGTTTCTTTATATTTGTGTATATTAAATAGGTTTATTCTTGACCTCATTCAAAATCTTTAGAGTAAGAAGATTTAATAAAATAAAAAATGAAATGCCACCGTTGGCTTCAAAATCCGTAACATGAGTTCTTAAGCTACTTATCTCAGAATCAGATGAAAGGAAAAATATGTTATCAGTATTAAAAAGAAAGAACCCAAACATGTTTCACTTCAAAGTTTTCACTTTTTTTGTGCCAGAATAGTGTTTAAGCCGCTGAAAGCGCGAAATGACCAATGGTTGTCTGTGTAAATACGCGCATTTGGAATGAAAGGGGTCTCATTTGCAACGAGTGTTTCTGCAGAATGCTAAAGATGGAGCTGTTTGCGCTCTCGGATTCGGAATGGGACGCGCTAGGGGTCAGGTTTGGGTCAAACGGAGATTTTTCTTGTGTTTCTTGGATTTCCAACCCTTGAAATGAGACCTTAAGCGGTCTATTTTATAAAGTTTCAGTTATTTTTGTTAGCAAAAAACAAACCAACGAAAGTGAAAAGTATTTGTATTATACAACAAAATGACAAACCTAAACTAAGAACGACTTACAAAGTCGATTGGAGTTTAACAGTTTTGATATTGAAT
Source organism: Chrysoteuchia culmella (assembly GCA_910589605.1). NCBI lineage: Eukaryota > Metazoa > Arthropoda > Insecta > Lepidoptera > Crambidae > Chrysoteuchia > Chrysoteuchia culmella. The sequence continues at coordinate 11,826,115 of OU342657.1, read as the reverse complement.
GTATAAATTGTAGTTCCACTCTATTAATTATTAACAATGGAAAAATTTAGTTATGAAGTTTTATTAAACCAGTCATCTCATTTAATCCCTAGGAACATTTGACTTTTTTTAAGTATCGAAAATTAGACAAAAGGACGGGTCATAGCGACATGAGACAAGTTGCTTTTACTTATAATATTTTCTTGTTAAAAAAAAATCGCATATAAAAAGGCATTGTTAATTACAAAATCAAATGTTATAAATATCGAAAATTATCTAATTTAGGCAGTTACAAGCACTTATGATGTCAAAGATGGGATACCTTGTAACAAGAAGAACCGAAAAGACCGATCGATCGACAAAATTATTTTGCTTGTGTGTTTCGTTAGACTTACAATATGAATATTTACTGTCGATTTTATGTTTATTTCAGTTCATAAAGCGTAATTAAGTAAAATACAGAGTAGCAATATTGGTAGGTATAGATAGTAGGTAGATAGATATTTACGCAAAATAGTCAAAAGAAACTTAGTCAATACCACATAATAGAGAAGATGGCACATTTTATCACACTGCCGCCTATTAGGTACCCACATTAATAGTCCGGCTCATAAAAACAGGATATATGAGTTACGTGATTTCTCTCCGACCATGACGCCATGTTTTGTTCTCACTGCACGATAATTTCAGAATATTAGAACAATAGTTTATTTGGCCAATAACACCGATAACTGTTTGACAAATAGTATTGGTTTCCTCTCAATTCGGTTTAACATCGTTATTATTATGAAATTGTTAATTTAATAAATGCCAATAATGCAGCTGCGCTTTCCGAGCATAGTCGGTGAACAAATTTTATAAATGGAATTAAGCGAATGCGGTGGTTAAATTGAAAAAAAATCGTTTTCTTTGTTATCAGCTAGGATTTGTTTTAAGTGACATCTGCTTCACTATCGTAAAGTCGTGTCAAGTGTTGTTTTGAACATGAAATGTTAAAAATTACATTTCGTTGATTCTATCTGTCTGTCCCAAATTTTCGATTATTATCGACGATGTAGGCAATATTAATCTTTGAAGAGGAAATATATATTACACCAGTCACCAATTTGCCAATTTTGATTTTCGACGATATTTTTTGAAGTGAAAACTTCTTTAGCGGCGTTGTGCACATCAGAGTTTTAAATTATTGGGATGGGTAAAAAATGTTAAAGTCGCGTCAGGACACGTGACCTGATCGAAAATTCGGAAGACGGAGGGAGAGTAGAGCGCTGGCGCAGCGTAGTAGAGGAAGTAATATCCCCCTCTCTTTCTACCTGCCTCTTTCTACCTGCTCCTGCTGTTTCGTTTAAGCGGTTTTCACTTCTGCCGGTACTCCCGAAGTGCAACCCGTTGTTTTTTTTATAAGTAACTGGGCAGGCATTTGACCACCATCGTGCTTAGTAAACAGGATGTGGTCTGAGGTGTTGCATGGTTACCCAGGAAATGCCTAATCACTCTCGCCTTGAAGAGACCAAGGTTGTAGGAATCGGGGAACACATGAGCAGGCAGCGCATTCCATTTTTTAGCGGTTCGCATAGGAAATGTGTCACCAAAGCGCTTGGTACGGACCTTTGGAATGTCAACGACGTACGGCTGATAAGCTAACCTGTGCTTCATACCCCAATGGTAAAAAGGTGCTGTAGGAACAAGGTCGTGCAGTTCTCTCGCACACTTTCCAAAGTGTATCCTATAAAAGACCGATAAACAACAAAAAATTTCATAAGAGCTGAAAATAATGTTTAATATTGGTGTCTTTTTTTATATCTGTTTTACTATTTGCCTCCGACTTTGCAGATTTATCAAGTTCACGTAACACACACACACGAAAAACCAATATTAATGAATAACACAGAAACAGCGCACAACGGTCCTTTAGAATTCATTTAATGTTACAACTCCCTTATTTTGAATCCACAATGAAGATATTCAATGTTTTTCCGTGCTTATGCCGAAGAGATAAAGTCTAAAATCTCGTAGTCAGTCTCTTTTGTTTTACTAATGGAAATTCTCCTTGGATACTGGAGTTGTGAGTGTGGTTCATTAACATAAAGTTATTTTAACACCAAAATGCAGCCCGGATGGGGTGCACTCAACCCCTAAAACGTAGATAGTTATGACAATACTCAGGGGTATGTGGCTTCATACCTTGCGAAGTTATGCTCCTTGGGGTGTATTAGCAATTAGAACATTGTGATGGAGTGGCTTAAGTAACTTTGTTTTTGTATATAACTATGCAGTGGTCAAGCAAATTCATCCGCGTAAATACGGTATCAAAGTCCTAAACCATTTTTAAATCCGACGAGCTCTGAAATGTATTTAAAATTATCAAACCTTATGAAATTGAAAATTAGGAATAAATAGTCATTAATAAGAAATCGAAACTTATAAAATGCAAAATGTCTACTGACCAATCAAAGTTCACTCTAAGTACACACATCAACACTGTCTAAGGTTATGATATTACATTCTTTATAACAGCTCAAAAACTATCTACAGTACAGAAAAAGTTTGTGTAGGGGAAAAACCCTCCTGGTTTTCGTCTTTAGAAATAAAATAAATAATTAAAAAAAAGAATTCATGCTAACATGAATATAACTTTCGCAAAAGTTAATTTTTCTTGAAAACAAACTGGTGCTATTTAAAAAAAAAAACTTTTTATTTTAATTGAAAGTTGGTTTTGTTTTTTACCATGCCTCGTCGAATTTAACTAGTTAAGAACAAGTTAGAGCTGCAGGCATGTTGAAAGCTGGCGCTATCCAACGCATGGTTGTTGACTGACTTGAGGTGACCATTCGAACTATTCTACCCACTGCTCGTCAGTCCATGCCAAAAGTTCTCGAATCCATAAAAGTCTTCATCCACGCTTGCCACGCTGCAAATCTGGAACTCAAAGTGATTTGCGAGAGTGAAGACCGACTTCGTGTTAACTTCTCCTCCCAGTTTGGTCACTCACTAACAATAATAGGCTTTTTGACAATGCGAAAAATAAAGTTTCAATTACTGTTATCAGTATAAATTAAGACCGTAAAAATGGTTATTTATTAACAAACGTTGAACATAATAATAACTTTATTTAAAAATTCGTAAATAAAAATGCATTTTTAAACGTTTGTCACGTGACACAAAACGCTGATTCGTCGAGTTTATGATGACGTCAGCTGCTTGTAATTCTCGTTTGCCTACATATGTGAAAGAAGGTAGTATATATGTTGCAAATGACCTATGTTATGGTATCTAAACACTGTACTGTAGTACGTCATAGATCCTAATATAATGGAAGGTTTCATAAAACCCTTTCTTAGGCTTCGTAATTCGAAGTCACACTGTACGTGTACCGTTCTTTAGATTCACCTTATCTCACAATCCGTTCCGGTTTCTCCAGTTGATGCGACAAAATATTGGCTCAGCTTTCGTGCCATCTTTACGGCGTGTCTCGTCGTAGACAGGGGCTATTTGTATGAGCTCTATACGAGTTTCTGTGCCTTTATCTTTATAGAATCCGATTGTGATTCTGATAACGCAGTTAAACTTTATTTATTAGCGTTGGATGTTTTTTGTACTGTATCCATCAAATTCTGATATAAAATAGTAGTTTTAAAAATTTACAGAAAAATAATGAAACTCCTGCCAACAATGGAATGATTTGACGAATCTTCCGTGTCTGAGTCACCTTGCTTTTACAGAGTAAAACACAGAGCAAGGAAATATAATCTTATTAGTTTGTTCCATGATAATATTTCGATGATATAGTTCTAGTATTGTTTGGCACTTGTTTGTACGTAGTGTCGTTTGGCACGAGTATGTTCAGTAGCTGTCGTTGCCACTAGTAGGTAGGTATACTACAAATATTGTGACAAATTCGTGCACAAATAATGGTGGGCAAAAATGTATGGGCCGCACGCCCTGCATCTCCATTGATGAGACTACCTCTGTTTGAAAGATAGCACATCCATGATCCTCTATGCCAATGCGCATCAAATTCTATTCCGCGGATCTCTAATTATATAAGGTTGAATATGCGCATCTTGCGAGGCATGATAAAAACAATCTTAGTATTTCCTTATTATTTATTCTCATGTGGCAAAATCAAACGGTGGGTATATATTGACTAGGTATTGACGATCTATAATTACAGTGTTTAAGAGCGATTCCGCACTGCGTTCGATCCGAATCCGTTAAAATACTTTCCGAAGTACGAGTAGTCATAAAACTATTAGTATTGAATTTAAAACAGTAGATTCCGACTCACGTCATCCGATTGTCATCCGAAGAGCGGCCATCCGAATCCGAACGTTGTCAGTCTGAAGTAGATGAAGTACTTTTTGTATGTGTTTACAGAGAGATATCGGATGACGGATTTCGGATCTAGTGCGTAAATTACCATACAAGTCGTTCCATGACTAGCTCGGAACGAATTTTCAGAGATTCGGATGAGACTGTGCGAAATCGCTCCGGTCATCAATTCCGAGCAGAATATTGACGGACCGAAGTACTCGAAATACTGTTCCGTAAACGCTTGCATGCCCTGATTTCGGTCCGATTTTTTACGCTCTAGGTCAGAGTTTTCACTAATTCGGATCGGATGTAGTGCAACAAGCAATATTCGAAGTTGCGTCAGAATTTCCTAGATTCGTATTTCCAGTGATTCTAAACGGATGTAGAAGATAACTAAGACGAATCGTGATTCTTCTTTATTTATTTATTCATTATATAATTTATTCAATCATTCATTATCTCCGTAAACTCATACAAAAGTACTACATCTACTTCGGCCCGACAATGTTCGGATTCGCATCGGACACTGTTCGAATGACTAAGAGAAATCGGATGCCGAGAGTCGGAATACATATACTACAAAAGGTACTAATCATTTTATGACTACTCGTTCTTCAGAAAGAATTTTCGCCCCGTCCGATCCCGTCAGGGCGACATTTAAAATTTATTATTAAATTACTTATATTATTTTAGCAAGTAATATAAGTAATTTAATAATAAAATTTTAAACATGCTACTTTACATTTGATTATGGACGTGTATGGATAGGTGTGTGTATGTGTGTGTGTATGTTCAGTAAGATGCGCATATTCAATCTCAAATAGCTAGAGATCACTGGGATAGAATGCGATGCGCATTGGCACCGAGCATCACGGGTGTGCTATATTTCAAACCAGGGTAGTCTCATCAGTGGAGGTTCTGGGTGTATGTTGCCCACCATACTTTATTGTTTTCAATCAGAGCGAAAAAAGAACAACGAAATCATATTCAATATAAAAGATTTAAACATTTTATTTAACTGTCGAATAAACGTAATCGGTAGGCAGGTCTTGAATAACCGGTTAATTTAATAGAATTTTTTATTCAGTAGAAATATAAATTTCGTGATATTGGCGTACTCAAATGAGTAAATAAAATAATTAAACTATATCCCTTCAATCTCCAAAGCTAAATAAGAGGAAACTCGCCTTATGTTCTCCAAGGCACTATACTTCTTCGAGTTTGCGTAAATTGAATTGTATACGATGGGACTGGTGCATTCATCTGATAGACCCCTTATTTATTCGCACTTCCACTCGGGACACCGTCAGCTGATGCAACAAAATACCGTTCCGCCTTTCGAATCGTTTTATAGCGGAACTCACTATCGAGGAGTAGGACACTTCAGGAGCAGAGAAATGGCATTAGAAAACCAATATTTATGTATAGCCAATTGAAATCCATATTCTTACATACACAGAAACATACTCGGCCGTTTAGTGGCGATCCTTACTACGCTATAGGGCTTGGATACAATTCTTGGTAAAGGCACCTGTTTAATGAGCAAGTAGCTACCCATTAAGGTGTTTTTATACAAGAAAAAAATCTTGTGTTGGTTTGATGGAGCGAACTTACCCGGAAGGTGCTTATCAAATTGACGGAATTTATGAACTCGGTAACGCAGGGAGGAAGTATAACATATATCGTGTAACATCTATTTTATGCTACATCATTTCGACGACCTGTCTGGCGTAGCGGTACGTATACGTGCCATCTACGGAGACGGCCCCGGGTTCGATTACCGAACAAGACAAATATTTGTTAGCATAAACATGTCTATTTGTCTTGGTATGGGTGGTCTATATTACGTATGTATGTAAAAAAGTATATATGTATGTTTATTCATTATCTAGTATCCATAACACAATTCCTTATAAAACTTATTTGGGGCTAGATAATCGGTGTGATTGTATTAAATTATTTATTATTATTAACCATGGTACAAGTACAAAGTCTTAATAGAGTACCTTAGTGTCTCGGATTTCATTTATATTTGTCATTCAATGTAAATGTAATGCTTCATAACAATCTTCATAAACATTATATTCTTAAAACATTGTAAGTACTTACTTACCAAAAAATTAATGCGTTGTTTTGTTTTGTACTTCTAATATTAGCGCAGTCAAGCCCCTGTATCCGGACAGTAACAAATAGCATTCAGGAGATTTTGGAATCCAAAATCCGTTTCACAGATACCTCTAACCAAAACCTAAAGTATTTACCAATGGTATTCAATCACTCCTGTGACCTAATTCTCCAAATCCATTCAGCATTCAGCCATCCATCTATTCAGCAAGAACCGTTAATTAGCATTATATCACAGTGTAAAGATAAGTACATACAGTAGGTTCTTGATAAAAGTTCATTATTATTATTATTGCAGCCGCGCGGCTGTACGCAGTACGCGATAGCTCGCCCAACATAGATTAGCCATTACCTCATGCTTACTGTGTACAAAACCTTCACAGCGTGCGTTTGTCACCGCGGTGCAATCGAGACTGACCCCCATATTCTAAGTCGTTCCTCCAAAACTTTTTACACTCCACTCAACCTCGTCGTGGGCACAGAATACTTAATAGTACAAGTGGGTAAAAATGGTAGCGTGCGCTAGGCCTAACACGGAGTGGCTACGTACTCTTTGGCTCCTTCAGGTCCTTACGGAGTTATGACTTAGAATACCGATTTCGAGGAGTATTTCGAAGAGGTTTTCAATAAGGTTTCGTTAAGTCGAGGACGAGTAAGTTTTGGAGAAAAGACTTAGAATATGGGTGTGAGACTCTTGCCACACTCTCAGCGAACCGAGGCGCGTCGGGTATTACTCGTGTACAGACCTTTAGTAGGAAGACAAAACTCTGTGTACCTATGTGTATACTATGATTATATTTAGTTGAGCAACGGCAGCGCCCAAAGCGCTTTCCTTGCGGGTTTCCCTTTAATCTGGTACTCCGTAAGCTAATTTAAGCGACCCAATAACTTAGGTCATATGAGTGACATCTGACTACAACCGATATCTCTTGCCTTAGTTTCAATTGAGATAGTTTGTGACTTTTTCAAACATAGGGGTTATAGTTCGTTCGTTATGGTTCGAGTTCAATATTTTAAAAATAAAATTTGGAATATTTTTTGATGTCGGGGGGCTTTTAAAATTTTAAAATTTAATTTTCATTTTATCCTTTTTAAATCACACACAAAATTAAAAAAAAACCGCATTGAAATCGCTTAATTCGTTTAGGCACTACGAATATTTATGTATAGAAAGACAAAAAAAAATTGCCGCCATTTTGTTTTTTTGCTGCTCCTAAATTTGCCCAGGGTGTACATTATTTTAGTCAAAGCACTACCTTTGTATCTTTTACGACCTGTTTGGCGCAGGGGTACTAACCCCGCCTTCTGCGCCAGAGGTCCCGGGTTCAATCCCCGGACAAGACAAATATTTGTGTGCATTTATGTCTATTTGTCTTGTTCTGGGTGTTCAATATGTATATTAAGTATACATATTGAACACCCACCACCCACTTATATACTTTTTTTTTTACAAAAAAAAAGTATATAAGTATATTTATCCGTTATCTAGTATCCATAACACAAGTTCTTCATGAAACTTAACGTGGGGCTAGATAATTGGTGTGATTGTATGCGAATATTTATTTATTTATTTATTTTACCGTTTCGGCGGGCAGTTGACCATCTCCATAAATGGCCAGATGGATTTTCACCTACGTGGCTAAGAACCATCTCAATTAATTTAGCTGTCCATTAAAAAATACCGCAGTAAAATCGCGTTTAGGTTCTACGAATATACGTACAGACAGACAGACATAGGCTTCAAACTTATAACACCCCTCTTTGCGCTGCGTCGGGGGTTAAAAATGAACACTTTTCTGCGTTTTAGGGATGAATTTATAAATATCATCGTCATAAAAAAGTTTCTTGACTTTGAATAGTAGGTATATAATTTATTATAAATTATAATTAAATATGTATGTATATAGGTAGTATGTATAATTATTGATAATATGTAAGTAATTATAATATTATATGAGTATGCATTTTGTTGAGTTGTATTTATCTATCTATCGAGTAGATCAAGATTTCTTTAAACCCTTTATTTGAACCGCATTCGCTAATATCAGTTACCTGAAGGTTGACTGGCAGAGAATACTTTTAGTATTAAGCCCGCCTTTTGTACTTTACTTTATGTATTTTATGCAATAAAGTTCAATAAATAAACAAAAAAATAAGGGTCTGTTTTACCACCGACTGATTTCTGAAGTTCTGAATAGCTTATCTGGCAGATGATTTGACATATTTTCATATTACAACTATCAAATTATCTCCCAGATAAGCTTTCAAGAATTTATCTGTCGGTGTTGAAACCGGCCCTAAATGTTGAAACTCATTAGCGAATTTAATGAACGGCGAGTGATTGAAATGCCACATTATACACACTAAATTGCATTAAAGACCCATTTATTCACACACTTCGCATTGTCTTAAAACAATAAGCATTGAACAACGAATAACGACTATTCTTGGTAAAGCAATTGAGTCGTTTTTGTCTTTTCCTTTTAATATATTTAACTAGCAGCCGCTTGCGGTTTCACCAACACGTAGTTCCCGTTACCGTGGGAAAATTGGGATAAAATGTATCCCATGTTTTAATCTAGGTTATCTACTATATCTGTGCTAAACACTCAAATCCGTTCAATAGTTTTAGCGTCAAAGAGTAACAAACGTATGAACTAACAAACAAACTTTTCATTTATAATATTAGTAGGATTAAGAAAATTTTAGTTATATTTTGGAATTTATTAAATAGGATTAATATTCTGGTTATAGAACTATCTACTGATTGTTCAAAGTCTCCACTAGGGCAAAGACATTTCTAATGAATGGACTTGGAGAACCCCGAAAAGACATCTCTACCATGTGATTCCAATACCGATCAGTAAGTTTTAACTATTGCAAATACAGCTGGTACCAACATATAGTTAGGTAAATGATCAGTACCTAATGTGAATTCAAAATATATAGTAAAAGCAAAAGTGTTTGTGATGTTGTTTCTTCATCACAAACACTTTTGCTTTGGTTAATCCGAACTAACAAAGACTAAAAATTATAATGAGAATACCAGTGGTCGAAATATGGCAATGTAAGCCGGACCAAAAATGTCTCCAAAAATTCTTTTAGATGTACCTATGGTTGATTGTTGGAGTAGGTGGTATTTTAAAAGGGAAGCCGATGAGAATCGGTATGTATGGACCCTTCGCTACTGGTGGATGAATACAATACATTATTTTTACAGATCATGAACATAATCGAGTCCACGACCTTTATCTCATGGTCGGCATGATCATAGATTTGAATTGAGCTGTAAAGTTTATCTAAAATATCTTGAGTGTTGACTATTCATGTCATTTATAAATTTAACAGAACTGCCAACAATTTATACGTTTAGTTTACATTCGTGTTCCGATTTATACTAGTATCAAGTGCCAACACACTGCAACAGGATACATTGATAAAATGTGGCTCAAACTTAGAGCTCAAATGCTAAATTCCATTTGCGCAGGGTTCACAACGAATTTGTTCAGACACAATTTCAGTGCGACATACTAACTATCGCGTAAATACAAGACTAAATACAAAAAGTGAACACACTGTCACTTTTTGTATTTAGTCTGTTTCACTAAAATTTTCCTGAAAGCTATATTAAAGATATACAACACACAAACAGAACATTATTATACCCAACGCCAACCTTTTGAAGTCAAGGGCCGAGTATACTTTGATTATTGCTTCGGCGGGCCTCAACCCAACGAAAACATTCCATTATAATTACCTAACCACAAAACCTAATTTAAAAAACAATTATAATTTAATTTAACTTTACAAACAATTAAATGTTTATAACTTTTTATTTATGCTATTTTGACGGGATCCCCGTCAGGGCGACATGAGACTAGTTGCTTTTTTCTAGTATATTTTCTTGTTTAATATTTATCACATAAAAATAGCATTGCAAAATTCAAAATTAAAAAGTTATAATTAGATGGCTGTTTCATCTTTATCGATAGTCAAACATCTGTAAAGATGTTTCTTTCGAATGCGAGGATATTTCTCTCATTGATGAAGCGACGGTGGCAAACACCGTAGAAAGGTGAATATAGTAAAAAAATCGACGTGTCCTCATAGGTCTCTGTAGCATAATTGGTTAGTGCATTGGGCCGGACTCCCAAGGATGCGGGTTCATATCCCGTCAGGGCGACATGAGACTAGTTGCTTTTTTCTAGTATATTTTCTTGTTTAATATTTATCAATTAAATGTTTTCTTTTTAAAATCTACCTAATAGGGTAGGTCGATTTTTTTTTCTTAGCGGAAGGGAGTGGAATAGGTACCCTATGGGGATACTTTTTAAAGTCATCATGACAGCATTTCGAGTACAAGTACTGCCCCAAGATAATAATTTAAATTTTGAAAAATACCAAAAAACTAGGGTTTAATATTTACCCAATGTAAAAAAATTAACAGTTCATTGAAAAACATCATTATTTAATAATCTAGAAAAAATAAGGTAATAAAGGTTAATTAAAAAAAATAACATAATAAGTTATTAAGTTTTGTAGTCCTTCTTCGAATTGAATACTGAAATATTCAAAAATAGCTTGTTTCGTATCCACCCTTTACGTCTTTCAGGGCCGCAAACAGCATTTAACCTGATGCCGTTACCATTTTTATGCATCTTTCAGTTGTTTGCTTGTGACAGAGCTTCAATCGGAACTTAGACAAAATGTTGGTTTCGAGAAATTCCTAGTCTGCGATGGCTTTGTAAGGAGTAGTTCTGATGGTTTTTCGCAGTTTAAGAAGTCAAGATCTGTCTGCTGCGTTATAATTAAATTAAAGCTATACCTCTAGGTTAATACTCTTATTAGAAAGAATCCTGACGTACGTTCTCGGATACTTAGAATCATTCTCAGAGCCAATCTCTAATGTGTATTTGTTCGTCGTTTAGCATACTGATTAGTATATTGTCGTTGTGGCCAAAATACCCATTGCGTTGAATTACGGGATCTACCACCATTTTAATGAAAAAAATACCTTATAATTGTCTTGTTACCTTTCAGAGCATTTAAATTTTCCTCTTCCAGAGGCAATTTTAATTCTGTGGAGGTATCTCGCCCTGTAAACAAACCCTGTTTTTATTTTAAGCCACATCGGAGCATACACTATAGTACGATATCAGTCAATGTCACCAAATTTTCTGTCGGATTCTTGGTTGAAATGCTAAGTCTGAAAGCAGTTTTTGCAATCGTTAACTGCAATAACAGAATTACAGAGCGCGAGTAACAGTGTCTTTTGGCGATTGCTCGGCCCATTTCTAATAAATATAGGCATGCCTAGAGTATCTATTCCGCACCCCGCGAATCCTGATTTATGACACCCTACTATCAAACGAGACGTTTGACTCTGTTTACCCTTAACTAATTTGTCAATGTCTACCCCTATAGTGGTCGTTGCAATTCTCAGACTGTTCTTCAAGTGAACATCGATGATTCTGGATTCTATGTAATTCTAAACAAATGAATTGGTCAATCTAATGTCGGGCCGCCAAGTATGCCATCACGGCACGGGTTGGTTGGTAGCTGAGCAAAAAGGTGCAGATTGAAAGTAAAAACAAAACATCTTTCTCATAGCCACACCACGAAGACGTCACATTGATCATTAGTTGGGACTAATGACCCGGTAAATGCACCGTCTTACCTGAAAGCATGCACTACACAAACCGGTTTGTTTGGTTGCTAACTCATCATCTACGATAGTTTCCGAATATACCCAGTACTACCCCGATTACGTGTTGATATTAACTGTCAACTTTATCGAAAACAGACTATCGAATCCACAGCTTATATCGCTAAAGCAGTTGATGGATATGAAGAACACAAAGCGATAAATTGAATCGTTAAATAACGAACTCTATGAGCTAGCGCAGACGACGGATAACGGAGGACTTTTTGTCCGCGACACGTCTTTATTGTTAACCAAATATGATTGAACCTAGATCGCGTATATCCATGAAAAGTACGCGATAGTCTTCGTTTTATATTCAACTTTACGTTCTTAGTAATAAGGTCGTGTCGCGGACAAAAAGACCTCCAATGTCCGTCTTTGTGCAGGCCCTATAGGTTGTCAAACTCGTACTAGGGGCACAATTTTTACTATCTGCGCATTCTGAGTTCTTTCGATCTCAGTTTAAAAGAAAAAAACAAAGATATTATTAGGCCTATGTACGACTACAATAACATTAAAATGAGGTAAGAACAAGCAAGTGGATGCGATCTGTGTGCTAGCAGTCGCGGTGCAAACGCTCACGTTATCTTTTTTCAAGACTTTAAAATTTAACTTGCTGAAGCATTATTTATCTTGTACTATTAAGTTTACCACCAAATGGTAGAAAACCAGCATTAAACAAGATAGCAGCGCCTGCTAGTTAGCAGGCACAAAATAGACTTCTAAACCACGTGACAGTTGTTATTGTTTTGTAGTGTAGAAACTAAAAAAAAAAAAAAAAAAAAAAAAGTACATTTGACACATGTCCAAGGTGTCCTAAACTCATTCCCGTTGACCGTTTGTCTCTATCTCTTATGGTTTCTGAGATCTCGATGCGTACATACATACGTACGTACGGACGGACAAAGAGGGATTATAAGACTTTTCTAAACTTTAGAGTTTAGAAGTCTAAAATGAGAGAATGTGTTCCACTTACATACACCCCAAGCATACATATTATTAAAATATCATACCGATGTTTCACATATTTTATGGACAGCGTCTGTGGAGTCGTATAGCCGATGGTTGTTATATCGGATCGTATTGAAAATTGGAAAGAACAATTTGTGTAGAAGTCATATTATTCATGAATGTGGCCAAGAGGCAATGCATAATGCAATTTGGGTACTTTGTTGACTACATCTTCATACTTAATAATTTGTTGAAGACAATTCACGGGTTAACTTTTAGTATTCGTATGGAACAATTTTTTTTTTCTGTTTATACATATTTCTTTTGCGTTATTATTGTTGATAAATAATACAATTTTAGTACCTTACGGCATTTGTATTTTATTGAAGTGACAGATTGACAATCAACAACACGTTGTTATGGCAAAGACCAAAAAGAGTATATCTGCATATCCAAAGAAGTATATAACAGTTTCTCCCTGCCTATTCAATGTTGCGGCGGCAGAGTGGTGCTGCCAGCAACTGGTTCAGGTGACGTCGCCATAGATCACCATTGTCCGTTTGAATCTCGTAATGAACCTGGCCCAGGCGTCTAGTTACGGTACCGAACTTCCAGCGAGATACTGGACTTGCATAATCACGTGCCTGTACGCAATCGCCACAGGCGAACTCTCTGACGGCCACAGGCTGTGTGTGATGTGTTGGAGTGGACTCCACTGGCCGGAACATGGCGTGCAGCTGTGTCCTTATTTCCCTTCCGAACATCAACTCGTACGGGTTCCGTCCGTTGTCGGTTGGGGTTTGTCTAAGTCGGGTCTTTACTATCAACAGTTTGTCCACGAGGCTACCTCCCTCCTCCTCCAGACTTCTTATCGCCCGTTTAATGGTCTGGACGAATCTTTCAGCCTGTCCATTTGTGGCTGGGTGGTATGGCGCTGACGTTTTGTGCACAACCTGTCTGTTCTTTAAAAACTTTTCAAATTCGTGAGAAACCAACTGGCGGCCGTTATCGGAGACTAAAATATTTCGAATAAGCATCAACTATAATTAGTAATTGATACCCATAGATCGGGCCAGTGTGATCTATGTGGATCCTTTGCCATGGCCCCTTCGGGTATTCCCAATGATGTAACGGGGCCTTTTCAGGTTCGTTTTGTTGAAGTCTGCATGCTCGGCATGATTTCACTCTTACTTCTATGTCTTTGTCAATTCCTTTCCAATGAACGAAGCTGCGGGCTAATAGTTTCATCTTGACAATACCTGTATGCCCATGATGTAATTCATCCAACACACGGTTTCGGAGGGCTTGAGGAATCATGACCCTTGTACCTTTCAAGATGCACCCATCTTGTAGATTCAACTCGTTATCCTTGTACCCAAATTCTCTTACTGATCGTCCCAACTCTAGAGCACGTCGCAAGGCTTTGCATTCCAGGTCTCGTTCTGTTTCGGCTGCTATTGTATTTAATATGTGATGGCGGTCTACTTTGTTAGTAGGTTCATTTTGTACTGGAAATCTGGATAGGTAGTCTGCATTCGAGTTGTTAGCTGACGTTCTGTATTCTATCTCGTAGTTGAATCCAGATAGAAAGTGGGTGTAGTAGAACAATCGCATTGTGTTAATTGTAGTTAATGGTTTATGGTCTGTTACTAGAATAAACTTCCGCCCATAGCAGTAATGAAAAAACTTTTTTAATCCCCTATGGCTGTAGCCTCTTTGTCTATCTGACTATAGTTCTTTTCACTTGCTGATATGGATCTTGATGCGAACGCAATCGGCCTTTCTGAGCCGTCACGAAGGCGATGTGATAGAACTGCACCAAGTCCTAGTGGTGATGCGTCTGTGGCGAGTACTAGTGTCTTATTGGGATCGAAATGTATGAGTACCCTCTCGCTCAAAATTACTTCTTTTACTGTCATATAGGCATTTTCACACTCAGTTGACCATTGGAAGGTTTTCCCTTTCTTCAAAAGCTTATTTAGTGGGTTTGTTATTGACGCTAAGTTAGGTATAAATTTGTTATAAAAGTTAGCCATGCCTAGAAATGTCCGTAGCTGACCAACATCAGTTGGTCGTTCAGTTTTTATGATGGCGTTGATCTTGTCTTTGTTTTTATGTAGGCCGTCTTTGTCAATGATATGTCCCAGATAGTTAATACTATTTTTTTAAAAGTGGCACTTGTCTTTGTTCACTCGAAGGTTACTTTCTTTCAGTTTTTCTAAAACTCGTCTAAGTCTTTGTAGTAGTTGATCTTCGCTTGATCCTTGTATTATAATGTCGTCAAAGAAACATTTGACGCCTTCCAAGCCCTGTAGGAGCTGATCCATAAATTTCTGCCAGAGGCTTGGAGCTACTTTCACTCCAAACATGAGTCTGTTGACTTTGTAAGTCCCTTTGTGTGTACTTAGTGTCTGCAACATAGCGCTGTCTTCGTCCATAGCCATGTTTAGGTAGGCTTGAGTTATGTCTAGTGTACAAAATATCTTTCCTCCATTCATTTCTGCGAATATATCTTCGATCATAGGTATTGGGTGTTGTTCATCTTGTATGACCTTGTTAAGAGTAACCTTGTAGTCGGCACACAGCCTGATGCTACCATTTGGTTTGACCACCGGCACCACTGGTGTGCCCCACTCTGAGTGGTCTATCTTACTTATTACACCTACGGAGCACAGTCGTTCTATCTCTTCGTCAACTTTCTCCTTCAATGCGTAAGGGATTCGGCGAGGTTTGATAAATATTGGTTGGACATTTTCTCTAAGATTGAGGTGTCCTTGATATGGAATCTTGCCGAGGTCTGGTCTAAATACTGACGTCTTGTATTGTTCAAGTAGTTGATCTAATTTAGATGTCGTCGTCACAGGTTGTACAGAACGAATGTCAGCCAAGTCTAAGGAATCCTATTCCTTCATCCAACTTCGACCAAAGATTGGATCAACGTTTGTATTTATAAGGTATAATTTTCCATTAAATTCTTTGTTTTGATATCTGCACTTTACGAATGCAACTCCAGCTGGTTTGATGATTTCGCCTGTGTATGTAGCTTGATGTCTGTTTTAAAAATTTTGTTGCCAATGTTAAGTTGTTTATAGTCCTTTAGAGCCATGGAAGATAGTGTTGCTCCCGTGTCCAATTCCATTTTTGTTTTCGCATTTTCAATGTATACTGTAATTATGTATTTTTCAGAGGATTCTCCTGAGATAATGTTTATGTCGCATGAGCTTTCCACGTCACTCACTGTTGGGTCTTCAATCTGGTTCGTGTCTCGGTTTGTGTTGCTGGATGTGACGTAGCCGGACCGCTGTAGGCATACACGAGCAAAATGGCCAAGTTTCTTGCATTTCCCGCATATCACATTTGTAGCTCTGCAATCACTGCTGACTGGGTGCGCAGGTAAACCGCATCGAAAACATTTACCCTTCAAGTCGTCTGCTGTTAATGGTTTTCTCCTCGGTGTTATGTGTTTGTAATTGTTTGTAGATAGTTTGTTCACTTGATCGTGTTCAGGTTGTTGGTACTTGCTAGTAGACATCGTATCACTTTCAGATTTCCCCATTTCGATCGATGTAGCTATCTGTGTTAACGATTTAAATGTAGGTGTCGAACGATCTTGCAGAATTTTGGTGCGAGCCTCGCCATCCTTTAGCCCTCGTATGAACTGAAGGGACAAAAAGCTCTCCGAGGTATTCTTTTGACAATGTTGACATTTGAACTCACAGTTGTTCGCTAGTTTCTTTAGCTCTATTGCGTATTGCGCTGCTGTCTCATCAGGTCTCTGAAGTCGCGAAATAAAATTGTGCTGCGATGCCCACACACTAGGTTTAGGATCTAGATATTCATCGAGGGACTTCGTCAAGTCTTCGAATGTCATGTTCATCGGATCTTCTGGAGATGTGAGGTTGCAAAGCTTTTCATGTAAGTTTGGGGATAGCGTCGAAAGTAGAACGTAGGTTTTCATTTGTGGTTCGACAGTTTTGTTAAGACAGAAATATACTTTTAATCGCTTGATGAAATTGTCAAAGGTCTCGTTTTCTTGTAACGGTTGAAACTGTATTTTAGGTGTATTCTTGTCGTACGAAGTTGGGTTAGGTGGTGAGTCGTGTTTATTCAATATTTTTTTTGTGAGGAAGATTGATAAAATGTTAGTGTGTAGTTCCTCGAAAGCGTACCTATATTCTTGTTCTGTTTCGAACGCCGTGTTGACCAGGGATGTGTCCCCTTCAATTTCATCTTGAAGATCACGAAGCCTTTGGATCGTCTCCTGTAGGTTTCGTAGTTGAGCTTCGATGTCCTCGTCAGACATCGACGCCTGTGTTTCTTCCTGAGTTTTCAGGCGTGTGAGTTGTCCGCGGAGTGTTCCGCATAGTTTTTTTGGTTTTTCCATCGTCGCCACTGATAAATAATACAATTTTAGTACCTTACGGCATTTGTATTTTATTGAAGTGTCAGATTGACAATCAACAACACGTTGTTATGGCAAAGACCAAAAAGAGTATATCTGCATATCCAAAGAAGTATAATAACAATTGGCTTTCGTTCGTGTTTATTTTACTTAATTATTAGAATATTTTTAGTTATTCCTTATAACAAAGGAATACTAACTATTAAATATCCATAACTAGGGCTGATAAGTACTATTCTCACAATTATGATGAAACCATATTTTGAGAAAAAATGTAGTCTCAGTCCTAAAAAAAGGGAAAACCCAAAATATTGATCTTTTTTATTTCTGTTTAACTACTTATTCTAGTCGTGAAAACAAGATAGAATTATCTTGCATTCATATTATTACAAATAGCAAACAAGGTTCTAAAATAAAATAAAATACAGATGAAAAAGAAAAAAATGGAGTAAAATGACATGAGTGCTAAATGGATATTTAATAGATAAAAGAAATATTAATCTTATACTAACACAAACTGCGAGACTCGATTCCTGAACTATTTGTAATATTATGTAGGTACCAATGTACCTATAATTTTGTGCGGAACCCTCGGTGGGCAAGTCCGACTCGCATTCGTCCGTTTTTTTTATTATTGTATGATTTTAACAGGTAGGTATGCAATAAATTTACCAATCGTATTCAGTCGGGAGCACCGGCTTAGCGTGCCTTCCGAAGTGGGAAAAAGCATGTAAATCAATGTTTGGTCATCCATCCCGTGACCTACCACGACCACATTTAACAATCACATGGTCAACGCTTTCCACTGCGCTCTTACTATACAAATATTTATTGTTATAAATGGTGTAAACTTCAGGAGCCCGTGGTGCAGTGGTTCGCGCGCTCGGCCCGCAATCGATGATGTTTAGCAACTTTCGCAATGATCTGTCACGGGATGGGTGATCAAAAGTTTACTATCTGGAGCTCCTCCGTGTTTTGGAAGCCACGTTAAGTCGTTGGTCCCGGCCTTGCTTTGCAGTCAATAAAACTCACCAATCCGCATTGGATCCGCAATCCGCTTATCCATCCATAAGGAAGGCCATTGCCCTAACAGTGGGGACGTTAAAAATGGCTGATGACGAAATCTTGAGTTTAAAAATTGCTTACATAAAAACTAACATTTTCTCGTGATGTAAGAAGACTATGGTTCGTGAAACAAACGATTTAACCCCTGTGTCTTGTTCAAAGTGTCACACCTGATCAATTCCGTTACGAAGGCAGTCAATATACGACAATCCGGCACACGTGTCGCTGTAACACGACAAAATATCGGCGCGGCAAACGTCAGATTCCATTTGCTCGGTGTCGACTACAAATTTATACGGTCGCAATTTCCGTGACGTCATAGAACTATAGTGGATGACGTCATTTGTGCACCAGCTCGAATAAATTAATTTACATTCTAAATCTGCGTAGGTATTACATTTTGTAAATAACTTGTAGGATTATATTACATTAATCAGTTGACTTCACAAGAGAAAAATGTTTAATACAACATGTTTTAGTGAAATTGAAGTCGATGTTAAAAATACTAGGAACGGCTCCAAACCGCACCACCTTCGGTGGCGCTTTGGAGCCCAAGAGAGGCGGAGCGCCGCAAGCTTTTACAACTTTATGTCGGCATAACTCTGTGAGGACATGACGGATTTAAACGCGGTTTGTTGCATTAAACGCAGAATTACATTCTGGTCAAATTTGTAATGTATCGCGATGCACAAAAGTCTATATTTTTCGAGCAAAACCCTAAAAACCGAATTTGGCTCTTCTTTGGCGCCAAAAGCTAAGGTTATGGTGATGGTAGGACATCGAATTTTTGTCACCTCCTAGGTATGGTTGATGTCTAAGTATGTGCCAAGTTTCATTAGAATCGGTTAAACGGTCTGGGGCGCTATGACCGGGCGGACAGATTTTCAAAAGAGTTAACATAAGAGATACTCAATAAACAATATTCAAACAGATAACTTACTAATTACTAAATAATAGCTAGGTAATTAATAATTTTTATAGCAAAATATTGGAAAAAAACGAGATATATGTAGGATAGCATTGAAAATAAAAACTAAAAAAAAACACAAATAAGGTAGGTACTTGGGAAAATTGTAGATTTGTGAAACTGAAAAAAACCTTTCTTATATTTGTAAAAGAAGAAATTGTGTAGATAGTAAGACGAAATATTATTAAAAGAAATATTATTTTATCTTCTTTTCGCATGCAAAAAGCCAATGGACCAGAAATGATATCAAGAAAAACTCGTATAAATAACTGAAGTAGGACATCGTGACCCTGCCATATCCATTTACCATAATCCAGGGGAATACATTTCCTGGCGTCATGCATAAAAATATTATTTACCACCTCGAAGAGGTTATAAGGGCAAATGCGCTTTTTAGGTCAAATATTTTTGGGTAGGTAATACATTTTATAGCATGACTAGCGTCCCGACAGCGACTTTGTCCGTATGGACTTAGTTATATCGTGTTCCTCGAGAACCATATTTTTTTTTATCTGCGTTTCAACTGCTTATGGGATAAAAATTTACTAGAAAAATTGGTAGGTAATAGAAAAGATCTACCAGTTCCACAAGTCCCATCTGAGCAATTAGTGAGACTCAAAAAACAAAAAACTTCTATTTATTGCAGTATACCTTTACTATTTGCGAAAAAACCTGTTTCACTCTCCAATATCTAATCTGCCGACACGCCAAAATTCTTCAAAATTAGTTCCAAGTAACAGGCATACGGACGGAATTTCCTTTGCATTATTATTATTGGGGTAGTAATTAACCGATTAAATAAAAAAACAATTTGACCGACAAAAATACGACTAAGTGGCAGTCGCCAGTCTAACTTAATCTAAACCTTTTTTATTCCGCCACCCAACCTAGATTTTTAGTCGCTCAATTTAGTAATTTAGTCGATCGGTTTATTTTATTCCGCAGTATTGCATTTATAACCCACATAGACCCGCTTATTACGAACCTTCATTTGATGAAGATTAGTTATGGCCATTATAGCTGCCAACGTCTTTTTTCCATGAAAAGTATAAAAATATAGTAAACAAAATTAATTTTTAAATATGAAATCAATATTGTATTATGCATTGTATTGTTTTTTTTATATATTTGGGTCCAAATATAAAAACAAAGAAGGAGAACAGCTGTGTCTTCGAAGTTTATTTTGTTATTTGACCTATCCTTTCGCCTTATGTTTAGCTCATGTCAATATGTAAATGACATTTATGTTATAAGAGACTGAAGATCCCATAGTCAAAAAGACTAGACGGTTTTGCAGGACTATCGTTAAACAAAATTGCAAACCCCGAGATTATATTATTTTAAATAAATAAATATTTAAAAAAAAACATTGATTTGTTGCTGTACAAAAGCAAAACAATATTGTTTCAAGCAGTGAGAGATGCAGCCTTAATTACAAAAACGATTCCAAGTTCTTCTGAAACTTTTGAATTTTCCACAAAACTAACAAAATTTAACTTGTATCAATTCCGTTCCCAGAAGCATGTTTCATGTTACGCTTCATGAAATCAAAAGCTTTTACCTGAATATTCAATTGTTTCAATCAAACAATTTTCACAAACGAAAATAATCGTGTTTATGAACATGAATGGTTCAGTTCCAGCTATTGAGTTCATTTACTCGTATATTTTTGTTGTGGTATATTTAATAATGAAGCGCATTTGAGTTCGAAATTCCCATCAATAGGGTAAAGGCTGAAAATCGATGTTTCGCTCATCCCACGAGCGACAATACTTCATCGAGCCTAGACCCTGTTAAGCTCCTGCACATAGAGGCATCCGCACCACGTCTAACGTAGTGATTATAACAATCGTCGTCTCAGCCACATAACACCCACTGCTGGGTATAGGCTTCCCCCAAAAGGGGGGTTTGCCATAATCGCCACGCTTGGCAGGCGGGTTGGCGATCGCAGTATGTCCAAGTTTGTAGGAGACGCTGCTGCCCGTCTCCTGAAGGCTGAGTCCCTTAGTCGCCTTTTACGACACCCACGGGATGAGAGGGGGTAGTGCTATTCTAAGCCGACACTACACAGCTATAACAATATATCACGTAAATTATAAGATGTCTACCTAAATACCAGATGTACCTATGTGTGTTGCAACAAAATAAACAATTTTCCTTTCCATTCTTAATTTTATTACCTCTATTAGACACAGTATAGATACTCTACGATAATAAGAATTATAGGTTCTTGTTCATGCAAGAATTTAGCTAAAAAAAGAGGTTTGTTTTCTCTTCTTCTTTGCGTGAAACACTGAAGTAGTCTACATTTCCCTATGTATGATTTTAAATTTCTTCTCGAGACACACAAGGATAAAATATGGACCTTATTTTGATGAAAATAAAGTCTCAAAACGCAACGAGCATTTGTCTAACTATCGTGTTCAGCGCGAATAATAACGGAGGTCATATATTCAACTAGACTTAAGCGCGTTCTACGCACGTGTGCAATTTGTAGCTAGGCGCAGTATGTAGTCTCACCGGGGTCACTTGAGATTTTTTTTTCTGACCATTGACCATTTGAAGGTCAATAAAAAAAAACCGGCCGTCTACATTTTTTTTGGGATTTTTGAAGCTATTAGTGAAATACTCATGGCGCTGGAGGGAACATTAGAATGGATAACACGGGCCTTATATATAGATTTATTTGTTAGTTGTTTATGATTTATGATTTTTTGCATTTTTCAATGCAATTTTTATACTTATGATAAATTTTAAATAGAAAAATATTGAAAAAGTCAACTCGTCAATAAGTGAATTCTCAGATGGGACTGTTCATTGTTTTTTTATAAACGGATAGTCAAATGCTTGTTCAGATTTAATGTTAAGACATAAAAAAAATAATTAGAGTTCACTTTAAGTAAATAAAAATACCATTTTTTTCTATAGATCTTGATCTTTACAAAATTATTACCTTAGCTATCTATACTTAAAAAGGGCCAAGAATACAGAAACCGGAATTAACCGCTAGTGGTCGGCTAGCTTGGAACTGACGGCTCGGAAATTACGGTCTAAGGAATTATCATAGCAATATTCAATGGAGACGTCTGTCTGATTTGCTTCGAGAAAAATGAACAACGTAATAGGATTAAATATAATCTGTCTTACAAGTCAATTGTCTGGAAACAATTAACTATCTTTACATTGTACTCGAATTTAGTACATGTAATTAATTTCGTCTCTGGGTGTTATTAATGAGACTAGTCCCCACTCACGGATTCACCCGAGTGTATCTTTTGTTTTAACTTAGCCTACAAGATTTTTCGTGATTGAATTACATAATGCACTGAAAATTCCACTAGTTGTAATGTCGTGTTAATAAATTTAATGTCAATATACATATATATATATCTAAATGAAAGGAATTTTGAAAATGACCGATGTCGCGAGACATACTTAATTTATAGAATCAAGAGACAATTCAAAATAATTACGGCCATAGAAACAGACAATAGGTATGTAAAATCAGGTCGGAAACTATTCAAATTCCTATTCTCTAGATCTAGACCTTTATGTTAACACGAAGCAAACAGGATTTCAGGACGATTTCCTACATTTTGCACCTGCCACCATCTCGGTATATAGACTAAGTATTGGCAGTATAGAACTAATACTTCCAAATGGACTCGAGGACAGAGAATTTAACACATTCATGAGTACCAGTCAAATTACTATTCAAAATATTCAATATCCCGATTATTGAAATTAAAACAGTAAAAATAGATTACTAGTGAAAACGATTATTTAGGTTTTTCATTGATATAGTATAAAAAAAAAAAAAAAACCTAACAGAAAAGATTGGCAAAAATATTTTGTTTTTAAAACAAAAATCATGTAGTGTGTGTTCAACCATAATATCAAATAACTTCAAGAAAATATTTCATCGAACAGAGTACTGTTGGCAGTATTCATTATGATTTTCTCGACAAAATATTGTCAAGATATCAATATACAGAGCCGCAAATAACCACTGTTTGCCGAAGACACATTAACTTGGGCGAGTTCCAAGCTTCAAGGACATAAGTCTAGGACGTCTTAATGGCACTTCTAGCCGAAATGCAGTCCATATAATGCTAAGCTATTCTAAAGTGGAAGTTGAGCTCTGTTGTGTGGTAGTTAGCGCGATTGGCCTGCGATTGTCTTTTTTATGAGCAAAACTGTGAGTCGCTTAACTGTTTCACATGATGCGAGTTCACGCACGAGATGATCCTCGAAAGCTCGCATGCGTGCACGAACATAACGAGAATGAACGCTGCGCGAACGCTTTACGAATACTAGTTGTCTCGTTCGAGAAGGCGGCATGCTCCTCGTGCGTGAAACGTCGCATCAAGTCAACCTGACATCAAAGTAATGATAAGGCTGAAGGTAGAATAGCTCCTCTCCCGGAATCCTCAGAAAATTTATAAACTGACTATCTTATATCTAAGTACCGGACACAAGAATGTTGAAAACGTTGTTGTTTTGGTGTCAGACTTAGATAAGATTGCGGCGGTTAAGCAAATTTCGCAGCGGTCAGGATAGGATAGGTGACCTATAGTATCTGAGTTCTGCTTCGGAAGGCATATTAAACAATCGGTGTCAGCTGCATTAACAGTAATTAACAGCCCATTCTACGCTTCAGAATCTTTAATTTGTTATCAGTGATATATATTAAACAAGAAAATATACTAGAAAAAAGCAACTAGTCTCATGTCGCCCTGACGGGATCCCGTCAGTATATTTTCTTGTTCCCGCTAGTATTTTTTCTTGTTTAATATATATCACATAAAAATAGCATTGTAAAATGCAAAATTAAAAAGTTATAATTGTTATCAGTGTTTTAGGAGAATTATTATGCGATTGACTTTGAAAAAAAACTGTAATGTAAAAAATTTCTTTTATTATTCTAATATGGACTTCTTTGTTGCAGGCAGTCTGGACTCACCAAAAGAGGTAAAATTTGCATACAACAACATTCACAAGTTTAATAAAAATTTCATCTCCGAACTATTAAATTTTAGTTATGGCTTCCTTCGCTGAATAAAGTGCATATCATATCGTTAACTTTAACAAAGTAACATTTAACGTTTCATTTACATTTTAAAAGTTATTTTGCTTCAAACATAATTTCAATCATATCGTAGAAACTTCCTGAAGCAGGCTTCAATATAATGCCATTGTTTGTCCCAAAATAGTACACGAATATTACCCTGAAATAGAGTTGAAATAAAATATGTTTACCGATTGAGTGGTATCCGGATATATACTTTAAATAAAACAATAAAAGCCTTAATAAGGTTATAGTACTTATTTATACCAAATACTTTTTTACCGCCTCTGTGGTCTAGTGGTACAACCACCGGTATCAGACCCAGGGGTCCCGGGTTCGATTCCCAGCGGGGGTACATATTGTATTCGGTTTGTTTGGTGGTAGGACTTGTTGTATGTCGGCCTGGCTAGCTACCACCATCTTATCTAAGTCTGACGCCATAACAACAATGTTTTCAGCATTGTTGTGTTCCGGCAGTTAAAGACAAGATAGCCAGTTTCTTAGTGATTGAGGATTCCGGGAGTGGCTCGCTTCCATCTTCAGCCTTATCAATACTTAATATCAGGTATGATGAAGGCTAAGAGTCTACTTAGGGCTCTTGCTGAAAAATATTACTAGCAGTTTCTTTAGCGAGGTGACTTTGTTTTTTACCGCTATCTACTTTGTTTTCCACTCGTGTCAAAACGATTTACCGCAAAAGCTGCAGAATAACTTCTCCGAAAACAACACATCAACACACTACCGGCACCGTTTCCCTTATGTCTTTTCTACGCAAAAACTTTTTTGTCTATGTTTTTGCGAGATTCACTGGAGCGCGAAGGAAAGACTTTTATTTTACCTGAAGATGACCGACAAAGTTTAGCCATAATATACTAAAATGTTGTTTTACGTAAACGACATTTGCGTATAAATAAGGCTTTTTCTTTGGCCATTTTTATGACAGTAATTTAAGGCACTAGACACAGCTAAAATCATAAATGGGGTTCTTTACCACAATTTGATTTTTCTGTGGGTAGCTTTTATTAGTTTCTAATAAAGAAGAAAGGATTGTAAATCTTATGTTTTGGCGCGCAATGTTCATTTAAATAAAACAACTTTTACGGATATCAAACGCACTTTATTTCACGAACTAAATTGTAATTGTCCGTATTTTTAGGGGTTTTTTGATTTTGATGGATGGGATGACTGATATATTTAATTTCAATTTAATATAACTTTTTGATTGACGAAACATTATATTCTGATTCATGTCAAGTCTATGTCGAACTAGATAGCACTACTTACCTACATCCGATCCCAACCAAACTGGGGCTAGATAATTGTCTAATTTTAGAGATACAATCTATCACAACCCCTTTCAATTCGTCAATTGAAAGATATTTACATACTTCAAAAAGTCATTATTTGACATTTGATAAGGATAGTGATCGGGACGCCTTTTGAAAGGTATTGAATGAACGAAATTGAACTGTCTAAGCAAAGTGACACTCGAAAACATCTTTCAAATGTCAAATGAAGTGTCATTTAAAACATCATGAGCGATTCCGTCTATAAGTTACACAATTCCATATATCACTATCACAATCACAATATCTTTGAAAGGGATTGTGATAGATTTTGAAATTAGACAATTAGGGGGCAGTTCCCTTACCCGATGGGAGCATATTCATAAGATTCTTCTTCGTACAGCAACCTCTTCTGAGATAGGCTCACTTCTGTGCTTTTTTCTTCACTTCACTTCGCAAACTTGAAAATTGCCAAAGTCACGCAGTAAAATAAAACTTTCGAGAGAATTCGAAAAACTAATACTTAATTTTATACATGATAATATGACGGAAATGGAACATTAAAAAGATCGCTTTGAAACGTTTGCATCGCCTATAATACCCTCAGTTCTAACTTTTGACTTTGACGCCTATTCATAAAAAAATATTATCATTTAAAAATTACTTAACTAAACGGACGGTTTGTCTTTTTCGTACAAATTAAATTCATAATTTCAAAGAAAGTGTCAGAAAAAGTAATATTTAAAATTCGTTATACATTTTATTATATGACGGTTATTGTTTATTCTCTGAATCAAGTGAATAAGCACCAAATTTCAATCATTGACAAATAAAATAAGAACATTAATGTCTTTGAATCGTAAGTAGAAGCACGCATCAATAGTATGGTTATATCAATGGTCAAATACAGGCATTAACTTATGCTCTTAATCATCATCATCAGCCATTTTTGATGTCCCCACTGCTGGGGCACTGGCCTTCCTTACGGATTGATAAAGGGAATAGGCCATGGCCCAATGCGGAGTGGTGGAATGCTTTTAATATGGTTATACAAGCAAAATGGGTAATATGAAATAATGGTAATGAGTTCATTACGTGAACTACATACGTACCCCTAAAAGTGTTATCTCTTGTGGCAAACTTTATAAAGTTGAACAAAGTGAGTTGTTAGGGTTCCGTCGCTAATGTTGAGACAGGGACATGTGATGAGGTTCCTTATTTATCAGTGTGTGAATCTAATAACTTTGGCAGTTTGGAACCCAACTTGAAAGGGCTCTTTGAGTAAGAATCATTGAAGTTGCAATGCAAAGGTGGAAATCGAGCAGAAAGTTCGTTGACATTATTCAAAATATTCTATATACTTAATTCAGGTTCGCAAAATTTGTGACGACTCGATAGGGACTTTGGCGCGTAGTACGCGGCCGAGTAAGGTATCAAATTAAAGGAACTCGAGTCTATTTGTTCCGAAAACTATAAAATATACAAAATGTTAAACGTGATGATCACAAACTGCAATTAAAAAGTGTCATTTTCGCATAATTTGGAATTTTTCGTCGATCGACGAACCCGAGTATCGGGTTGTAACCGCCCTAGTATTAAATTAAGGCAACTCTTTGGTATAAATTGATTGTTTTATTCGATTGAAAGTAAAATTACTCTTAGTAACTAATTAAACATTAGGGTATTTTTTCTTTTCCCTCGTTAAGTCTAGAGAACTCATAAAATCTAACAATCTAAAAAGGAAATAAAGTAAGCAAAAAACATTGCCAAATTCGAGCATTTCAGTATTTTAAATGTCATCATAATATCATTTTGTAGAATAGGTTATTTTAGAGATAAGTGAAAAAAAGGACTAAAAGAAATCGTCTCCAATATAAAAGCGTATGTATTAAAATATACACTCGCACTTAACTATGCTTGAACAATCAGTAGGTTCACAATTAATTAACTTTTCGAAGGTAGACTTATAAGTAGCTGGTCATCTCGCGACCACGGCAGCTGAAATGGTGCCGAAAGGTCGGGAAAACCAAAAAATCTTTGAAAAACACGGTAAATTGGATCTTATTCGTGAAATAAATTGTGCGCTAAATAACCGTGAAAGTTGTTTTTTTCAATGATCCTTGCACGTCCTAACTTAAGATGCACATATAACCAAATCAATTTACCGATGTGTGAGCATTTCAGTATTTTTGGATATCATCTTAATATCATTTTGTAGATGAGGTTATTTTGGAGAACAGTGAAACAAAAGACTGTTAAACGTGTCCAATATTAAAGCGTAATTATCTATGAAAAAGTTGTAACCTATGCCTGAACAATCAGTAGGTACACAATAAATCCACTGGGGGTAAGAAGTCCGAAACTCTTCTAAATCATTCTTTCCACCTTGCCTTTAGAATTCTTCGTTGATATACGGTAGTTCTAATTCGGGTGCTTCTGGCAGTTAGCCAAGCTACCGCCTTGCGATATACCCCGTACAATACCGCAGGTTTAATATTTGTCCTATAAGATGAATTGCAGTTTATGACCGAAAATATCAAGGTGCTGAAAAGATTTGCGAACCGTAATGCCGTAGTGCTCAATTTGTTTTGAAATAATATATTAAATAAAACTAAGTGAGAGAAATTATTAGGGGTAAGATGTATACGTAAGGCACCCTCTTATTTTAAATAACACGTTTTGATTCGTCGTCATCCTCATCAGCCATATATAATGTCCCCACTGCTTGGGCACTGGCCTTGGGACTGAATGAGAATGGGCCATGACCCACCACGCGGGCCCAATGCGGATTGGTGGCTTTTAACGATTGCAAATACAGCCGGGACCAACGGCGTAACGTGCCTTCCGAATCACGGATGAGCTCGAGATAGTAAATTTTTGGTACCCATCCCGTGACCGACCATTGCGTATGTTGCTTAACCTCAACAATGTCAAGCCGAAAGCTCGAGCCCCTGCGCTACGGGCTCCTCACGTTATTTATAAGAAAACTAGCTTCCAGCTTTCCGCCCGCGACTACAACCGCGTGAAGTTGTAACATATTATTGCAAGGATTTTGATAATATACACGTGTCACCACTCCCTTACACGCCTGGGATGTCGTAAGAGTCGACTCAGAGACTCGACGCATTGAACACCTGTGCGAGAGATGGAAAACTTGAAACAAACCCTCTACCAACCCGTATGGCCAGCGTGGTAGCAGTAGGCTAATAGCTTCTTATGAACGCTACAATAGGCGTGAGCTAGGAGAGGCTTATGGCCAGCAGTCGACGTCCACAGGCTGATGATGGTGGTGGTGCCATCATCCATCTCCTGGGACTTCAAGTTATTTCCATACCAAATTTCATTAAAATTGGTTCAGCGGTTTACGCGAGAAAAAGTTACAGTCAGACAGATAGATTCAGTTACTTTCTTATTTAATTAGTAAGGATAAAATACATAACAATGTTTGCGAAATAGGAATATTTTCATTGCTTTGATGGTATAATTAGAGCTTCAGTCAATATTGCAATAATTAAACAAACATTATGAAACATTTAATGACGACGATATAACGTTAAGTTAATGAGTGTAAAAAGTACGCAAAAAGTATAATGAGAAAGTAACATCTTTGTTCGAATATTCTACATTTAATTTCATATTAAAGTTTTCCTTTGCAGTTATTTAAGAATCGAGATCTCATATTATCGCAGCGACTGAAATAGGAAAAGAGAGAATTTTAATTTCATCTCATTGCAAGTTTTATATTAAGAATGTCGACTTGGTGACGTTAGGGGGTTTCATGTTCTAACTTTCATCTTAGGGCCTGTTCACAGTTGTGCGTTGATCGCGCGTGTACACAAAAGAGTAGAAAACGGATTATTGAGGAATAACCAACTTCAATATAAGGCAACATGATGACTTCATAATAAACTAGGTTATAAATTCATAATAAACTAGATTGTTAGATTTTATGAGTTCTCTAGACTTAACGAGGGAAAAGAAAAAATACCCTAATGTTTAATTAGTTACTAAGAGTAATTTTACTTTCAATCGAATAAAACAATCAATTTAAACCAAAGAGTTGCCTTAATTTAATACTAGGGCGGTTACAACCCGATACTCGGGTTCGTCGATCGACGAAAAATTCCAAATTATGCGAAAATCTTTAATTGCAGTTTGTGATCATCACGTTTAACATTTTGTATATTTTATAGTTTTCGGAACAAATAGACTCGAGTACCTTTAATTTGATACCTTACTCGGCCGCGTACTACGCGCCAAAGTCCCTATCGAGTCTTCACAAATTTTGCGAACCTGAATTAAGCATATAGATAATTATTTTCGTAATAGGAAGTGGAAATAGTGCAATATTTGCTTGATGTTTGCTAGTTATTGACTTTTGGCGCCCCCAAATTATTTTCTACTCTGCTTTGTCGCACTGTTCGCGCCTCGAGTGGCTTTTGGCTTTTGAAGCGATTCTAGTTTCTACACGCCAGTTTTTTATATTTTGAATATTCGCGTACAAGAACCGTGTAATTGCGTGCAAGCATATTCGAGGGTTAAAGTACATAAGTTGGCAGCGGCCAAGCAGAAAGACCACTCAGACCATAGTGCCATATTCTCGCATGCACACATTAATATTACGTTAAAAGGCGTTCTTAGTCGTGATTGTCGATATGAATAAGCGGTAATATCAATATTACAATGAAAAACAGGAAGATTAAGACTAGCACTACAATGAGTTCAACCAATGTAAATAAAATTCCATTAAGTCACAAATAAAATCTAGAGAGTCAATACAGTGGCAACCCGAGTGAATGTTATTGCTTCTGTTAATGCTGATAAGATTCTTGTGACCGTTCTTCTTTTAAGCTAAACGGTTGGTAGTAAAAAAAGATCTAATCAAAAACACTTATTTATGAGTTCACTTGGTTAAAAACTATTTCATTCGATTAAATTTGAATCAGGCAGCTTTTATCTGTATGGTGGGAGCAGTTCTTCTGATGTCTTTTCTATTTTATGTTCAAGATACGACCGGCACGCGACGTGTTCGCGAATGAGTGTTGTTATGTTATAACCGTCTCTTGAACACGACCGCTCGTGAACATGTGAAAAGTAAAATTAATCTAGCAAAATAGCACTTTAAATTTTCATGGCTTAGTATACAGTTACCCCGTGATGCAACTCCACAGCGCATGTAACTTTTTTTTTTTTCATTTATTGACCAAAAGTATTACAAAATACATGATATTTAATTTACACACCGCTACAAAAGCCGTTTCGGCTTTAACTGTGGCGGAGGAGTTCAGCAAATACAACGTGCCGAAATATCGGGGACTATATTCAAATGTCGGGAATAGCAAATACGAACATTGAATAAATGAAATTTTCCGGTTTTTTAACGACTAGTTACGTGTAAATATTAGTTAAAATTGCGTCTCTTTATTATTATTCAAGTAATTGCACCAAGATAAATGCTTAAATACACACATGATAAAAATATTTTTTTTTGCAATAACTTTATTAAATCATACATGTCTATAGGTTTGCTATGGATTTCAGTGATCAGTGCTTTTGCATTTAGTGGTACCCACGTATGATTCCATGAAATGTTCTCAATAATGCAAAACATTAAAATTTAATATCTGTCGTAGATATCTATCTGTTCAGAAATTGTGAACTTAGTATTCGTAGAAAATCTATGATGTTACGATTTATCTTTATTTCTAGGTATGCTATCACTGAGTTAATATACCCTTAAAATCATAAAGCTTCAATACGCAACGACATTTATTTGATCTGAATAACTAATATCTTTCAGACAACCTTTGTCATTCAAACCCAATTACTGATAAACTACCAATTTACACAAATATATTCCTAAACTTATAACTATAGCGTAATAATAATTTATGAGTCATTAATTAGATATTTGAAAAGTTTATTTCCAATATAATTAAATGTAGGTAGCAAATACTTTAGACTTCTCGACTTTTAGACACAGAGTGAGTTTATATCAGTATTTTTTTATGTTTACCTACATCAACAATAATCTTACATTTTTTCGGTACCTAGTTGTTAAACCAAAATGGAGTAAGTATTATAAACGTTTATCATTAATCGAAATAAATCACTTTTACAGTTAACAATACGTAATTTTATCTTAATTTTGTATTGTTTACGTATTAAGTATTCGGTTTAGTATTTTTTCTACCAATCACCACAAACGGGGTGTTAAAAAACCCATACCGAAGCCGATATATGCGTAGTGTATATAAAACTAAGATTATGTAAAAATACTTGCTGGAAAACGACTTTATTTTTAGTAAAAAATAATGGGTGTTAGTTTTTAAACGCAATGGAACGCGTGCAACAACATTTTTTATGTCTATGGAGTATTTGGAGTACGAGTAGGCGAGCGGGGCCCCGTATCAGTGAGTGGTTTTGATATTCATTGCGGTTTTGTTACTTTAAACGATAATCTTTAGAAAAATTTAATTACTTTAATCCTCAATAACTTCTTAACTATCAGTTTCCCAGATATGGTACCATACAAGAAAATAATAGTAACGATGGGGAGAATACGTGGTTTTAGTTTTCGTTTTGGGTCTTTTAACACCCTGTAGGTAATAATAAATAAATAAATAAATAATAAATATTCGCATACAATCACACCAATTATCTAGTCCCACGTTAAGTTTCATGAAGAACTTGTGTTATGGATACTAGATAACGGATAAACATACATATATACTTTTTTTTTGTAAATACATACTTAATATACATATTAAACACCCAGACCAAGACAAATAGACATGTTCATGCACACAAATATTTGTCTTGTCCGGGGATCGAACCCGGGACCTCTGGCGCAGAAGGCGGGGTTAGTACCTTTGCGCCAAACAGGTCGTCGATAATAATGATATGGTAAATTTTAAATTTTGAAAATATATTAGAAAATAAACTATTCTCGTATGTAGCTCAGACGGATATGGAGACTACTTGATTTTTCTAGTGTAATTTTTATCATATAAAATAGTGTTATTACTGTTTAAAAAAAACAGTCCTAATTTTATTAATACGTTAGTATTCATATTAGTATTCCCATTTACTTTTCTATTTCCCTCTTCATTTAGTAACAGTCCTAAGTTCAAAAAGACTTTTCCTCAGTTTTTCCCAGTGCTCTCACCAAAGGGTTTCTTCGTACTGTCGTCAAGTGAGACAAAACACACTCACGGCAACACTGAGGGACATGTCAGCTCAAGTTGATGGACTCAAGAACACTCCATTCCGCTGGTAATGTTGTTTTTTTTTCGGTAAAAGATAAACTTGACTGGTAAACTGTTTGTAGGATGTCTGCGACGATTTGTTTCTCTGCTCCTTTTTTACTTAAACAATTTTCGTGAAGGATAATAGAAATGACAAGGGCGAGAATTTACTTTCGGGCGATTGCTAGTATGTATTTGCTTAAACACTTTTTTACTCATTACATTGATTATTTATTTGTTTCTAAAATGTAGGCGGCCTTTCACCAACTAAAATTGAATACGCTTAGCATTAAATATATTTAAAGCATCGCTTTTTACGTCACTTTTTACTTCAAATGAATGACGGAAATGTAATGTCATTTTAAGATGTTTAGAGCTAAAGTCTATTTACTGACAGTTGATGGTAGTCACCCTTAGGACGGTTACGTGCTAATGCTATATTTTTTTCGCTATTTAGACGTTATATTATGTAATTTAGCGACCGGTTATTTCTTATATTTAGTACTTGTCAATTGGGTTTAGGCAATTTACACATAACTGAACTTTCTTATAGCCTGTTTAACCATAGAATATGATGAATAAAAATTATATTTCATTGAAGTCAAAATTAAAAGTTTTTTTTGCTATTTAGACGTTAATTAAAATAAGCGACGGGTTTTTCTTATATTTAGTACTTCACAATTGGGTTAACCAATTTAAACCTAAGTAACTGAACATTCTTATAGCCAGTTTAACCATAGAATATGATGAACAATAATTATATTTTATTGAAGCCAAA
Source organism: Chrysoteuchia culmella (assembly GCA_910589605.1). Classification (NCBI taxonomy): domain Eukaryota; kingdom Metazoa; phylum Arthropoda; class Insecta; order Lepidoptera; family Crambidae; genus Chrysoteuchia; species Chrysoteuchia culmella. The sequence goes on along the minus strand of OU342657.1, from coordinate 11,792,230 downwards.
ATAAAAAGTTTTTTTTGCTATTTAACTTAACGACCGGTTATTTCTTATATTTAGTACTTCACAATTGGGTTAGCCAATTTAAACTTAACTGAACAATCTTTTAGCCAGTTTAACCATGGAATATGATGAACAAAAATTATATTTCATTAAAATCAAAATATTTTTTTTTGCTATTTAGACGTTATAGTATGTAATTTAGCGACGGGTTTTTCTTATATTTAGTACTTTACAATTGGGTTAGCCAATTTAAACCTAGGTAACTGAACATTGTTATAGCCAGTTTAACCATAGAATATGATGAACAATAATTATATTTCATTGGAACCATAATAAAAATATTGTTTGTTTGAACACGCTAATCTCAGGAACTACTGGTCCGATTTAGAAAATTCTTAGACCATTAGAAAGCTGCATTTCTCAGGAGTGACATAGGCTTTATTTTATCCCGATATTCCCACGGGAACGGGCACCACGCGGGTAAAACCACGAGGATCCGCTATTGAATAAATAAATTTATACACCATATACTTAGCCTAAGGAATTTTTATTCAAAAATTTGTGTTAGATATCGAATAAAGATAGTTTAGTTGAATGCTACTAGATATTAAAAGTCAATATAAACTGTTTTTATTTCTATATTAAAAATATTAAACCATCCTTTAAAGCGACAGTCCTATAAAACTCCAAGGACCCTTGTTTATGGTAAACTTGTAATCCGAGCTTTTCAATAAAGTTAAATATTTTATCACAACATCCTAACATAGGTACATGTCAACAGAGATTTACATAAAAACCCTTGGCCTAAATCAAGACCTTTGATTTTAGAAGTTTATTTTTCTTTCATTTTATTTAACTTATCTGTCTCAGTGAAGACCTTTTCATACCGCCCTTTCATTAAATTGCCTTTAAAAAAATAAGATGTTATGTTTTAGTAATAATGTTTTGTTTATGTCTTTACCCTGAGGAAAGTTAGGTGACGGTTTCACTTCAAAACGAAATTCAAAACAAACTGTTTATATCAAGTCTTTTTTTTCACTGAATTCGTTTCGTCTTGACGACCTGTTTGACGTAGGGGTACTAAGCCTGCCTTCTCCCGGCCAGGCCCCTGAGGTCTCGGGTTCGATTCCCGGACAAGACAAATAATTGTGTGCATGAACATGTCTACCATAAAACAAGTTCTCTATGAAACTTAACGTGGGCTAGATAATTGGTTTGTTTGTATGCAATTATTTATTTATTTGGGTTTTTTTCCAATGACTTGGTGGTTTTTAGATGATGACTTATTACTTACGATTTTTTAAATACGTGGTTGCAGGTCAGGCCGCCTATTATAAACACCGCTATATCATACGACTAGCGGCCGCTTGCGATTTCACCCGCGTGGTTCCCGTCCCCATGGGAATATCGGGATAAAAAGTATCCTATGTTCGTAACCAGGCTATCTACTATCTGTGTACCAAATTTCATCCAAATCCGTTAAGTATTTTTGAGTTTATTCTTTGCAAACAAACAATCTAATCTTTCCTCTTTATAATATCTAAATATATGAAAGAAGAAACTGACTGACTGACATAATAATAAGGTCTGCGCGGGACAGTGACACGTCATCGAGCTACGAGTCTCGATAAAAGCCTACAGGACTACAGGCCTCGTATATCGATAATCTATTTTTTCTTTTCATAAATACCTACGTCTACCTACAACTGTAAATAACACAGAATAATTGAATAAACAGAACAAGAAAAATAAATTTAGCTATGGTTGAACATCAAAAGTTCTGCATCGGAATATCCAATGGTAAATTGCTGTTACACAAATAGTATCAAAATCAGCAAGTGCAATATCGTGTATTTCGCACTGTTAGTCTCTATAAAAGGACTATAATTGTCTTAGCAATAGAAAATAAGCGCATAGTATACAGTCCTTCAGCCCTCTGATAAATATTCAAAAATAAAAGAATTAAGGTCATATTTATAAGAAAAACTTGAAACAGACAGGCTTTATGATGGGCTTTTAAAGTATTACTGAATAATATTGAAAGTGAGGTATCACTCTTAGGTATTATTAACGGACGGTAATGACGCTCATTTCGTTCGTAGTATTAAAAAGTTGACGAAGATGTTACAATAATAAAACATTGAAATGATTATGTCACAAACTATAATTATCAAATTTTACCTACTCATAATCGTATCTCATTATGTTCCAGGGGGCCTACCGCCATCTCTTAGCGCAGTATTGTTTCAATCTTACCAAGTTATTTTGTACTACGAATCTCTTGAAGTAAGCTTGTTTTTTGACGGAAGTTTTGTGACGTCTTCGCTCAGTCATCGCCTCCAAGTGTGAAGTGTGTCAAAATGTGACAACAAAACGCAAACAAAACGTTCTTATGACATGATGACTTCTAATAGATGACGGTAGGCACACAGGACTGTGTAAAAGAACGCTGCAATTGAAATACGATTGCAATCAATAAAGGTTATCACAAATGCCGTGCTTCGGGAGCCACGTTTAGCCGTTGGTCCCGGCTGTATTTGCAGTCGTCAAAACCCACCAATTCGGACCCGCACGTGGTGGCTCATGGCCCAATCTCCCTAACCATCCATAAGGAAGGCCAGTGCCAGTGCAGTAGGAACATTAAAAATGGCTGACGATGTTATCACTACATGTTTATTTTATATATCGTATTTATATAATATTAATTATTTTTAATACAGTATGTGATCCTTGTGCTGTGTAGTGTCGGTTTAGAATAGCACTGCCCCCTCATGCCGTGGGTGTCGTAAAAGGCGACTAAGGGACTCAGCCTTCAGGAGACGGGCAGCAGCGTCTCCTACAAACTTGGCCATACTGCCATCGCCAACCCGCCTGCCAAGCGTGGCGATTATGGCAAACCCCTCCTTTTGGGGGAGGCCTATACCCAGCAGTGGGTGTTATGTGGCTGAGACGACGATGTGATCCTTTGACTGAATTGTACTACCAAATTTAATGTTTGCAAGCTGACGTATCAGCAGAATATGTCGGTCATTATATTATGTAACAACCCTTGTATACATATTCTTCCAAATAAATTTATTTATTATTATTATTATTATTATAGAAATGCATCCAACTTCTAAAATCTAGCTTACCTTCGTGTAACATTTTAAAACCCTTTCCTATCTGAAGTGAGCAAAAAATATAGCTGGAGATAGTATTAGAAAGAAATATAAGCGCTTTGAGACTCAGGGAGCGTATACACTGATAATAAAATTTTCAAACGTTTTAACCGGATCATTATGAAATGATTTTTGGTGTCAAAGTAAACTTATAATTCATAAAATCTTTTAGGACATTTCATTCAATGACATAGACTGAGCTTTGAGCGACTTATTTAAAAAAAAACACTTTTGATATTTTACGCAACATATTTTCAATTTATCAAAATTAATAACTTTATATTTAGCTTTTTACACTTTGCTTTTTTATTTCAATTGATAGAAGTTGAGCAAATTTAAATATTTTTAGGAAAATAATTTTAATTTTTAAATGATATATTTCACTAGTGCCAGTGAGTGAGTTAACAGCAATAACGCCTGTTTTATTACCCTCGTCTTATTTATATCCACAGGGCTTCCCTCCCCATGCCACAGGTCTACTTTCACGGCCACTTGGGGTTCCGTAATTTATTTGATGTCTCCTTGTAGTCCCAATGCTATAATCGCATCTGACTAATCTTTTATTTGCTACATTAAATGCTTATTTAGCTTTTGTTTTGACAACAGAATACATAAATTAAACCAATTATCATTATTATCAAAACAAAGGCTACCTACATTAACTTTAACAAAACAATATTTTTGGTATATTTTTAAATAGCTTCTTGTATTTGTAGTATTCTAATTTTTTTTGTTCCTAAGATTTAAGGATAAAATAATTTTTAAAATTCTCCTTCTTACCGTGTCGATGACAGGCCCAGAATTTAACCAGTTACACAGCCTTGTCGGCTGGCTGTCATGAGATTCTCCTGCGTGCAGGTGTCAGGTTACTAAGGGCACCATGTCACATGGACCATCGTTTGGACTGAACTGCAAAGAAATCTGACCATGTTTTCTTTGTTTCGGCCGGTCTAAGACCGAAGCCTATTTAAAGACTTCCAGATCGGCCATGGTGGACCTACGACCGGTTCGACACACATTACGAAGCTGCGTCGGCTTTTCAGCCTCAGGCGCACAGCGATGTGACCGTACAAAGGGTGTCGTGCATCATTGTCCATTTTAGCTCTTTCAGAGAAGCTTGCTTCAGCCCTGCGGACATCTGGAGGCACCATACCAGCTAGTGGGTACAGCATTCTGCTTGATTATTTTTTAATGGTTATATTTTAAAAGGGTTTGCTTTCCGACGATAACATTTTAGATACGATATTTGTACACGCAAGTGTAAACACTCTTTTAGCAACAAACAGTAGTGTAGTTCACAACTTGTTATCGGTACCTTAAGTTTTACGAACGATACTGTTTCAAGAATTAGAGGAAGCTTAGCGAAATGTAGTGTCTTTTTTCAGCAGAAATATTATGGATACAACGAAAATAAATAGAAACAAAAAACATTTACCTTTGTTAATATATATGTATATGCCAACAAGGTTGACCATTATCAACTTCTAAAATAATTTGTTAGTAAATAAGGGTTTTTTTATTTTATGATTTTGTAATTTTTGCATTTTTCAATGCTATTTTTATACTTATGGTAAATTTTAAATAGAAAAATATTGGAAAAAATTAACTCGGCCACAAGTGAATTCTCAGACGGGAAACGAACCCGCGACCTTTGGAAATCCGGTCCAATGCTCTAACCGCTGAGCTACCGAGACTTGCGAACCACCGTCGAAATTCTCCAATACAATTATAATTCCTCCAATATATTTTTAATACGCTGTAGGCCAGCGTTGTTACATCAATGCTAGGAATATCCTTGCATTCGAAAGAAACATCTTTTCAGGTGTTTAACGATCGATTAAGATGCAACTGCCAATAATTTATGATTTTGTAATTTTTGCATTTTTCAATGCTATTTTTATACTTATGGTAAATTCCCGTCTGAGAATTCACTTGTGGCCGAGTTAATTTTTTCCAATATTTTTCTATTTAAAATTTACCATAAATAAAGGTTTTTTAGATTAATTTTTTTTTTTATTTATGTCAGAGGCACTGCGAACCTACAAATTTCACTTACTTGTTAAATTATCACGAATAGATTTTTTTTAATCCAAATTTCATTCCAAATTTTGTTCTTTACACGCAAAAATAACTGAATACACAGCCATATTATCGCCAATATGAACATTATTATGTACACTATACATGTGCTTTGAAACATAAAAAAAATCAGAAATATAGTTACCAAAACTAAAGACTATGATTTAATTACAAATGTAAAGTTTTTTGGTTTTTTGCTGTATTTGTTGTAAAAGAAGATATTACTTGCCAAATTTTATAGTTCTAGGTCAACGGGAAGTACCCTATGAATTTTAATTCCCTTGAGAGTGTCGAAGTTTACGTTTTTTGCGACATAAATGGCCTTAACTATTTTAACGTTAATTTTGAAGTTTGATTTTTTTTCAAGAGATTGTTAACGTGAATATATGGTTTTAATTTGAACTCAAAACCTCCACTCATTCCCGAGTTTTTTCCGAAATTGAGTTTCCGAAACTAATAACTATAATTTTATGGTTTAATTACAAATATATAGTTTTTAGATTATTTCCTGTATTCATAGTATTTTTTCTTTAGAGGTTCGGAACCCTAAAAATGGCGGTCCGACACTCAAGCTTTTGCACCAAACTTATTATCAAGTTGTCTTTCGCTTCTCTTTGGTTAAAAAATGCATAAACCGTCTTATAAAGCTCTCTACCAATTACAGCATATTCGAACTGACCAATCACAACACAATACACCACCAGTAAAAAAAACACAAATGACAGCCAAATTTTTATAGACAGACATTTTGTGCATCGGCCATTTCGCGAGCAAAATTTCCGTAGACAGGGTTCGTCCATGGGACGCGTGACGGGTTAAGCCAACCGCTCGTAACTATACGTACCGAAATAGTACGCTTCGCGAACGTTTGTACAGATAAAGAAGCTTTACAGATACGTATAAAATATACAAGTCCCTTTGAACTCAAACTTTAGCGGCAAAGCCCAAATTGTTATCTAAATTCGATACCTGATTTAAATCTTACCAAAGCAGCTCATTAACCGTTTTCGACATACTGCCGATACCAAATTGAGCCGCATTAACGAACCTGTCTACAAAGAGTCGGATAAGCCAATTTCACGCGTCGATTCTTACGCAATTTAAGCGATATTATTGCTTAAGAACAGGTAAGCTCTTACAGGATTACGGGTGGAAGGCAAGATTTATTTGAAGTTAGACGTAAAGGCGTTTAGAGGCATGGATGTAAGATCGCTGCTATATGGCACTACTTATATTATAAATGTGAAGGTTTGGATGTTTGTTACTTAATATCGCGAAAATAGTTGAAAATAGGTGAAATTCGGCACAAATAGTTTATAGCATCAATTAAAAAATACAACACTATCCCAATATTCCCACTGGAACGAGAATCACAAAGATAAATCCGCGGGCGGTGACTAGTGGCAGACGATTTTGCAATCACCATAGATGTTGCTTACATTTGTTTTTTATCAAAATGTTTGCTTTAAGTTTGTTGCGATTATTATGTAACAATAATGTATGACAGTATTGTCGAAATATAATTTAAGGTTGCGTATAATTTAAAGTGATACCATGTAGGTAGATATTAAAAATGTTTATCAAAAAAATTAATTAGGAAATCAGTGTCCAATAAAAAAAAAATATTAGCCATATCATATAAGCTTCGTAAAATTGTACATCCTCGTCCAACAATCTAAGCTGGAAGCCTGTTTCGTGCAGCCGTTCTTAGAACCGTGTAATGTACGAACATGTTTTAGGGTTCTACACTACGAGGAAAGGGTTAACTAAAATGAAAGGGTTCAACGGGGTCCTTTGGTAAATGAGGGCTTGATAGAGTGGCTCCGCGATAAGGGAATAAGGTGCTTCGTTGATACGATATCGTGAGTTAATTGAAAGAACGGTGTTACGAGATTTTTGTTTAAATAATTTTTTATTGCATTTGTATTTTTATTTTCAATAACTTAAAGTGGTTTTTGTTGAAAATAAAAAAATAGCTTTCATTATGATTATGATTGATTAATATGAATTAGTCAAAAACAATGATTGCAAGATTCACAAAAAAAAACTACTTAGGTATATTTTAGGTACGTTTTTCATAAAAAATATTATGTGCTGGTAGATATTTGTTATAAAAATATATATTCGGAATCAACTATGTACTTTTGAATTTTAGGTTTTAGTTGTTTCGATGTTATGCAACTCAGGTTTTAGTCGCACGATAGCTGCCTACTTGATCGTTGAAAGCATTCACTTTCAAAAGTAATATACACCAATTTTAGTGTTTCGAGGAAATGCTATTACTAGTGGAGTGATATTGTTTGGCGCAGGGGTACTAACCCCGCCTTCTGCGCCAGAGGTCCTGGGTTCGATCCTTGGACAAGACATATTTGTGTGCATGATGTATGATGTATGTATCTTGGTCTGTGTGTTTAATATGTATATTGTGTATGTATTTACAAAAAAGTATATAAGTATGTTTATCCTTTATCTAGTATCCATAACACAAGTTCTTCATGAAACTTAACGTGATTTTATGCAAATATTTATTTATATTTACTTATCTTCTGTTATCTTTGAAAAACGTTTGAAAAAACTCGCATTCAATTATAACTTTTTAATTTTGCATTTTACAATGCTATTTTTATGTAAGTCCCGTGTCGGGGCGACATGAGACTGGTTGCTTTTTTTCTAGTATATTTTCTTGTTTAATATTTATTACTCGCATTCAGTTTATTTATTTATTCTAGATAATGTCTGGTATAACACGGAGTCATGATTATAAAATACCAAATAATTATGCCATAAAACCACCATCGGTTGCCTGTTTTTTACAAAAACGTTTGTGATCTGCCCTCTAATCAACGTATATTACAAAAAGCTCGAGACAAAGCAATCCAGAAATATACATCGAAAGCAGTAAAAATCTTATTACTTGTGTCGGCTTGCAAAAAAAGCGGAATATTTCTCCATAGAACGAATGAAACATGAATAAAACTCAAGTAATGCTTTAAGGAAATACAGAAGTCGTAAACTCAAGGGAGGGTGGATGTGTGCTTTAAGTTGATAACCAATATAAAAGGATATGAGATACGTCTGACACAATCCCAAATAATACGTACAGTATATTTATTATTAATATTATATTATGAGTACTACAGTAATTGTAGAACCTAAGATTTTTAACTATCGCGTTCCATTATAAATATTTATTAAAACAAAACTGGAGTAAAAGGCGACATTTGTTATATAGCACAACTATCTACTTATTTTTTTTAAGATTTTTGAATTTTCAGTCTATCAATCATTGCTATTTTTATACTTATGATAAATTTTGAATAGAAAAATATTGGAAAAAGTCAACTCGGCCACAAGTGACTTCTCAGATGGGACTCGAACCCACGACCTTTGGAAATCCGGTCCAATGCTCTAACCACTCAGCTAGCGAGACTCGGTAACTCGGTAGCTAAAATTTATCATATGTACTTACAGCTTGACGTTTCGGCTATGTTGCTATAGCCGTGGTCACGAACACGTACAAATAGAGTCTGTTTATGATCACGGCTATAGCAAATGTCGCGTTTTAGTCTTGGGTAAGATAGAAAGATAGAAAATACATTTATTTATTAATATTTGTTGAAAAACATTTTACAACTACACCCTCCCCTTACTTAATAATATTGTTATGGTTTTTTCAAAATCATGTTTTGTTCATTTCTTTAACAGTATTTTTTTAAGATACGAATAATAAATGAACAATTAGTTTCTTATGGCACTTATAACCAAAAAAATATAGAAAGTGCCTAAGCAGAGTCAATGCCTTGCGACTCGCAAGTTGCGAGCGAGACACAATAGTAGTAGTTAAATTATAATTTTTTGATTGGCAGTCTATTAATATATATTAATTATTTTAAATGTTTCTGGATCGTTAGTAATATTTTTTTGTAATTATCACTATTTTTATAAAGAAAGAATTATAAATAATAATAATAATAAAATAAACTTTATTGCACACGATTAAATATACAGAATACAGAACAAATTACAACAAAGAAACACACAATAGGCTGCCTTATTGCTGCATAGCAAGCTCTTCCAGGCAACCTTGGGTAAGAGAAAGAAATATATAGATAGAATATTAGGGGAGTAGGTGCATGAAAAGAATAAACAGATATAGGTATTATAATGATAGAGAAATACTTATAGAGAGAGAGAGAGAGTATATAATAAATTAGATGATTACATTAGAAGGTAGATGAAGGAGAAAGGAAATGCTTTCTGATTCGATCACCAAAGGATTGGAGAGTCTGAGCCTTTCTGATACCCTCGGGAAGGGCGTTCCATAAACGAACGGCAGGCACAGAAAAGGAGTAAGAAACAAAGTCGGAGGAGTAACGGGGAATTTCTAGGGAAAGGTTATAAGAAGAACAGTTAAAGTGAGAAGGAAGCCTGAAAGACTACATTTGACTACAATATTTTTTACAGTTAAGAAGTAGTTTGAACCCTCGATACTTTTGATGTCATTATTCATTCTAATTATTGAAAGCAAGCCAAAAAAGTGTTAACGAACTTCAGATACATTGCCCAATACCTGGTTTTAAGGGACAAACTTCACACAGAATTTAAAATACAACGTTAACTTTGTTACTACTGTAAACATGTTCGCAAAGGGGCACCACCAGTATTTTGCAGAATACACGGAGCTCAACGACTTTTAGCAAAAATAGTTTATTTGCTCATGTGTAACCAAGTTCAAAATGTTCCGAATATTGCCGATTGCAAATTAAACTACGGTTCTTTCTCGTAATGGGTTCACAGCAATTTTAATTAGAAAGTTATTCGTTTTTCATCGTTGAGCCCTACGTCAATTTTAATTATTCCATGAGTGCACTGCAAAGTATCAAACGTCATCGAATACACATAGTTTACCATTTTTTTGTATAAATCATTGGTTACCCAATGGGAAACTAAGCAAGTTTGGTAAAGTCGAACAGAAAAGTTTTTTATTTTTCCATCGTAATCTACGTCATAGTAGAGGAGTTTAGCGATAAAAACGTGCGACCCTTACATTTTTTGACACAAGTATGAAACTTACCACAGTTGTTCCCTAGATCAAAATAAGCCTTATAAGTTCGGTAGCCCTCGGTAGCCGTTGTAATTATCGGAATATAGCTGGGTGGTTTGGTGCTTTGACCGGGCTCCGGAGGCACCAAGAGGGGCTCCGGAGGCTACCGACCTTCACCAGCTTATTTTGACCCAGGGAACGACCAAGTTTCATACTAATCGTTTGGATAGACCTCCATAATGAGTTCTTCGGTTAAAAGCGGTATAATTTTTTTTATTGAATCTATAAATATTCATACTTATAACCTAAGAAATGTACCAACTGATTGAACATGCAGACACACGAAGTAACCAAGATATCCTCTATGAAAATTGTATGCTTCATCGGCCAGCGGGCTTACCGTCATCTATTAGAAACCATCATGTCATAAGAACGTTTTGTTTTCGTTTTGTTTTTGTTGAAGGGGTCACATATTGACACATTTCACACTTTGAAGACGATGATTGAGCGAAGTCGTAACAAAACTTCTTTCATAAAACAGGCTTAATTTAAGAGATTCGTAGTAAGGAATAACATTGTAAGATTGAAACAATACTGCGCTAAGAGGTGGCGGTAGGCCCTCAGATCAAAGACTGTTCTATTATAAAATGAATGCACAAAGCCTCTCTGAAGACATTGTACGATAGTACAGAATAAAGCGGATACTAAAAGCTTTCAGTTAGTTACAACCTGAATTTCATGTTACATAATATCACTGAGTCTTTATAACTTTCTTTTATCACCATTAGGAGCTCACTGCTCAATGTGCTCGATTCGTGTTAAGTTCAACGTGTTTTTTTTTAAATATAAGATATCATAATATAAAGTTATGAGACAACTTTAGGGTTTTAATCAGACCATGTAAAATTATTCAATTAGCATATTTTTTTTTCCGAATAAAAGTTATTTTTTTACTAAAAACTACGTTTGATTTGGAAAATACTTTAAGCTGCACCGGGGCTATTGCAACTCAAAATAAAAAATTCTCACTTTGTGCTATCGTTACGATTATCCATTTAAGTTATAGCATTATGTGACAGCACAATAATGTTGTACGTGTATTACAATTTGTTTTAGCACGAGTAATGCAAAGAAAAACTTAATAACGAAGGGACAACCTCATCGTTTATTTTTGCGGGGAGAAATAGTTACAATTGCCCCACATCGGGGGTAAATGCAACAAAATGCCATAAAAATGTTTCTAATGGAGCTTTCATGTTCAAAATCAGATTTAAAAAGATCACAAATCACTACAGGATTTTGAATTCTATGCTTCGATGTTATGGTTGATTATCTATAAATATTTTACCGAGATTGGGGGTAAATGCAACTATTTGTTGTAGAACCAGTGTTGGTACATGATGCATCGGTATTTTATAGTAAGAAATAATAAAAAAACAGACGTAATAGTACAAGACAAGTAAACACAACATGTTTTCATAGTTTTATCGTAAAGATCTGCGTGTGTGTGACAACAAAATTTTACATTGACATGCTTTTTACTTTACAGGGCCCGTAGACAAAGTGACATCGTTACGTAGCGAAACGATAATTCGATTCGTTATTGTCTATATTCGCCAATTAACTTGCGGTAAGACCACGTGATTTAGCGCGGCCTATGCCAATCCGCCAATCACATAAATTTAATATTTCTCGAACTTCGTTATCGTTTATGAATTGTTACTTTGGCTAAGAGCCCAGGTCGCCAGGCCCACCCACAGACATTAGGTACTCCTAATTTAGCATGTTAGATGACATAATGGGTAATAAAGTAAAAACCAGAGTACATAAAAAGAAGAAATTAACCTAAAGTATCAGGATGGGTGACCAAAAATATCTCGAGCTCCTCCGTGCTTCGGAAGGCACGTTAAGCCGTTGGTCCCGGTTACATTTGCAGTCGTTAATACCCACCAATCCGCATTTGGTCCGCGTGGTGATTCACGGCCCATTCTTCTCATTATCCATCCACTGAAAAAGTCTGTGCCACAGCAATGGGGAAATTAGCCGCCTCTGTGGTGTAGTGGTAACAACCACCGGTATCAGACCCAGCGGTCCTGGGTTCGATTCCCAGTGGGGGTACATATTGTATTCGGTTTGGTTTTGGGTAGGACTAATTGTTGTAAGTTCGCCCGGCTAGCTACCACCAATCTTATCTAAATCTGACGCTATAACAACAATATTTTCAGCATTATTGTGTTCCGGCAGTTAGAGATAAGATAGCCAGTTCCTCAGTGGATGAGGATTCCGGGAGGGACTTATCAATACTTAACATCAGGTACGATGAAGGCTAAGAGTCTCGCTGTTGTTAATAAGAAAATAAAATAAATTGCTGATAATGATGAATATCATCTTTTCATAATGTCACAATGGTACATTATATTTTTATGTTTTCAGGTTGGAACAATACCTAACTATATAATGTTACTTTCGTAGTCATTAAGTTGTAATATTAAGGTGGAACGATTAAGTTACAAAAAGCTGAACGGTCGTTAGATGGCGCTACTTTCGCTATTTAGTAGTTTTTATTTATTTGTTAATTGTTCTTTGTATCTTTTTAACTCAAAATACTATAAGCGCATTCTATAAATAAATATTGAATTTTCGAAACCAACATTTATCTTTTTGTAGTACATAAATCATCCAAATATCTCGAGAGAGTGTTTCTGTCTCCCAATTTTACTAATCACTCACACATGCATACCTTATTTCTGAGTTTCTTGTAGTAGAATATTTCGACCAAGCTGAAAATGATAAAGTAGCCCAGCGGTCTACGTACTCGGCTTAGATATCAAAGAGTTAGGGTTCGAAACTTCTCTTGGTAGATTTTTTTTTATAATTTTTTTATTATTTATTTTATATTATTGTTTATTTAAATAACATCACAATATTAATTTTGATGTATAAATTGCAACAAATGCAATTGCAACTTTTTTAAATTGCACAAGTGACAAGAATGTAATTGATACTCTAAATTTTAAGATTTCTTAGTGTGTTTGCCCATTATAATATCTTTTTTTTAAACCACTGCTGAACAGATTTTGATTAAAATTGCAGTGTTTCCTCAATCAAAAAAAAAGTGGTGGTGGTTGTTGGATCATCATGTTACCGTTTTCTATACTTCTATACTATATAATATTACTAGCTTCCCGCCCGCGGCTTCGCCCGCGTGGACTACACGACTTATGCTATTGTGGGTTATCCATAAGAGATAAACATAAACCACCGCGGAGTTTTCTGTAGACATTTTCAAGGTGTACAAATACTTATTACCTTATATTGATAAATCTCGTAGGGTTCAGCCTGCGTTTGCAATGTAAGCGGAAAAAATGTAATCATTTACGACATCACATTAGAAACCTTAAAAATTACAGTATTTCTCTACTATATATTGAAGGTTATTTTACCTTCCTCTTGAATCACTCTATCTATTTAAAAAAACCGCATCAAAATCCGTTGCGTAGTTTTAAAGATCTAAGCATACATTGGGACAGACAGCGGGAAGCGACTTTGCTTTATACTATGTAGTGATAAAGAGGAAAGATGTGTATGTATGTATGTAATGAATAAACTCAAAAACTACTGGACTGATTTCAAAAATTCTTTTAGGATGCTACACTATCCCTGATTAACATAGGCTATATTTTATCCCGATATTCCCACGGGAACAGGTACCACGCGTGTAAAACCGCGAGGAATCGCTAGTACAATACTACAATACTATTATATTAGTTTTATTTAAAATCAATACATTTAGCTCCTTTCGGTATATTGGCGCGTATATAAATTTGCGCAAATGATCATATTTTGTCTACTTGTTTGTTAGTTACAATCTCCATTTTATATTATAATAGTTTTGGAATCAAGCTCGAGACGCCATTTTTATACTTACTCTTTTTGTTTACTTATGTGGTGAAAGGACATCAGGCAATCTGGTCCGATCCAGACCCGAGATTAATTTCAATAGATAGTTCCTATTAAGGCCTAAAATAAATTATATGGACTTAACCCTGTCACCGCATGAACTGAGTAGCTATTTCGAGTTAAAAATTCTGGACAAATAAAAGTGAGCGGCCAGACCCAAGATTATTTCCAATAGGTAGTTAATACTAAGATCTAAAAAAATATATATGGACCTAACCCTGTCACCATTTGAACTGAGTAGCTATTTCAAGTTAAAAAATCTGGACAAAAATAAAAAGTGAGCGGCCAGACTCAAGATTATTTACAATAGGTAGTTAATACTAAGGCCTAAAAATATGTATACGAACCTAACCCTGTTACCGCATAAACTAAGTAGCTATTTCAAGTTAAAAAATTTAGACAAAAAAAAAGTGAGCGGCCAGACACCAGATTATTTCCAATAGGTAGTAAATACTAAAGCCTAAAAAAAATTATATGGACCTAACCCTGTCACCACATGAACTGAGTAGCTATTTCAAGTTAAAAAATCTAGAGAAAAAAAAAGTGAGCAGCTAGACTCGAGATTATTTTCAATAGGTAGTTTCTATTGAGGCCTAAAAAAATTATATGGACTTAACCCTGTCACCGCATGAACTGAGTAGCTATTTCAAGTTAAAAAATCTGGACAAAAAAAAAGTGAGCGGCCAGACCCAAGATTATTTACAATAGGTAGTTAATACTAAGGCCTAAAAAATATATATGGACCTAACCCTGTTACCACATAAACTAAGTAGCTATTTCAAGTTAAAAAATCTAGACAAAAAAAAGTGAGCGGCCAGACACCAGATTATTACCAATAGGTAGTTAATACTAAGGCCTAAAAAAAAATATAAGGACCCAACCCTGTCACCACTTGAACTGAGTAGCTATTTCAAGTTAAAAAATCTGGACAAAAATAAAAAGTGAGCGGCCAGACTCAAGATTATTTACAATAGGTAGTTAATACTAAGGCCTAAAAATATGTATATAGACCTAACCCTGTTACCGCATAAACTAAGTAGCTATTTCAAGTTAAAGAATCTAGACAAAAAAAAAGTGAGCGGCCAGACCCAAGATCATTTCCAATAGGTAGTTAATACTAAGGCCTAAAAAAAATATATGGACCTAACCCTGTTACCACATGAACTGAGTAGCTATTTAAAGTTAAAAAATCTGGACAAAAATAAAAAGTGAGCGGCCAGACTCAAGATTATTTCTAATAGGTAGTTAATACTAAGGCCTAAAAAATTATATGGACCTAACCCTGTCACCACATGAACTGAGTAGCTATTTTAACTAAGGCATTCAGATAAAAAAAACGCGCGGCCAGAGCCAGGATTATTTACAATAGCTATGTCTTATAGTCCGTTGCGCCAAAGCGCACGGTCGAACGCGCGTCGACGGCGCGTTTAAAAAACGCAGTGGACCTTTAAATTCTTCTATGGATTTGACCCTGTAACTGCGTTTTCTTTCTGCTTCTGCCTGTTCTCTTATTTGTATCTCTGCTAATTCAACAGTATTAAGTATTCTATGATCACCACAGAGATCGTATTTGTTTCCACTTTGCAAGCAGGCCATTACGCCTCCGTTGCTGGCTGGTTTATTTTGTAAATAGTTTGAATTTGAATTGACAATTCTATATTGATGCTATTCATAGACAGTCATCTTGACATTTAAAAATAGTGGTAACTGAAAATTACGTTCTTTTAATTATGTCGTTTTGCTTTCGAAGCGGTTACTCTGTTCAGCGTCGCAGACATTATATTTGGCGTACTCAAGAGCAGCAACATAATGAAACAGCACAGTTGCTTCTGCGAGAGCTACAAAACCGACAGGTAAGATCTATGAGGTGGGTAGTTGTTAATGCAACAATGCCTAGAATCCTAGAGTAAAACCCGCTTATATCATAGTTAACAATAAGCTTTTTTAATTTTGTATTTAACAATGCAATTTTTACTTGATAAATATTTAACAAGAAAATATACTAGAAAAATACCACTTGTCTCATGTCGCTCTGATGGGATTCGAATCCGCATCACTGGGAATCCGGCCTAATGCACTTACCAATTATGCTACAGAGGACCTATGAGGACACGTCAATTTATTTGGTATATTCACCATTTTACGGTGTTGGCCATCGTCGTTTTATCAATGAGAGACAATATCCTCGCATTAAGGTTAAGTACGTATAATTTTTTTTAGGCCTTAGTATGAACTAACTATTAGAAATAATCTTGGGTCTGGCCGCTCACTTTTATTTTGTCCAGATTTTTTAAATCGAAATAGCGACTCAGTTCATGCGGTGACAGGGTTAAGTCCGTATATTTTTTCTTAGGCCTTAGTATGAACTACCTATTAGAAATAATCTTGGGTCTGGCCGCTCACTTTTATTTTGTACAGATTTTTAAAATCAAAATAGCGACTCAGTTCATGCGGTGACAGGGTTAAGTCGGTATATTTTTTTTAGGCCTTAGTATGAACTACCTATTAGAAATAATCTTGGGTCTGGCCGCTTACTTTTTTGTCCAGTTTTTTTTTAATAGTAATAGTACTTGAAATAGTAACTCTCTTCATGCGGTGATAGTGTTAAGTTCATATAATTTTTTTAGGCTTTAGTATGAACTACCTTTTGGAAATAATCTGGGGTCTGGCCGCTCACTTCTATTTTGTCCAGATATTTTTGACTTGAAATAGCAACTCTCTTCATGCGGTGACAGGGTTAAGTCCGTATAATTTTTTTTAGGCCTTAGTATTAACTACCTTTTAGAAATAATCTTGGGTCTGGCCGCTCACTTTTTTTTTTTGTCCAGATTTTTTAATTCGAAAAAGCTACTCAGTTCATGCGGTGACAGGGTTAAGTACATATAATTTTTTTAGGCCTTAGTATGAACTACCTATTGTAAATAATCTTGGGTCTGGCCGCTCACTTTTTTTTGTCCAGATTTTTTTGACTTGAAATAGCAACTCTCTTCATGCGGTGACAGGGTTAAGTCCATATATTTTTTTAGGCCTTAGTATGAACTACCTATTAGAAATAATATTGGGTCTGGCCGCTCACTTTTATTTTGTACAGATTTTTTAAATCGAAATAGCGACGCAGTTCATGCGGTGACAGGGTTAAGCCCGTATAATTTTTCTTAGGCCTTTATTTGAACTATCTATTGAAAATAATCTTGGGTCTGGCCGCTCACTTTTTTTTATTTAGATTTTTTTGACTTGAAATAGCAACTCTCCTCATGCGGTGACAGGGTTAAGTTTATATAAATATTTTTAGGCCTTAGTATGAACTACCTATTAGAAATTATCTTGGGTCTGGCCGCTCACTTTTTTTTTGTCCTGATTTTTGAACTCGAAATAGCAATTCAGTTCATGCGGTGACAGGGTTAAGTCCATATATATTTTTTTAGGTCTTTATATGAACTACCTATTAAAAATAATCCCGGGTCTGTCCGCCTAATGTTACTTGTGTTTTTGCCCAGAATGCATTATCTTAAATAGCTTCTCAGTTCACGCGGTTACAGGGTTAAGTCCATATTTTTTTTTTAGGTCCTAATATGAACTACCTATTAGAAATAATCTTGGGTCTGGCCGCTCACTTTTTTTTTTGGACCAACTTTGTATGGAGATTGCCTGATGTCCTTTTACATCTTGTAAATCTTGTTAAATTCTACCTTTAAAGCTATAATTTACTGCGATAATTTATTATGGTGATGTAAAAACTTAGAAGCTTGATTTTTACAGTTCGGGGGAACCATAGACTTTAATCTTTATTAATATCAATTTGATACTTCACGTGTTTCTGAGGATTGAATCTTTAAAGGCACTTATGTGTATATAACTAATTTCGTGTTTTAATTTATAAAGATACTGATATTATAAAATATTAATACATAAAACATGTAAGTAAGCAAAAATGCCCCAAAAAAAATTACTATTAAGTACTTACCTCAAAATGAAATTGTATTATTCAACAAATACTTAATTCGTAAGCAGCGCAGCGAACACCGGGGTTGGAAACAATTAAATATCTATTGTGTTTCGTTTTCCGATGCCTGAGAGGTTATAAAATAAAAAGTGCTAACCTCTTGTGTATCTTAAATATGTATTATGTAATGTTAAGTATAATCTAGAAAAAAAAGGGCTGAGATAGCGCTAACATTCATTCATGCGCTGTACGGTGAAAATGTTTTTGAAGGCTAACTGACCAATAATTGAGGCAAATTTAATTACATTTGTGCACTATTCGCGCAAATGTTTATTCGAGCAAACGGCTTTTCGTGTAAGAGTCTTTCGCGTTATTAGCTTTTCGCGCAAATGTCCTGATTCATAGTCGAAACAACAATAGTCAAGTGATATGTGACGTCAAATTGACGACCTGTTTGGCGCAGGGGTACGAACCCCACCTTCTGCGCCAGAGGTCCCGGGTTCGATTCCCGGACAAGACAAATATTTGTGTGCATGAACATGTCTATTTGTCTTGGTCTGGGTGTTTAATATGTATATTGTGTATGTATTTACAAAAAAAAAGTATATAAGTATGTTTATCCGTTATCTAGTATCCATAACACAAGTTCTTCATGATACTTAACGTGGGCTAGATAATTGGTGTGATTGTATGGAAATATTTATTTATTTATTTAAATTCATGTTTTGTATTTGGCTTAGTCTATGTTTATCTCTGTGCTATCATCATTCTTATGATGTTTTGAATAGCTAAGTGAACATTTAATACGTTAAAATTGTAAAATAAAAAAAAATAAAATAAATCATTAAGATCGTTAAATCATTAAGATTTACGTAAAATAAATCATTTCTAGTCAGAAAATAAATTTCACTCAAAACTGAAATATTTCCACCCGTTTAGAAAGATTTCATAAATTTCGTTTATATTTAATTTTCATTTCAGTGAAATTTTGACTGGACCCATTCCCCAGTCACAATGAAAAAACACTACAAACAAATGACAAATACGGAACGGTGTTGTCAGTACGTAGATGTGATTGCGGACAATTTAATATTTGAAAAGGGACCACATGATATTTGTCTAATTAAAAAAAATAATTAAATATTAAATAAACAAGTACGTTACATAATACAAGTAAATTTTATTTGCACGAAGCAGATACAATTTTCGTTTCTTGTTTTTCCTTTATAAAATCTTATTTTCTATTTTTTTACAGTGATGGGAGAAAAAAAGATTTACGCATAAAAACAAAATGTAAAATCGTGTTTAGCATTTTTAAAAATCGGAGTCAAGATATATCCTACAAATCACAACTTTATATCATAATCCCAAAGTAAATTATTACTGACGAAACTCATCTCTTTTGGGACGCAACGGCAACACAGCTGAAAAATCTAGTAAAGAGAAATTTAAACAATTATTAAATCGAGACAAACGTAAGAGCGGCAACTTCGCGCGTTGCGCGTCTTAGCCGCATGGAATGGCAACGTCGCGATTTTTGTATACGTACACGACATTTGTCACATACACAGTCGTAATATTTGCAAAAATTTAGTGTTCATTTATAGGTGATTTCTGAATGAAACAATGTTTGTTTATTAATTAAGCGCAAATGAATACCCGAGAATAAATAGTTGCACATATATTTAAGTATTAATTCTGTTAATCTACCAAGATTATCTCGACTGTTTTTGAAGTGAAAACTTCTTTAGCGGCGTTGAGCACTTTTTCTGTAATGGGTATAAAATCTTAAACTCGCGTCAGGACACGTGACCTGATCGAAAAAGCGTAGGACGGATGGAGAATGTTGAGGTGACAGGTTGACTATGGTCTCGGTTGCTTAGCGACAGACTGTTGATAATGTCTTTTACTTGTCTCTTGTTTTATTGTCAATATATATTTTTCGATTCTCTATAATAACTAATGTTTTCTTATATCTTATTACCTAACTTAACGTTCACTTTAATATGGTTTGTCATGTTTGTGTACGATAGCGCAATAAATGAATATTGTATTCTACGCAATTGGTGCAAAATTATTCCCTAACCATTCCAAAATATCAAACATGCTCAACGTTAATAATCAAGTTTTCACTTCTGCCGGCACTCCCGGAGTGCAACCCGTCTTTTTTTGTATGAAAATCGTTCCACCTTAAATTGAAAAGTAGTATAAAACAGAATTTCGAACTCAATAACCGTAATAAGCCCAAAGAGCGCGCAAGCGAAAAGGACTTTTCTCGTCTTCCATTATGAACTGAATTTGCATGACACATTAAAGGAATAAATTATTTCCAAGGCTTAAAGCCGGCGCACTTTGTAAACACATGTTCAATAAATTAAACTCTTGTTAAAATGTTTGTGTCTAATTAATTTGTATTAAAATTATTTCATTGAGATATGTAGTGACTAAAATTTCATAATAATGTAATTATGTAGGTACAGTCAACATTACACTTTGACCTTGAGAGTGCCCTTACGTGTGTCACGATGTGCCTTACGTGCTGATTGTACCTTTGTACCGCCGCCGCTTTTCCGAACGACGACATAAAGGGAGCTCAATGACAAACTGTAAGGCCTGACATTCTATCGTGTGTACATTGATTATCCATTCTAATAGTATAAAATGAATAAGCTTTATACTTATAGTAAATTTTAAATAGAAAAATATTGGAAAAAATTAACTCGGCCACAAGTGAATTCTCAGACGGGAATCGAACCCGCGACCTTTGGAAATCCGGTCCAATGCTCTGCATTGGTTCTGCAATCCACAGCATTGGACCGGATTTCCAAAGGTCGCGGGTTCGAATATTTTTCTATTTAAAATTTACCATAAGTATAAAAATAGCAATGAATAATGCAAAAATTACAAAATCATGAAAAAGCTTTGTTTTTTCTGTTGCACTTTTACAACATGGCCATTAAGATAAAACAACTTTTGCGGATTTTAGTGCACTGTATTTACCCGAAACATATATTCCATTTCACGGCAACTGAAAGGTGCCAAAACGTCGGAAAGTCAAAAAACCTTAAAAAGCCACAAAAAATAGTACCAAACGATCAACCCGTGTGCGCATAATGCGCAAAAAACACATTTTTTATATTCAATTTAAAAATCCATTAAATCCGGTTTAAATCGCTCTAGATTTGAGTTTTTGCTAAATTTCTCGACTTATCCGACCACTTCAGACAAATACCTTTCTAACGGTGTATTGCACTTGATTGTGCGACTTTTAGTTTAGGAGGAGAAGCGGCTTCACTGCCGTATTATATATATAGATATATGTTACGGGTAAAAGTGCACTAAAAAGCCGCAAAAGTTGTTATAATTTCAATAGTCTATTTGACAATGCGAAAAATAAAGTGTCAATTACTGTTATCAGTATAAATTATGAGTTTGAAAATGGTTTTTTATTAACGTAAGTTGAAAATAATTATAAATTTATGTAAAAATCCGTAAATAAAAATGCATTTTTAAACGTTTTGTCACGTGACACAAAACGCTCCTGATTCGTCGAGTTTATAATGACGTCACCTGCTTTGTAAACCTCGTTTACCTACGTATGTGGATGATATGCAGAATACAGGCAAGTGACGTCACCGAACCCATAGCAGCGCCGTATTGTCAAAGTAGCGTTTTCGCGCGGTATTTAAATATTGAATTTTTTATTTGATATTTTTCAGCAAATATGTACCAGAATAAAAAAAACAACTTTTACTGGGTACCTTAAACTCCACTACATAATATAAAATGGATTATCAAAACCTGTCAAATAGCCTATTATGAGTGCATTATTAATGACTTTGGACCATCGAGAAAGATGTCGGTAGTTTTTATCGCCAAATAGTAGGCTTTGAATGGCGAATTGCATTAAAAAATTTTAAACAAACAAATTCACGGAAATTCGAATAATAAAAAAATCTTTCAAAATAAATCACCACAAATCTTGTTTTCATTTCACATATGTATGTTCCATTCAAAAACTAAATATTCATTGCTATCATAATATAGATAATATCGCATTACTAAAACAGAAACCGCAATTTACGGATTGAGGTAAAGTATTTCCCAATCAAAAGCGGCTCTAAGGGAATCCAAGAAGGGCCATACAACATGATCTTTATTATTGAGCTCTAAGGAATAACATACGGTAAGGTTTTGAAATAAATCTAAACTGGATGTGTCTCTCTCAAAGTATTATGGCAAACGTTAGCACGAAACAATTATTTTTTTTGACCAAATTGCAATTATTATTTAGCACCAAGCTAACATCAGTAAATAATAAGTTTAAAAAATAAACGCGACAAATTGATAACCTCCTTATTTTTTGAAGTCGGTTAAAAAATCTAAGAAGTAGCAATTTTATGACACTGAGTTAAAGAACTTTATTTTGAACTTTGACATAAAAACGGTTCGAAAAGTTTAAAACTTTAAAGCTCCAATGAAATATATACTTTCTTCGACAATATTTTCTGGGATAAAACTTAAAAAAAACGTAATTAATTGAACTCTGTTTAATAAGTAGGAAATAGTAAAATATATGGAAAATAACTATAAATAAAAATAAATTTATAATTTACACAAAAATTAAATACAATTTATTTATTTAGTTTCTTACTACTACTACTACTCTACTTTCGGTTAATTGGCAATGGATAACCAATTATTAAATTATTGATATCAAAAACCTTTTAAAAAATAAATCTAGTTTATGTGTACTTTCCATCTTTGATTTATTTATCAGTCCTCTAATATCACAACTTCATAAACTTAAATAAAATAAAATAAAAATCCAAAATGTGTCACTTCCAGTAACAAGATATCTCGAACAAACTCCATTTTTTTCCGTCAAACAGTATAGCACAGCTTATCCCTCGGGGTCTTTCAGGCTTGGTTATGATGGTAGGTGCACGCCTCTTATTGCGAATTAAAATGAGCGGGCGGATAAAAAATTTACAAGCACTTTGATGATGATTCTTCACCTACCCTCTTGGTTGTAAGGAATTTACGATTTTATAGCATTCGTGCACGAAATTTGAGTGATACCTGTTGCTGTGTTTCAGAGGTTAAATAAAACGATGTTATCTGCATATGTCAAGTTACTTTGATATTGTCCGATTTGTGTCCTGTTCAAATGTAATAATACAATATCAATACATTAGTATTGATATTGGCGTACATCTCAATAGTACACATTTTAATATAATACAATTTAGATGTACAACGATCAAATATTTGCAGTGTATTTTTTTAATAATTGGGGTTATTTAGTTTTTATATACTAAGTTTGAATGGTGGCTAATTTCGATATATTTATAGAACGAAGCCTGCACCAGTGGTAGACCCAGAGGTAGTTTTACAGTGTGGGGCCTAGGGGTAATATTAAAAACGGAGGCTCTATAGGTCACTAGTGATTTAATCATTAAGGTCCCAACTAATTAAGACCAAATCTTTACTTTTTTTTTTTAACAAACTTCATCGTAATTCAATGTAATGCAAACAACAGTACCGCTCAACTAGTACCCTCGTAGCTACTCGGAAAGTCTTTTTAACAATTTATGTGTCGGCTGATAGAAAAATAATACTGTCTTACTTCTATCGTACTTCATGAATCCACGTAGGTATTGTTTTCTTTCTGTAGTGTTCTTTGCAGTCAAAGCCATTTTCACATTTAATTACAAATTGTGTAAATAAATCCAATTCAATTACTTCAATTAAAATTTATTTAAACTGAAACCAAAGAAATTCCTATGACAATAATCTGACATTACTAATCAAAATTATTCTTTTGAATTTACACTATGATCTTCTTTATAAAAAGATCATAATGTAAAAAGAGTAGAATCCATGGAATTAATAGGTACTACGTACTAGTACTTAATAATTCCATAGCTGCATCTACTTGGTACAAAGAGTATACTATGTATTGATTGACATGACATGTCATGCATGATGGATAAAATTGTAAATAGATAAGTAACTGCCATTGCGATATTTAAAAATAAACTTCAGATTTTAAGTAATTTGAAACAGAGATTTTAAGCTGTGGGAAGTAGCGGGGGCTGTTGCTATTCAAGGAGTTAAAGGTAAGTTTTCTAATGGATAGTGATATCATGACGTTTTACGGTAAGTTTTTTATTGTCCCCTGTACCACGAAGAGTTCGCGACGTAAGCGATAATATCGTTTTGCAATAATACACTGATTAAGAATCGTAACTTTAAATTCTTATTGTGAGTAATGCATGGGGTTTGATTAACTGGAATCTGTTCAGAATAAATACTAATACTCTAGAGAGTCTCTTTTTTTCAATATTTTCCCCGGTTATAGACCCCACGCGGTATAATGGTTGATGATGGGTAACATACAAACAAACAAACATTTCATTCCTAAAATTCTCCTTCATTTAAATATTATTTGTGAATTCGATATTGCATATTTTGGGTTGTTCCATATTCATCCCATGACGTCACATCCCACGTATTATTTTTTCCATATTCATCCCATTTCTATTCCTAACTCATCCCACATCAGAAATAAATTTATTTTTTACTATTTCTCACAATTCTTATTCTTAACTCATCCCATAGAACAAAATGGCATGGTTTTTGAGTACGGTCTGACTAAAAATATATTAAGTACCTACCTACATACATATTGAAATAAATTACACACATGATATATAAAATCTTGTTAGTTCTTAAATAAAAAATTTAGAAATGAATGATTAAAATAAAACTAACAGCAACAGACATAAATATAGATAAACAAATAAACATACTCCCTCCTAATACATAATATATTTTTTAAATATACATCCTAAAATTAGCAATACAACACTAACACACAAATTCATAATCCAATACGAGTTTTGTAATAGGATAATTGCCAAAATCAACAGTAAAAACATAATAAAATATAATACTAACACACAGATTCTTAATCAACTATGACTTTTATAATAATGTTTTTGCCAAAATCATCAGTAAAATATAAAATAATATATAACTAACACCTATTCTAAACCTACTAAGTGTTTTTATAATAATGTAATTGCCAGAATCAACAGTAAAAAAACATAATAAAATATAAAACAAAAGTACAGATACTTAATCAACTATGAGTTTTAAAATAATGTGATTGCCAAAATCAACAGATAAAAACATAACAAAGTATAAAAAAACACTATTTTCAGTAAAGATAAAAACTCGTAATTCTTTCATTCTTTGTCGTCCTTCCCGTGAAGCGAATGCTAGATTACGTGTTTTGTCATATTGGTAATCAAATAGTAAAAAGTCTTTATATGCAGATGGAATTTCTACTTCATGCCCTGCCTTGAACGTAGTTTTTTTTTACTTTTATTTCGAGCACTATCACTACTATATAAGTCCACTTTTTATGTTATTAAAGTTTGTAACGTTGTTACATTGTCGATGCCTTGATCTTGTAGTGCTAAAAACGTATCTTGATAGACTGATGGTACACCTTTTACTGATTGTACTTTTATTTTACATTCATTTAAAACTTCTTTTAACTATATTTTTTGCTTCACCTGGCGTACAACTGTGAGTTTTATTATATGAAACGTCCTGATTCCTTAACACTTTGACACTTCCAAAGCATGCCGGTACCTTTGCATATCGCCAAATTGTACTTCCATCTTTAATTTCTCGTTTGACTACTTCGTTGTGATTGCACATATCGTAACTCTCCACCATAGTCTTCCTGCATTTTTAATTCAACGAGGTGCACATAGTTTCTGCGTTAAAGGTCAAATGATAACTAAAGTGTCGACAAAATTTTGCTTCCTTAAGCAATGTGCAAAAAAGACGACAAATGGTGTAAATAAAAATGGCCAGGGAAAGAAGTCATAAAATATACTACCTGGGTTTACACCTGACCCAAAAAACTGATCTAAGTAGATAAAAATCCTCGTAGTATTATTTTTTCGTAAGTTTAATCAAATTATAAAAATCCTGATTACCTATGTATTTGCAGTCATTTGCGTTAAATCACTTTATTTAGATAATCAGCTGTACGAGTATGTACAATAATTTCCTTCCATGTTAACATTCATATCGTCGTTAAAATTATGATTATTGAAAATATTACTTATATAATCAGTTAAGCAATTTTATTAATATCCTTTTAATGCAGACCATACTTTTTATTACATTTTCTTGATATTTACTGTCGTGGGATGAGTTAGGAATAGATTTGGAATGAGATAAGAATTTAATTAAAATATATAAGTGGGATGAGTAAAGAACACAAATCGGGATGAGTTAAGAATTAATATGCTTGTGGGATGAGACGTCATGGGATGAATATGGAACAACCCCATATTTTTAACAGACCTATAAAATTTACGAACGAATTATGTTCAAGAAGTACCAATTAAGCTATTAAATAAAATACAATTCGCACATACAACAAGCAAGCAAATATTAGATTCGTACCCTTCATCCATTTATGTCAAGCTATCAAATTTATCGAAGACGTAAGCCTGGCGCTCAAGCCTCAACCCTGATAAATAAACATGAGGCAAGCTGACCGAATCGTCTCAACCTATTCCTGATAAAATATGATAAGTAAATTTATTCGCGAAAATTGTCCATCGTCAGAAATTGTCATAAAAATAAACGTGGGAAAAACGCGAGCGAGCAGTATTCGGTTTGGAGGGCATCCAAAAACGGGTCTAGCACTGCTCGCTCAGCTGAAATCACTTTGTATGAGACCGATGTTTCGGTGAAGGATAATATACTGTACGTGACTTCGTTAAATTCTTGAAAATGGATTATAATTTATTTTTGTGTGACAGGTGGTTTAAAAAGGTTGTCAGTACAGAGTTATACAATTCTTGCTTATTATACGAGTAAAGTGGATTTATTCTGAAAAAGCACCGCTTATCTTATCACATTTTATACAAAGGCAAATTAGTATTTTTCATGAAATCGTTGTTTTAGTCCAAAAACGGGGTCTAGCTGCTGTGCTCACTCAGCTGAAATTATTTTTGTATAAAACCGATGTTTTGGTGAAGGATAATCTACTGTACCTACGTGATTTCGTTAAATTCTTTAAACTTATTTCTATGTAGCAGGTGGTCTGAGTTGGTTTGGTTATTAGTAAAGCAGTCATGGTTTTTGTTACTAAATAAAAAAAAACAAATAAAATAATTACATATTGGGTTTAATAATAAATTTTAATCAGTAAATTCGTGCAGAACTAATATCAATCATAGCATGAAATGCCTCTACTAACATGTCTCTAAGTGTATTACGAATGTGACTGCTCTGCGCTAATCCAGCAAACGCTTTGCAATTTGCGTCAAACAACACAAACGACCGTTGCACTCAAATGTTTCCATCATCAGCTACAAATGGCAACAAAAATGACTCGACTGTGGCTTGGAAAGCATCCAAAATTTCGAGTTTCGCTATGCTCACTCAGCCGAAATCAATTTGGTATTAGATCGATGTTTAGGTAAAGGATAATCAAGAGTACGTGATTTTGTGACGTTGCACACTCTGCCAATTTTGTCGACGATAGTATTATGTATTTGACTGTACCTTCTGCGCTAGTCTACAATGTAGCCTAATGCGCTTAGTATGAGTTCCATCTCCACCAGAGATATGTGAATTTTGTGTCTTATTATCATCCTTCAAATCCTAATCCTAACTATATATTATTATAAATATAAATACGAAAGTGTGTTTGTTTGTCCTTCCTTCACGCCCTAAATAAGGAACCAATCGACTTTACTTTTGGCATAGAGTTTGTTGAAAGGATGAAGAGTAACATAGGCTACTTTTTTGCCGATATTACCACGAGAATGTGAATCACGCGGGTGAAACCGCGGGCGGAAGCTAGTACTAATGTAAATCTCCTTATTTATACATAAAGGCCAGAAGCCAAAGACCCAACAACGAGGACATTTTAAAATAACTGATGAATATAAAGTAACATAGGCTACTTTTTTACCGATATTACCACGAGAATGTGAATCACGCAGGTGAAACCGCGGGCGGAAGCTAGTACTAATGTAAATCTCCTTATTTATACATAAAGGCCAGAAGCCAAAGACCGAACAACGGGTACATTTTAAAATAACTGATGAATATAAAGTAACATAGGTTACTTTTTTACCGATATTACCACGAGAATGTGAATCACGCGGGTGAAACCGCGGGCGGAAGCTAGTACTAATGTAAATCTCCTTATTGATACATAAAGGCCAGAAGCCAAAGACCCAACAACGAGGACATTTTAAAATAACTGATGAATATAAAGTAACAAAGGCTACTTTTTTACCGATATTACCACGAGAATGTGAATCACGCGGGTGAAAGCGCGGGCGGAAGCTAGTACTAATGTAAATCTCCTTATTTATACATAAAGGCCAGAAGCCAAAGACCCAACAACGGGGACATTTTAAAATAACTGATGAATATAAAGTAACATAGGCTACTTTTTTACCGATATTACCACGAGAATGTGAATCACGCGGGTGAAACCGCAGGCGAAAGCTAGTACTAATGTAAATCTCCTTATTTATACATAAAGGCCAGAAGCCAAAGACCCAACAACGGGGACATTTTAAAATAACTGATGAACATAAAGTAACATAGGCTACTTTTTTACCGATATTACCACGAGAATGTGAATCACGCGGGTGAAACCGCGGGCGGAAGCTAGTACTAATGTAAATCTCCTTATTTATAAATAAAGGCCAGAAGCCAAAGACCCAACAACGGGGACATTTTAAAATAATTGATGAATATAAAGTAACATAGACTACTTTTTTACCGATATTACCACGAGAATGTGAATCACGCAGATGAAACCGTGGGCGGAAGCTAGTACTAATGTAAATCTCCTTATTTATACATAGAGGCCAGAAGCCAAAGACCCAACAACGGGGACATTTTAAAATAACTGATGAATATAATTTACGAGTATAATAGTCATTATTTTAAAATTTGCAACGGCTCTCCTATTTCCATAACAATGATTTTGTTAAAAAAATTTCTTTGATCTAATCATTGTTTGTGTTGTTCGATATTAAATTTATGTATCGTTATGAGAGCCAAGTTTATTTAAACTATCATTTAGTGATCGATGGTATTCTAGTACCTTTTGCCTACTTTATCTCCAAAATATTATTCGGCATCGATACGTGAAATAGAAAAACTTATAAAATAATAGCACCAACAGCATTTTAAACATGATTAGTGCTAGATAATTATGATTGTCCATATATGAGCCACTGCTGGGGTTTGCATACGCCCTGCAGGGCCTTTATATACTAATACTTAGAGTATAAGTTTACTAACAACTTAAGTCTGTGAACCTTGAAATAAAATGATTTTATTTATTTTATTTAATACAATATGAAACACTGTGTTAGTAAAAAGCGTGTTTTATCCGTCACTATAATTTTACACCAAAACATTTCAGTGTTTATTTCTGACCATAAAAAGAATGCGCAAAAATGTATAAATATCGTTTTCAATTAGCTAGAATAAAACTCGAGCGCAAATTCGGATTTCACATATTGGAATGAGAAGTATGTATTTCTCTCAAAATAAAGCAAATTTAAGCGGAGGTACGCTTCCAACTTTCAATGGATATCATTTTTAGGAGCAAACAGGGGTTTTATTGCCTCTGATCTTTCTTCCACTGAAGATATACCTGTGCTCATGGATATGGTACTTAAATTTTTCATAAATATATATCAACTTTTTAAATAATATACTACATTACTTCATCCGCCTAGAAGTTGTTAGAATCTATAATACAAACTGTTGATTTTTATACAAAATTGTGATTGCATGGTTGTATTAGACATTTCTATTAACGACAGTGCCTTTATCATGGTGTTAAATAACTGTCCTCTAGGAATGGGCAGTAAAAACAGAATTTATATCCAAATACCATTATTTTATAATACATTCGAGCACACATTAATAACAAATTCGAGTAAATTTAGTCCAAACAAACTGCTCTTTAGTTTTAATTTGTTAGAATTTGTGCTATTTCCTGTATAAAGTTAGTGAAGTGTGAAGCATCAACAAGTTTAAAAGTGAAATATAAGATGTAAAATTAGATATTTGCAGCCTATATTACCTATTATGTAGTAAATTATTTAAATTTCAGTGGATATTTTATAACTAAAGAACTGTATGCTTTTAAGCTACTTAGGTCCCGGAATCAGACCAATGTACGTGATGTTGTTCAATAGTTATTTTAACCGACTTCCAAAAAGGAGGAGGTTCTCAATTCGGTTGGTATGTTGCTGTTTTTTTTTTATGTATATACACCGATTACGCCGACATTTCTAATCTGATTTACGCGAATATTTTTTCGTTTGATGCGAAATAGTTACCATTTGGTCCCTTAAAAATTTGGGTTAGTTTGGCCCGGTAGTTTTTTTATGAACATTTTTGTTAACTTGGGCGATGTAATTTAACTTTTAACCGCCTCTGTGGTCTAGTGGTACAACCACCGGTATCAGACCCAGGGGTCCCGGGTTCGATTCCCAGCGGGAGTACATATTGTATTCGGTTTGGTTGGTGGTAGGACTTGTTGTAAGTTCGCCTGGCTAGCTACCACCATCTTATCTAAGTCTGACGCCGTAATAACAATGTTTTCAGCATTGTTGTGTTCCGGCAATTAGAGATAAGATAGCCAGTTCCTCAGTGATTGAGGATTCTGGAAGAGGTTCGCTTCCATCTTTGGCCTTATCGCGATACTTAACATCAGGTATGATGAAGGCTAAGAGCCTCCCCATCGTTTATAAAAAAAAAACTATACTTTGTTTTGTAATGTATATGAAACCTAATCTAATCTAGAAAAAACATACTGCAGTTTACAAAACAACCGACTCCGAAAACTATAAAGCAAAAAATAAGAAGGTCTTGGTCGGACTGAGTCGGTGCCAGCCATGGCAAGAAAAATAAAATAATAGGTGCTCAAAGTAGAATGCCTTGGCTGGCACCTACTTCAAAAGGCTTATTTCTTGCTTTTTAGTTTTTGAAATCAGTTTTATATTTATTATTTTAGCAATTATGCAATTTACAAATCAAAAAAGTATTTTCACAATATGGTGTTTTTTTGCATTTACAATGCTATTTAATTTTATGCGATGTTTTTTCTTTACTTTCCTTGTAAAAAATATCAACCTAACAACATTTCAGGTGTACTTATGCTGTTTATAGACAAAAAAAACATATCCATAAAAAGAAAGAACATAAATTCACCACCACTGTCGTTAATAAAATTTCAACGGACGAAACTCGCATCTGATTAAAATTCAGGCAACTTTACGACGTTAAATCAAATTATGACGACATTTACATTGGAAATTGTACCGTAATCTTTTATGTTCATGACATTATAATATTAATTCAGAATTTCAATTTTTCATTAACATAATTAAAGTATGCGGAATTTAGCCTATTGTCTGATCATAATGATTCTGTTCAGTGACGTTGAGGTAGTTTAATCAGTCATTTTCACTACTATCGCTGATGTTAATAGATTCTTGGATCCTGGAATGAAAGGAAGAAAGAAAAATAATTTATTTTGACACTGCACGACAATCGGCAACATACTTATTAATAACACCAATGTACATACAGCAAAGACGTGCAGCGTCATAACTGTGCTCAGCTCAGTATACGCAGCAAACGGGTAAGCCTGCTGCACTGATATTCTGCTATATATAACTATATCACACTCCTCCAGGATGAAAACGCAAACTATATACATAGACAACTACGATTTAATACGCCATCTTTTTTACATGTTGATTGTGAGAGATTCTGGCTCCAATAAATAACCAGTAAAAAATATTTCAGTCCTTTCATTCTGTTCACTATATTCTACAGTTTTACATACAAAAATAAAGGCCTTAATTATGGATGGATAACGAGAAAGACCCAATGCGGACTGGTGGGTGTTAACGACTAAAAATGAAGTCGGTACCAACGGATTAGACCTTATTATGTTATTAATAATAATATTAGCCCTTACTTACGCAAGGATACTCAAGTATCCGATACTCGGCGATTTCGGTATCCAACGAAGCGTGCCTGTGTTTGAACCTCTATGGATATGGAAAGAAAGAAAATACATTTTTTTTTGGAAACACACAACGACAACACAAGACAAACAATACTTATGGTATACAATACCAATTAACACAAAAATAAAACTAACATTATGCATCGTCGCGTGAAGCCAAATTGTGTCTAGCTCAGTAAAAGCAGCAAGCTGATCTTGCTGCACTGGTTTACTGCTGGATACACTAGTGAAATCAGGCACCGAAAACAAAAAATAGATACACACTTGGAACATTTCGTACCACGACTATCACAACCACAGCATTCATAAAATAATAAAAAAAAGAAAAACGTACTAGACAATCACAGCAAATAAAGAAAAAAATGTATAAAAATAAAAACTGTAAAAAACTAGACTGAGTGTATTTAAAAGTCTTTCACTTCTTCCTATCTGTCACTGACGTCACTGTCGCATGCAGTCTGTATGCAGTGTATGACTGTACACTTGTTTACGAGTTATTTTACATACAAACAAACAATTGCCGGTAGTCGCTTGGAGACCGAAATTGCCGGATTTCGGAGACTTGAGTGTCCTTGTGTACGAAGGGGCTTAACGTGACTTCCAAACACGGATAAACTCGAGACACTAATTCATGTTCGGCCACCCATTCCGTGGACGGCAATTGCAAAGGTAGCTTTACCGCCAACAGCAACATCACAGAGACACCGAACTCTCTAGGATAGGATTAGGTAACCCTTTTTTTTCGAGGGGTAAATGTGGGTTATATGGTGCTCTCCTTTAGCAGGCATACCCACTAAAACCCCCCGGTTTCATGCTGCATATCGCCAGGATTGTATAAATGTGGGGCCGTTGTTGCAGTCTCCACCAATTGATTAGGTAACCCTACATATTGACAAACTGTCAAACACAGCCGTAACTATCGCATAATCATATTGATCATGTTGGTTAAATTGTACAATACAATTTCTGTATGTATAGAATATTTTTGTATGTATTTCGATAATGAATTTACTTCACATATTGGGGTATAAGTAGGTAATATATGTGAAGAGTATTAAAATTTTC
Organism: Chrysoteuchia culmella; assembly: GCA_910589605.1. Classification (NCBI taxonomy): domain Eukaryota; kingdom Metazoa; phylum Arthropoda; class Insecta; order Lepidoptera; family Crambidae; genus Chrysoteuchia; species Chrysoteuchia culmella. The sequence continues at coordinate 11,758,862 of OU342657.1, read as the reverse complement.
TGCTACAGTAGTGGTTTAAGGACTGCTTACCCAATAAAATAGTCGTATGATTTTGTAATTTTTGCATCAAGGTCTCCCGGTCAAGGTTTTGTGAACCGATGGCGTAGCTTCTTTGACGTTCATAAGTGCTAGTGCCTAGACTGAATATATGATTTTGAATTTGGATTTTTTTTAATTTAGAATTATAGCTGTCGCATCCACACTTCAAAGCTCCGGTACATCTTATTCATAGTTCTTATGAGATGGGCTGGGAAATTGAAAACTAATATCGGATGAAACTTTTCATTGTACTCTATATGTAAACGGTTGAGCTCAAACAACACACCATGAATACCAAAAGCGTACGCCACCTGTCGATAGAGACTAAGAAGCTTTTTGTTCGACTAAAGAGGCTGCATTTGAATAGCATACTTGAACCTGGAACAGGGCAAAGCAAATTGAATTTTATGTGAAAGTCTTTAAGCATGATTTTAATTAAAACAACAGAGAGAGTTTTTGGAATTAGATAACGTTTTGAAGACTAAAGCTATTTTAAATTGCATCAAAGTATTTCATTAAGATGGAATATAGATGAGAATCTCGGTGGTTCACGCGCTCGGCCTGCGATTAACGGTCGGTCATAGGATAGGTGACCAAAAAATTACAATCTTGAGTTTCTCGGTGCTTCGGAAGGCACGTTAAGTCGTTGGTCCCGGCTGTAATTGCAGTCGTTAAAACCACCATTCCGCATTGGGCCCATGTGGTAGGTCATGGCCCATTCTTCTTATCCCTCCATAAGAAAGTACAGTGACCCAGCAGTGGGGATATAGAAATAGCTGATGATGATGAAAATCTTTCAAAGTTTCAACAAACGGAAGATCAGATACCAAAATCTAATATCCGATAATAATCTCAATCCTTTGTCAGAATACTCATTGTGTGATTTCGTGACTTGCGAAAGCGTGACTCCAACACGTGCGACTTATAATTCTCAACTAATGTTGGAGCTATTATTCGAAGTGCTATTTAGCTGAAGTTACTGGTAGAGAAGCAAGTTTGCTTGATAATTAACCAAGGAAGTCGATAGGAAGAAGTATTATTAAAATTGTTTGGACAAGTTTAAAGAATAAGGATAAATTTAACCAAACAGGCATAAGTTCTGGAAAACTTATCTGACAGATTTTTTTGACATATATATTACAACTGTCGATATTACCATTTTTAACCGACTTTCAAAAAGGAGGAGATTCTCAATTCGGTTGGTATGTTTCTTATTTTTTTATGTATGTACACTGATTACGCCGAGATTTCTGATCCGATTTACGTGATTCTTTTTTGTACAATGCGGAAAAGTTGCCAGTTGGTCCCGTAAAAAATTGGTTCAGTTTGACCTAGTAGTTTTTATTTTATAAGCATTTTTGTTAACTTGGGCGATATAATTTTCACGATATTTTATTTATAATGTACATGAAACCTAAGCTAATCTAAAAAATCCTACTGTAGTTTATAAAGCAACCTATTACAGATACTGAAAAGTAAAAAAAACTACGTTATAAAACGACTTCAAAAACTAAAAAGCAAAAATAAGCTTTTTGGTTTGGAATTTCTGGTCAGATTTTCTATCGTAATTTTTATTACTTGATGAAATCAGTGATGGTGAAGTGATCCAATAAAATAACTTGACAAATTGAAAGTATTTTTTCTACAAACAGTAACTTTCGAATCAGTAGTTGTATACATTAATATGTTTACAAATAATTCGTAAGATGCTGTTCGATAATTCAAAACATACTTTTTTATAAGTTTACTATTTTTTTTTAAATAACCCGTATTTCTCACTATACAAATTTTACATTTCGCATGTATTTATGTATGTATTCTGGTTAGTGTATAGTTCGCCTCGTGACAAAAAGGAACTTTGCAAGGGGCTTCAATATTATTTAGCTACTTTCAAATAGCTAAGTAATGATGTTCAATATAAGAAATTCATTGCGGATGACGCCAAGGAGCGTCATTGATATTTTTTGCGTATGGCGTTTGACGCCAAATAGCGTCAAAAATAATTCCTCTGAAATTCTGTACAATTCATAATTCATAATATATTTATTGCAAGTCACATTACATTAACGAGATGATACAGACATATTTTAGTAAACATGTGACGCCCTGCAAGGGCATAGCAATACCACTAGACTAGACGGCTTTAAACTATTACAATACTTAATGATATTTAAATTAAATTTCATTTATAGTTTTGAAACAATACTAAAACATAGAATTATAATATTTGTCTATTCCAGGAATAAAAAAAATGAAACAATTTTAATATTTTAAATTAATAAATGATAATAATATAATAAATAAATTTCAATAATTACAATCTATCTACTTGGTAAAGTCTTTATAATCAAAAAAATCTTTTAAGTCATAGAAGCATTCATTAATCAGGAATATTTTTATTTGATAAATATTAAACAAGAAAATATACTAGAAAAAAGCAACTAGTCTCATGTCGCCCTGACGGGACGACTAGTTGCTTTTTTCTAGTATATTTTCTTGTTTAATATTTATCACATAAAAATAGCATTGTAAAATGCAAAATTAAAAAGTTATAAATATTTTTATTTGTTTTATGAATCGTTCATTGTTTTCTATGTTTTACAATGACTATTTAGAGAGTTCTAATTAGCAGAACTTCCATTATTTTCCACGTATAGGCATAACCTATGCCTGTATTAATCTTTTAAGGAAATAGTGCCAGTTTAAAGACTTCAGAGGTTGCAAACCTTTTGTTCCCAAATTTGACTTCTTTTGTGTATGGCCTATGACGCCACATGGCGTCATAAAGAAAATTCCTTTAAAACTAGACTGAATTTTTAGAGATTTCTTTATTATAAATTGAGAAAACAATATCAGCCTCCCAGAGAGTCCACGCCACATAACTTGGCATTTGTCATAGGGCGCTGATGGTCGTGGTCGGTCGGAAAAATAAGCCTTATTCCCATGTCATAATTTTAGTTACAGATATTGACACGCGCCAAGTTGAATGGCGCGTAGGTACCTACTTTATAACCTCAAGCGAATTATCGGCCTCAAAAGTTGAAGTTTGCATTTAGTCCTGTAGAACACGTGGTAAGTTTTTTTATTAAATCCATTAGTTTTGTTTCACAAAAAAATAACCACGAAATTACACCACCACGGAATACCCTGGATGCAAGTTGCGTATGTCATGATGGTTTTTAGATTTAATGACTTAAATAAAGGTACTCTTTTCACACACTTTTGTAAACCCCTACTAAAATTACACAAAAGGTTTAAAGGTTTAGGTTTAAGATCGAAATAAATCATTTACCAGCCATTCCTGCTAAATCTCGTAGCTATGTCACTTTAGAACACACTAAACTAATTAGCAAACCCTTTACGTTGGACATCTAATGCCGACTGAATGTAATCACGTGTAAACAAGCCAAATTCACAACAAAAACCAAAATGTATTCACTCATGGCTGAAGACGCGCAAGGGCGTCACTTTAATGGGTGGCGGCTGAGGCACGGAGGCGTCGCAGAATATTTGTTGGCCGCCATGGACAAAAGTCCTTAAAAGTGAGATACGCAATGAATCGGTTAAAAGGATGGATTGGCCTTATGATAAATTTTAAATAGAAAAATATTTAAAAAAAATCACCCACAGGCACAAAGTCACAAGTGAATTTTCTGATGGGACTCGAACCCACGACTTTATTTGAACTTGAAGTCAGAATTCACTGGTGGCCGAGTTGATTTTTTCCATTTAAAGTATTTTTCTACTTAAAATTTATCATTTAAGTATAAAAATGGCATTGAAAAATGTAAAATTTTAAAATTCTTAAAAGGATGGATTGGGCTTTTAATTTATTCGTACAGTAATTATTTGACCAAGAAAGTACAACTCGCCTATAAACAAAGTTTGGTAATATTGGCTCGCAGCGATTTTCATTTAAACTTTTGTTTAATTGTTAGCACTTAATTAGATATTCAAGTTGCTTTGTTACGAACTTTATATCAACATTTGGGTTGTTCTTAAACCTTCATAATTAAAAAGCATGATTTCAAATAACTTTTTATATGAGTGAGTAAATAAATAGCGACCTGAGAAGTAGTAGAATTCCTTAAAAAGAGGTTATCAGAAGGAATTTCATTATTATTCAGGTGGTTATTTCCAACAACTCAATTCATTTTAACAAGATAATAATTTTATAATGATCTTCTTACTGAGAGAAGTAGGTATGGCCTTAGGGTTCATTAGGTTCCTATCTCAGCATCGCACATGAAAATCAATATAGTCCTAACAAAAAAAAAAATACTTTGAGTTATTTAAATATCTACAAACTTGTAAAACAGTCATATTTCTGTCAGTTGCTTCTTCAAAAGATTGCGTTTTAAGCCGGTTTAACCTTTTGCCATGCCCCTTTCCGCGTCTCGCACCATACTTGATATGGTGTTCGCTCAGTAACCGTGGACACCGCACTTCCGTATGTGTTGCATCTCGAATTAATACACCGAATCCGAAAAATATTACCAAATGTGAATACTCAATACCGTATTATTTATAAGTTGATACTGTATTGCCAGTCATCTATTACACAAAAAAAATCGTGTTATTACAATAATAATAATAATAATAAAAAAATCTTTATTTCAGATAAGTATTACATCCATATGTGTTAGTACAATAACTTACGACTATTGTTAGTAAATAAAAAATAAAAAAATAAAATAAAAAAATATATTAACATTTAACAGGCCATCAAAGGAGGAGTAAGTTCCCGTGGCTATTATTTTATTCACAAGACACTTCCATAGCGGGGAAGTGTATCGATTAGCCAGAGTCATTAGGATGCTGTTGGGACTATCTCTAACTCTACTGATTAAGGAAGCGGTCTTTTTACGAATGACGGCTTCATAGCCATCAGTTTGGTACTCCGCAAACATGCCAGACGCGCTGCAATAACGAGGTATGCCCAACATCATTCTAAATATATTATTATAAAGGACTCGCAGTCTCCAGCGATTTTTTGGTATGCTTGACCCACAGATTCCCCGTGTATAAGCTTTGGCAGTATGCCTTAAAAAGTGTGACTTTAACGTCTTCCGTGCAACGAGAAAATCTGCGGGCCAACATGTTACCTCTAACCGCCAGAGCCTACGCTCCCGCTCAATATCGGCATCATCTTTGAGGTTGCTAGCTATAATATGTCCCAGATATTTAAATGTCATGACACGGTTAATGCTCACGCCATTAAGGGTAATATTTAGTTGTATTATCGGGACATTTACCAGCAGCCTCAAAGACCATGAACACGGTCTTTTTAGTATTGTATTTAAGGCCGTGTTTCACAGCATACTCCTCACAGACCTTCAACATTTCCTTCAGGCCACCCACCGTAGGACTCAGCAGCACCATATCGTCAGCATAGCTTATATTATTTATGCTTATGCCATCAATGCTACATCCAACACGCATGCTGCTCAGTTCCACAATGACATCGTCAACGTACATATTGAAGAGCTTGGGAGACGTTAACCCCCCCTATCTCACCCCGCACTCCAACATATACGGATCGGACATTTTTTCCGCCCACCTGACATAATTTGTTTGGTTAGCATACCAAAACTTAAACAAATTAAGCACTGGCTCCGGTACACCCCTTTTGCCCAGTTTCTCCCAAAGCACATCATATGAAACTAGATCAAATGCTTAAGAGAGATCTAGGAAACAGGCATATACCGGCGTCCCACGGTCAGTATAATATTGTACAGTATGCCTAAGACTTAAAATCGCGCTTTCAGTAGAAAGTCCAAGCCGAAATCCGAACTGTGCATCATGAATGTTATAATGATTTTCTAATTCAGTGTTAAGCACACTGTCCAACACCTTAGCAATTGTTGTTGCCAATGAGATAGGGCGATAATTCCCACTGCCCGAGACGTCACCAGTTCTGTCCTTCACTATGGGTACTATTATAGTTTTCATCAAGTCAAGTGGCAGGTATGAGTGATTATGCACATTGAGAAGAACACAGCTAGTACTCTCGGTAGGTGATCGCCAGCATACCTCAAATGCTCCACACTTATACCGTCATGTCCGGGAGATTTGCCGAAGCTTATTTTCATTAACGCGGTTTTTATATGTTTAGCGGTTATGCATAACAGCGGTTCACCTCCCCCACACGACGACAAAGTGTCTTTAGCAGAGACCGACGGACCCAAAGGTGAGTGTACTTTAAAGTGACTCATGAATGCATTGGCAATCTTTATTGGATCACTTTCCCCATCAACGCTCACAGGGGGGCCAGGCCTAATATCATACTTCTTAGTAGCGTTCCAAAATGATTTAAATTTTTTTGCCGTCCGGTGTGTAGCTAGAACGTTAATTTTTAGTTGGTCTTGGTTACGCTGACACCATTTTAATCTACTTTTGAACTTTATTCGCGATACCTTCATAATATCTTCATAGATTTTTCCCGATAATGGTCGATTGTATAAAACCCATATCTTAAAATTCTTATTCCATCCACAAAGATGCCTATTTTAATTTTGAATGTTTTTACAAGGCCGTTTTTTTGTTTTAGTTGCCGCGTCACATAAGGCACCTACAATACTATTATGTAACCTATTTAACACAAGTTCGTGCTCCTCCAATCAGCATGACCCACGACTACAATGCACAAACTCAGAGGGAAACTCAATGTCACGTAACTTAACGTTACAAAGCTCTTGGTACTTTGATATTTGAGCTTCATCTCTTTTCCCCCATACTACTGAGTTGACATATAGTTCGCGAGTCACTAGCCTTGGTTTCACAGCATTAAAATCGCATTTTACAATTAAAGGCAAATAAATGGTCAGACACAAAAATATCTTCCGCAACCTCCACTTCGGTAACAATTTGCCAGGCCGAGTTTGACACAACACAGTGATCTAGCCACCGTTTGCACCCATGGGCCACGCTAACATAAGTATTTGTATCAGAGTCTAAGCCTAGATTTTCTATGTCAGCACAGATCCAACTTAATTCAGAACAAAAATTGATTAATTCATAAAAAAATAATTCATGGGGTTGCGCATTAAAATCGCCCAAGATAAATACATTTTCAACTCTCACACTTTCCACAATTGCACTTATTTCCCCCAACACCTCCACAAAATCAGATAAGTTGTTTAATGAATCTGTGGGCATGTACACCGAAATCACAATAATACTGCGGGTTCTCAAGGTTGCCACAATAGCTACTAACCTATCACTATTGCATTTTATTACCTTAACGCTGTTAAAAATGCCTTTCCTCCATAGTATAGCCACGCCCCCATAAGGCCTACCCTTCAATAAGCCTGTTGATAAATCGACAGCTGATTTACCAGTATATTCAAAGTCGTTAGATATCATACCTAGAAATGGCACATCGTGGGGGAGTAAACATGTTTCCTGTAGGGTCACTACGTCAGACATTTTACATATACATTGAAGATTATTCAATGACCTTTTAACAAAAAAGCAATTTAAACTAGTAAACCTTAACAATTTATTAGGTCCTATAACCATAAAAAAAAACTGTTATGCTTATTTTATTTACACTTATCTTGCGAGTATTATTTATTTTTAATGCTATAAAGCAACAATTTTTTTTGAGATAGCACTCATTTGCAGTTTATTTTTGCCACTATGAGTATGTTTTATTACAAAAAACCTTTTTACTGACAATAATATAACATTATTTTTAATTTTGTTCTAGTGTTAACTTATAATTCTGACATCATGAGTCGAATTAGAAGAATATCTAAGAGTCTAATCGCTGTTAATTATAATCAAAGGGCCGTAAGTAGGTCACCGACTGCAGGCTCGAACGACAACGTACGACGAAGGGCTTGCCTCGTTATATTGTCGCCGAGCTGCAAGTCAGCACTTAAGACTCCGTCCACAACACGGCCAGGCACGAGCGCCGACAAAGGCCACCTGCGTGCGCCTCGCTGCCGCCCTCTAACCCGGCGGCTGTGCCGCGCGAGCCAGCGACGCATACGTCCGTCAGCTGTCAGCGTGACTTTCCTGCTGTTGCTGCCAATAACGCATTTTCGCGGACGCAGAAGCCGACTCTCGTTGAAATAAGAGCTCCTGCTCAGAATGTCCCCGTCGAGGTTCGGAAGAAAAAGCGACGTTGTCTGTGAGTGAGCCCGAATTTCCTGCCACACCCTCTATGGCCGTGTACCTGCCCCTCCTGCACTAAACCACCACTGCGCAGGACGTGATGGAGTACAACAAGTTGAAGACCAACATTTATTTGAGAGTTCAGCCTCTGGAGTCGCGCCATAACACTAATTTTAAGGTGCGCATCCCGACAGCAAGGCTGGAAATGTTCATGAAGGAGGACTTCTGGATGCAGGGCGTTGTATACAGACACTTCAGAGGGGCGTTGCCGTGTGTCTCACTACTCCACACAGAAGCTGTATTTTTTTAATTGTTATATAATTAATATGTATGGTAGTCTATATTGTATTATTGTATGGTCCTTGATGCCTGAAATAAATGGTAAATAAAAATAACAATAAGATGTACGTATAATCAAAGCGATTCAGAAGACATAATTTTCGGAAAAAAATTGTACAAGGGATCCATTTCATGCATCGGACGACAGTGCCGCTGATCCTATATTTGAGACTAATGAAAACAATCCACCAGCTCCTGCATCTATAGAATCTTTAAGTAGTCTCAGTTAAGAGTTCACACGAATATATTTCCTGTACATTGGATGTATTTGCAGCTTGCAGTAAGCGTAGCAGTTTTCTTTTTATAACTTTTTTAATTTTGCATATTTTTATGTGATAAAGATGACATACGTGATTTTTTTCTAGTATATTTTCTTGTTTAATATTTATTCACATAAAAATGGCATTGTAAAATGCAAAATTAAAAAGTTATAATTAGATGGCTGTTTCGTCTTAATCGATGGTCAAACATTTGTAAAAATGTTTCTTTCGAATGCGAGGATACCCATTTCTCTCATTGATGAAACGACGGTGGCCGGCACCGTGGAGTGATGAATATACTAGAAAAATTCGACGTGCCCTTATGGGTCTCTGTAGCGTAATTGGTTGGTGTATTGGACCGGATTCCCAAGGATGCGGGTTCGAGTCCCGTCGGGGCGACATGAGACAGGTTGCTTTTTTCTAGTATATTTTCTTGTTTAATATTTATCACAGTTTTCTTTTTCTTTGTCAGGTTGATTTTGATAATATTGTTAATTCCTTTAATTATGGCAATTATCATCAATTATCTTTTACTTGGGAACTGATTTACCCTTTTGATTTACCAACCTTTTTTGTCAAAAGGTCGATAAATAAAAAAAATTATTATGAAACATAGTTTCATTTTAATTTAATGTCTGAAAAATAAAACAAAATGTATATATTTCGAACTAGGCTTTAATCTCAATTTAATTTAACAAAATTCAATATTATCTTTTGAACTACCTAAAGGGTCAAAAGTAAAAAATATTATTTAAATGTATTAACACAAAGTGGTTCTAGAAAATAGCTTGTAAATCCTCAAATATTAGTTACAAAGACTTTATTTCCACTATGGGACGTTGGCGGAATTTCTGTGGAAAACGGAAGAAACCAAAATATAAAAAAGACTATTTTTTTAAGTAATGTAAAGCAGAAAAATGTGTCTTACTAATGATATCAAGCCATAAGTAATTGACAGTCAGAAGCTTTGATTTTTTAAATCTTTGAAACGCTATATCGCAAAACTACGTTTTTTGAGTTAGGACTATTTTGGTTTTCATATAATGATGTGTTGCCGTGACACTGTATTGTATCACGGCAACGCTGGTACTCTGGCAGTGCTTGTATGTGCGCGATTCAAATGCAAAAGAAGAAACACTTTTATTTCAACTTAATGAAACACAAATAAAACTATAAACAGCAAACACAAAATTAAAATGATAAGTTAAAAAAAACAGGTAACATTCGCTGTAGGTAATAGGTATATACGGTAATTCTACTACAATATGGCATCGGCTTTTTCAGGAATTTTCGTTATATTCAACCTGGCAGTAAAAAGCAAACATAAAATATTACTTACAGAACTGAGTTCTGTCGAATATATCAATACTTTTAAAAGCCAGCAAAATTTATTTTCTAACCGAACTTCCTCCTAGGTTAAGTTACTATTATGTTAATACTTCAACTTTATAGCAGATTGTAACATTTTAGTTCTAGCACGTATTAACATGTAAAGTCAGTTCAGGTATTACATGGTAACGATACACTATGACCGATGCGATGATATAAAAGAAAAATTATAAAATTATCGATACAAATCTTTTGATAATTAATTTAGTCGTATTTTTTTTTAATCATATCTTTTTACCGTATCGCTCATTTAGTGCAACAATTACATGTGTTGGCAAAATCGAGATAAGTATGACAAAAGACGTGTAAAGATTGGTTCATTCGGTGAAACATCGATAGTATTGTATTGCTGATAATTTTGGCTAGATGGCAGTTATGTCGTTGTTGCAATAACACTAAAATTGTGAATTTTTTTGATGTAACTCCGTCGCATTGGTCAGTTGCGCGGAGGGCATGTGAACGTGTTTGAGTGCTACATGTACGTAACGGTAATTATGACATTATTTTATATCAATTTGGTGGATCAACGTCACAATAATCTTTGACAAATTATGACAATGTTACTGCATTTTTGTAACTTTCTGCTACAACAAATAGTGACGACGGGAATGCTATCAAAACTGGTGTTACCAAGGTTTTTCATTTCAGGAAATACAGTGATATTTATGGATTTAAGACTAATTTATGAAAACGATTTTAAATAATGTACATAACGACAAGGGCAAGATCAACAAGGCATGGCCAAGTTTGTTTTTGCTAGACGTGCTTTTGTTCAATATACTTGTAATTTAAGAAAAGTTAATACGACTGTTATTAGAAATAGCTAAGAACTACCATAATCTATACTAATATTATAAAGAGGAAATATTTTATGAGATGAGAGGACCGTACCAGTATTGGAATTACAGTACACCTGGCTACTTATGGCTTACATATTTGTTGTGAGCAACAGTTTATTCATCTGTATCCACACAGCTATATCCAATCATTGCCTACACGCCGCCTACTAACAGCGGTCATGGTAATATAGAAGTAATATTGATTTAGTTATGAAGCTTAACACTGCTTTATCGCTATCTCGTACAACATTACTTTATTAACAGGAAAACGCAGAGCCTAGCTCTCTCCATTGCTCGCTGGCTGACAATGAGTCTTCTTATGAGGCCCATACTTAGCGACCACGTTTCACAGCTTATAGTATATAGCGAGAGTTTACTTCAAGCTACATTTACCCTACATCGCACCCGTAGGCGTGCCGTTACCGGTAGTTGGAGAGAAATGAAACTATTTCCAGGTCACGTTACTTAACCGGATCGTAAAGTATCAGGTGACGCATACGGGCACTTTAGTGTCTGGTACCCTGTATGAATGTTAAATAGGTTACAAATAAAGTTTTAGATTATCCATCCTTTTAGGTATTTTAATTTTAGTGTTCTGGTGGTTTTTAGGACTAGGTCTACGTGGCATCTTTTACCCATTAGCATAATGCTTATAATATACTAATATTAAGCATATTTTAATACATAGGAAGAATCATTTCCCGTGTTTCAATGTTCCTATTCACCAAAACATATTGCAATATAAATTGGAAATCCAAAAGGTTTGTTTTTAAATAATATTTGATGATTAAATACTATTTGATGATAGGTAGATTTTGTCTGATCAGCAGGCCTACCGCCATCTTTTAGAAACCGTCATGTCGTAAGAACGTTTTGTTTTCCTTTTGATTCAATACTGTTTATATTGCAAACTTGACTTTATTTGACCTAAGACGTCGTAGTAGGTTTGATTGATAAAAATCTTGTTTGAGTGAATGATTGAGCAATGACGCCACAAAACTTCCGTCAAAAGACAAGATTGTTTTAAGAGGTTCGCGGTACGATATGACATTATAACAACATTGCGCCGATACAAACTGACATTAAACAATATTGCGTTAAGAGATGGCGGCGATGGTGGTGGAAAAAAAAATTAAACTATAAAAAATCTTGTTAGCTGGAAAGATTGATGTACTGAAAAATAATACAATTTACAATATGCATAATTTTCCCCGACAGACTCGTGGTCACAACAGATTGTCACACTAGTGTGACTAACGGGAATTTATTTTATTCGTAGTCACACTGCATTGCAAAGGATCACACTTGACTGAATTAATTATAGTGATATGTATATAATTGTACCCTGCTCTAAAGATGCGACATGAAAATACTTTCCCTTATTACCCGTGGTCCCACTGGTTGGTCCCCTTGGTAGGTCCACGGATATTTTTTCTTCTCCGTAGACCACCACTGCGCAAGAAATGTCATACTCTCAAAAATATTATTAGCTTGAAGTACCAGGGTCGCATAGCTACCCGTAGCTATTTTAGAGGTTTTATAAGCAACACCTTTTTAAAAAGCTATTATTAACTCCTGTAAATGAAAATAATTTTAACCTTTTTACTTTTCGAATAAACGTTTTTCAAAAAATCTCTACTGGACGACCCAAGTTCCCCGATTGTACATATTTAATTCCCCACCCTAATAGTGTGACCTCGAGTCCTATATTTTAACAGCTTACCAATGATCACACTTCTCAGTGTGACCACGAGCAAAATTAATTCCTGATAGCCATATCAGTGTAACAATCTGCTGTGACCACGAGTCTGCAGTGGATTCAGAAAATCAGAAATTCAGAAACTGAAACTCAATTCCATTCCAAAAGTAGTGGTAACAATATGAAGTGTCATAATTCCATATTTGCTCAGTGGCCTGTATAAAGAAACTCCATTATCGCAATGACCACAAAAAGGATTACAGAACCAAGTATTTTAATTGGAATCTCTCATTATGCATCTCTGGAAACCTCTACAATATTTTTTCACTTGATTTACGTTTCTGTCGAATGCACTCCGATCCACCTTTTGCTGGATATCTGCTATTGTTTTTTTTCTCGTCTGTAATGGAACTCTCTGCCAATAAATCTATTCGTTCTGCCTTCGCGTCACTTGTTTCATATAAATAAGCCAGCAAACGGCGTTTGATAGTAGGATGTTTTTTGCTAGATTTTTTTAGATAAAATATTGTTCTTTTGTTACAATAGCTTTTGCTAGGAATAAAGTTTTATAATGATATGCGAAAAATATAAATGAAGCTATTAATAGGATATGAAACTACTATAATCTGATTTATTTATTGACATATTATCCTTACTTTAACCGCCTCTGTGGTCTAGTGGTACAACCACCGGTATCAGACTCAGGGGTCCCAGGTTCGATTCCCAGCGGGGGTACATATTGTATTCGGTTTGGTTGATGGTAGAACTTGTTGTAAGTCCGCCTGGCTAGCTACCACTATCTTATATAAGCCTGACGCCATAACAACAATGTTTTCAGCATTGTTGTGTTCCGGCAGTTTGAGATAAGATAACCAGTTCCTCAGTGGCTGAGGATTCCGGGAGAGGCTCGTTTCCATCTTCAGCTTTATCAATACTTCACATCAGGTATGATGAAGGTTAAGAGTCTCACCGCTGTTCATTAAAAAAAATATTACTTAATATATTTATTTTTTTATTCTTTTGGCAACAACCAGATATTCTTTACAAAAATACTTTATAACTATCTTACTAGCTATAATAGACCTATATGGATATTCATTTGGACAAGTTATACTGACAAAAAAATATTCTTAGAACATCATAAACTAACTTTTAGCTACTATGTGATAGTAAACTATATGATTAATTTTAACAAAGAACACTATAAAAAAGAATTCTTATGAAAATTGACCATAAACAATTGAAAATGCACACTTTAACAATAATAAAATGTTAAAGTAACATTATCTAAATATATAAAAGAAGAAACTGACTGACTGACTGACTGACTGACATATCAACGCACAGCCCAAACCACTAGGTCTAGAGACTTCAAATTTGGCACATAGGTTCCTTGTGAGGTCTAGGGGTGCACTAAGAGAGCATTTTTTAGCAACGTGTCTCGGCGTTTTTGAAAATTCCATCCCCAAATGGGTGAAAAAGGGGATGGAGTTTTGTAAGAAAAATCCTTTAATTTCAAAGTAAAAGGTGACTTATTTTATTATTATTAGGCTCATGGTTGAAACTTAAAAACAAATAAACAAACCTATATTTCGTGAAAATCTTTGATCAGTATTTTTGCCAAAAACAAATGGAATTCAACAGCTTTGTCGGTTCCCAAAATGTATACTGAATTTTGTTAATTATGACTACAACTGACCAACCTCATAAGCTAACAAATCGTTAGGGAAGTACTTAATCAATTTATCGGCTATAGTACTTCCATCCCAGACAAGAATCTAAATTTATAAAAGGCAAACATTACTGATATACTTATCAACGCAGAGCCCAAAGTACTTGACGGATTGAGTTGAAATTTGGCATGTAGAAAGGTAAGAAAGGATTTTCCCTTAAGGGGAAAGTAGAATCTACGCGGACGAAGTCGCGGGTAACAGCTAGTATTTCTATTGTAAACTTTTACTAATTACCAGGTGATTCACTTAAAACACGGCGTACTATTGAACAGAGTATTTAATCAAACAGCATACAAAAATAGCGACACTAGTTTTACATCCAAAGTTTAAACAAGGAATGAGTTAATCTAAATAACTTTTAAGCCGTAACGCTGATCTTGTTATTCTCATAAGTCGAATTTGACACCATCTTAATCGCGCTGACGTCCGCTACGGCAACAGCGCCTTCTCCCATCGCCCGCTACGATGATGTCATCGCGCGTTAGCTCGCAGCGATTGCCAACACGGCCGTCCGACCAGGTACCTGTCCCATAAGGTACCCCTCGAGTTCAGATAAAATGCTGAAACACAAAATTAGTCATGTCAAACATTGATGTGGGTAACAGTACTACTGTTTTGATCTATTGCACATCCCTTTCTATCATTGATCTAAGGGTGAGCGAGACCTCAATATATAGTTTTAAACCTTGTACACTTAAAGTGATTTGATCACACTTAAGATTACCTAGTTGGCTTTAGAACCACTTGCACTTAAAGGGCTTTGCCACACTTAAGCGTACCAAGTTCGTTTTAAAGCCACTAGACCTGTTATTTGACTTTTAATTTAGAACCACTTGCACTTAAAGGGCCTTTCCCCACTTAAGCGTACCAAGTTCGTTCTCCACAACCACCTGATTTATTATCCAAATTTAACATAGAACCACTTGCACTTAAAGGGCCTTTCCCCACTTAAGCGTACCAAGTTCGTTCTCCACAATCCAAATTAAACATAGAACCACTTGCACTTAAAGGGCCTTTCCCCACTTAAGCGTACCAAGTTCGTTCTCCACACCCACTTGACTTTTATCCAAATTCAACATAGAACCACTTGCACTTAAAGGGATTTACCACACTTAAGCGTACCAAGTTCGTTCTCCAATCACTAGAACTATTTCTCACATTTTGTATACAATTAACTTTACCATTTGGCTATTAGCCACCACACCATATTCTTGATGTGCAATTTACTATACCATTTGTCCATTAGCCACCAGACAAATTAAAGCATTTTATCTTGACTCGGTACACCTTAACGTTTATTTAGTTTATTTACCTTGCCAACATGGACCAAATAGGTTGAAGCTAGTAGGTAGGTATCTAATACATCTCCCAATCATCTATCCGTATCCACGGTTTCATGTTTTCAGCTGCCGTTATGTAAGTGTACTTCTTAGTGCTCCTTTCACTACCCTTTATTTCCGTCACTTCATATCTATCATTACCGAGAACTTTCCTTACTTGAAAGGGCCCTTTATACACGGGCAACTATTTCCGGCCTTGTCCGTCGTTGTTCTGGCTATTTGTTTTAATGAGTACCAAATCTCCTTCCGAGTATACTCGTGCTTTTATACGAGTTCTATCGAATCTTTGTTTTTGTGATTCCGCATTAGACTTAATATTACTCTCTGCCCTATCACGCAAACTTGTTACATCTAATTTTTGTTCGTCATCGAAATCTGGTGCCAAACTGTCCCCGTCAGTACGTAGTCTATACCCGAGAAAAACTTCGCTTGGAACAGTTTTCGTTGTTGTTGTATTTAAAATTCCTGCCTTTCTTATTATCTAATCTGTGACAATTCATGCCGTGTTAAAAATAGTCTGTGGTTACTTCCTCTTCTATTCTGTGATTCCATCCAATAAACTGATTTCTGCTAAAACGAGTGTTGAATATTTCATAATAACTAAATCTCATAATAAATCCATCAGGTTATGGGCCCAGTAAAAGCCAAAGTGATCATAAGTGTTTAAACATTTTGATATCGAAAAATCTGTGTAGTAAAAAAAAAAAGCGTGCCGGCTAACCTCAAATCACGGGTTCAGTTTCTGCAGTAATATCAGACCGCTGTTAAGTTCTGAAACGTTGAAAATAAGCTTCAAATCGTCAATAATAAGTGTGGAAAATGGCAAACAGTAGTTCTCTGGCATTTATTGAAAAATTAACCGGCCGAGAAAACTATGCAACATGGCGGTTTGCTATGAAGACTTACTTGCAGCATGAAGAGCTTTGGGACTGTATTGAAAATTCCAAAAATGAACCATTAGATCAGAAAAAGGACACGAAAGCCAAAACAAAGATCATATTACTTATCGATCCCATAAATTACGTGCACGTTCAAGAGGCAGAAACCGCAAAGGAAGTCTGGGAAAATCTTTCCCGCGCTTTTGATGACTCGGGGCTTTCACGCAGGGTCGGACTGCTGCGTGATCTATGCACAACAACACTCTCAGGAAGCCAGAATATCGAAGAATACGTCAGTAAAATCATAACCACCGCCCACAAATTGCGCAACATTGGTTTTAAAGTGGACGATGAGTGGCTGGGAACACTTTTACTCTCAGGATTGCCCGACTCATACAAACCAATGATCCTTGCTATTGAGAGCTCTGGTATGACAATCAGTGCTGACTCTGTGAAGACTAAATTGCTACAAGAGGTGAAAACTGAAAACAATGACTCCGCTTTTGCAACATCTCATAATTATCAAAACAGATATGGGAAGAAGAAAGTTAGCAAAGGACCTAGATGCTTCCAGTGTAACAAATATGGACACAAAAGTCAAGAGTGCAGGTCAAAACCAAAAGAAAAGCTTGCCAAATCAAATAGTTCTTATGCTGCCGCATTTGTCACACCTACTGATAATGACAGCTCCGCTTGGTATATTGATTCTGGGGCAACTATGCACATGACGAGACAACGCAACCTTCTGAAGAATGAAAAATCACCACCAGTAGAAAACATAAAAGTTGCAGACAATAAAACACTTTCAGTCAGCAGCTCTGGAGATGTGATTCTGAATGCATTGAATAGAAAAGGTCAGGCAAATAACATATTGTTCAGAAATGTCTTGCATGTATCAGGACTTGCTGTGAATTTGCTATCTGTGAACCAGATTACAAAAAATGGTGGCCAAGTCAAATTTGACTCGGATGGCTGTATTATACTCAACAAAGAAAAAGCCATTGTAGCAACTGCAACAAAAGTCAACAACATGTACCGGCTTAACTTAAATGATAATTTTGCATACATGTCTGATGTTCAACAAGATGACTTTTTATGGCACCAAAGAATGGGTCATTTGAACTTCATAAGCCTAAAGAAAATGACAACTAATACAAATGGAATTATGCTACCTGAAAAAAGCAGCAGTGTAACTTGCATAACATGCAAGGAAGGGAAACAATCTAGAATGCCGTTCCCTAGTCAAGCTCAAGTGTCACATTCTTCCAAACTGTTGGAACTGGTGCACTCCGACCTATGTGGCCCAATGGAAACGCAATCCTTTGGTGGAGCTAAATACTTCTTAACATTTCTGGATGACTATTCAAAGAAGGTATTTGTGTACATTTTGAAGAATAAAACTGAAGTTCTAACAAAATTCAAAGAGTTTAAGGCTGAAGCTGAAAATCAACTAGAATGCAAAATTAAAAATCTTCGCACTGATAACGGGCTAGAGTATGTGAATAAGGAATTTACTGAATATCTAAGAAAGGCTGGTATAAGGCATCAGACAACCACACCTTATACTCCGGAGCAAAATGGGGCTGCAGAAAGATTAAACAGGACACTTGTGGAACGAGCCAAATGTATGCTCCTGAATGCTGGTCTATCTAAGTCTTACTGGGCTGAAGCCATAAGAACTGCTGCCTATATAATAAATAGATCACCAACCAGATCATTATCATTCAGAACTCCAGAGGAATTGTGGTCTGGTCAAAAACCCAATGTTAGTCACATGAAGGTGTTTGGATGTGAAGCCATGGTTCACTTGCCAAAAGAACGTAGGAAGAAATGGGATCCAAAAGCCCAGAAAATGCTTTTTATCGGGTATTGTGATAATACAAAGGGTTACAGGTTTATTAAACCCAACACTAGAACTATTGTAAAAAGCAGAGACGCTGTATTCCTAGAATCCTCAGTGAAACGAAACTATGCTGCACTGGATCTATCTGAAACTGAACAGTTAAATAGATCACATAGTAAAGATATGAACAGCTTGGTGATACCTGAAACAACAAAATCATTATCAGAATCAAACAATAATAGTGTAGAAGAATCGGACAACACTGATAGCTCATATGATACTGTTATAGAAGATTCAGAAGAATACTTACCAGATTTTGATATTGAATCTCCTCCTCGAAGCCACGTCACCTTGAGACCTAGACAGAAAAGAAATGAACAAACTTACCTTTGCTGCGATGAATACCACTTACCTAATCAAATTCCTAGTACTTATAGTGAGGCTATCAATTCTACTGATGCTGAGAAATGGAAAGAGTCTATAAGAGAGGAACTTGAGGCCCATCACAAGAATGGAACATGGACATTGGTGGCAAAACCAGAAAACATTAATATAATGACTTCTAAATGGGTCTTCAGAATCAAAGATCAACCAACAGGTCCTCGGTTCAAGGCTAGGCTGTGTGCAAAGGGGTACCTGCAAACTAAAGGAATTGACTACGAGGAGACATTCTCGCCGACAGTCAGCGTTCCAGTTGACCCCCACTCAAAGCTGGAGAAGAGTGACAGCCAACCAGACAAGAACATTCCTTACCGAGAGGCAGTTGGGTCGCTGATGCATGTTGCAATAGTGAGTCGGCCAGATATCATGTATGCTGTAAGCCTGGTGAGTAGATACTTGAATTGTTACAATGAATCCCATTGGACAGCAGTCAAGAAAATCTTAAAATATTTAAAAGAAACTATGGACTTTGGTCTATGTTATCTGTCAGACACTAAAACTTCAGAATTGATTGGCTATAGTGATGCTGACTATGCCGGTGATATCACAACTAGACGTTCAACTACAGGCTATGTCTTTATTAAAAATAAAGTTGCTGTAACCTGGTCCAGCCAGCGCCAACATACAGTCGCCTTATCGACAACAGAAGCCGAATTTATGGCAGCCTGTGCTGCTACCAAAGAGGCTATTTGGATAAAACAACTTTTAAGTGATCTTGGTGTATATGAACAACAATCAGTGTGTATCAATATTGATAACCAGAGTGCAATAAGTCTTATTAAAAATGTTAATTTTCATAAAAGATGCAAACATATTGACACTAAGTACCACTTCATTAAAGAAAAATATTACGCTAAATTAATTGATTTAAAATATGTATCCACAGATAATCAGTTAGCTGATGTATTAACTAAGGCACTACCTAGAGACAAGTTTCAGTACTTGAGAAGCAAAATTGGAATGTTAACTAAAAGTCAATTAATGGTGTGAACATAAATGTTTTGTTTCTATTTTATAGATTAGTTTCTGTTACTACATATTAATTTTATAGAGTGGTTGGTAGTACCTATGTAGGTATGACTATTGTCATGTAGAGTTGTAAATTGTAATATTTATAGAAGGCTGTAATTTGGTAGGGGTGTTGTATTTAAAATTCCTGCCTTTCTTATTATCTAATCTGTGACAATTCATGCCGTGTTAAAAATAGTCTGTGGTTACTTCCTCTTCTATTCTGTGATTCCATCCAATAAACTGATTTCTGCTAAAACGAGTGTTGAATATTTCATAATAACTAAATCTCATAATAAATCCATCAGTTGTTTTATGAATTGTACTGTTTAGACCTTGCTGTAAGACTTTTATGTACTGATCCCACCTATCAACTGTGGTATCGGCACCCACTGCTCTCAATGCCTCTAATATAGTTTTATTAAACCGCTCAACTTGTCCGTTCGCGCGAGGCATACCAGTTGCCACCGTATGTAACCGTATATTTTTATTAGTGCAGTACTGGGTAAAATCGTTCGAAGTAAAACTTGTGGCGGCGTCCGTAATAATTCTTTTAGGGTTACCAAATGTTTTAGAAATTACTTCTAACTCTTTAATCACACATGATGTTTTTGTAGAGCGAACAGCCATAACGTAAACAAATTTTGTAAAAGCATCTACGATTACCAATAAATATTTTTTTTTAGCTTTGGTGGTAACAAATGGACCTAAATGATCCATATGGAGTGTGTCAAAAGGTTGCGCATATTTAGGCAACGGGTATAATTCACCTTCCTTTGGACCGGCCTTACTCTTAAAATATATACAGTTTATACATTTTTTTATATATTTTTTTATAACTTTTTGCCTTCTAGGAAACCAGTACTGTTGGACTACTCGTTCGAATGTTTTGTTTACAGAAAAATGTCCCAGGTCGTCGTGGTTACACTTAATTATCTGCCAAATGCATTTTTTAGGTACCACCCATCGGCGACCTTGGGTTGTTCTTCTGTACCTTACCACCTAGTACAACATATTTATCAAAAACGTCTTTATTTTCATCGGCCTCTCCTGTTTCTATAATCGCTCGAATGCGTTGTAAATCTGTATCCTGTAGTTGTACCGACAGCAACCAATCCGCCTCCGTTATTGACATAATAATCTCGGTTTCCGATCTTTCTCCGGATTGCACTGGGTTTCGACTTAAAGCATCCACATGTTGCATTCGTGTACCTTCACGGTGAATTATATCAAATGAGAATTCTTGTGTGGACAAAACCCAACGTGCGATCCGAGGAATGATATCTTTTTTGTTAATGCATATCGAACTACATTGCAATCTGTCACTATTTTAAAAGGTGATCCAATTAAGTATAATCGAAATTTCTGAAGCGAGCTAACAATTGCTAATAACTCCAACTCGATACCTTTTCTCATCCTCTGTGGTTTGCCTGCTATAATAATGGATTGGCTTTTCGCGTTCGTTTGTGCTCTGCATGAGAATACCTGCAACGCCATCTCTACTAGCATCCGTATATAAAACGTTCTCTTTATTCGGATCAAAAATCGACAAAACACTTTTCGACGTTAGTTTATTCTTTAATGACTGAAAGGCTTCTTCATGATCCACACCCCATTTCCACTCAGAATCCTTTTTCAATAATTTTGTGAGAGGAGCAGAAATCATGGCGCAGCCTTTAATAAACTTCCGAAAAAAGCTTATGAGACCGAGAAATTGTCGAAGTTGGTGTACTGTTTTTGGAGTAGGATAATTTCGAACGGCCCAGCTTGGGTTCATTTGGCATCACACAATCCGGTCTGATTCTGTATCCCAGAAATTCAATCTCACTTTTGAAGAAGTGGCATTTCTTTAGATTTAAAGTTAACCCGTTTTCTCTGAAGATTTGTAAAACGCGTTCTAATAAAATTAAATTTTCTTCCACCGTTTTCGTTACCAAATAGACGTCATCCAAATACAGAACGACGTTCTCGAATCTTAAATTCCCTAACACTTTATTCATCATTTGCTGGAAGCAGGATGGTGCGTTAGCCAACCCAAACGGGAGTCTTAAAAATTCATAATGCCCAACTTCTGTAATAAAGGCAGTCTTTTCTATTGATTGATAGTAGCCACTTTTTAAGTCCAAACTAGTAAAGCATTTATGACCTTGAAGTCTATCCACAAGATCTTCGATGCGCGGCATCGGATATTTGTCTTTCACTGTAGTCTTGTTTAACGCTCGATAATCAATGCAGAGCCTTTTTTCGCCATTCTTTTTATTTACAAGCAATGCAGGACTCGTGTAAGGCGAGTTGCTCTCACGTATAATATTATTTTTCTGAAGCTGAACCATTTCGCGAATAATTTTCCTATCTACGAAGATCTAAAGGGTCTGCATTGAATTGGTTAAGAGCTAGTCAAGTTAATTATCATTTCATGATTGTTTACTTTTCTTAGTTCTTTAATATTTGTCGCAACACAGTCACTATAATTTTGAAAAAGTAATATTAATTCATTCTGGTTGGAGTCGGTATCAAATTCAAAATCACTAACTTTCTTGCAAAACTCAGTGAAAGGAGTCGCATGATCAAACTTAAGTAGATCACCTCCTCGCGAATACATCAGATCAGATCGCTCTGTCACGTTTCTTCCTATAAGTACTTCGCAATCTGCCAGATCATTGATTATAAAGAAATCAACATTGTTCAGACAAACAGAATAAATTTTCAAATTAACTGTTATTTTGTGAGTTACAAATTTTGAATTCTCTTTTGAGAAACCTTGCAATAGAATCGGTGTAGGTAATGCAAAAATATCTATTGAATTTTTCGTAACTATAGAATCCAATATTAAAGAACAACTACTACCTGTGTCAATAAATGCTTCTTGAAGAAAATTATTAATAAATACTTTTTTTTACGAACTTATTTCGAGGGTTAGGAGCCGAAATACATTTTGTTTCCTATTTTTCAGATTTAGCCATGTTCTTTTTATGGTAACATGCCGATTCTAAATGACCTCGCTTGTTATAATAAGTACATTTATATTTGTCACACTGATTTCGCTTATGGTTACCTCCACAAAGATAACACTGAATCTGTCTTCGCTGTTGTGCCTGACCTACGTCTTGACTGTTACTATAATTAATATTCGGTCCTGACACACTTGCGGAAAGTGAAGTTACTACTGGAGGCGTGCACATCTGATTTACTGACTGCCGACTAACAAATTTCTTCTGGCTATCATTAACATTATTTAAATTATCGACAATTTTTTTTGTAAATTTAGATGTATACGAACGGCCATGTAAGAAGCTAGCAAAACTGTCACATGTCACAAAGTTGTTAGCCTCTATGGCTGCTACTATTCCACTATCACCTATATTTCCAACAATTATAGAGATGACATCTAGTTCCGAAAAATTCAACGACAATCGATCTATTTTTCATTTTTGTTCAAAATAAAATTCGTAAAGAAATTGATTTTCGACGGGTTTCTTATCAATTATTTCTTTTAAAAGATCATACATATTTCGACGGATTTGAAAACTGGACGCTAACTTACGTCTCCATTCCTTCCATTTCCATGAGGGCCAATGATTATCTGATCGTAAAAGTGAGTCATACCACACTTTTGCGGAGCCCTTTAATTTGTTTAAAGCTTGATAACGAGTCATTTCGTCCGACCATGCAAAAGTTTGAGCTTAGGTATGGACAATACTAAGCCAAGCGTTCACATTATCCCGTAACGGGTCAAACTCGGGTATAATGTTTTTCAAAGTATTATTTGTACTCACAGTTGAAGTATCAGCCTTATGTGATACCTGTTTCCTGCGTACCGGCGGAGGTGAGGGAGTCCTGGCACTACTACTGCTGCTAGAAGTTGAACTCGAGCGTGCTCGTTTTTTATGCTTTGGGCGCTTACTGTGTTTACTTTTTCTATCCATGGTTATACGTGAGTAATCGTGTCACACTTCTGATGTAAACTTTTACTAATTACCAGGTGATTCACTTAAAACACGGCGTACTATTGAACAGAGTATTTAATCAAACAGCGTACAAAAATAGCGACACTAGTTTTACATCCAAAGTTTAAACAAGGAATGAGTTAATCTAAATAACTTTTAAGCCGTAACGCTGATCTTGTTATTCTCATAAGTCGAATTTGACACCATCTTAATCGCGCTGACGTCCGCTACGGCAACAGCGCCTTCTCCCATCGCCCGCTACGATGATGTCATCGCGCGTTAGCTCGCAGCGATTGCCAACACTATAATATTAATCTAGTTGTTTTGTGTATCATCGGTTGCACATATTCCTCCTCCTCAGTCGTTCACTCTTGGCAGAGTGGTCGTGGTTGATGACGTTGCTTCATTGGCCAAAGCAGCCCCCGCGATGCGTCTCCACTTGTTGCGGTTTTCAGCGTCTCGGGAACTCTGGACTATGGAGGTTTGTGTCGCAGCTTTAATGAGGTCTGTCCAACGCGTAGGTGATCGACCGCGTGACCGCTTGCCCTCTACCTGCCCCTGGACAACGAGTCGTTCCATGGATTGTTCGTTTCGAACAACGTGTCCGAAATATTTGAGGATTCGTATTTGCACAGTCGACGATAATCTCTGCTTGATTTTTAGTTCCTCCAGGATCGAAACATTGGTCCTAAATGCTGTCCAAGGGATCCGCAGCAGTCGCCGCCAGCACCACATTTCGAGTGAATCGATTTTGCGTCGGTCTTTGAGGCGAACCGTCCACGTTTCTGCGCCATAAAGAAAGATCGGGAAGACTAAGCTTCTCATTAGGCGGATTTTTGTGGCTTTGGTGATGTTACGGTTGCACCAAACTCTTTTCAGCTTGTCAACGGCAGATCGTGTGATAGCACATCTCCTTCGAATTTCGTCTTCACATCCCCCAGAGTTTGTGATAGTGGAACCGAGGTACACATAAGATTGGACAACCTCACAATTGCCAACCATAGAGATGTCAGGATGGTTTAGTTCAGCTCGGTCCACTATCATCATCTTGGTCTTGTCTCTGTTAACCGTAAGTCCGAAGGAAAGGCTTGTTGTCTCTAGACGTGTCAGCAGGTGTTCCATGTCTTCTTTTGTTTGAGTGAGAAGAGTAGTGTCGTCAGCATACCTCAAGTTAGATATTTTTCGACCTCCCACTGAAATACCTTTGTCCCATTGTTCCAGAACGATTCTCATAATACACTCCGTATAGATGTTGAAAAGGATTGGAGAGAGTATGCACCCCTGTCGAACACCAGCGTGTGTATGAAAGCTTCTCGAGTCAACGTCGTCTATCCGAACAGTCGCAGTTCCGTCCTCGTAAAGTCGGCGTATGAGACGAACTAGATGGTTAGGTACTCCCATTTGAATGAGTACGTCCCATAACTTATGCTATTTCACGGTATCGAAGGCTTTGCGAAAGTCGACAAAGCAGATATAGAGTGGGATGTTAAACTCTCTAGACTTTTCAATGATTTGTCGCAGAATTAGGATCTGCTCTCTTGTTCCTCGACCCTTGACAAACCCCGCTTGCTCAATAGCTATTTCGGGATTCAGAAAAGCTTGCAGTCTGGTGTTAATAATATGAAGGAGTACTTTGCTGGCGTGTGTAATTAGGGCTATAAGCCTGTAGTTGCCACATTTCTTCGTTGATCCCTTTTTGTGCAGTGGTATGAACACGGAGCACATATTAATAGTTTAAATTTAGGTAATGAATTAATAAAAATATCATCTGCTGTACTAACCATGTTCAGATTACAATAAGTATCATCTTATTAGGAATCGATGACGTGTATAACTTTTACTTGCGTAGGGTGGCACGAAAACATTGAAATACTTGTCATTTACACCCCTGTACTAGCATGCAAACATTATAACTTATAAAAGAAAAAAATCTATTGTTTCTCGTTCACTGCCAGCGAAAGGTTTAATGATTTGAATCGTGAGGGACGTGTTGGATATTTGCCTCAGCAATGAAGCTCACCTTTTGCAATAAATCAGAGCTAAATATTTGGTTATTTCTGATGGTTATTTAAATAAGTTACAAAGTTCAAATTGAGAACGACGATTTGTCAGAGATGAGACACAATAATGAGCAAATAGTTTGGGCGATTTGTTTTATAATTTAAAATTTTAATAAGCTTTTTTTTTTTAAAATTAAATTTTAATAAGTTTATTAACATAAACATCGTATGAGGGGCTCCAAATTGTGCAACCAAAGTCAAGTATGAACCGAATGAAAGCGAAATTGCTTTTTAAATTCTTTTCCAATCCTTTTACAGAATTCTAGTAATTGCAATGACCTTTCAACTACCTTATCAATGTGATTATTAAATGAGAGTTTGTCATCCATAATGATAGGTACCAAGGTGTCGGATAGTGTTGACTCGAAATACATTTTTATTATTGATTGAGTATTGATAGATAATAGGTTTTCGATTTCTAGTATATGTGACGGCTCATCTGTCATTATTTTAGTAAAGTTGATATCGAGACATTATTTAGATAGATTATTTAAATCGGATTGAATACTATCGTAATCACTAGTTGATTTTATTACTGCAAAGATTTTGGTATCATCTGCATAATATAATAGGTCGGAGAAAAAGTTTATCCCAATTTTTAAGAAAATTCAAAACATTTTTTAATATTGTTTATTTACATTCAACTAAAGTATGTAGGTACCATTTTCTTCGTTAAATCGATCGATCTTTTTGCCATATTGTAGGTACGGACATGATCCCATTGCTATAAAAATTTTGGGGCTTCTGATCAAAATACCGCGACAAATGGTTTTGGTAGTCCTCTCGTGATGTTAGCCTGACACTGCCTAAAGAATTATGAAGAGACCGAAACAGGTGGAAATCAGAAGGTTCAAGGTCAGGACTATACGGCGGGTGCCTTAATACCTCCCAGCCAAACTATCTTATTTTTTGCTGGGTGGCTAAAGATGTGTGAGGTCTAGCGTTATCATGATGAAAAAACACACCCCTTGTGTTGATTAATTCCGGCCGCTTTCTCTCAACTTCTTGCTTTAATCTCATCAGTTCTCAAGATTTCAGAATCGATGGAGCTGCCTGGTGGTAACAGCTCATAATGAATAATGCCCTTACAATCCCACCACACACATAGCACACACAGTTTCGCTACTGTCTGTGAAGCCTGAACGGCCTTTGACCACGATCTTTTTAGCACGTTCTTGTCGTACGTGATCCACTTTTCATCACCAGCTATCATCTTCTTAAAAAATGGTTCGATTTCATAAGGTCGTAATAAAGAATCACAAAATAATGAGTACACGGTTCATTAGGTTTCTTTCAGTGAGTTCGTGAGGAACCCAAATGTCAAGCTTTTTTGTGCACCCAGATTTTTCAAATGCGCCAAAACTGTTTTGTGGTCCATTCCCAGTAGGCACTTCAGCTACGTCGTAACTACGGATATGCCGATCTTGCTCCACTTTTTCAATAATGGCATCCATTTTATCCGTAATTAAGCGTAAAAATTAATCCGTAAAAAACCAGAGCGACGTGTATTTTTGACACCAAAATTTCCGGATCGAATACGCCAAACTTGTGCTACTCTCACAGACACTGCACTAGGTCCATAAACATCGCAAATTTTTTTCGCGGCTTGCTTTGCATTTTTACCATTTTTGTAGTAAAATTTTTAAAAGCTCGAATTTCTTCATTAGATTCACTCATCTTGACAGTAAGAAAAACAAATGAAAATCACACATTTTCCTAATTTGAATTTGGAATTATCTTCTAAAAAATTTGGCTTTTAATGATACCAAAACAAGCCAGAAACAAATAATATAGCCAAACAGATTTTATTACAATTTTATACATACTATATGCGAAAAGTCTTTTTCTCCAACCTAATAGTTGACGAGTGTTTGGCAGATATTGGCCCATATCATTAATGTAAAATGTGAACAAAACGGGCCCAAGATAGGAGCCCTGTGGAACTTGATTGTTCAATACTGAGCAATGACCTTTGATGCAAACCGCTTGAGATCTATTCCTTGTGTAAGATTCTATCCATCGCAGGAGGCTGCCGTGCACACCGCCCTCCAAAGCTTCTCTAAAAGTGTGTTATAATTAATTTTGACAAATGCTTTGAAGAAATTTTAGTACGCGACGTCCGCCTGGAGTCTTGATCGACTTGTTTATTGGCATAGAGTTAGTAGAAAGGACGGTGAGTAACATAGGCAACTTTATATCCCAATATTCTCAGGGGAACGGGAACTACGTGGATGCTAGTAGAAAATAAAGCGTTTTTGAAATTTCGTAGAAGTATTTCCGATATTTTGCTCCGAAGCGGGTGCATAAAAATTATTCAGTCAGTTCTATTGTGATATTTTTGTTATTTTCATTTGGCTGACTTTTTAATAAGAATAATCTGAAAACAAAAAAAAAAACATGTTAATAGAATCAGCATCATAACGAATATAAAATACTGAAAGTCTGGCGAAGTATGCGCTATCAGACTAACTGAAAAATATTTTATAAAAAAAAAAACAAACCGACTTCAAAAAGTAAAAAATAAAACTTTTGGAGTCGGTGCCAGCCAAGGCATTCTACATTTCACTTTGATTAACTATATATTTTTTGGCCTTAGCTAGCTAGCACCGACTCCAAAAGTTTTATTTTTTACTTTTTGAAGTCGGTTTTTTTTTTAAAATGTTTGTATTTCAGATTTTTTAGTTACATCATGTGCCGTTACTTACACTAAAAATCAGCCCATACACAACAATGATGTCATCTAGGTAAACGACTACTTGCCAAAAGGAGATTGATATTTTTCAGGATTATGAAAAAACTACTAGCCAGATCTTCGTAAAAATTATATGGGATCACACGTAAACCATTTTCTTTCACATAAAAAAAAGAATTATAAAAATCTGTTAACAACTGGCGAAGTTAGAAAAAAAAAACCGTCGACTTGAGAACCTCCTCCTTTTTTTGAAGTCGGTTAAAAAAAACCAAACAAAGCACAAGTTTTCAGCTTAAAATAACAGAAAAGGCAAAAAATATAAAACAAATATAAAATGATGAGTATATACAATTCAGGGCTGAATCTATAAAAAAATTGTTTGCTCATATTCCGTGAAACTACCGCAATACGGTATTAAATTTCGTAATAATAAATTTTATTGTTAACAAACCTGATACTCGAATATTACGTTTGCAAGTTGAGTTGTAAAACTAGTTTCATAACGCTTTCATATCCGATATCGTCGTAAAATTGAAAGCGTTGTAAAAAGTTGGTTAAGAACCTTATGGACGAAACTTTTTCAAGGTTCCTTAGACGATTTTAAGTTATTGATACTTTGCATGTTAGATCTGCGGGCCTACCATTATCTATTAGAATTAGAAGTTGTCATATTTTGACACACTTCACACTTTGGAAGCGATGATTGAGTGATGACGTCACAAAACTTCCGTCAAAAAACAATTTTACTTTTATACCCATACAAGATAAAGCTGGTAGAAAACAAAAAAAACGTTTGTTTTTACGCCCTAATTTCTGTGTTTTTTATGAACAACGGGGAGACTCTTAGCCTTCACCATACCTGATGTTAAGTATTGATAAGGCTAAAAAAGAAAGCGAGCCTCTCCCGAAATCATCAATCACCGAGGAACTGGCTATCTTACGAGTATCTCTTACCTTTGGAACACAACAAGCTGAAAACATTGATGTGTTGGCGTCAGACTTAGATAAGATGGTAGTAGCTAGCCAGGCGGGCTTACAACAAGTCATACCACCATTCAAACCTAATACAATATGTACCCCCGCTGGGAATCGAATCCGGGACCTCTGGGTCTGAAACCGGTGGTAATTGTTACCACTAGACAACAGAGGCAGCTAGTCGGGTGTAAAAAAAATAAGATTGCATCCGATAATCAAACTTTTGAAGTGATAAAATATTCAATGACATGCTGACCCTTAGTTGATGCTTAGGAAGCCGTGAGGCACCGATAGTAAATACACAAAGAAAAAGGAGTAATAAACATCTGTTTTAAATATAGAAATTCAAACGGGTCTTAAACATGTAGAACCGTAAGTGTCGGTTTCGGTTACGGTTCTACGCGGTTAATAGTACATTACTGCAGCGGCCAGCAAAAGAGGCATTGATGGACGAACGTGACATACGTAAGTACGTAAGGCTTGTATAGTACTTTTGTCAAATAATGCGCGGAAATTAAAACTACTTTTTGAAATCAAACGAACAACGAACAACAATATTTATTTACGCATTATAGTGTTAAATTGTTGTTTTTTTAAAACAGCTTTCTATTTGCACGCCAGTTCGAAAATTAAATAAAACCTAATTGGTTGGCATATTCCGGAGTAAAAGATCGTTCCATTTTTTAATTACACAATATATATTCCACTGTTCTCTGGACACCGATAATGTCCCAGGTAGCAAATTCCCAGCGGGGGTACATATTGTATTCGGTTTGGTTGGTGGTAGGACTTGTTGTAAGCCCGCCTGGCTAGCTACCACCATCTTATCTAAGCCTGACGCCAGAACAACAATGTTTTCAGCATTGTTGTGTTCCGGCAGTTCGAGATAAGATAGCCAGTTCCTCAGTGGTTGAGGATTCCGGGAGAGGCTCGCTTCCATCTTCAGCCTTATCAATACTTAACATCATGTATTATGAAGGCTAAGCTGTGGTAATTTACCGAATGATACTTGTGACTGTCCATCAATTAAAAAAGTAGAACACTGCAAATATTTAGGAGTAATTATAGACCAAAGAATATCTTGGTATCAACAAATAGAATTGATTTCATCTAGAATTCGGAAATTTATATGGATGTTTAAAACCCTAAGACACGTCATTCCAAAAACAATGATTAATGAAAATAGTTCAACAAGAAATATATTAAACGAGGTGTATATAGCTCTTGTACAGTCAATCATAACCTATTGTATATCCGTATGGGGTGGAGCACGTAAAACTCGATTCATAGAGATTGAAAGAGCCCAAAGGGCTCTACTGAAGGTTATGTATTTTAAAATTAAACGTTTCTCTACTGAGAGTCTTTATCGAATTAGTAATCTACTTTCAGTAAGAGGACTGTATGTCATTAATATAATATTAAAACAACATAAAACACTGTTGCATGACAAAAATATTGAAAAGAAAAGAAGGAGACAGAATGTTATTAAAAGTGCTAGTACTAAAACGACCTTTGCGGGAATACAATTCGAAAAACAATCGGCGTGCATTTATAATAAAGTAAACAAAACTCTACAAATTCACACAAAAAGCTATTATGAGTGTAAAATAAATGTTACGAAATGGCTTAAAACTTTAAGTTATGATTAGACAGAATCGCTGTTATCAGTACACTAATTGTAAGACGATTTCACTATAATAAATACACCACGCATAAATACAAAGATATACACGAACAAACAAAAACATATGCACACACATACACACACACGCACACACATACACACACACATACACACTTACATTATTAATATACATAGACTATTTTATATAATTACATAATTATGTCATCGTTATAATATAATTGTTTTGCTTTTTCTTTGCCTTTCTTTTTTGTGATGTTATATATATATTTTTTTATTTTTTTATTTTTTTAGTTTATTGATCATGTACACACCTTAGTCCTGTTTTATATAAGGAGGAGCGGAGTCCCTTACTACAGACATTTTTATGTTTAAAAGGGGACTCCAGATAAATATTGTTATAGTTTAGTTCTAAGGTAAATAAAGATTTTTTATTTGATTTTTTTTTGGTCTCCCCGTAATTCATAAAAAAAAATTGACGAATTAAATAAATGGTACTCAACTAGTGAGCACTTTCTTCAATTTTCTTCACTTACTTGATTTACGTTGTAATCCATCTCTAACTAAAGCGGTTGAGTAGTTTTTTTGTGAAAGAGTAACAAATAAACACACAAATGCACATAATTTCGGTAGGATTACTATGGATAGCTTTATTTGTATTTTATTATTTTGATACTCTTGAATTCTGTAATCATAGGTATAAGCTGTTGAAATAGGTAGTTTTTTCTTAAATCACATGGGAGACTTACATTTCAGAGCCTTTTTGGCCTAATATCCAGTACAGAAGCTCTAACAAAGGTTTAAATGTAACCAAATCGTGTCAGCGCCTCTCAAATTTGATAACCCTGGATACAAAGCTCGCTTCTAAATCATTTATTCAGTATTACATTTACTGACAGTACCTAAATTCAGGGGATAATTCGATAACCCATTTAGGATCAGTTTCGAACAAATTCTACCGAATTTTTGGTCCAAATACGTTTAGTTCGAGATAACCGGTTTTATAATATGATACCAGGAAAATAGTTTCCCTCTTATTTGAAGTATTCGTATTACGGTAAATTCCCTTTCAGTCTGTTTTCTGCATAGAATTTCATTAATATTTTAAAGAAATACAAGACGATCTAGTTTTAATAATACAAAATTATGCAGCGACTCAGCAACCTTGTCACATTACAATCTTGAATGACAATAATTGTGGACAGAGAGTGCTTTCATTCTGTGTGTCAAAGCTATAAGTTTGTAAAGTGTATACATGTCATTGCTCAAGACTGTACTTTTGATTGAATAAATCAAGTTAGGTCGTCTAAACTGAAACTGTAGCAACACAAATCCTGATTAACGGCAGACGGCTTCAGGTCAACTAACATGCGTCACACACGCTTAATCAAAGTAGGTAATGCCTGGAGAATGGAGAAGTAACGAATGAATATGTGCATTTTTTATTATCAAATTAAATTTTCAGGATTTACGATAATGGCATATATTTTTTTCCTTTTTTGAAGTCAGTTTCAGATCTCCTTCGTTGAAACTTCCTGATGACGTTTTCAGATAGACGTTAGAAGTTATAAAAAAGGAGTTTAGTTTTACAAGTTGGTTCCTGCCAAGTTTTTACGATGACGATACATTACGATTAACTAACTCAGTCTGCTGAGTTAGTTAGGTACTAGTAGCAACAATATGATTTAATTAATGGTCTGCCAACGTCAAGTCAAATGAAACTGGTGAATGCCAGTTTTGTACAATCGTCGGACTACAGTTTGCCTTACAGTGTATTATGGATCTCTTACTCCAGTCAAAACAGAATTAAGCTATTTATTTAAGTAAAATATATATATATATATTATAGTTCTAAGTTTATGTAAAATATATATATATATATATATATATATATATATATATATATATATATATATATATATATATATATATATATATATATTATAGTTCTAAGTTTATTTTTGGACTAAATTAAAATTGTAATTAGATTATGTGCCTTAAGATCATGATCAGGTCACAAAGTTTTGGTTTGCAATCTAGCTCCTAGAATGTTTTGTTACTTTAAGTTTATTTTTTTATTGTAAACTGTATTGTGTCCTTACTTTGCAAATAAATAAATAAATAATTTTGCTTTTAACGGCCTCTGTGGTCTAGTGGTACAACCACCGGTATCAGACCCAAATGTCCCGTAAATATTGTATTCGGTTTGCTTGTTGTAAGTCCGCCTGGCTAACACGATCTTATCTAAGTCTGACGACATAACAACAAAGTTTTCAGCATTGTTGTGTTCCGGCAGTTAGAGATAAGATAGCCAGTTCCTCAGTGATTGGAGATTCCATCTTCAGCCTTATTAATTCTTAACATCAGGTATGATGAAGGTTAAGAGTCTCACCGTCGTTCATAAAAAAAAACTTAAAAAGGTGTTAAATTTTAAATAGAAAAATATTGGAAAAAATTAACTCGGCCACAAGTGAATTCTCAGGCTGGAATCGAACCAGCGACCTTTGGAAATCCGGTCCAATGCTCTAACCGCTGAGCTACCGAGACTTTCATCACCATCGAAAATCATAAAAAAAAAGGTGTTAAATCTTAGATAGCCTCATGTCATCAAGTCAAACCGGTTAAGAAAAGGTTAATGCCAGTTGTGTTCAACTATCGGCAAATATGGCGAGCCGCGTTTCGCCATCCTGGCGTCTAATTGAATATTGTTCCGGATGATTTTGTGCCGTTTATAAAATAAAAGAGGAGCCCGTCGACGAGCCCGTGGCGCAGTGGTGCGCGGTCCAACTTCCAATATCGAGGTTAAGCAACTTTCGCAATGGTCGGTCACGTGATGGGTGGCCCAAAATTTACTTTATCGAGCTCCTCCGTGCTTTGGAAAGCACGTTACACCGTTGATCCCAGCTGCATTTGCAGTCGTTTAAGCCCACCAATTCGCCTTAGGCCCGCGTGGTGGGTCATGGATGTCCCGTTCTCCTTATCCATTGATGACGATAAAAATGAGCCCTATTGACCTACATATTGAGACCAAGCTCATAGTTTTATTGAATCAACACATTTAGTACCTAATAGGATGGTAAGTTAAGACAGGGCATGAAGGGCAGGAACCTTGACCGACCAATGTAGCTACATGAAAACGTTCTTAGGAAACGCTCCTTAATTTTTTGTGATGTTGATGACAATCAATCCTGTTTCATGTGAGGATCAAAACACTCTAAGACACCAACTGAGGTATCAGTATTAGAAAAGTTAGAAATCGCTTATTTATATTCCTTCGCTAAGAAAATATGTTCATTCAACAAAGTTACTTGTAGGTTTTGATCTTCATGAGAAACAGGGTCGATTGCCTTCAAAAAATATTTTTTGAAAACTGCCCATTTTCTTGCTGATTGTACGTTTTTCTAAATCTGTAAATGCAGTTCAAAATTTCTTAAAAAACTTAGGATTAAGGTGAAGGCACCTGCCCTTCATGCCCCGTCTTAACTTTCCACGTATACAATTATACTGGCTTAAATTGTTTTATATTTTATAAAATCAAAGATAGCATTATATCAAATCAAATGGAGCCAGTTAAGGCCGGTTCTGTGTAACTGTCGGCAAATATGGCCGCGTTCCGCAACCCTGGAACACCCGGTCGCCTGATTGAATTCTGTTCCGGATGATTTAGTGCTACTTTATAAATAAGGCTTTTCTATCACAAGGATCGAGCTTAAAAGACATCGTTCACTTGGGCCCAGCAATGAACAGCGTTTTTCGAAATACTCTAACTTATCAAATGTTTACAAACATTAGTGCCAGTTTGGGAGTGTCAAAGATTTTATTTAATAAAAATACAAACTTAAAACAATATTTGCGGCCATGTTAGTATTGTTTTTGTTAACTGTTGTTGCTTTGGACCGGGTTGTACATTTATGTTTCTATTCTGATTTTTAATTACTTATTAAAATAGCTAAAAATTATAACTAAAGAGACGTTTTGTTAAAAACGTCTTGTTACTATAACTTAAACCTATATCTTACCCTTATCATCAGGAGCAAAAAAGTGTTGAACACATCCACAATAGGCGGGTTCTCTGTATTATCAGCAGTCAGCAAGATGTAGGTTAATCTGTTGCATACCTATTTTAATAACATAATAGTATAAATAGTAAAAAAAATAGG
The DNA here is from genome assembly GCA_910589605.1 of Chrysoteuchia culmella. Lineage (NCBI taxonomy): Eukaryota > Metazoa > Arthropoda > Insecta > Lepidoptera > Crambidae > Chrysoteuchia > Chrysoteuchia culmella. Next base: position 11,723,457 of record OU342657.1, on the reverse strand, counting down.
TAGATATTGTACTGTAAAGAATGCTAAGTAGACCTAAGAATGATCTTGCCTAGAAAGCTTTTCCGAGATGAAAATCCAGAACACGTGTCGTGTCGTGTGAGATAATTAAGTCACAACATCTGTTAAAGGTATATGAAATATCGATGAAAAAAATATGTTTAAAAAACCTACTAAATCCACTGTGCCCTGGTTAAATATCAGCAGATATGGCCCCGATCCGCACCCCGGGCGCTTGATTGAATTCTGTTCCGGACGATTTAGTGGTTATAAATAAGGCATTTCGCCTCCGCCTGAGGACACGAGACTTGTTTCTTTCATGAATCGCCTTCCATAAAGAAGGATATTGACATTCAGGGGATTTACTTCGTAACAGTTTTAAATTTCAGTTTCTTTTGATTACAATTACGGAATTTAGATTTAGCTGAACACATGCTGTATCAATTTTAATTGATGACCAATCATACTTTATTAAACTTTTATCAAACAAGGTCTTATTTTTATCTTAAGTTTTGGCGCGCACTGTTCATTGAAAAAAAAAACAACTTTCATCAAAATCAAACATATATATTCCTCGAACTAATTTATAATTGTCCGTATTTTCAGCTGCCGTGGTCACGGGATGACTCCCATTGTCACCACGGCAGCTGAAAAGGTGCCGAAAATCAAGAAAACCCCTAAAAAACAAAAAATACGGATAATTACAACTTAGTTCGTGAAATATAGTGCATTTGTTAATAGCGTTTGTTGTTCGTTAATATATAGCGAAATATAAAAGTTATTTTATTTCAAGATATTTCAGTCCGAATCCTAACGTACAGTCAGGGAACTTCCCGGTTGTTTTTTCAAGAAACTTTATTTAAAAAAGTAAAAGTTATAAAACGTTTATATCACAAATAATAGACTCCTTTATTCTCAATCAATCTCAATTATTTCATTTGATTAATAAATTATTTCTTTAACGTTAGTACTTTTCGAGAAAATGTTTCTCGAAAAACTCTACTGATCAACCGGGAAGTGTCCCGATTGTACCTATCCTTAACATGATACATAGAGACATTGATAAACACTTTATTATTAAATGAAGATATTCATAAATATAATTTCAGAATAGAATAAAACAGGCTAGTCTTGTTGCAATTGGAATAAACAATTCAGCCTCTTTTTTATAATGAGAGGAATACTTTAAACTGTACCCCATCTCTTAACGAAATATTGTTTAATATCAGTTTGTATCGGCGCAATGTTGTTATATGTCATATCGTACCGCGAACCTCTTAAAACAAGCTTGTCTTTTGATGGAAGTGTTGTGGCGTCATCGCTCAATCATTCACTCAAACAAGATTTTTATCAATCAAACCTACTACGACGTCTTGTGTCAAATAAAGTCAAGCTTGTAATTTAAACAGTATTGAAACAAAAGGACAACAAAACGTTCTTACGACATGACGGTTTCTAAAAGATGGCGGTAGGCCTGCTTACTGTGGTTATCACTTAGGATGTCTCACCCATCGTGTGGCAACGACTTATACCTATGAACCTTTCTGTTCCATCAAAGTGTTCAGTCTTGGTTTACTACTAAAACATTATAAGATAATAGCTATCTTCATGGTCTGTCAATCATAGTCAATTACCTACCCTAGTGTTTTTTTTTTTTTTTTTTTTTCTCTAGTACCTCCAACAGGATCGGAGCCTGTTTTTACAATGTTTTTATACTCTTCCATACCAGTTCTCGCTTTTATGCCTCTCGCACTTTTATACAGCAAAGTACTCATTCATACATCGTCTTTTTTGCTATAACGGCTGGGATTGCCGCCTATTCTAACTAAAATATTTAACTTTTATTTCTATTTCAAGGGTTCTGAGGGAACACAACACATATACTTTATTCACTATTTTTAACTCTTACATCTTAGTCTCTATTTTACAATAGTTTCTTAAATTTAAACACATAGTAACTTCTTCTTAATACATTTTACATTGCTCTATTTTTCTTATTTCTATGTACATTTATTAATACTATTAATGTTAACCCTTTCCCGGACACTGAACGGCTATAGCAGTCATAACAATAAAAATTCTATTGTGTCTCGTTCACTGTCCGCGAAAGTGTTAAGCTTGATACATGTTCCTTAATTCCTACTTATTTTATTCTATTTCTTACCTCTATAATCTCAAATGCTAGAGGTAAGAAATATAATAAAATAAGTAGGCCCTAGTGTTAATTTATACTGAAGTAATATTAATAACTAGCTTCCGCTTGCGATTTCACCCGCGTGGTTCCCGAACCCGTGGGAATATCGGGATAAAAAATCTATGTTACTCTGCGTCCTTTCGATTAACTCTATGCCAAAAATCAAGTCGATTAGTTGCTTAGTAAGGGCGTGAAGGAAGGACAAACAAACAGACTAGCACAATTATAATATTAATTAGGTCTAGGATTAGGATTATCATTACGTAGTTTTGTGGTCGCATGAGTTTAGTTGGAGACCTATCACCGAAGTTCACAAAAGAAGCCTTAGGTCAAATCTCATCTTCATTCGTCTGTGTTTGAGTAGTAAGATAATAAATTTTTCAGTCAATTCATGAATATTATTTTCACCTCACACGCTCTGAAAAGGAGGTTTTGTCAATCAGTTTCTGCGTAGAAAATAGCTTTTTGCGGCCTAGCGCGGTAAAGTACTTTTTTAATTTAATACCTAAAAATATGTCATTATGCGTCCCGAATCGCACTATTGACTTTTTTGTTACATTTTATTCTAATTTTAAATAGCTTTAAATTAATTATAATACTCCGTTTTGGTTTTATTACATTATTTTATTTCATTGAATCATAAAAACAATAACAAGAATAATAATAAGAAATAAACAATTTGTTATAAGAATTTTATATTAGGCTGTGTGAGATTTCACAACCTATGATTGAATTTCGGAAAGTGACATAATATCTTTATTTTAAATTGTCTTTGATTGTACCTCATGTCAGTGTCAACATTTACGGAATCGTTTTTATTGTTATTTATAAGTAACAATATATTCCTACTTTAAATAACATAAGCTAAGCACCTATAGAAAACGTTGAATATAAATAAATGTTCTGGTGCAATTTACCGAGCATCTCGTTCGAAAAGAGTATCTATTAAATATTTTTCTCCAGTTCAATTGAAGCATCGCATTTTTCTATTATAACTATCTGTATGAGCGATAAGACTTCCACAATGAAACAGCGTTGTTATTTCAAGTAACGAAAAAGAAAATAGATTTATAGTGATATACTTAGTAACTGACAAAATAGGGTATATAATTTTGTTACCAACAAATTCAAAAGATTATTATTAATGTATGGGTCTTGAAGAGTGTAGAGTAGAAAGTAGTAGAAGTTTACTAAGTTTAAATTTTAAGTTGAAACTCTAAAGTTAATAAAGTTAAGTTGATTTATTATGAGAACAAGTATACAGTTTGGAGTTGTACTTAGAACTAACTATTATAACATAAAATATTTATTGTTGGACGCGCCAAAGTAGGTCGCGTAGTCAGCTGATTCGCGTGGTTATTTGTACGTAATCGTACAATTTATCCATAAGATCTTTAAGACGGATGCACTGCATCAACAATTAAAACATCATCAGTCAACAGCACGCTATGCTTTACATTTTGTACACAAAAACCGCCTGCAATTGCAAGTTGCTGTTGACTGTACCTAGATTTTTAGCAAATATATAAGGGGACCTGCAGGCCTAGCACAAAAACATTAAAAAATGTATCACAATATGTTATACATTTTTGCAGCAGCGTGCCTACAGGACGTAAACGGAACTTCAGTGTCCTATACATTTTTGGTGATACGTCCTCGATACTATTTCAAAAGTTTTTTGTGCTAGGCCTACCGTACCTACTACAAAAAAATGCAAGGGCGCTCTCTGGGTCGCACTATATTGTCTGCCGTGTGAGCATACTCGTACATCTCTACCTACATTCTTAGTACTCGTACATCTATCAGTTCCTTCTTCTGTAAGAGGTGAGCAGACTAGGCAGAAACGGCGGTAATCACCATGCCGATTGTGAAAATCGGCATGGTGATTATCGACATATTTTATATTATTACTATATAAATTCGAAAGTTTGTAAGTATGTTTGGATGTTTGTTACTCATTTACGCAAAAAGTACTGAACCGATTTGGACAAAAGGAGACTGGGCGAAAGTGGTCTATGAACCAATAGCGAAACTGTTGTGATATATGTATGGTGATACCTTTAATACACTCTTGTGCAAAGTGGCATCAACATCTGACCCGGCAGTTTTGAAAAAAAAAGACAGTACTTTAAAAATACCAAGATATAAGAATAAGATGTCGCTATATTTTTGTTGTTTATGAATAATACTCATTAATAAAACTGTCTAGGATTAGACTCGTTGCAAGGTATTTTGCGTGAAATTAAAAATATAAATCCTGATTTTCAAAATGTATAATGCGTTCGTTACAATGTTTAGCGTAGTTGAAGAAGGTAAGTAAGTAAGTGTCTCGAAATTTAAAATTATTACAAATGGCTGTATAAATGCGCACCCACGATTGGTGCCCTACAATATGGCGTTATCGTGGACGCTTCGGATTGGCTGCGTTAAATTATCGCGCGATAGTAGTTTTTCATGCATGATCATAGATGGCACCTCTGGTCCTCAACATGCCCCCGGCCTTGGAAGCACCAGCTTACGAAACCCTCGCTGCGTCGGTCGATGGCTCGTCACAAAAGAGGGGACAGATTCTGGTAACAGCGCGCCTAATGACACCAGAAGCTGTGCGGATGTCTGCCACTCTCACGATGCCGTCTCTGCCCGGTATGATGCGCTCCACACGACCCATTTGCCATTTCAGTGGCGGTAGGTTATCGTCTTTGATAACAACAAGCGTATCCGGTTGTAAGTTTTTAATATTCTGCCTCCACTTGGTCCTTGTCTGCATCTCGGTTATGTACTCCTTGCTCCACCGTGACCAAAAGTGCTGCCGCAGTTGTTCCACCCTCTGGTAGCGTGTGAGGCGGTGGACTGGCGTAGACTGCAGATCAGCAGCTGTCACAGGCGCTGTGAGTGAACGACCAACCAGGAAATGAGCGGGCGTGAGAGGAGCAAGGTCATGAGGGTCAGAGGATAAAGGACTCAGAGGACGAGAGTTGAGGACGGCTTCCACTTGTGCCAATAGCGTGGTTAAGTCCTCAAAAGTGAGGTGTGCGTTGCCCACTACACGATGGATATGGTACTTGCATGATTGTACTCCTCTTTCCCAGAGGCCACCGTGATGAGCAGAGTAGGCAGGTATAAATTTAAATTTAATTTGTTGACTACAGCGTATTCGAATATATCAGATGAACAATTATTTAAAAAGTTTCTTAACTCGTTCATTAATCCTACAAAATTTCGTCCGTTGTCCGAGAAAATTACTTCCGGTTTGCCACGCCGTGAGATAAATCGCTTTAAAGCGAGTAAATATGCGTCGGACGACAGATTGCTGACAAGTTCTAAGTGTACTGCGCGCGTGACGAAGCATATAAACAAACATATATAGGCCTTTACAGTTTTAGCCCCCCGCCCGCTTTTAGCAGGTTTTAGCAGGTTAGGGGCCATACGTAACCATCCTAACACTATCGTTGAGTCCGTCCAAAAAGTAACGAGGTTAAAATTAAGTTGTAACGACTCGCGAACCTTGTTATAAAGACGAGCGCCTAGCAGTGCCCCCAGAAGTTCTAGTCGAGGAATACTAACAGGGTGTAAGGGTGCGACCTTGCCCTTAGAGCACAATAACCTAACTGTTATCTGATTTGTGCTAATTGTGCGAATATATAAACACGTACCGTATGCTGTTTGCGACGCGTCTGTAAAAATATGCAATTCAATACTAATTGGACTATCGCCTACGACGTGTCGCGGTACACGTATATTAGTTAAAACGGATAGGTCACTGCTAAACCGTTCCCACGCTCGCGTGACGTCACTGGGAACCGGATCGTCCCATCCTACTTTTAACAACCACAGTTTTTGTAGCAAAACCTTTGCGAGAATCACTACAGGACTTAGGATACCCAATGGGTCAAATATTTGCGATATGCTATGTTATTTATGATGTTTTGAATTGAGAACGTGGCACTGCTTGATCAGAATAAATAAAAATAAGTAATGTTCTCCAATTATTGTAATTAAGTATATGAAAGCCATTATTATTATTATTTTTAATTTACTTTAAATACGCTTTATGATTAGGACCCAGCTGATGCGTCTTCCAGTAACATTGTAAGTTGCGTCTTATATTAATGCACTTTTATCTTTCTTTTTTTTGTTTTTGCCCTTGTATTTTTTATATTTATACACTTTAACATAAGTACCTGAAGTACGTCATGCTCACTCAAACGTTTCTTCGGCGGTGTCGTGTGAGGCGGGTCGTTACGTTCCCTAAAATATGGTTGAGCGAAGCGATGGCTGGTTCATGCGTCATGCTCGTGAACGGTGCCGCCAGCGGGAATGGGTCTACTTCAGTCTGCTTGTCTTAACGTTGTGCTTAGAGATTAAATATTTTCATCTAAAATAAATTACTATCGACCTGTATGATGTACGTCACAATTTGCAGTACAGTAACCTTGTAATGCGAGAAATGTTAAATGTAAGTCCTTCCTTACGAGTTGAAAATTGTTTGCGGTTAGGATAACCATAAAATGTAATATTATAATTAGTATTTTCTTTTGTGATGGAAATTGACCTTACTGATATGTTAAGCTCACTTTTCAATTTGACGACTCTGTATGAAATAAAACAGGGAGAAAAAAATAGCCCTTGACGAGTTTCTTGCCGGTTCTTCTCGTTACAAGGTCTCCCGCCGTAGGGTTTGTGAACCGATGGCGTAGCTTCTTTGACGTTCATAAGTGCTTGTAACAGCCTAGACTGAATAAATGATATTGAATTTGAATTTGAATTTGAATTTGAATTTGAATTTGAATTTGAATTTGAATTTGAATTTGAATTTGATACAGTTGATAAAATTATCCTTTTCGTTAAAGGGGTAGAATTGTTTTGAAACTCTGTAGTGAAATAAAACTCATCAGTACAGTTAAACCACCCAATGCCAAGCGTTTTACTATGAACATTTTCATCTAACTTTAACTCCTTTGCACATTGGGGCATTATTGGCGTCAGCGATTGGTCAACATCGTTAAAATTAAATATCCACTTTCGTAGTGGGAAGCACCCCGATTCTAATGTTTTCGCGGTTTTTGCGCGAATTTCTAATAATTTAGTTTTATCATCGTGACTAAAAACCATGTCATCAACATAAAAACTGTCGTTTATTACGTGTTTGACGTCACAGTCATCACACTCGGCAGCTAATTGTTTTAAACAACGGCAACTTAGAAACGGTGCGGAAGCGGTTCCGTATGTGACCGTGTTTAGGCGGTAAACGCCAATGGGCTGCGATGAATCATCGCGCCAAAGTATCAATTGTAAGTCCCTTTGGTCAGGTGATACAAGTACCTGCCGATACATTTTCTCGATATCCGCACAGGCCGTGTATTTAAATTGCCGAAAGCGCAACAAAATAGCTAATAGGTCGCCTTGTATCGCGGGTCCTACTAACTGGATATCGTTGAACGATTTCCCATTAGTGGACGGGGCACTACCATTAAAAACGACGCGTAACTTAGTGGTAGTGCTATGAGCGCGGAATACGCCATGATGTGGCATGATGTAATGCGGATCACCCAAGGAATCTACAGGTGTCATGTGACCTAATTTAATATATTCTCGAATAAACTCAGAATAAAGCCCTTTATACTCGGGCGTGCGATCAAGTCTTTTTCCTAATGCTAAAAACTGTCGTTCCCCTTGAGAGTACGTCTTACCTAAGGAATCAGCTGATTCTTTGAGTGGAATTCGAACGCAAAACCTCCCCCGCTAGTATCGCGTGTTGTATTAATTACGAAAGATTTTTCACATTCCAGCTCATCATCACTGTTAAGTATATGTAGAATATACAACACTGTTAAGTATAACAACTAACAAGTATAACAACACTGTTAAGTATATGTAATTGTTCTCTGATAAATTAGGTAAATTTAATAAATATGAAGTAAAGTTAATCTTGAAAGAAGATTCAATACCGGTGTTTCGTAAAGCGCGGCCGGTGGCCTTCGCGTTAAAAGAAAAGGTAGATAGCGAAATTGATAGGTTGGTCGGTTTAGGAGTGCTTCGTCCAGTAGATTACTCTGATTTCGCATCACCTATAGTTCCGGTTTTGAAACGTAACGGATCTTTACGAATTTGTGCAGATTACTCTGTCAGTATTAACAAGCAGTTGGTTATCGATCAGTATCCGTTGCCCACAATAAATGAATTATTTTCTAAATTATACGGGGGAAATCAATTCACTAAATTAGATCTTTCAATGGCGTATAATCAATTTTCTTTAGATAATGACTCGCAAAAGCTAACTTGCATCAATACGCATCGCGGTTTGTTTGCATACACGCGTCTCGTATTTGGCCTCGCAAGCGCACCGGCTATTTTTCAGCGCGCTATGGAAAATTTGCTTGCCGGCATAAGTGGCGTGTTAGTTCTATTGGATGACGTGTTGATTACAGGATCTGATCGGAAGCAGCATTTAGACAGATTGAATCAGGTACTGAAAAGGCTTCAGGACGCTGGTTTAACCTTACAAAAAGCAAAATGTGTATTCTTTTGTGAGGAAATAAGTTATTTAGGTTATGTCATTAATAAGGACGGCTTAAAAAAGTCGCCGGAGAAAGTGAAAGCAATATTGGAACAAAATATTAGAGGCACCGACACCCAAAAATGTAAATCAGTTGCAATCATTTTTAGGGTTAGTTAATTACTACAGGGGATTCGTGCCAGGCGCTTCTAGTATTTTAAGTCCACTATACGAACGTTTAAAAAAGGGCTGTAAATGGGTTTGGTCTAGTAAAGAGGACAAGGCGTTTAGCGAAATTAAAAATATTCTTGCGTCGGAACAGGTTTTGACACATTTTAATCCAGACGCAAAAATAATACTAACGGTAGACGCGTCACCTACTGGCTTAGGAGCGATATTGTCGCAAATTGGGAAAGATGGTATAGAAAAACCTATATCTTTTGCGTCGCGTACACTTAACAATTCTGAGCGTCGATACTCTCAGATTCAAAAAGAGGCTACAGCGATAATATTTGGCGTAAGGCGGTTTCATCAATATTTGTACGGTAGGTCAGTACCGTTCGTTTTACGTACTGACCACAAGCCGCTGCTGTCCATTTTCGGATCGCAGAAGGGTATACCGGAAGTATCCGCGAATCGGTTGCAACGTTACGCTTTGTTTTTAGCCGGTTACAACTATTGCATAGAATATGTAAAAAGTATAAATAATAGTGCCGATTACTTGTCTCGAGCTAGCTTGGCGCTTACATCTGACGGGCCGTGTAGTAGCGGTGCGGACCATGCTGGCCGCGGCGATGGAGGGGGGCATGACATTTGCGACCGAGCTGCATATGTCTGTTTTGTTATAGACGGGTCGTCTCCAATAACGCTCGAACAGTTACGAGAAGCTACTAGGACTGATTGCGTGTTGAAAAATGTTATTAATTATGTGCTTAATGGTTGGCCGCGATCGGTAAAAGATCTTAATTTAAAACCCTATTTTATGTGTAGATTAGAACTGTCGTTTGAAAACGGATGTCTTATGCGCGGACATAAAGTAGTTATGCCGGAGGCGCTCCGGGAACGGGTTTTAGCAGAACTACACACATCTCATTTAGGTATAGTCAAAACTAAGGCTGAGGCTCGCTCTCGCTTCTGGTTTCCAGGCATAGACGCGGCGTTAGAACGCATGATAAGTATATGTGAAGTCTGCGTCCAATTACGGCCATCACCGCCCCGAGCGCCCGTCTCACCGTGGCCATATCCTCCCCGGCCGTTTTATCGGATACATCTCGATTTTTTAGGGCCGCTAAATGGACGTATGTACCTAGTTATTGTAGATGCTTATACAAAATGGGTAGAAGTATATGAAATGAGCACCTGCTCGTCACCAGCTGTAATCGATAAATTGTATGAATTTATGTCGAGGTTCGGGTTACCTCACACAATAGTAACAGATAACGGTACATCTTTTAGTTCTCATGAGTTTATACATTTTTGTAAATTGAACGGAATTTCCCACATGACGTCACCGCCGTACCACCCGGCAAGCAATGGTCAAGCGGAATCATACGTAAAAATAATTAAACGTGGAATCAAATCAGTGTTACAAAGTAGTAATAACATCAGAGAAAGTAGACTGAAATTATTGAAATACATATTTGATTACCGTAACTCTAATCATTCTACAACGGGTGAATCACCGTCTCAACTGGTATTTGGTCGTCAGCTGAGATCGCGGCTGGACCTAATGAGTCCCCGCCCCCCGCCGCTGTCGTCGGCGGCGCCCTCCTCTGCCTCACTCCACATGCGTGTGCGTTCCAAACAGTGTTTGCAAACTGAGCGGCGCGGTGGTAAAGTTCGAACATTTCATGTTGGACAAAATGTTTTCTATAAAAAGTATTTGAACAATAATAAGTTTACATGGTTAAAGGGCAAAATTCATAAAAAGATTGGGAATATGTTGTACATTGTTAAAGACTTAAACTCATTATGTTATGTTAAAAAGCATCAAAACCAACTTATATTATACAAGAAGGAAACGGTATTGAATAGTAGTACTCGCTCATCGGGGGACAGAGCCGTTTATTCCTACAACAGTAATGAGATACGTTCTGATTCGACGTCAACATCACAATCAGAAGATTCATCATTAAGAGAAGGACAGGGCGAGCCGCCTTTGCGACGTAGTCCGTCTCGTTCTCGTGACGGGAGTGTGTTCCCTGCAGCTGCACCAATTGATATCGACAACAACATACAGGCTGAGCCTTCGCCATGCAAAGTGACACTGACAAGAGGAGTACGTCGGCCGCCTTCGTCAGACGAAGATGACGTGTTTCATGATGTTGAGGGGACAGAAGTCGTGGTAGAAGAGAACAGAACTGTGAACGTAGGCAGGTCTAAGCGTGCTCGGCCCCCAGTTAGTTATAAGCAATTTATGTAACACTATTTTAAGGGGGGAAAGATGTTAAGTATATGTAGCTAGCTATAGCTACGCGGCTGCGCCCGCGTCGTTCAATGAATATACATCGGTGCGTTGACAGCCGTCTTGTGTTTCACTCACGTCCCGTGTTCCCATACTTATCAATCACTAAGCGCATTCTGAACCTTAGGTAGCTCTTCAAGGTCCCAGAAGCGACGAAGTTGCAAATCTATCGACTGCGTTAAGTTACAATGAACGAAACTATTGCGTGTATTAATTATGTTTAACGAGCCCGACACTATCCATCCTAATTGCGTGTTTTGGAGGAACGGGCCGCTAGGTAAACGAATTTTACCTTCTATAAGTAAGTCCCAAAACCGATCCGCGCCTATCAAAATATCAATATTCTGGGACTCCAAAAAATGCGGACTAGCTAGCTGAACATTGTCAGGAATTCTGAACTGTGCGCTTTGTATGTTAACAACTGGCAATGTTGATGTTATTTGCGGTAAAACAAAACACGTAATGCGAGTGGAGTAAGTATTTACGCGCGATTTTATTTCTATGTCACAAATCTGCGTTGACTGTAACACGGAATTTCCTACTCCCCGTATTTCATGAGTGGACTGTATAACCTTAATATGTAGTAATTCGCAAAATGATTTTGTAATAAAGCATCGTTGACTCCCGCTATCAAGTAACGCGCGCGCTGTGTGATAGTTATGGTGTTTATCGGCAACTTCGACTATAGCGGTCGACAACAAAACAGGTTGCACACATAGATCACGGGTATCGGTATGCGCTTTATTTAATTGAATAGTTTCAACTTTATCACAAATTGTGGCGGTATCCGTATAACAAGGTGTGAGAGGCGCTGACGTCACGAGCAGCTGACTGCCCTGCGATGCGCTCGGGCCGCCCGTCCGCTTATTGATAACGGGACTCGCAGATAATAAGGCCGCGCTAGAAACTGCATTCAATTCGTCATTATGAATGAGCGAGTTATGTTTTTTATTGCATTTTCTGCAAGGTCCGAACCTACAGTCGTTCACCGTATGACCCGAACGCAAGCAGTTTTTGCATAACTTGTGCTTTACGATTAAATCAAGTTTTGAAGCTATTGTTAAATCTAAAAACTTTTCACAAGAATATAGTGGGTGCTTACCGTTACACATTACACAAAAAGACAACGTATTAACGCGGTGCTGACTAGTGTGCGCTTTATTGCTAGAAACATTGCAGTGAACTTTGACATTTTCGTGCGTGGATTGTTTTTTATTGTAAACATTGTGATAGTGATTACTTTTACTACTGTTCGAAACTAACAATGTCTCTAGCATGTCAGCCCTACGTTTTAAAAACTGGAGTAAATCATCAGTTTTCAAAGTTACCTTGGAGTCACTGTCATGATTTAAATATGATTGCGTGCATTTATATTGCTCCCATTCGCGCTCTGTGCTAGAATGTTACTTACTGACAACAATATAAATTATAAGTGTGTCCCATGAGTCTGTGGGCTCACCAAGCAATTTCAATGCACGCAAATTCTTTAAAATAGTGTCTATTAGAAGCCTTAGTGATGCAGGTGACTCTTTGGTAAGCTTTGGTATGGAAAAAATTGCCTTTACGTGATTGTGAATCAGTAAATTAGTGTTGTTGTAACGGTTAAGCAATAACTCCCATGCAATAGCATAATTGGTGGCGGAAAACTCTAAGGAATCAATCACTAAGCTAGCGCTGCCTTTAAGTGATGATTTTAGATAATGAAATTTTTGTATGCTACTTATTTCTGTGGAATTATGAACAAGGGACAGGAAGGTGTCTCGAAACTCCAACCAATGCTCGTAATCGCCTCCAAATGTAGGTATTGAAACTGTAGGCAGTTTGACCGCCTGCTGTACGCCCCTACACTTAGAACCTCCAGCAACCGGCTCAGTGCCCAACAAACACTCGGCTCTAGTCAATAAGCTGTAATAACAGTCCTCAAACAAATCGCGCTGCGATAACTGGTTATCTAAGTCGCTTTCTGAAACCATTTCTTCGATTTGAGTAACGCCACGTACACGGAGTTTTAAATCCACAAGTAACCTCTCGGACAACTCTTTATTTGCTTCAACATTATCTAGGTAATTAGAAAATCTAGTTAACCTCCCTTTTACGATGCCTCGCTTTCTAGTTAAACTATTTAGCTCTGACGGCACATTACCACTATCAACCGTTAGTTTACAAGGGGACTTTGATCTTGCCCTCACCTCACTATCAGTGATCATCTCGGTAGTCAGTGGAAAATAAGAAGTACTTACAATTTATGGTGATCTCTGCGAATGCAGCCGGTACTAGCATCGGCTGATGATCACTCACAAAAGCGCAGGTAGGAAGATGCACATAAGCACACTGGAATTGGTAAAATGCACACGTATTAACACAAATGGAAACCAGGGTTTTAGGGATATTGCGGATGGCTGGCCGTACCACTTTAGCGTCTCATGTCTGTCGTCGAGATGTTCAATACATAGACTTGCGAGTCTCGATTGCGGCAGTCCTCTTCTCCTGGATTGGAAAGTATCCCGTGCGTATTTCAGGGAAGATGGAGTCGGATGGTTGCGCAGGTCAGCTGATCGACGAAGATCCAAATTCGGTTCAGAAGCTCCAAATTCGGCTCGAAGGTCCAAATGTCTAGGATTAGACTCGTTGCAAGGTATTTTGCGTGAAATTAAAAATATAAATCCTGATTTTCAAAATGTATAATGCGTTCGTTACAATGTTTAGCGTAGTTGAAGAAGGTAAGTAAGTAAGTGTCTCGAAATTTAAAATTATTACAAATGGCTGTATAAATGCGCACCCACGATTGGTGCCCTACAATATGGCGTTATCGTGGACGCTTCGGATTGGCTGCGTTAAATTATCGCGCGATAGTAGTTTTTCATGGATCATCATAGATGGCACCTCTGGTCCTCAACAAAAACAAAAATGTAATTTAAGCCGGTTCGATTCCCTTTGCAGTTAAGTGATTTATCAAAAATCTTTGAATGCAGTTTATCTTATTTTTGAAAATAAAGGAAAGTTCCCTTTGAGTAAAATTTATTTACATCATATTTAGGGTACTTTTCCTTTAGCTAGCGTCTTTTTTTTTGTATAACCATAAATGGTACAAAATCCTAGTTTTTCTAAATTACTGTTTTGTTAAAAACCACTGGGTCAGATTTACATTACACACATGTGTAGATAAGGTGTCCCCACACAAATACCATAGCAATATCGATATTGGTTCACAAACAAACAAAAAAGTTGCAAAATAATAGTATTTATAGAATACAATTTTTCTCAAATTTACCAAATCCGATTTTGATGTCTTTTTGTAGAAGTGTGTATTTAGGGTATCCCCACACATATATCACAACAATATCGGTATTGGTTCATAGACAACAAAAAAATAGCTAAATCACAGTAGTTATAAAGTACCGTTTTTCTCAAAACTGCCAGTTCAGATTTTAATGCCACTTTGCACAAGGGTGTATTTAAGGTGTCCTCATACATATTTCACAACATTACTGCTATTGGTTCATAGACCACTTCCAAAATAGCCCAGTCTCCTTTGGCACACAGGTAGAAGCTAGCCTGCACAAAAAATAGGCTACTTTGAATCCTGATATTCCCACGGAAACGGGAACAACGCGAGTGAAATCGCGGGCGGCTGCTAGCTGATAATATTATTTATATCCTTTAAAGCAATCGATGTGTCCGCACGTTAAAATTCGTATATCAAATATGGTTTTAAACCCCTTACCATCTTGGCATGCGCCAGTCTAGTTGGTGCCAACCCAGCGGTTTTTGAATGTCTTTCATAAACTTATACGATTTTGTCCCTTTGTGTGGAAAAAGTACTAAAAAAATATTATCATAGACATAGTCGGCATAATCCTAAACTATAATATTTTATTGCAATCATTTAATACTTTCAGGATAACATTACGGAAAAAAAAACTTATTGATTAATGTATAATCAAATAATCTAAATCTATCACTCCGAAGGACACGTCTAACGAAATATTACGATTTAAAATAATATAGATTCCAAAAGCAAACTAGATAAACCGTTCTATCAGCAAATCAGTAAAATGTTATATTCCGAACAATAATTTTTAAATATTTTTTATAATTCTAGTAAGAATGAGACTAGAATTTAATATTCTGTGAAAAATTCAATTTTAGCTTTGGAAACAAACCACTAAATCAAATGCCGTCACAGTCTCAATATCCCTATGGGATTAACATTTACCATGATGCCATGGAAGCCATTTTTTGGCATGCACCCGTTGTTCCGCTGCCAAACGAGACAGTTGGTCTTTCAGAGCAATCATACTGGAGTATCCATCAAAAACTTATTAAGATCTACTCAAACAAGAAGTAAGCTTGAAGTTTGCAGATTTTTATGATCATGGCAAAAGCGAGATTTAAGAAGCTTATGACGTCGAGAACTTTGTTTGGGGAAGCTCAACTTTAGACATTTCTGAGTTTGTACTTACGTTCTAAAAACTACATGAGAAACAAAGGAGTTTTTGTTTTTAATTAAAAACTATAAGGATAAAAAAATATTTTAGTTCAACATTATACACACTGTTTTGTATTCTTTGTTAAAAAAAGAAATTGACAAAAATCAAAAAGCATTTTCTTATGGATAATGGGGTATGCTTACCTTACTATTATTTGTAGGATATAGTGGCTACGCAGCTCCAGGCGGAACTGTACCTTACCTTCGCCAAAGAATAATAATACTAACGTACAGTCAACAGCAGCTACGTCTTTACACTTTGAATTTGAGAGCGCCCTTACGACGCTCGTAATAGCAGCGGTTTTCGTAGTGCCGTACGTGCTGTTTGTTGACCGTACCTTCGCTTACCTTAACAAAATAACTATGCTTCTGGTAAATCCGCGGTAAAGGACCCTTTACCGCGGAATTACCTGATTCCACACGGACGAAGTCGCGGGCGGAATATTTTACTAGTTAAATTCAAATTGTTGTACCTGTTAACTTCTGTCATCTCCATAATAGAAACTCGTGGTTCTTTTGGTTTTGCTTTTTGGTATCAGCGTCATCTATCGAGCTAGTTGCGAGACTTTTCAGCAGCTGGCAGCTCGGTTGCGAACATGGCATTGGCAACCGGAGTGACATTACAATAGAGCCGAACAAAGACCAAAGATATTTAGGTCAGCTGAATTCCAGCTCAAAGACTGGTAAGTTAGGCTCAGATTTAAACTTTTTTGCAGAATTTAACTAAAATTGAGCGATGACAATTTACTGAAAATTACAAATGGCTTAATAAATGAAAATCATAATAATAATAATAATAATATACCCTCACGCCATAAATTGCAGGTTTGGCAGAACATTAATGGTACAGCTTGATACTCTCGTAGCTACACCTCAAAGACACTACATTTGGCGTTGGTTGGGTATTACAAGATCCTTCGTTATCTAAAGAATATTTGATTAAAAAAATTAACTGCTAACTTACTTACATAAAACTATAAATAACGTTACACAAACATATGATAGCAAATTATTTATCTAACACATTATGCTCTTGTTGTATAAGACAATCGACGACCAGGCTTTTGTTACCCACTTGCCTTATCTTTAGGAACAAGGCTCCAATTCGAAACATGACTTAATCCATTAACTTTAACTGCTACCGAATAGGCTACAGGCCAATCTGAGTTAAAAGCAGGCAGAGCGTGAAACTATCTTCTACTGTGTTTTTTTTTCTGTTTTAGCTCACCACATTTTGGCTGCGGAGTTAACGTAGTGTGCCACTGCCAACTCTATCATTAGTAACCTGTTTGTTTCCAAAATGTACGATATTAAAAAGTGGTGAATTTTGTGGTGTAGTCTGTCGATTAAAAGTAAATGGTATCATTGAAATAAAACAACTTTTACGGATATCAAACGCGCTATATTTCCACGAACTAAGTTGTAATTGTCCGTATTTTTAGGTTTTTTAGGGGTTTTTTGATTTTCCCGACGTTTCGGCACCTTTACAGCTGCCATGGTCACGAGATGACTCATCCCTGTCTAGTTCATGGAAATATAGCGCGTTTGATATCCGTAAAAGTTGTTTTATTTCAATGAACAGTGCGCGCCAAAACATAAGATGTACGTAAATGGTATCATTCCCATTCCGCATATTAAAGACGAAAAGTTATAAATGAATGTAAAATAATACCACTGACTTATCTAAATACATGATTTAAACATGTTTTTTTTTATTATATACCTATTTATTTATAACTTATGCGGAATGAGAATTATGACATGTAAACACATTTAATCGACAGACTATATGGATTGAACTGAGAGATGTTTGTTTGTAAAATAAGTACTTTGTTTGTAAAATACATCATTCTTGTTCAATTATTTTAGGAATAAGAATAGTAATTCTATTTTTAACTAAGAAATAAAAAGTACGTAGATTATGTTATTTATTCAGTGGTGTTTAGCTTACCGCAAAGTGTAAGGACTTTTTAGACTGGAAGTAAGCTCATGCAGACGAATTCAATGATTTATAGACAAGTAAAAATTAATTAACGAAGTGATTCATTTCATTAATTATTCTATGTTTACTCTTAAACACCGAAAGAAAATGATAAAGATATTGTGTCGTAAATAAAATCGTATATTCATCGTGTAAAGATTTTACATTTCCCTGTCAACACGGTTCGGGGAACGGACCAAACGTCATTATTTCGAGGCCCAACATGGCGTGTCAAATGACGCTGTATACACCTATCGTATTAAGCTTACCCTCACGAACGTAACATCATAGAACATACGGATATAATATAATTTGAGGCAGTAAAACAACTTCATTTAGTACTTCTTCATAAGATAGCTAGTTCCTCAGTAGTTGAAGAAACCAGAAGTGCGATTCTATCTTCAGTCTTATCATTACCTACTTAATATCGTTTATGATGAAGGGTAAGCGTCATCCCGTTGTTGAATAAAAAAAATATTTCAATAAAACATTTTTATTTTATTTTATTTTAAAGGGTAAGACTTTTTCAATTGCTATATTATATAGCTATATTGGACACGTAGACAGGGATGTTACAATCAACCTTAGATCAATAGTATGCAGAGATGAAAATGCAGTGTGTTCTAAATACCGTTTCACATAATTATTGCATTTCCATTGTAGTACCTACTTTATTTGTTACCTTAGGTACTTTTATGAGTACGTACCTTTCACAAAGGCAAAATCGCTAACATCGAATCATCCCCGGCTCAATCTAATTGGTTGATATCAAACAATCTCTTGCACAACATTGCCCATTACCGACCTTCCAGGGCAAATTACAGAAAAATGATAACGCCTCGTTTTACCCACGATACGTGCCGGCAATACGTAATTCTGATCTACCGTTTGAATTACAAACGGGACTCCATCGGAAAATGCTTACTTTTGTCTCTAAGCACACTTATGACAACCCACTGCCATTCCAATGCATTAGCATTCATGTCTTGCCCTCCGTGTAAATTTGAGTAGGCTATTCAATGAGCATTGGACTAAATCGTTCATCCAGAATTTGTAATGGGTATTTTGCTCGAGACGTTTCGATTTCGTTGCTGTTTATTTGGATTTTCTTAACTGTTATTTTTTGTCGTTTCGCTGAATTCGTAATGTGGATTGTTATTCGATTTTTATTGAATGCTCGAGGCGCCGTTGTGTGTTGGCGTATTGTCATATTGGATTGAAGTTGTAAAACAATTCTTCTTTTTTTATCTATTAAAATGTTAAGGTATTATTTTACCCGCTCCATTAGTAATCATTCTATTGGAATTGCTCCAAATGTCATACAACCTTAATAAAGATTTGAATCAGTAGGTACGAGTATAATATTATATTTGAACGAGGCTTTCACATTTTTTTCATCCAATTCTTAAATACGTTAAGGCACGTGAATGCATTTATTGAATTGGCTATAAAATAAGTATTATGCTGGCATTAGTAAGTTCTAAATGAAGTATTTACATCATCCTTTTCGGTCAAATGAAAGAGAAGTGCTACTTCATGTCAACACTTACGTAACAAAACAATGTTCGGTCAAGGCTAAAACAAATTCGAAATATTTGTTGCCTAACAGAAACGGTGGTAAAAAGAAAGACAGATTAATCAACTTCAGGAAAA
The DNA here is from genome assembly GCA_910589605.1 of Chrysoteuchia culmella. Lineage (NCBI taxonomy): Eukaryota > Metazoa > Arthropoda > Insecta > Lepidoptera > Crambidae > Chrysoteuchia > Chrysoteuchia culmella. The sequence continues at coordinate 11,704,183 of OU342657.1, read as the reverse complement.
ACCTCTACCGAGGTCATACTGCGACACTCAAGGACAACCCTTAATTACGTCTTTAATTCGGGAAGGTCCCACGTCAATCAGACGACCAACGATGAGATAAGACCTTTCCGAACTAACTGACTGTCGACCTTAATTATTTTGTTTGTGATTAAATGATAAGTTGGATGTGGAACGTCCTTGAATGGTGTTGCTTAGACATTTCACGTGTTTGTACTTTATACGTTGTGTTGCTTGTTTACGTTACAAAAATGTCAGGTGTGGGAATGGGAATATTATTTTAAATCTGGTTAATTTCTCCATTATGTTTATTCAGGTTCTAAACTAACGCAATTTGGAAGATAAAGGAAAATATTATCGAACGCTAAACGTATCAAATAGCTGCTATATTTATATATGGTTTATTCTGTTAAACTTTCAATACTGCATTAGCCAAGTTATCAGCTAAGTAGCTTTCCGCGCTTTCTGCCTTTTGGCAGCAAACAAGCGCTCATGGCGGTGGCGCTTGACAGATTGATTGTATTCGATCACATTTGTTAAGCAACGTTCGGTCCGGCCAGGTGTCGGATGGGTGACCGTAAAGTGGTAATACAACTGAGCGCTTCCGTGCTTCGGAGTGCACGTTAAACCGTCGGTCCCGACTGTTAACAGTCGTTAAGTAAAAGGCATTATAGACGGCTTGATAAACTTTGCCGCCAGAGGTGGCCACTAATACTCTTACGACAAAAAATGTAAAGTATCGCGATGCAACTTTAAAATAGTACCGGATTTGCCATGACACTGTGTTATGCAAAGAGAATACAGATAAGAAGGACATTATGAAACATGCGTTTGCGAATTTGAATTTCAAAGCTTCAAAGAAGTTTGTAGCTCAAACGGAAGCTACAGTCAACTCTTTCTTCACTTAGACTGTATATCACACAGTAGTGTAACATTATAAATATTCAGCAACGTATACTGCTTGCATTGTTTTTTCTTCACCTTTTCCTGTGTATATCTCTCGCTTAAAACTTGTGTAATAAACTTTGTAGATTATTACACAGCTTTGTAACAGCTATATAGGTTAAATAGAAAATACATTTAAGTCTTTAAGTCCATGACTAACTAAATGAATCTTAATAATTAGTTGTACTTGGTTTTAAATAGTTTAGGAAAAATGTGATAAGAAATTTATTCATATAAGATGATCAAGACAAATGTAGATTACAATTACAGAAAAATATACGAACTAAGTAATCATATTCAATTGTTATTCAAAAAACTTCTCAAAGTCATTCATACACGTACCTACTCTGAAATTAATTCTGCTTCAAAGCATAAAATATTCAGCCAGATCCAAGCCACGCTCGTCACTGAATTACCATTCACTCCATTTGTTAAAGGAATAAGAATTTGTGTTCGGTCATAAATTTTGATTTAAATAATGTAGTCGCAGTCGTTTCGGTGTGACAAGTGGCGACCTCTAACTCTTTACTCAAAAGAATATATCACTTGCTCTCGGGAGGTTTTCAGTAATAAATCTCTTGTATCACTGGAGGCCTTAGTCGCTTTTATCAAGATCTTGGCTCTTAACCGAAACACGAATGGACACTTTGATAGTGAGATATGATATTTGAGTTTAAACAAGCGTTTTATTATTATCATACTGGAAAAACCCCGGTATCATAGTAACTTTCGCAGTGTGTTAAAGTGACTTTTAACAGCTGTTGTCAAAAGTTCAGAGTTTTGTATTGTATAAGAAATAGTTTTTGTAGGTATGATTATTTAAATTTAAAAAAAAAACTTTGTTCACTAATAGATCTGGAATGGAACTGCACGACCTTGTTCCTCCAGCCCCTTTCCACCATCGGGGTACCAGACGCAGGTTAGCTTACCACCCGTACGTCGTTGAAATTCCAGCGATCCGTACCAAGAGCTTTGCCGACACATTGCTAATGCGAACCGCTAAAGAATGAAATGCGCTGCCTGCTCGTGTGTTCCCCGACTCCTACAACCTTGGACTCTTCAAGACGAGAGTTAATAGGCATTTACTGGGCAAGCATGTTACACCTTAGAACACATCCTGTTAACTAAGCACGATAGTGGTCAAATGCCTGCCTAGTTACTTGTAAAAATAAAAACATTTTATAAAAAATTCAAACCGACTTCAAAAAGTAAAAAATAAAACTTTTGGAGTCGGTGCCAGCCAGGGCATTCTACATTGCACTTCTATTAACTATATATTTTTTTGGCCTTAACTAGCTAGCACCGACTCCAAAAGTTTTATTTTTTACTTTTTGAAGTCGGTTTGAACTTTTTTATAAAATGTTTTTATTTCAGATTTTTTAGTTACATCATGTGCCGTTACTTACACTAAAAAAGTTTCATCAAAATCCGCTCAGTAGTTATTGCGTGAAACTTCAGCTCGAACAAGAATCTAACAATTACCTGGATGATATAATTGTTTCTTGACTTCCATGACATTAGGCCCCATATCTCCGAAGATTATCATCGGATCTCAATGAGACTTATATGGGACCAAATTGACAGTGTACCCAATCGAACAAAAAAACAACTATTAAAATCGGATCACCAACACCGGAGTAATCGGTATACATACATCAGACAAAAAAAAAAGAAAAAAAAATACGCGTTGAATTGAGTACCTCCCTCCTTTTTTGTTGAAGTCGGTAAAAAAAAGCATTCTGGTGCCTATTTCGTTTTAAGATTTTTATTTAAGTTCTTATTTTTTTAAACAAATTAAAAAAAATAAGAACTCTCAATATTCATAATATCGAACGTTCTTTTTTTAATTTAAACATTAGGTACTTATACTAAAACAATAAGCCTAATAATCTGAAAGTCCTTTATATAAGCACAATTAATATATGCAAATAATAACTATAAAAATGTATGTCAATATGACCACTTTGTAGAAAGAATGTTGTATTAGGATCTTAGCCGTCAACCCCTTAAAAGTTTCCAGTGATTCGCTTCTTTGCGTCAGAAGTCAAACCACGACTTTTTGTTTTGCTCCGTACCCTTGGGTACTATTTGAAGGGAACCGGGTGATTCTCCTTATATTATTTCGTACAGTTATGTGGATTGATGGGCCACTTGTAGGATTAAATCTTTGAATAGGCGTCATTTGTTTGCAAATAATCCGAGGGGCGCAGCCTTAAAATTCTTTTTAGATCCGGGCTTGAGAAAAAGATGGGATTATCTTTTTTTTTTTATATTCATGAACGTTTGTTCAAGTTATTATTTGTTTGAAAGCAAAATAGAAGTTCAATTTTTCTTTGTCTGCGGAGCTGTTGATCTTCATTTTAATTTATCTTTTGGTGGTCGGAATTCAAAGAAACGTTTTTATGTGATAAATATTACACAAGAAAATATACTAGAAAAAAGCACTTGTCTTATGACGCCCTGACGGGATGAGACAAGTTGCTTTTTTCTAGTATATTTTCTTGTTTAATATTTATCACATAAAAATAGCATTGCAAAATGCAAAATTAAAAAGTTATACGAAACGTTTTTAATTATAATCACAGCAACATATTAACTCGTGTAATTAAATTCGGTACAGAGACGGTTTTTGTAACCTTCATTTATAACACCTTTTAAATTATTTCAGTATTTAAAATAAGTCGACGAAAGGCTGAATTATAACACCGAAAAAAAATCGTGATTTATTTTTGCTGTTCTGTAATAGATATTATTTATTTTATTGGCATTAATACGAATATATTTCGATAGCCCTTTCTTTAAATATTAGGTATTAGCTCTAAGTAAATTTAATAATAAACTCTTCGCTTCTAAATGAACAAGCCTTTTATCCCACGGTTACGCACTTGTTGAACATTCTCAGTACTTACCTTGTGAAGTATTCAACATACCAATTTTTACAAACTCATTTGGATTACGTCACTTGATTTAATTCGTCAAATTACATTCACCACAATTCGTAGATAGGTACAGTCAACGGCAACTACGGTCTATACAAAATGTCAAATTTCTACAGACAATGCTGAACTCAACAGCTTACGTTTTAAAGTTCAAAGTCGGTTGGAGAAACTTGTCAGTTTTGTAAAGCCGTACCTGCTGTTTACACTACTGCCAAAAGGAGATGGAATGTACACTTGCTCTTTAATTATTTATGTTACTAATTACGTGTAACTTATGCAAATACATACATAATATAATTAAACTAATATTTGGTTCATATCAAGTTTCACTTGATGTTTGATCTGTGATTAATTTAGTAACCTGCAAATATTTGTTAACTGTAATATAACTAGATATTAAATAAATGCATGCTCTAAATAAGGAAAAATTTTACGTTATTGAATTTAAAGGATAATAATAGTAATAGAATAGTAATTATATAATTGGATGAAATTTTGCATTGAGAACATGACCCGGATAGAATATATGTCATATAATGCCACGGTAACTGAAACCACGCAAGCCTAAAACTGCGGGCGGCCACTAATATAAATACTCACTTTTCAGCTCTACATACGATTATGAACGACACGCAAATTCTCGATGATTAATCTCGATGATTGATTTTGCGTTGACAACGTTAAAAATATTTTGTTACGGCAAATATTATATGAACAAGAGCATCTTTAATTAACTGAATAGTTTGGCCAACGCCAGGCAGACTACTAATTTGCAAGCTACATGGAATTAATTCGTGTTGGATCTATGTTACCGTGTCTCAAATAAACATCCGTAAAGTCGGTGTCATTTTTCTTACAATTTACGTTTTAAATATCCAATTCCTCGTAATTTAACAATGTGAATACGAAACAACGTTAATTCTTATTCCTCGTTTTAACTTAATGACTTTCATTGTTTCAGATAAAATGAAAATGGAGGGACGAATCGCAGGAATAATCTACATCCTGATCACTTTTGCCCTTGTCAACGAAATGTCAATTAACGTCCAAGCAAAAGACAACAACAAGAGAAGGCCCAAAGATAAAATTGGAGGTTTTCAAAAAAATATTTGCGACGTCAGTGATCGCGATTCTAAAGTCCACTGCTATTGCGAAAATACTAGAGAGCCAAGGAATGCGACTAAGGCAGAATGCTGGGTATTCAATGGCGGGATACCACGGGATGACCTCATCTGGCAAAGTTTCGCTTCGCAACCGACTTTACAAACTTTATCATTTAATGTCCGCGTCGATGGAGCTTTGGGCTATGTCCCGACCAGAGCACTGCACTTTCTAAAAAACCTGAGCTCCATCAACATAAGATACGGCAACATAGCCGATGTAACATCTTTTGCCTTCGCAAATCTGACAAACTTAACCGATATAACTCTATCACAGAATCAGATAGAAAACTTACAACAGTACGCTTTTGCTCACCTCCCTAACATAACACTTATAAATCTGGAAGATAACATGATTCTCGAGATCGGGTCAGAGGTGTTCTTTGATTTACCGAAGTTGCACAAACTTGTCTTCACTAAGAATAACATATCGTCGATAAGAGACGGAGCGTTTTTGCACACGTTCAATCTACTGGAATTGGACCTGAATAAAAACAACATAATCCATTTGAGGCGTCGCACGTTTGATGGATTGGCCAACTTGCGGAAATTGGATCTCAGACGAAACCGCATTTACAATCTTACCGAATACACTTTTGCAGAACTGTGGAACTTACAGGAACTTTTGCTCGGCAAGAACGACTTGAAGTACATTTCAGAAAGGGCTTTTGACGGTTTGTCCCTACTCCGAAAGTTGTCCCTTGATGATAATAAACTGGCTGCGCTCCCTGCGCACCTATTCGAAGGAGTGAGGGGACTCAGTTCCTTAGATTTACGTTCAAACGAACTGCACGCATTAACTTTTGACAACATCAAACCTATATTGGACAACCTAAAGCCGCAGAACAGCAATTTGCTTCTCGAAGGTAATTATGAATATTTAATACAGTATCATGTGGAGTTTCATAAACTTATAACATACGCTGAATATTAAATGAGAGGAAACGTAGGCGTTATTATTAACTTTAACACACTTAAGAAGTTTGTTCTTTTATGATTCCTTGGGGCTTCTTTATGATAATGATGAAAGATGAAGTTGATAGAAGTGTTAAGTGAAGTTTAATCCACTTTGAAATAGCTAAAAGATATTGATTCTATAATTTGTTGTTAAAGGAATCAGATTAAGTAATTAAAGTCTTAAGCCTTCATTATAATTACACGGAATAGATTTTTGATTGGATTCGAAACTTTGGTCTCTTCTTATTAATTTCTAATTTTAGGTGTTTTCTTTTTCCACAGAAAACAACTTCGTTTGTGACTGCAGACTGAAGTGGATGCATTTACTGCGGAATGAGACAAAAAGTCAGAATACAAGACTATCACTGGAGAGCGTCACTTGCAAAATGGACCCTCCCATAGTAAGTTCAGCTTACAACAAAATGTCAGATGTGATTGAAAACAAAATAGAATTCAACCAAGAAATTTTGCACGCAGGAATAACAATTGAAACTTTAAACGATAAAATGAACGTCACTGAAAAGAAGACTATACCCGAGGAGCTGAATAAAGAACAAAGCAATGGACTAACAGTTACTAAAAAAGCAATGAAAAGAGTCGTATTAAAAATCCCACCGGATAATCTTCCGTGCCCAAGAGAAACGAAAACGACAACGGAAGCACCTGCATTTATAGTTGATCCTGTAATACCAATTCAAAATGAAATGAAAACATACAGATTTCAAGAAATGAATACAGCGTACAGACTGTCTTACAAAACTAGTGCAGTATTATGGAGTTGCATAGCGTTTTTCTTCACTTAGATGGTTAAGTCAATTAGGGTTAAGCCACTTAATCTATATATTGAGATACAGACTATGTCCCTTGTAATAAGCGATTGAAGTTTATAATATGGGATTAATTATATGAGCACTTAACGTTTATTCAAACAATAATGTTATTGTATTCACCGTAAATGTTGTAAATTACCGGTTTAACTTTAAGTAGACTTATGTAATGTAAATCGAGTTCGGGTCACGCTATTTTGAGTCATAAAATCATCAATAGTGTGTTCAGTTCTGAATGAGATATGAGCTCTTTCGTCGAATCATTATTTATTCAATGTCAGGATTTATTTATGATGGTCCTAATTGGACTACTTATTGGAAACTACGAATTGAAAGTAACCTTTTACTTTAATTTTCTTTTCTATATAGATAGATTTTGTAATGAACGAGTAAAAATGATTTCAGATTATACGTAAATTGTTGCATATTTGAGGAGATCGATGGCGCAGCAATAATTGTTGCGCTTGCTGTTAACGGTCACGGGTTTGGTGATCAAAAATATATTACGTCGTGCAGTCCTCAATGCTTTAGAGGGCACGTAAAGGCGTTAAGTCACGGGGTATATGTAAGGAGGGTATGTAACCCAAGACTGGGAATATTAAAATGGTTAGTGCATGTTTCTGTACTATGGATTTTATACCATGCTGTTTAATTAAAACTAGTCATTATTTTTATATTCATTATTTTAATTATAATATTTTATATTATATAAAATAATTAATTTTATTTATGTAATATTATTTTATTTTGATAGATGTAATCTACATGGAACGTTTGACATTGAATTTTCTTCTGAGTTAAAAACGAATTATGTAATTCACAGAGTTGATATCTTTGTAAGGCTAAAATATCTAATATGTACTAGAAAGCTTTAGTTATGCGATGTTACATTTTTGCATTTTGATTTAACTTAACATTGTCTTACAATTTAGATTGTCTCATTTTCATGAAAAGTATGATAAATAATATATTTGTATGTATTCAAATTATAAAAAAATATGTGTTTCGTAATTAATACCTACCAGAATAGCTTTTGGTATTCTTTACACAAGTAAGCTGCATTTCGTTCTATTGCACGCTTGTTTTGGCGACACGAAGCGAAACCGCCTGACGCCGAAATATAGATTTGAGAAATAAATTGCTGATTTAAATGATACAAAAAAACAAATTATGTTTTTAACAAGCATATTTGATTCTGCTGATTACCATTTAACTGTAAGAAATTGTATTTTTAATCCTATTATGGATGATTAATAACATTAATGAATTACGTAGGTACCTAATGAGTTTATTTGTGCGCTTTTAATAAGTTGAGCTAGTTTAGCTAAAATTACTATAAATTTCATAAAGGTAGCAAATCAATTCAAATTAAACATATTTTGTTTTTAAAACGATAGGCATTTCACAAATTTATAAAAATTATAATATATATTTATTTTTTGTAAATAGGAAACTTGTGAAAACTTTAACGATATCGGTGGATAAAACTAACAGTCGACTAGCCTGCCTGCTAAGTAGTATGTTTGGTTCAATCGCATTTTCGATTCTTAATGATGAAATATTGCCTTTTTTAAATTGATATGTATTTTAATAGTACAGTCAACGGCAATTTCAGATGATTCCAAGCATAACGGCATAAAGTTCAAAGTCGAGTGGAGAAATTTGACAGTTTTATAAAACCAGACTTGCCGCTCACTTCGTTGGTTCTGATATCGATAACTCAACTAAAATCAAAACAAATATCATCTATTCTGTCTAAGCTGTTACAAGCACTTTTGGATGTAAAAGAAGCTACGCCATCGATTCACAAACCTACGTGGTTTCTCTGTAACGTGAAGAACCTGCAAGAAACTTGTCAAGGGCTGTGTTCTTCTACCTGTTTTATTTCATACAGAGTCGTCGAATTGATCACAAAGAAAATACTAAAATAAAAGTACACTTTATGGTAATTCTAACCGTAAACACAGAATATATATTAGTACCTTATGCCGTAAACTACTTAAATAAGCTACTTGTATCGAAATCAGTGCAAAGTACAATTAATGTTGAATCACCCTCCCAGCGTGAACTTAAAAAGGTTTTGGTACAGTCAACAGCACGGCAAGCTTTACATTTGCACTTCCTAAAACCGCCGCTATTGCGAGAGACATAAGGGCGCTCTCAAGGTCAATATGTAAAGTCTGTTGACTGTACATTTATAAGCCGGATGTATTTTTAAATACATAGTACAGTTGACCGAAAATTAGATACCACAGAAAAACATCACATACCTACTCCTAGAATATGTGATGTTTTCCTGTTACTCTGTGTGTGTATTCTATCCTAGCTATCTAATATTAGTATAGATCACAAAATAATACTCGTTTGTCAAACAATAATAATAATTATTATGTGAAACAAAATTAGTTTGTTCTTTATAAAAATCATATAAATCTATCATCCACTTTTTAAATATTTGTCTCATGGAATATTTTTACATAGATTATAATTTTTTGTTTAAGTATACCGAGATATCACCAAAAAAAATTGTGGATATCAATTTAAAAATTTGTGTCATATTACTAAATTACACACCTAAGCATACTTACTTACATATTAAATTTTTTTTGGTAATGTAGATTTTTTAGCTTATAAAAAAATTATTTTTACTATTTTTTGCCAAACAGAAACGAAAATTGTTTTTTTTTATCGAAATTGTTTATCAACTTTTTTAAGTTAATTCAGAAAAAAGTTGTAATTATTAATTCAAATAACTTTAATGTCACTACCAACTTTTACAATGATGTACATATTTTGTAAGCGATGAGTTTAGATTAAGAGTATTATAAATTGTTATGTGGAATTAAAAAAAAAGAAAACAATGTAAGTAAATGACATAATTTGAGTCTTTTAAAATGTTTAAAAGAAAGTGCTCATACCTGTTTTTTTTTCACGTAATTTTAATTTCCGATTGTCTGTAACATTGTATAAAGTATTTTGACGAGGTGTTTTTGTATGAAATACGCTGTAAATTTTTGTATATGTTGTTTTATTTAATCCAAATAATTGCGTTTAAAATATTTAAAAAATAATTTCATTGGCCAAACGTATATTGGAGTTTACAATGAACTAATATACAGTGTCATTTTTTAAACACTATCCAAATTTTTCAGTTTGATTCAGAATCTATAAGTGAATAACTTTCTCCTAGAAATATGGCTCGGAATATGACCATTTTTTTAACTCTTTATACAAATCTTACATTTGTCGTATTTCGACCCATTTTTCTAGAAGCAAGTTGTTCACTTACCGATTCTGAGACGAATTTAAAAATTTGGAGTGTGTTTAAAAATGGCCCTGTATAGAATTTATAATTTTTGTGGGCAAAACACCTTCTAAAGCAGATAAACATTAATCATTTATGATAAATTTAAAATAGAAAACTCGGCCACACGTGAATTCTCAGATGGGAATCGAACCCACGACCTTTGGAAATTCCAGTCCACTGCTCTAACCACTGAGCTATTTAGACTTGCGGACCACCGTCGAAATTATCCAATACTTTTTATATTTTTAATACGCTCTAGGCCGGCGTTGTCACATCAATGCTAGGAATACCCTTGCATTTGAAAAAAACATCTTTTCAGATTTTTAACAATCGATTAAGATGTAACAGCATATAATTTGTGATTTTTCCTTTTATTGTATTTTTCAATGCTATTTTTGTATCTACTTATGATTATTGTGAAATAGAAAAATATTGGAAAAAATCACCTCAGCTCCTCCTCCTCCACTTCAAATCATTATCAGATGGGAATCGAACCCACGAACTTTGGAAATCCTAGCTACCGAGACTGGAGTGCAGTCACCTGGAAAGCGAAAGAATCATGGTTGCAGGTTCGAATCCTGTCAGTTGGACATGAATCGAGCGGAAGTCTGTATCCTATTAAATTACCAACATATAGCTTTCTTCTACAAAAACATGCAAAATGTTACAAGTCAAATGTTTCCATGTGCATTATTCGTTTAATAATGCACATGTAAGGAAAAACGCGCATCTTTGTATTTCCATTTATTTCACATTTGTGAATTTGTACTTTTACTTTTATTGTGTAATCTTTTTTGTGTGTGGGCAATACTCGTAAAATCAGTTTCATTATAATTTTACTAGCGGGATGGGACTAAACTCTTGTCTTTTGTGGAAGAAAGCTCTGTATCTGTGTTAATATTTTTTTTCCTCAATTACATTTTTAAATGTTAATGTCAAAAGTCAAAATAATTGAATCAGTCTAGAGTTCTAGACTGTTATATAAGCACAAGTGAGCTGGTGTGAGAGGTGGGAGACCTAATAACGAAAAGAAACGGCAAGAAACAAATTATTATTATACAAATCCTTACTCTTTTATTTCATACTTGCACATCACAATTACCTAATACCAACAAAGCCTGTATCTCAAACACAATGGGTACTCCAAAGACCCTTTGTCAACTAGGCAAATTCATCTAACTCTAATTTGAGCTCTTGCAAATTAAAGGAACCCATAAATTTTATTCGAGACCCGGGTAGATTTGGAGGGGATTTCTGAATTAACTTTACTAGGAGGAATGGGCCGAGATAGTGGAATTATTCCGAATAAATGAAGTGAAAATTTACGGATCGCTCAATGCTGATACCTACAGAGAAAGAAGGTATTTGGATACTTTTGACTTGCCGAAATGACGGATTTAACGCCTTTTAAAATTCAGCATCGTTTCAGTGGCAAAACCAAATTCTCGCAGATCATTCAAAGAATTCAAATCCTACTTTGAGTGGCATAAAAAAATAATTATTAACCGCATTAAAAAAAGGAGGAGGTTATGAATTCGCGCGTGTTTTTTTTAAATGTTTGTTACCTCAGTACTTGGTCTTTTATAAACGATTTGAATAATTCTTTTTTGTTCGAAAGGGTATAGTTTCAAGTTGGTCCCATTGTCTAGTATCACAGGATCTGATGATGTAATCCTGGAGAAATCCAGGGAACTTTGCAAATGTTATAGGCACACCTACATCGATTTCGGTGTTTTCTTAAGTAGCTCGTGCACTTGCTTCCATAAAGCACTATTTGTTGGAGTGAACCGGATGATGAAGACCACCTGTGGTCATCGGAACTATTAAATACTAATTACCTCTATTCTCGGTCATTTATGAACCGATTTGAATGATTCTTGTTTTGTTTAAAAGGGTGCACTTTCAAATTGGTTCCATTGTCATCAAAATAGGATCTGAGGATGGGATCGTGGATAAATCGAGGGAACTCTTCAACTGTTATACGCACACTTACATTGATTTCGGTGTTTTCTTAAGTAACTCGTACAGTTGCTTCCATAAAGCACCATTTGATGTAGTGGAACGGATGATGAAGACCGGACATGTTCATCGGAACTATTAAGTATTCAGTGTATCACGGGTGCGATACGATTCCTAAGCAATTATGCTCCTCACGATGAACATGGTAAAAACTACTTAGCTTATCTAAAACAAAAAATAAAAATAAAAAAGCACAACGAGGTCTTTTCTGGTGTGACATCCGCATCTCCAATCGCTGATTATTATCGAATGAGTACTTAAGTATAATTTTACTGAAATACTTAAAAGAAATTAACTGATAGCCATTCAAATAAATGATCATAAGAATGTCTGCCCAAGTAGGAATAAAACCCAAAGGCCCTGGGAAAAAATATGCATTTCTTATGGATAGATAAAGAGGATGGAAAAGACTCATCGAGCGAGCGCCATCCTCATTGGAGGATGTTAACGGTTACAAATGCATAACTAAGTCTCGGTAGTTCAATGGTTAGATCATTTGGCCAGACTCTCACAAGTTGCGGGTTCGAGTCCCGTCTGAGCGATGTTTTTTTACTATATTTTTAGTACTTATAACTATTTAAACTGACTGCCAATGCAGCCGGTACCGATAGCTTAACATGCCTTTAAAAGAGCGGAGGAGCTTGATAAAATTAATTAAATATAAACCTGCTTCATCATCATCATTCCAGCCGCATGACACCCAATGCCGGGTTTAAGCCTCCCCAAGGATCCTCAGGAAAGAGCTTAATAAGCCTTACTTAATTTGGAATACCTATTTAAATTCTTGAATTTTGTTACAAATCATCGAATCACCTAGCTACGTGGTCTCGAAATGACTGCTTGACATTCGGCCAGACCGCGTTCAGCCTGAAGTTAGCAATCGATCGTGATAAATAGTTCGACTGTTTATTATTTAGTTAGCAACTTCACGAGTGGGGCTAACTGCGGCACGAATCACGCCAAGCTATTCACTGGCAACATTTTAGCCACCGCCTTGCCTCGTTCATCATCATTAGCGATTTTAATGTTCCCACTGCTAGAGCACTGGGGCCTTACCATCGTTCAGCCTTTAGTTCGTGAGCAGAGCTAACCGCAGCACGAGTCACGCCAACCTTGGCACTGGCCTAACTTATGGATGGATAAGGAGAATGGTCCATGTCATGACCCACCACATGGGCCCAATGAGAATTGCGAATACACCCGAGACCAACGGTTTGACGTGCATCCCGAGGCATGGAGGAGCTCGTTATGATAAATTTTCGATCACCCATCCCGTGACCGACCAATGCAAAGAAAGCTTGACCCCCACAATCTTATTTCCAACAAACTGAGGGACTAGGCTTCATTAAATACTTAATTAGACTTACCTAATTAATTGGTATACTTTTTAAATGTTGTTGCCAAATCATCGAATAAGCCACCTAGCTACGTGGTCTCGTAACGACTGCTTGACACTCGGCCAGACCGCGTTCAGCCTTTAGTTTGCAAGTTCGTGAGTGGAGTTAACCGCGGCACGAATCACGCCAACCTATTCACTGGCAACATTTTAGACACCACTTTGCCTCATTAATTTAAAGTAACCTGCCGCGCCAATGTTCTTTAGCAATGTCGAATTGTAAAGTGATGGTTCTCAAATTTGAATCGGAATACCACTCAAAGGTACAAAGCGACACCAAAATGCATTTCATTTTGCTACTATTTTTAAGCGACTTCAAAAAAAGGAGGAGGTTCTCAATTCGACGGAATCTTTTTTTCGAAAGGGTATACTTCCCATGTGGTCCCATTGTCATCATGTCAGGATCTGATGATGGGATCGTGGAGAAATCCAGGGAACTCTTCAAATATTATAGGCATTCCTATAGCGATTTCGGTGTTTTCTGTAGTAACTTATGCATATGCTTCTGGAAAGCACCATTTGGTGAAGTGGAACTGATGATGAAGACCACAAATGGTCATCGGAACTATTAAATACTTAGCATTTCACGGAAGCGATACGATTACTTTAATGTGGTTCATAAGCAATTTATGCTCGCTTGTGATGTGCGACATGATTGTGATGAAGTGGAGATGAAGAAGTATCGGGAGCACTCCTCAATAAGTAACGTCCCTGCACCGGGAGAAGCAGCATTTTGTGAAAGGTGATGAGGAGTTGACATAAGGTTATTAGCGTAGGCACGGGATCTCTTCTAACTTAAAAAATTGAGAAATACCAAACTTTTTATAAAAAAATATCTACATTGGGGTCCTACTATTTTATTTTTCTTGCCTTGGCTGGCACCGACTCCAAAAGGTTTATTATTTGCTTTTTAGTGTTTTAAAGTCGGTTTTAATTTTTTTTTGCTAAATCTTCAATAATATATTATATTTTTATGCTAATCAATCTACCAAACGTAGGTCTTTGCAAAAAAGCTAATTATTGCTATCTTACTACAGACGAGTAACTGTTATGACTATGTGGTTAAGTATTACTGGCTAGGTTGGATTCACCCACGTGGTTCCCGTACTCGTAGGAATGTTGGGATAAAAAGTAGCCTATGTTTTAATCCAGATTATCTTCTATCTGTGTGCCACATTTCACCTAAATCGGTTCAGAAGTTTTTACGTGAAAAAGTAACAAACAAATAAACAAACTGACATACTTTCGCCTTTATAATACTACTAGCGGATCCTCGCGGTTTCACCCGCGTGGTGCCCGTTCCCGTGGGAATATCGGGATAAAATATAGCTTATGTCACTCGGGAGAAATGTAGCTTTCTAATGGTCTAAGAATTTTCTAAATCGGTTTAGTAGTTCCTGAGATTAGCGCGTTCAAACAAACAAACTCTTCAGCTTTATAATATTATTAGTAATTAGTATAGATTATAATATTAGTATAGATAGTAGGATTGTGGTAATATTTATTATATCACGTATGTATACAAAGTGGTAAGTAAAGCGACTGTTAGTAATAAATACATTTTTTTTTACATTATTTATAATGCACAGCTTTGAAATTCATTACTCAAAAGCTTGTTACTCGAGGTTTACTCGTTCTTATTTTTATCTTTTAAACAAGTATGTGAGCTTCTCACAAATAAATAACTTCAATAAACAAAAATACGAAACAAAAGTAATATTCAGTTCATTAGAACAACGAGTAATGTTGATGCAAAATCCTTAACATGAATAAACTTTCTTATAAAATGAAAAATAAAACTTTTTCAGCGAAACTGATCTCGGGCTCGCAAAAAAAGCTTTATAGCTATAGAGATAAAGTTTACACTCACTTTTAAAGTGTGCAATGTCCCGTCCCTAAATCTCATTAAGCCGATCGCATAAATTTTATTTCGGGCGCCTTCGTTGGATTACGAATAGTCTCATTACATTGTTTAGATAATCTGATAGTTGTATTATATGGGAGTTTTACCGCTCGACTAGGGAGGGTGCACTTTCTATGGGCAAGAAATCTCAAGCACGTACCGACTTTAAGGATTTGGTCGTAACAAATGGTTGACGCTGGATCCAGTTTGACGATCTTCATTTTATCTCACAGATTTGAAGATAGGCTAAGATTTTATATGTTTTTGGCATAAGGTACTTGATTTTTAGCTTCCAAAAAGGAGGGGGTTCTCAAATCGGTTGGTATGTTTTATTTTTTTATGTATGTATGTATGTCGCCGGGATTTCGGATCCGATTTACGTAATTCTTTATTTTTACGGTGCGGAAAAGTTGCCATTGGGTTCCATTAAAATTTAGTTTAGTTTGGCATAGTAGTTTTTATTTTATGAGCATTTTTGTTAACTTGGACGATGTAACTTTCACGATACTTTTGTTTATAATGTACATGAAACCCTTAACTAATCTTGAAAAAACAGTCTGTAGTATACAAAACAACTTATTACAGACACTAAAAAGTAAAAAACTGCATTAAAAAAAGTCGACTTCAAAGTAGGTGTTCAAAGTAGAATGTCTTGGCTGGCACCGACTCTAAAAGGCTTATTTTATGCTTTTTAATATTTGAAGTCGGTTTTTTAAATGCAGTATTTATCATAATTATGATTTCACCCTGTGAGTAAATAATACATAACATAATAGCGTATTTTTAATATTTTTTGCATTTACAATACTTATATAATCATAATCATAATCATAATCTTTATTTGCAATTAAACATGGTATATAACAGATGAATATCGCTTCCTGGCAAGAAAAGTGTCACAACACATATTGTGTACAAAATGACATTATCACAGCATTAAATAGCGCGTATTTCATTTGTTCGGCTACAAAAACGTCGTTATTATGTTACGCACGGTTCCCGCTAGATGGCACTAAGTTCTCTTTTTCACGGAGCTGTTTCGCTCCGATCACCGGCGTGAACAGTGTCACATTTGTGTTAATACAGAGTGGACGTGTACTTTGTCGCCTCAAAAGCGTATTAACGTGTGATGTGACTTTTTATCGGTAAGTTTTACGTTTAAATACTACAATTATTACGAAAAAAGTGACACAGTCTGTGTTATGACTGTATTGTTGACGAAAAAGCATTGTAAATATTGCCACCATCATACAAAACAGACATAACCTGTAAAGGGTCTCTTTTTTTCACTGTTTCTGATTTATATTTGCGATTTAAAGGATCTAATAAAAACACAACACATGTAATGTCATTTTTGTAGTAAACTTTTATAATAATTACGAGTTGTATGTTGTGTTCGGTCTTTTTTCAGTATAAAATTGCTACGTAATGCCACGTTGTTGCGTATTTTATTTGTCTTTTTTTTAATAGATGTTATTGTGCATAACCTTATAATTACTTTTTTTATATTTAAATTTAATATTACGTTTCTTTACTAACAAACAGTGTATTTTTTTAGGATCAACATGAATAATAGTAGTCGGGCAGCATTGATAAAATACAACTGGCTAGCGAGAAATATAACGAACAAAATATTTGTAATCAAAATGCTTTGCAAGACGATGATGTTTTAATACGAGGTTAGTGTTTTATATTAAAGTAATATATAAATAAATCCAATGTAACGCCCCTATAGTCTAGTGGTTAAGTACCATGATCTTGAGGTCGAGTTTTTGAACTTTGCTCTGGTTTGTGATCACCAACCCGCATTTGCCAAGCATGGTGACTACGCCAGATCCCACTATTGCAGTGATGACAAGAATTCAATGATGGAGGGCTTTGCTCTGCAGTGGGACAGGCTGATACTTTAATTTTAAGTATGTTTGTCAGCGGTCTGGTTACCATAATACAGTATAGAATCAGGCGGCTGCATATTAGTTGTCCAGGGATACTTATTTATTTTATTTTTAGATCTCGATACATCTACTTCGAATAAATGTGAAAATAAGCAGTACGAAACTGAAGATCAGAATATAATGCATACGCAATGTACAAGTCCAAGCATTATTGCGGATATTAGAGAACCTTTATGTACAGGTTTGTACAAGTTTTTGAATATTGAACTGGTATTAAAATTTTACTCTAACTTTAAGGTTTGATAAATCAAATTACTCTCATTGTTTTAGATGGAAATACAACATCAGATAAAGAAAATGTTTGTTTTGAAGACAGTGATGACAGTGTTAAAGACCCAAATTTTAAAATTGACTGTGGATATAAGAATTCGACCTCAGGCAGCAGCGTTGGTCGGCCGACTATAAGAAAGCGTGTTAAGCGGATTTCACTAATATTGCCGGAAGAGGAGCATCAAACCCAACCTGACGTAAATATTAGTGTACCAGAGAAATTGGCTGTGACTCCTAGTTCTAAGACTATACAACGCAAGCGGTCCATATCTTCTGATTCCTCTTCATCGAATTCTTCATCGAGTAGTAGTAGCAACAGCAGCAGTAGTAGTAGCAGCAGCAGTACCAGCAGCAGCAATGCCATTTCTAAGTCTAGGTCACCTAAACCTAGCTGTAGTTCTAATGATGCAGTACTATCCTCTCTGCCATGTAACCAAGAAAGTAACGTAGGTACCTAACAATAATTTTCCTGAGCAAGTTATGAGTCCAATACGTAAATTTTGCAAAAAACGTAAAGCTTGTGTGAACGAATGGTTGTCAAATAAAGCAAAAATATTAAGAAATACCGGAAAATCGTACACTTCTCGTTCCAAGTCAAAGAAACAAATAAATAAATAAATATTTCCATACAATCACACCAATTTATCTAGCCCATGTTAAGTATCATGAAGAACTTGTGTTATGGATACTAGATAACGGATAAACATACTTATATACTTTTTTTTTGTAAATACATACATAATATACATATTAAACACCCAGACCAAGACAAATAGACATGTTCTTGCACACAAATATTTGTTGTGTCCGGGGATCGAACCCGGGACCTCTGACTGACCGGGACAAATGACTGAGAGATGCTTAAAAACCGCCGTGTGGTGAAAAATTCAAATTAAAATGTACTCAAAAAATAAATAATATTATTAGAACTAAACTTTTTATAAGTCTCTTAAGTAAGTAATTTAAGTACCTTTTTATAGTTGATTGTAAGTTCACGTAAAATATTATTATTACTTATAAAGAAGTTTGTTTTGTATTTTTTTTCTTATTTTAAAAACATTTGAAAGAGAAGGTATTAATTGAGTCATTTTTTCCTATTGTAAGTATCTAAGTTTTATAAGTAAAGACAGTTTACCAATACAAGTACCTAATGGTGATGATTGCATTTAGATGTATGTTTAAGAAAAATAATTTCATGTTAGATCTAAGATTAAATTTTTATATTGTTTTCGGCCAAAGACTGATTGTTAATTAGGTCAAAGCTTCGAAAGAAGTTCATTTTTCATGATTTTATTTCATTGAGAAGTTTATAATTAATTTTCGTTATTTTTTTATTAATATTGAAGCCTTTTAATAAAAATAAATGGTGATTAAATACTTTAAAATGTGTATTATTTTTGAAACTACAGAAATTTTAATCGAAAAAAGAGTCACAATATACATAAAATTAAGAGTTTCTTGAAACTTACTTAAAAAAAAATACAATTTTGCTGTTAAATTTTAAGCCCTATAATAAACATATAAATAAGCTTCTTACATGCAAAATTTCAGTAATCTGACTATTTTAGTTTTTAAATTATTGACATACAAATAAACAAAAAAAGATTAAAGTTACATTTTCTCGAAACAGCTATTTTCGTATTGTGACACTTTTTTTGCCGGGAAGCGATATATAGAATGACAAGCAACGCTAATAAGTCTCTTTGTCTATCTGTAAGTGACACTAATCACGACGAGACGGGGTATTTGTTGGTCTACGCTCTTAACATAAAAAAAGTGTTTCAAATGTTATGTCTGTAATTATATATTTTTTTCTTTTTGTTAGTCTCTTTACTCCTTCCTTCCTGTTTGTTTCTTTTTATAACTTACTGTGTGTGTGTATATTATAATTATTATATTATGTCTTATTTACATGTTCAATAATCAATGATTCTTTCTTTCTTTCAATGCTTACTTTATATGTGTCAAAAAATAGTGTCTTTGTTGTGCTAAAAATTTACAAAATAGATTTAGGCTGGTAAATATTTCAGACTGTGACTTAATCATTCCAAATCAATAATTTCTCGACCAATATTGAGAAACAGTCAACACAACGCGTATATCCTCTACCAGAAAAATAATGGCATTACAAAAGAATATTGTCAAAATAATGAAAATCGCCATCTGAAATCCTGTTAACCTCAATATTCCCTTCCAGTTTGTGAAATGCCAATAAGAATACGCAATTCCGGTTTGTCCAAATTCAATATCCGACCACAAGGCATTGTTCCAATTAAACTGGGCGACAGAAAAAAACCGGTCGCAAACGCTTTGTAGTTCGGAAAAGATGTTCTCTGCATTTGACATATCGATAGATATTTTTTTGAACCAAAAGAGCGCCATATTTTTCTTTGAAATGGCTCTAATTTCGTTGTTCGGTCTATTGCACACCGTATATAACTTGTAAGTAGTTTTTTATTTTTATTCATAAAGATTTTAACTTAGAAGAATTTTAATTTTTGCATTATTCAATGCTGAACTTGTTAATAATACAAATGACGCGACACGACATTGAGAACCAAGTTCACTAATGTGGATTAAATAATAATTGTTTATAACACCTTGTGTCCCTTTCAACTTTAAACAAGCAAGCGTAATGCAATGATGTTTAACTGACATTTAGCGTTAATCGGTCAGATAATAAGTTGGTGCGCTTGGGCCTAATTACTAACACAGTTTAAATAATACTAAGCTAGTTCACAAATTACTTTTATTTATTCGTTTTTTAACCCCCGACGCAGCGCAAAGAGTCTGTCTATGTCTGTCTGTCTGTACGAATATTCGTTGAGCCTAAACGAATCAAGCGATTTCAATGCGGTTTTTTTTAATTGAAAGCTAAATGAATCGAGATGGTTCTTAGCCACGTTTAATGAAAATCCATCCGGCCATTTATGGAGATGGTCAACTGCCTGCCGAAACGGTAAAAGATACAAAGGTGGCGCTTTGACTAAAATAATGTACACCCTGGGCAAGTTTAGGTACAGCAAAAAAAATACAAAATGGCGGCAAAAAAAATTTGTCTTTCTGTACATAAATATTCGTAGTGCCTAAACAAATTAAGCGATTGCAATGCGGTTTTTTTTTTAATTTTGTGTGTAATTTAAGAAGGATGATATAGAAATAAAATTTTAACATTTTAAAAACCCCCCCGACACAAAAAAAACTTTAAAATAATAAAATTTCTCTCTCGGTCGGGGGACCCCCAACGTATATACCCTTTTAGTTCTTGTCTTTTTGTTTTATTTTTTTACTAGTAGGACCTCGGTGTCAAAAGAACAATGGTATATCAGCTATTGTGTCTCATAATCATAACTCAGGGATCAGGCACCCGGTTAAAACACAACAATAATTACATTTCTTTTTTACCACATGACATAAGGAGTCCGTAGCTCAAGAATATAGAAAGAAACATCATATTACTATGTAATAAATATACATAAGAAAATATACCAAGTAAAACAAGTCTCATGTCGCTCAGACGGGAAGCGAACCCGCGCCCTTAGGAATCCGGCCCAGTGCACTATCGCGACATGAGGCCAGTGGTTTTTTTCTGGAATATTTACTTATTTATATTTATTACATAAATTTTATATTTATTAAAAAGTTGAAATATCATATAACTATTATCACATTTACCTTATTAGTGCTACAGTTTGAATTTTATTATATACATCATTTAGTCGTATAAACTTCCATGGCAGGTTCATCATAATAATAGTGGAAAATCAACACTTTGAGTCAGAAATTAACAGAAAGCGGTGATGTGTATAGTTTGAGAGTACTATCAAGATATGCGGCAAACTGAATGCGGACACGGATGAGCGCTTTTGTAGTGTTGTTAGGACAACCGTGTAGATATCGATGTGCTGGTCTTCGAAACAACAAAACAACAATGTAAGAAATTGCTGTCAATTAAACATTCGTTTGTTTTAAGATGGCGACTTTTTAGGTCTATTATCCAGCAGTAGACTTCTAATTGTTGTTAGTGTGCTTTGTTCTCCTTAAATAATGTTTCTACAAGATTTCTTTTCAAAAGACCTTATATCTATATACTTGAACAAGTTTTAGACATTATTAACTTAAATTTAATATCGACAACTGGATCTGTTTGTCTAACGGCAAAGGCCTCTTCCTACTTTTTCCATTCTTCTCTGTCTCTGGCTTTTCTTGACCATATTTTTCTTTGTCTTCTTTTCAGATTCTTATGGTCTTCTAGTTTGTGATGGACTTGCTCCATTTGTCTCCGCGCAACAAATGCGTATATACGAGGGACGATCGAAAAGATTTCGGTCATTGGGGGATGGTGGAGTTAGATTCATTTGACCAGGTAGCTACTTATTGAGTGTCTTATCATTAGTATATATTTCAAATTTGAACCTAATTGGGTCATTACATTTTGTGTTGTCAACGTGTTAGTCAGTCAATCGAAAAGAAATCCACAAGTATGGAAAAAATTGAATATCGGGTCATCATTAAATGCCTTCCCAGACAAGAAAATTCCAGTTAGACTATTTTTTCAAGAACTGTAAGTGGTTAACGGGGATTCTTCCCTAGTAAAACCATGGCTAATAAGTGGTATTGTCTATTTAAACAAGGCAGATACTCAATTGAAGACTAGTCGGCACGTTTTGGATGATTATTGAGGCCACCACACCCGAAATCATCTAGAAGTTTTAAAAATGTATGAAAAGATGCCAGATGAAAGATGAACCAGCTTGCACCAGGCATCCAAGAAAACCATTTAGAATATTCCCTAGAATATGGTGACCTATCACCATCTTGGGATGACCAAGGTCAGCGCATGGTGGGTTCCAATAACGTTATTCAATTCTCTGGTCAGTCTTTGGAGCTCTGTAGCGAGAACAGGAAAGAAGAAGAAAGCCCGGATTTTTACTGAGGATGAACCTGAGTTTACGACTTTGAAACTTAGTCAAACTGAGTCAAAGCAGGACGACTCCTGCTTTGACTCAGTTTCAAAGGTTTCAAAGTCGTGAATCGACATTCAGTGGCATAAAACAAACACCACGCCTCCTAAGAAGTACCGAGTCTCATAATCGTTCAAAAAGATCGAGGCGACGGCCTTTTGGGATATAAAAGGTATTCTACTATTATAACTAATAAGACTAATATTGATTACAAAGAACTCGGTGTTATTGGAACGGGATAATACTACGCTTCAATATTAGGACAATCAAAGGAGGCCATCAAAGATAGAAGAAGAGGAAAATTGACCAAAAACATACGGATTTTGCAAGACTTTGATTTGTGCACTGATGAATATATTAGGGTTATGGAAGAATGTATTAAAAATGTAAAATATTTTCATATTTAAATTCTAACTCCTTCCCCCTCTTAACCGAAAACTTTTCGATCGCCCGTCGTAAATATCATACGCCATTTGTAAAATTGTCAATTTCTAATTACACGATCTTAAACGGGGATAATTATTATAAGTTCCTTATATAATTTATTTATGGAAACATTTTAATATTATGATTACGTAAAAGTTAGAAGATTAAAAGACCTGTTATGGTTTTGTATGCCTCTTATTATTAAATGATGGCCGTAAAAGTTGAGTATAATAATATTTTTTTGTCTTAAATTTTATTGACGAAGGACAACAAAAGATTCATATTTGTACCGAAATACTGTAAAAAATAATAATAAAAAAATATCGAAAAATATGTAAACAGAAGTTTTTCAGATTTTAGATATTTAAGTTTGTAAGAGGAATAATATTTTGAAGTAGTGGTGTTAGCAATCACTACAAGATAAGCTCCGTTACAATGCAATTTGATTACGAGGCCAGAATTCACAGAGAGACTTTGAGCGTGGCCCAAGTATCTGTCGATAATGCTTCAACGAACACGGCGTAAATAATAGGAGCTTCAACTGATTCGATGATCGATAATCGACGTGTAGCTGCCCTAAACTGCGATGCTATGAAACAGGCAACTCTACCCGTACAAGCGAGTTCAATCTTAATGATTTACTGTAAGAACCATTTTGCATTGCAATTGATTTCCGTTAACTTTGCTAAATCGGTAGAATAGGAGACAAGTGAAGTAGATTTGGTTTTGCCAGTATTCGGGTGACTTTCGATTACGTACCCACATATGGAGATAAGGTTTAGACTAATTTGAGCTTTAGTGCCTGTTTTTAAGGAGTATTATTGTTATTGTCGTTAGTAACCGCTGAATAGATTGTGGTTATTTGTTTGTCTCTCCAGCTAGTGCTTGGTATTTTATTGTGTTTACCAAGTTAGCTTCAGTGTGGTGTGGTTTCGATGTGTTGTTGTGTGTATAAGTCATTGAAATGAAGGCTAATTTAATTGTGAATTATTTAAAAATTGAGTTTGTTTTCTGAAGAAACGAAGAGTCCACTATTTAATTCAAGAAATTATTTTATTGCAAAAGGCAATTGATGCACGAATGATGAAGCTATTATTGATAAAGATTTGATTGGTTATACCATGTTCACCCTACTTCTTAGCATCCACCGCAATGATACTATTATTGTTAACCGACTTCCAAAAAGGAGGAGGTTCTCAATTCAGTTGGTATGTTTTTATGTATATACACCGATTACGCCGAGATTTCTAATCCGATTTACGTGATAAATTTTTTTGGTCGTTGCGGGATAGTTGCAATTTAATCCCACAAAGATTTGATTCAGTTTGGCCTAGTTTTTATTTTATGAGTAACTTGAACGATACTTTGTTTATAATGTACATGAAATCTAATCTTATCGGTGTAGTTTACAAAACAACCTATTACAAAAACTAAAAAGCAAAAAACAAGCCTTTTGGACTTGACTATGACTTTGAGCTCATATTCTTTTATTTTTCTTGCCTTGGCTGATATCAAAGACCGATTCCCAAAGGCTTATCTTTTCCTTTTAAATTTTTGGCGTTTTGTTTTCTAGGCGATAGAATGCACCTTCAACCCTCCTAACATGAACACCGCTATATCACGCGATATGATATAGCTAAGATGTGAGCGAAACGGCGCCATGTTATCGAGTCACGATAGGCGTTAAAAGCCGCTCAGGGCTATTATTCACTATTACCACTTAGATTCCACACTTAAATCTTACCACGCCTTAACCACGTCAATATCGTGTCTTGTCCATACCGTGTCACGGAAGGAATCTGGTCAACTCTATTCTGTAACTCCAACAGTGCTCCAAGGCAAATTGTCTGTGGTAAGTTAAACACGAGTGCGTTCGAAAACTAAACTTAAAACTATTAAGTATATAAATTTTATTTCACTAGAAATTAAGCCATGATTTATTTTTTTATATTAATATTTAACCATTTATATTAAAACAATACAATTTAGTAATAATAAAAAAAATACACAATAATTTAAACAGACACGCAGCAAAGGCAAAACGTTTGAACGTTCCTTTTTACTTTTTTATTTATTGTTATCGATATTCACAATGAAAATTAATTGATTAAATTTTGTCTGTTTATTATAATTTTATTACAAGAAAGAAATAAAAATACTTAGTATTTTGGTGGTAAATATATACTTAGACTTTAAAAACATTAATATCGTACCTACGAGTATATTTTGTTTGAAGAATTTTATTTGTAGCATTTTTTTATTGTAAGTACCTCATCGTTTGATACTACCACAAATTTTACTAGTTACTTGTCTTATAATATCGAATTTACTACATAACCCTAATATTTGTCTTTTGCATTTGTTCCAGATTCAAAAGCGATGTAAACTAAAACATCTTACTTCATTGAAATCAATTTGTTTAACAAATATGATTCACAAGTTCATTCATAAATGTAGATCGTGAATGGTCTTCGGTGGTTGCTTGCAAAATACTTACTTATAAGTTCATAATAAAATAGTAATAGAGTTACGTGTGGTTTAGTTCAATACAATATTCACAAATTCTTAGTGATAGTAGGTTATAATAATCAAGACAGTTGACAACAAATTTCGCTGAAACAGATGGTGTTTAGAAGGTAATATGTGAGGTACATTTTGTTCCATTCTCTTCAAAATTGCACCCACTACCCCTCTCTTGTTTTTTGTCTTTATCCTCTTTTTTTACTTTTCTACTTAAGGTTGCCTGGAAGAAATTGCTACTTAGCAATAAGGCCGCCTTTTGTGTGTTTTCCTTCTACTGTCTTTTATGTGTCTATGTGTTTCTTTCATGTGCAATAAAGCGTTTTATTATTTATTATTATCATGAAAAAAATATTTCCTATTTTATAGATTTATTTAAAAAGTTTTTAGCGCATAAACAATCAATTTGTTCACAGTCACAACGATTCCTTGCAGATTCCACGTTGATTCCAAGCGTTTCTCAAACGTGCAATATTTGACAGTTCAAACCACGCGCAAGTCACGTTCATATAAACACACGGTTTCATTCAAGTGTATAGAAAATACGAATTTTAAAAATGTCGTAACCATGTCGTAAGGACATTGGCGTGGTTTTGAAGCAAGGAATCGCAAAGTGGTCATAGTGAATAATGGCCCAGACTAGGGCTACAGACCTCTTTATTGGGTTGGCCCGCAAGCTATTTTCTTATGGTGCTTCTAAATGGGCCAAATTTTTGCTCAAATGTGTGACCGGCAACAATTGGTTATCGCTGCTTGTTAATATACTACATTAAATATATTAAAGGATGAAAATCATTACTTTGTCGAAACAATGTTTTTAACTAGTAAGGTAATTCAAGGATCTTTCATGTTTTTGTACCTACTTATTTAAATTGAACAACTTACTGTACGTATATCTTATGTACGTCAGTCATCCCGTGACCACGGTAGCTGAAAAGGTGCCGAAACGTCAGGAAAATAAAAAAACCAAAAAATACGGACAATTACAACTTAGTTCGTGAAATATAGCGCGTTTGATATCCGTAAAAGTTGTTTTATTTCAATTGAACAACTGTATTGAAAAAGTAACAGTGCGTGTAATGGTATTCAAACAAATCTGCATTATGTGAATCGTTGTAGATCTAAAAGTGGTAATTAAAAAAAAAACTACATGCATCTTGCTTTACCGAAAAATGTCGGTCAACGATGCACTGTCTTGACGGCTATATATTCTAGGCCAGCACAAATACGGTAGGAATGCTTACCCAAAATACGTATTTTAAAAATGATTACTCAAAACTGAATATTTACAAAGCATGGCTCAATCTAGCGCCTGTGCAATTTACAACCTTACATTTTGTACATAAGGTCGAATATTGCGTGGCATAAAATTTATAAATGCAGTAGGAATGGCCATCCATCTTGTGTCACCCATTGTGCCGCATCGGCCGCTCATGGACACAAATTGTTGTCAATTGAATGTTGAGTTATGGACGGAGCTTGATGAAAAGTGTCATGGCACATTGTCATTTGATTTTTTTTTTCAGTGATTACGTCATAAAGGCTTGATAACTACTTTTGTACAAATTGTTGTGTCAACTTTATCATAATAGTACTTAATAGTATCTTTAGATAATAAAAGCATATTAATGGATAGAGTTTAATCGTAAACAAAAGAACATGATGGCCTAGCTACCTGTCGTTATTGTTTCTAGATAACATCTTTAACTAAAGTATCTATGATTCAGTCAAAATCTATTGCCAAAAATAAAAAAGTTTGTGGATTTCTTGAGGTGAGAGAGGAGGAGGGTTGATGCTCTGTCAATCCCACGAGGGATTAATGGCGTGGGAGTATGCACGCTACATCATCGGTTAGCATTTAATTTTATGAATATCTTCTAGTTGCAGGACACATTGGCGACTTTTACCAACTGCCACAAAATTCGTGTAGCTCTAAACATTTAAAAAATCGCTATGGCACTTTCGAATTCAAACGATTGACTGAAATGACAATGTCATTTTAAACATGTTTAGTTCTTAAATGTGCTTGACGACATTGATGAAAGTCGCCCTTAAAGTAGGCGAGTTGCTTGTTTTTTTGGAAAATTAAAATTAAATATGCAGATTCAACAACAACAATAATAGTTTCTATCCCAAAAAGGCATAGCAAAGCAAGCACAATACATCAATATCAATATGCCTCACTAATACATATCTGAACCTGAACATAAAGCAATAACTTATCGATACAAAAAATATCAATTTACCGTTATGGATCAGAACAAGATGGAGGGTCTTATCTTGATCCAGATAAAGTTACCTGACAGGCCGTTAATGAGGAACGGAAATAATAATATTACATCACACACGATGTTTCCTGGGCAACATGGATAAATCGCTAATATGTTATGATAAAGTTTCGATTACAACCATGCCGATTTTTATTGATGCTATATTGTCAACATCTATTAACAACTCCTTTCAGTATTCTCCAAATCGAACATACACACATAGGCACACACACACGCACACGTATCTCGCACACATACACCTCTCTCCACACACACATGTATCATTCGTAAACACGCACCTCCCACACTCACGTCAAAACCACACAAATTAAAAATAGTGCATATGATGTTTGTAATTTTATGTTTCTTACTTAATGTTTCGTTACGTTGAATTTAAGATGTTAAATGAAGTATGTAATAGGTATTCTGTAAACTAATTTAAGATATAGATAACAATAAACAAGGTATGACATGGGGATAATATTATCATTCAAAACATCATTCATTCCTAAAGCGATTGTGACTCCAAGTTATACTATTCCATAAAACGCTATCACAATCACTAAACATTTGAGAGCTAATAAATCTTAAATAGAAAAATATTGGAAAAGTCAACTCGGCCACAAGTGGGGTCTCAGATGGGGCTCGAACCCACGACCTTTGGAAATCCGGTCCAATGCTCCAACTGAGCTACGGAGACTAAGAAAAAACACATTTGAAAGCTATTGCGATATATATTATTTGACCATTAGTTGAATTATCGCGTGGTGGTGCCATCTATCGGTATAAAAAGTATTGGTAAATACCACCTCACACCTACCAAATTTTGTTGAAATCGGTTCGGCGGTTTGCTTACACATGTAAACGCAACATGTAACTTACGCATTTCTAATAACACCTGAAGTTTAATTCGTCATTTGATACCAGAACACCGGTGTCCAGAGAACGATTCTAAACAATACTTGTGTTAGGTATTTAAAATCTCGATTACCAGTCCCCGTACCACCTACATGTTTACTGAAACATCATTTTATATTCAAAACAAGGAATATCAATAAAAACGTGTCCTGAATACGTGATGCTTAATGCTGCTATTACCGTTTACGTTATGAGTATTTTAATAATCGTTTTATTTAATGACACTTTTAAATACAATACAGCGTTTTTGTGTATTTAAAAAGGTAATGTTCACTTAAACACCGAATTATAAAACTTTGAATATTCAACATCACGCTATGACGCTAAGTCTGGCTGGCTGGCTCCGACTTCAACAGGCTTATTTTTTTACTTTTTGAAGTCGGTTTTAATATAAAAACTTAATTTTAACACTCTAAAATAGAAATATCTTTTGTCAAGTATTCACATTTTAAGGATTTGTGTTATTAATTTTGTTGGTTACTTCGTCATTCTGAAATAACGTTTTCTGCAAATGTATATGTCGCAGCGAACTGGTTAAATCAGCCGTTCTATTGGAGGACTAGCCCGTTAGTTAAACGCCGGCATTCAATGAAATAGCTAAAGGACAACTAGACAAGTCGTTGAATGATTAAAATTAGCAGCTGATGCGAGCTGTCGACGCAATATTTGTTTTAAGACTACCAGCGCCCCAGTGGCAAAAAACTAAACTAAATTTGGATCACGTGGCTAAATTAAGGTCAGGTATCTTCAAAGGGCTAACTTACAATAAGCCAACTGGTTGAACGCTAAGTGATGCTAGTCCAATCAACGATCGGCCTC
The DNA here is from genome assembly GCA_910589605.1 of Chrysoteuchia culmella. Taxonomy (NCBI): domain Eukaryota; kingdom Metazoa; phylum Arthropoda; class Insecta; order Lepidoptera; family Crambidae; genus Chrysoteuchia; species Chrysoteuchia culmella. Next base: position 11,674,591 of record OU342657.1, on the reverse strand, counting down.
GTCGTTCAATTGAATGCCGGCGTTTAATTAACGGGCTGGACTTCCAATTAAATGGCTGATTTAACCAGATGGCTGTGACATTAGTGTATATGTCACAGCCATCTACAATATAATAATAATAAAAACTTTATTGCACACTTAAAAAACAGGTAACATAGGACAATTTACAAATAGAGAACAAACAACAGGCGGCCTTATTGCTACATAGCAATTTCTTTCAGGCAACCTTCGGTAAAGATAAATACCGAAGTTAATAAAAGATACACATTAAAAAATTAAGGAGAAAGGGAAAGGAAGTGACTTCTAACTTGATCGCCAAAGGAGTTTAGAGTCTGAGCCTTTCTGATTACTTCTGGCAGGGCAATATGATAAAAAAAAAACATTTTTTTAAACTAAAACAAATCAGCTATCTGCGTATTTAATTATTTATTAATAGTGTCTAGGAAATAATAGCAGCTTCCATTTTGTTTAATAATCCAATGAATGTAATGAAAAATGTGAGTACCTACTTAATTATCTTGAAAAAATGTTTTATAAAAAATATTTCTATTATTAATTTTGTGTAAGAGTTAAAAATCACCTTAACAATTGACTTATAAAGCCTTTTATCGAGAAGAAGCCACTGGAAACTCGACAAAGACTGCTTTTTCCTTCAGTGACAAACGGAAATTTTCACATTGTTCAATTCTAAAATAGTATTTTCTCTAGCTTTATAATGTTTATGAGGAGTTTATAAAATGAGCAAGAAGTCGACTTCTAAATACTAAAGCATTAATTATATAGGAGGTATTTTAATTTTGATGAAAAATTTTACTCACGCTACATCTTGCCGGGCCCGAGCTGAGGCGAGGTTTTATCGATGCATTTTGCTCAGCCACCATTCGGTTGTCCTACCATGTAGCGTGAACGCTTTCTTCCAAAATATAAGGGACATTTAGTTGAGCGTACTACGGCCGAGACTTGTCTCGGACTCGGCACTGTGTACCATGAGTCATCCTACTCGGTTGACTCATGGTACACAGTACACAGTTTCATTTCTTTATTTATTTTATTTATTTATTTGGACAACCAACAGATCATACACGATAATTTTTTAACAAGTAAATATACTATAAAGAAGAAATTTGTCTCACGTCGCCCTGACGGGACATCCGGCCACCGGGACACGAAGATCACCTTAAATGCTACGAGCTACAGCCAGTGATTTCAAGAATTGGTGCTGTCTTATTAAAGGTTGCCATGGAAGAAAACTTGTTAAAAGAACAGACATGAGCAGAACGTCCCTTAACTTAACAAAAATAAAAAAGTTTCTTACTAAATCTAGTAAATACAAGAATTTCCAAGATAAAAACTTAAAAAGAATTATATACAAAGTTGTGCCTAAATCAGCTAGGCAAACTATAAATTAAAATACTAATATTTAGCTTGATAAGGACAATTTCTTTTCAAATATAGGTAAACTTAGTCTAAAAATATAAATATCCTTTTTTTTACTAAAAGGTCATGCTATCAAAAAAGTATTTTTTGTTTTTTTTTGGTTCGGCACCTTCGTCAAATCATTTAATGTTCGTACATATCTACGCATGAGAATGTTGTATGAAATTAAAGAAAAAACTAGCGACCGCCCTCGGTTTCACCCGCGTGGTTCCCGTTCCCATATCAAGTAAAAAAATAATATTTAAATTTATCCCGTGTTTTAAATCTGTGTGCCAAACATCATCCAAATCCGATCAGTAGATTCTTTAATGTATTCGTTCCAAACATTCAAAAATACAAATCTTTCCTCTTAAATTTTCAATATTAGAATAGATTAATTTAAACTTATCAAGTGATCCGAAACAAAGACAATAGGAAAGTAGGTAAACTTACTAGTAAGCGAAAAACTTTTGGACAACCTAACTCCAGAACGTGCGGCAGGACCCTCATAAAACAGCAGAAGCAATAATCTCTATATATTAAACCACAAGCCACTTGGTCAGTTTATAGATTACCAACTAACGAGATAAGTTTCTTACGACGTCTGATCTGTACTAATACAGCTACTAAGATGTAAGAAGATTTTGTGGGAGATTCGCTTCGCCAACTCATGATTATTTCTTTTTTTCGTAACGTAAATAGAAAAACATGATCTTTTATTTGTGATTTGTATAACTCTGGGTAGCAAAATTCTTGACGAATTTCTTGCTGATTGTTCTAGTAGGATGTTACGAGCCGATGGCGTAGCTTCTTCAGCGTTTATAAGTGCTTCTAACAGCCTCAACCTAATAAATCAATTATTTAAAATAATTTACTATTTTAAAGATTTTTTTACGAATGTAGGTAGTGATAAGCAGTAGTGAACGTCGTAGAAACTACGGCATCACGGCTACGGCGAGCAGCGAGCAACGGCAATGGACTTTACGTGAATCTGGCGTAATGTTTCTTAGACGATGACTTCTATTATCATTTTTAAATATAATATAATTTTCTCAAACATGCTTGGAAATATGAGCATTATTTTGACAACCTTCTTCGAGATAAACCGATATTGCTGAACAAGCCACATACATGCAAGCAGCGGCCGGCAAAAGTTGTATGAAAATCCATATCTGTCGTGTTTAGCGGCCAAATAAATTACATAGTAACTCATATCTGTCGTGTAATAAAAAAATGGAACGATCTTTAATCCGAAATATGGCAACCAAAGAGGTAACTTATCAAAGGTTTTATTTAAATTTCAAACTGGCTTGCAAATAGAAAGCTGTTTTAGAATAAAAATAACAAATGCATAATTTAACGCGGGAAAAAATATTGTTGTTCATTGTTCAACTGATTTCGAGAAGTAGTTTTAATTTGCCTTGGCCACAACTTAGCATTGATGGACTTACGTATGTGTTTCTCGGCTTCGCCTCGGCCCACATTTACACGTTCGTCCATCAATGCCTTTTTTGCTGGCCTCTGAGATAATGTACTAATACCTAATAGTGGGGAAATGGGCAGTCAAAAGATAATTTTTACTTCTCAGCAGCTTAACAGCTAAAGTTACTTACATTCAATAATTGTTTCAAGACAAATAACACAGCAAATGTTCAAGCGTTTTGCCTAAGTTAATATCAACTTTTAGAACTTTATTTTAGTTGAGAATTTCGCTCGTAAGATGTAAGTTAAGATTCTTATAATTGGCACTAAACTTATTTGTCGCTACAACAAAAAAACTTTGCACAAAGGTCTGACCAAAACTCTTCTAATCTTTCCATCTAAGTTGGAATGGTCATGTTACCATATCCAATTTCGTAGTTTCGCTAAATTTCTTGTTACAAGTAAACAACTTTGACCAAACACATGTAGGGGTAACTCATCGTTTAAGGGGTAAAGTTTCGATACAACTTAATTAAGGTTTAAGCAACCTGGTCATAATTGGAGATAGCCGATCAGGTTGACTGAGGAGGAGATAATCACACTTTAGTGTGTTATCACATACTGATGTAATAATATTATATCAGAAGCGAAAGTTTTATTACACAAGAAAAGTTTCGGCATTTAATTTAGTCTGTATAATTATTTCTGACAAAGGAAAATCCTGATCATATCCATACTAATATTATAAATAGGAAAGATTTGATTATTTGTTTATTTGCATTAAAGCTCCTAAATGGAGTAGGATAAAATGATGGTATACAGATAGTAGACAGCCTAGTTATGAAGATAGGATATTTTTCTCTCAATATTCAGACGGAAACGGGTACCACGCGGGTGAAACCGCGAGCGGCCGCTAGTTGATGGATAAATGTTGAATTCTACTAATAAAATATACCTAAATATCAGCTATAAGGCTAAGAGTCTCCCCGTCGTTCATAAAAAAATCTACTAATAACATATACCTAAATATCAGGTATCATGAAGGTTATGAGTCTCCCCCGTCGTTCATAAAAAATCTACTAATAACATATTCCTAAATATCAGGTATGATGAAGGCTAAGAGTCTCCCCGTCGTTTATAAAAAAATCTACTAATAACATATGCCTAAATATCAAAGGCTAAGAGTCACCCCGTCGTTCTTAAAAAATCTACTAATAACATATACCTAAATATCAGGTATGATGAAGGCTAAGAGTCTCCCCGTCGTTCATAAAAATTCTACTAATAACATATACTTATATATCAGGTATAATGAAGGCTAAGAGTCTCCCCGTCTTTCATAAAAAAATACTACTAATAACATATACCTAAATATTAGGTATGATGAAGGCTAAGAGTCTCCCGTCGTTCATAAAAAAGTGAATCTTTGGATGCTTAGATTTTTTGTTATTCAATTTGTATGATAACAAAAACGAAAATAAAATAATAATTCGTTCTGTTCCTTGACATGTCGATAGCTTGTTAATACAATATTGACAGATAGGTATCAGGGGTTAGTACTGTAACAATTGTTTTTAACAATTAATTTAACTTAAAAAAAAAGAAATTATATGTTCGTTTCATTTATTTTTCTTTGTATTTACAATAAAAAGAACATCTTGGTAACATGTAATAAATTGCACAAAATGTAATAACTTAAATGCTTTAAACTGATAATAAAAACTTTATGTTTTAATTATTGGGCACATTTATTTACTATTTTTCACGTTAATTAACCGTTGTTAATTATTGCAAGTTTTCTCTTAATAGGTTTGCCATATAAATAGTACTTGTACTTAATAACAATACAATGGGGTTCTTATAATATTGTAAATAGCCAGCTCCGTAGTTTTAAATTTATATTTAAACTCAAATTTTTATAATCGTTGTATGGGAAAACTCACAGAACACAGAAAGTCTTTGCAGGAGAACTCAATGTAACGTGGACTTGTGACGTAGTCAGCTTATTTCAAATTGTAATAATACTTTTAAAATGTGGTCAATGTGGTTGATCTTATATTAAGTTATATTTCTAAATAGATATTAATGTGCTACACAATTTAAGACTGTTTATTGATCTGATTAAATAAAAAAAAACTTAGACAAAAAGTCGATGTAGACGAAGGCACACTGTTCAGATAGCAGTGGCGATGGGTCCATACAAACTGATTTTCATCAGCTTCGAACCAAATCCACCTTAAAGTTAAGAGATTTTTCGGAGAAACTTTTGGTCTCGCTTACCTTCGCCATATTTCGATCCTTGGTCACTGACAGATAGCCAGGTTAAAAACAAAGGAAACATATTTATCTTAATTTTCCCTCAGGAACGGGAACATAATGATTATGTTAACTCCTAATTATGCCTAAGACAGAACGTTAGCTGCACCTACTACATTCTATTGGATCATCCGCTTATAAAACTTAAGTCTTATTTGAATATCGGAATGAAACGTATAATATTCACTTCCGAACGCACAGCTGCGGTTACAGAGTGTAATACTGTCTGGGACCCTATCAAAACATAATGTGCATACTTGCATCCTATGAATTCTATTGCAATAGCGTGCGATTGAAAAAGTTTCCATTGTTATTAACTCGGAAGATAAATCGTAGTCTTTGTATTTAATGTAATTGATACATCTATACTAATATTATAAACCAGAAGAGTTTGTTTGTTTGAACGCGCTAATCTCAGGAACTACTGGACCGATTTAGAAAATTCTTAGACCATTAGAAAGCTACATTTCTCCGAGTGACATAGACTATATTTTATCCAGATATTCAGACGGGAACGGGCACAACGCGGGTAAAACCGCGAGGATCCGCTAGTATAATAGAAATGCGAAAGTAACTCTGTCTGTCTGTTGCTTTTTCACGCGTAGACCACTGAATTGATTTTAATAAAATTTTGTATGAAGATGGACATATGATACTTCACATAGCACAGATAGAATAGGCTTAATATAATAATATGATACAGACTATAAAAGTAAGAAGTATTGTATTTTTAACCGACTTCAAAAAAGAAGGAGTTTCTCAATTCGACGGAATATTTTTTTTTTTTTTTTTTAATTATTGTTATTGAAAATCGAACACACTAAATGAATAAAATAAACTGACAAATTTCTTGCACCCGAAGGTTGATTATCTAATTAAAACTCTGTTCAGTTTCAGTTTCGTCCCTGCTTTGGCTGTCACACAGTATTAAAATGCGACAGTAATGACAAAGACTAAACCGGTTCCTTGGTGATTTTTGATATCTGATTATAATCAGCCTGTCGTTCTTCTTGCCAGTTATAAGATCTGCTGAATTTCTATCTGCTATGATTATATGAGTAAGAATATTTGGTTTTGACTGTGACTAATATTAATCTAATTCTAAATTCAATACGAAAATATATTTAAAACTGTTTATTTCGTATTGTTGTCACCGCTCCGTCTCCGCTTATTGCTTGTTCTGAAAATGAAGTGGTCAGTTTGTTTATGAAGATATTGTACCGTAGAACAATCTGGAGCAAAACATTGTTTGCAACTGTCGAGTTCTATGCAATTGACATAATAGTTTGCTGCAAACTGAGATAGTCTATTAGGAATGGTTAGTGTTTTTTTAATTAACATGTCATGAATAATTTTATTCGAAATCTCGCTTAAACAAGTTAGATTTTTAGGTTCAATTAGGTACATCAAGGTACACTCTCAAACACAAATAAATAAAACAGCAAAACAGCTATGAAACAAGTTTTTTTCTTCTTTAAGTTTGTCTTTCGCGTATGTACATCAATTACTCGAAGACGGTTGAACCGATTGACATGATTCAAACGTTTTTACATCAGTTTGTTGAGAAATCGGTCCAGTAGTTTACAAGAAACCTTAAAATAATTTAGTGTGACTATAGGACCATTATAAACGCTAGAAAAAGTAAAATAAAATATAATATAATATAAATATTTGATGTATAGTATACTATACTATAAAGGAGTGATGTGGCAACACTGCTACTGTAAACATCATTAACTCGGCTCCGTATAATATTTCGTCAAAATAATTAAATTCCGGCCTAAACCTTTTGAAAAGTATTCTAAAAGTGTAGTTCGCTTTGAGAGAATTCTGTGACTTCGTTATTAGTGCTCTCGACGGCTGTGAAACATCATATTGCACAAAGCTAAGTCTGTATTTATCTACATTTAATCATAAAAGTAGAAAAAGTACCCTCAAAGTTGCTTGCAAAGTGAATAGTCAAAATCAACTGACAGCCAACATTTCGGTTTTGACAGTGACAAATTCGCAAGAGTGTTGCCACCTTATAAATTTTCCTCAAATCACGGGTATTCTCCTGAAGTTTGATCTACTGTTGTTTTTGACTAAGATCGACTTGACAACTACCACTTGTCAGCTAAACAGCTTGTATTAACAATGGTTAACTGCGGCGCATGTGGCAAGTTCCTGTCATCGGCGAGCGGCGCTGCCTGCTCTCTTTGTCCGGCGCGATATCATAAAGGGTGCTTGGCCCTACCGGACAAGGCCCAAATAAGCAAGGACTGGGCCTGCCCCAATTGTAAGAAGGGTGCAAGGAAGGGTGACAACAGTCAAACGCCGGTCAAAGGAATTTGCGACACTCCACCGGAGGGTGACATTGACCTTGTTTCACCGCAACGAGACATATGCCGTCCGGAAGTCGTCAAAGAATCTGATTTCATCACATTCATGGCCGAGATGCGCGAGTTCCGCAAGGAGATGACCCGGCTGCACGAGTCTTTGATGACCCGCATGGACGGCTTCGAGCGGAGGCTGGACGTGCTGGAGAAGCGCGTTCCTGAAGTTGTGACCGGAGATGTCGCCGAGCTGGAAAGCACCGTCGCCGAACTGAAGCGGGAGCTGAACTACCGTGAGCAGGAGACCCTCCTGTCCGACCTGGACATCGGGCAGCTGCCGGAGGAGAAGGGCGTGAGTGTCGTCCAGACGGTGACGGTTCTGGCCGCGCGCCTGGGTGTGACCCTCGAGGAGCGCGACGTGGTGTTCGCAGAGCGTGTGGGGCGGCCCCCGGCAGAGGCGGGCGGCCGCCCGCGCCGCGTCGTGGTGCGCCTGGCGCGCCGCCACCTGCGTGACGAGCTGCTGCACGCCGCGCGCGTGCGCCGCACAGGCCAGGCATCGTCGTCGGGCCCTCGAGTCTTCATCAACGAACGAACATGCTTGACCCGCACGAACCGCCTGATTTTTCGGCATGTCCGCGAAGAGTGTCACCACCGGCAGTGGCGCCACAAGTGGACGAAGAACGGCCGCATCTTCGCTCGTCAGGGAGATGGAACGGACATGTTTCAGTTCCGTTCAGACGAGGACATCAACCGCGTTTTCGGTCCACGGGTCGCCTAAGGTCCTGCAATATAAAACTTCCGTAAAATACAATGTTTTTAATACTTGTGTTATACTTTCAATCAGTGTTTTAGTGATAGTATGTTTACCTTTGTGCCAAGTCTCCACTGTATTTTTTCTTTATGTGTTTCTTTTTTATTCAACATTGTTTAGGGGTCCACCAAATAAAACTATTCTTTCGAATCCAACAATTTATACAGTTTCAAACATGATCAAAATATACACAACTTACTATTTTATAGATATTTTAGCAATTTCACTATTCACACTATGTACAATATCTCTAAACCTAATTACAGTTTTCTTTCAAGTTTATGATATGATTAACTACAATCACATTCTAATGAATTTAATTAATGGAACTATTAAAACTAAATTTATATGTGGGCTCCCGACTAAAAATGTCTTATACAATAAATGTGATTTGCTGCACTCCTACGACTTAGATAGAATTGCAACTATTTATTTGTGTGACACGTTTGATCTATTGATTCATACTTGTGACAATGTGTGGAATTTTATTTCGATTTCTTATGATGTGTTCTAATAACCTAATAGTTGGTATCTTTAATGCTGGGTCACTGGGTACTAAGCATGAGGAATTTATGGTGGCCGTGCAGGAAACGGCTCCAGATCTTATGGCGATAAACGAAACTTGGCTGGGTTCGGGACAGGACGACAAAGCTCCTAAGTTGCCGGGCTACCGTCTGCAGCACATTCCGAGATGTGACGGTCGTGGTGGTGGAGGGGTAGGATTCTACATACGAAGAGGCATAAACGCTCGTACCTGCCATCACACAAGCACTGTTGCGGTGGAGCAGATGTGGCTGAGTGTGCGCGTCAATAATAAGAACATAGCGGTCGGAACCGCCTACAGACCCCCGAGGCAGGACGTAAACATTTTTCTAGACTCTATCACCTGCTCCATCGTCTCCCTGGGTACATTTGATCACATAATCTTACTCGGTGACTTTAATATCAACCTCCTCGATCCAAGCAGCAGTAAGGCTAAGCTATTCAACCAATTTCTGCATACCGTCAACTTATTTCAACTGGTAGGGGAACCCACCCACTTCACAGACCATAGTGAAAGTCTTATAGATGTGATCTGTACAAATGCACAGGCACTGAGAATCAATGTCAAATATTCTCCTGACTTGGGAGGCCATGCAATGGTGGTAGCAGAATTTAAAATTAAAAAAGAGAGACCAAGTCCTCGCTGGCTAACTTACAGACCAATGAAGAATATCCTGGTTGACCAATTCAATTCAGATCTAGACTCCATCAAATGGAGCAGTCTAACCGAATCGAAGGATGTGAACAGTCTAGTTGGGGCCTTCTCGTTCTGTATGAAGGTGCTATTTGACCTTCACGCTCCCATTAAGAAAAGGAAATTCAAACACCCCTCACATCCGTGGGTAACGGACACAATAAGATCTATGATGAGTGTTAGGGACAAGTTTCACAGAGAGTACAGGGAGCTAAGTGCCTCAAAGGATCCATCAGTGCCAACGGAGAAGAAAGAAACCTTAAAAGAAACTTACAAATCAATGAAAAAGATAGTGATAGATGCTATCGAAAATGAAAAGAAAAGCTTTTTTACCAATCATATAAATAATAATATTAACAATTCTAAGAGACTATGGAAAAATTTAAAAAATACTTTTTCATTAAATAAGAAATCTGAATTGGATCTCCCTGCTTATTTGGACAATCCAGATCAAATTAATGCACATTTCCTGAATCTACCAGGGAACCATGGAGTATCGATATCTCAACTGACTTACTTGGAACACCACAGGCACAGCACTGCAACTTTCTCATTGCACCCAGTCAGCGAGGATATGGTATTAAAGATCATAAATAGTTTCAAATCCAATGCACAGGGGGATGATGGTATTTCTTTGGAGATGTTGCAACTTACTCTGCCCCAGTCATTGCAAACTGTAACCAGCATAATTAACAGGTCAATAGAAGAATGCATGTTTACTGAAGGTTGGAAGGTTGCAGTAATCAAACCACTTCCAAAGATCAACCAGCCAGAATCATTACAGGACCTTCGGCCCATCAGCCTGCTCCCCTGTGTTTCCAAGATCTTGGAAAAAGTGGTCTGTGAGCAACTGACTAAATTTCTGGAAGACCACAACATACTCCCCCAGTTACAATCTGGCTTTCGCAGAGGCTATGGTACTGCTACTGCTTTGGCCAATGTTGTTGATGATCTTTTAACAGGTCAGGATCAGGGTTTGATGACTGCTATGGTCTTGCTTGATCTCTCACGTGCTTTTGACACAATAAATACAACTCTGCTGTTGTCAAAATTATCATATTATGGTGTCGATGTAAGAACACTTAGATGGATGGATAGCTATCTCTCAGGCAGGCAGCAATATGTAGAATTAACCAAGGGTGATGGATCTAAGGTCCAATCTACCCGTCTACCTGTAACACGAGGCGTACCCCAAGGGTCAATCTTGGGCCCTATCCTCTACGTTTTATACAGTGCAGACATCATCGGAAACATTACTCACTGCAAATATCACCTATATGCAGATGACTTGCAATTATACATTTCTTTTCCACCTACTGAGCATGCTGCGGCTGTGGCAAAGATAGATAGTGACCTGGTTCGGATAGCTAAATGGTGCCATCAGAATTGCTTGACCCTAAACCCCAAAAAGTCTAAGCTTATCTTATTTGGCACAAGACACAACCTCCGCAACTTTGCTAGCATATGTCCCTCATTCAGTATCAAACTTAATGGGGAAAAAATTGAACAAGTTGAAAAAGTTAAAAATCTGGGTCTGCTCTTGGACGGCCACCTAAATTTTGAATCGCATATTGCGGAATGTGCTCGAAACTGCTTATATCGCCTTAGGTTATTATACAAAATACGACCATACTTAAGAGAAGAACTCAGGATACGCTTGTGCGAATCATTAGTGTTGTCCAGATTGAATTATTGCGACACTGTGTATGGGCCATGCCTACTGTCTCGAACCAGAAAACTCGTCCAACGTGTGCAAAATGCCTGCGCCAGGTTTTGCTTTCATATACCGCCTCGTACACATATAACACCTTTTCTTAATGCTGCAAATCTGCTCAAGATGGAGGCTCGCAGAAAACTGCACCTTGCATCCATGTTATTTGACATCATCAATACAGGGAAGCCTCAGTATCTTTATGATAAGCTGGTGTGGGCAAAGAAATGCAGCAGTTACTCAAAAAGAGCATGCACTAATACCTTTTCTGTTCCTAAGCATCGTACTATGGCCTTTCGGGGATCATTCAAATTTGCGGCGTCTCGGTGCTGGAATGACCTCCCACCACCAATGCGTGACCTAAAAACGAAAAACACCTTTAAGAAACATGTAAAATACCATTTAATCGAACAACAAAAGCGTCTTGAATAATGTATTATAAATTACAATCGTATGCGATTATTTACCTACTTTTTCTCTATACTTATCATATTTATCACACTATAATAATATAATAATACTCACTCTTGGGTTTTCACGACGCGCTTGTCGTAGTTTTTTGAGGGTCCAGCCGCCGACACGCCGCCACCAGTTAAGAAGGTGTATACCGGTCCGTCCATCCATGTGGTGAAGTAACACATGCGCTTGCCACGTTTACGCCACGTCATCAATCGTCGAGAAGAATTCCACACCTTGATCCTTGATCCTTCGCATTACTTTTCTTTTGTTGTGAAACTTTTAAAAAAATAATTGGTGAATGCCAAATAAAATTAAATGTCATGTAATATGTCATGTTGTGTCAGTCAATCAAATACAATGTCAATTCATTGTCAAAGGTCAAGCAATCTCAAACTACTGTTTCCTTTTTTTCTTTTCTTTTTTTATGTATTCGGTTTCGGCAAAGGAGACGCGTAATTTTTAGTGCCTAACAACTTTATTTTTATTTTTTATTTTTTTTATAAAGTCCCGTTTTAGTTTTTATTATTTGTTTTTTTTATTTGCATGTTATTGTTTTTATTGTTGTTTAATTTATGTATCGTTTAGTGTTTTATTTTTGTGCTTTTGTTGTGTTGTGTCCACTCACTCATTTGGCACTGAATATCAGTGCTTCTGGGTTATTCTGACCATCAATGAATGACCCAGAAGTTAATTTTGCTGAGACAGGGCCTATTAGCAGCACACTTATTGTTCTTTTTCGTCATTTTGTTTTTCTGTCTAGTATCAATTTTTCTTTTTGTCATAATTAAGTACCTACTTGTCTCATTGTATAACTGTTTTTTGTGTGTGTTGTTAATAAATGGTTTTCTTCTTCTTCTTCTTCTTCTTCTATACAATGCCACCAATACTATCAGAAGTGTAGTGTATAGTATACTATACAAAATCGCACTCGGAGTAATATTTAAAAAATATATATGAATTCATGATATAGGTATCCCCTTTGCAGGAGAGCAAAATTTAAGGCAAACTCAATAGAAGTCAAAATCATATATAACATGTATAAAAAATAACCATTTTTATTGCATAATTACTTAATAGTTAGCTACTAGACAATTGCTTTCTGACGCCTATTATTATTGCTTGAGCCATTGATAGCTTCAGAACCAGCATAACTTCAGGGACTAGTACTGATATGCCCCTATAAATCTGCAAAACTAGTTCATTCAATGGCAGTCCCCGACGGATAATTAAGTCGAGGGTTTTAATTTAATTTATCCTTTTTCAATTTTAGATTTAGATGTCGGTTTTTTTTTTATTTTTTATTTTGCTTTAAAATTTTAGAGAGCGCAATTACCGTGTAGGTACATTGTATTTATGCTCTCTAAAAAGTATAAAACCCATTACTGAAAACCGCATCCAAATCGGACTAGTAGTTTTGGAGATAAATTTTAATGGCAACATTGGTTTGCACAAACAAATGTGTACTGCAGCGCCCCCTGGTAAGTTGTCACCATAACAACATTCACCAATCGAACTTAAACCTATCACTGAAAACCGAATCAAAATCAGACCACTTATTTTGGAGATTGGCAACATTGGTTTGCACAAACAAACAAAGAACCCCAAACGCATATTATACCGTCTCCGTAAAAAAACAAATCGTTATTATTTGCCGATAGTATTTTGTTATTGTGACTGTATTATCTTAATATATATAAATCTCCTGTCACGATGTTTGTCCGCGGTGGACTCCTAAGCTACTTAACCGATTTTAAATTAAATTGACACACCGTGAGCAGTCTGGTCCAACTTGAGAGATAGGATAGCTTTGATCCCAAAATTCCCACGGGAACGGGAACCACGCGGGTGAAACCGCGCCTGGCCTCTAGTTATGCTATACAATGCGACCTTAAGGGTTAATGATGATGATGATCGGTGTCAGCCAAGGCAAGAAAAATAAAACTGTAGTAGTGCAATGTAGAATGCACCATCGATGCCTTGGCTGACACCGTCTCCAAAAGCCTTTTTTTTTCATATTGAAGTTGGTTTTTATTTTTTAACATATTGACACAATTCGTCGTATATAAAAAATAAATGTTAATGTAATATGGAACCTACGCTGTATATTCGAATTTATGATTTAACACAAACCTATTCCCGTTTTAATTACGGGCCCAATGCTGGAACGACCGTTACAGTTAGTACGGTTGATTGTATAGCCAGGTTAACTGAAAGTTATTTTTTGCCGGCGGCCTAAGTAAGAAGCTAAAGCGATTAGGTATCAAAAAACTCATAGTGAACATGTTAGTAGTAAGTGGGTAGGTTAAGATACGGCGCCGATTATACGGCACACAGCCGATGTATAGTCAGTCGGAAATAGATTGCTACCAAGTGAACTTGCGTTTCTCCGTAATTCCCGAAATAACAGTGGCGCAGCCCGAATTTACGCTCTTGCCTATCGTAAATAACTTAAAGTATGTCTGTTGGAGTGCTAAAAGTTTTTAACCACGAACTTCAAGATTGGGAAACGTTTTTAGGTCGTTTAGAACAATGGTTTCAAGCTAACGGAATCACAGCGGCCGAAGATAAGTTGGGAACAAAACGAAGGGCAATCCTACTCAGTAGTTTAGAAGAAACTACGTACAGACTCATCCGTGATTTAGCCCTTCCCAAGGACGTCTGGGTATTATCATATGAAGAAGTCATACGGTTGTTCAACGGTCACTTCAAAATAAAAATTTGTAGTTTTGCAGAACGTCATAAGTTTCACAGTGCCGTTCAAATGCCAAATGAAACTTTTTCTCAATGGTCCGCGCGCGTACGTGGGTTGGCCAAGGATTGTGCGTTCCCAGATTCTACTTTAGAAGAAACTCTGCGAGATCGGTTCGTGCTCGGTATGATGAGTGGACCCGAGCGAGACCGGTTGTTCTCCGAATCAATGGATGGGCTAACTTTGCAAAAGGCGGTGCAGATAGCGGATAGTGTCCGTTGCGCTAGGAATGGTGCTCGTCACGGCAGCCACGGGGCAGCGGTTGCGCAACCTGCAGTCCTCGACGTGTACAAGATGGCGGCGGGGGCAGCTCGCGGTCAGGGCCCACCGCCCGGGCCTCGCCGCGCCCCAGGGAATGGGCCTTCACGGTCTACTGATCAGTGTTTTGTGTGCGGTTATTTCGGTCATTTATCAAAAAAGTGCCGTTTCAAAAATGCGTTTTGTAGTGCGTGCGGTGGTAAGCGCCATCTAAAGCGAGTGTGTGTTAATAAAAATAGTGTTCAGAAAAATCAACATTTCTTACAGTGTTGTTCTGATGACGAGGATGATGGTAAGCGATTGCTTTTTAATATCCGCTCATACAGAGGAGAACCTATGCAGGAGTCGGTTTTGGTGGATAACATTTCCTTGTGTTTTGAAGTAGATACTGGTTCTGCTGTGACCGTCATCTCCGATTCAATGTATTTTAAATATTTCTCAAAATATAACCTATCTAAAAGCAGTAAAACTTTACAGAGTTATAACGGAGGCTCTATTGAAACTTTAGGTACCATTGCTTTGCCTTTTAATTTTAGAAATAAAACGGAAGTATTAAACGTTTTTGTGGTTAAAAATGGTGGCCCCCCCTTACTCGGCCGGGATTTTATAGCCAAATTTAAGCTTCAGATTTGTCATGTTAACACTTGTAATGCCAAGGGCCTTGAATTAGAGCTTTTTGAGAAAAATTACCCAAAACTATTTTCAGATAAATTAGGTTGTTGTAAAGGAGTCGAAGTCAAGCTTAATTTAAAACCTAACTCGCCACCAATTTATTGTAAAGCCCGTTCAGTACCGTTTGCGCTAAAGCCGAAGTTAGATGAAGAAATAGACAGACTCGTAGGTTTAGGCATTTTGGAACCCGTTCCGTTTTCTGACCATGCTAGTCCAATAGTCCCAGTCTTAAGGAAAGATGGCAAAATTCGCCTTTGCGCGGATTTTTCAGGGACTATAAATAAACAGTTATTAGTTGATAAATATCCTTTACCCAAGGTTGAGGAACTTTTTTCTAAATTACACGGTGGGAGTCGATTTACTAAGTTGGATTTATCAGGAGCGTACAACCAGCTTTTATTACATGAAGACTCACGCGACTTAACTTGCATTAACACTCACAAAGGACTTTACAGATTCACGAGACTTGTGTTCGGACTTTCAAGTGCACCGGCCATTTTTCAGAGAACGCTCGAAAACATTCTCATTTCATCAAAGCAAAATGATCAGTCTTTACTTGAAAATGATCTAATAAGCCCGGGGATGACCATTCTACCGTGTTAGGTAATGGAGTTCTTCAGTTCTTAGACGATATTTTAATCACTGGGGAATCAGATAGTATTCATTTAGCCCGGCTAAATGAAGTCTTTCGCCGATTAGAAGATGCTGGATTGGTGTTAAGGAAAGATAAATGTCATTTTTTTCAGGAATCGGTATCATATTTAGGTTTTGTGATCGACAAAAATGGGTTACATAAATGTCCTGAGAAAGTAAAAGGTATATTAGAAGCAAAAAAACCTGAAAATGTAACTGATTTGAAATCATTCCTTGGTATGGTTAATTATTATAGGTCATTCATTAAAAACGCATCTAGTATTTTAGCTCCGTTACATCAGTTGTTACAAAAAAATGTTAAATGGCACTGGAGTTCAACTCATGATGATGCATTTACGTCCATAAAAAAACATCTTTCTTCGGACGACACGTTGTCGCATTTTAACCCGGATGCCCAAATAATTTTGACAGTGGATGCGTCACCATGGGGTCTCGGTGCTGTTTTATCACAAGTAGATAGAAATGGTGATAGAATTGAGAAGCCGGTATCATACGCATCACGCTCATTGAACGCTGCTGAAAAACGTTACAGCCAAATTCAAAAAGAGGCGACTGCGATTATATTTGGGGTCCGTAAATTTCACCAGTATTTATACGGAAGATCAGAACCTTTTTTACTCAGAACCGATCATAAACCACTTTTATCAATTTTTCATCCGCATAAAAGCGTCCCCGAAGTTTCTGCGAATCGACTTCAAAGATACGCATTGTTTCTATCAGCTTACAACTATGAAATCGATTATGTGAATAGCGCATCCAATTGTGCAGATTTTCTTAGTCGCTCCGTGTCGCCGCAGCCAGATGTTTACGTTCGAAATAACAAACCGGTTCCGTTATCGCAGGAGCTCGACCACAGCTTGATAGACGAGGCGTGTTATGTTAACTTTGTATTTAACGCCGATTCGGTCATGTTGTCTATCAAAGATGTGGAAAGTGCGTCAAATGAAGACCCGGTATTGTCTAAAGTAATTAAATTTACGTTACAAGGTTGGCCAATCAGAATCGTAGAAAAGCAATTTCGTCCTTACTATGGGTCCCGTTTTGAATTGGCAGTTGAAAAAGGGTGTCTTATGAGGGGTGCAAAGTTAGTAATTCCAGAAAAGTATAGACTTGTTATTTTAAAAGAATTGCACAACGGGCATTTAGGTGCTACGAAAATGAAAGCCGAAGCGCGATCACGATTCTGGTGGCCCGGCATGTCAGCGGACGTGGAGCGGGCCGCCGACTCGTGTGAGGTGTGCGCGTTGCTGCGGCCCGCGCCGCCGCGCGCGCCGCTCACCGTCTGGCCGTACCCACCTGAAGCTTGGCACCGAGTTCACTTAGATTTTTTAGGTCCGTTAAGCAATAAGATGTATCTTATCGTAGTAGACGCTTATTCTAAGTGGGTCGAGGTATTCGATGTTAGTACGGGCTACAGTTCTAAAGTAGTAATTCAAAAATTATGTGAATTAATGGCGAGATTTGGGTTAATAAATACTATATGTACTGATAACGGCACATCATTTGTTTCGTCCGAGTTTGAATATTTTTGTACTAGCAATGGCATTAAACATTTAACGTCCCCGGCTTATAACCCGGCTAGTAATGGGCAGGCTGAAAGTTACGTAAAGATAATTAAAAAAGCACTCAAAACTATTTTGATTTCTAAGGTTAAAGGCAGTGATTTAAGTAATAAGTTAAATGAATTTTTATTTAATTACCGTAACTCTGTTCATGTCTCCACAAAGAAATCTCCTGCAGAGGTTCTTTTCGGAAAAAAACTTAGATGTCGTTTGGACTTATTGAATCCGTTACCCTCCACATCTGATACAACACTGGAAGAAACGGTTAAGGAAAGTCAGTCCTTGCAGGCCAAGTACTACAGGGGGAGAAGAACTAAAGATTTTAACATCAAGGACAATGTATTAGTAAAAATACATCAGAACGGGAGATCTTTTTGGGCCAAAGGTCTGGTTAATAAGAAATTAGGTAGATCAGCTTATTGAATCCAGTTATGCAATCATGATAATCGCATAATCAAGAGACATACTAATCAAATTCTTGAGTGGAAAGGGGAGTTGGATGAGCCACAGTCTGCAACACCAATCAGTATGTCTACATCGGATCTGGCTCGCTACAGACAGGATATCTCAGATGGTGAAGTAACCGATGCCGATGGCCTCCTTTTATATCCGCTAGACGCAGGATTCGGCATGCATCCAGTGGTTGTCCCGGCGGTTTCGCCTGTAATGGACCCAGTCGCAATTCCGGACCCTGTACCTTCGATTACTGTGGAACCAGGTCAACCAATACAGAGGCCGGGAGAAGTGTCCACTGAGGAGCCTTGCGAAGAGTGGCTCGATTGCGAGGTTCCAGAGACGTCTGCCTCTGATCCACCCCTGTCACCGGGGCCGCCGGCCGTGAATGAACCTGAGACTGCAGTGGGACCAATCACTTCTCCGGAAGTGCGCTACGAGCCGCCTATCATGCGACCGCGTTACCCAAAAAAGTAAAAATTAGTCATAAGAAATAATTGTAACAATAGGGTTAACTTGTGAATTATTGGTGGAGGGATGTTAGTAGTAAGTGGGTAGGTTAAGATACGGCGCCGATTATACGGCACACAGCCGATGTATAGTCAGTCGGAAATAGATTGCTACCAAGTGAACTTGCGTTTTGATTCTCTCCGTAATTCCCGAAATAACAGAACACAAGGCTACAAGCTTACCTGTTACGCCAAATTGCACCTGAGCAAGCCGGATTTAAGAAAGAGAGAGGCACGCGCAATCAAATACTCATATTGCGGCAAATTATCGAAAAAGCCTTCGTCTGCTTTGTTGATTTCCGTAAGGCATTTGACACTGTCATATCGAGCCATGACCGCCGACTTATCGTAAGCGACATTTTTTCAAAAATGCTTTTTTCATCTTAAGCGACCTTTTAAACCATAACGGACCTTGCTCTATTGACAGTTCCCGCCTAAATACGTTACTTTTTGACGTGTATCAATAGCTTATTTTATCGTAACCGTAACGTTTTTATATTATTAACTTAAACGACATCATCAATATTTATCGTAAGTTACTTTGAAATTAAAGATTATATCGTAACCGACCCAACTTGTTATCGTAACCGACATGGTGCATGATGAATGTGTCGTTTACTATAGCTAAACAAAGTGTACAAACACTTCGGTACAAGCTCATTTCATCGAAAGTAATTGAAGAAATAATGTCACTCTGCACCAGTTTCTAGTTTAAATTGCTAAATTAATGATATATTAGTGATTCCTTGATTATAAAAGTGATCCTTACAATACACTACTTCATTAAACTGCAAATCGTTAGTGAATTAAGTGATTTAGTGGTGATATCAAACGTATTTTAGTAAAATTCTAAAATGTCGACGCCCGCAGCGAAGGTATGTTTCTTCTATTAGTTATTGTTTGTATACTACCTACTTATAATAGTAACTGAATTAAGTATCTACGGATAGCAACTAGACGAATAAAGAATAAAATCTACATGAAATACACATATTTTTCGTTGCTATTAACTTAATAAAAAAATAATAAATAGTTTTCTTTGTTACAGTCTAGATTGAGGCGAATTATGCAAAAAATAACAACTCTGCCTGATGAAAGTGTTACCACTCCAGCTAAGCCACAGGTGACTGTAACATTGAAGCCTGTACCATTGACGCCTGTACCATTAGCGCCTGTACCATTGACGTCTGTACCATTGGCGCCTATGTCATTAGCGCCTGTGCCATTGGGGCCTGTGCCATTGGCGCCTGTCCCATTAACGCCTGTACCATTGGCGCCTATACCATTGGCGCCTGAACCATTAAAGCCTGTACCATTGGCGCCTGTAGCATTAGTATCACCATATAACTTACCAGAAGGAACCTTTCATGTGCCAGAAGTTACTCAGCAAGAAATAAATCAAAGTAAAGGCCTGGTTGATTACAGTGATTCTAATAGTGAGGAATCGTACTCCCTCCTGGATTTGGATAACTATAATTACCTAATACAAGAAACTCCATTAGATGTTGATCTTTCGTCTTTCACAGATCAAACTTTTCCCATTGCATATACCGATAATGAAACCGAACCACAGCCTAGTACAAGTTCACAGCCTGATCAAGGATATCATAACGCAACCGATACGTTCCAAAACTTGTTTTCTACAGATAGCGAAGATTCATGGAAGCCACCATCATCAACGTCGTCTGTAATTACTGATGAAGGGGATTTAGAAGGAACACCTCAACAAATTGAAGAAGAAACAACTGTTGGAAAAAGAGGACACAGAAGAAAAAGACCTTTACCAAAGAGGCTTTTAATGAAGAAAAATCGTCAATCTGCTACTGGAAAATCTGTTAAGCCGAATCCATGTATAAACAAAAGATGCGGCAACTCTTGTACTGACAAATTTACTGAGAATGATAGGAATATTATTTTCGAAAACTATTGGGGCCTGGGAAGTGACAAAAGGCAAAAAGACTTTTTGCTTTCTTGTGTTGTATCTAAGCCTATTGGAAGAAAACGAGCAATTAGTAATCATCGGAAAATATCATATAATTATTACCTTAACTTTAATGGTCAAAATATTAAAGTTTGTCAACACCCTGGATATATCCCAAATAGTTTTAAGATATGCTGTAGAAAATGCTAATAAAGTACTGAATACCTCTCAACCAGACCAAAGAACTCCTCGTCCATGCAATAAATCTGAAGAAGAAAGGTAATAGTTTTGAAATCTTACATTGAACAGTTACCTGCTGTGCCCTCACATTATTGTCGCAACAAAAGTACTAAATTATACATACCTCAAGAGTTCGAAAACATTTCTAATTTATACAAGTGTTATGTTAAATATCTGGAAGAACAAAATTTAGCTTCATTAGTATTATCAAAAAGAGTTTTCCGTACCATTTTCAAAAAGGATTTTAATATAGGATTCCATTTGCCTAAGAAAGATAAGTGTACTTTTTGCGAAAAATATAAGAATATGCCAGCAGAAAGCAAAATTATTTTTTAGCAATCCTCAGAATATAAAAATCACATTGCTGATAAAGAAAAATGCAAGCAATTGTTTAAAGAAGACCAAACCGCGAGCAAAACTCCTGGGTCTGGTGTCCTATGTGCCAGTTATGACTTAGAAAAAGTCCTTAACACTCCACATAGTAAAAGCGTTACTTTGTATTATTCACGAAAATATGCATTCTACAACGAAAGTATTTATGAAAGTGGTACAAGAAACGGATATTGCTATGTGTGGAGTGAATGCCAAGGAAAAAGAGGTTGTAACGAAATTGTTACTATTATTTTTAAATATTTGACTATGTTGGATAATCTAGGTGCCCATAATGTTATACGTTTGTATACAGATAGTTGCGCAGGGCAAAATCGTAACCGTGCAATGATAGCCATGGTATTTCATTTTTTGAAGACAGCAGTTACAATTAACGAATTAACAATAACATATCTCTTACCAGGACATACAATGATGCCTGTGGATTCGATTCATAGTACAGTTGAGAGTTTTATCCGCAATAAAGTAGTGTGGGCTCCTTCGGAGTGGCCAACTATAATGACTAATGCTCGATCACAGCCAACTGGCTATAATGTTATCAATCTAAATTACACTGATTTTATGGACTGGAAGTCTTTTTCCCAAGCATTTCTGCCAGCTAAGTTTAAAATTGCTTTTAACTCATTAAGAATTGTTAATTTTCAAAAGAATAGTCCAATAATTACACTTCATTACGGTTTTTTTGCCGATAGCGAAAAGCAGACTCTCAATATGGACCAAGTTATAAGATCCAGATCAAATACTACTAGTATCCAAAGAGGACCAACGCAATTATATCACGAGGCACTGAAAATATCAGCTGCTAAGTACAAAGACCTGGTGGACCTATCTAGTAAAAATACGTACCACGAAGAATATTTGAATATGGGACATGATGGTGAAACCCCAGATACATTAAATGATACCGACGAAGATGATTCAGATAAAGAAAATTAAAACTTTCTTTTGATAACTTTGCAGATTAATTTATCTTTAGTTGTAGGTTGTTAATTGTTTATTTAGTGAGTAAAAAAATAATTATGTTGATTTGTTTTTAATTTAAAGTTGATTTCATTGATCTCGCTAATTTAATTAATGCAATTTTTGTTTAAGTTGATCTTGTTGATTTGATGTTAATGTAAGGCTGATTTAGATTTTGGTTTAATTTTTGTTATATTTCCTTAAAAATTGTCTGTTAATGTTATTGTTTTAATGAGTATGTCATTGTTTTCATTTTAGATAATTATAGCATTAATTATTAAAAAAATTGTTTAGTTAATCTCATTGGTTTTTTATTAATAAAAGGCTAATTTAGATTTTGGTTGTTTTTTGTGACATTTTCACGAATCTTGTATATTAATGTTATTGTTTCAATAAGTATGTCATTGTTTTTATTTTAGGTCCATAAAATCATTGATTATTTGATCTCATAATTACTTCAATAATGTAAAAGTGATTAAGATATAATTGTTTCTTCATTCATATTTTAAGTTTACCTTTTAATCTACTATCTAACATTAAAATAATAAATTGAAAAATTAATAAAATTTGCTTATTTTATAGTTGCATAATTTATCTCAAACGCCTTAATGTACGGTACTGACTTAATACGTGACGGCAAAATTATATTAAGCGCCAAAACTCCGTAAATATCCAACATTTTGGTATATATTTAATATCATATCGTAAATCAACATAAATGATGACTCTGTAGTGAATTTCATTTTAATAGCTCAATTATTGACGGAAATATTTAAAAAAATGCTCTCCCGTAAAATTTGGTTTTTGTCGGTTACGCTAAGTCGGCGGTCATGGCTCGATATGGGAGTGTCTCTGGAAAGTCCTGATAGAGACGGAGGTACCACCTGATTTGCTTTCTGAAAAATCTCTGTGAGAGTTGCACAGCAGCAGTGCGAGTTGATGACGTTCATTTGGAAACTTTCAAGGCGGAGTCCGGTGTTTGGCAAGGATGTATTCTGTCGCCTCAACTTTTTAACACGTACACCGAATATATTATGCGCATTATCTTGGATAGGTGGGGCAGGGGTAATTCAAACATAACTCTACGGGCATATATACCTTGGTTCTACAATCTCGAACGTTGGAGGGTGCGAAGACGAGATTAAGCGCTGTTGCGCTATCACCAGATCAGCAGTGGAGCGAGGAAAGATTTAGAGAGGCAGGAGGATAACCAAGAACACAAAGTTCCGCCTAATAAAGAGCCTCGTTTTTCCAATCTTACTGTACAGAGCCGAAACCTGGTCGCTAAGACTCCAAGACCGTCGCAAAATCGATGCGCTGGAGGGATGGAGATGTGGTTTTTTTTTAGACGACTGCAAAAATACCCTGGACAGCGTTCCGCACCAACATATCCATTCTCGAAGAACTTCACATACGAGATAGGTTATCGTCGATTGTGCAGTTGCGAATACTCAAGTTCTTTGGGCATATCTCCTGAAATGAAAAATCAATGGAGAGGTACAAGGCCACACAGAGGTGAAAGACCACGAGGCCGCTCACCGATTCGTTGGATCGACCTCATTAAGAAAACTACGCAGTCAACCGTAGTACAATGTTTACGCATTGCTGAAGTCGACCAAAAGGCAGAGAAATCGCGCGTCGTGCAGCCGCTCTGGGAGCGAGTGGCGACGACACCGGCGAGCCGCAACCCTGTCCATAAACAGTCACGTCCACTCTGTCAAACTGAAACTTAATTCATAAGTTTTCAAATACCGCATTTCAATGATAATCTTTTAATTTTCAATATTTTACAATAAATCACGTTTTACTAACATCGAACAAAAATTTTAGTATCATATTCATACATAGTTGAAGGAAATTTAAGTAGGTACTCATTTCTGATCTGGGGGTACAAATAATTATTGTATTTGGTTTGGTTGGTGCTAAGACTTGTTCCACCTGGCTAGCTACCACCAGTACCTATACAAATGTCAGTAGCCATAACAACAATATTTTCATCAGTAAGAGATAAGATACTATGTTTTCCTTTCACAAACGGTCCAGCATGAGACACCAAGCGAAACAAATAAAGGTTATTCGACAAAATGACAATTATGTCACAGACGTTTCAGCTATTTTGAAAGTAAACTTACTGATGTGTTAGAGCGTTTTCTCATTTATCCATTCCGTTAGCGATATCGACGCCGATAGCCGACATCCGACATCCGATATCGGTGGATCACATATTGCCAATGTTATCGGCCGATAAAATCTGTCATCTTCGTTTAAAAAAAACGTTGTTTAATCAATAAAATGGTGCATATTGTGTTCTACGCGGTGGTGGAAGTAAGTGGAGTCCAGCCCCCCTAGCATGAACACCGCTATATCACGAGATATGATATAGCGCATCATGCTGCCTTGCTTACTCCGCTAAGATCTGAGTGGGACAGCGGCACGTTATCGAGTTATCGAGTCGATAAAAGCCGCTCATGCTAGGCCTACAGGATGATAACTTTAACCTTGCACTTATTACCGTGTTGTAACAAAAATTACGGCAAACATTATCGCTTGATACCCCGATGTCGTCGCCGACATATCGGTGTCGGCTCCGATATCCAATATCGGATGTAATATATATGTGATATGTGTAATAATAAGTAAGTAATATGGTAAATATTTCATACATTTTACTTGCTCCGATATCGATGTGGGAGCCTACAGGTGACTTCACAATTTGAGCACTCTGTATGAAATAAAACAGTGAGAAAAAAACAGCCCTTATTTCTTGCCGGTTCTTCTCGTGACAAGGTCTTCCGCCGTAGGATTTGTGAACCAATAACGTAGCTTTTAGTAATATTCACAAGTGCTTGTTACAACCTAGACTGAATAAATCATACTGAACAGATTTTTTTTTTAGATTTAATTAACAAACTTTTATAAATAATTGTATTTCCATTTAAAGGAATAAAGTTGAATAAGAATGCATACTGTCGAGAAACAAAATGACCAAATTAAAATAATAAAAATAAACTCGCTCCAAAATATCAGTCATTCAAAAGAAATGCATTTTTATGTTAGCAGACCTACCGCAAATGTCGTAATAATATTATTGATAAGAAGCCATAAGCTTATTACTTAGACCAACGCCTAAGCCTGTAGGTGCGGGTAGTCATTAACTTTGTTATGGGTGGGCAAACGGACACTTTTTTCTTATTTCCCACGCTAACCACTAAACGGGTGTCGGAGCTACAACTCTAGTTTACAAAACATCCGATAGCTGGAAAATTCCGTTTAGTATTTAAAATTCTAATAATCCTTCTAATATTAAAAGTGAGAAAGTTTGTCTGTTTGTTTCTTAGTCACGCCAAAACAGCTGAAGAAATTTGGATGAACTTTAGCACACAATAAGTTTATAGCCTGATTAATTCAGGGGACAAATGATACTTTTTATCCAGATATACCCACGGAAACGGGAACCACGTGGGTAACACCGAAGGCTAATATAAAAAAATGCGAAAGTAACCCTGTTGCCTTTTTTACTTCTTAATTATTGAACAGATAAATAAGTACTTACCTGTATTCTAATAAGAATATAGAAAGATTGTAATGATGAGCGAAAACGATGTTTTAGATAGAAAACATTTACATATTCCGAGAGCTAAATGATAGTTTTTTTTGTGCTGGCTTTTTTCTGCAAAGTAAATTGCATAAAATCCTCAAGAGAAATTTTCAACAAGTAGCAAGTTAATAAAATAGAGTTGCGCATTTTATTCAAAGCTATATGAGGATTGTTAAAAGTTCTGGGCCAATACAATGATAACGTACGTCTAAAACTTCTTGCATACACTTAGAAGTAGCTGCTTACGAAATGTGTAGAGTAGAAAATTACCTTTTTTAAGATTAAAGGGGAAACGTTTATCCTTCATCATACCTGATGTAAAGTATTGATAAGACTAAAGATGGAAGCGCGCTTGTTCCGGCATCCTAAATAGCTGAAGAACAGAACTGGCTATCTTATTTTTAACCACCGGAACACAACAATGGTGAAAATATTGTTGATATGGGGGTCAGACTTAAACAAGATGGTGGTGGCTAGCCAGGGAGAATAACAACAAGTCCAGCCACCAACCAAACCGAATACAATGTGTAAGCCCACTGGGAATTGAACCCAGGACCTCTGCGTCTGATAACGGTGATTTTTACCACTTAACTAAAGAGGCGGTTAATACTAGTTACATAATCTTATTTCTAACTAATATTATAAATGCGAAAGTGTGTTTATTTGTCCTTCCTTCACGCCTTAACTAAGCAGCTAATCGACTTGATTTTTGGCATAGAGTTAGTTGAAAGGACGGAGAGTATTATAGTAAGTAAGTAATTAAATTAATGATAATTTCATAAACGGTTCGACATAAATTCATTTATGTTTCCCCTCTTTTGTCATTATGTTTGTATCACCTGCTTCTTTGACCGCGTGGCCTACAGCCTTACTAAAAAATTGTAGAGAATCAAACGGAAAAATATGTTTTTTTTTTACTATTTCGTTCAAGCAAGTAAGCAAACTATACATTTATTGTATTGCTTTGGTATCAATAAAGGTATAAAATCGAGGTGTGTGAGAAACTATAAGCGCACTGAAAGTATTTTTTTACGTTTCTTACGAGAAACCGATGTATGATAAAAGATATTGTTTCTACTATCAGTGGTTACTCCACATAAGTCTCTGTTCTTTTTAGACCTAGTTAGGTATGACATGCAAGATTTTCTCGGTTCCATTTTCGAACTTTGTCAGGTATACTTGAACTTATAATGCTACATATAACATATAATTCATTAGCAAAACACATTTGTTTGAATAAAAAGTAAAATTATTATTAACTAACGCAGGTACAAGAGAGGTAAAACGATTCTGAAAACTAGCTAAGGCATCGGTAATCTTGCCTACATTACTGCGACTATTTCTTAGTTGGGGTGACGTATTTACCATTACGTCACCCCAACTCGCAAGAAAATTAGAAACCGTATCATCTTATAAGCTCATACACTTTACTGGATGTAATCATATAATAAATAGTAATTTATTTTCAGTCGTACGTGACAAAGCCCAACTTTCGCTATTAAACTGCAAACAATAAACGCCAAGCCAATATAGACCGTAATTTAGTAGCAGTAAGATGCATTAAGTAAAGCATTTAGATAACTATATGGTGGATGTCTTATAGGGATGAGAACGGTTAGCTAATATTAAACTATAATGACCAAAGCATCCAGATATTACTGTCGCGGGAGTGACAAAACTCTAGAAGACAGCTTATTTCAATTTTATGGGACCTGAGATTTCAGCTTTATAGTTAGAGTATTCATGATAAGAATAATAAATTCTTTAAGATACAACATTTGTAGCACTCAGATAGGTTTTTTTTTTAATGAACAACGGGGAGCCTCTTATCCTTCATCATACCTGATGTCAAGTATTGATAAGGCTGAAGATGTAGCGAGCCTCTCCCAGAATCCTCAATGACTGAGGAACTGGCTATCTATCTAACTAACTGTCTAACTGCCGCAACAATGCCGAAAGCATTGTTGTTATAGCGTCAGACTTAGATAAGATGGTAGTAGCTAGCCAGGCGGACGCTATTCCAGAACCTTTCCGCCCCAACGGCCATCGGTTCTTTTCGCTATCTGTCCCGCCCACTGCCACTACAGCTAAGCAGAGAAATCTTTCTACCTATGTCCGTAATAAAGAAAGTAAAGAACTAAAGTATAGTTCTTTACTTTTGTTACTTTGTATTACAAAAAGAAAATTGTTTTTTCATGCTTCGCTTATTTATGTTTCTGGAATTGCAATAGACTTCGACTTTCATGACGAGCTATTTACAGGTTCAAATAATTCGGTAAAATTTTCTGGTCCCAAAATAAGCTGATTTATTTTAATTGCATTTATAAATAAGTACACTACAAACTTCCTTAATAAAAATTACCACATTTTGCTACAACCTGGAACTAAACCGCAACTTTCAAGGAAGTTTTACATCTTTTATTTATCTTTCAAATGTGTCCCCGTTGCACTATCCAGCCCACTTATGATAACGCGTAAAGTTACGTACCTACTTTCCTGTTTTTATCCCCAGTGACTATTACAGGAATTCATTGGTCATTCCGTTAACCCGTAAATTGATCGAATAATTCATTAATGAAGTCCTCGTGGGGTGACGCGTCAGCACATTAGTGAGGTGATTATTTCCGTCTATGTTGCCTTGCAGTGGCGAGGGGTCAAAATATGGACCAAAAATTTCTCCGAAATTTCTCTTAACTGTATGGTGGATCGGTGGGGTGGGATTTCTAAAAGGGAAGCCAAAAGGAATCGGAATGTATACACACGTCACCACTGTTGCCTTGGTAAGTCGGTAACTATGGTAGGTAGGTTCCATTGGAATGTGGGGGAACCGAACTCAAAGATAATATTTTTTATGTAATTTTATTTAGGACTAGCGGCCGCTCGCGGTTTCCTTGTGGTTCCCGTTTCCGTAGGAATATCGGGATAAAAAGTATCCTATGTTCATAACCAGGCTATCTACTATCGGTGTACCAAATTTCATCCAAATCTGTAAAGTAGTTTTTGAGTTTATTAGTAGCAAACAAAAAAACAAACAATCAAAGCATTCCTCCTTATAATATTAGTATATTTGAAATAAAAGGTTGGATATTGAAATTGTTCAGAATTTCAGAGTAACTATTTTGAGCAGTCCGAATTCTGAGACCTCCGAATTCTGAGACATTCTGAGTACAATAGTGATTGTACTCGTATTTCGGTAGTGAACCTACTACGAGCAAACTTTAATCGGATTTTTTATTCAGTAGAGTAATTTGACAGGTGCCAAAGTCATTTTGTAAAAATAATAGTAGGTACCTAAAATTGTAGTTATAGTGATAATACTGAAAATATTGAATTTGTGTACGTGAACGGAGTCAATACTTACTCAATTCGAACTGGATCTGAACAAATCACAACGAAAAATAGTTTAAAACAGGATTATTTTTACAACGTAACATTGACACATGTCAAATTATTCTACTAAATAAAAAATCCGACTATACACAACTTTGTTTTTTCCCTAAGCTTTAACTTATTATTTGGTTTAATGGAGCTGCAATGTCTAGAAACAAAATCTCCGAAATAAATAAAGATTAACTAGTGCGCCACCATTGTCATCACAAGTCAGAGTCCATGTTAGTATGTGATGCTGTCTGAGACCAAGAGTGTGTCTAGTTTTTGCTGAGACTGACTGCCTTCTGCAAAATAGAAATATTTGTTATCAGCATAAAGAAAGGACTTTAATTCAAAGCAATGTAATACCTTCTTACACGATAGACGTAAGTTGCGTTAGGCGATCGTACCAGCTTTTAAAGATCATCATCATATGCCTGTGGACGTCCACTGCTGGACATAAGCCTCTCCTAGCTCACGCCTATTGTGGCGTTCATAGGAGGCTATTAGTCTACTGCTACCACGCTGGCCAGACGGGTTGGTAGAGGGTTTGTTTCAAGATTTCCTTCTCTCGCACAGGTGTTCAAGGCGTCGAGTCTCTTACTCGACTCTTACGACATCTCAGGCATGTAAGGGAGTGGTGACACTTGTATTCTTAGGCCGTCACCACACGGCCAATAATTTACTTTTACTTTTAAAGATAAATAATCAAAAAACGGGATGTTTTCCGATGCTTCACAATATTATTTTTGTGAATTAAACATTTTACTATGCCAGTAATCGAATCCGGGATCACAAAGTGTGGGCGGGTGAAGCATCAAGCAGAATGCAAACAAGTTTATATGCGTTTTAATTAATTGAATGTTATGTTATTGATTCACTTAAAAGGTGTACTGGCTATAAAGTTAATTTAACTATGGCAAAACGGGGGCCTACCGCCATCTCAGCGCAGTATTGTTTCAACCTTACCATGCTATTTCGATGATGCTTGATTTTTGACGGAAGTTTTGTGACGTTGTTGTCGCTCAATCATTGCCTCCAAAGTGTAAAGTTTGTCAAAATGTGTTACTTCAATAAAACAAAATGCAAACAAAACGTTCTTATGACATGATGGTAGGTCATGGTAGGCCGGATGAGGCCTAATGTCATTTTTTAAAATCCATCACATCAAGAACGTTTTCTCAAACATGCATGGAAATGTTGTCATTATTTTCGAAAAAAGAACACGCGAAGTATCGAATTTACGGACAAAGTAAATCAAATCCATTGCAGGAGCGTTTTTTTTAATTTGGAACATTACAAAGAGTATTTAACAACTCCAGCACGCCGTTTCATACAACATTGCTGAAGCGCTGTAATGTTCCAAATTCAAAAAGACGCTCCTGCAATGAATTAGATTTTCTTTTAGTAATTAATAAATGTATAATATAAAAAGTATGTTTTAATTCCCTGCATTCTTTTGAGAAAAGCACTATATATACCTCGGCGGAAATGGCAATTGCCTGTCTCGTATTAGTGAAGTCCTCGCCTACGGCTCGGCCTTCATACTCGACCTGCAATTGTCTATTTCACGGCCTTTGCAATAATGTACCATTTGTTTTCAATATTCTTCAAATATTCAGTTGCAAAATTTGACACGAATTAAACATTGCAAATAGACAAAAGCTTTAAAGAAATAATGATAATATAGAAAAAATATAAGGTATATTTAGTATCTCAATAGTTTATCACTAGTGTCGACGGGCACATTGTTTTTTTTTGCGCGTCACTAGATGGCGCTGTCGGCTCCCACATCACGGTATTGTTTTATTTACACGATTTCAATAAAATTGGAGGAACCCCAATATAATTTGTTATATGATAATTTTAAGAGAATTTTTGTCAATCGTCGCAATTTCGCGTCGGTTTAAGGTTTACAAAATTTAAATCAGCTAAGTATGTATTGAAACCAGTGTAATGAGATTACAATAAATATACTAAGTTTTCTTCATTTTATGCAACATTGTAAACTTGTTTGTGGTTTTATACAATAAAAAAAGTGAGCATACAATTTTCGACTATTTCGTAGTTTGGCGTAGCAGTGGGCCGGATCCCCAAGGATGCGGGTTCATATCCCGTCAGGGCGACACGAGACAAGTTGTTTTTTTAACTGACTTCAAAAAAGGAGGAGGAGGTTATCAATTCGTGCGTATGTTTTTTATGTTTGTTATTTCATTACTTGGTCAATTATGAACTGATTTAAATGATACTTTGTTTTGTTCGAAAGGGTTTACTTTCAAGTTGGTCCTATTGTCGTCAAGACGGGATGTGATGATGGGATCCTGGAGAAATCCAGGGAACCTTAAAATGTTATAGGCATACCTACATCGATTTTGGTGTTTTCTTAAGTAACTCGTGCAGTTGTTTCCATAAAGCACCATTTGGTGGAGTGGAACGGATGACGAAGACCACACAGGGTTATCGAAACAATTAAATATTCAGTATTTGATGTACCTACTGAGTATTTAATATTGGGTGCGATACGATTCCTTGGCAATTATGCTCCTCACGATGAACATGGTAAAAAGTACTGAGCTTATCTAATACAAAAAAAATATATAAAAAAAAGAAATGAAAAATTTAAAAACCGATTTCAGAAATGAAAATATAAAAAAAAACAAACAAAATACCAAATAATAAAACCCCATAATAACAACAGAAACCGTCTTCAAAATATACTTTTTTGAGTCGGTTGGAATATACTAGAAAAAATTTACGTGTCTTCATAGGTCTCTGTAGCATAATTGGTTAGTGCATTGGGCCGGATTTCCAAGGATGCAGGTTCAAATTCCGTCAGGGCGACATGAGACAAGTTTGTTTTTTTTTCTAGTATATTTTCTTGTTTAATATAAAAGTAGCATTGAAAAATGCAATAAATCCAAAATTATAAACTTAATTTTTTTCGATGTCAGATAGTGATTATCAAAATACCTGGAACTGAGATAGTTGACTATAAATTTTGTTATTCCTGTCCACTTTCCCATTGAAATATATCTTTGGACATGAAATGCCTACAAGAAAAGTGCTTAAAAATCTTAACTCGATGATACTTTCTAATGGCGGACTTATGAAGGGAGTCTGCATTTAAAACACTTGAAAAAAGTTCACGGTTTGCAAAATTGACGCGAAATTTACTGCATTTATAATACTAAAAAAAATATTAAGCAACCTAATAGATGTGGCTACAGCTACCCCGTGCTAGATTCGTTAAATAATAATTTGTTTTAGAGAAAAAATTGCCAAAGTTGCTAAAATCGGTCAATAACGCAGAAATCGACCTTTTATATTTACGTTTTTCTGCTAATACAACAAATTCATTTAAATCGCTTTGGTTGAATCGAAACACAAAAGTATTGAATAACACGTTAACCGAGTCCTTTTTTTACTAAATTAATTTCTATAAAAAAAATTAATGAATAAATAATTGCATACAACCACATTAATAATCTAGCCCACGTTAAGTTTCGCCGAAGAACTTGTGTTATGGATAATAGATACTTATATATTTTTTTTGTAAATACATACATAATATACCTATCAAACACCTAGACCAAGACAAATAGGCATGTTCATGCACACAAATATTTGTCTTGTCCGGGGATCGTACCCGGGACCTCTGGTGCAGAAGGTGGGTTTAGTACCCCTGCGCCAAACAGGTCGTCATAATAATCTACATTTAAAAATTCTCAATTTTAGACGTAAAAATATTTTACCTTTTCCATACATTTTACTATGGCTAGAACACAAAAAAATTTGACAGTGCCATTTAGGCATCCAACGAGAGCACGCTCCGTTTGTAGCGGCGCATGTGTGCGTGTGTCATGCGGCATGAGCATGACAGACGCCCACAGCCTTTCTGTGAGTCCCAAGTAAAGTCGGGGGGTGTTTGGGACCGGGACTGCGGTCCCAAAACCCACTTTGACGTTAATTATTTTTATTTTGATGCGGCTTTCGGCCAAGCGACGCCTTAATATTAATCATTATAATTATTATAGTGGTATTTTGGGATCACTGATATAGACACAGTTGCTATCTTTATTTCCTATGTCGTGAAAGTACAGTCAAATTACCAGGGCAGCATAACCCGCCAGGAGTTGGTTAGATTATCTGATGCAGCCGGAAGGTGGTAAAGTAAACCTACACATACTGGAAGGTAGGTTGCAAAAGAAGATTTTAACAGTTTTACGCTATTGGTGACTTTTCTAGTACTCATAGCTCAGGTGGTATCTTAGAGTGTTTTGATCCTAATGAGAAACAGGATTGATTGACATCAAAAAAATATTGCTGAAACTGAAACTGAACTGAAATGTTCCTCTTGACTATATTTTTTCGAAATACCTGAATGCAGTTCCAAATTGGTCAACAAATTAAGGATTGTTGAGAAATGTTCTTCAAATAAGTGGACTGTATTAAAAATGAACTGGTCTAATGGCCCTAATTATGTCTCTTCGACGATGCGATGAGGGAGACGTTGGAGCTTAGTATTCACCAGTTTATCATCCCCAACGCGTTTTCTGGCCCAGCGTTCCACCAAATCGAGTGCGGCTAGCTGGTATTTAGCTGAACCATCCCAATAGTTGGAGCAGTATTCCATGCACGGACGGATTTGCGCTTATATAAGAAGAAACTGCTGCGGCATGAAATAACACTTAACCCTATTAAGGATGAATATTAAACAAGAAAATATACTAGAAAAAATAACTAGTCTCATGTCGCCCTGACGGGATTCGAACCCGCATCCTTGGGAATCCGGCCCAATGCAATATTAAGCAATAATAAGGATGCAATATTAAGGATGCCCAGCTCTTTGGCCGCAGTTTGAACTTTCGACTCTATATTGTCGCCAAAGTTGAAATCGGATGATAACTTCATGCCAAGAATCTCAAGATCTCAAGACTTGACATTCGGACGACCAGAAAGACAGACATGACGAATCTATAAGGGTTCCGTTTTTGCCATTAGGCTACGGAACCCTATAAATGTATGACACAGGACTGGGCTAAAATGAAAGCTGGATTAAAATGTTTGATAGTAGGTATACTATACGTGGTGCGTCCGACTACGAGCGTCAGATTTTTCTTTCAGAAATGTATTTCAAAATGCGGCCGATCAATATTAAGCAGAACAGACGTTAAAAAGAGAAAATGTGTTCCAAATTAGAATAAAGACTTTTTCGATTTTAATAATGTTATACATTGTTTTTTTTTTTTTTCTCTTTATTAAGGAACAAACAGTCACATATACCAACAATTTGCAAAACATGTGATGTACTTAAAAACCTACAGTTCCTGGTTACATTAAAAAGATATAAAGTTATAAATATTGTTTTTTTTTTACTGTTAATATTATTTGAATTGAGAAAACGGGATGAGAAAAGCACATCTTAAGAATCTATCGATAAAAAATTTATAGATTCTTTTTAAAAAATTGTGAGGGTCAAGCCAAAGATGTCAACCTCATGCAGCTTATCGTCATAGGTTTTACAGGAACGTCTAGTGAAAGTATTACTTCCGTAACAAGTTTTCGGAGCCGGATATGAAAAAAGATGTTTCTTCCGGCAGGATCTTTCATGTATGCATGTTATACAGCCACAGAACAGAAAAAATCTGTTCTGTGGCTGTATAGCATCAATAGCGGGCTACGCGAGATGGCACTGTGTGAATGAAAAGTGTCAATGTATGTGCGAAAACCAAATTCCCACGGTCCCGGACTGCCCTCTTAACTAGGCAGCTACTGAACATTCACTATGATTGTATGATGATATATTTGTATAATGTAAGTTTCTAAAGACAACTATCTCAGTTTCATGTACTTCTTTATTCATTGTTCTTGCCACACAACTTTGACACACTCACACTTTGAAGGCACAAAACTTCTCTCGGAAAATAAGCCTATTTTAGGAGAGTCGTGGTACAAAATAGCATTGGTATAATCGAAACAAAACTGCGCTAAGAGATGGCGGCAAGCCCCCACTTTCAAATTGATATCGATGATTTTAATTTAGAAATTACTAGTTATATCTAGTTTATTTTTGTTTCAGAGGGTATTTAAACACTTTGGCTTCCCGCATGTCGCATTTTCAGTCGTGTAACCCAAATCCCTATTGGGTCCACATGGTGCTGTTTATTCTCCTAATCAATGCATAATCTAGTGCCC
The DNA here is from genome assembly GCA_910589605.1 of Chrysoteuchia culmella. Classification (NCBI taxonomy): domain Eukaryota; kingdom Metazoa; phylum Arthropoda; class Insecta; order Lepidoptera; family Crambidae; genus Chrysoteuchia; species Chrysoteuchia culmella. The sequence goes on along the minus strand of OU342657.1, from coordinate 11,639,374 downwards.
CAGCAGTCGTCATCGTCATCAGCCATTTTTGATGTCCCCACTGCTGAGGCACTGGCCTACCTTATGGATGGATAAGGAGAACGGGCCATGACCCACAACGCTGGCCCAATTGCGCGGCGCGGGCGCGGATTGGTGGGTTTTAACGACTGCAAACGCAGCCGGGACCAACGGCTTAACGTGCCTTCCGAAGCGTGGAGGAGCTAGCTCGAGATACTAAATTTTTGGTCACCCATCCCGTGACCGACTACTGTGAAAGTTGCTTAACCTCAACAATCGCAGGCCGAGCGCGCAACCCACTGCGCCACGGGCTCCTCCGTGGGGTCCGTGGGCTCCAGCAGTGAGGACGCTAAAATATCTGATGAAGCGATTCGACTAACTCACTTTTCGTTAAAACTGCCAGATTTGACACCATATTTCAAATATTCCTTTGCCAACCGACGCCCGGCCATTTGCCGTTCGGATGTTTTGTTCCTTGGCGTCAGGGATAGAGTGCTTTCTGATTTATATTTCGGCTTTCCAATTAGCTTTGGGCACTTTTATTTGTCGTGCTCTTTCTATTTTCCGCATTTTTGGCTTCTGACTGAAGGCGTTTTAGATTATACGATCGTGATCCGATTTTTGACACTTTTTAAATATATATATGACGGCCATTCAAATAAAAATGATTTTTCTTTTGGTTGATATGAGAAAGTAAAAACTCAAATTGTTATATTTATAAAGCTTAATAACTTTTATGAGTATATCAGTTAATTATTTTTTATATCACTAATCGTAGTGATATCATAATGAGGAAAGTTCGTAAGTTACTTTCATACGAATGGACTGTTTTCTATAATGAAATTCATGTAAACCATGATTGAATACGATACTTTAAGCCCAATATTTCTACGGGAACGAGAATTACGCTGGGCACAACAAGCGTTCATTTAAAGGTAAACATTTACGAAATTGTAACAACCACCGGTATCAGACCCAGGGTCCCGGGTTCGATTCCCAGCGGGGGTACATATTGTATTCAGTTTGGTTGGTGTTAGGACTTATTGTAAGTCCGTCTGGTTAGCGACAACCATCTTATCTAAGTCGGACGCCATAACAGCCATGTTTTCAGCATTTTTGTGTTCCGGCAGTTAGAGATATGATAGTTGAGGATTCCGGAAGAAGCTCGCTTCCATCTTCAGCCTTATCAATACTTAAAATCGGGTAAGATGAAAGCTAAGACCCTCCCCGTTGTTCACAAAAAAAGGACGCGGGTTTAATTCCTACTCTCATAATAAGTTCCACAAAACACATCTGACAATGGGAAAAGGCTCACAGTTAATAGCGTACTATTTGTCACAAAATCGAAAATTGAAATAAACCTAAGTCGTGTGTTGTAAATGTCTTTCCAAACTATCTTCAAATGTGGTCACACGTTTTAGCGTAACGTATGTAACTTTTGATTCAAACGGAAACACTGGGAACGAGGTGTTTTTGAGGATGCCAGTAAACACAGGGTTGATTCACGGTAATGTGACTAAGTCTCACATTCTAAATGAAAAAATGCATCAGATTTTTAAGTTTCGCAAAAGCAAGCAATTGATTTCTATGGCAAAAAAGACACGGAGTGGATTGGAATGAAATGGAAGAACTCTGGTGAAACTCCTAGTTATATTCATTGATATGAGTAAGAAGCTATACTACATCGAAACCAGTTTGTTCTAGCGACTGTCATTTTTAACCTCGCAAAGAAAGAAAATAAATATTCAATATACAGGGTGGATGGAAACACCCTAAAATCCTTTAGTTAGCTTCATTTACTAAAAGGAAACATTCCTTTATTTTCAAAAATAAGTAATCCTGCATTTAAAGCTTTTTTGATAAATCACTTGCCTGTCCCCGGTTTCGAACCGTCTTAAATCTGAAAAAATAACAATTTTTATGATACCATTCGATAGTCTTATTCATAAGGATTTATTTAGTTTCAGTAACTTAGTATCTAAAATCAAAGGCAAAGCCTAAAAAGATAAATTATAACTAATAGTTCTAGGTCCTTGCCCACCCTTTAGTATTGTACCCAACTACGAGTACTCCTCGAGTATAGAATGAATGGTGAATATGATTATAATATAATAATGAGATGGCTGTTTCATCTTAATCAATAACCAAACATTTGTAAAAATGTTTCTTTAGAATGCGAGGATATTTCTCTCATTGATGAAACGTTAGTGGCCAACTGGCCAACACCGTAGAAAGGTAATTAAAATAGAAAAAATCGACGTGTCCTCAAAGATCTCTGTAGTATAATTAGTGCATTGGGTCGGATTCCCAAGGATGCGGGTTCGAATCCCGTCAGGACGACATGAGACAAGTTGCTTTTTTCTAGTATATTTTCTTGTTTACTATTTATCACTTAAAAAGTTTTATTTTAATACTGTTTCAAATTAAAATTATCTTTTCTCCCCAATCTGACATAACTGCACTTTTTTTTATATAAAAATAAACAAAAAATATTTTTATAAAGAAATATAATCATCATAAAGATGGACTATTGGGTAACTTCTCAATATTTTCTATATAAGTTTGCATTTTAACGAATAACAATTAACTTTGATGCAATTTTAAACGTAGGTAATAGTACCGTAACCCGTGCAATTGTCTCGCTTCTATACGCGGCGTTCGTAGCCTACCTATATTTTCGCTTTACTATCGGTCTTTGAGTTAATTGACTGGAACTAAAGGAGACAGTCCAGCTCTCCATAGAAAGACTTCACTAAAGTGCAGCTGGTACATAGTGAATGAAAATCGAAAGAATGTAAAAAATAGAACTCGTGTGAGTTGAAAAAATATCTAAGTCTAGCCGAATCTTCACAATATAAAAAAAAAAACATATTTTTTGTAGCATCACAAAACATAGTTACTCTTTGTCGCTATGAAAATATTTCTATAAAAACCAGCGCTACCTGGTAATCGGTGGGAGCGATTGAGTTTTCATCCTTTCGTTACGTTTTGGTCTTAGTTCCTTGGTTTTAGTTCCTTTGACCATGATAGCCCACAAGTATTTGCACTGTCGCTATGTCAATAATACGTTCGTTTTATAGAAAAATATTAATATTTTAGAAATTAATATAAAAATTGGTTAGCTTTAGAATTTTTTAATTACGTGACTTCATTCGGATTTTTAAGCTTCACCGATTACAACTCTCATTATGTCAGCTGCTAGTCAGGGGATTTTTGAACCGTCTCCTTTCATACTAGACTAATGATTCATTCATTCAGTTCTTTTAAATGCTTCACAATAATGTCCCATCTCTAGTGTTTGATCTTCTTTCTTTAACCCTGCACGTGGTCGAATGGTTTACATATTTGCTCATCAGTAGAATAACATCACAATATTACAATTTTAGAATTATTGCTCGCGCTACGAGAAAAGGGATCAAGTTTTTGAAAATGTTATATCTACAATAGCTTCAAATACTATAAATCGAAAACATTTTATAATGCTACTCTGTGATGTTTATAATATTCTAAAGATGTTTATTCAACCTATACTTATGGACATAATGCGCGCGACCCCTGAAATACTCCTTTAAATTATTGCGTGATTTACCCGATGCCATTAGCTGGACTTAGTTTTTCGGAATTTCGGACCCAGTAACTGGGTACGTGTAAACAATATTGGGCAATAAGTCAGACTACCCGCACAAATTATATATAGACTATCCGAATATAGAACGGGTATCTAGTCAGCTGGACAGCAAGTCAGCGCTGGACTGGACTGGATTGTATGTAGTGTCTATGTCGCAGCCAACTGGTTTAAACAGCCTTTATTATAATAAGCCAACTAGTTGAACATTAAGTGATGCTGGTTCAATCCACTATCGGCCTAGATATTCAATTAAGTGCCAGCGTTTAATTAACGGGCTAGCTGATTTTACCAGTTGGCTGCGACATCTACACGAGCCCTGTCCAGTAGCGAGAACATTTACAAGAAAACATGTTGTAAAATAAAGTGCGGCTGCTATTAGGATAACCAAGCAATGGCTCTCGATAGGAGCTGTCAAATAATGCATTCTCTCAGTGGCTGCATTATACGTTTACATCATGTTTTCTTGAAAATGTTCTGCCAGTGGAAACGGGCGGTCACATTATTCAAACTTTATACTTCCTGAATTCAGTACATCGATATTTTGAAATTCTAATTTTAGTATGAGAGAATTTCAACGTGTTCTCGTAGGTCTCTGTAGCATAATTGGTCAGTGCATTGGGCCGGATTCCCAAGGATGCGGGTTCGAGTCCCGTCAGGGCGACATGAGACAAGTTGCTTTTTTCTAGGATATTTACTTGATTAAAAATTATCACATAAAAATAGCATTGTAAAATGCAAAATTAAAAAGTTATAAGTAGATGGCAGTTTCATCTTAATCGATAATCAAACATCTGTAAAGATGTTTCTTTCGAATGCGAGGATATTTTCTCTCATTGATGAAACGACGGTGGCCAACACCGTAGAAAATGGTGAATATACTAGAGAATTTCAACGTGTTCTCGTAGGTCTCTGTAGCATAATTGGTCAGTGCATTGGGCCGGATTCCCAAGGATGCGGGTTCGATTCCCGTCAGGGCGACTGAGACAAGTTGCTTTTTTCTAGTATATTTACTTGATTAAAAATTATCACATAAAAATAGCATTGTAAAATGCAAAATTAAAAAGTTATAAGTAGATGGCAGTTTCATCTTAATCGATAGTCAAACATCTGTAAAGATGTTTCTTTCGAATGCGAAGATATTTTCTCTCATTGATGAAACGACGGTGGCTAACACCGTAGAAAAAGGTGAATATACTAGAGAATTTCAACGTGTTCTCGTAGGTCTCTGTAGCATAATTGGTCAGTGCATTGGGCCGGATTCCCAAGGATGCGGGTCCGAGTCCCGTCAGGGCGACATGAGACAAGTTGCTTTTTTCTAGTATATTTACTTGATTAAAAATTATCACATAAAAATAGCATTGTTAAATGCAAAATTAAAAAGTTATAATGTAAGGCTATTTACGAATGATACGATATCCCATGGACCTTTTTAACTATTGGGTCATGTTTTTTGCACCATTTTACTACCTACACAAATTCGGCCTTTTTAATGAAATGACAGCTAACTTCTTTTGACTTCAACTGAATCGCCGTTGGCTCTAACTGATATTTTAGGGCCAACGATTTGGGACGCTTTTTATTTAGCACCGTTGGCCGGGTCCTTACGGTACTAATTCTAGCGCGTTCCTCAAGAATTAAGATATCACATTAAAAAAAAGTCGGCCAAGTGCGAGTCAAACTCGCACATGAAGGGTTCCGTCTCTCATCCAAGGTTGCCTGGAAGAGATTGCTATGTAGCAATAAGGCCGCCTATTGTGTGTTCCTCTTTTTTGTCATTTTCTCTGTATGCGTTTGTTTTTGTATCTGTATCGTGTGCAATAAAGTTTCCATTATTATTATTATTATACTAAAATGCTACTATAATTTTTCGTCTGCAAAAATAACTTGTGTTTTTCATAGTGTTTGTATGAATGACAAAGTTATAGTGGTATAGCACTGAAACTGCTTAATATATTTCGTTCAAACCAATTTTCGTTGAAAGTTTTTATACAGATCTACAGCATATATTTTTTTAGATTTTTCACTTTCTTATTTTAAAAGTTAGAGGGGAAGAGGGGACACACATTTTACCAATGTGGAAGTGTATATCTTTCAAACGGTTGATTTTGAGAAAAAACTGTTTAAGGAACCTCAAAGTAATTTTTAATGACCTATCTATAAATACCAAATACGTTAGGTTTGATGAAAAAAAAAATATATAAGGAGAGCCCCCTTAATATATATATATATATATATATATATATATATATATATATATATATATATATATATATTATTTTTGTGTAAAAATCGTAAAGCGGTTTACAGAATACATCTACCTACCAAGTTTCAACTGTGTAATCCTCATAGTTTTGGAATAAAGTGGCTGTGAGATACATCGGACATGACGAATTTATCTAAGGTTCCGATTTTTGCCAACAGGCTACGGAACCCTAAAAGTGATAAGCACCTTTCAACAAAAAAGCCAGCTCCTCAGCTATAATTAAAATTACATACAATATTGTGGCGTAAATCTTTATCATCACCTAAAATAAAGATTTACGCGTATCTACAAACGAATTAACTTACTTTTTTTTTTAATTTTCTCAATCCAATTTTTAACACTTTTAATTAACTTCTTCAGAAATACTTCGTCTATACTTTTTCTTTCCGTTTTATATTCAATTTAACTGTTTTGTCCACTTATAACTTGTATTTTCTTTACTTTATTGCTACTTTCATTTGAATTTAAATGCCAAAATAATATCATTCTTCTTTCTTAATTAATGGCGTGCTCGCGATAAATTTCGCGAATTTTGCCAATGTCAAGTAAATATATTTTTGTATTCTATAGAAATTGTACGGTAGATTGAGTTAAAAATGGAGCCTCATAACACGTGTTATTACGAAAAGAACTCGGGTGAAACTTCAATAATATAATTGATCTGAAAGTTAACACTTGACACTGTCACTTTTTATTGTTATTCCTTTTTTATGGCAATATTGTACCAAAACCTTTTTAGAAGCTACTATTAGAACTATATTTTATGTTTGAATATTCTACTCTGGATCATTAGGGCTAAGTTAAAAATACGGCCACAGGACAGAAATTGAGTCAGTTTATCTTCAGTCTTCTACAAGTTTACAATCTTCTACCAGTCTACAATCGTCTACAATAGTCAGCAAATCCTTATAAATCAAGAAAGAAACAGTCGGCAAATAGTCAGCAAGTGTTTTAACGCAAGAGAGAAACAGTTGTGCGACGGGAGAAGGGAAGGACCACCGCCTCCCGGTCCCCCAACCAGCCTCGAAAGGCTGAATGGGGGACCGGGGACCCGGAGGGGGGGGCACTACCAGCTAAACCCCTCACTGCTTGCCATCACACTGCCGTAGGCCATAGGGGATCACTAATTCTCTGCCACGCACTCTTCTTGCGTCGCTACACCACTACAGCCACTTCGACGTGTCACCACACTTCGCCAGTCTACCAGTCCTGTGAGCTGCACGCTCATCTCGCCCCCTGAGTTCCCGTCGTATCAATTTCGTACCATTTCGTTTATTTTAACATGGTTTATCTCTTTAGTTTTTTTAGTGTTGTATTTAAACGTGCCTTTACTATTTTAATAAATCTTGTTAATCTCAAATGGTATTACCATTCATCTCCCTATAATTTCTTAATTTAATTGCCGTTACCTTTCGTAACGCGACAATATTACCAGAAATAAAAAAAAAACAAATTAACACGAAAATTACATCAACAGGGCGATTTTGAATTCATGCACACTGTTAGTACTAAAAAACACGCAATAAATATTCAAGACGTAGACTAAGCATGACAAATCACTTTAGAACCAAAACTAACTTGCGGATTTTGCTAGAATAGAATTGGAACTATACAAAGCCAAACACACGTAAGCATGTGCTCAACCAATATGCATTTTCGGATATCTTTGTGGAGATTGAGATTGTATTTCGTATCATTCGGTAGGTATATTTTGATACTGGGTCTTGTTGACTTAGCATATCAATATACAGATTTGACTGGCGACAAGTTTATACTTTCTAGAGCCCTGTGGATGTATAGTAACTTTTCTAATTTGTAGTTGTTTTGGGTAAATTAAGTACCTAAATTAAGTACCTATATTAAGTACTTATATTAAAATATGAAATGAAAAACGAAATGACACGAAGTAAGGTAGTGATGTTAGTCCATCTACTTATTCTGTTGCTGAAATGTATGCAAACTGTGTTTAATTACTATAAGAAATATATTGTTACATTATTTAATTTTAATCAAAACTTTTAATTAATTAACTTCCCATGGGATTAAATTCAAAAAGTCACGAATACCTTATCAAATAATAGATTTGTCGGAAACTAAATTATTCTCCGGATATCATTCCCTTTGAAATACCCTGCATTATAAGTTACATGTAAATGACCAAATGTAAATTTGATAGGCGACCTTTTGAAGTGGCTTTCAAGAGAACACTACGGTTGGCCAAAAATTTACCATTAGTAAAATATTATTGGTCAAATATTTATGAGCACCTTTCACTAGTGTTTTGAGGAATTCTCGGTATGAATCATGTGTTGTATTGCTTTACCCATCATTGAGGTAAAGGCCTTTTTAGGGTTTCGTAGCCTAAGCAAAAAACGAAACCCTTATAGATTCGGCCAAATCGATGTATGTCACAGCCACTTTATTCCAAAACTATGAGGATTACACAGTTGAAACTTGGTAGGTAGATGTATTCTGTAAACCGCTTTACGGTTTTTACACAAAAATAAAAAAATATATGAATTAAGGGGGGGCTCCACATACATGGAACTGGCACTGATTTTTTTTTTCATCATACCTATACGTGTGGGGTATCTATAGATAGGTCTTTAAAAATTGCATTGAGGTTTCTAAAACGATTTTTTCTCAAAGTCAACCGTTTGAAAGATGCACACCTCCAAAGTGGTAAAATGTGTGCCCCCCCCCCCCCCCCCCTCTAACTATTGAAATAAGAGAGTGAAAATATTAAAAAAATATATGCTGTAGATCTTAATAAAAACTTTCAACGAAAATTGGTTTGAACAAAATAGGGTAGTCAGTTTTTGAAATACAGCGTTTTTCCCGAAGGGATTTGAAACATTTTTTATTTTTTTTATCAAACCTATACTTTAGGCGTATCTATAGATAGATCTTTAAAAAATACATTTAAGTTCCTATAAAAGTTTTTTCTCAAAATCAACTATTTGAAAGATATACACTTGCAAAGTGGTAAAATGTCACAGCCACTTTATTCCAAAACTATGAGGATTACCTAGTTGAAACTTGGTCGGTAGATGTATACTGCTTCTACTGGAGCCCCCATTATTATGGGCGTGCCCCAAGGTTTAATATTGGTCCCTCTGCTGTTCTTAATATATATTAACGATCTCCCTAACTACGCGAGTAATTTATGTAAGACAGTACTATTTGCAGATGATACATCTTTAATTTTTAAAATTGATAGAGGAAACAATTGTTCTGACGAAGTAAATAGTGCTCTCTCTCAAGTCGCACACTGGTTCAACAGTAATAATTTGTCTCTTAACCCTACCAAAACGAAATTTGTTAAATTCACATTACCTAATGTAGGACAGGTCGACATGCACATCAATTTGAATGGGGATGTAGTAGAGTTAGTTGAGAGTACTAAATTTCTTGGTATTACATTAGATTCAAAACTACAATGGGATCCACATATTGAAACCTTGTCGAGTAGACTTAGTTCTGCGGCTTTCGCAATAAGGAAAATAAGGCTCCTAACTGATATTGAAACGGCAAGACTAGTTTACTTTAGTTATTTTCATAGTGTAATGTCCTATGGCCTGGTTGTTGTGGGGCTCAGCAGCCAATACAGAAAATGTTTTTATACTTCAAAAAAGAGCTGTGCGCGCCATTTACAACCTTCGACAGAGAGATTCTCTTAAAGAATTGTTTAAAGAGATTAATGTACTAACTTTGGCGGGACAATACATTTATGATAATATAGTATATGTAAGAAAACATCACGATTTATTTATTAAGCATAGCGATGTTCATAATTTTAATACTAGAAACAAGAATAAGCTTGTTTTTGGGGAAAGGCATAGCCTTTTTTAATAAAGTTCCACAACAAGTGATTGAGCTGAGCTGCCTTTGCATAAATTTAAAATACATGTTAAAAAACGCTCTTAAGCAAAGGTTATTACAAGGTAGATGATTATTTGAAAGACCAAAATGCATGGAAGTGATACTAACATAAAACATGACTATTGTAATTGTATAAAAGGAAAATATTCTAATAACTGAGTATAAGAAAATTTTCCTCTTATATTAAATATGTTTCAAGATTGTAGATTTGTGTTTGGCAACGACATGTGCCTTTGTAAATGTTGTTGCTTCTGTTAAAGCTGATAAGTTTCTTGCGGCCGTTCTTCTTATCAGTTAAAAGATGTCCTGAATAGCTAGTAGGATAAAAAAATTGGACGATTCGAAACCACTTATCTAAAAAAAAAAAAAAAATCTTTGACTTTGACTTTGACTATTCTGTAAACGGCTTTACGGTTTTTACACAAAAATAAAAAAAAAATGAATTAAGGGGGTGCTCCCCATACATGGAACTGTTACTGTAAAATTTTTTTCGGTTTCAGAGCTATAGAACATTTGCCAAAACCGCAAATATATCTTTGTCATTCATACAGACACTATGAAAAACAAAGTTATTTTTGCAGGCGAAAAATTATAGTGGCATTTTGGGTAGGTAGGTATTTAATATAATAATAGAAACTTTATTGCACACATCACACATTACAAAAACAAACACATACAGAGAAAACACACAATAGGCGGTCTTATTGCTACATAGCAATCTCTTCCAGGCAACCTTGGGTGAGAGACGAAACCCTTCATGTGCGAGTTCGACTTGCACTTGTCCGATTTTTATAAATGGGTAAGGAGAGATAACAATGTCCGTAAGACTGTCATGTGGGCCGTGTGGGCCCTATGCGGTTGGCTAGTATTTTTCTAAATTAAACAAAATTAATATTAGATAGTGCCATTATTACTTTATACTAGTTATATTATTACATGTTTATTGATACAGTAAGTGAAAATGAAATGAAAAAGTCAGATATTAAAAATAAAAAAAGACAAAAAGTATTATGATCGTCCACTTGATAAAACATGACGCAAATAAACACTATAGAAAGGCTTATATGATAAAAAATATAAAAATATTGGAAAAAATCAACTCGGCCACAAGTGAATTCGGCCTTCTGGAAATTGGTAGCTAAGTGGTTAGAGTAGTAGGCCGGATTCCCAAAGGTCGTGGGTTCGAGTCCCATCTGAGAATTCACTTGTGGCCGAGTTGATTTTTTCAAACATTTTTCTATTGGAAATTTATCATGAGTATAAAAATACCGGTAAAAAATAAAAAAATCATAAACTACAGAAATAAAAATTGTGGGAAAGAGAGGAAGAGGAAGACCAAGAATAGCTTATATAGAACCGATCAAAGAGAAAGTGAACGTTGGGTCTTATTAAGAAGCCAAGGCACTGGTTTGGACCGAGACAAATGGAAAAAGCTACACAGACAAGATGCAATGAAAGAGAAGATGACGGGTAACAGTGGTGTGGAAGAAAATGACGTAATACGCCGACCTTAAAATAGAATTTAGATAAGGATAGGATTTAATGTTCCACAATATAGCAAACAATTATAGAAAAAAAGCAAATAATTAAAATTTATGTTTGCGATTTAAATGATAGATATTTTGCATAAAAAGAATTGCAAGTGTTGACTTTTTTGACCTTCCTGTCTAGACCTGTCCAGAATCTATTATACTTGGCTGCGTCCTCGAGATTAGCATATAAGACAACATGTAGTATCTCTGCGTGCCGTTTTTCCTGTCAAATCATTCTTGCTTTAGTGCATCGTCAGTACGTACACTTTCTTGCTTCTTTTTCAGATAGATTGAGTTCTTAGCGTAAAAAAATGCCTAAAAGAAAGTCTAAAGACGACTATGAACATTTGCGCAAAAAAATACGAAAATTGGAACGAAAAATTCTACGCAGGAAAGGATTGTCATCGACTTCATCTTCGGAATATGCATCACCGGAACCTATAAAGGATAAAGAAGGTTAGTCCTAGTGTTATATTATGTAAAAATAAGACATTTTTGGTATAATTTGGGTACTTCAAACAGTCCGAGGGGGCTGTTTCTTACCAATCATAGTAAAGCAGATAGTCACCGGGCTATCTCTTTTTAACCGACTTCAAAAAAAGGAGGAGGTTCTCAAGTCGACTGTATTTTTTTTTTTTATGTATGTTCCACCATAACTTCGCCAGTTGTTAACAGATTTTTATAATTCTTTTTTTATCTGGAAGAAAATGGTTTATGTGTGGTCCCATATAATTTTTACGAAGATCTGGCTAGTAGTTTTTTCATAATCCTGAAAAATATCAATCACCTTTTGGCAAGTAGTCGTATACCTAGATGACATCATTGTTGTGTATGGGCTGATTTTTAGTGTAAGTAACGGCACATAATGTAACAAAAAAATCTGAAATAAAAACATTTTATAAAAAAAAAACAAACCGACTTCAAAAAGTAAAAAATAAAACTTTTGGAGTCGGTGCTAGTTAGCTAAGGCCAAAAAAAATATAGTTAATAGAAGTGCAATGTAGAATGCTTTGGCTGGCACCGACTCCAAAAGTTTTATTTTTTACTTTTTGAAGTCGGTTTGTTTTTTTTATAAAATGTTTTTTTGGTACCAATGGTACCAAACTACTCAGATGTAGAAAAACAACAGTTTGACGAAGCTATAAGTTAACTTTTATCTATTGGTGCAATTGATGTATGTCAGCCTTGCGATGGTCAATTCTTGTCAAGTATATTTTTAATACCGAAACAAAATGGAAAAATGAGGTTTATTCTCAATTTAAAAAAAAAATAAACAAATTCATTAGCACACAGCATTTTAAATTGGAAGATTTACGTACCGCTTTAAAATTAATCAGTAATAATTGTTACATGGCAAAATTAGATTTAAAAGACGCATATTTCTTGATAAAAATGCATCCAAAATCAAGAAAATATTTACGCTTCCAATATAACAATAAATTATATGAATTTAATGTGTTACATTTTGGCCTCAATACGGCACCCCTCATATTTACAAAAATAATGAAACCTGTCGCAAGGCTATTACGCTTAGCAGGACAAGCATCGACCATCTACTTGGATGACTATTTTCTAATGGGACACACTTATAGTCATTGTTTAAATAATATTAACTTAACCAAGAAGTTGTTAATCTCTTTTGGATACATAATAAATGAAGAGAAGAGCTGTTTGATACCTAGCCAAAAATGTACTTTCCTAGGTTATCAAATAGATTCAAAGAATTTCCAAGTCAGTTTGCCTCAGGAAAGAATAAATAAAATTCATACTGAAATAAATAAATTCATAGAATTAACTAAAAATTATAAAAAATTTACAATTCGCGAATTTGCTAGATTCGTAGGTCTATTAATTTCCTCCTGCCCCGCTATCGAGTATGGCTGGCTTTACACCAAGACCTTTCAGCGCCTTAAATTACCAAAAAATAGAAATGACAATAATAACTATGACCGCTTTATCAAGTTACCTGCATTACTATTACCAGATCTGTTATGGTGGAAAAATGCTATTACACTTTCCGTTAATAAAATAAAAAGTGAGGCCTACTGCTTGGAATTTTTTACAGATGCCTCAATAACGGGGTGGGGTGCAGCATGCGAAAAAGAGACGGCAAGCGGGTTATGGAGTAAAGAGGAAATCGTTAATCATAAAATTTCTTATGTTTTGGCGCGCACTGTTCATTGAAATAAAACAACTTTTACGGATATCAAATGCGCTATATTTCCACGAACTAAGTTGTAATTCCGTGACCACGGCAGCTGTAAAGGTGCCGAAACGTCGGGAAAATCAAAAAACCCTTAAAAAACCTAAAAATACGGACAATTACAACTTAGTTCGTGGAAATATAGCGCGTTTGATATCGTTAATCATATTAATTATTTGAAAATAATGGCAGCATTCATAGGCTTAAAAACATTAAAATAATTTAATTATTTGTAATTCCAGACACTGCAGCATTCATACCGAACTTACGCTGGTGGCCGGAATCTTGTCAGGGAAGCCTGGTTAAGGAAAGGTATTCCTCCCTCATCGGTAAAGGTAATGCTTGCATCTGTTTCTTCAAATTCATTCAAGCAATATGATGTGTATCTTAAAAAATGGTATCAGTTTTGTCAAACATAACATAGATTTCTATGCAGCATCAATTCCAAATATAATTTGTTTTTAACAAAATTATACAATGAAGGTGCCTTATATAGTACAATTAATAGTTGTAGATCAGCATTAGCCCTACTATTAGGTAATAAGTTATGTAACGATGATAGAATCAAAAGATTCCTTAAAGGAGTGTACCGCCTCCGACCTCCATTGCCTTGTTACAATATCACATGGGATACGTCTATTGTATTGAATTACTTAGGAAATTGGTATCCCAATGATGATATGTCATTAGATGTAATAAGTAAAAAAATTATCACTCTGTTGGCGCTAGGGACAGCCCACCGGGTACAAACTTTTTCAAAAATACTTATTGAAAACATAAAACTTTATGCAGACAAAATTTGTATAAAAATACCAGATCCTACTAGGAACGGCTCCAAACTGCACCACCTTCGGTGGCGCTTTGGAGCCCAAGAGGGGCGGAGCGCCGCGAGCTTTTACAACTTTATGTCGGCATAACTCTGTGAGGACATGACGGATTTAGACGCGGTTTGTTGCATTAAACGCAGAATTACATTCTGATCAAATTTGTAATGCATCGCGATGCACAAAAGTCTATACTTTTCGAGCAAAACCCTAAAAACCGAATTTGGCTCTTCTTTGGCGCCAAAAGCTAAGGTTATGGTGATGGTAGGACATCGAATTTTTGTCACCTCCTAGTTATGGTTGATGTCTAAGTATGTGCCAAGTTTCATTAGAATCGGTTTAACGGTCTGGGCGCTATGAGCGGGCGGACAGATTTTCAAAAGAGTCAACATAAGAGAGGCTCCGCTACGCTCCGCCTTAATTAAAACTCCTAGAATAGGGTCCTTCCAACCTCTATTATGTTTACCATACTTTGAAGAAAGATCAGACATTTGCCCAGCAAAAACGTTGGAATCATACTTAACGAAAACCAAAGCTCTTAGGAATAATGTTAAAACTCATTTTATTACTATTAAAAAACCCTATAAAGCCGTTACCTCGCAGAGTCTTAGTAGATGGATTAAGACTGTACTACATGATAGTAGCATATATGTTTCAATGTTTAGTGCTCATAGCACTCGCCACGCAGCTACGTCTGCGGCACATAGATTAGGCGTCAGTATAGACACCATCAGGAGCACTGCCGGATGGAGCGGTGACTCTAATACATTTTTAAAATATTATAATAGATCCACTATAGTAGATATTAATCAAAATGATTGTTTTGAAAGAACTATTATTAATAATTCATAACATTAACAGGGTTAAATAAAACACGACTTATTCATGATTCTCAGAATATTGTTTATTTTCATTTGTTTGTCAAATATAAATATATAATTGGAAAAATAACATGTTTTATTATAATTTTACTAATGATACACAGTGAGCATTTAATTTCCGACATGGTGCTCTAAAAGTCTACATGTTGTCTTATATGCTAATCTCGAGGACGAAGCCAAGTATGATTAAGCGAACTTACCTGAAGTGAAGTTCAATCATAAAATTATATGAAGGCTTCGTCCGAAGAGATTAGCATCCCTCCCCCCCTTCAATAATCCCTATGTCGTAAAGTAAATTAGGTAGGTAATTAGGCACTCTAAACTAAATGATTTGACAGGAAAAACGGCGCGCAGAGTAGACATGAAGCGTCATCGGTGTGGCAAGCTAAAAACAAAAAAAAAACGAGTGAATATTAAAATTTACTCTCAAA
This sequence comes from Chrysoteuchia culmella, assembly GCA_910589605.1. Classification (NCBI taxonomy): domain Eukaryota; kingdom Metazoa; phylum Arthropoda; class Insecta; order Lepidoptera; family Crambidae; genus Chrysoteuchia; species Chrysoteuchia culmella. The sequence continues at coordinate 11,623,733 of OU342657.1, read as the reverse complement.
TAGTGCTTATATGGCGATCCGCTAGGCGATACTACATGTTGTCTTATATGCTAATCTCTTCGGACGAAGCCTTCGTATACCTAATTATGATTGAACTTCACTTCAGAAAAGTTCGCTTACTAATTAATTAATGTACATTTATTAATTCTGTCTAGTGTAACAAAAAATGCTAGTGTTCAATACTTAACAAAATTATTATTAAAATAAATGATGGTAGGTCAATAGGCCGGCTGAGGGCCTAATGTCATCTTTTAAAATCCATCACATCAAGAATATTTTGTTTTCATATATTCAGTTTCAAAATTTGACACGAATTAAACATTGCAAATAGACTAAAAAGCTATAAAGAAATAATGATAGTGTCTTTAAAGAAATAATGATAATATAGACAAAACATTAGGTATATTTAGTATCTCAATAGTTTATCAATAGTGTCGACGGGCACATTGTTTTTTTTGCGCGTCACAAGATGGCGCTGTTGGCTCCCACATCACGGTATTGTATTATTTACACAATTTCAATAAGATTGAAAATACCTTTAAACTAATTGAGTAATTTTTTAATTAATTTTATGATAATTTTTGACAATCGTCGCAATCTTGCGTCGGTTTACGTTACGGATTACAAAAGTTAAACCAGCTCCGAGTTATTTATTGCGTTTGCAATAACTAAGTTATTTATGTTATAGAGAAAAAAGCAACTAGTCTCAAATCCCGTCAGGGCGACATATGAGACTAGTTGCTTTTTTCTAGTATATTTTCTTGTTTAATGTTTATCACACAAAAATAGCATTGTAAAATGTAAAATAAAAAAAATATAAGTTATTTATATTAGCTATTATTACATTATAAGCAACATTCTAAACTTGTTTGTGGTTCTATACAATAAAAAAAATCGGCCAAGTGCGAGTCTAACTCGCACATGAAGGGTTCCGTCTGTCACCCAAGGTGCCTGGAAGTGCTATGCTATGTAGCAATAAGGCCGCCTACTGTATGTTCTTCTTTTTTGCCATTTTTTCTGTATGCGTTTGTTTTTGTATTGTGAGCAATAAAGTTTCTATTATTATTGTTATTATATTAAATACACCTATCCAAAATGCTACTATAATTTTTCGTCTGCAAAAATAACTTTCTTTTTCATAGTGTTTGTATGAATGACAAAGTAATATTTGCTCTGAAACTCCTAAATACCTATATTTCGTTCAAACCAATTTTAGTTGAAAGTTTTTATAAAGATCTACAGCATATTCTTTTTTTAGATTTTTCACTTTCCTATTTTAAAAGTTAGATGGGGGGAAGGGACACATTTTACCATTTTGAAAGTGAATATCATTCAAACGGTTGACTTTGAGAAAAACTGTTTTAAGAACCTTAATATAATTTTTAAAGACCTATCTATAGATACCCAAAAAAAATATTTTCCGCTTCAGTTTCATAATATTTGGGGAGCCCCCCCTTAATATAATATATTTTTTATTTTTGTGTAAAAACCGTAAAACGGTTTACAGAATACATCTACTCTAAATCTAGTTTTGGAATAAAGTGGCTGCGACGTACATCGGACAGACTGACATGACGAATCTATAAGTGTGCCGTTTTTTGCCATTTGGCTACGGAACCCTAAAAAGTACCTACATGGTACCAAAAAATAACCATAGCCACGTTAGAACGTGTCATGCAATAAAATATCGTCGCATCGATGAGTTCGCAAATAAAACGCTGTTTGTTATTTAAAGCCGTGAAGCGGAAATATAATTGCCGTTTAGCCTGTTTCAATTCAGGTTGCGAATATCCAATAACTTCAAATATTAAGATGTTTCAAACTTATTTATATAGAAATAATACGAAGGTAGGTATGTGTTTTTGATCACCAGGGTTTTCAAGGCCTATTTTTACAAACTAATTAACAAATTAACTAATTTATGAACATCGACTAGACGACCTGTTAGGCGCAGGGGTACTATATCCGACTTGTGCGCCCGAGGTTCCGGGTTCGATCCCCAGAGAAGACAAATATTTGTGTGCATGAACATGTCCATTTGTATTGACAATTCAAACTATAATATTGCCTTATTTCTATAGTAATAGTTTTAGTAATAGTTTCATAGCTTTGTAAGCAAAACGGCATGTCTTTTTTTCTTATAATTTCTTTAATTTATCCTCGTTTCCAAACAACGTTTACCTCGTTCTTTTTATTAACATATCGTTAGAATTCTAAACTTCATGGATTCTTCTCAAGGGCTTCGAAGCGGTTTTGGAGCTCGAGTTGAAAGCTCTCGGGGTTATGGATATCGACCGGTAATGGTCGGAGCGTAGACTTTATCAGCCGCGATCTTTCTAGTTTCATGTTGATATTCAACGTGCCACGTACCATTCGGTGATTGCTCCCCGTCTTGACGGTGTTGATCGCAGTGACATCATGGAATATTTGCTTTTTCGTCGACATGATAAAATCTATCTCAATTTTTACTTTACCGTCTGGAGTGATCCAAGTCCACTTTCAGCTTTCCGGCTTTTTAAAGAAGGAGTTCATTATGAAGAGGTTCTCCTTCTCCATAAAGTCGGCCAGCATCTGGCCTCTGTCATTCCGTTTCCCGATTCCAAATTGCCCCACTCTCAACTCATCACCACAACGTTTCCCCAACTTAGCATTAAAGTGGTAGATGGGGGCATCATAACAGTGTAGTGGGTTTTGGCTATGCATGGCTCTACAAATGTCCTCATACATAGCCTCCACTTCATCATCTTGGAGGATCGAGGTCGGAGCGTAGACCTGTATAACATTCAGCGAATATCTTTCGGATATTCTGAATTTCAGGTACGCTACCCTGGTCGACACGATGGTAATCACGTTGTTGACAAGGGACCTGTGGACGATGAAACCGACACCACCTACATACTGTTGGTCGCCCTCCCGGTAGTATAGTAGGTTACCGGAATTGAGAATTATCGAGTCCTCTCCCTCTTTTCAGACAACTCTATGATGTTCAAGTGTAACTTGCTAATACTTTCTTCCAGCTCTGTTAACTCGCGTCAGTTCGCAGACTGCGCGTGTTGTACGTTGCCAGGTGCAGTGTCCGTTGTTTGTGAAAGCCTAACGTAGCCTGGGGATTCTTCGCACCCCCTGCCCTGCCGTTACCATGGCCCCTGTCATTGCCAGGAATAGCAGGGCTGCCGAGAACTGGGGGCTGATTTTTATTGTGTCCTTTCATAATGGGGGAGTTTGCCATAATCACCACGTTTGGCAGGCGGGTTGGCGATCGCAGTATGGCCAAGTTTTTGGGAGACGCTGCTGCCCGTCCCTTCCCGGCTGAGTCCCTTAGTCGCCTTTTACGACACAGCTATTGGAATGATTGTGTTGAGACATTATTGGTGTGATTGTGTGCAATTATTATTATTATTATTTTTGGTTCAACTTATTTTCTCTCATTTCTGAGGTTATATACACGTTATTATTATTATTAACAAAATTTTAACAGTTTTACCGACAGTAGGTAAACGTGTTAAAATATGGACATCATAACAATAAACATATATTGTGTCTCGGTTGCCGCTAGCGAAAGTGTTAAATGCATTACTTCAGTATTTATAGGTAAGTGCAAAATCACAAGTGAGAGGGGCTGCCTTAGATTTCACAGTTTACTTCGTTTTAGTGTACTGCGCCTCAGCCCACGCGACTGTCCACACGACTGCCCGTCGTGTTCATTTACATATTATTTTATTATATTACTAGCTGACCCTGATGAACTTCGTATTACCTTGACAACAATCAATTTATTTTTTATGAACAACGGGGCGTCTCTCATCATACCTGATGCTAAGTATTGTTAAGGCTGAAGATGGAAGCAAGCCTCTCCCGGAATGCTCAATCAGTGAGCTGGCTATCTTATCTCTAACTACAATGCTGATAACAATGTTTTGGCGTCAGACTTAGATAAGATGGTGGTAGCTAGCCAGGCGGACTTACATCAAGTCCTACCACCAACCAAACTGAATAAAGTATGTACCCACGCTGGGAATCGAACCCGGGACCCTGGGTCTGATACCGGTGGTTGTACCACTAGACCACAGCGGCGGTTAAACTGGATATGGAAATCCAGTGAGTGTCACTGTCCTTATTTACCTGTCAATGTACATGTAGTGGGTAGGAACAGTTTATGTGGGAATATGAAACTAAATCCGCCTAGCTGTTCTCGAGTTTTAGCGAGACGCACAGCAATTCATTTTTATATTTATATAGATAGATCATAGAAATATAAGAGGACCGAATTGAAAATTCCAAGCCGAGAATATATTAAACTCTACTCAAAGAAAAATGTACACACAAAATAATGCATAAATAGGGTTTGAGAAAATCTCAATTTGAAACTCTCAATACAGAAACCGCCCATCATGTTATTCTTCATACAAATAAGCCAATCGTAAAACAAATATTGGCTGCCACTTTGCAGCTATTATTCTTTTTTTATGCTTTCGAAACACCGTGGATTATAAACGGGTAAATTAATTAATGAAAGCTAAACAATAGGATCATATATAACAAGAGACAATGGAAAGGGCGTGTGAAGTGAACTGGAATAATACCAAGCCCGTCCACCTTTGTATGAATGGGGTCTTTTATTATTTTTATTAATTAACACGCTTTTAATGTATTTCGTTCGTCTGTGGAAGAGAGAGTCGACGCGTTCTCTACACCTAACCTAATATTTTTTTGTAATGAATCACGGGTAGATTCCTATCCTTCATCATACCTGATGTTAAGTATTGATAAGGCTGAAGATGGATGCGAGCCTCTCCCGGAATCCTCAATCAGTGATCTTGTCTCGAACTACCGGAACACAATAATGCTGAAAACATTGTTGTTAAGGCGTCAGGCAAAGATAAGATGGTGGTAGCTAACCAGGCGGGCTTACAACAAGTCCTACCACCAACTATAAATGATATTTTTTTTTAGTGATATCCACTTAAGAATCCCGGAATACACAACAATAGTGTGTATTCCCGTTGGATTTCACATTTTCAGAACCCGGATTATGAGACACAATAGGTTTTCTATTGTTCTCTGGACACCGGTGTCCGGTTCAGGTTTGATGAATTAAAAATAGTGAAGGTCGCGGGAAGCCGCTGGATGCGGACTGCGCAGGACCGATCGTTGTGGAGATCCTTGGGGGAGGCCTATACCCAGCAATGGGTGTCATGTGGCTTAGACGAAGGAGAGGCCTATGTCCAGCAGTGGACGTCCACAGGCTGATGATGATGGATGATTTATGATTTAACTATTATGATTCCTTACCTGCTTATAAATATCCTAACCTGCTAATCCTAACTAATATGTGAAAGTGTGTTTGTTTGTCCCTCCTTGACACCCTAACTATGCAACCAATCGACTTGATTTCTGGCAAAGAGTTAGTTGAAAGGACGGAGAGTAACTATAGGCTTTTTATCCCGATATTCCCACGGGAACGGGAACCACAAGTGAAACCACGGGTAGAAGCTAGTAATATATAAATAACTAGCTGCCGCCCGCTGTTTGACCCGCGGGGTGCCGTTCCTATAAAAATACCAGGATAAAAGTATCTGCTATCTGTGTTCCAAATTTCATCCTAATCAGTTCTGTAGTTTTTGCGTGATAGAGTATCAAACATCCTTACATCCATCCAAACATCCTCATAAACTTTCGCTTTTATAATACAAGTAGAATAGGATGTGGCGCTATTTATGTTAGTCCGCACAGTTTCTTTTAATTCACCTGTAGAAATGAAGGATTTTTACGCGACAGGAATAGGCTAGGCTTCAAACAGCAGTTTTCGCGTGATTAATAAACCGACATCAAAATGTCAAAACGTCATTTGAACATCAAAATAACAAAACATCAAACAAAACATCCAAAAATCGAAACATCAAATATCAAACATCAGATACCAAACATCAAATATCAACATTGTAAATACCGTGTGTTTCAGGCAAAAAAGACTTACATTATACCACAGAATACTTAATAGTATACTTAAATTAAACAATCAAATACAATGTAATGAATTAACAAGATCATGACAAACAAACATACTACTTTATAAATAATACACTTATCTTATTAAAATAAATTTCGTTGGTACTAAAAACTTTTTATCAAATAAAACAACTTTTACGGATATCAAACGCGCTGACGCTGCGATGACTGCCATGGTCACGGGATGACAGTCATCCCGTGACCACGGCAGCTGTAAAGTAAAGGCAGCCGAAACGTCGGGAAACTAAAAAATCCCCCTAAAAAATCTAAAAATACGGACAATTACAACTTAGTTCGTGAAAATATAGCGCGTTTGATATCCCTAAAAGTGGTTTTATTTCAATGAACAGTGCGCGCCAAAACATAAGATGTACGTATAAATTTTTATCACTTAATCACAAGCAATAATTTCTCTCTGTCTTCGTAGGACATTTTTTGAAGATACTGTAAATTGATATAATGCCGTTATACGTTGGACTATTGTAATAAGCTAACAATGTTTGTATTTACCTAATAATAACTTAGTCCAAACTCAATAAAGCTTTCTAACACTATGGGGTTCTTAAGCATTGTGATGTCTTCTTCATACATTTCACATAAGCGGCAGGAGGATGTTTAAGAAGCCCTTAACCAGAGGGTAAAAGTTAAGCTAACGTTGGTGAAATCGGGCAATATATTTCTAATTATGTGATATAATTATTTATGTTAATGGCATTGTGTAACTAATATGCAACTAAAACGCGATTTTATTTATTAGTTGAAACATAGTACTGTTCATATAAATAAGGATTTCCTCAGTGTTTAGTTGGAACCAGCAACACACAGTATTTAAACTCGCCATAATTATTCGTTAAGCTTTTTCATAAGCAAAATATATTGCCCTAGAACCGGAGAAGTACTTACCTGTTCGCAAAAATGAGGAAGAACTTCGTAACAGATTAAACGATTTACGAGCAATTATAAAAATATGATTTACGGATATTATGTGATTCGTTAGCTAAGATACATTTAGATAGAGTGAAGATTTAAGGATTTGTCACAAAAGATCAATGGGAAATAAAAGACAAGTCGACTTTTGTTAAGTCTATAGTTATAAATATATCGGTTTTTATTTCGATTATTAGTATTCTGGCCTTTTTAATCAAGATCGAAATAATATTGAGAAGTCATGGCGAGATCGTCTACATAAAAGCGTTGCGTGGGGTTGGATGGTTGTAATAATAATATTAAACTTTTATAGTGATTCAATTACTTATTTCTAGTGATTCATTAAAGCTAATCAATGTTTAAAAAATTTAATTTTTTGCCTATAAATATAACTGTTACTTACTGAGTTTGAACAAACTGCTCACATCAAACTTCATGAACCCCTCGGATGTAAGATATCTATTATTAGAAAAACTCCAAGAGTAAACCAACAAGTGAAATATTTGGAGTTCCCAGCCCAAAGTAATGGAGTGGCGTCGTGCTATAAAACATAATTACGGCTAAGGGCCCAAGGAGGGTCCGAGTTTATGAACTGAGTTAATTTGTGCAACTTAGTAATTCCGAGCAGGCTGGACGTATCGTGCTGAAATATTTTGGTACACGGCAATGTTAGAATGCTGGTAGGTATATTATGATAAACATACTTGCAATAGAATGGACAATAACAGTTAGGTTCATAAAATCACTTGAAACTTTGTGACAGTATAGCTGAAACACATTAAAACTGAATCTATTTATTTTGTTCAAATCCGATAAGTAGTTTCGGATTTACAAGTGTTCAAACCCTTTAGGCGCATCAGGTCCAATTCGCAGTTGGTCCAATGTTAAAAAAAAAAACAATTCGCACTTAGTGCTATTCGCAGTTAGTCCAATTCGCATTTGGTCAAATTCGCAGTTTGCCCAATTAGCAATAAGTCCAATTCGCAGTTTGCTCAATTTGAAAGAAAGAAAGAAAGAAAGAAACACATTTATTGACACACACACACATACTATACAGACAATAAAAATAGAAAGTATATAAAAAAAGAATAAATTTAATAAACACAACAAAATATAACTAATAGGAAGAATTCTGTGGGGTCAATAAAACCCTATCTCAGCGTTTTGCCTCTGTGTCATTCACAGGTGGGCCGAATGTACACAGAGGCGCTGTTATTCTGACAGGGTTTGTGAGAAAGGAAGATGACAAGAGAAGAATAAATAAGATATATACAGACGACGAGAATACTTAAAATACACAATAATACATAAACTTATAAAACTAAATACTACAATACATATATACTACGATCGATACTTTCAATAGGCAGAACGCTCTCAGCACTTTGTCACATGATGCAGCAATTTGACTGACAGTGACAGACGTTGGACACGTCAGAATTGCCACGACTTAAAAAATGTGCCACATGGATGGTTTTTTGTACAATCGAGTTTACAATTTTACAAAACACGATCAAACATTCGGTTACGTGCCGCGGATGGTGCTCATTTCAGAATAACCGCTGGAGATTGGAACCCGCCCCACGGTAGCCGGACATGACGTACAAACCTGATGTGAAAAAAACAGCGGTAAGTTGGTAAAAAAATATTCTTTGGTTTGCGACTTTTGTATCATCAAGAGATGGTTTCTTAAGTGTTTTTTGAATGTGAACTTTGTTTTTAGGTCAGCAACGGCGGTGGTACGTCATTCCAGTAACGCGAGGCAGCGTATCTGAACGAACCGCGGAAGGCCATGGTGCGGTGTGTCGGGGTGAGGAAAGTACTTGTACAAGTCCGCTTTGGATAGCGGCTACGCTCCTGCGCCCATACAAGTTTGGTCAAGAGGTATCGCGGCTTTCCTGTTTTAAGTACATCAAATAACAGTGACGCTAGGTGAAGTTTTCTGCGGGCTTCCATTTTTAGTAAATTTGCAGAATTTATGAAAGGAGTCACGTGTGAGCGAGGCGGCACAGGAAAACAGAAGCGAGCACAAGAGTTTTGTACACGTTGTATGAGCTTTTTAGTCCTAGCCAGTAAGCAGGGCCCATACACTGTGTCACAATAGTTTAGCCTGGACAGTACCAGTGATTCGCAAAGCTTGATTCTGAGTTTTTCACACAGGTAGGGCCTTATTTTGTATAGAAGTTTGAAAACAGCTACGCACGCATTCACTCACATGAGACTCAAAATTCAGGGATCCATCCAATACCAACCCTAGATTTCTCACTTTCTCCACACGTTGTATGATTTCCCCGTTCACAGATATGGTGAAAGATGCGCCACTACTATTTAAGCCATTTAGATAGTGTCTACTACCAAACAAAATGAGTTTAGATTTTTTGGGGTTAAGGGTTAGACAATTTGACTCGCACCAAGTAGCCACTCGTGCTAAATCCTCATTAAATTTAGCTTCAGCTGTGGCAAGGTCTGATAACGGGAAGGAGAGATACAACTGCAAGTCGTCAGCGTACATATGATGTTGACAATGAGATATGGATTTGCTGACGTCTGCGCTGTATAGGATGTAAAGGATGGGTCCCAAAATGGATCCCTGGGGGACTCCGCGAGCGACCGGGAGAGCACTAGATTGGATCTTATCCCCGTTTGGCCCAGGGAGTTCAACACACTGCTTCCTATTAGTAAGGTAGCTGTGGAACCATTTTAAAGTTATAGTGTCAACTCCGTAATATGATAGCTTTGATAGTAAGAGGCTTGTATTGATTGATTCGAAGGCGCGTGAATAGTCAAGTAGTATCATAGCGCTGATTATTCCTTGGTCCTGACTTGCCAAGAGGTTGTCTACAACATCGGCCAAGGCCGTGGCAGTACCATAGCCTCTGCGAAACCCAGACTGTGTGTGAGGCAGGATGTCATGGTCTTCCAGGTATTTTGTGAGCTGATCACAGACAACCCTCTCCAAGACTTTGGACACACATGATAAAAGACTTATAGGCCGTAATTCCTGAAGAGTCTCATTCTGGCTGGTCTTTGGGAGTGGTTTGACAACCGCAACCTTCCATTTCTCAGGAAAAGAACCCTCTTTTATTGACTTGTTTATTAATTTGCAGTAAGTCCAATTCGCAGTTTGTCCAATTCGCAGTTAGTCCAATTCGTAGTTGGTCCAATTCACGGTCGGGCCAAATCTCTTTTTGTTATTCTTATTCAATTCAATTATTTGTTTTTATTCAATTATTTGTAGGGACTTGAAACACAAGTTATGGTTTTAAATAAGTATGAATAAATACAGTACAATATGTAAATCAAAATGTGTTATTAGGTTTAATTTTGGAAAACACTTTATATTGGACTAATCGCAAATTGGACCAACTGCTAATTGTACCTACCGTGAATTGGACCAACCGAGAATTGGACCAACTGCGAATTGGACCAACCGCGAATTGGACTAACCGCGAATTGGACCAACTGCGAATTGGACCATCCGAGAATTGGCACAACCGGGAATAATGTGAATTGGATTAATCGCGAATTGGACTAAATGTGCCAAAAGGCAGATTCTTTCTTTCAATTATAAATCGTAGTAGTAAATAGTAATGGAGTGGCGTCGTGCTATAAAACATAATTACGGCTAAGAACTAAAGGAGGGTCCGAGTTTATGAACTGAGTTAATTTGTGCAACTTAGTAATTCCAAGCAGGCTGGACGTATCGCGCTGAAATATTTTGGTATACGGCAATTGTGAAACGCTATAAGTTTAATAATATAAACTTACAAACTTTGCATTGGAAATATTATTATTTTGCTTGAGGAGAGAGGAGACTTCTTACATACTTAATTTAAACTTTACAATCCACAGTTTGAATTGTATTAGAAAACCTATAAATCGTTTTAAAATTTGTTAAGAATTTTGTGCGTGTTTCTTTGTTGTCAGTATTCTGCATAGAAAAATATTTTTTAAAATATTTCATACAGATTTGACATCGTTACCATTGTATGGTTCGTAATGTATGCGTAGAAGTTTGATTTATTTATCAAAAGGTCTAGACTCTATGTATTAGTCACGTTTATGTAAATTAAACCTCACTTTCTACTTTATCACATTTAAAACACATTTAAATTATCAGAACTAAAATTTAAAGCATTTATTCATAAAACCCACTTCATAAAATAACCCAGGTTATAAGATAAAGCTTGGTGCAAATAATTAATTCAAGATAATGCCCTGTGATTCATATCAGGTGTGTGTATTTGCATACTTAAATAAGGGTATTCCGTTCCCCGTCTTCCCCTTCAATCTATGATCCTAACTTATATTATGAATGTGAAAGTGTGTTTGTTTGTCCTAAATTTACGCCCTAACTAAGCAACCAATCAACTTGATTGTTTTTGAAAGCATGGAAAGTAACATATGCGAAAGTAACTCTGGCTGTGTTACATTTTCATGCGTAAACCGATGAACCGATTTTAGTGGAAGATGTGGAGATAACTTGAACTCATGAAAATAGGATAGATACTTTTTATTCCGATAGATGGTCCGCGCGACAACGTTATTCCACGCGGACAAAGTCGCGGGCGAAAGGCTAGACCTAACTATCCTCACCAATATTTTAGATGCAAAATTGTGTTTGTTCGTCCTTTCTTCTCTTCATAACTAAGCAACCAATCGAATTGATTTTTGGCATAGAGTTAGTTGAAAGGACGGAAAGTAACAATGGCTACTTTCTATCCTGATATTCCCACGGGAACGGGAACCACGCGGGTGGAACCGCGGGCGGCCGCTAGTATTTAATATTTACTTTCAAAGCTAAAGCTAAACAATTATTGATTTAAATTTTTGCATTCACAGTGCTTTTTTTCTCATAAAAGTCTAAAGAAAACAAATTAATGAACTTCTCTGACGGAGAACGTTACGATACTATAACGATTCTTTGCTTCATTCAAAAAAGTTTAGATAGTTATTCAGAAATACACAAATTTAAAAATCAAATACTTTGGATATGTACTTATACGAAATTACGAATCTGACCTTATAGAAGTACCTAATAGGTCCTTATTAAAATACAATGGCGGTATAGAATTAACAAAATACGGAAATGAATTGATAAGCGTTACATGAACTAAGATGATGACGCTTGATTTAAATGTATTATAATAGTCCAGTCGGTTCGTTGCCTCAGCAGTTGAGAATTAATAAATTAATAAAAATAACTGATATTGATGATGGTTCGAAGCTCTATAATTAGACTGTATTTTAAAAATGCTCGAGTCAAATCTTGCGACTGATGTACAAGTACTTTTAGCACTTACTAGTTTTGGTCAATACACCTTGTAAAATATAAGGTGTTAATTGATCAAAAGCCGATCGAGCAGAGTCTGCTCAAGTCAACGACATAAAACACAGTTTTGGCAAAAAAAAAATTTTTTTATTGAAATTTTTTATACATTTTTCCGATCTCGACGCCCGACACAAATAGCTAAATTACTTATTTCCATTGTTACGTACTTAAAACAACTTGATAAATGAACCTTATAACCTTAACCTTATATTAGGTAGAATTAAAAACACAGCATTTTCGTAACGCATTAACTTATATTGATACGTACCGATTTGCGTTTTAATTTTTGTTTTGACTGCGATAAAAACATGTGAGTAATAAATTAAAAGTTCAATAGCAGTAAGTAGAATCAGTACTATAAAACAATGCAATTACTAGTTATAGTCAATGAACCTTGTAAAAAATATAACAGTATTTAAAACACAGATTTTTCGTAACGCGTCAACTTATAGGACTTAGTACCGATTCGCGTGTTAATGTTTGTTTTGACTGCCGATAAAAACGTGTTAAAAAATAATACATATATTTAGTTCAATAGAAGTATATCTGTACCTACTATTAAAAAATATATTTTAATACTATATATCTAGACACTTTTACAGCTAACAATACTGTTAGCTTTTCTCATTGACGATAGATAACGATAAAAACGTGTGAAAAAATAATACATAGTTCAATAGAAGTAAGTCTGTACCTATTACTATTGTGTATTAAAGATATTTGTTAATCCCCTAATATTATAGACACTTTTACAGCTAACAATACTGTTAGCCTTTCTCATTGGCGATAGTTACAGCGTTAATACAAGAAATACTCTTTAGTTTAACAATAAGCGATAACACCGGCCTGTAATCTCCGCGTATAAACTTGCCCATTAAGATGCACCGCTTAATTCTTGTTAAGCGCTTGTGACTTTTACCCAGTGAAAAAAGTGCCAGTAGCGTTAGATTCGACAATTATTTTCCTTTTTTTTAGCATTAGAAAACCACCGAAGAAGAAGAAAACAACCGTTTTAAAAAGTCAATCGTAAAATAAATTCTCTGCTCTTATCGTATGAGGATTAGTACCTCTGGTGACAGAATTTATCAAGCCGCCTATAAGGCCTCTGACTTGACTTAATGACTGTTATTACTCAGTTGTAATGCCACTTTACGGTAACCCATCTGACACTTGGCCATCTTGGCTGGACCGAGTGTTGCTTAACAAACGTGATCAAATACAATCACTCTGTCAAACCCCGCCACAACCGCTTCCGCAACCACGTAAAATAAATTATAGAATTCGGAAGTTTTGGAGTTATCAAAAATTATCCAAATGCAAAAACGACGTTTGATATATAGGTATTAAAATAAAAATAAAAAAGAGTATAACCTGCGGTTACAAAATCACTGCAATCCAAATAGAGCACTTGTTTCGATCACACAGCAGTCTTTAATTCTTTCACATAAGTAGTTTTATCTTGTAACACACCGACTAACACTTTTAATTATACCTTATACCCTAAGTCACTTAAACATGAAAACACGTCTTTAATTTGAATCTGCATTTTCACATCAATAGTTTTATCTTGTAACATACTGACAAATATTATTAATTATAAATATCCACCGAAATTAATTAATTTGTCGTAACAACACACGTTCAACCTATGCGTCGGACAGCTCAGGGAGAACCGATTTCGATTTCTAATTCCTACCCTCAACGATATCATAATGTTACGTCCATAAAATTATGTTGCGACTCGTCGGTATACTTAAGACTTTTTACCAGACTGATGTCTTTCGCACGTATCTTATATGTTTGTAAATTTATATGTAATATTATTTTCACATCACACGCTCGGAAAAGGAGGTTTTCTCATTCAATTTCTGCGTCGAAAATAGCATTTTCCGGCCTAAACCGGTAAAATATTTTTTTAATTTAGAAAGAAAAATACGTCACAATGCGTTCCGAATCGCACTATTGACTTTTATGTTACAGTATATTCATATTTTAAATAGATTTGAATTAATTCTAATACTCCATATTGGTTTTATTATCTATATTAGTTCCTTGAAGTATAAAAACAATAACAATAAGATTAAACTGTTTGTTATAAGAATTTTATGTTTAGACTGAGTGAGATTTCACATTCTATGAATGTATTACGGAACGTGATATAAACCTTTATTTTTAAATTGTCTTTGTCAATATTTTTTCATTGTTATTTTACGTAACAATTAATTACTATTGTAAATATCTTTGAACTAACTATACGGTAATACTCCCCTTTTTATTATTTTAATTTTTATATCATTAAAACAACAAGAATAACGTATATTTAGATTAAAGTTTTTGTAAAAAAAATAATTTACCGGAAGTTGACCGCGGGAACAACTTAATAATATTCCTCGCTGTTGTAAGGTGAAAAATTGTGTGTTACGCTCGGCAGAAAAGTTTTTAACCTCTTGTTCTTTTGAAACCCTCGCTACGCTCAGGATTTAATAGAGGTAACTAGCCGCTAAATTCAACTTTCCACCCATGCATAACAAATAAATAATAATACATATTTCTAACACTCACACCAATTAACCTAGCCCCAGAGTAAGCACTGTAAGGCTTGTATTGATACTAGGGTAACGGATATAAATACATATAATTATACATATATGAGTATTTATGTGTAGAAATATGTATGAACGTCCATGACTCAGGTACAAATGCTCGTATTCATCATACAAACATTTGCCCCTACCGGGATTCGAACCCGGGACCTCAGAGTAGACGACAACTTGAAACCGGTGTACGTACCACTACCATGGAGGTCGTCAAATAACTATTATTACCTGATTACTATCAATCGGCTGAACAGATGTCTATAATAATATATCGTTAGACTCGTCTTGACAGCCCAAGTGTTCTTAATAATGTGATATTAAAAAAATTCCAACATAGCGCCTGTGAGATGCTATTATTTGAAGTGGAAAAAAAAATGTTTTAGAATCCTTCAGTATGGGTATCAAATAAAATAACTGCCTTAAGGATTTCAAAAATGTATATGATGACCAATAAATAACTAAAAAGATTTAAATAAAAAAATATATAAATTTAAAAAACAAAAAACCCGCCTACTTCTAAAGACAAATCAACTGTAAAGATGGAAACAAGATCAAATTATTTGATATTGGTTAACATAATAACATGCAGTCGGAACATGACTTATATTTTTTACACAGTACACAGTGTGAAAAAAATCTATACTTATATTATAAAGATGAAGAGTTTGTTTGTTTGAGTGCGCTAATCTTAGATTCTTAAATTCTTAGACCATTAGAAAGCTACATTTCTCCCGAATGACATAGGCTATATTTATCCCGATATTCGCACGGGAACGGGCACCACGCGAGTAAAACCTTGAGGATCCGCTAGTAGTATGATAATGTGGAAATTGTTTTTTTTTGTTTCTGTATTTAGTTAGTTTGGATCATTTTGGTATTTTTATTTTTATATCATCAATCGTAACGTTTTTTTTGCATTTTGGTTCTTGCGGACTGCTGGATACTGGTGGATATCATGCAACCTACTGCTCTATTAACACTGTGATAAGACTACGCAATAAGTTCAATTTTACAGATAAACCTATTCACCGGGGCGATAGTCACGATTTTAACATGAATGTTTACTATGGTTCATGGAACAGTCCACAAAAAATAACATTGTATTTTTAATAAAAAAAATGGGAATGCCTTCTTGCTCGCACACAAAGGCCAAAGCGTGTTCACTGATGTGCAAGTTTATATTAAAATCTAATATTATGCAGACACTACAGTTCTGAGCCGATTAAATTTCGCTATTTTTTATTTCTATCTCATGTATTCTACGACTGGCTCAATCACAATGTATAAGAATTCGTTAGGTTTCACCCGCGTAGTTCCAGTTTCCGTGGGAATATCGGAATAAAAATTAGCCTATGTTGCTCAAAATCAACTGGATTGGTTGCTAAGTTAGGGCGTCAAGAAAGGACAAACACACTTTAACATTTACAATTATAAGATGTAAATAAATATGCTTCAATAGTAAATAATAATACTTGCCAATACCTTCATCCTGTGGAACGTTCCATTCAACGTCAAAAATAATTGAAATTTACAGGGTAAATATTATTTAACCGTGCATGCGACATGGCATCATGGCATTTAAATACACATGAATATGATTAAGCGGTTGAAATAAAACTTAATGTTGTCTCATTGCATATTTCGTGTAACAAACTGTCCCACCTTTGCATACGATAAACGTGTATTATGCAGAAAATTTGCACTGTAACGGCGCAGTGAATCATGTGCGATAGTGATGTTGCGAACTTTTTTCGGATGCAGTGACTCACCGCTGTGCATGCCGTGCACGGGCACGCGGCGCTTTCATCTGCGTGGGTATATGTGTTTTACAACGTGGGTCTACGTTTCCACTGCAGGATACGCTATAGGGCCTGCGCAGACGACGGACATTGGAGGACTTTTTGTCCGCGACACGACCTTATAACTAAGAACATAACGTTGAATATATAACGAGGACTATCGACTTTTCATGGATATACGCGATCTAATAAGTTCAATCTTATTCGGTTAACAATAAAGACGTGTCGCGGACAAAAAGACCTCCGTTATCCGTCGTCTGTTCTAGCTAATACACGAATATTAACTTACGACTATGTACAACTGTAGCGCAGCACCATGCATCTGCACAGCACAGCGTTGAGCTACGTGCTCGAAATATTCGAGCAAGCCATGCGTGTACCAATGACGTCAATTTCATGCGTAGCGTGTCCGTGGATTTCAGTGGACACAATTGCATATTTTTTTTCTGGTAAAGCGAAGCTTGACGCACATGCGTAGCCTCTCCATGCGCCGCGGTGGGTTTCAGATTTTAGGGTGTTGTATAGTCAACGGCACGTCAGGCATTACACTTTAATCTTGAGAGCTCCTTTATGTCACTAGTAATAGTAGCGGATCCAGTAGCAACTAGAGACTCACCGCAGTTAAACAAAATCTTTTGAGGTCTAGTGAACTGCAACTTGGCTTCCAAGAAGCTCATAATTATATTTGGAAGTATGGCTTTCGAACTAAGATAGATGGGCGCATGGACAAACAAAATGGAAGCTCTTACTATTTCACTAATTCTATCACGAACTTAACATATACACGTCGAGCCAAAATCTCAGTTTAAATATCATAACTTCCCCTACTCGAGTGGCGAATTTTCTGTTCGAAAGTTAATGTAAACTTTCTAAAAAATTAAAAAAATATCGCAATTTGCTACTATGTTCATCGTTAATAGTTACACCGAAATGATTTGCTGCCAAGTTGTCAGAGCACTACCAGACCTTTCAAGCCTGATTAATGCGGGGAAAATGAACAGACAGACCGGCACAATGGATTTTACGTAAATTTCCCAATCGATGTTTAATGACGTAGAGAAACCTGTTGCTATATTCTGTGAAACTCACTGTTAATTTTTTTTAATGAAAATAAAAATGTAATCCCTTTTTTACGAACAATTTGAAAGTTTTCTATA
Organism: Chrysoteuchia culmella; assembly: GCA_910589605.1. NCBI lineage: Eukaryota > Metazoa > Arthropoda > Insecta > Lepidoptera > Crambidae > Chrysoteuchia > Chrysoteuchia culmella. The sequence goes on along the minus strand of OU342657.1, from coordinate 11,605,912 downwards.
GTTTTTACTGAAACATTTTCATAAATGCGTTTTGTCTATTTAGAACTAGTTGTCACTGATCAGTTTTGTCTATTTAGAACTAGTTGAAACTTATCAGCTTTAACAAAAACAACAACATTTACAATGGAACAATACATAGGTAAGTATGGATAAAAACAGTCAACTTGAAGAAGAGGTATTTTATATTCTGATTTATACCTCCTGCATCCGCTCATTTTTTATTAAAAACAAAAATATGATATCTCTTATCTTTCAGAAGCCATAAAAAAGGCACAATGTTTCGGAACTCTACGGTAGGTTAAACATAAAATATCGAACAAATGTGACAAAAAATTATCGGGCCCATCATATATCCGGTGACATGTCACGTGCCTCCCTGCGCAAAGGTTCCATCTACCGTGAAAAGGGTTTTAGATTTATAACCTTTGCACACTCGGGCTATGTATCGTGTTACATGGGATTTTTATATTATACTAGCGGCCGCCCGTGGTTTCACCCGCGTGGTTTCCGTTCCCATGGGAATATCAGGAAAAAAAATAGCTTTAACTCTGTGCCAAAAAAAAAGTCGATTGATTGCTTAGTTAGGGCGTGATGGATGGACAAAGAAACACACTTCCGAATTTATAATATAAGTTAGGATTAAGAATATCGGCCGCCCGCAGTTTCACCCACGTGGTTCCTGTTCCCGTGGGAATATCGGAATAAAAAGTATCCTATATTTTAATCTAGGTTACCTACTATCTATGTTCCGAATATAATCTAAATCCGTTGAGTATTTTTTGCGTGAAAGAGTTAGAATCATCTATTCATCCATCCAAACATCCTCATAAGCTTTCGCATTTATAATATTAGTAGGATAAGATAATAATTTAATATAGAAAACATTAACTGATAGACGGTAGCCGTTTATCAAGCTGCAATCATAATTTTTTTTGAGATAAATATGCATCAAGTTTAATTTTAGCTAAAGGATTTTCAGAATCGAATCAAAGATAGCATTCCATTGTGAGTATTCTGCAGAATCTATACCAATAATTAAAATTAAGAGATTTTTGATCGAATACTTCTTGCATGCCGCTGAAATTGTAAAAAGTACATTAATCATTTTTAGAATTTGATTTTTACAATTTCAAAAAAAAAAAAGGCAAAAGTTTGCTTTTGCCTTTTTTAAGTTAGCCAGGCGGACACAGTTTAAACATGTCACCAAACGAGCGACTTCTCGCGGTTTCAAACGCGTGGTTCCCGTTCCCGTGGGAATATCGGGGTAAAAAGTATCTTCAGTTTTTAACTAGGCTATCCAAATCCGTCAAGTTGCTTTAAGTTTATTCATTGCAAATAAACAATAAAATCTTTCCTATTTATAATTTGTTATATATATATTAGTATAGAGAGATATAGATATAGACAAACAGAAGACATTTTTTACAATGGGAATCGAACCGGGACCTCAGAATCTTATGTCGGTGGTGGTGGTGTTACCAGTAGACCAAAGAAGAGCGAAGCTGGGGGGAAGGAGTCTTACTATCGCCAGAGGGCGAAAAAATCGATTAAATCCTATGAAAATTAGACAAAATCCTCATGCTGGAAAGGATACAAAACAAATTTACTAGATTTATCTATTTAAAGCAGTATGGGGTATATCCATTCTACCCATTGATGTATCCTACTTTATTTGTTTTAGGAATGGTTGGTTACATTAAACTCGAAGTAAGGAGAAACGTAGCTTTAGTATTGTATATATTTAAGGTGTTGAGAGGAAAAATATTTAATGCGGATTTACTTAAGCATGTTAGTAACAATAATAATTATGTGGAGCGCCGAAGGCGGCCGCCGCTGCTGGCGGGCCCGCGCGCGCGCACCAACCTGCTCAAGGAGGCACCGCTCACCCGCTAGACCTTTTTGCGTGTGCTCTGAGTGAATTCCCAAGGTTATTCGTTATTTATTTGTAGTTATAAGTTAAATTAATCTTAAGTTGGAAAACTTCACAAGTCACTACACTATCGCATTGGTGAAAACTGTAATGGTAGTTGTAAGTTTGGTTGTAATAATAAATAAATAAATAAAATCACCGATTCTTAGTCCCCTGATTTCTTCTCCAAAACTTAATAAATTTGGAGAATGCAATTTCTGTACATTATACTTTGAAATTATTCTGTGGCGCACCTCTTTCCGCTTAGGTTTATTCTCAGAAGACGGATGACTCAATCAGCACTTTAACAAACACAAAGCTCAAGTGTAAATAGTGTTCTCTAGCTGGTTAATTTATGGAATTTCCTTTACCAGTCTCCATTATTAATGAAAAAATGAGGAATTACGTAGATTATTCATCTGATTTTTGGAACTTTTATCATTATAACTAGAAACATTTTGATATTTTAGTTATCCGTGATCATACAAAATATCGTGGGCTCGATAACATGGTGAATAATTCACATTTTTTTTCTTAATAATCAAAAGTGTTTAGAAGTTACCTATTCTAGCGATTTCCGTACCTAATTTAAGTGTTTATCTATATTGAATCGATACAAATTAATTTAAAAAAAGGATTCGAAATTGCTATATTAAATTCGAATATCAGTAAAACACGTCGAATCCAAATTTTTATCGCCTGGAGATAAGTGCTATAATTTATTGGCGGCAGAGCTTCAGATCAGAATCTGAGTATAATGAATGAAATGGGTATTAAAGGTCGCAGTAGAAACCGAATGATGCTTTGTATAGAATGAACGCAATAAAAGGACAGATAAACTTTATTTAAAGCTAAAGTTCGAATTGGAAGCTCGAATAAATATTACAGTAAATATTGAGCTTCGTCATTGACTTTTATTTTAGTATCATTATTTTTATAATATTTTGAAATAAAAAAAAATGTTTCATACTAGTCCCCGCGTTTATCTACGTGGCTCCCGTTTCCGTAGGAATATGGAGATAAAAGGTAATTCTATGTTTTAATCCAGACTAGAGCTCAATTTCACCCAAATCCGTTCAGCCGTTTTCGCGTGGTGGAGTAAGAAATATCGAATCACTGAGGTAAGTATTATTGTACGAGTATGTACGAGTACCAACGTCGAAAATCATTTTGACGTTACGTTACGTTGACGAATAGATTGGTTTTCGAAATGCCGCCATAGTTGAGCATCGACTTCCAGTCTTTGTAGAAAAACGGATTTTATTATCGGCTTTAGTTGTCCGTTGTACCGTCGCGCCGTCGTTCTTACCGTTTAATTCAATTTAGCTATTGCTTCTTCTGTAATAAGATTGTTTTTTTGGCTCTTAGTAAATAATAAATTTTGTAAATCTCAGTCATATATTTTATATCACTTCTCGCATCAAAGTAAAATAACGAGCACAGCGGAACATTGAATTTCGCTTGCACAAATTAAAACATACAGACTTTACATTTTGTGCAAAGTACACAAACTCAAGTAATTATTTTCGTTTCTATAAAAAGATGCAAGAAAAGTTCACGAGAGATATTTTTTTTTTAAACCCAATACAATAATGAGACGTAAAACTCACTTTTGCTATGGTGATTATAGTAATGGAGCGAATTATAAAAAGTTGATTTCTTAAATTAGAAATAGCCGTTTCAAATGAATTTGATGAATAGACAATTAAGCTAACTTTTCTACCTACTTTTCCGCTCAGCGGTGTCTTGTCACAGACTATACACATAAAAAGAAGTTTGTGATCACTTAATGATTTTCATACAAACGACGACAGATTACTATGATGTACAGTCTTAAACTGTACATACTACTATAATATTTTATTAAGCTTACGCTGTGCCCTACATTTCTGTGGCCACGCGTTGTTTACATTATTATTTAATTTATAATTACATATCAGTGCACAACTAACTGCTATATAGAAAGTACAACCAAGTCAACATAACATTTGTATATTTTACGTACATATTTTCAAGTGATTATACCTTTTACTTTAACTTTGGTCCGTGATTTCTCTGCACTCCTGCTACTTCAACTTATCTATCTACATCTGAAATGTATAGTGGTCACACCATACAATAATTAATTTCGACCGATATTTTTTTTCAATCTGTTCAAATCTAGAAAGTTCAATATTTCGACTGTGTATTTAATTTTTTTTTTGTGAATTAGGTTTAAACTATTTACTTCAAAATTTCATACAAAATGACTGATGAAATCGCTTCAGAGAAAATCGAAAAACACTGTCAAAATGTTGAACATTCTAGCTTTTGAACGGTACCAAATTGAAAAAATATCGAACAAGATTTACTATAGTAATCTCTCTACGAAAACAGTCCTTTGTATGAAAGTCATTATGTGATTACAAATTTTTGGATGTGTGTATTTTGTCTAAGCCAATGAAATGTATAAAAAAAACCTTAGTAAATCTCCGAAAAGCTACGCTACGAAATAACTAGCAAGAAGAAGCGCAAGTAAGTTAAACTTGTAACGCAAATATCCGACAAGAAAATACCTTAAGTGCGTTTTTTTTCTACTGTTTCCGTTTTTTTTTCTATTGTTATTGTTCTTTTCATTACAAGATCTATCGCTAGCCGACCATTTAAACTATAAGTTAAAAATTATATGCAAATTAATGTTATACCACGGTGTAGTGTGTCGAAGGCGCATTGTAGAATTCACCGTTTTACAAAAAGTCTAGGAAGATTGTAAAACACGATTTTAAAAGCCTGATTGAGTCGAGCTCGTTGCACCAGCTCTCTATAGTGTAGCACCAGGGAACCTAACAAAAACCTAACAACTCTTCAAAACCAAATTGTTAATCATAATTATTAATCAGGTAATCGGATTTTGTATGAGTTTACAATCTGCCTTGGCATTTTGTAAAACGGCGAATTCTACAGTTTGCCTTCGACTTATGGATAAGGAAAATGGTTCATAACCCTCAATGGTGAAATGCAGATTATTAATGACTGCAAGTAAGTGCAACCAAGACCAACGACTTAACGTGCCTTCCGAAGCACGGGGGAGCTTGTGATAATAAATAGCATTTACATAAATATGATTAACAAACAACAAATGATTACAAATAAAATACGAATTAACAAAGCCTATACCATTTCAGTCACGAGTCAAACTCTAATAGATGAGCCATCGTCCGTGCATTTTCCTTGACAAAACCTAATCGATTTCAGTTAAAATCTGTACTGTAATAGTATGGGCTTTGTTGATTAATTTAAAAGCAATTTGCACGGACAAAGGCTCATCAATTCTATATCTAGGCCTTCTGAGCAGAGGATCCAAGTTCGGATATATTTGTGCATGAACATATCTATTTGTGTTGGTCAGAGTGTTTTATATGTATGAGTTTTTACAAAAAAAAGTATATTTATCAGGTATCTAAGGTCATCTTAACGAAACTTATCTTGAGCTAGATAACAATAATACTTATTTGTGATGACATAAAAATGTTTTAAACATATTCAATGCACAAAGCTATTCAAAATATATACGACTCAGTTGGAATCCACACGTGCATAAACTGGCAAAGGTTAGAAAAAGGAAAGTCGAAACTGCATTCGTGACACAAAAGTGTACAGTCTCAAAGCTTTGTCCAGTTTCCCGTGTGAGCTGATTCTATTTCCATATTAATCCGCGACTCCGGACAGCCTTTTGTAGCTTATGCTTTTGTGTTCACGTGACTTTAGTTGCAGCTTCCCTAGAAAAAACTCAACTTTTGTTTTCTTGCTTGTTTTGTCCTCTGTTCTGTCTTTTCTTGGTAATTGTTTTAGTTTGATTGCAGTAAAAATCAGGCACTCGGTTATTTCTGTGGTTGTTGGGTAGCCGAGTGACTTATTCTATCGAATATATTGACTGAGAGGTGAAAAGAAAAAAAGTTATGAAACAACAAAGCTGAAGGGTCCTTCAGTCCCTCTAAAGGAGCGGTGTCCACTTCTTAAATTTAAACTGTATTGGAATGTATGATATCAGGAATTTAGGATCTACGCAAAAAACATTAGCTTGCCATTAGGAATACTTACGCTCTGCTCCTACATAAAAGAATTTTACTTTTTCCTTTCAGTAACTTGACTAATTGGTCCTTAACGTACTCCAACATCAAAAGCTTCCTTAACAAGTGACACATCATTGCCTCATAGGTAATCGCCTTGCTATCTATAAAATTATTTTCCATTTGGTACAATCTCATGCCTCAACCTATATCACATTTCTTCAATAATAATTTCTGATTTCAGATTGTTCCTAAGTTTTGCCTTGAAACATTTATGATTATCACAGATACTTTAAAAAGTGTTTATTTTACAAACAGTAGGTAGGTCGGCACACCGCGTTGAATTTTTCGTTACACTCGCAATATACTATCGCTTAAATGAACAGCCCTGGGTCATTTCGGCAATCCACTTAATTACCGATTCAGTCCACTCCATGCTTGGCTGGAATTTTCAATACGCTTGAATAATGCAGGCCTGATTCAGATAAAATCGTCCCGCCAGCGGTCGTACGGTTAATTTATTTATCGTCGACCGATAGGCTGTGGCATCAGTTTCATGCAAGGAATAGATTGCGTTATAATAACTTGTGATTTTACTTCTCGAGTCGGTACTGGTCCCTGTCCTGGTCCTAGTCCAATTATTGAATGTAAATATTGAAGGCAAACATTCAAAGGTTGCCTAAGTAACAGTCATTGTTACTTCTTTAAATATAGTAAAAAGGTATTTTGAGATAGTTCAGAAGGCCTAGCACGAATAACTTTGGAGTGAGTATCGAGGAAGTAAAGTAAAAAAATGTATGACATATTGAGCAGCGTTCCTACCGGATGTAAACGGAACTACATTTTCCTTTTTTTCAAATTTAATTAACCTACTCATTACCTCAATGGTCGAAGGGCGTAGATTTCCTATACATTTTTTGACATTACGTGCTCGATACTATTTCGATAGTTATTTGTGCTAACCCCAAGTTAGCTGTTTTTGTTACGACATGCCCAACGGCACAGCACATTCAATTAAGTCGTATTACATAAATGTATTTTTTATTATTATTATTTTTTCTTTTTTATGAGAAAGAGTGAAAAGCAACATAAAAAAATATTATTACGGTATTAATTTAGATGAAAAAAATGCTAAAATTTTTGGGTCCAATTGCGTTTGTCCCTGAATCTAAATAATGATGGACAACAATTTTAAGAATTAGGTCCATGTTGACACTATTTATGATCATTTTGAACTTAATTTTATATATTGCACGTTTATTTGCTCCGTTTCTGATATTTAGCGTTAACCCATTTACAGCGACCGATCGTTTTAAAGATCAAAAAAATCTATTAAAAGTACCCTTAATTCAAACATAGTTACAAGTGGAATTTTATTGGTTGCTGTATATTAATCGTCGCGGTCATCGTTTGACATCGTTTTTGCGTTTACGTAAATGTAATTTTTTTATAATTTTTAAGTAAATTTGTGTTATAAATTGTATTGGAGGATTTAACTTCCACAACGTGTTCAAGACGGTAAGTTTATAAAAAAATATTTGTGTTTGCAATTAATTGTATTGATGTTTTTCTTTAATTTACACCCTGTCTTATATATAGACGAAATAAAATTTATTTTTTGTACAATATTTTAATATAAAAAAATATGATAGATTTTATGATCGTTATAACGATCGGTAGTAATATGGGGGTGTTATTTTAACTTTCATTCCAAGACATAGTTATATGTTGTCGCTCAATGTAATTATTGATGTACTTGAGCAATTAGATGACGATGCCCAATTCCCAAGAAATGTGACCATTTACCACCAGAAAACGCAAATGCCGATGTCACATACGAAGATTCGGGTGATGACGAGTATGTTACTTTGAACAGTGCTACCGTACCTATAGATCTTTTATTATGATTGGTAGGTAAATGTTTTTTTCATGCGTTGAGTTGTTGTTATATATCAACTTTGTTCGAGCTAAGAGCACCTGCAGAAATGACCTACGGGTCCACTGATAGTGATGAAGAAGATGAACCTCTGTCTTCTTAGGCCAAACGGCGTCGGGTCACAGAGGAACCTCCAATTGAAGAACCTGAATCTGAACCATCGACATCTAGAGCAGCTCAACTAATTAGCTGGATATGGCTGATCTAGAAAAAATGTACAGCATTGATGAGGCTATGGTACCTACGGGGGACACAGCTGTAAACAATTTATTCAGCCAAGCCAAGATAGGGGTACAAGTTTTGGGTTGGTGCCATCAAATTAGGATATGTACTATGGTTTGATCCATACCAAATGTAAAGTGATTGCTGCATGTAAGACCATGCAGCAATCACCTTACATTTCGGAAAACTGTAGCCAGGGGTATAATAAAAAAAGATGTTGTCTCTTGTGAAATTATAGGGAAACTTCTCGCTATGATCGAATCGATCACAACGTAGAATGCAAGGACACCCAGCTCAGATGTTGGATATGCAAAAAAAAACGAGAATAATAAAATTACTAATTGGTGAATAAAAAGATTTTGAAAACATTTTTCATGAAACAAGCCTGTTTTATTTCATTCAAATAGGATATAATCGGTAAACGGTAAACTTGTTCTAGTATGGGCGGTGACCTACCCGCCTACTACTACTGATCGTTATAACGATCCACATTTTCCGAGCTTTCCAGAAAACTCAGATTTTTTTAATTATTTTTTTGTTGTTTCTATACACATCAAGGTTAGAATATCCAAAAATTACGGAAAAACGAGACAAAAATAAGTTTCAGTAACAAGTGGGTTAATACTTAAGTTCGCTCTTATTTTATCCGTACATCGCAAATAAATAAAATTTCTTCAGAAAATAGTGAAAAATGATTCTATAAGGCTGGGCTCATCATTCAAAGAATAAAATACTAGCAAAAATCGACTTCACTCACAAGTTATTTTTGGGCAGGACTCGAACCCGCGACCTTTGGGTATCCGATCCACTGCTCTAACCGCTAAGCTATATTTCTATTAAAATTTATAAGATAGAATTGAAAATGCAACCAACTGAAGTAAAGGTGGAGGGAAAGCTCCCAATACTTATTGAAGGCCAAAATCTACGTAAAGTAAAGATGGAGAGAAAGCTTTCAATACCTACTTGAGCCCAAAATCTATGTATCGAAACGCCCCTCCACCTTCATGAAAATCATAAACCTGAGAAATGCTGCGACGAGAGAACATAAAATGAGACCAATTCCATAGACTTTCAGTTAACTTCGGACCTAAATGACAGAAACGCCAATTTAATAATATTAGTACGAATTAGACTTATTTAAGTCCAATAATCGTCGTTAAATAAGTGCACCGAATTTTCGACTGCTAAGCCTTACCGAGTTACCGAGATACTTATATCTAAGTTGTTCCGAAAATTGATAGCCACTTCCTCTGCGTTTTGAATTGACACAAACCTCCTTTGTGAAAATCACTGGCCACCTTTACGTAGTTTTTTTTATTTGTGTTTAAAGATGTCAAAGATTTCAATCCGTCACTCTTCTTTTGTTTGCAACAATGGACGTCTTTCGGGAAGCTTTTCGTGCTATGATTTTCTATTATTATAAACTTTTGGGGAGTCTGCTCCTGCGTTAGCAACAATAATTACTTATTGGTTTCGTAAATTAAAACGTGGTCGAGAGAACTTGAACGATGACCCCAGATCCGGCCGACCACCAACTGCAGTAACTCATGAAAACGTCATCAGGGTAGAGTGGCTATTGCGAGAGAATAGACATAGTACACATCGAGTGATACAGGCTGAACTAAACATTGGATCACAGGCAGTTTCCACCATCCTGCATGAACACCTTAAGGGTAGGAAGCTTGCTTCGCGATGGATACCTCATTCTCTCCCCAACGAGCAAAAATGCCGTCGTGTTGATTGGTGCAAGTTAGTAAAGTTCGAAGGAGGAACTTCGCAAAACGTATCCTACATTCTTAGAACTGACGAATCATGAATATACAGCTACGATCCTCTCACGAAGCAGCAATCCACGCAATGGGTGTTTGAAGAGGACGATTTGCCCACAAAGTTGTTTGCGGTTGGAGCGTTAATAAAAATGATAGCGGTTTTTATTTTTCGACACAGTGGACCAGTAGCAGTAATTCAGCTAAAATACCGTAGAATAGTTACTACAGTACTACAGTGAGTAGTATAGCGAAGTTTTTCTGCCTCAAGCTTTCGGGGAGTTAGATAGCGAGCGCCCAAGGAGCGGCGTCCGTTTCATTCTTTTTCACCAAGATAACGCGCCCGCTCACACACTACTAGAACCATGGACTATTTGACAACTTCGGGGGTACAAGTATTACCCCATCCTTCGTACAGCCCAAATTTAAATCCATGCGATTTTTTTTATTTAAAAAAGTGCTTTATGGTTGAAAATTTACTGCAGATGTGGCAGTCGATGAATTTCGACGGTTATTTTTCAACCTCCCGCAAGACACGTTTTTTTAATGTTTTGAAAGCTGGTTCACCCGAATGCATAAGTGCATTGAGATTGGAGGGGAACTTTGAAAAGCTGTAAATAAACTTTTTTTTTATAGTCTAACAATTTTTCATTCAACATTTCAATAACTATTTTCGGAACAGTTCACGTACAATTTTAATATTTTAGAATCTTTGCGTGTGAGAAGGAGTTCACCACACCTAATTTGAACAGTCAAGTTTATAGGCTGAACTAAGCGAGTCAAGAATTGAATATTCTTGTAAATAGAACTTTATCCCAAAGAGTTATAGGTTTTATTCTTTACAAACGCAGACTTATTTAAGTACTAAAAGGCATTTGCAAAAATTGAATTTTCCCCAACTAGAATAAATCCGGGTCACCCTTGTCACGTCTAGATAAGTGACCGAACTTCTTTGCAGCAACGACCGTTTTCTTTTATCTTTGCGGAGATCTCGTAAATTTTTCTAATCTGCAGACGATCCATCTCCTCGCTGGCTGTACTGGTTTTAGAGATTCCAAATTCAAATAGAATTTTGTTTAAATGTTTTTAACGTTTTTATTTTCTTTTCATTTTATTGTGGGTTTTAACGGTTGACTAGTGATTGTACTCGTACGATGGGAATGAATTGAATAAATTGAATTTCAGTTTTTTTTTAATATACTTAAGTTTTTTTTATCCACAACCTGGAGACGTGATAAGTGTCGTCTAATTAAAACAGCATTTGTTTGATAATTTTATGAACAAATTTGATGTTTTTTATTGAAATGTGTGAAATCAAAGAGTGCTGGGCATAATTATTATAATGTCTATGTTTTAAGTCATACAATATTTCTTTTAAACAGATATTCTGAAAAACAACATATCGAACCTGTCTCACAAACAGATAAGTACCTATATAATAAAAAAACAACAAACGAAAATTACTTCCAATAACAGCTATGAAAATCCTACAATTGGATCCACACTTGAAATCAAGTTAACAACATCCAATTAGACCTACGTGCTTCCATACAAAAACCGTTCAGGATAACTAACGTTGTTAACGCATCCGTCTAACAAATCACTCGCGATTTAACGGACTTGTAACAAAGTTAATGTGTTAACAACTTGGCGAGTTTCTTTCTTTATCTGCTAGCAGGTCAATCGCTTATCGTTGAAACTTTTCGGTTGCAGAAAGTTAATAAAACTGTTGTCCGGTCGGTCTTTTGTTATAATAAGAAACATTTACGAGTATCTAACAACAAAATACATAAATAAGTATTTCTTGCACTTAGAAAGAAAAGGACTGTTGTTTAAAAAAATATTAAAATCACACGTTTTTGACCTTACCGACAAAGGCTTAAGAAAATTTATTTATAATGCAGCGAAATATGGTTACTGCCAATAGTTGTGTATTACCCAATATAATAAAGTCCAGTTTCAGTTTTGCGATAAGTGTCGATTTTCCGGTTGATATTAACTGTGTGTAAGTAAGTGTAAGTGGATTATCGGTAATTTTGGCGTCCACACCGCCGCCGTTATCTTGTGGAGCAACCTTGTGCAACACGATACCATTAGATAACTAAACTATCTGTAACTTTTGTGGCTCCTTTTGACTAATTGTTGAATGTTGAACAAAATAGAACAAAGAGTAACTTTCAGCAACAAGCGAGTTGCGCGGCATTATGTTCCTTCAACTTTTGCAGGTTACGGACATGTCTCATTACTGTAAAGCAACAATATACTAACATAAATAAATAAATAATTGCATAAACACACCAATTGACGACTTCCGTGGTCGAGTGGTTCGTACACCGGTTTCAAGGTGTCGCCTACTCTGGGGTTCGAATCCCGGTAGGGGCAAATGTTTGTATGATGAATACGAGCATTTGTACCTGAGTCATGGACGTTTATATATATTTCTACACATAAATACTTATATATATGTATAATTATATGTATTTATATCCGTTACCCTAGTATCCCATAACACAAGCCTTACAGTGCTTACTTTGGGGCAAGGTTAATTGGTGTGAGTGTGAGAAATATTATTTATTATTATATTATTATTAATTATCTAGCGTACATTAATTTTATTATTGTTGTATGTTATTTTTTCTACCAATTAATACATATTTTTCCCCATAAGGATCCCAAACAATTGCGCCATATTCGAGCTTGCTGCGGACGTATGCAAAATACAATAATTTCGCAACTGTCATATTATCGAACTGTGATGCTGTTCTTACAACAAAACCTAACATTTTGGATGCTGCTTTACAAATACTAATTATATGTGATATATATGAAAATCTGATTTAGTATCTAGTATAAAGCCTTAATCTTTAATATAATATACTCTTTCCATAGGAGCGTCAGATAAATAATAATTATAAGTAAACTGTACTAATTTGCGCGAAAATGTGATAGCCTTGCATTTCTGAGTGTTTAAAGGAAGATTATTTTCATGGCTGCACTGGGATACAGCATCAATGTCATTCTGTAACAATACAGCCTCGTCTTGTGTTTTAATCCCTAAGCACAAGTTTAGATCATCAGCAAATAAAAGACATTCGGAGGTCGACACCATTCCCGGCAAATCATTGATGAATATCAGAAAAAGTGTTGGTCCCAACGTGCTACCCTGACTTACTCCTGATCTAGTAGTAGTATACATATTGACGACGATCACTAAGATAGGATGCAAAAAAATTAAGCAGTGCTGGTGTAAATCCAAAAATTGCTTTTTCATTATCCACCAGATCAAAAGCCTTTTTAAAATCGAAATAGGCCGCATCAAACTATCTACCATTATCCATTTGTGAGTGGCCATAGTCCACATGCGCAACCAAATTTGTCGTAGTTGATCAGGCAGGCCGGAATCCATGTTGGCTGTTGTGTAGCAGATGGCTAATCTGGTTATTAATGTAGGTGTTCAAAATAGTTTCGAAGATTTTAGCGAAAACCGGCAAGACTCCTAGCGAAGACCGGTAAGAATATAGTTCGTCATGCATTTACCCCTACCCTGCTGAAAGACACTAATGGCAATGATGAAATATTCATCGTTTGATTGAAATTCATTAATCGACAAGTGGGATTGTTCGTATCGTCATTATCTACAGCGTTGTTTGCAAACTCTCCATGGTAATTGCTCTCGCATTGTATCAAGTGGTTAGACTGGACACAATTTACATTAAACTCTATGAAGGTTTATATGTGAAATTAAGATTCTGTTTGTTTTACCTATACCTACTCACTTTATTGATTGTATGGTTAAAAAAATCACAGTGCCTAGGGTAAGTGAGAAACATACTTAGTATATGTTAAACATCTAACAGAGTTTAACAAATTAAAAACTCCTTATATTTAATCATCAAACTTGATCATTTTAGGAGAAACGGGATCTTTTGCATGTTTATAGTTGTTTCTGAGTCCCTGATACCTGTTTAAAATATCGTCATTTCATAGTGAACACGAAAGTTTAATGTTGTTGTAGTAAAATAAGTAAATCAATGCGATCTTTGAACTATTGCGTACTTTCTCAAATAATAAATGAATTAGTTATTGCCGTTGTTTACACTTGAGTAACATAATTAAGAGGTCAATCGACTTGCTTTCAGTTATAAAACTTAAGGTCCACTTGCAGGAAATTGGCTATATCTCGATTTTGTTAAATCTAGATTTAGCCTTACAAAAGTGTCAAATATTGAAATTTAGATATTTTGACACTTTCGTATGGGTTAAATCTAGATGTAATTACCTAGATGGACCTACATGTTTAAAAAATGTGAGTTACCTACTTACACTTGTTAAATTAGAATTTTAGACTTATGAAAGATTAGAAGAGCTCGGTAACGCAGATGTTGTTAGTGAGTTTTGCCTACAATCAGAATTTAGTATCGAGCTTCGAAAGGCACGTCAAGCTGTTGTTCCTGGTTATATTAATTTGTAGACATTGACTCCCATCAAACCGCAGGGCCCACGTGGTGATTTATGGCTCACTCTATTTATCAATCCATGAGGAAATCCAGTGCAGACACGAGAAATGGCTAACACACCTAAGACAATAGACAAGTTTTTGCTGGTGGTACATCTCAGATAATGGATGCGTTTAACCATCATGGTCCACATTATGTCCTAGCTAGAACCAAAGAATACTAACTATTACTAACTAGAACCTCTATACTATACACTCACAGAAAACACAAAATTGAGTGTAAACTAGAACTGTGTTTTATATGTATATAGTGTTATATGTAGTGTAAAATAAAAAATCAAACGACTTAAACAAAATACCTACGCTTACAAGAAGAATGGAAATATAATGCCCTTTGTTGGACTTTGGATTTGATTCAAGTACATATGTAAAACGCCAGAGGCGCTGGTAACTGAACCGTATATTGAATATACCGTATATTGAATGGAAGATAGATCAGCCTTATCATATTAACATCAGGATACCTATGATAATGACGCTCCCCCGTTGTAGATAGAAAAACAATCTTTGTTCAGTCGACAACTACCAAAAAAAATATACGAACACAATATTAAAGATAAAAACAAATAGAAAAAGAAAAATAATTTTATATTATGTTTTGATGAGCTGTTCAACAGGTGGTTTACCGCCATCTCTTAGCGCAGTATTGTTTCAATCATACCAATGGTATTTCGTACCAAGACCTTTTTAAAATAAGCTTATTTTCCAACAGAAATTGTGTGCTACCAAAGTGTGTTCGTTGGCAGGAACCATCATCTATTAGAAACCATCATGCCATAAGAACGTTTTGTTTTTATTGAGGTAGTCACACTTCACCCTTTGAAGGCGATGCTTAAGCGAAGACGTCCGTCACAAATAGTGTGGAAAGATTGAATCAATACTGCGCTAAGATATGGCGGTAGGCCCCCAGAGATAGTTGTCTTTAGACATTTACATTATACAAATAGTATCACGGAATCTAATTGAATAATGTCTTAATAAAAATACATTAGGTCATAGCCTCATTAAATATTTACAAATTAGTAGAAAAACAAGACACCGTTAAATATAAAATCTTATACTATAACAAAAATACGCCGTCCAACTCACAGCCGCGTGGCATAGTACCGAGAACACTGGCGCTGTTGCCCCGCTGAATGCAAAGACTCAGCCGCTGGGCAAGATAGGCACCAGCTCTCAGGTCTCCTGAGGCGTGGACTTGTTTTATGGAAAGATCTTTAATAATGTTTTTGGTTTCAGACGACCAAGTACCCATTGTCTCTACAGCAAGCGCCGCAAATTAGTGCCTTACTGAGAGCGACGAATATTTGCGGCGCTTGAGGAACTGTGCTTGCTCCGCAGCGGCTCCAGCTCTTGAGGATGTACCACGTATATGGGAAGGACCTAAGGTGTCTACACAGGTTGCATCCCACATAAGGGTACGCCCCAAGCACCAGGGCACTAACGTCGCACCATCGGGTCTTTTACCATCATCCCTGAATAAACCACAAGGTTCCAGAGATGATGGGATCGAAGCAGTGCCGAGAGCTCGCTTAACTAAATCATTAATCGCACCATGCCGATATGCGCGACCGGCGCTCTAAATAGTATCATAAGTGATTCGATATCGACATTTATCATGCGAATGTTCAGTAACTGCCTAGTTTAAAGTCCGCCATTACAAAGTATCGTCGAGTTTGGCTATATAAGCACGTTTTTTGTAAGTTTTTCATATCCATCATAGATATAATCTCAATGGACAGGAATAACAAAATTTTACTTTGTGAAGGGTCATGGTATGTACAATTTTGAACAGTATTGATAACAAAACGCAAACAAAACGTTCTTATGACATGATGAATTCTAAAAGATGACAGTAGGCTCCTAGGTAGTTCACTTTGTAAGTATTAAGTGAATTATTATTAGCACCTCTAAGGTAAGAAACAATTTGATATCATAACTTCCCCCAGATGACGTGCATTGACACTGAGCAAAGCAACATGACATAACTTTAATTAACATAACAATGAAGCTAACTAATCTCTGCCTGTTGTCACCTACTTACGACAAATTAGCGCTCAGTCCTCTCCCGTCGGACCATAATGCGACAAAGATTAGCTATTGTTGACAGATTTGTAACTTCTCCGCTTCGAAATAATATTGTACGGGGGCCGTACAACATCTTATAGCGATTCAGTTTCGATTGCAATTTTGTTTTTTAATAGATGTGTACCTTCTTATTAATTTGAATTTAATTTGAAACATTGACAAAAGACACGAAAAAGCACGGATATGTTTTGTCGCTGGAGCAGCACTGTGGCGCCAATCTACGTTTACTAGCGCCACCTGTCAGGTTTTTTTATGTATAAGGTGTAATCTGTGTTTAAATAAATAAATAATAAAAATGCGTTTATTTCAGTAATCATGTTCAGAACATTTCTGAGACTTCCCTGTAAGTTATCAAAAGATACTTGTATTGGGAATGACCCGCTTCTGCCCTAGTGTATGACAGTGGATTACAAAGATGTAGGTACTTTATGTGTGTGTGTGTGTGTGTGTGTCTATTAATATGTCTGATATGTGTAAGTTGTCTAATCTTTGTAGGATGTCTAAACTGTGAGAAGTGTCTAATCTGTGTATAAAGTCGAAAGAACCTGTGGAGGATTGTCTTATCTGTGTAGAATGTCTAATCTAGAAAAGTGACTAATCTGTGTAAGGGTAGCATAAAAGGCGTTGTGAGCCATTGCTATGGGCTTTTTTTGTAATCGCCACAAGCTAGTGATAAGATCTCTTGAGGTATTGGTGTGAATAAAAGTGAAAAAATAAAAAAAAATGTGTTTGAATAATAAATTGGTGTCTTTTTATGATGTTTGTTTACATATAAAAGTGCAAACTGAATAGGACCCCATATATCCATATCGTCGTCGTCGTCTCAGCCACATAACCCACTGCTGGGTATATATATCCACAACGATCGGCCCTGCGCTGTCTGTATCCAGCGGCTTCCCGCGACCTTTACCAGATCGTCGGTTCACCTTGTCGGGGGCCTACCCACGGAGCGTCATCCTGTGTGCGGTCGCCATAAATCATAAATCATTTATTTGCTAGAAAATGGTACAGTATAGATTTTAAGTACATAGTTTCAGCATATTCTACCGAATGATTCGATGTGCAAATACAATAAATGTCCAATGTCCATTGAAAAATCATTATATCTGACCAAAATCTAATTAAGTAAAAAATATTGAATTAAACTATATAAATCAAAATAAAATTACAATGTCATATCAAATATAAAGAAAATTATCAAAAACATTCAATGGTCAAAATTCTCTAAACAGCTCAAATTATACAAGTCAAATTTTAATAATAAATAAATGTCAAATCGGTAATTAATTAATTTCATTTTAATGTTTTGTCATTTAGATATTCATTAATGGTATAATAATTATTTTCTTTCAAAACTTTTAATAGCGCACCTAGAAACTTAGTTAGTGGCAGTTCCTTCATTTCATTTGGTAACTTATTATAAAGACGTATTGCCATACAGTATGAATTATTCGAATGCAATTTTAGCCTTGTCTGAGGAATCAACAAATTATTTCTCTTTCTACCTCTGTAATTGTAATAATTATTTGTTTTGAATAAAAGAGGGTACTTCTTAACAAAGGTACAAACCTCGTATATGTAAAGGCATGGCAAGGACAAAATATTCAATTCTTTAAATAACGGTTTACAACTATCCAAATAACCCGCACCACAAATTGCTCTACATTTCTTTTGTAGTTTGAAAACCCGTGATATTTCAACTGAATTGCCCCATAATATTAAACCATATCGTAGTATCGATGACACATAGCCATGGTATGCCATAACCGTCTCTGTGGTCTAGTGGTACAACCACCGGTATCAGACCCAGGGGTCCCGGGTTCGATTCCCAGCGGTGGTACATATTGTATTCGGTTTGGTTGGTGGTAGGACTTGTTGTAAGCCCGCCTGGCTAGCTACCACCATCTTATCTAAGCGTGACGCCGTAACAACAATGTTTTCAGCATTGTTGTGTTCCGGCAGTTCGAGATAAGACAACCAGTTCCTCAGTGGTTGAGGATTCCGGAAGAGGCTCGCTTCCATCTTCAGCCTTTATTAATACTTAATATATAATATCCTATCCACCTCCGTGTTGAGTAGATCGTCCACATCGATACTGTTCTCAAGGGCTTCGTAGCGGTTTTGCATATGGGCCGGTAACGGTCGGAGCGTAGACTTTATCAGCCGCGATATTTCCAGCTTTACGTTGATATTCAAAATGCCACGCACCATTCGGTGATCGCTCCCCATCTTGAAGGTGTTGATTACAGTGATCTTCATTGAATATTTGCTTTTTCGTCGACATGATAAAATCTATCTCATTTTTGACTTTACCGTCTGGACTGATTCAGGTCCACTTTTGGCTTTCTAGCTTTTTAAAGAAGGAGTTCATCATGAAAATGTTCTCCTTCTCCATAATTCGGCCAGCATCTGGCCTCTGTCATTCCATTGCCAATTTCCAATTTGCCACACTCTCAACTTGTCACCTCAACGTTTCCCCAACTTAGCATTAAAATTCTCCATCACAACGGTGTAGTGGGTTTTGTGGTTATACATGGCTCTATAAATGTCCTCATCCATAGCCTCCACTTCGTCATATTGGTGTGTCGAGGTCGGATCATTGACCTGTATAACATTCAGCGAATACCGTTCGGATATTCTGAGTATCAGGTACGTTGCCCTGGTCGACACACTTCCGAGGGAAATCACCTTGTTGACAAGGGACCTGTGGACGATGAAACCGACGCCACCTATGAACTGTTGGTCGCCCTCCCGGTGGTATAGCAGGTTACCGGAGTTGAGAATTATCGAGTACTCTCCCTCTCTTCGGATTTCAGACAACCTTATGATGTCCAAGTTTATCCATATATGGGGTCCTATTCAATTTGCTATCTCTTCTTACCCATGGTACACAAAACATATCTGCTTCAAGTACACACATATAATATCAGTATTCGATGGTCTTTAGGTAGACGCTGCTGTGTTGTAAAATCCATCATATTATGCTCGATATGTCAACATTTGATTATAATTATTCTAATTGAAAATGAAATTAATTTATTCAGTTATATTCTACAACAGGAGTAGCAAGAAAAACTAAAATAAAAAATAAAATACAAGTACGTTTAATGATCAGATCATAGTCTAAAGTCGTATAAATAAACTGTGCGCTAAATACCCGAAACAGTTGGTTTATGCAATGAACAGTGCGCGAAAAAAATTTAAAAGGTGCTAATTTTTTTTTGCTCTCGATCTATCTATCTATCAGACGTAGCATGGAACCAACTCACCAAAAAGGTGCTTATTTGGTCTAGAAATACAGATTCGGAAGAAAAGATATAGGAAAGAAGTGCCAATCCTTTGCTAAGTGCATTATAAAGGATGTTGAGTAGCGCTTGGTGCCAGATTAGAAAAAGATAAAAAGGAATAGCGCATGCAGCTCAGCGCATAACTTTGTAGAAGCCTTAATGTCCTTCTATATTATGCCAGACTTTTGCTCTATGGCAATATTATCTCGCACTCGCTGCGTCCGGATCTGGCTAATTAAGTGCTTGCAGTTAGTGTCCCACGATTTATGATACTGACTGTGACTCTAGGTTACAATTCTGAGTAGGTAGCTTTACCTGAGTCATAGACAAAGGTGTTTAATGAAACGACTTTATATCAGTTAGTCTTCTTATTTGATCATATTTTTTGTGTTTTAAACTCAAGGTCAAAGCCAACAAACGTGAGGCTTTACACTTTTACCACGATAACAGCCACTGTTCAGCAATATGTGGGGCACTCTCAGACAGAACTGAAAAGTGCTGTTGACACTGTTTCCTTATTCTTTAAACTCCTAATCACACACGGTTCTATTCATCACTACGAATAATAAGATAAAGTGCTCGTGGCGGCGCTTGACAGACTCATTGTATTCGACCCCGTTGGTTAAGCAACGCTTGGTTCGGCCGGGTGTCAGATGGGTGTCCGTAAAGTGGCATTACAACTTAGCGCTTCCGTGCTTCGGAGAATACGTTAAACCGTCGTTGGTCCTGGCTGTTGACTATTAATTTATCTTTAAGATTTGATTAGATAATAGATGTGAAGAAAATCATGATTATGAAAATCGCTTATACGGAAAACGAACAATTTTATGACAGAAATGGTCCTAAAAAGTCAACTTCCCGTAAGTTTACCAAAGATTTAACCTTCAAGCGGCCGCGCGGTCATTTGTAATGGGAGCGGGCGCGCGTTAACGAAAAGACCTATGGGATAAATTGAGAAAAAAAGCACTAATTATCCCATAATTATTTATTTGATAATATTTAAACAAGTAAATATACTAGAAAAAAGCAACTTGTCTCATGTCGCTCTGACAGGCCTCGAACCCGCATCCTTAGGAATCCGGCCCAATACCACAGAATACTTAATAATATACACTGATTAATTATTGTACAAAGTCGTTTCATCAATCAGAGAAATATCCTCGCATTCGAAAAAAAACATTTTTACAAATATTTGACTATCAATTAAGATGAAACAGTCATCTAATTATAACTTTTTAACCCTCTGTTGCATGAATTACGAAAAGGACGGAAATACATATTGATTATCTAAATAAATATTAGAAAGAAAAAGAAAAAAATATTTTAACGGGTATTTTTGAAAATATGAATAGCAGCCATAAAATGGCTTTATATGCAATAGTAGGCGTTACATGCGAGTGTCATTTATGGCTTCCGATGCACAGCTGTCGCTACATGTGAAATCCTGTGAAACAGTTTCTTTTCTCGTTAAGGCATAAATAAACGTAGCACTTTTCACATTTTATGTACGAACGATAAATGCAGTTATTTTGACACAAAAGGCGCTGTTTTCGTCAATCTTGAAGTGACCAATTTGGTCGGAACGCACAGAATACAAAGGGAAGTTCTTGATTCCTTGCTGGTCGATTTCTGGGTTTTTTATGAAGTGGACCTGGAGACGCAACTAGCTTGTCGGCGTACCTACACGGCTCGACGTAGGTGTCCCTTGAGTTGGTGTGCCAGACCACGTTTCTTGGATATAATTTTATTTTTATTTATTTATTTATTTTATTTCGGAAGACCAACAGCTTAAAATATTACATTAGATTTTAACATAAAAATTGAGAGCCAATTACAGGTCTTCACCAATAGAGACAGTTTTAAAGTTAATGTTAAGCACTTAATAGGCAAACACGCATTCCAACAGATAAATTCATAATAACTAAGACAGAGTATAAACAAACCAAATCAAAAAACAAGCAAAAAATTGATAAAGCTCACAGAGAATTATCATATATTTTTCCAGACTTTAGGTAGTGTTCTGACACAGCAAGCTTGAAATAGTACAATGGCATGTAATCGTCATTGTTAAGTCGCCATAACAACCAAGCATTAACTACAGATGGCAATCATGTGAAAAAAAAATCGCTTATACCATTGACGGCATCTTATAGTAATTTTGTATAGACCCAGCAAGGAATCTAATAGATCTACACCTCCCACATGATGATTTTTCATCTCTACAGATGATCTTCTCTTCTTCTTCTTCTTTCTTAATTCTTCTTTCGTAGATTGAGTTAAAAATGGAGCCTCACAATACGTGTTCTTACGAAAAGAACTCGGGTGAAACTCCGATCTTCTCTTTTAGTATTTTTTTATTTTTGACGTTGCTGGTTTTGGATTCTTTGCTTCATCATCTTCCTCAAAAGATTCGGCATCAGATTCAAGAATTACTGTAGGTGGCTTTCCTACTTGAGATCCATCTATCCTGGTGATCTAATCCATCACCAGGGATAGCCTTAACATGCTTAGAGAGACCATAAAAGCGAGAAGGATCCATTTCTGAAAAGATAATAAAGTAACAATAAGCACTTGTGAATGCATACGAAGCCATTTCTGGATTTAAACAATTTTACTGCTAATGCATAGGAAGCCATTGCTGGCTTTCTCAGAAAACGGTATCAAAAGTAAGGAAAACCACTAAACTTGGAAAAAAATAAGATTTGCTAGGCCAAGAGTGGGCTTTGAATAAAACAGAAAATATTTTTATGCTGTATTTTCTCACCTATTTTCACCTTTGATAGCCTGATGAAACTTCAATTTCTTCTATCCCAATAATTCTCGGCGCACGCTTACATTAAAGTAATACTATAATCACAGATGACGACCAATCGACAACTAAAAAATTGTACCAATTCACCGACAATTTATACGATGTAAATAAACGTAAGTTTTAGTTTTTATAAATTATTGGAAAGTATAAATAAAATATTTAAAGTCGTACGCCATTTATGGCTTCTCATGCAGTAAAGGGTTAATTTTGCATTTTCATCAGAGAGACATGAGCAAGTTGCTTGTTTCTAGTATATTTACTTGTTTAAAATTATCACATACAAATTGCATTAGAAAATGCAAAATTAAAAAGTTATAATCATTTAATTTCTCGTACACAGATATATTATAATTGTCTTTAAAGTCTAATTTGTCAAAACAAGTATTTAAAATTATTAAAAAGAAACAATTATTAAATTGATTAACATAACTCAAATATTATTTGGATTAAAAAGACAATTTAGGAAAAAACAGCTATTTATTTCTCAAAGAGGCAAGTCATTATCATCTGAGTCCGAGCAGTTTGATTCCTTTAGCAGATTGAGGTTCCTCTGAAACGACGTGCTCCGAAGTTTCAGTACCTTGGTCGCTGCGAGCTCTGATTCACTCTCTTCTTCGTCTTCACTTGGTAATTCCTCGAGTATTGCACTTCGTGGAAACAGTCTACGACTCATATTATAAAAAAAAAAACAAAATTGCAAGCTTAATTCGATAATATTGAGTGATGGCCGAAGAAATTATGTTGCGTTGAGAGTCGCGCTTAAACTTTTCAATGACAGGCGCGTGTAGTATTTTCGACGACTGCGCCGCGACTAAAGCAATCGCGATCTGTGAGGTGCGGGGAGCCCCCTGAGCGACGGTAAACTCTTTATTTTACTCCCAATGACATAGCGACAGGCTACTAGAAATGAGAAGTAAATGTGATGGGTAATAATAATAATATGAACGAAAGTGTACTAAGCGCGGTCGATTCGACCACGCGCGCTCGCTTGAAGGTTAAATTTAGCTTTAGGTTTAGAAATTTATTTCTCTAAAAGAATACAATGATTCACTTACTAGAGAAACACAGAATAATCCTACAAAATAAACTTTAAAACTAGCAAATGCACTTAAAACAAAATTTTAGCACTAAAAGCCTTTGCAAAATATATCTTACTAATATTTCAAATTATTTTAATAGAAAAAGTATACATAAAAAGGCACCTGTATTGGTCTGATCTGCATTTGTTGATTGAAGAGGCCAAAAACATAAAACTTTCAACACACATATTCAGACACTCACTACTGAATGTTTTACAGTTTATTGTAACAGTTTTAAGTTAATAATGCAATTATTAGATTGTTTAAAAATAATTCATTACTAATAAACTGCACAGCTTTAGGCGCTACTCGGAAAAAGTATGGACTTTTTGATATAAAACTATAGCACGGTTACAGTTGTTACAAATCTGGTAATAACATATATATTTCTTCATACCTTTATCTAGATTCGTATAGTTTCAAAAACACGATTTTATGATTTTGCCTCGACACTTTTTCTTTTCGAAAAGACCTCTAAAAAATTCGAAAATTCAAGATTATTCTTAAATGGGGTTACTTACACTATTGGAAATTGGTTTAGTAAGTGGACACCAATAATATTTAGGATCGTATAGAAGCATTTTTTTAAAATCGCAGTAGTTTTTACGAAGTGATTTTGTGTTTTTTTTGCCTAATTACAAAATCGGTCTTGCTCCCGTGCGCGTCGTTTTCTCATTGCTATCTCGCTTCAGCATATTTTTTTCGAGTATCGCCTTAAAAATGTACTAAAATTAGATAAAAATACAGTGTTACTATGTATTACAATATTCATTTTTAAGTACCCACATTACAAAATAGACAGGCCTCAATTACGTATCGCTTTCTACTTGCCATGTAGTTTATAATGGTGATGATTGATTTGCTTTGAAAACATAATTTACTTTTGAATATAGATTTTAGTATTTCACTTGTTAGTGTTTACGTGTGACTTTTATTTAGTATTTTATTATATTTTAAAATAGTAATTTGTTGAAAATATTCTGCATTAAGTAAATTATGAAAAGTGTTTTAGAAAATGCGATTTTAATTTCTTTATAAATGTGATGAGGGATTTTGTGCTTTTGATATCGTTAGGTAACTTATTATATATTTGTGCACCTTCGTACATGATGTTTTTTTACCATAATTTGTTCGAGGTGACAATAATTTAATATCATAAGGTTTTCTTAGGGAGCGCTTTGAAACTGTGATTTTGTTTTAAAAGTTATTTGTGTATGTATTGATTATGTAAGTATTTTTTATGTTAGATTTCTGATGTTGGGGTGAAATAGTCAAAGTGGAACAACAGTTTTATTATTTTATTTTATCAACTGGATTATTATTATTAAATCAACTGGATTAATAAAATTAATATTTCTTACACTCACACCAATTAACCTAGCTCCAAAGTAAGCAATGTAAGGCTTCTTATGGAATTCTAGGATAACGGATAGAAATACATATTAATAATTACATATGTATTTTTTTTAAGAAATAATCATAAATGTACAGGGATTCTAACCCGGGACCTCAGAGTAGGTGACACCTTGAAAACCGGTACGTATAACTGTACCTCGGAGGTCGTCAATACTAGGATGAAAGATTATACAAAGCTCATTAAAATTTATGAAAAAGTTAAAGGTTTCTCGAATACATAACAATAAACGTACGTTCCACTATTCAGAGACGAGATCGAATGCATTTTCCTTGCGATTGCTAACAAAAGTCACGTGTGGTTGAACACATAAAAATGCAGTAAAACGAAATGACTGAATCTTATGTAGGTGCCTTTACGGAAATATAATTCTTTACGTGAAATAAGAAGGCTTATACAACAGCTGGGCCTTGATTCTGATAATGTTATAATAATAATGTAGTAAAACACAGCAACAAAATGCTTATTAATAACACAGGAATAGAAAAATATCATTAATTTGTATTTTAAGTCGACGACCTGTTTGGCGCAGGGGTAGTAAGCCGCTTTCTGCGCCAGAGGTCCCAGAGGTTCGATCCGCGGACAAGACAAATATTTGTGTGCATGAACATGTCCATTTGTCTTGGTCTGGGTGTTTAATAATTATATGTATATTATGTATGTATTTAATTTTAAATAGAAAAATATTGAAAAAGATCAACTCGGCCACAAGTGAATTCACAGATGGGACTCCGTAATCTCGGTAGCTCAGTGGTTAGAGCATTGGACCGGATTTCCAAAGGTCGTGGGTTTGAGTCCCATCTGAGAATTCACTTGTTGCCGAGTAGATATTTTATTTAATGTTTTTATTTAAAATTTATCATAAGTATAAAAATAGCATTGAAAAATGCAAAAAAAATCAATCCCGACCGGATTTCTGAAGGTCGTGGGTTCGAGTCCCATCTGAGAATTCACTTGTGGCCGAGTGGATTTTTTCCAATATTTTTCTATTTAAAATTTATCATAACAAAAGTATATTTTGATATTTTGAATCAGTTATCTAGCTACCCAAAAATTAACTTTTTTCAATCCAAAACAGTTTAGAGTGAATATTTATTGAGTGAATTTATCAAACGTTGGCATACAAAACTACCGCAAACATAGAACAAAAATAATTCAAATTAACGGTTAAGGTCATTCACGGTTAAACTATGTTGATAGTCAACACTAAAGGGTTTAATAGCCTTCATCGTTTATAAAAAGAAACATATCATCAGTAATTCAAATTAGTAAGAGACTATTGTAATTGTAACACACTGAGTGCAGACCTTTTCCTTGCAACTTTTGTTAGTTGCTTATAAGCGCCAGCGCTGTGAAAAAGAAATAGCTGGTATTCCGAAATCATAGCAGTGTTATACATACTAAAAATGTAAAATATCTTACTCATCAGTAATTTTCTAGTCATTAGTTAGCAAACACAGTTTGTTTGTTAGTATGATATATTGACAAAAACTGTATAGATTAATGTCTCTGTGTTGTGTACATATCGTTTCGGAATGATGTGCATTACCGTAATTGAATATTGAAGAAAAAAAATCAGATTATAACGTTTTATTACATCGGCTTTAACGATTATTCATAATTCGTGTTCCTTTAAATTCAGCACAATAAGATGTTGTGTTGGGAAGGAAGCCATAACTCATTTATTAATTTGGTGGCTAGTATAATAAATGTAGTATAATAAAATAAATAAATGTTTTTGTAATTAGTTAACATGGTAATATTGTCAAAAGCACTCGGTGTACTCTCAACTTTACTGCTTTCTGTTTATATTTAAATCGCTGTTAAACTAAAAATAATGTTCATTCGTTTCCGGCTAGGGCCGATTGTCGTTCTAGTGTCGGGTAATTAGTATCCACCATGGCTCCGATTCCTCAAGAAGTAGTGGCTGAACAGCAACCACCTACTCCGATCACCAGGCCCTTGTCCGGGGATGAAGTCGTCATCACAGGGATATCTGGGATATTTCCTAAGTCGGACAGTGTTAAGGAGTTCATGGAAAATCTTTATAATAAGGTAATTGACGAGGATTTTTTATTAATTCTATCTAGTTTCCGAGTGCCGCGTAGTCAAGTGACAATGTTTCGCTAAAAAGTCAAAGTCAAAGATTTTTATTCAAATAGACTTATAGATAAGTGCTTTCAAATCGTCCAATTTCCAGTACCAGCCATTCAGGACATCTTTTAACTGAACTAACTAACGCCCGCAAGAAACTTATCAGCTTTAACAGAAGCAACAACATTTACAAAGGAACATGTCGTTGCCAAACACAAATCTACAATCTTGAAACATAATAAATATAAGAGGAACATTTTCTTATACTCCGTTATTAGAATATTTTCCTTTTATACAATTACAATAGTCATGTTTTATGTTAGTATTACTGCCATGCATTTTGGTCTTTCAAATAATCATCTACCTTCTAATAACCTTTGCTTAAGAGTGTTTTTTTAACATATATTTTAAATTTATGCAAAGGCAGCTCAATCACTTG
Source organism: Chrysoteuchia culmella (assembly GCA_910589605.1). Lineage (NCBI taxonomy): Eukaryota > Metazoa > Arthropoda > Insecta > Lepidoptera > Crambidae > Chrysoteuchia > Chrysoteuchia culmella. The sequence continues at coordinate 11,578,301 of OU342657.1, read as the reverse complement.
TTGTGGAACTTTATTAAAAAAGGCTACGCCTTTCCCCAAAAACGAGCGACTGCATTTTTCAAGCCGAAATCTTGGAACGGCAAGCTTATTCTTGTTTCTAGTATTAAAATTATGAACATCGCTATGCTTAATAAATAAATCGTGATGTTTCCTTACATTTACTATATTATCATAAACGCATTGTCCCGCCAAAGTTAGTATATTAATCTCTTTTAACAATTATTTAAGAGAATCTCTCTGTCGAAGGTTGTAAATGCGCGCACAGCTCTTTTTTGATGTATAAAAACATTTTCTATATTGGCTGCTGAGCCCTACAACAACAGGCCATAGGACATTACACTATGAAAATAACTAAAGTAAACTAGTCTTGCAGTTTCAATATCAGTTAGGAGCCTTATATTCCTTATTGCGAAAGCCGCAGAACTAAGTCTACTCGATAAGTTTTGTAATGACTTTAATCTGTAAGTGTACCTGTAACAAATAAATAAACAAGGTTTTGTGGGGGTCGAAAGAGGTTTTAACCGCATTGTTTTCGATCTTCCACAAAATAAGAAAGATAAAACTAAGACTTGTCAGTCATGACAGTTACGAGAAAAATATTGCCGTCTTATTTGACAATCCTCTATAAAGTGCGGGATGAAAATCTCGTACAGTTTCAATATGTGGATCCCATTGTAGTGTTAGCGCCGTGTGGTGACGGCCTAAGAATACAACTGTCACCACTCCCTTACATGCCTGGGATGTCGTAAGAGTCGACTAAGAGGCTCTACCAACCCGTCTGGCCAGCGTGGTAGGAGTAGGCTAATTGCCTCCTATGAACGCCACAATAGGCGTGAGCTAGGAGAGGCCTATGTCCAGCAGTGGACGTCCACAGGCTGATGATGGATTGTAGTTTTGAATCTAATGTAATGCCAAGAAATTTAGTACCTACTCTCAACTAACTCTACTACATCCCTGTTCAAAGCTCAACTGTGGCTAACTTTCGTTTAAATAGCATATATCTTAAGACAACTAATCAAATCAACTAGTTAACAAAGAAAGAAACCAACAAGTAAAATAAGTTATCGATACTATGTTTGATGTGTATACAGTGAGATTCTACTTTTCCAAGTGATTTTAAGATTTTAACAAGTGTTCAGATAGTGAGCTAATATTTTTCCACCATCTAAATTAATGTCAAGTTTAAACATTTACCTCGAGGCCCCGAGTTATGAGACACAATAGATGTTCCATTGTTCTCTGGACACCAGTGTCCTGCTAGCTAATGACGAATTAAATCTAACATTATTGAAAAATTAGGTTGACATGGTATCCTCGGACGACCCTCGTTGGATCTTCAATCACCCAGAAGTTCCTACCCACTTAGGCAAGGTCAATGGCATGAGGAAGTTCGATGCCCAATTCTTCAGGGTACATTACAAGCAAGCTATCACAATGGAGCCGATGAGTAGGAAACTTCTGGAGCATGCTTACAGCGCCATCTATGACTCGGGTAAGTTTCAATTCCTGGTTTCCTGGATATTTCTGATGGGATACCTCACATGGATAGTCATAACTTTATAGAGCCACAAGATGCCCAAAAACTACCGCTTTTTCTTTCGGCATTCTCGCCGCAACTGTATGAATATAGCATATTCTTATCTTTAATGGTTTAAATTTAGTGCACTGGTGAACTTGAAGCATTGATAAAGCCATATTTAAGTTCACAGCGTAAGTTTCTGAGGAGCCCTTGGCACAGTATTTTGTGCGCTCGGCCTGCGATTGTTGAGGTTACGCAATTTTCGCAATGGTCGGTCACGGGAAGGGTGACCAAATACTTACTGTCTCGAGCTTCTCCGTGCACCGTAAGGCATGTTAAGCCGTCGGTCCCGCGGCTGCATTTGCAGTCGTTAAAACCCAAAAATCCGCATTTGGCCCGCGTAGTGGATCATGGCCCATCCCTTATCCATCCATAAGAAAGATCAGTGCCCCAGCAGTGGGGACTGGCTGATGACGAAGTAAGTTGCTTTATTCTATTGTTTTTTTTGGCAGGAATAAATCCGCTACAGTTACGTGGGAAAAAAGTGGGGGTCTTTATCGGATCCACCTTCTCTGAATCGGAGAAGATCGTCATATATGAGACTATACAACGAAACGGATTTGGAATAACGGGGTAAGTACACATTCAGCATTTTGTCAAATATTGTATTGACACCAAATCGACTTGAACTGGTAGACTTTGAACGCCCTTATTTAGTACCTACCAGTGGCGATTGGTCCGTACATACTGCTTACCATTGGCTTCCCTTTAAGAAATCCCACCAGACACGATCCACGAGACAGATCATAATAATTGTGTAACTAATTATAGTAACCTAATAATCAAATATATACGTGGATATACCCAGAGCCAAAGTGAACATAATGTTTTATTTTCCATATTTATTACTGTCTGTAGACGAAAAGATAGCTTCAAACTGTATGAAAACCTAGCGTGTCGAAGTTTTCGTATCTACGATGACGTACTAGGTTTAGTGACGTGGAAATGTTATTGACAAGCTCTTGCAAGAAAGCACTGCACAATTAACCATTATCGTTTCTGAGTAACGCGTGTTTTCATGGCAAAATGGTCTCAAACAGACTAACTTAGGTCGGAAAACTTTCACCGTGGATCAAACTTTTGACACGCAAGGTAGATACACTTTTACTGTCTATCTCGATATAGGAGTGGTCTGATTTGTGGATTTTTCTTAGTCCGTTTTACCTTCGTCATATTTCGACCCCTCACCATTACTGGTACCTACGTAATTAAATTGGTTTTTTGTAGGGCAACTTTGTTATAACTTTATTATTATCAACAATAGGTAAACAATTAGCCTTCATCATTCTTGATGTTAAGTAGTGAAAAGTTGAAGGTAAAGTCACGCTTTTCCCGAAGTCTTCAACCGGAGGAACTCAACTACCGGAACACAAAAGCTGGAACATTGTTGTCATAACGAGATTTAGAATAAGATGGCGATATCTGGCAAGTCGGACTTAGAACAAATTTGACCACGAACCAAACTGATGCAATGGGAATCAAATCGTGACCTCTGGATCTGAGAGACTACATCAAGAGGCGGTCAAAAGCTTGAAGTGCTACTGCATGAAATATTTTTCTTCTTTTTTGATTGCAGTTGTTATTTTGTGATTGAAAATTCTTATACCTACACGGTTTTTCGCGGTTACGACGGTGCCGCCGATTCTCGTCAGATATGATAAACCGAAATATGTAACAAAATAAATTTACAAATTCCCATAAGTAATGAAAAGAATGAAATTCTGTATCTGATATCTGTGCGTATGAATTATTCTGAAAGTAAAAACAGCACGGTTAATTACGATGTTCTCTTATTTTTAAATAATAAATTGTTTTTTTATCTACATTAATGAAAAAAAAGAAATAAAAAAATTTAATACCGACTTCAAAAAGTAAAAAAAATAGCCTTTTGGTGTCGGTGTAAGCCAAGGCATTCTATTTACATTGCACTTTTAAAGGCTTATTTTTTACTTTTTAAAGTTTTTTAAATTTCGCAATTTATTAGTTATAATAGGTCCCGTACGTAAAACATGTAATAGAAACGATTAGCGAATAGGTTCACTATCTAACACTGCGCCATTTATGGCATTTTTATTTAAACTTATTCCGCGCATTTATGAAGTATCGCTGGCCTACAGCTTAGAAACAGTAAAAAAACGCCATCTAGCGGCATATTAGGAACTTCTACGTTACGAAGTCGTTAAAAAGAGATGCTGGTTTTCCCCGTGATATATTTTTGACCCTTTTACTTACTGAAACTTAACAAAACATAAGCCTCTTAAACATTTTACTATTTCATAATCATCGTATGATTTAGAATTCTTAAAATAAAAGTATGATTTCTTATACCGCGTAGCTACAATTGGATTCAGAAACATATATTTCTTGTCGTAAACCACCTAATTCCCGGATACTTCATTCCTAAAGCTTTATAAACAAAAAAAACATAATAACATTGTAAATAAAAAAGTCGTCTCGCGTTACCTGGCTTATTACCGTTTTAATAAACGGTCGAAATTGCCAAGTGGTCGGCCCTTTCTCATAATTATTCCTTTATTAGTTCTGTTCGTAACACCTGCGTCTGGCAGCTAAGGGCATCATTTTTATGCCGTTATTTGAAAAAATAATGATATTTTTATGCAGAAATATTAATAGGGCTTGTATACAAGACTTCAGCGGATAAAATACTAAAGCCACATTGCGACCAATACGTCTAACAGATGATGTTTGATTTTGAAATTTTAGTATGGTAAGCTACGTATATAAACCTACGTTACCTAAAGTTAAAAACACTTATGTTATGTATACTAGAACCAACGATTGTATTACAGACTTAAAGGTATTAAATAGCTAATAACACCTAGACACGGAACTAACACATATCTTAATCATCAGAATGTTTGTTCATGGTAACCTGCCACGCTTCCAAAAACTACCTTTTTAATTTTTTTTTCCATGTCAGTATGTAGATACTAAAAAAAACTTGGTTAAATTAAACCGACTTCAAAAACTAAAAAGCAAAAAATAAGCCTTTTTGAGTCGGTGCCAGCCAAGGCATTCTACCTAGTTCTTCTACCAGTAGGTTTTTTCTAAATTGGATTATGTTTAATGTACATTATAAACAAAGTATCGTAAAAATAACATCGTCCAAGTTAACAAAAATGCTCATAAAATAAAAACTACTGGACCAAACTGAACCAAATTTTTATGGGGCCAAATGACAGGCAACTACTCAAAATTAAACAAAAAAATCATGTGAATCGGTTAAGAAATCTCGGCGTAATTTGTGTACATAATTAAAAAATCATACTGAGGTAAGAACCTCCTCCTTTTTGTAAGTCGGTTAAATATTGGCGGTAATAAAAAATGCATGATTGCAAATAAACATTCTCACTTGTTTATAATAAGAGCTATAGTAAAAAAATCAAATAAAAGCCTTAGAGGAACTAAACCTTTGATAATTGATAGATCCTTCAAAAATACTTGACTTGTATGACTTGTGCATCCTTTTGTTCAGTAAATATAAAAGAACAACCTAAAACTACGGATATTTACAACTTAGTTCGTGGAAATATAGCGCGTTTGATATCCGTAAAAGTTGTTTTATTCCAATAAAAGAACAAGCACAAAAAATAAATAAATATTTATTTCAGTACATCTTAATGTTGTACTTATAATTTTATTTGTTATTTTAGAAATAGTTTAATATAGTTATTTCAAAGCGAAACTATGAGACGATGGTATAGTTGTTTGTTTCAAATTGCAAGTGATTTACAGAACTCCTTTTTTTAGTTTTTATAAAACACAATACGACTTTTTTTTTTCGAAATTATTTTTCTGAATGTTTACTCTGCCGATTGACAGGCATTTTAACACTGGCCGCCTAAATACGTTTTTTTTTAATGGTGGATATGCCAACGAGGTGATGTTCTTTAAAGTGTAACTCAAAGTATAGTTTTATAAATATTTAAATTTTGATTTGTAGATACTTAAGTTATTAACAATATATAAGAAAACTAGCCTTACGCAAGCGACTTCATCCGCGAGGAATTAGGTTGTGGCGCGGATTTAGGATGTCGTGTGGTGGTGCCATTTCGTTGTCTCAGCCACATAACACACACTGCTGAGTAAAGGCCTACCCCAAGGATCTCTACGACGATCGGTCTTGCGCTGCCCGCATCCAGTGGATTTCCGCGACCTTCACCAGATCGTCGGTCCACCTTATCGGGGCCTATTCACGTAGCGTTGGCCGGTGTGCCCTCGCCATTCCAGAACCTTTCCGCTTTAACGGCCATCGGTTTTTCTCGCTATGTGTCCCGCTCACTGCCAGTTCAGCTGGGCAATCCTTAGTGCGATTTCGGTTACTTTAGTTCGGATCTCCTCATTTCCCTTTTTGAGCATAGCCATCTCCATTGCACGCTCGGTGACCTTGAGCTGTCTTATCAGATACGTTTCACTACCGTAAGTGTGCCATTTATCAGAATTTATCAGAATGAAAAGTATTTTATGTCCATATCCACGGTTCAAGTTATGTCCATATCAAATTTCACTAAAATAAATACAACGATTTACGAGACCACCAGCCAGACAGACGTGCAGTCTTTCTAGCATTTATAATATAAGCGCATGGATAAGAATGAATGGAGAAGTAGAAGAAAATGCTCCAAAGCTATCGGGATCAAAATCGCTATGTCTATTTTACATTACTTTTCAATACAAAATTTTAACCCTTTTCTTAAACCATTAAGGGTTGATTCATTTCTACCGCATCGGACTTCAAAATCGATGATATTTTTGCAATCAACATCCCATAAAACCTCAATAACCCGTTCACCGTTTTTACCCCCTTAAGGGTTGATTTCTTGAAAGGAGATTTTTTGTTTTTAAGTTGCAACCATAAGCCAAATAAAAAATAAGTAGCTTTTACTATGAAAATAAAGGACTTTTCTTATACAACTTCATCCCCGTTTTCACCCCTTTGGGGGTAGAATTTTCAAAAACGCCGAGACATGTCAAAGTTTATTTTCAATCGTGATAAATATTAAACAAGAAAATATACTAGAAAAAAGCAACTAGTCTCATGTCGCCCTGACGGGATGACATGAGACTAGTTGCTTTTTTCTAATATATTTTTGTTTAATATTTATCACACAAAAATAAACTTTGACATGTCTCGGCGTTTTTGAAATTGTAAAATGCAAAATTAAAAATTTATAATTATTTTTAATCGTCAACCTAAATACAAAATTTGAAGTTCTTAACATTTATTAAAAAAGTAAAGGACTTTTCTTACACAATTTCATCCCCTCTTTTCACTCCTTTGGAGGTAGAATTTTCGAAAACGTCGAAATAGGTTAATGTTCATTTTTAATCGACAACCTAAATACAAAAATTAAAGATCTCATCTTCAAAACTGACAGACTTACAAACTTTCACCCCCCTCAGAGGTTGAATTTCATAAAATTCTTTCTTAGTGCACCCTTGCACCTTATAAGGACCCTATGTGCTAAATTTGGAGTTTCTAGACCCAACGGTTTGGGCTGTGCGTTGATTATCAGTCACTAAGTCAGTCAGGACATTGAATTTGATATATAGATAATAATAATATAAATCTTTCTTGCACATAATAAGGAACACAAAACAAGCAAAACAAACAGTAGAAGGAAACATACAAAAGGTAGCAATTTCGTCCAGGCAACCTTGAGTAGTAAAGTAATAAGTGGAAGTAGGCGCAACATAATAAATTAAATCAATCGGCACTCGAGGGGTTAAATATCTATCGCAAATATTTTTAAAACAATCAACAATCCCTATTTATATCAACTTATAATAAATGGAGGGCCAAAGGCTTGATAAGTACTTTATTCAATTACGCGTGATTTCCGTTTCGCCAAATTAAATTTAGACACCCTAGGTTGCCTTAATTTAGTTTCTAAAACTCATCTAAATAGTCCGCGGGCAGTACGATTTATAATATTATTAAGTCGTATGGAACATACTATGATTAACAATTCGATTTGGGGATGTTGTTATTATTTAAATAAAACAACTTTTATTTATATCAAACGCGCTATATTTCACGAACTAAGTTGTGGTAATGACCACAGCAGCTGAAAAGGTGCCGAAACGTCGGGAAAATCGAAAAAATACGGACAATTACAACTTATTTCGTGAAATATAGCGCGTTTGATATCCGTAAAAGTGTTTTTTTTATAATGAACAGTTTAGATGTTGTTATTACTTAAGTTGAAGTTGTATGGCAAAAATTAATTTATGGAATTTAATATATTTGTAATTTTCCAAGAGAAATGGTCACAGGAGTACGGGCACCGGTACACGCGGCACAGGATGTGGGTATTTCAAACTAAACTCTAAATGTCAAATAATATAGCTAATAAAATACCATAAAATTGTGAAAACGAACAAGTCAAATTATTAAATACACTACTATAGTAGGTTATTATATAAGTATAAGTAAGTCATGGATATCATTACTAATGCACTAAACCTTAGGAGCGTTTTCACATCACCCGATCTGTTAGCAGGGTAAATATTTGAAATAGGCACAGCTTTCTTTCACATTATCCGATCTGTTATCGGATATCGGAGCCGACACCGATAAATTGGCATCGACATCGGGGTATGAGACGATAATGTATGCCATAATTTTTGTTTTCCTATTTAGACACTGTAAGTGAAAACATAAGTTAACGTCCTGGATTCCATTTGCTTTCACCACCACCATAGAACACATACCATTTTTTTTTTTAAATTAAACAATGCCATTTTTTTTAAAACACGTACAAAACTCGAGAGACTTTATCGACCGATAACATCGGCAATAATATGTGAAGACACACTGATATCGGATGTCAGCTGTCGGCTATCGGCGCCGATACCGATATCGGACCGGATAAATAAGAAAACGCTCTAACGGTGAGGCCATCTACGGCCATCTAAGGAAAATCTACGGCTGATTCACCACGCGACAGCCACGTTGTCGTTAGTGTTGTGTGGATTATTATGGAAGCTAGTAGACGGATACGGCGTGGCGGCGGAGTATGGTGATGCCACTGTTCCTTCATTTTCTGCCGTATATTTTCACGGCTAATCAGCCGTAGATTTTCACGACGGAAAAACCGTGTATGTACGAGAGGCGTAAAGCTAAGAAAGTAGTAAGCACAAACTACCTGGTATTCTCAACCAAAGAGGAATCTAGCTTTAAACTTATCTGTTAAACGGAAAAGTATGTACTTTTTGATATAAAACTATAGGATGGTGAGAGATGTAACAAAACTGGTAATAATATATACATTTCTTCATACCTTTATCTAGATTAGTAAAGTACAGTCAACAGTCGCTAAGGCTTTACACTGTGATCGTGAGAGCGCCCTTACGTCGCTCGTAATAGCGGCGGTTTTTGTAGTGCAAATGTAAAGCCGTAGCTGCTGTTGACTGTACCAGAAACACGATTTTATGATCTTGCCTCGATACTTTTTCTTTTCGGAATGACCCCCTAAAATACGAAAATTCAAGATTATTCTCAAATAGGGTTACATAAAGTATTGAAAATTTAAACAATCACGTAAACCAAAAAAAAAAAAAAAAAAAAAAAAAAAAAAAAAAATCTCTCTCTTTCGAGGGACCACAAAAGGAGAAGTACTAAAAGGGTATATTATACGTAATTTTTTTTGTGTCGGGGGTGTTTATAATTGTAAAATTTTATTTTTATTTTATCCTTTTTAAATTACACACAAAATTAAAAAAAAACGCAATGAAATCGCTTGATCCGTTTAGGCACTATGAATATTTATGTACAGAAAGTCATTTTTTTTGCCGCCATTTTGTTTTTTTTGTGCTGCACCTAAATTTTACCCAGGGTGTACATTATTTTAGTCAAAGCAACACCTTTGTATCTATTACCGTTTTGGCAGGCAGTTGACCATCTCCATACATGGCCGGATGGATTTTTATCAAACGTGGCTGAGAACCATCTCGATTAATTTAGCTTTCAATTAAAAAAAACCGCATTGAAATCGCTTGATCCGTTTAGGCTCTACGAATATACGTACAGACAGACAGACAGACAGACAGACATAGGCTTCAAACTTATAACACCCCTCTTTGCGCTGCGTCGGGGGTTAAAAACAGGTTTAATTATTGGACACCAATAATATTTACCATCATGTAGTTTCATTTCTCCATTAAACGCTATAGTTATTTACTACGAAGTGATTTCTTGGTTTTTTCGCATAATCTGCAAAATCGGTCTCGTTCGCCTTTTTCTCATTACTATCACGCTTCAGTCGTATCGTATAGAGCCTTAAGATAATAATAGGTATGACTATTAAACCTTTATATATTATGACATGATTCTTGGCCACGTTATTATTAGCTTAATGAACTAAACTAGTAGGTAATTTAATCAAACTCAAGTCCTTCTGCGAAACTAACCTGAGATTTATTGATCTGACTGTTATCATCGTCTATGTACTTCTATGTACACTGCCTCCGCTCACGGTTTTACCCGACTGGTTCCCGTTCCAGTGCGAATATCCATAGGTATAAAAATTAATATTCGTCCCATTCGAGGTCATAATCAAATTGTACGCAAAGATTCAACAAAACGCGTCTAGCTGCTTAGGTAGGTACAAGTGATTAGCAAACTTATAAAATACTCCAATTAATTTTCATATGATATGTTCCAATAAATTAAATGATTTGACAGCAGCTATTCATAAAGTAAATGAATACAGAAGAAGGCTTCATTTACGGTTGCCATTTATTAGTTGCCAATTTTAACAACAGACCAAAATAAGCCTAAATAGGTCCAAAAAATTATTTCACATTTTCCCTTACCCTCGTTACTAATAAGAATACTCGAAATTTATAAAGACAGCCCGTGTGGTAAAGTTCGGAGCGTTGGCCATAATTTATCCCGAACATCCCAAGATTTACGGCAACAGAAATACATTACCTCTTTATCACGTGTGTTAATGATGAAGGTACGGTTACAGAGACAAATGAATCACGAAACAAAGAAATAGAACGAGAAATTATTAAAATGCTTACTCCGTCCTGCAAAGATTTGTTTAGAACTTTCTTTTGTTTCAAAATTAGTTTCTTCCGTCTATCGAATTGACATGCAAAAAAGTTTTTGACGCGTATGCTGTAAGTTTCTTCCTTTAGAGTATGTAATCTCTTTATTGTTTTTATCATAAATGCATTTTTATTCTAAAACGATAACAAAGTATTGTCTACGGTCATATGGAAAATAAATACTCCATTATACATACAATTAATTATTTTTTCTACGCAGGACGCTACGAAATAGCAACCAGTAACGCCATCTAGTAGAGAGCTTTCGAAACTCGAGTAAAACGTAACGCTTCTATACGAGGTTCTCTGTGTTATGTTTAACTTGTAAGAGGTCGCTGTGATGAAATAATTACTGAAATTGATAGGTAATAAATACTGTGATGACTGAACTCGGTGCTACATTGTATAGTAGTTAATAACTTTAGTTGTAGGGAATAAATCTTAGGTCCTGCAAGTTTTGCTTTTCCATTACACTGTAATGTTTTAGTAGCGAGTTGATTAACAACTAATGCTGGAAGCCAATTTAACCGTATTCGCCAAGTTTTGATTAGATTTGCGCTGAAGTGAACGTATGTGGTAAACGCGAATTCAAGGATTTATGAACTCTTTCTGTGCGATTCGGGACTCGACTGTTGAATAATGATTTTTTAAGATAATAACAGGAATATATGTTAGCTTTGTATAAGTGATTTTCTGTAAGAACAATTTAATATAATTTGGTCACTAGCCAGAGTTTTATTTACGATTTCCGCCATGTCAAATTCCATTTTGCATGAAAATTTGGGTATAAAATGCTAGCTATTGGTGTAATTTTATTTTTAAATAGTAAAGCAATAGCTTTTCAAAATATCTAGAATAGTTCTTCAAATGTTTTGCGTTCAGAGTGATCAAGTTTCAAATGCAAGTTTCATATACCCTTTCATACAGTAAACAAATGAAAGCGTCACATAAACCGAAACGCAATAACCAAATGGAAACTCATTTGCTTAGTTTAACACTAACGAAAACAACCGACAATAAATAAGAAACGGAACGCCCTCGTAAAATGAACGATAGCAATCGGAACATCGGAACATCGGCTCTCATATCGAAGATTTATAGTTTTGCATCAAAAATAAAAAGTTACTCCCGCTAAGTCGCCATCGGATGGCCCGGACAAATGGGCTTATCTATCAATATAACGATGCCTTTGAAGGTTAAGGATACTCTTAGCCAACTTTGTTTAGTGATGTCCAAGTATGTTTTTTTTAACAAATTAATATTATAGTATTTTTCGCAATAATTATCAGATATTTTACTTGGTGGTAGGACTTGTTGTAAGTTCACCTGGCTAGCTGGACCTGACGCCATAACAACGATGTTTTCAGTACTGTTGTGATCCGGCAATAAGAGATGATACCCAGTTCCTCAGTGATTGAGGATTCCGGGAGAGGCTCGCTTCCATCTCCAGCCATATCAATACTTAACATCTGATATGATGAAGGCTAAGTGTCTCCCCTTGTTCAATAAAATACATACTTATCTTTCAATTATTCTTATTCTTATGGTGATAAACTCAACATGTTTGTGCCTTGCCAGACAGCCATGCCAGTAACTAGGAAAGAGAAATGTAGGAAGCTACTTCAAGTGCTTTGTAGCAATGATAATGTAACAAGTTATGCTTGTTTATACCCTGTATAAACGAATCAGAAATAAGTTGTTGATGAACTGAAGTGACCAAAATGGCCCAGAGCATTTTTCATAACGAGAAAATCATAGGTCATTTTAGAGGAAATGTTCTAGAACAGCAACTAAGTGTTGAGAGGCTTATGGATATGTCCATCAGTCCATTTATCGTTGATCTGATGAAGATCGCGCGAATATGCTGAATGCAGTACCGATCGAACATTGATCACTGAGTGGATATCGGCACTAGAAGTCTTGACCTCTTTCACACAAAGTACACTAATTTTTTTTCTTAGCTATTGGAGGGAGTTATTGTTTATTGTTACTAACTATTGAGCTTAAAATTGATTTTGTATAGATTTTTTGTAACTAAACTACACTAACTAAACTACTTTTTTTGTACAGTCGGGGAACTTTTCGTTTGACCAGTAGAGTTTCTTTAGGAAGCTTTATTTAAAGAAGTATAGGGTATATAGAAAACGTATCACAAATAATAGAACATTAATAGGTATTTCATTTGAATAAAAAAAATTTTTTTAGCCTTAGTTCTTTCCGAGAAAACGTTTTCCGCACTATCAGGATGATTTCGACTGTTAAAATATATTGTTTAAAGATCTTTATTAAACGAGTACGGTGAGTGTACAATTGCCAACGCTATGCAAGCGATAGTAACAGCATATTATTATGCCGGATTCAGTTTAGTGATAAAAGACGAAAGACGGAAGTGTATGTTACCAAAATTTAATATTTTTTTGTCTTTAAACCCTTAAATAGTCACGTCACTATTCGCCTGAGATAATGACGTGACTATCCCGATCTGGATTCACCTAACGATAAGTCATTCGTTACTTCCAAGTGGGTCACTGATATCCACCAATGCAATGGGTACGGTAAGATTTTTTTTCGAAGAAGGGTTAAGGTAACGATAGTCGATATTGCCGTCCGTCGATCGAGATGATAGTCTCGATAAAGTAACTGTCTTCGCAAATTTGCGGGTAAATTCCAACCATTTCTGAGGATTTTGATGGACGTAGATAAGGTTGAAACTTACCTTCCACCTCGTGGACATTTTGGTCCGTTAGGTAAGTTTTTTTATACTGGGAAATATAAGAAGGGCTTTAAAAGAGCCTTAATAGATTTCTTTTTATCTATACTAATATTATTAAGCTGAAGAAATTGTTTGTTTGAACGCGCTAATCTCAGGAACTACTGGACCGATTTAGAAAATTCTTAGACCATTATAAAGCTACATTTCTCCCGAGTGACATAGGCTATATTTTATCCCGCTATTTCCACGGAAACGGGCACCACGCGGGTAAAACCGCGAGGATCCGCTAGTTTTACATAAAAAAAATAAAAAATTGTATCTGTCCTTTCTTCTGTCCTCTTCTAAGATAATAAAATTCACCCTCCTTACTGTTTGAACTGTAGTTTTTTTTGTCGATCATAGCTTTTATTGACAACAATTTTATTGCAAAGTGTGATAAGTTTGGTAACAATGTTTATTGAGGATAAATATTTAAGTATACGTTATTAAAATCTTCTACAAAACGCAATCCAGTTAGTAAACTGAAATTCACCTCTTATTATTGCCAACATAAATAATTAATTACTGGAGTACATCAAATATTGATAGCAGAATAACCTACGAGTATAAAATATTTATCAAGTAAATAATAAATTAAATTTGGTAGTGTTTAAAAACCGAATAATTTAATATATGAACAAAACAAATACAGGAATTTCATGTCAATTGATTCATATTCAGATGGTACTTCGAGCCAGATGTATCTTCTACTTCGTAGAGTTTGGTTGCAAATTCACATGCGAGATATCATGAGAATGGATTTTTAATATGGGGTTGTCTACTTTGTATTATATTGAACAACAGATACAGTGAAAATTGGTGAAAAGCTTTAATTTGAAACAAATGCATGAAACGTTATTTTGTTTTGAATAAAAACCCTCAAAACTTTTTATAGAGTAAAACTTAAATTCACGAAGAACTTTTTGAATGGAAGCATAAAAAATCGCGAGAAACATTTAGAGCATTTACATATACTCATACGCATACTCACAAAATTTATTTAGAACAGGCGAAGGACATAGAAGTTATATTAACTAAAAAAAAGGAGACAACAAAAAAGGCACTTAGTTTTAAGTTACAGTATTGAGTAAATAGTCCCACGGCTGCACTAGAAGGGACCTAGTTCAGCATTATGTCAGTATTACCACAGAATACTTAATAGTACGTAGTATTACGCTGACGCTGGTTTTCATCTAGACAGCTTTTAATTTATTGACACCTGGATGCCATATACATAACAATATATTATAAACAATAGTGCAGATGTGCGATTGTGTGTGTGTGTGCGTGTGAATGTGTGTGTTCATCTATGTGCTTGTGTGTGAATAAGTGTGTTCATCTCTACGTGTGAATCGTTAAAGGAAAAACATGTCGATATTTCTCAGCTCCCGCTGCGCATCGATAACATGTTGTCGTAGACGTTTCCTAAAAACATATACAGAAGTGCTATTCCTTATAGGGGGCGGAGTGTTATTCCAGATTTTAGATGCTGCGTAGCGGAAGCTACCTCGACGATGCAGATCGATCTGGTTGCGTAGTTAGCTGCACCTAACACAGCCTTCTGCAACTTAGCCAGACTAGGCGATTGTAACAACTAAGGTTTTCCAGTCCTAATCACGCCAAAAAAAAATTCTTTCGTCGATGAAAAAAATCATCGACTCTCCATACAAAAGTGATCGCTCAGTTGATCATATTGTATTTATTTCTGTTATAGGGTTTCTTTAGGAAAGTTGTTCAGAATAATGGTCTGAGTCCGTTGTTTTAGTTTTCGGGACACCGTCCCTTACACCCTGTATACATATATAAATCAGCGTTATAAAAATAATAAAGAAAAAGTTGTAGACTACGGTGCAAATTTAATTTCACCATAGGCTAAAAAACATTTCGTGCTTAGATTTGTCTCCATTTACTTCATGTGTCGACTTGAATGCTCGTCAACATTGTCGAAGTCATATTGTCAAAGTATCTTTTATATACCCACATTGTTAAAGTGACAATAAAATGCGGAACCATTGCCCGGTTCAAGTTTAAAAGGGAGAATTCGTTCGGTTTACCGCTCAAAGGGCGGATCCTTTGATGTTAGTTGATTCTAGTATTTACTTCGGTAGCTTTTATTGTTTCTTTTTTATTTCGACCCTTAAAAGGAAATGAAAGCAAATTAGTCAAATGTATTGCAAAAAAAGATTTATCTAAAATAAGGGCCAGAAGCCACTCAGAAATGGATTTGAACTTCGATAGGGTTGATTATTAGAAATAACAATATCTGTTTCCGATATAATTGGGTTCTACATAAACAACGATTTTCAAGTTAAATACATCATATTCACGAGAAGAACTACCGTGCTTTTTTCTTAACCTGATTGTAAGAATGACCACAGAGCACAAGAAAGGGCTTTCCCTATTCTGTGATAATGACACAAACACTTTCCCTGTTCTGTAATAATGCCCATAAAAAAAATTATTAGTGGAAACCTATCGCCTATACGCAATGCGAAAGCGTGGGTGTTAAAGACTGAAAATGCAGTCTATATCAGTGGTTCCCAAAGTTGTCTAGGCTACTACGACCCATCTAATGCAAGTTTACAAACTCGGGACTCGACGCGAAATCCTGGATTAGATGATACAGTATGATGAGGAGTAGGGCACTTTAAGATGTATCAAGGAGCTCGAGATTATGGTCAGTTATTTGGTCACCATAGCGTAAGTACCTATGACATTTTTTTTTTTTTTAAAGTTATTAAAGGTCTTTTTCCAATCACTAAAACCTTTTCACTTCACGAGGATTGTTTCAATAGTGTTATTGCTGCTAGTTTTGTGCGACAATGAAAATTAACACAAATAATGTCAATTGAACCGCAAAATCAATCGTATTTTGTCCAAAACGCGTTTCATTCAGTTGTTATTATATGGTTCGTGGAAAACCGGAAAACCGACTCGTGTTGTTCGTTTCCGTCGGTTAAACGTTTTTATCATTGAATATTAAATTGTACATGCCGATGTGTAATGTTGGAAAACAGCCAAATGCATCCTTTTGTTTGTCTGGGACCAACTTATTTATTAATTTGGTAATTATGCCTTTGTTTTGTGCCGGAGTCATTTTTTGATCTATATTGGCTAACACTGGACGGTCTAGATCTAGATATTCAATTAAAAATAATAGGTTTCATTACAATAAAATATTTGCTAAACTATACGTTTGTACCAGAATGACATGGTTGAGACCTTCGGTTGAGCACCGGCCTCCTTTTCAATTATTTTTTTTAACATTTGACGAAGCGAGCAAAGCGTCTCAGTTTCGAGTTTAGCCGAACAATATTTTGTACGTTTGTCAGTCGGTCACTCTCTCGGTCTGTTCTCGCCTACCTGCATTACTACTCGCATTTTTTCAACAGATTTTGACGAAAATTGGCACACAGGCTCCTTGATTTGTTTAAGATTTTCATCGATCGAAATTTTTGATTGGGGGTAAAACAGAAACTTCCTGTAGCATTATCTATCGATGGATTTCAATAAATTTGAGAAGCACACTAAGGACTTCATTCTACACAAGATGTTGTAAAAAATAATCCAAAAGTAGGTGTAGAGGGGGTTAAGGTGGTACGACTTCTATACAAACAAACATTACACAATTATCGGTTCATAATTCATAAATACATGCACAACTTACTCGTTTCAGTTATTTGTTTGCGCGAAATAATTAAAAAAATGTACATTCATACATAAAACACGAATATACAAATATTTTATAATTTCAATAATTCTACGTATGTGTGTGTGACTCATCGCATTTATATAGCTCCTGCATGAAAGTTCATTTTTTTTATAATTTCGCGCAAACAAATAACTGAAACGAGTTAGTTGCACACGTATTTCTGCGTATTAATTAATGTGCAATGTTTGTTTGTATGGAAGTCGTACCACCTTAAGCGTTTGCTATAGGGTTATATCATTGACTTATATATTACTAAGGAAATCATTGGGTTATATGAACGTATTTCAATTTGTTTTCGGAAAATTTATACCCACATATACCACACCAGAAGGTCTACTCTCTAAGCACGAAACCCGGACTTTCGGCCTAAGTTACGGACGTTTCCTACTCCGTATTACCTACGGACAGCTTATTAGTTGGGAGACCCGAACTGATAATGAATGAGAAATACGTTTTGACATTGTCTCTACTCCCAATGTGTTTGTGCCGTTTGTCCAAAACTAGTACATCCGAATTCAATAGAGAGTAGGCTACATCCATAGTTACGGGAAACTTACGGACGGGGACCCGTATCTTAGTTGACGGGCTTAGAGAGTAGGCCTCCAGATTTGACCTTCAAGGACTAAGGGAAGCGAGTTTTCACTAAAAATATACTAACCCCTATTTGCTCAAAAGTCTACATAAAAAAGTCTACTGGAAAATTTAAGCACCTAAAATTTGATTTAAAATTGGACTTTCTTTGAGCGAAGTCTAGCCTAGCGTGGTAGCAGTAGGCTAATAACCTCCTATGAACGCCACAATAGGCGTGAGCTAGGAGAGGCTTTATGTCCAGCAGTGGACGTCCACAGGCTGATGATGATACAAAAATCTAACCCGCTCACAATCGACCGTGACTAGAAAAAACTCGCACTAAGCACCTTTTTTACATTTTTAATACGTTATAGGCCAGTGTTGTTACATTAATGTGAGGAATATCCTTGCGTTCGAAAGAAACATTTATACAAATGTTTAACGATCGATTAAGATGCAACAGCCATTTAATTTATGATTTTTAAGTCTTTGCAATTTATATACTTATTTAACAACTGAAATAGTAAATAAAAGCAACAGTGAATAGTGATAGGAAAGAACTGCTTTATTTTCCTCTTGATAATTTGTAACTTTTATGAATGTTCATAAAATGTAGACAAGGGTTTTATTGCCTTAGTAAATATTAAGATTGTTCTTAATATGGTTATCAGTGTTTGTCTATCAAAAGTGTACTATCACAGTGATTTGAATTGATAGTTAATGATAATTGATGGACAACGTTGATAGTATACGACTGTAGCGAGATAGCAATGCGCAAAACGCGCACGAGAGCGTGACCGATTTTGCAGATTAAGCGGAAAAATCACGAAATCACGTCGTAGTAAATAACTATAGCGTTTAATGGAAAAATGAAACTACACGATGCTAAATATTATTGGTGTCCACAAATTAAACCAATTTCCAATAGTGTATGTAACCCCATTTGAGAATAATCTTGAATTTTCGTATATTTAGTAGTTTTTTTTCGAAAAGAAAACGCCCTTGGTTAAATCGTATAAGCGTGAATTTGAAACTATACTAATCTAGCTAAAAGTTTAAAGAAATATATTTTTTTTATGATTTTTGCATTTTTCAATGCTATTTTTATACTTAATTATGATAAATTTTAAATGACATGGCATGTATTAGGGACCTTTCACAAATGGCATTTTATATGATAAGATGTTGTACGTTTATATTTTTATTTTCTTTGGTTTGTTCTGAAATGTACCCGATGTCACTTCTGTGCTCAGCAGAATACCAGTGCAGCAAGCTATCTGCTGCTTGCTGTTAATACTGAGCTGAGCACAGTTTTGTCATCACACGACTGTACGCGTTTTTATTTGATTGTGCTTTTGTTTGTTTTCTTACTTTTTGTTATATTGGTATTCTTCCTTACTTCTACTGTGATGTGAAAAAATTAGAATGATAATTTCTTTATAAAGTCTTAAAGTCCATAGAGGCCTCGGAAAAAATACTCCGAAAATCGCTCTAACCCCCATATTCTAAGTCGTTCCTCCAAAACTTTTTACACTCCACTCAACCTCGTCGTGGGTAAAAATGGTAGTGTGCTAGGGCTAACACGGAGTGGCTACGTACTCTTTGGCTCCTCCAGGTCCTTACAGAGTTATGACTTAGAATACCGATTTCGAGGAGTATTTCGAAGAGGTTTTCAATGAGGTTTCGTTAAGTCGAGGACAAGTAAGTTTTGGAGGAACGACTTAGAATATGGGTGTAAGTCACCCGAAAAAGATTTAATAATTTTAAAGCATGAATTTATTATCCTATTTCAATAAAAACGATAAATATAACTGCAAAATTACTACAAAATGCGACGCACCGGCCGCGGCCGTGTGAACTTAGTACTAATACGCAGAGTGGAGTTTTTTAATAGGGCTTTTAATTTTACTTCGTGTTGTTTAGTAAAGATGTCACATTTATTTCGGAAAGAAACATCTTTTGACCACTTAGTAGAAGTGGGCTGCGATTTTAGAACTTGTTGATATCCAACCGACCTCTGTCTGTTGATTTATGAGTTTACTGGAACTTTTACCAATTTTTCTCCGGGGAAGGCGAATAAGAAATAGGAAACGTACACTCCGGGGGAAAGTTTCAACGCAAAAGTAGCAACTCTCCGCAATTTCGTTCATTAAACTAAGTAACAAGCTTTTGTTATCATTTCTTACATTAGGTTCGGGTGAATTCTCATAATTTGATTCTTTTGGTTTTACGTTTTTCACGACTCGTTTCGTAACATCAGAATATTGAATAAACTCGAATTGATTCGCTGTGTTTTTGATTTGACAATTTTATCATTTTTATTTTGTGACGACCTATTTGGCGCAGGGCTATTAAACCCACCCATATTTGTGTGCATGAACATGTCTATATACGAGTATTATGAACATGTACATTATCTAGATAATTGGTGTGATTGTATGCATTTATTTATTATTATTTGTTCGGATCCCGATAAAGAGGTCATCATACTATACTATTATGAATATCAATTTATGTTCTGTATCATGCCTGTACCTAAAAAAAATCTCTCTTTTCCGCAGATGCAACAAAGCTATGTATGCCAACCGCATCTCTTACTGGATCGACGGTAAGGGCCCTTCGTATTCACTCGACCTGGCCTGTGCCAGCTCAATGGCATGCATCGAGCATGCATACAGAAGCATCAGCACTGGTCAATGCGATGCTGCGATCGTCGGCGGATGCAACTTGTGTATGCACCCTAATGTCTCTTTGAACTTTCGGAGGTAATGAACAGTCTAATTCGCCGTTTAATACGTCATTCGCTAGCAGGACACTGGTATCCAGAGAACAATGGAATATCTATTGTCTCTTAATCCGGTTCCTGAGAGGTTTATTGTGTTGTTTGTTGTAACAAATATTTATCATTCTTCTTAAGACCTTTTGGTACAATCTGTAAAACGATAAATATTTAAAACACTGCCATATCAAAAGAATATCTCAAATGTTAACATCATAAAAATTATAAAAATGGAGTGATTCTCCTAATCCAAGTTACAAACTAACATGTCAAACTAGCTCTTTGAAATGGAAAAAGCATTTTTATTGCTATTATGAAGTCGTTTGGCAAATTCTGGGCAAGTTATTAAATATTTTAACAGACGTAGCGTAAGAATTTCTTCTACATAACATATCGATTCTATTGTTTAGCGAATATCATTTATACGCAAATTTAGTATTAAAGTTACAATCCTCGTTTTTGTCGAGAATAGGCTCATATGAATTGCTTGGAAGACTATAATTGCAATTCTATGAAAGGAGATTCATAAGTGGATCATCATTGGTTTTTTGCTATAAATGCTGAATTACCCAATTGTAAAAGTCCATGTCACAAGTTTGATACAACATACCCATCGCCTTGAGCCGTTTTTCTGTTAGTACAATCAGTCAATATATATATATATTTTTATATATAATTATTATTAGAAGATATATATAATATTGTAAATGCGAAAGTGTGTTTGTTTGTCCTTCTTTCACGATCTATCTAAACAACCAATCGACTTTATTTTTGGCATAGAGTTAGTTGTAAGGATGGAGAAGAACATAGGCTAATTTTTATCCCGATATTCCCACGGGAACGGAAACCACGCGGGTGAAAAGCTAGTGTTCAGACATAAAAAGAAAAATAAAATGTGATAGGTTTTGTTTTGATTTTTTAATTGAACTTATTGATTATTGTAGAGCGGGTTTCCTGTGCTTAGATGGAAAAAGCAAATGCTTTGATAAAAATGGAGATGGATACGTCAGGTCTGATGCCATTAATGTCCTGTTCCTTCAGAAGGCAAAGGACGCTAAAAGGTAAATAATTTCCTAGCATTTAATCATCATAGGAATATTAATAATTTTTCAATGTTATTATAAAACCTTCGCTTTTATTAGTTAACAAATGCAAGTTTTTTGGAGTCACTTTATTTCTTGAATATATTTTGTAAATTCTTTTAAAACACACACACGCAATGGATATGAGAGGATACTTAGTGCTATTCAGATACTACCGATTTTATTGGTTTGTTTGAATACGCAGTATCTGTGGATCTACCAGTCATATCGCATTCACATAGAAAAGATTTTAGAAAAATATTTTGTATGAAAAATATTATTTAAAAAATTAGTTAGAATTTTTTAAGTTGTAAATTATCACTAGGTTTTTATCTTAAGTAACAAAAACCAGCTATGTTTTTTTAGTTACTTACTATTTGTAAGAAACGATTGTTTTGTGTTTAGTAATATAATCCTGAAAATGGATCAGTAAAGCTGGTGATGAGAAAATAACGACCTATATTATTATGTCATTTAAAACAATTCAGCTATAAAACGTAAGAAGCCTGCAAGTTGGTAATTATGGTTGTAAATACCCATCATCACATGTCATGACAATATTTAGACACTTCGTTGTCTTAAGCACCTTACCCCTACGTGTTCAATCCTTGTTCTTAATATATAAACGCACTTGAACCTCGTCACAGAATCAACAATTACCGTCCGACGATAAGTACTCGACTTAAGATTCTGTACGAGGATGTTTCGAGCAAATGTCAGCAAAAGTTGCCATGAGCTACAATCAGAACTTTTAAATACAAATACCGTAGTAAAACTTTCTAAAGTACAGTACCGACATTTCAAAGAGTGTTCATTAATTTTCTTAATTAATTTCAGAATATACGCGGAAGTATATCACGCTAAGGCAAATTATAACTTAAAGGCCGATGCTGAGTTCATTTCTGTCCGACACCCCAAGGATATTGAAGATTTTCTTGAAGCATTTTATTCAGAAATCGATGTCTCGCCGAAAGATATTGAGTATATTGAAGGACACGGATCAGGTAATTTTTTAATTTAAAAATATGGACCACTTTTCTTAATTTGTTCTTTGCAAGGAAAAAGTAAGTTAATTACAATGTATAACTACTAACATGATACCTCGAAGCGCATATCCTTGTCTACGTCTATTCTAGTTTAATTCTACCTTCATAATGATTTAATTGGTATAAAAAAATCGTCTTAATCAGAAGAGAGTCTTGTATTTTTAAACAAAATAGCATTGTAAATACACAAATTAAAAACCATACATTCAACATGTGTGTCAGTAATTGACGAATTTCTAATGAAGTTGACTTATGTAACACCAACAGCTTCCATTCGAAGACAATACAACGTCTGCTCTATAAATACTTATAGAACAACTTTCATAAAAAACTTTCAATGTTTTCTTGGACCTTTTTTAAATAATAAAATCAATAAAATTATTAACATTTATCATTTAAATTATCATAATTGTAAGTCTTAAGTTACTGAATTGTCTTATGTAGAAGTAAAAAAAAAATATAAAAAATTGTATGTTAATTAATTAATAGTTTACCATTTGCTTGTATTGAGCTAAAATAAAAATAAAAACTAGCTACTATGGAAGGAACTAGTTCCTATATTACAAGTTTGACCTAGTTTAGGTAGGTACTACTGTATGGTTTACTTAGCAACCTTGTTTTGTATTTCCTTTTCCATACCTAATTTACTTAATTTGTGATCCACCGCTGTACATACTTTTAAAGCACAAAAACAATTTATTTATTTATTTCATTATCATCTACACTACAGTAATTCGAGACTTAACATAATTATAGTTATCTCTAAACCCATCCAAAGCATCCAGTTTAATGTTTTATCTATGGAAAGCTACATCCCAAAGTGACATACAATATTTTCACTAGGACTGGAATTCCACCTGGACATATTTGTGTGCCTAGAATCCATTACAGTAATTCTGGCTAGCTTGCAGTCGGACTACATTTCTCTACTTAAATTTTCGCTTTAATGCTTAACAATTTATGAGTGTTCTAATTTTCAGAAAAAATTATAATGGTGAAGCGTGTAAATAACTACCACCTGAAAATTGGGGGGATCTAACGGTTTCTATAAAGGGTTGATAACGACGGCTTAGGGAGAGGTTAACATCAAATAATAATTTCACTCATCAAAGGGCAAAATATGGCGCAATGCCTCAAGCGCTTACCCGATGTTCCTCCGCTCATCCACCTTCAGACACGACGGCCAGGAGCCGACACGACCGGTCACCAATTGTCCAAATAGTCCGTTACATAAATCTACAATCTTCTGTATCTTATGGCGGGTTTCTAAAGATGCACTTCACACACACTATAGGAGCGAATAAAGCGTAAAAAGACACGAATTCCAATATTTAATTATTAATTAGCGGAGGAGAATTATAACTTATTTTCATGCGTTCGCGACGCGGCACTCAAGACGTTTTTTAAAAACAAAAACGAGAGCCCGCCAAAAAGTTATTTTGTTTTGTAATTCTTCACGGCATCGAGACCGTGGCAGATTGGCCATCCGGTAGGTTCACAGATATCCCACCAGGTGGCGCAAAAGAGCAGTTCACCAATCAAACCTCTTTTTGAGTGAAATTAAATGATGTTAAATAATCGCCAAACCAGATAAACAGACAAACGGTAACAGATTTAAAGAAGAAAGGCGGCCAAACTATAAAGGATTAGTTTAAAATAGAAAGGACTTATTTCTTCGAAACTATTTAAACTGCGTAATTAACACATCTTTTATATTGGTAGTCAATATCTACCGTTATTAAAAACTTAACTCAATATTGTTCAGTCACTATCACTGTCCATCGTCTCAGGTACAACGACTCCTGGAAAGGTTCAAAACGTCGTCGGAAGGCCCAAAAAACAGTAAAATAACACGAGATTCAAAGTACATTACTTTGAATCTCGTGTTATTTTACTGTTTTAAATACTGTTGATAAATTAATAATTGTGAAATTTAGAGCGCATTTCTAATAATTTAAACTTGTTTTTTCATAATTGTTACAAAAGGTATATCTATTCCAGCAAACGCAGAAGCAGATGCTAATGAACTGCAAGCTATCGGAAAAGTATTCGCAATGGATAAAAACATCAAAGTAGGAAGTGTTGTTTCCAATATGGGACACAGTGAACCCGCCTCGGGCGTTTGCGCACTCACTAAGGTAAGAGGATTAGCTTAATCTTCAATGCAAATATGGCTTTCCGAAGGCATTATCTTATAGAACATGAATATGACGTAGGTATAATGTAAAAGGGAACAAAGATTTGCTCGATTTTAGAAGTTTGTTTTGGTTTCATTGATAAAGTCTCTACAGAATTTGCAATAAACTCAGCTTATTAGCACAAAGATACCCGCGGTGAAAAAATTATGGCCTTCGTTATCGGGCGCATTTCGGCCTTGCGGCACTCGACTGGACAAACTACTTTAAAATATTTAAGGCATAATTTGCACTAATGCTACAAATCACAATAAAAATATATTTTGTAGATTTCGTTCGTTGTTACGTATCCTTAGGTTCCTAAATCATTATTAATAAGTATCCAATTCAAATTTAAAAAATACTTACTTTTCTATGCTATCTTTATGGCTTAACACCCAAACACTTAAAGCGTGCGTTTTATTTCACTTTACTTTTTTAAATATTTTCATTTGCCAGGTTTGCTTAGCTTACCACAAAGGCGAGCTACCGGCTAATCTTCACTACACCCAACCCCAAGACCAAATTGCATCCGTTAAAGAGGGTAAAATCGAGGTGCTGCAACAAAACGTCCCTTTCAACAGAGGTTTTGCAGCACTGAATAGTTTCTCATATTCCGGAGCTAATCTACATGTGCTCCTCAAAGGGCATTACAAAAAGAAGGTAAGATAGAACTGTGAATACAAAATGTAACATATCGAGCTATAGAGGAATATCCGTGTCTCTACTAGTGTGAATCTAGTGTGTTACACTATGTTTCAAATGATAAATTTTGAGTTGGAACGAAAAGACAAAACACACTCTTAGCCAGTAATTGTGTTTTATTGTTTTTTATTCGGATATTATAGAAACCAGTATTTTGTGTCTTTCAAGTTAACAATAATTATTTCAATCGTCAGTCAACAGTTGGACTGACTCTGCCTATTAAGCCAAGTGTATGAAAGGACAATTATTAGTATTACTTTGTATATTTTAAAGAGGTAAAGTTTGTAAGTTTGTTTGTAGGAAGTAATCTTTTGAACGACTAAACCGATTTCGAATATGATTTCACAAATACATTGTTTCTGAGTAACATATCGGAGAACAAGTTGTGAGACGAGTCGATGTTTTAGTATTTTTCTACTATAAAATAAAATGGTAAATGTAAAACTGAAAAAAAATCATCTTTTTATTTTAGGATCCGGAACGATACCAAAGTAGCATTCCACGTTTGGTGTTAGTTTCTGGAAGACAAGAAGATTGCGTCGTGAAGATCTTTAGTATCTTAAAGAGCCAACCTGTTGATCCTGAACAAATTGGTTTGCTGCACAGCATTCACGAGAACGAGATCCCAGGCCATATGTGCCGTGGTTACACGGTGTTAGGTAAGTTTCATTTATGAACTTAAATCATAGCAATGAAGTTTCTATTTTGCTTGCCGGGTGTGATGGCCACCCGTTGCAGATATGTTGAGGTGTAAATAACAAATTTCTGTATCATTTTGGATCTTTAAGACGACGACTCTTCGAACAAAAATATGTTTTAATTTTGTATACCCAAAAGCAAAACGAATAATTTTTTGAATGTCTTTTATTTTTATTTGTCAATAAAATTTTCTTGAAGGGACTAAATTTTGATGTTCCTTGATGTGTGGCGATTACAATTTCAGTAGAAATTCCTAATCAACACATACAGGGAATTATGTTGCTTATTTGGACGTAGTACCATAGATTTGATGGGAAGACACAGTTATCTCTTTGTAATTGAAAAATAGTATTTGAAATCGTCGTTCTGTACATTTTTTCATATCTTTGCAGATACCAACGAAAATAATGAGACAGTTAATCTGGCCCAAACCGTAGCCCACTTCCCAGGAAATGTGAGACCTGTCTGGTTCTTATACAGTGGTATGGGATCCCAATGGTCTACTATGGGAGCTGGTCTTATGAAGATCCCAATATTTGCTGCTGCCATTGAAAAGTCAGTAAATTTCGTTCATTTTGAGATTATCAACCTCTTTGTCAAATTCAATTTCGTTAATTTTGAATATGATCAACCTCTTTATCAAATTCAATGTAATTGGTTAGAACCTATTTTTTTATTATTTATCAGATGGAACTCTTTGATTTTACTTGTGATCGTGATTTTCAAGTTATCTATGGTTAATTAAACAGGTGCCGGAAAGTTTTGGAGCCAAAAGGGGTCGACCTTGTAAAAATTCTCACTGATCCTGATAAAACCATCTATGACAACATTTTGCATTCGTTTGTCGGTATTGCTGCCGTACAGATTGGTCTTACTGACATTTTGAGGGAAATCGGGATCGTTCCTGACAATATAATAGGTAAACTTGTCGCTTATTAAGTATCATCAATCTAATAGAATAAATTCTATTTCCTCTTCGAAATCCTCTCTTGTTTATTGTGTATACGCTTAAATCATTAAATATTCTTCTTTCGAAAATGACTAAAATTAATCTACATATAAAAACAAAAGCTGTTATGTATAACAGCCGAGAACATCTATATATAAAATAAATGTGCAGGGCATAAACTGGTATATACTATTACCAGTCGTGCCACGTCATCAATAGTGACACCAGTAAGGTACTAACAACTTACTTACGTGATATTTTATAAATGTTTATTAAAATCATGACTCTTATGATAATTCCATTAAAATCGATTTTATTTTAGGCCACAGCGTTGGTGAACTAGGATGCGCTTACGCTGACGGTTGCTTCACCGCAGAAGAAATGATTCTCTCAGCGTACAGTCGCGGTTTGGTCTCAGTTCAAACCCCTTTCATTAAAGGGTCTATGGCAGCTGTTGGCCTGGGATATAAAACAGTAAGAAATTAAATAAAACGCGTATTTATTTATTTATAAAGTATACTACAATATATTTAATTATAATATAATAGGATATATAACAAAATATTGAGGAGCCCGTGGCACAGTGGTTCACGCGCTCGTCCTGCGATTGTTGAGGTTAAACAACTTTCGCAATGGTCGGTCACGGACCATTTACTATCTCGAGCTCCTCCGTGCTTCGTAGGGCACGGTAAACCGTTGGTCTCAGCTGCATTTGCAGTCGTTAAACCCCACCAATACGCATTGGGCCCGCGTAATGGGTCATGATCCATCCTCCTTATGCATCCATAAGGAAGGCCAGTACCCCAGTAGTGGGGACATTTAAAACGGCTGATGACGAATAATATAATAGCGTTGATACAAGTATTCTTTAGGTATTGATCCGCTCAACCCAATGTTTTTTACTTAGGTTCTCCCAATGTGCCCGCCAGAGATAGAAGTTGCTTGTCGCAATAGCCCCGAGTCCTCCACCATATCAGGACCTGCAGATATTATGAAGGAATTCGTAGGAAAACTGACCGAGCAAGGAATATTTGCCAAAGAAGTACCATGCTCAAACATCGCTTATCATTCCAGATATATTGCATCGGCGGGTAAAGGATATTAAATAAAAAAAACAAGTGATTTATTAAGTTGTATTGTTTATTATTAATTGCAATTAACTCTTAGGTCCTGCACTCTTGAAGTATTTGAGTGAAGTCATCACAAAACCTAAAACTCGAAGTTCCAAATGGGTCTCTACTTCTGTTCCGCAAAACGAATGGGATTTACCAAAGGCGAAATATTCTTCTGCTGAATATCACACTAATAACTTATTGGTAAGCAATCACAGTA
Organism: Chrysoteuchia culmella; assembly: GCA_910589605.1. Lineage (NCBI taxonomy): Eukaryota > Metazoa > Arthropoda > Insecta > Lepidoptera > Crambidae > Chrysoteuchia > Chrysoteuchia culmella. Next base: position 11,549,844 of record OU342657.1, on the reverse strand, counting down.
TTAAAAGTAAGGCATCTACAACTCAGTGTGACGCTCATTTTAGTAACATCACGTATATACTATTATAATGGTTAATTCAGCTCAAATCACTTACAGATGAGAGTTCAATGTTATTAGCCCGAATTAAGAAAGTTCCAATGGTAGCATTTGATACTAAAACAAACCAATCAATTCAATCGATTAAGCTATTGTGTTCGTGAGTGTTCGCATTATAATAGTTTCACGTAATATTACAACATTATGGCACTACATATTACATTTTACTTAGTAAATTTCCCTGTACTCACTTAAACGTGGATCTAGTCTAAACAGTATCTTTTTTTTAGAACTCGGTTCTTTTTGAAGAAACTTCTAAACTAATCCCAGAAAACGCTATAGTTATCGAAATCGCCCCACATGGTCTCCTTCAAGCTATTATGAAAAGGTCTTTTGAAGGCTGTACGCATATACCCTTGACAAGAAGAGGTAATTCAGACCCTGTGAAATATTTTCTGGAAGCCGTGGGAAAGTAAGTCATACTGATTTTCGAAGAGTCATAGACGTTATTTAAGTAGAAAATTAAATAATATGTAAAGAGAGGACTCTTGAGGTCGCAAGAGTATTTCAAAAGGGTCTTAATTCGTTACAATAACTTTTGTTGTATTTCAGGTTGTATATCACTGGCTTAAGCCCCAATATTGATATTCTCTATCCGAAAATTGAATTTCCTGTATCTACTGAAACCCCACTTCTTTCTCATTTCGTTGATTGGGAGCACAGTGAAGATTGGTAAGTTTACGACAATGATTTTAATATGGTTTTTATCTAAAGTGTGACTGATTTGATTTCGTTTAATGAAACTTTATTCCCAGGCCTGAAGCTCGATACATTAATAAAGATAAAGTTGTAGCAACAAGTCGAACGTTTGTAATGTCAATCTATGATGATGACTACAAATACCTCCAGGGTCACATAAGGGATGGTAAGGCTACCACAAAGTAATTTAAATGATTTGAAATCTTTATATAAATCTTTGGATAGACGTTTAGAAAAACCTTTTAATTAATTATTTGCAAATTGAGGAGAGGATAACAATAACAGCAAATAGGACCCATAATTTATTGAGATTGATGTATTACAACTCTCTTACGTTTCAGGTATTAACGTCTTTCCTGAAGCTGGAATTTTAGTTTTAGTGTGGGAAACTTTGGCTATGTTCTTAAATGTGGACTACAGGAAACTGCCAGTGTCTTTTAATGATATACAATTCACTGGTCAGCCAATAATTGATAAAGAAAAGCCTTTGCGGTTGGACATTATGATTTACAAAGGAAATAATAATTTTGAGGTAGGCTTTTAAAATATGTACAATTAAGTTAGTCTAATATAGAAATATTATAAAGAAAGGTTATAAAATTTGTTTCTTTTATGAACAACTGTAACTACTGATAAAGCTCAAGATGGAAACGAGCCTCTCCTGGAATCCTCAATTACTGAGCAACTGGCTATGTTATCTCTAACTGCCGGAAGTCTCTAACTGGCGGTTAAATTTTGGACCAGACTTTACTTGAGATGGTTAACAGCCGGCGGGTTTTTAAAAGTAGATTGAAGTGGTGTCTAAATCACCATAATCTAATACAGATGGATATTTTGGCAGCACATCATTCAAAACACGATTTTAAAAAGTTCTGGAAGGTCACTGATAAGTTTAATGCTCCTCGAAACTGTAGGTGTGAGCGACGTGAAGCAAATTGCCAACCTTTTTAGGAATCACATTAGGGTCACATCACCGTTGGGGCCGCCGTCAGAATAAGTGCGCAGTACTGAGACTGAACTATTGCACATATCATAAGAACTATGGTTGCAGGTAAATCACCAGGTCACGATGGTCTCAGTATTAAGCATTTAAAGTATGCGGGGGTACACTTGCCAAGAGTTCTAGTGTTGTTATAATATGTTTGTATTGCGCATTCCTATCTGCCTCCTGATTTAATCAGAACTATAGTGGTTACTATTGTAAAGAATCACACTGGTGACGTATCGGACAGATCTAATTAAATGCCGATATCCTTGGCAACGTCAATAGCCAAGATATTTGATCGTGTGCTTGACGCTATACTACAAAACCACATTGAGCTCCACGATGGCCAACATGGTTTTAAGCGTGGCCAATCGACAGAAACGGCAATAATGAGCTTAAAGCACACTGTCAATTATTATACGGATAGACGTACACCAGTGTACGCCTGTTTCCTGGATCTCAGAAAAGCTTTCAATCTTGTCTCTTACGACATTCTTTGGCGTAAACTAGAAGATGTTGGTTGGAGAGCTGTACTGATTTGCTTAAGTATTGGTATGGCAATCAAGTTAACTATGTGAGATGGGCGAACGAGTATTCCAAGCCGTACAGGATGGAGTGCGGAGTGAGGCAAGGGGTCTGTCTTCCCCGAGGCTCTTCAACCTGTACGTGGACGCGCTGATCAGGGAGCTCAGCAGCATGCATGTCGGTTGCCATATTGGCCACGTTTGCGTCAATAACATCAGTTACGCGGACGACATAGTGCTGCTGGCCCCCTCGGTCTGCGCACTAGAGCTTTACTCGGTGGTTATAAAAGATTCGCTGTCTCACATGGTTTACTGTATAATACCAAAAAGTCGCAGTTCATGGTGTTTAAGGCTGGCACTAAGTGTCCTAATATTGTATACCCTCTATATCACTGTATAATGAACCCTTAGACAAAGTTTATAAATTGAAATATCTTGGACACATCGTCACTGACAGCCTTAAAGCCGATAAAAACATTAAAAGAGAACGTAGGGCATTGTCGGTCAGGGCTAATATGTAGGTACACAGATTTTGTCGCTGCACGGATGCTGTGAAAATAATGCTTTTCACGACAAATTGTTTATCCTTTTACTCATGCAGCTTGTGGACAAACCATACGAAAAAGACTTACAGTGCCCTTCGCATTCAATACAACAATGCTTTCAAGGCATTGTTGCGGCTGCCACGGTTCTGTAGCACATCCGCGATGTTTGCGCTAGCCGGTGTAGATAGTTTCGACGCTATCATGCGAAAAAGAACCGTATCATTGTTGCATACAATGCGCGGCAGCAGCCACAGTGTCCTGAGAGAAATAGTTGATAGTGGGGATTGTCCATTTATTGACATTTATGATAAAGAAGGTTACATCTTTTCTAGAAATAAAATACTAACATAGTTATTAAGCTCTTTACACATTATGGATTCCAGTTGTCCGAAATAAATACTTTTTATTTATTTTATTTTATTTAGTATGATTATATAAATTGGTTAGTCTTTGGATGACATGATATTTTCAGGTTAGCTGGGAGTCGGTACAAATAGCCAGTGGTAACATAACAGCAAACAAAGTTATCCAGTTTTCTTCTCACGAACAAGCACCAACAGATAATAATGTGATTGTAACGAAGGACGACTTTTACAAGATAATGCACTTAAGAGGATATAATTACCAGTAAATACATTTTCAATATTTGTGTTTAATATTTACTTAAAAATACTATTACTTTCTTATAGTAATTTTGATTTTATTCGGAAACCAGTAAAGTATCATTCGTTCTTAATTCCTCACGAGTAATTTTTATTAAAATATTCTTTTATGATACAAGTTTTATTTTTTTTCCTCCCAATTTTTAGAAATCAATTCTGCTCTGTTGAAATGGCCAACACTAGTCGTACCGAAGCAAATATCAAATGGACTGGTGATTGGATAACTTGTTTGGATGGACTTTTACAATTTAATACGTTCGTTAAAGATCATGACGGAGTATCAATTCCTAATATCATCCTCTATTTGAATATTGATCCAGTAAAACATAGTGAAGAAGCAATTGATAACGCATTCCACAAAGCAGAAGTATATGAATTTTGCGACAAAATTAGGTAAGACAAAGCACTAGATTATATTTTTTGTGTTCCAATATTATTATGTTGTTGGCAATAGCAATTTATGTTATAAATTTTTATTATCTCAAATAGGTGTGGTGGTATAGAACTATGTCACGTTGATTTTAATGACAAACCTTTAAAAGAAGAAGTTCCCGACGTTCTGTTGGCTCAAACGTTTGTTCCGCATTTCATGACAGGCATTTTAAGTGTATGTATACTTTACACCTATCTCTTAATCTTAGTAAAATTAATAGTAACCTAGTTGAATTTGTGCTTAACTACTTCTTTCAGCTTGATGCAGCACTCCAAATAAACATGCAAGTTGTAGGTGAAAATATAGCAGAAAATAAACTAAATGTTACTGATATGCTAACAAAACAATACAGTTACATATCTCAAGCAATAAACAACGTCACTAATACAAATGTTTTGTTTGATATCAACGTTGATAAACTTGAACCAGAAACGATTCAATTAAATACTCTCTTAGTGAAAGAACAATCACTAAAAGCAACAAATTTGTTTATTACGGACAACTTACTGAATGATGAAAAGGTAAATGTTTTAATGAGCATATGCGATATTACAGTAACTATAACCTTGTGCAAAAACTAAAGCTTCTATTCGTAAAATTTTCAGAAGAGAAAGTTGATGGGCAGCATCCTTTCTAAGAACAGCTTTCTGTTAGCTGTGGAACATGATACCTTAAAAATTAACTCGAAGTACCATGAGTTCTGTCTTATCACAACAATGTCTATTCAGAACCATACTCTAGTTTTGCTGAAGAAATCTGATGATAGCCAAGATTTAATTAATGTAGCTTACTTACCAATAACACATGATAAGAAATTTTCATGGGTACCAAGGGTCCAAAGTGAGCTACAAAAATCTCGCAAGATTGTGTTGGTATCCGAGAAACAACCTTATTGTGGATTAATAGGTTTGATATTTTATGTGTTGTCATTCTTATAAATATAACTTAATTGAAGTTATTTTTTATCAAGAACTTTATCTCGTTATTTCATAATATGTTTTGACTTCATATGTTCTTATTTCTCTAGGTTTAGTAAAGAAGTTAAAAGAAGAGTATGGAAATAAGATTAGTTTGGTTGTTGTTGATGATTTCCACGCGCCATCTTTTCATCCCGATAACAGTGTGTACAAGGACCAAATGCAAAAGCATTTGTCGTTCAACATTTTAAAAAAGGTAATGCTTATGATTTTTTATTTTTTTTTAATGATTGTGGATATTTTGGCGTATTATATTTTTTCAATATATGCTTAAAGCTAGTCAATCAATCTAATTTAGTAAACTCAACGTTTTATGTCTATTATTTTTATCTTTCTATTTAATTTCTAGGGTCAATGGGGTGGATATTACTACTTGCCTGGTGAAAAATCGATCAAGCTTCAGAACGGAACACTAAAAAGCATTATACCTGCCAATTTGGAGTCCTTGGCTTGGGTCGAAGCACCACTTCCAGTAACAAGTGAAAATACAGTAAAGGTATTTACGATAATTATTTAATTAAAGTTTTGATTTATTTCAAAAGTTTTGTTAATCATAAGATAACATTGAAATTGCAAAATATTAAGTTACTTAATAACCACTGAGCTATTATTAATATTATAAAGAATATCTTTTAGAGGTCATTAAAGTCAAGTCCATATAAAGTCTCTCGGTCTTTTAGGTACATTATTCCAGTTTATCATTGAAAGATATAAGGAAAGCTCTTGGACAATCCCTTGATCACAGCAAGAACTTTGGCATGGATTTCAGTGGAATTAACAACAGGTAACAATATTGCTTATGCGCCTTTATTAGTTATGGTTATGTGTGTGCTTGTGTATCGTTTTTAAACTGGTGGCAGTCTCTTGCACATCACCAGAATGTCTGTTGATTCGAGAATATAGAATAAGACAAATTATTTGCTTCGCCATTATAAGCAAGTAAGATTTGAGAACACAATAAAATGTCAATAGGGCTGAGCTGAGCCATATAATTTAATCTTCTTGTATAAATTTTTAATTAAAATGAAATATTATAACTTTTAAATATTGCATTTTGCTATTTTTATGTGATAAATATTAAACAAGAAAATATACTAGAAAAAGTCGCATTATCAACATCATATCATCCCGTCAGGGCGACATGATACTAGTTGCTTTTTTCTAGTATATTTTCTTATTTAATATGTATCAAATGAAATGAAATATTTTTACAGGGGAATTAGAGTAATGGGTGTGGTACCAAAAGGTGCAATGTCTACAACTGTTGAAGCCGATCCTATGCTTACATGGCCTGTCCCTGATCACTGGACTCTTGAAGATGCTGCTACTGTTCCCTTGCCGTATTTGCAAGCATACTATTGTCTAGTAAGAAACTTATTTGATTGCTGACTAATGAATATGCATTATATAATTGTGTTTTATTTTAAACATACGTACGGCGTAATGATCAGAACGAAAAATTCATGGCATTATTATTAAATGTATAATTTGGATAATAAAGAATCTAATGTACTCGTAATGCAAGATAAAATAAATATTTTTAAAAATAATATGATAGCACGTCAAGTTTTGTTTATCAGACATAATCAAATGCTTTTTTTGCCTAGAATGCTTTATTTGTTTTTAGATACAAAAAGGAGCTCTTAGAGAGGATCCAACTAATATAAGGGTATTTGTAAATGGTGGTGCTGGTGCATTAGGACAAGCAGTCATATCTTTATGTCTTGCTTGGAACTGTACCGTGTATACTTGTGTGAGTGATATGAGAAAGAAGAGGTTTTTGATGAAACTTTTTCCTGAATTGGACGGTAAGCAGACTGAAGACTCTTAAAATTTTAGACACTTAAGATTTAATATTCTAGTTGCAACTTATCTGGATTTAATCACGTGTTTAACACTCTGTTTTGAGTTTTTGAGTTATTTTATGTTTGCGTTAGTTTCGGCAGCTTTTCAGAGGCTGTTGTCACGGGAAGCATCCGAAAAAATTTTTATTCAATGAACAGTACGCGCCAATATTTAAGATTTGCTAATCCCACGTCTGTTTTATTCGGTTGAATAACATAATTTTTTTTCGATGACTTTATCTTTATCTATTTCTTTATTTAAGAGAAGGAGAAATGGATGAAGTTTTTTACTTTTACAATTTATAGGTTTCATCATTTATATATTTTATTTTATTATACCGAAAAAAATAACGTCCAAGTTTTTCCATTGCGAATATTGCACATATTAAATAAAATCTCCGTTAAAAAACGTGCGTTTTTTTTGTTAATAAATGATATTGTTAGTCTGTAAACTATAACATTTGTTCTGTAAACCATATACTTACAAACACTTATAAATATTTATTTTCAGAAAAAAATATCGGTAACTCTCGAGATGGATCTGTTCAAGATATGGTGATGATCAATACGAATGGTCAAGGTTGCCAATTCGTGATCAATTCTGCAACCGGTGTTATGCGCCAGGCAAGTGAATTACGTTATTTTAACTACATTTTCTGTTTTTTTTTACTTACAACAACACAAGAGTACAGTGACAATAGGTCGATTCGTGTTTTATTACCTATCGTATTTTTTCCACGATTTTGTGTGTGTTATTTACGGCGGCAATGCTTTTTAAATCCTCGTGTTCACACGCATCAGGAATCGTAAAAAATGACACAAATGCTTAAATCACGATTGTCAAAAACCACGAATCGTGAATATTTTATATTCGGTTTTTTTGACAAGTCGTGGGAAAAATAACATTAGTTGTATCTAAGATGTTGGACGAAGAGAATCAGGAAACTTCTAAGACGGGATGATTTTTCTTGTAATTTTTCTAGTAACATATTTTATTATCTCTTAAATAACATTGCAAATGCAAAAAATATACCTAATCATAAATAGTGACTGGTTGCCTTTCGTCGTATCGTCTACAATATTTTTGCATATGCCGTGTCCTAACAATACTATATTAATTTATAGTTTTACTATCTGCACTGGAAATCGAATCTAAAGCCAGGTGGCGCATTCTTTATGTATTTCTTTCACTTCCAGTCCAGCATCAGAAGACCCCTACTACCAATCTACTCCGATATAGCTAAAAACTTGTCAATTATTTTATTTGTTTATTGCAACTATTATTTCAATAATTGTTTAACTTTTTTTACTTTTTAGGCTGCAATGAAGTGTTGTGGTCCTGCATCGGTGTTCGTCGATGTCTGTGATTATGATTACAAACAAAATAGCGATTTTGGTATGTTCTTCTTATCGTATGAAAAGAACTATATAAGTTCAAACATCGCGAATGTGTTTATTTTGAACGACCATACTGAAAAATTGGTAAGTCTTTTGATAACTTATAATTTTTTTTAAATTATATTATTACTTTACCACGCCAGGTATATCTTACAGAGTAGGGACACTAACAACATCATTACGTTGATACCAGCACCATTTATCAAATTAACTATCCAGTTAAATATATAATCAACGGTTACTTGACCTTATAAAATAAAAAAGTCTTTCTGTAGACAACTCCAAACTCAACTGCTAACGGTGTAAAATTTTATATTGTATGGACACTGTCTGAAATGAAGTGACTTTATTTATTTTTATTTATTTATTATTAAGTTCAATGTTTAAGTTTATGTTCAATGTTGATTGGAATTTGACAGTTTTGTTAATCCTGATCTTTAACCGTACAGTGATGTTAAATTTGAACTCTGTATTCTAATTTGACTTAATATTATTTACCTACAATTTCCTAGAAGAAAACAAAAATTCTTTCAAAACAAAAAACAAAAATAAATGCATAGATAGACGTTTGCATTATGTTTTTCTTTATGTGTATGAAAAGGTGGCAAATAAAAATAATACAGAATGCCTTTTAAATTCATAAGTCGGAATCCAAAGTGTCAGAAATACCAGATGTGTCGAACATCGACTGATACCGTGTTCGTAATTTTAGCATAACTTCGTCTAGCCTATTTCATCACAGGACAATTTGTTTTAGAAACTGCAAACCTTAATGGCTGAAGGTATTAGGTCAGGAGCTGTCAGGCCTCTCAGTCGTGTGGTGTATGAGCCGAATGACGTGACCAGAGCCTTCCGACTATTGTCTTCAAGCAAACATCGAGGCAAGGTTGTTATTAAATTAACGGAAAGTGAAACGACAAACCAAGGACTAAATGTTCTTCCCAGGTCAGTTTTGGTAAAAAAATCAACTATGATAAATTTTAAATAGAAAAATATTGGAAAAAATCAACTTAAGGTGGAACGATTTTCATACAAAAAACAGTCGAGATAATCTTGGTAGATTAACAGAATTAATACTTAAATATATGTGCAACTATTTATTCTCGGGTATTCATTTGCGCTTAATTAATAAACAAACATTGTTTCATTCAGAAATCACCTATAAATGAACACTAAATTATTGCAAAAATTACGACTGTGTATGTGACAAATGTCGTGTACGTATACAAAAATCGCGACGTTGCCATTCCATGCGGCTAAGACGCGCAACGCGCGAAGTTGCCGCTCTTACGTTTGTCTCGATTTAATAATTGTTTAAATTTCTCTTTACTACATTTTTCAGCTGTGTTGCCGTTGCGTCCCAAAAGAGATGAGTTTCGTCAGTAATAATTTACTTTGGGATTATGATATAAAGTTGTGATTTGTAGGATTTATCTTGACTCCGATTTTAAAAAATGCTAAACACGACTTATATTTTGTTTTTTATGCGTAAATCTTTTTTTCTCTCATCACTGTAAAAAAATAGAAAATAAGATTTTATAAAGGAAAAAAAAGAAACGAAAATTGTATCTGCTTCGTGCAAATAAAATTTACTTGTATTATGTAACGTACTTACTTAATATTTTTATTTTTTTTTATTTAGACAAATGTCATGTGGTCCCTTTTCAAATATTAAATTGTCCGCAATCACATCTACGTACTGACAACACCGACTAGGGAATGGGTCCAGTAAAAATTTCACTGAAATGAAAATAAAATATAAACGAAATTTATGAAATCTTTCAAAACGGGTGGAAATATTTCATTTTTGAGTGAAATTTATTTTCTGACTAGAAATGATTTATTTTACGTAAATCTTAATGATTTAACGATCTTAATGATTTATTTTATTTTTAATTTTACAATTTTAACGTATTAAATGTTCACTTAGCTATTCAAAACATCATAAGAATGATGATGGCATAGAGATAAACATAGACTAAGCCTAATACAAAACATGAATTTGACGTCACATATCACTTGACTATTGTTGTTTCGACTATGAATCAGGACATTTGCGCGAAAAGCTAATAACGCGAAAGACTCTTACACGAAAAGCCGTTTGCTCGAATAAACATTTGCGCGAATAGTTCACAAATGTAATTAAATTTGCCTCAATTATTGGTCAGTTAGCCTTCAAAAACATTTTCACCGTACAGCGCATGAATGAATGTTAGCGCTATCTCAGCACTTTTTTTTCTAGATTGTACTTAACATTACATAATACATATTTAAGATACACAAGAGGTTAGCACTTTTTATTTTATAACCTCTCAGGCATCGGAAAACGAAACACAATAGATATTTAATTGTTTCCAACCCCGGTGTTCGCTGCGCTGCTTTACGAATTAAGTATTTGTTGAATAATACAATTTCATTTTGAGGTAAGTACTTAATAGTAATTTTTTTTGGGGCATTTTTGCTTACTTACATGTTTTATGTATTAATATTTTATAATATCAGTATCTTTATAAATTAAAACACGAAATTAGTTATATGCACATAAGTGCCTTTAAAGACTCAATCCTCAGAAACACGTGAAGTATCAAATTGATATTAATAAAGATTAAAGTCTATGGTTCCCCCGAACTGTAAAAATCAAGCTTCTAAGTTTTTACATCACCATAATAAATTATCGCAGTAAATTAAAGCTTTAAAGGTAGAATTTAACAAGATTTACAAGATGTAAAATTTCACCACATAAGTAAACAAAAAGAGTAAGTATAAAAATGGCGTCTCGAGCTTGATTCCAAAACTATTATAATATAAAATGGAGATTGTAACTAACAAACAAGTAGACAAAATATGATCATTTGCGCAAATTTATATACGCGCCAATATACCGAAAGGAGCTAAATGTATTGATTTTAAATAAAACTAATATAATAGTATTGTAGTATTGTACTAGCGGATCCTCGCGGTTTTACACGCGTGGTACCTGTTCCCGTGGGAATATCGGGATAAAATATAGCCTATGTTAATCAGGGATAGTGTAGCATCCTAAAAGAATTTTTGAAATCAGTCCAGTAGTTTTTGAGTTTATTCATTACATACATACATACACATCTTTCCTCTTTATCACTACATAGTATAAAGCAAAGTCGCTTCCCGCTGTCTGTCCCTATTATGCTTAGATCTTTAAAACTACGCAACGGATTTTGATGCGGTTTTTTTAATAGATAGAGTGATTCAAGAGGAAGGTAAAATAACCTTCAATATATAGTAGAGAAATACTGTAATTTTTAAGGTTTCTAATGTGATGTCGTAAATGATTACATTTTTTCCGCTTACATTGCAAACGCAGGCTGAACCCTACGAGATTTATCAATATAAGGTAATAAGTATTTGTACACCTTGAAAATGTCTACAGAAAACTCCGCGGTGGTTTATGTTTATCTCTTATGGATAACCCACAATAGCATAAGTCGTGTAGTCCACGCGGGCGAAGCCGCGGGCGGGAAGCTAGTAATATTATATAGTATAGAAGTATAGAAAACGGTAACATGATGATCCAACAACCACCACCACTTTTTTTTTGATTGAGGAAACACTGCAATTTTAATCAAAATCTGTTCAGCAGTGGTTTAAAAAAAAGATATTATAATGGGCAAACACACTAAGAAATCTTAAAATTTAGAGTATCAATTACATTCTTGTCACTTGTGCAATTTAAAAAAGTTGCAATTGCATCTGTTGCAATTTATACATCAAAATTAATATTGTGATGTTATTTAAATAAACAATAATATAAAATAAATAATAAAAAAAAATCTACCATCAGAAGTCTCGAACCTTAACTCTTTGATATCTAAGCCGAGTACGTAGACCGCTGAGCTACTTTATCATTTTCAGCTGGGTCGAAATATTCTACTACAAGAAACTCAGAAATAAGATAAGCATGTGTGAGTGATTAGTAAAATTGGGAGACAGAAACACTCTCTCGAGATATTTGGATGATTTATGTACTACAAAAAGATAAATGTTGGTTTCGAAAATTCAATATTTATTTATAGAATGCGCTAATAGTATTTTGAGTTAAAAAGATACAAAGACCAATTAACAAATAAATAAAAACTACTAAATAGCGAAAGTAGCGCCATCTAACGACCGTTCAGCTTTTTGTAACTTAATCGTTCCACCTTAATATTTTAATTTATATTATACTCGCTTGCACTCTGCGTTCTTCATCTAACCTTTCCCTAGAATTTCCTCGCCACTGTACCGACTTTGTTACCTATTCCTTCTCTGTGCATGCAGTTCGACTATGGAACGGACTGCCCGAGGGCATCAGGAAGGCTCAAACTCTAAGATCCTTTGGCGATCAAGTTAGAAGTCATTTCCTATCACTCCCTCCTAACTTATAGTTTTTTTTTATCCCCATCACTATTTATGTATGAATATATACTTACTTTTTATCTTATTGCACTTTCTTTTTGCACCCATTCACCTACTATCCTTTATCTATATTCTCTGTCACCCAAAGTTGCCTGGAAGAGATTGCTATGTAGCAATAAGGCCGCCTATAGTGTGTTTACTGTCTTGTTTTGTGTCTCCTTTGTATTGTATTTCTCTGTAACTATGTGCAATAAAGTTTATTTTATTATTATTATTATTATACTATAATTATACTTATAATAAATTTTAAATAGAAAAATATTGGAAAAAAAAACAACTCGGCCACAAGTGAATTCTCAGATGGGTCCCATCTGAAAATTTACTTGTGGCCGAGTTGATTTTTTCCAATATTTTTCTATTTATTTTTATTTTATACTATATTAGAAGTATAAAAATAGCATTGAAAAATGCAAAAAATCAAAAATCATAAAAAAACAACTATGTTTTTATTTCTATTATAAAATCTATCTCATAAAGTTGACAAAGTTCCAACCAATAATCTAAATGTTTTCATATTCAAGTAAAGTTTCGTTGGTGGTAGGACTTATTCTAAGCTTCCACCATCTTATCTAAGCCATAACAAAAATGTTTTCAGCATTGTTGTGTTCTGGCAGAAATAGGAAAGCCAGTTCCTCAGTGGTTGAGGATTCCGGGAGAGGCGCGATTCCATCTTCAGCCTTATCGATACTTAAAATTAGATACGATGAAGCGTCTCCTCGTAGTTTATAAAAAAAATCAAAACGTTGCTGGTAATTTTTTTTTTATGAGTCGTAACTTATGATACACTTTACAGAATCTCGTTCGCTTCAAGAGGCACTCACTTGGTTGTTTGTGACGAAAAAGGATTCGCTATTGAGCTCATCGACCACCTTATTCGACGAGGAGCGAGAAAATTCGTCATAAATGCGAAACCGAATACCATTGGTGGATATTTCTATGCCAAATCTATGTAAGTATGCCATGGCTAAAGAGATAGCGACGGTTTGCGATTTGGCGTTAGACATTTGTCACTATGGGCGGGATTAATGATCAGCTAAATTTTTTTTTTATATAGAGCTCTTCCCTGTTGTTATTTTAGCCGTTTTTCCCAACTGCATGTGCAGCAGGCCTACCGCCATCTTTTAGAAACCGTCATGTCGTAAGAACGTTTTGTTTTCCTTTTGTTTCAATACTGTTTAAACTGCAAACTTGACTTTATTTGACCTAAGACGTCATAGTAGGTTTGATTGATAAAAATCTTCTTTGAGTGAATGATTGAGTGATGACGCCACAAAACTTCCGTCAAAAGACAAGCTTGTTTTAAGAGGTTCGCGGTACGATATGACATATAACAACATTGCGCCGATACAAACTGACATTAAACAATATTGCGTTAAGAGATGGCGGTAGGCCCCCAGGTTGTTAGTGGGTAGGCTTGCTTGAAGGGTTATGACCAATCTATCCACGTTATCCATAGGTAAACCTTGTGCCCGACGATTTAAAAAAATACTCTGATACTAATAGAATCGTAAATTTTACTAGTAAAGATTTGATACTATCACAAGAGTGTCGAAGACTTATGAGAGTTATAAATTTGGGATTCAAAATCTTTTTTAAAATTTTATGATCTTTGATTTTATTTATGAATTGTTTACCATTAGTGCGGTAAAAAAAATATAATGATTTTGAAAATAGTTTATAACATCGCTATGAATACAGGAGTACTAAGATATTTCAATAATTAAACTAAGAATATTCCAAAACGTTAAATTATTACCAGGTCTTGGAAGAAACTCGGAGTGTCCCTACAGATTTACACTGAAAACCTTTATATCGAGAAAAGTGTCGTCTATCTCTTAAACGAAGCTTCAAAATTGGGACCAATCCAAGGAATATACGTCGTGCAAATTGTTAATGACGACGCCAAGGAAAGTTTTGAACCGAACGATGTTTCTAAGAAATTCAACGATACAGCGATGGTTGTCGCTAATTTGGATCTCATGTCTAGAAATGTTTGTACTGAAATGAAGTAAGTAAATACTTATTTCTTCTGTAATTTGCTCATTAAAAGTGTAACTACTTATTTATATAGTAAATGGCTTTAGATAGAACTATCTTCTTCTTCTGGTTTCGTCAACAAAATTAAATAATTTTTGGAATTTGACCACCTCGGTAGCGTTGTCAGTGGCAGACAATAGGTGAGCTTGTGTGCAGGTTTTGGGACAAGCAAGGCACTATTACATAATAGAGCTATAAAAAAGAATATTTTTTCTATGTTGCACCAGAGGATTAAATCAGAGATTGTGAAAGATGGGGTGTGGAAGTATTCAGAAAAATATTTTTACTATCGTTGGTATTTAAAATATAACTAAACATTTTTCATTCTATTGATAATGAAAATAATCTCTAATCTGATCTAATAATAATTATAACTAAGCAGTTGGCCGTGGGAATGTTGTCTGATATAAGAAAATAATCCTGATTTCTGTATTATTTTAAGACTAATATAATAGTTCTGACATGTAACTTTACTTTACAAACCACTTTTCAGGCACTTCGTAGTTCTGACACGTTCTTCAAACAAAGTGACAGATGAATACGTTGCTTCGGTATCTGAAAAAATCTGTGCCATCCGTAATGAAGTTGGGTTACCAGGCCTGGCTTTCCGAGTAGCACAACTTAATGAGGTATTTCTGTTTTTACGGTTAAAATGTCCAAGCAAAATTAATTTTATTCAGGGCGCTTAACATAACTATTATTTGCCTTTTGACAATGAAATGTACACACATCAAGTGTCCAGGGATCAAGTTAGTTTTTACGGCCGAAATTAACAATCGGGCGGAGTATCGCCGCTATAGAGGATTATTATTTTAACTTTTGTGGATTGGTAATGATTATTTTTTGTAATTTTCACTACTTCAATAAGAAAAGAATACAATATAAGTCAATCTGAAAGACTACATTCGATAATTAATATTCATTGGATATTTTTCTAGTCAATAAAGTACTTGACCTCTAGACACTTTTTATGTGCATACTTATTCGTTTGTTGTTTTGGTTTCATCAATTATTTGTTTGCATTTTTTTATATAAATCCTATATTAAACCTTATAAGTTATCTTATTTTTTTTTATATATAATCTGCAATTTTAATTTATTTTGGATTGTTACTATAATTCTACGAATAATAATGAACTTATCCTAACTTGCTGGCGTTTTGGGCAAACTGTAAGCCAGTAAGTACCCTGTTTTAATAAATAAATAAATAAATCTCTAGCAAAAGATAAAAGTGATAGTAAATACCTACAAACTAACAAAATCCAAAAAACTTTTGCACGATATTGTTTCTAATATATTTGAATACTATTACTAAGGCAAGTCCAAGAATAACACGGTCTCGCCTTAATAATTCACAAGACCTAGGCTCACAATTTTATGTTCCATTGTCAAGTTAATCCGACCAAATTAAATTGTATCTGTTTTATTTTCAGTACAACCCAACAGAAACGGATCTCCAATCGAAATCGGAACTGCTATCATATTCCGCTATTTTCAGTGCACTAGAGACGAGCTTAAAACTTAATTATAAAAATGTCCAGGCGTTCAATCTCAAGAAGCGAACTGATTCCGACTTCCTCAGGAAAATTGAAAAAATACTCGGTGAGTATTTTTAGAGCTGATGTAAAGTTTAAGCTGAATTTCGCTTACTTTGCCTTTTTGTTTGCTTTTATTAATAGAATAACTATTTGAATTAAAGTGTCGTCGTCACCTTTATTTGCTATTAAATACTAGGTACTATGATCCTAATTAGCAAATCAAAGATTTACTGAAAATTCATACAATATATTTTCCTACACGCAAAGTCCCATACGCAAATTCCTATAAATATATACTTGCAGTAGAAAAAAAAAACTACCTATGATGTCAAATTATTGTGTATCAAACGATCATGTTTTTAAGTGGGTTTGATTTCCACGGGACACAAATATTGTTTACTATATAGTTACAAATATTTGTGTTGGTCTGGGTCAGTATAAAAAAAATAAAAAAGAAGTAGGAGTAGAAGTAACAAACAAAACACTTTTTAACTAAAAAGAGCTAAATAATGCTACTGACTCATAACTTTTTAACCGACTTCCAAAAAGGAGGAGGTTCTCAATTCTGCCGGTATGTTATTTTTTTTATGAACGAGTATGTACACCGATTACGGCGAGATTTCTTGTCCGATTTACTTGATTCTTTTTTGTTTTTAATATAAATTAAACCTAATCTAATCTAGATAAATCCTACTATAGTTTACAAAACTACATATTACAGATACTAAAAAGTGAAGAAAAACTGCGTTAAAAAAGTCTTCTAAAACGAAATAGCAAAAAATAAGCCTTTTGGAGTCGGTGCTAGCCAAGGCAAGAAAAAATAAAAATAGAATAGTGCAAAGTAGAATGCCTTGGATGGTTAATTGGATGGATAATTTGATGGATAATCGTTTTTTTTAGTTATGCATTTTACGATGCTATTTTTATGTGAACATTTTTAAACATGAAAATATACTCGAAAATATAATATTTGACGACCTCTGCAGTAGAGTGGTACGTACACCGGTTTCAAGGTGCCGCCTACTCTGAGGTCCTGGTTCGAATACCGGTATTGGCAAATGTTTGTATGATGAATACGAGCATTTGTACCTGAGTCATGACGTCTATATATATTTCTACACATACTTAAATATGTATAAGAATATATATTTATATTCGTTACCCTAGTAGCCCATAACACAAGCCTTACAGTGCTTACTTTGGGGCTAGGTTAATTGGTTTGAGTGTAAGAAATATTATGTTATATATTATACTAGAAAAAAAAACAACTTGTCTCATGTCCCGTCTGAGCGGCATGAGTTGCTTTTTTCCTGGAATATTTTTTTATTTAAAAAAATTCAAATATATAATTGTCTTCTTAGTTTTGGGCTAGGTGGTGATGTGTCATATGTCATATATCCCCATTATTTATTTATTTACGCCTAAGATGTATCCCAAATATTAATGTTTTTACTGTCCTTCTTTCAGGATTAAACAACATTGATAGTATTCCAGAGCAGTTGACATTAGAAAATTTAAGTATTAATGAATTCAATATTGAAGAAATATTATCAGTAATTAAAGACGTTTACAACATTAATTACCAAAAGGACGAAGTGAAGAAAATAAAAATTGGAGAGTATGTTTACATTTTTGAGAAAATTTCTCCCATTTCATTCACTTAAAATTTGAAATTCACATTCACGAATCAACCATTTAAACATACATACACGAACATATGTCATTTAGCTTTACGCAGTATATCCCTTGAAAGGTTGGCACAGCAGCAAAGGTGCGTTGCGGCTTGAGAGTAAAAAATCAATTCAATTCAATTCAAATTTATTTGCATTCCAAAATATTACAAAGGTGGTAGGTATATAATTATTACATAATATTGAACACAATTTCGGACCCTGTTTGGCACACAAAATAGAACAAAGGATAACGCTCAATAAAGATACAGTTTAAAAGACTTTTTAAGTGATAATTTAATTAATATAAGATTTTAAACTTTCGCGTTCCCTTATAATTAACTATTAAAACAACGGGACTAAAACGCGACATTTATTATGTAGTACAACTATGTACTTACAGCTTGACGTTTCCGCTATGTTGCAATAGCCGTGGTCACAAGCAGACTGGCGGTGCGCGGCGTCGTCTGTTCGGGCTGGCTTGGAGATCTTCAGCCACCCTCAAATTGTCACTATTTTTAGTTTTATTGTCTTTAGAGATGTCCTGACGGCACACAACACTTACTTTTTCTCAAGAAAAAAGAAAAATGTCCAGAAGTGAGTGGTCAGGCAGCATATTTGTCCTATATCAAAGGCGTAACGGATAAAATTGGAACAGTACTTAGAAAATTCTCCATCAAGACTGTATATACTCTGTTATGTCAAATTTCTAAGCAACTGCGATCGCCAAAGGACGTAATACCTTTTCAGACTCCGGGTGTATATAAAATCGATTGTAGCTGTGGTAGTTCATACATTGGACAAACAAAGCGGACCATCGCAGAACGTGTCAAAAAACATATCGCAGCTGTTAAAAATCGACAGAGGAGTAAATCCGCGGTATCTGAACATCTTTTAGAAGCTGGTATTAATCATTGGATGGAGTTACATGATCCTAAAATCCTCTCCACCGATCGTCATTATCATACTAGGATGGTACGAGAAGCGATTGAAATCAAGAAGTACAAAAATTTCAATCGGGAGGACGGATTTAAATTGTCATCAGCGTGGAATCCAGTGATTAACAAGTGTAAGCCGCGAGTTTTACCGTTTCAAACAAACCCCGATACTGTAAGTGTTGTGTGCCGTCAGGACACCTCTAAAGACAATAAAAATAAAAATAGTGACAATTTGAGGGTGGCTGAAGATCTCCAAGCCCGCCCGAATAGACGACGCCGCGCACCGCCAGTCTGCTTGTGACCACGGCTATTACAACAGCCGAAACGTCAAGCTGTAAGTACATAGTTGTACTACATAATAAATGTCGCGTTTTAGTTCCGTTGTTTTAAAAGTCAATTAATATATTTAAATTGTATTAATATTTTGTATTATTGCACTGTTTTTGCTATCTTAAATTTAAGTACTCACCTAATCTTTATCTATTATAATATAAATATTATTGTTTATATAAACCCATATAACAAATTTATTTAATTTGTGTAATCATATATATTTGTTTTTAGATACTTAAATTTAAATCTCGCTTAAGTTGCTATTTTGTTTGCTAGATTTCTGGAATGACTATTTGAATTTAAAGTGTCGTCGTCCCCTTTATTTTCAATTAAATACTATTAGGCACTATAATCCTAATTAGCAAATCAAAGATTTACTCAAAATTAATACAATACATTTTCCTACACGCAAATTCCTATATGCAAATTCCTATAAATATATACTTGCAGTAGAAAAACAAATACTACCTATGATGACAAATTACGGTGTATCATACGATCATGTTTTTAGTGAGTTTGATTTCCACAGGACACATTAAATATTGTTTACTATAGACATAAATATTGTGTTATTCTGGGTGATTCAATATAAAAAATAACAATGGGTTGCACTCTGGGAGTGCCTGTAGAAGTAAAAACCGCTTAAACGAAACAGCAGGAGCGGGCATTCATTTTCACCGCGCGGTAGAAAGAGAGGAAGATATTACTTTCTCTCCTACGCCTTACTCTCCCTCCGTCTTACGAATTTTCGATCAGGTCACATGTCCTGACGCGACTTTAACATATTTTACCCATCCCAAAAAAAAACTCTGATGTGCACAACGCCGCTAAAGAAGTTTTCTCTTCAATAATAAAAAAAGATGTAATTAAATTTAAATTTATAGACAAATTCATAGATTTATTTTTAGATACTCTTTAACTCTACTCTCTAATTTTAGTTTTAATTAAAACATCACTCTCACAGCCACATCGCAACGAAGCCACATTTGGCATCGGTTGGGTTGGCTATGTTGTCCGATGATCAATAAATAAACAATGATTTAATAATAGTTGTCTATCAACTTTTCAGCCTTAAAAATATAAAACACACCAATACACAGCAAGACAAGTTCAATAGTGGTTTGGGGGCATTTTTCACCTTCATTGACGACGATGAATGCTTAGCCACGGAACCAATGATTGCAATGCATACTAAATTTGTAACAGCTATCGAGGTAAATTTAAAAGTTGAAACAGTTTTATTATTTCAAAATAAAATATTAAAGGTTCATTTATATCTCCAGACATTTACAAAGCCAGACATGTGCGTGGCCGACAAAAATAATAGATTCTTTTGTGTTCACATCTATCCGGACAGACACTCGCCGGTGCATGTCTGTGTGACTTTAGATATAAATGAACCTTTAAACGTGTAGATTGTTTAAACGTCTGCCTGTACACAATAATAACATGTTATTATATTGGTTGTAGAGAGAACAAGATCTTGATAAGCACGCTGAATACCTAATGCTCATACCAGGTTTTGAAGGTCACTATCAGATCTTCAAATCTGTTTGCGAAAGACTAAAAATACAGGCAGCCGCATTCCAGCTAGGTCCTGACTTTGCTAATGTAACAATAAAAGAAATGGCAAGCTCTATCCTAAAAGTAAGTATTGTGGCATTAATAATAATTAATTATATTAGAAACCATAAAAGCAATTCCTTCATTGATCTTTCGTCGTTCATTCTTATTTGGTGTAAAAAATGGTTCCTAAATGTAATTTTTTCTAAATACTAGTAGCGGTAGCCCACGGTTTCACTCACAAGGTTACCGTTCCCGTGGGAATATTGGGATAAAAAGTACCCTATGTTTTAATTCCGGCTTTGATCTATATTTGTACTAAATATCATTCAAATCTGTTAAGCAGTTTTTGCGTGAAAGAATAACAAACAAACTGACATACTTTATAAAATAGGTGCAGGCTGTGTGCCAAATTTCATCCAAATTAGTTCAGCCATTTTTGCGTGATTGAGTAACAAGCATCCAAACTTTCACATTTAGAATATTAGTAGGATTACTAAGATTACAAAAAAGGGAAAATAAATATCTCCTCATAACCATTACTCCCCTTTGATTTGGCTAATCGATAAAACGACATGTGTTTTAATTAACTTTATAAGAGACACTCTTAATTAACCAACTTATTTAAATATTCCATTGGTGGGTAAACAAATGTTTCATGATTAAAAGCAATGATACTTTTGCTCAGTATTTAAATTACAAAGTTTTGCAGCAGAGCCGCAATAACTGCGGTTGCTATCTTATATTACGAGTAACAACGCGCAAGAGAAATAGACAACTTTATGAGTAATCAGTGTTTATAGGCTTGCAATAAAAGCAGAATATACAATGAAAATAGTGAAAATATTAAACGCGCGGGGTTCTCGTTCTCGTGGAAATATCAGGATTAAAAATATCCTATGTTCTAATCCAGGCGTTCTACTATACACGGCTATTTTTAAACAGTATCTAAAATTTCCAAGTTTGACTCAGAATCGGTAAGTGAATAACTTTCTCCTAGAAACATGGGTCGAAATACGAGAACAATTTTTGGACTTCCCTTATTAAATCGATCACGTGATCAGTATGATTTGTATGAGGAGTCGAAAAATTTTGTTTATATTTCGAGCTGAGTTTCTAGGACAAAGTTGTTTACTTACCGATTCTGAGTAGAACTTAATTTTTTTAAATACTGTTTAAACTTAACCCTGTATATGTCCCAAATCTCATCCTAATTGGTTTAGTAATTTTTAAATTTATTCGTTACAAAATTATATATTTTTTCTCTTTAAAATATCAAAGAATACAATAGTTTCAAGTAACCTCAAAGTATTTTTGTTTGTTTAACAGCTAATGAAGAAAAGGTTTGAGCTGAAATCGAAGTTTTACCTTCTGGGTTACTCTTTCGGCGTCAACGTTGCTTTCGAACTAGCTGCATTGTTGGAGAAAGAAGGTAATTTTCTACACTCCTTATGTCCCGGCTATGCGCACTACACGTTCCGTCTTGGCTGCGCAAACCGGCTTGTGCAGGCATGCTTTCAGGTAAAACGGAGCGTCTAGCCGGGACGTTACAGACCACAAACACTAAAAATATCCAAATTACTCATCTAAGGGTAGGTCGTTACGTACAAAAGAACATATCAGGACCCACCCTAATACTATTGGCTCCAATTAATTTCGTTTCTCTTCTCTTATCGTATGAGGATTAGTGGTCACATCTGGTGTCAAAGTCTATAAGGTCTCCCACTTGGCTTAACGACTGTTATCAGATGACAATAGCCGAGACCGACGGTTTAACGTGCCCTCTGAAGCACGGAAGCACTCGGTTGTAATGACACTTTACGGTCACACATCCTACATGGCCGGACCGAGCGTTGTTTAAGGTGATTCGTCACGGTCAGCTAGGCACTGCCGCGCCAACAGATGGCGTTAATGTCCTGATAGAGCGTATTTATTTATTTTTACAACGAAATAGTTCAAATTTTTAGGATGTAAAGAAATTACCGGTAAAAGCGTAATATTTGTAATGCACCTAACATTACTTATATGGTATTTTAAGTATTAAAGTCACTTTATTTGTGCATCGAAGTGGCGCGCGAATGATTCTCACACACATACATAGAATTTGCTGTCAACTGAACCGTTAGTAAATTTCGGCGACTATTCAAAGGTACAATTTGACTATGTGCGTAAGCGTCTCAGCTTGATCACGTAAGATACCGGGTTCAAATCTCTGAGTGCTCTACTTTTTTTAACTTTTAATTTGTTTTATTTTTGTAAATTTATGCAAAGGAGATCATTCAGGGTCCATACATTTTTGGGCCCATTCAGAAAGTGCCAGAAAAAAAAAACTAATCTTTGAACTTGTATACCTTGACTTAGAGTAGTCTTACGACTTTTATGCTCCAAATGACCAGTTCTTTACGTAAATTATTTATTTCTTTGTTGGGCGATACTTTTAGAGACAGGCCCAAAAAAAAAATTATCTCTTTTTATGAAATTATTTTAGTTGTGAAATATATTTTGTCATTTTGCGCGAGTTCAAAATTAAAATCAGGTGTTTACTATTGCACAGTTTTTTATTTATTTTTTGTAAAACTAAAAGACAAACATTTATGATAGAAAGACAATTATTGGTATAACTGTATTTCATGGTATTTGTGCTACCACAATGAAATATCTATACAGTTTTGATTATTTTGAACTCTTCGAAGTACCACCTCTGGCAAAACGGAATTTTTATAAAATGATACCAATTTGTGTAACATGTTCGAAATAAAATTTTCGTCACGCTCGATTTCCAGTACAGTAATATCATGAGCTGGAGAAATATAGCCCACAAAGTAGCATATATTCATTTTGGAAATCCGTAGTTGCCCCTGGATCTGTAACAAGAATAGATAGATGTGAAAATGTATCCAATGAAGCACACTGTTCGTTTACTGCATGTAACAACAGCATGTAATTGGTACTAACCTGATAGTAATAGTTGTGTTTTTTATTGATTTGTAAACTCCCATTGCTATCAATATAGTGCGGGAAGTTTTTTCTGTATTTGGCAGCAGAATTCATATCTTGATTGTTGCGAGCCAATGAGGGGAAACATTTGATTTCAAAAGAGATTTTTCTTCTTCTATAACTCCTGAAATTCATTGAATGCAATAAATAATAATGTTTTCATAAATAATTTGGACAGAACAACAATGATTTGTAATCAATTACTGCCACATACCATCTGGACTAGCACCTAAAAAGCCGAACTCTTTGTCAATGAAGAGCCATGCTGGTCGCACATTTTTTTTTAAATTTTCAGAGAACAATGTCCTTGCCACCGACTCGTTGCATTGACCAAATGACATATCTTTGATAAGAATAAAATTGTTTTTACTGGGTTGTGGCAGGGTGTTGTCGATTTTCGTTTACATATCTGTAACAGAGGCAAAATTGAGCATGCTACTTTGCGGTATATCACAAAAATGGGGTATACCTAATTGAATCAACCCTTTGAAAGACTTTACCATTCCAAACTGACTTGCAGTTAGCCTGTCACATCTGTGTGTATTGTACACATCATTTTCGTGTTGTCCTATGGTTAGGTGTTCAATGTCTTGAATTTCCTGATCAGTTTTTTGAAACTCTCTTAGTTTTAAGAGACATGCTTTTTTCAGGTCTGTTTCTACAATTGGCTCATTTGCCTCTTGTGCCTTTGGGCCATAATTCCGGTTAGGTTTACATTTGGGGACGAAAAGCCGTGTACGTGTGTAGTTTTTCCGTCTTTCTTGAGATTTTCCTTTTTGAGCAATATATTTTTTTACTGTTTGCCCTGGGCTTTGTGCTGTGTGGTTTTTCCATGCACTTGCATGCCAGTTTTCACCAGTATTCTGGAACCAGAATATTGGTGATTTTTATAGTCTTTTCGCGAAGTTCTTGGCTCCATATTTATTGTCTGTTCACTAACACGAACGGATAACCTCTAAATTATAATATTTCTAATATTGCAATTATAATTACTATTATAATCATATAAAAATGTATCGAACGAAAGAAAAACACTTGTATAATGTGACGCCTCATGTAAAGTCATAACGTCAAGACATGAACCATTGCAAACCGAGATCTAGAATGCAAGAAGCACAAGTTTTCAAAAATAGGGCAAAATACTCTGTAGGAAATAAAATCATAATATTATTTAAGTATCGGACTTATTTAAAAACATCTCTGTATTCGTTGACAGTGCATAAATAGCTATGTTTAGTATAATTTGATAGATGGATAAATTAGTTATATGTATTATGAAAAAAGGTATTTTTTTCAAATCCTAACTAAAATAAAAATCTACTCTTTTTGGATGGTATTTCTTTAATATTAAATCTTTTCTACAGCAAAATAAATAAATATAATACCAAACTAAAATATCTTAATGTATTTCGTCATCTTTCGCGATATTTTACATGCTCATATTGCTCATTGGAGATAGTTCTCCTACAAAAAAATCTATAACTTTATAACGCTAGACATGGTGCTAAGTTGTAATATAAATAATTTGAATGGAATAAAATAATGGGAAGAGCGGCAACAGTGTACGGATCGAGGGATAATCGAGCTGGCAACGCAGCCACGCACGCGCCAACTAAACTTTCAACTTTAGCGTACGATACTGTCAGTGTGCACTCACACATTAATAAAATTGAACAAAATTTTCGACTGATTTATGCGATTATTATACTGTTTTTATCTGGGAAATATAATTTACCGCAAATAAACATCATAATAAATACCAAAGGATATCATTTAAGTTTATGATTAGGCTTCATTCGCCCGTGAATGGAAAAATACTTTACTATGGAAAACGATCCACCTTAACAAACGTAATCGAATACGATCAGTATGCCAAATGCCGCCACGAGCGGTTCGATTAATTTTATTGTTAGATTTATGCAAATTTTGCCAATTTCCCAGGTTCCAAACAAGTTAAAACTAAATTACTTCACAAGTTCATAGAAATTATGTTTTATTATTTTATTTACCTATAAACTATTAGACAATGTAGAAGGCACTTTTTATTACAATTTAAGATTGAATAAAACACAATATTATTAACATTGACTGTAACATTGAGTAAAAAGCAGTAAAAAAACTTTGACATTATTATAGTTTCATATTTGTTTTCTTATTTCCAGGTCAAGTTGGAATCGTCCTATGTCTTGACAGCAGCCCGGATTCACTTCGAGTCCAATTAGATGCCTACGTAGGAAAACTATCGGAGACACAGCTACAGAACGCTATAGTAGAACATATGTACAAACTGATGTCAGGAAAAGAGAGTAAAGAACTGAAAGAAGATTTGGAGAAACTAGAAGACTGGTCTCAAAAAGTAGAAGCTTGTGTCAATAGACTCAGAGGCTTAGTCAATTACTCTCATCAGTACAAGAAGACTTTGCTCAACGCTGCTTATAACAAAATCACTATGGCTAAAAAGTACGAACCTACTTTCAAATTGGATTCTGAGCTGATTCTTATTAAAGGTAAAGCACATCCTAATGCCACAAAACTAGAAGATGACTACGGTCTTTCTAAATATACAAATAAAAAGGTTAAAGTGTTTGATATAGAAGCTGATCATGCCTTAGCCCCCCATGACAGCCGAGTCTCAAATATCGTAAATAGACACCTTGATTCCAATCTACTAGAAGAATTCAATAAGAAGAATCTTTGCGAATTCTACTTCGCCGATCCATTCAAGATTCTTTAAGATTTTTTTTGTTAATCACTAAGTTTTATAATACGGCCACTTATTTATATTGTTAGTAATAAAATTTCCCTTATACAACATGAGCTTTTATTGTTATCCTTTATACAGGTTGGGAAAAAAAGACGGCCGTCGGAGGGAAAGTATGCTTAATACTGATGATAGCAAATCGTGGTGAAAGGAAACATTACTTTATTTTTAAAAACAAGTAAAACTGCATTCAAAGATTTTTGAGTTTTGAGTTGCCTGAACCTGGAATCGAACCGGCTTAAATTACAAAGTATCACTTGTACTTTTATGGATACCGATCGATAGTGTCAATCGTATAAGGATTGTTGCAGAAGTGAAACTACGATTCTTATTTGAACTTCTTTATTCTTGAAAATGTTATCACTTTCACAAATCAATCACAATTCCACACTTATAACGCAATACTATGAAAATAATTTAACTTAAAAAAATAACTTAGCAGCGTCAGTATAACACATAACTGCTTTGCACGGAGGTCCCCAACAGAATGCCCGAGCGTTCTGCATGTTCCGTCCCCCCGCTTCTAACGGAGTGGGGATGGGGTGGGGCCGGAGTGGACGTGACGTAAGAACTATCGAAGTCAGTACACTATTTATTAAATGGTTAAAATAATCATTAAAAACCGATATTATGAAGAATGCTTACAATCGTAAGAATTAATTTTGTTGGAAATGAATGTTTCCTTTCACCATAATTTGCTATCATCAGTATTAAGGGTACTTTTCCTTCGACGACCGTCCTTTTTCCACCCTGTATATGTTAAAACTCTACGTTTATATTCAGTTACATTTTATTATCGTAAAATTAAAAATTCTAATTGAAGCAGTTACTGTATTAATCGGTTAATAGTGAACCCGAATATT
Organism: Chrysoteuchia culmella; assembly: GCA_910589605.1. Classification (NCBI taxonomy): domain Eukaryota; kingdom Metazoa; phylum Arthropoda; class Insecta; order Lepidoptera; family Crambidae; genus Chrysoteuchia; species Chrysoteuchia culmella. Next base: position 11,522,547 of record OU342657.1, on the reverse strand, counting down.
TGTTTAACTAACTCTATTTGTTTATCATTAATTAAACAAATATTTCAATTGAAAGTTCAGTAAATAAAACTAGTGCATCGAAATGTTAACATAAATTAACAATAGTATAAAATTTTAATGCCGACACATAAAACAAAAATTATATTAAGAGCCCGAGGCTTGAATGAGTTTATTTTAAACGAAAAAAAATTATTATTATTATTATTATTATAATTATTATTATTAGCATTGGACCGGATTTCCAAAGGTAGCGGGTTCGATTCCCGTCTGAGAATTCACTTGTGGCCGAGTTAATTTTTTCCAATATTTTTCTATTTAAAATTTACCATAAAATTATCTGGGTTATAAAGTATAAATATGAGCTTTGCTTTAGTTACTTTTTGAAAATGAACTTGTAAAATAGTTAAGCACAAGTCCCACTCAGGGAAAAGCTAATTGGGTTTGGGTTTGATTATCTCTTTTACCATCATCAGCTAATTTTAATGTCCCAATATTAATAAGAAGAATCGGCTATGAACCACCACGCGGGCCAAATGCGGAATGGTGGGTTTAAACGACTGCCAATACAGTAACTAACGGCTTAAAGTGCCTTCAGAAGCACGGAGTAGCCCGATATAATAAATTCTTCATCCATTCTGTGAAAGATCATTGCTGATTCTGAGGCTGAGCGCACGCAGACCGAGTCCGCGAAACACTGCGCCAAGGTAATTTTTTATTAATTACCTCGATAACCATAACCTACAATAAAGTAAATATAAATACTTGACTTTAAATGACTAAAGTTTTTCTTGCAACAAAGAGTTCATTTTTCTACCGGCTCCGTGTGTACGAAGGTGTCAGCCATACATCAACGGATTAGGTAAATGGTTTGAGAGGCAAACACGCCCTTCCGCTCCCGTATAAAGTTGTTTGTGGCTGTTCGAAAAATGCAAAGTTTTGTAACACTTTAAAGGTTATTATTATTTGATTTGTTCCTGTGGAACATAATCATTTATTTATACCATTAACCATTACCATTTTGACGACCTGTTTGGCGCAGGAGTACTAAACCCGCGCCTGATTTTGCGCCAGAGGTCCCGGGTTCGATCCCCGGACAAGACACATATTTGTGTGCACGAACATGTCTATTTGTCTTGGTCTGGGTGTTTAATATGTATATTACGTATCTTTTTACAAAAAAGTATATAAGTATGTTTATCCGTTATCTAGTATCCATAACACAAGTTCTTCATGAAACTTAACGTGGGCTAGATAATTGGTGTGATTGTATGCAATTATTTATTTATTTATTAACAAACACAAAAACAATATGTACCTTATATTATAGCTTTATGTGTTAATGATCGATTCTTAATTGTGTCTACGAGTAGGAAAGATGGTGTTCGGAAGCGTCTAGAATGACAAGAACACCAAATCTGGATAATTATTTTAAACGTTGTTCGACATAAATATGACTGGACTATCCAAAAGAAAATTGATTGACTGAAAACGGAATATAATACATTCAAATACGTACTCTTACTTTTCTATTATCGACTAGCCGAGTCAAATAAACAAAGATTTTGAATTGCGATGCTAACGCATGACATGGTCCCGAAAAGTAGCGCTGAAATCTTGTTTCGTTGCACTAGCCAATCCTATCATAAATGCGAAAGTGTGTTTGGTTGTCCTTCGCGCCCTAACTAAGCAACCACTTTATTTATGGCATAGAGTTAGTTGTTTTTTTGTTTTTTTTTTATGAACGACGGGTAGACTCTTAGCCTTCATCATACCTTATGTTAAGTATTGATAAGGCTGAAAGATGGAAGCAAGCCTCTCCCGGAATCCTCAGCCACTGAGGAACAGGCTATCTTATCTCGAACTGCAGGAACTCAACAATGCTGAAAACATTGTTGTTATGGCGTCAGGTTTAGATAAGATGGTGGTAGCTAGCCAGGCGGACTTAGAACAAGTCCTACCACCAACCAAACCAAATACAATATGTACCCCCGCTGGGATTCGAACCCGGGACCCCTGGGTCTTATACCGGTGGTTGTACCACTAGACCACAGAGGCGGTTAGTTGAAAGAACATAGAGTAACATAGGCTACTTTTCATCGCGTTATTCCCGGAACGGAAACCAAGCGACTGAAACCGGCGGCGGAAGGTAGTATCATTATAATTTCGATTTTGAATAAATCACGTAAGATTCAAAAGCACTTAGTTCAATAATCCTAGTGCCTACCTAATTGCATTGCTATAATTGTAATTAAAACAGTTTTGGACGCAATAAACATTACCGTTGCGCGTCGGGAAGCTTATTGTACTGTTAATTGTCTAATTGATGTAGATTGTTCTGGGTGTCCAATAACAGAATTGCAATTAGGACGGTCTCAACGATGCTTTAATTAGCACGCGATTGCAGAAAGGTGTAAATTTGAATGGTAATAGACTGTTGCATTAAAATGTAGCTAATTATATCCATTGTCATATCCTCCTATATCTAATAATATTATAAAGCTAAAGAGTTTGTTTGTTTGAACGCGCTAATCTCAGGAACTACTTGACCGATTTAGAAAATTCTAAGACTATTAGAAAGCTACATTTCTCCCTAGTGACATAGATTATATTTTATCCCGATATTCCCATGGGAACGGACACCACGCGAGAAAACTGCGAGGATCCGCTAGTAATATATAAATGTTTCAGTAAAATATAAATACTTTAGTTTGTTTCACTTTCACGCTAAAACAACTTAACAGATTTCGATGAAATTTGGCTCAGAGATAGTCGATAGCTAGGATTAAAACAATGGCTACTTTTATCCCAATATTCTCTCGGGAACCGAAACCACGCGGGTGAAACTGCGGTCGGCCGTAGTAGGATACAAGTTTAAAAACTTTGACAGAGGATAATTAGAGAAAATAAAATGCTTTTTTCTATCACTTGCATTGCAGCTATAAAACTTTAATAATATTTAGTCTTGCGATAATTAAGTTTACTACCCTGTTATCGCAGAACTAAAGAACTTTCCTTTAACAAGTTGTTAAAAGAAAATAAAATCTTTTTAATTGACGACAAAATATTAAAACTTCGCAGATGAGACTTTGCTTTGAAATAATTATAACATCGCATCGTTTTGTTTAATCATTTATCATATTTTACTAAAAAGTAACAACACATTTTGATAACCAGTGTCGTGCAGTGGTACTAACCCCTAGGTAGGTTCGATCCCTGGACAAGACAAATATTTGTGTGCATCTACATGTATTATTACTATTTGTCTTGATCTGGATGTTTAATATGAACATATTATGTATGTATTTACAAAAAAAATATAAGTATGTTTATCCGTTATCTAATATCCATAACACAAGTTCTTCATGATACTTAACGTAGGCTATATAATTGGTGTGATTGTATGGAAATATATATATATTATTTTTTTTACACATTGTACAGAAAACTGTACTTACTTATATAAGTATAATAAGCTAAGTAGATTAGCCCGACGAGACAAAATTCAAAGTCTATTTCCAAAGCAAAGGAACTGACAAGTTCAGGTTTCTATTATTAAATGACAAAGAGCTATGAAACGTTTTGATCTGAAATAATATTGTTAATTTTATGCAAATAGTCTCATTATTTTTTATCTGGTACGATTTGATATTGTTTTTTTTATTATGTTACTTTTTTAAGGTAAATTCTTACAAAAGAAACAAGTTTTTTTTACCTTTTCATATATCTAAGTAGTGCAATAAGATTTTGATAAAATCGTATAATTCAAAGAGGTTTAAGTCATTTTAAAATCCAATCCAAATATAAATCCAAAGTTAAAAGAGTTGATGGACAAGAAAAAAATTAATAAAAAATCACAGTGGGCATCAGCCTTAATATTCATGTATTGCATGAGATTAAGTCATTTAATGCAATGTCAAATCAACCATTTTTAAAAGAATCAAAATAAATTATATTGAATCAAAATTATCAAAATCATTTCGGTGCTGCAACGATTTAAGATTTAAGTTGCGTGTCATAACCAGCTGACGAGGTAGATACTTTAAATAAATCGTTTTGTAATAGGTAGCCGTTTGTGCCACATGGGTGCAATCAGAGTAGGCATTTGTCATTTCGTTCTATGTGACTGATGTTTGAATATCAACGAGATTGGACTGATCCACTAAAATGTCATGGCATTCGTAACACTGTTATATAAAACATATATTTTGAAATAAACATACCAAACCCTACTTAAAAAGTGGTCGATATATTTGCTTTTTAGATAATGAATACAAAAAAAACACAATTTTAGTTAACCACATAATTCGGCCAGAGGAACTAATTCCACAGACTACATGAGGTCAGAAGGTCAAAAATAAAATAGGTAGTGCTGATAGAAGTGTATTTCGTCTCGAAAACAGCCGCGTTGTCATAGCAACGTGAGGTGATTTAATAATCATACAATGAGAAATGTATAGACTGCTTCTATGTTTCGTGCACCCATGCACATGATGCTTTACTGCCAACTTACTACTGCTTTCTACTTTTTTGAAGTGAAAACTTCTTTAGCGGCGTTGTGCACATGAGAGTTTTAAATTTTTGCGATGTCTAAAAAATGTTAAAGTCGCGTCAGGTCACGTGATCTGATCAAAAATTTGGTAAGAGGGTGGTAGTATTATTCGTAGAGTAAAGCCCTGATGCGGCGTAGGAGAGGAAGTAATATCCCCCTCTCTTTCTACCGCGCGACGAAAATGTATGCCTGCTACTGCTGTTTCGTTTAAGCGGTTTTTACTTCTGCCGACACTCCCGGAGTGCAACCCGTTGTTTTTTTTTTATGAACGACGGGGAGACTCTTAGCCTCCATCATACCTGACGTAAAGTATTGATAAGGCTGAAGATGGAAGCGAGCCTCTCCCGGAATCCTTAATCACTGAGGAACTGGCTATCTTATCTCAAACTGCTGGAACACAACAATGTTTAAAACATTGTTTTTATGGCGTCAGACACATAAGATGGTGGCAGCTAACCAGGCGGACTCACAACAAGTCCTGCCACCAACCAAACAGAATACAATATGTACCCCCGCTGGGAATCGAACCCAAGTCCTCAGTGTCTGATACCGGCGGATGTACCACTAGACCACAGCAGATGCGATTAAAATCATTAAAAATAAATAACTTCTTCGATCGTGGGCCATTGGCCAACATTCAACCGCCTCTGTGGTCTAGTTTTAACAACCACCGGTATCAGACCAGGGGTCCCTGGTTCGATACCCAGCGGGGGTACATATTGTATTCGGTTTGGTTGGTGGTAGGACTTATTGTATGTCAGCCTGGCTAGCTACCACCATCTTATCTAAGTGTGGCGCCATATCAACAATGTTTTCAGCATTGTTGTGTTCCGGCAGTTAGAGATAAGATAGCCAGTTCCTCAGCGATTGAGGATTCCGGGAGAGGCTCGCTTCCGTCTTCAGCCTTATCAATACTTAACATCAGGTATGATGAAGGCTAGGAGTCTTCCCGTTGTTCATTAACAAAAAAATCACATGCGCTCGATTTGGACATTCCTATCGGCTTCCTACATCACCCACTGATTAGCCGGTCGAGGGAATTTCCGCGGCAGATGCACAACCGGAAACTTTCGCTATTATACGCACAGTCACGTGCAATGACATGTATACAATTTACAACCTTATCGCATTGACGCACACGGAAACAAAGCTCTCTCTGTCCACAAATGTCATTCAATATTGTAATGTGACAAGGTTGCTTAATGTTTATATGTCATAGCATGTTACTGTACAACAATTTCAATGTTTGCTAGTTACTGTTCGGATGCAACAATCTTGTTGCTGTCAGCAGAATCACAGCACAGAACAACATGACTAGGTTTGCAATCAACTGTTTGTTTCTGGCGTGTTCAGTTTCTCGAATGGAAGATTTATGATTAAACTTTATATGCAAACTGGTACAGCCGGGGAACTTCATGGTTGACTAGTAAAGTTTATATCACAAATAATAGACATTAAGAGGTATTAACAAATTAAAAAAAAAATGTACTTGCCGAGTCAACTTTTCCCAAAAAAACTTTACTGGTCAACCGGGAAGTTCCCCGATTTTACCTATTCTTGTTATAATAAGGCGAGGAGCATGGTCGCACCAGTGGTTCGCTTGGCCAGCGATTGTGCTGGTTAAGCAATTTTCGCAATGGTCGAGAATTGGCTAGGTAACGAAAAATGAGGAGGAAATTATATTGAGGTCCTCCGTACTTCGGTAGGCACGTCAATCCATTGGTCCCAGCTGAATTTTCCGTCGTTTAAGCCTGGCAGTAAACATTGGGCCCACGTGGTGGTTCCTGGACAGTCCAAAGCTAGTGCCCCAACAGTGGCGAAATTAAAAGGGCTGTTGCTGAATAATGATGGTAAGTACTTATTTTGTAATAGATGCAAGATATCACTTTGTAACGCAAATAATATTATTGATTTAAAATTAAAAAATATGCCTTCTCCAAAACAATTCGAAAATACGAATCGGTACAAAACGTACTGTGACCAGGACAAATTGACAGTGGAAGTCCGCAGTCGACAGCTCTCTCGGGCGACTGATTATTGCATTTCAATATTCAATGCAGCTGAGAAATTGAAAAGTTTCGCTTGTAATTAGGTCTCTATTATTATCGTTAATAAGGCCCCTTTCTACTTAAAGTAAATTTCTAATTCTGAATGTGAATTGATTTCGACAAATTATTAAAAAAAAGATACCTACTATTGACTGGCATACAGTACAGTGATTAAAAAAATAAAATATTGGACGTTAAGTTTCAAGAAGTATTAGCTGTGGGGGTTTTTTTTATCAACGCAACTGTGAATGATATTCTATTCAATAAAAAAAACTGTAAAGTTGACAAAGTAAGGAAGGTATCGTTGGTGAGTGTTTAACAGTTCGGACGACAGTGACTCCACTCCAATATAAATGTGTCTTTTTACACGGGTGTCGGACGTATTTGTACTTCTCCATAGCGCACTTCACTTAGGTGAGTGACGCTCGCGCCGTATCCCTCCCTAGGGGTACGGTTGCTTCCGACGTAGGCTGCCGTCCCGTTCCGGGGAATCCAGCCATTAGGTGGTGTTTAGTCAGTAAGAGTCTGACATAACCTTCGACACAGCCGGCTGTGGGGTATCCAATGCAGGATTCACCACCTCCCTCCCCCGCGTCCGGAGGGTTGCCTTTAACTTGGGAAAGGCACCAAAAAAAAAAGTGATTACAGAGCGTCATTAAGAGCAGTGGGATGGATGGAAAGATACGAAAAAGCGGATGAAGACAATCAGCGTCATAACCGAACATCTCTTTTGTGCAAACAATTTGTTAGGAGGACTGTACCATCAGTCTCACTAGCGACAGCTTTTAGTTATTGTGTGTCATGTTGACTTGATTATATTAAAGTAAATAAACTCAATTGTTCAATTGTCAATCAACGTTTAACAGCACTTTATACTTGTATTTATTTATTGCGGTAGTAACTTATACTTATACTACCTACGAGTAGGTTTGTTAGTAATTAAATAATTTGACAAATCTGTGCAAATAAACAGCCTTTGACGAGTTTCTTGCCAGTTGTTCTTGTTACAAGGTCTAGCGTACGGTCTTGCGCATTTCTTTCGTAGCCTCTTTAACATTGAGTGCTTATAAGAGCCTAAACTGAAAAAAAAAATATTTTGATTTGATTTCACTCCCGGAATCATGAACTAGAGTAAAATACGGAATTGCGACGCACGAACGGACTGCGAAGCCGCTTGATTTCGATGCATCGAAGAATAATTCGTATTTTCCGTGTGTAGTTTTCATACGATTTTACAAGTACAAACTAGTACCTACTTTTGATAAGACTTTATGCCATATTTAAACTTTCACTGCGTGTAGCTACAAATGCTATTTAAAAATCACACCAAACATAGCAAATTAAAAAAAAAAAACTTTTATGGATTTAAGTGCACAATAATTTTTTACCGTTAGTAGATTACTTTTGGTCTGGATTTGGTGTTTTTTTAGGATTTTTTGGGTTTCACGACGTTTTGGCATCGTCGGTCGGTTCAATCATCTTGTGACTACGGCAGCTGAAAAGGTGACGAAACGTCGGGAAACACAAAATCCTAACGTTATGTCATATCGGTGAAAAATATATAATGCAGTTAACTCCGTAAAAGTAGTTTTATTTCAGTATGAAAATTTTAAGATATGCTTTTAATAAAATTACATTGCTGCCTCGTCGCTTAATCCAGGACACATTTCCAACTTGGACATAATGTCAGTCAACAAAAGAGCCGTCAGAGTAATTGAGTCGCCAACAAAAGGAAACTGCCTAATATAACTTGAGCATTCATGAATATCACCCAGATTGTACAATAAAGGCAATCGTAATTATGTATTTGGGTATCGTTGTGGGTCTTCATTATTTCCTACACAATAGAGGATTACAACTATCATTTGATATTTATATCATGTTTCTTAGTTTACGGAAGATTATAGAAATTTCTTTATACATGGAATTCTTGATTTTTGCATTTACAATAGACGCATTTAAAACGAATAAAATAACGGATGCGAAAGTAACATTGGTAAAGTGTAACTTTAGGGAAGTTATCCTAACCCAAACCTAATATTGGTTGATTTAGATTCAATGTATTCAACTATATTTTCACATCACTAATCAATCGATTTAGACTTGTACTGATGCTACATCCCTAGTCCAAATTTCTACCCTCATATCGTTTTATATCCTTGATCCATGGGGGTAAAAATATCTCGTCGTGTTGGCCATATTCAATGACTTCCGATCCAGCTGCCTTCGCGACAGGGCGTTTTGAGTCGAGCTCCGTATTCCTCATATTATCGCTCAAGTTCTAACATTTTCAAAGTGATCGCCGCGAGTTTATATATAGGCACTATTGTGATCACGAATATCAGCTGTGGAGGAGAGTTAATGAAGAAGTGAGACGCGCGACCATATACAACCAGCACGTGGGAGCAACGTCGAACCAGGTTAGCCCCCTCAAATCCCTTCCTCTTTTCCAACGATCCACCAAATATTATAAATGCGAATGTGTGTTTGTTTGTCCTTTCTTCATGCCCTAACTAAACAACCAATCGACTTGATTTTATATAGATAGATTTTTATACTTTTGTAGAGAGTTAGTTGACAGGACGGAGGCTTACATAGGATACTTTTTATCACTACATTCCCACTTGAATGGGAACTTCGTGGATGAAACCGTGGGCGGAAGGTAGTGTTTTATAATTTCGTGAATCAAATTATCGTTATAAATAATGGGATTGTTCGTTTGCCGGGAAATGAGAAGGTGGTAAATAAAAACTACTTTAATTAAAATGACATGCCTGGAAACGCACAGTGGCAATTTCATAGTTAAATTTATTTATTTCAACTTTATTTTACATGTACAGCAAATGGGGGACTTAATGCCCTTAGGCATTCTCTACCAGTCAACCGGAAAGGATGTAAAAGAGTATCCGGGGGGCACTAAAAACGTAACTGATTTTAAAATAAACGATATTGAACACATTATTCATATGTATCTACTAAACTTAAATGCCTATTTTTTGTATGAAACATTTTACAATACTGCACCCCAGCTACGTCATTCTCTCTACATGCACTCCGGCCTTTGTTTATTTTGGTTAGTGGTAGTACTTGTTGTAAGTGCGGCTGGCTAGCTACCTCCATCTTATTTAAGCCTGAGGCCATAACAACATTTTTTCAGCTTTATTGTGTTCCGGCAGTTAGAGGTAAGATAGCCAGTTCCTCAGTGGCTGAGTATTCCGGAAGAGGCTCACTTCCATCTTCAGCCTTACTGAAGGCTTAGAGTATCCCCGTTGTTCTTAAAAAACAAATTACCTACCAATCTATGTTCAAAATAAACATTATATTCACGTAACACGTAAAATCCTTGCAATCAAAATCCCACACGTATTCCTGCATATTTTGATGTTATTATTTAAATCACTATTTGCTACCGTAAAGTGATAACAATGGCATTGCAGTCAACCGTGAAACATTATTTAACATTAATTGCTCATTACTATCACTTCACTAGCTACTACGGATTATGTGGTTTCAAATCTGGCTTTGTTTCAAACAGTATTTTTGTGCAAACAAAGGAAAAATCATTGGAATCAAACCACAATCCGTTTGTCTATCTGTCAAAGCCCTTTTGCTCAGCAACGCGTAACATGGATTTTCAATTCAATATAAAACACCGTACGATTGAATCAATTTAATATTATGCATGTGACGTAACTATGCAATCTTGTTGACGTAGAATAAATGACCTATATAATATTTGGCACAGGGGTATGAATACATCATGCCTTCTGCGTACATGTCATGAGTTCGATTTCCGCACAAGACAAATATTTCTGTTCATGAACATGTCTATTTGTCTTATTCAGAGTGTTTATTGTGTAAAATAATGTTATGTATACAGGCTGTTAAAATAATGTTATGTATACAGGTTGTTAAAATAATGTTATGTATACAGGCTGTTAAAATACCTATACCGAAGTCGTGATATATGCGTAGTGTACATCAAACTAAATAAGATTATGTAAAAATAATTGCTGTGAATCGACTTTTATTTTACATAAATAAGTGGTTTTGATATTCATTGCGGTTTTGTTACTTTAAACGATAATTTTTTGAAAAAAATAATGATTTTGATCGACAATAACTCCTGAACTATCAGTTTACCAGGTTTGGCTTCATACAAGAAAATGATAGTAACGATGGAGAGAATACGTGGTTTTCGTTTTCGTTATGGGTTTTTTAACACCCCGTATGTATTTACAAAAAGATAACCATGTTTATCCGTTATCTATAAGCTATCCTTGACAAGTTCGTATTGAAATTTACCTTGGGATAGATTATAATTATTGGTGTTATTTTCTGTCTCTTTTAATTTATATATTTAGGTTTAAAATGCATTAACCCTTTCGCGGACAATCAACTGCTATTATAGCAGTCATAACTATACAAATTCTATTGTGTCTCGTTCACTGTCCTCGAAAGAGTTATTAGCGTTTATTTATCATTTTTAATTTGCCATTTTGGAGACTTTATTTAAATAACATAACTATGGTCTACTACAGACTGATAAAGATATAAGAAAACAGCCCTGTTTTATTTATTGTAACAACAGAAAGAGTCTAAAACTCCAAACAGAGTCTGTTCAAGTAATAAAAAGGCATTAAACCGTTTAAAACCTCTTCAAAGTCTCTCAAAATGCAAAGTATCGAACGAAATTCTTTGTTTCAACATTGGTAATCGCGATCGAGCCTTTGGGGAAATTTATTTTATTTCCACCAGTACCCCGACACTTAAGCCTTATCATTTTAATAGGTTTCTACAAAGGATTGGGACAATGGGGGCTTACAATTCAAAGACAGACCGTATTTTGTTACTTCCTGATTTGATGAAAATGAGAAACTTCGTTATTCAAACAAATATTTATCTTTTTCTACTCACACCAGTAGCCCAATGTAAGAATTTGTGTGATATGTGGGTCACAAACATTATAGGGTCAACTGTATAATGATTGGCACTTTAAGAAAAACTTGACTTATTTGTTAATTATTATTTCTATACTTAGACAAGATTTACTATTTTAAAATTATTCTTTGATGTATATTTCTCATAAATTCACAAAACATTTAGTAGGTACGTAAAAACCTATTTTTTTTAACAAAGAGAAATTGTCTAAAATCGGCCAAAAGTACCGTCATTGGCACTCTTAGTACAATCATTAGCAGCCATCAGGTACAATGATTGGCATTTAACTACACTATCTATTTTTGTTTGTTTTTGTCATTGTTCCTTTGTGGTTTTCTCTAAAGAGTTAATGCCATATTTGGATCAGTTGCCATACTAAAATTCGTGGCCGCGCATGGCTAATGGCTACATTTGGATCAATGGCCCAATTTGGTTGAATCAGTGGCCATATTTGGATAATGCCCACATTAGGGTCAATGACCACATCTGGATCAGTTGCCACATTTAGATCAGTGGTCACATATGATAAGTGCCAGATTTGGGTCAGTGGCCACATCTGGATCAATTGCCCTATTAGGATTAGCCATATTTGGGCCAATGGCTACATCTGGACAATTCAGGTTCAATCCACATTTGGATCAATGATAACATTTGTATCTGTGGCCACATTTGGGTCAATTAGCACATTTGACTCAGAGCCCACATTTGATCAGTGGCCACATTTGGGTCAGTTGCCACAATTAGATCAGATCAGTGGTCACAATTGATCACTAGCAGGTGAGTGGCGACATGGCTATCAGCGGCCACAACTGTTTCAGCCCCCACAATTGTGTCAGAGACCATAATTGGGCCACAAGGCAACATAAAGATACACAATAATAAGACTTGTCACAATAATCCCATTCAAAACTTTTGGTTGGCATAGGTGCCATTGCACTTTCTAAGAAGCTTTTTCTAATAGTTGGCACACTAATTTAATAAATTTTATGATCACAAAATAAATATAAATATACTGATACCATTGGGTATGCAGATGACACCACTTTAACCAGCAGATATTTTTCAACTGCAAAGGCTACCAGTGATGAAATCCAGTCTTGTCGAGAGTCCCTTGTCGAGCATATGAATCTGGCACTTCAGGCAGTCTCAGATTGGGGCAACACCAATCTTGTCAGTTTCAATGTCACTAAAACACAGGCTTGATTATTTACTGCAATACGGAGTCCCTTCCAACTGACTCCAACTTTCCAGGGTGTAACCTCCGATGTGTGTCCTTGCCGATAACCGAAAATCTGCAACTTCTCGGGCTGAACCTGTCTTCCAATCTGAACTTTGGCGAGTACATCGACACTATTGCGAAGTGTGCTGCAAAGAAACTGGGCGTCCTCTCTAAGGCTAGGCGATACTTCTCTCCGAATCGGCTGCTCCTTTTACACAAAGCGCAGATTCGGCCCTCTATGGAGTACTTCTGTCACCTGTGGGATGGTACTGCTAAGTATCAGCTAGAGCTTCTGGAATCAATTGAAAACAGTGTCAGGAAACTCGTTGGAAACTCAGCATTGGCCACGGCGGAACTTCAGAGCCTCAGTCATCGCCGCAAAGTTGCATGCTTATCGGTCTTTTATAGGATACACTTTAGAGAGTGTGTGAGAGAACTGCACGACCTTGTTCCTCCAGCCCCTTTCCACCATCGGGGTACCAGACGCAGTTTTGCTTACCACCCGTACGTCGTTAACATTCCAACGGTCCGTACCAATCGCTTTGATAAAACATTTCTTGTGCGAACCGCTAAAGAATGGAATGCTCTGCCTGCTCATGTGTTCCTCGAATCCTACAACCTTGGCCTCTTTAAGGCGAGGGATAGGCAGGTGAATAGGCATTTCTTGGGCAAGCAAGCAACACCTTAGACCACATCCTGTTTATTAAGCACGATGGTGGTCAAATGCCTGCCCAGTTATTATATAAAAAAGTGTAATAACACTTAAAAACATATCAACTAAAAATAAATATTACTCTTTTAATAGTAAAAAGTATAATTACATTAATTTTTGTATACCTCTTTCTTATCAAATCTGTTAAAATTTGCTCGAAAAGACAATAGAAAATTCCGCGCTCTCTTTTTTTCAATACTGTCTTGCTATATTAATCTGATAAAAAAATCTAATATGAAATTTGTTGAGTGTTGCAATGTAAGATTTTAACTATATCAGAAGACGCATTGTATTTCCATGAAAATTCCTTAATAATTGCGTTTCAATGTCAGAGTGCCAATGACTCGGGGGGTGCCAAAATTAGTACACGTTACCCTACATGTTAACTGTGAGCTGCTTTAGAGAGAGAGTCTTACGGAGACTTACTTTACGGAGAAATCGCCAGAAATACAAATCCACCTGTTCCGTGGTCTAGTAGTAACACCATCGGTTTCAAATCCAGAGGATCCGGGTTTGATTCCCGGTAAAGGTTCATACGGTATTCAGTATGTAGGTAGAAGTTGTTGTCATAACAACAATATTTTGTGCGTTATTATGTTCAGACACATTATAGATATACAGTTTCCCACATGTTTATCTGAGAGTCCGCGGCAGACATTTGAGTTGCTAATTTATCCCTTTCCTCGCGCAATACCGACCCCTGCTTTTAAGTAGCTGCAATGATAGTGCCCACTATGAGGTCAAAGCAGGAATTGCTTTCGTTGGGCGCGTATTTAGTTATTAATTACGATTTTAAAATCCGACGTGGCCTCTCAGGCCTCACGTCGGTACTTACGTAAGTTCTTTGTTATTCTTTTTTGTTCCTGTAAACAGATTTTTTTAATATTGTCTACTATGGATATACCATTCGGAGTATTCGCAATAGTCGGAGATTTGCTTCAAATTCAAACTAAATATAACTTTAGTCTTATATAAAAAAAAAAAAAAAATTGAGTTTCTATTTGGACATTTTACTCGAAAACCTATTTTTTTATAATAATGCAAATACAGACGATTAACTCATCATGTTTTTAAACTGCAAAATATAAGCGGCCTTTCAGGCCTCACGTCGTCGGTACTAAAGTTACAAAAAGAGCACGTCGTTACTTAAGGCGATACTCGAAAAAAATATGCTGAAGCGAGATATCAATGAGAAAACGACGCGCACGGGAGCGAGACCGATTTTGCAGATTAGGCAAAAAAAACACAAAATCACTTCGTATTAAAAAACTACAGCGATTAAAAAAAAATGCTTCTATACGATCCTTAATATTATTGGTGTCCACTTATTAAACCAATTTCCAATAGTGTAAGTACCCCATTTATGAATAATCTTGAATTTTCGTATTTTTTAGAGGTCTTTTCGAAAATAAAAAATGTCGAGGCAAATTCATAAAATCGTGTTTTTGAAACTATACGAATCTAGATAAAGGTATAAAGAAATATATATGTTATTACCAGATTTGTATCAACTGTAACCATGCTACAGTTTTATATCAAAGGTCTATACTTTTTCCAAGTAGCGCCTTAAAGGTTAAATCTAAACTCATGGTAAACTGTGCGCTTAATATCTAGATAATAGCTTAAACTTCGAAATACATATTATTATTAAGATAAATATTAAACAAGAAAATATACTAGAAAAAAGCAACTAGTCTCATGTCGCCCTGACGGGATTAACATAAAAATAGCATTGTAAAATGCAAAATTAAAAAGTTATATTATTAAGATTTTTGCACATAGGTTTTCAACCTTCAACCCTTTCAGCAGCGCTTAATATAAATCTATGTTTCGTGTCGCGACTCACCGATTTCTCCCAAATTCCCATGACACTCTTGAATTCAGCTGGTGTAACAAAAAATACACCAGCCATTATTGGTCCCTTGACAGCCACTTCAGCTTTTGATGGATTATCGAAAAATAGTCCTCTTTGTCCTCATCTTTCATTGTTTTTCTATGAAAGGAGGAAGCGAGTGATTCGCCTATTAATATGAAGCTGGAAATTATATCGTGACTTTTCTAGAGACATTTAAAATGCTTTTGATGGTTTTAGCTTCAGTAGTTTTTGTCAATCGTGTAGATTTTGTGGTTTGGGACCTCAGCAGTTCGGATAGTTGGATGTTTGTAACTCCATCACGCAAAAATGTCTCATCGGATTTGGATGTTTGACGCATAGATAATTTCTAGTCTGGATTAACCACTCAGGCCCCGTATTATGAGACACAACAGATTTTGATATTCTATTGTCCTCTGGACACCGGTGTTCTGCTAGCAAATTACGAATTAAAACTGTTTATTATCTATCTATTTACAGAAAACTAGTACCTATATAAGTATGTTTATCCGTTATTCAGTACCCATAACACATTTTCATATGAAACTAACCTTGGGCTAGATACTTCGTGTAGTATGTATTTATATTATTTATTTATATAATAAAATGTCCCCACGGGATCTTGAATTACCGGGTGAAACCGTGGCCGACCACTAGTCACCCACGGTCCCGTACCACTGCCTATAAATAAATAAATAAATGTCTTACAATCACACGATATGATAAATATGAACTTGTGATATGAACACTAGATAACGGATATACATACTCATATATTTTTTAACCTTGGCAATGTTTTTTCACTTGCTTCTGTAGGGGCCTCTTTTTCAGTAAAAGCGCGACATGCCTTATTCTAAGTCAATTTGTTATTTCTAAGTTAATATCTGGTCATTATAGTAGATTGAGGCGGCAAAATATTTGTATTGACGAGGTAAATAATATACAAAAAATATAATTGACGTAGTCATATATTTCTTTCGTTTCGAAATCTCACCTTGCCTTATATAAAATTCTTTTAACAAATAGTTTAATCTTATCGTTATTGTTTTTATGATTCAATGAACTAAAATAATATAATAAAACCAAAATGAAGTATTATAATTAATTCAAAGCTATTTAAAATAAGAATAAAATGTAACAAAAAAGTCAATAGTGCGATTCGGAACTTATTATGACATATTTTCAGGTATTAAATTAAAAAAGTACCGCGCTAGGCCGCAAAAAGCGATTTTCTACGATGAAACTTAATGACAAAAACCTCTTCTTCCGAGCGTGTGAGGTGAAAATAATAATAATTTTGGAAGTTACGACGATTTTAAGATCTTGTGCGTCTCGGGCGCGCGTTTAGTTAGGGGGCCCCTAAGGTAAGTTAAAGTGAGTTCACGGGCTGTATGGATAATATTCAGACCGGCCAGAGCAAAGAAAACATGGTCAGGTGGGGCTTTTCGGCTGGTTCCGCGGAATGCCTTTGCGGTGCAGTCCAAACGATGGACCACCTAACATCGTGCCCCGCGTGTCCTGACACCTGCACGCAGGAGGATCTCATGACAGCATCCGACAAGGCTGTCAAAGTGGCTGAGTTCTAGGCCTCAATACTTTAGTATCTGCCATCGACACGCTAAGAAAAGATTAAGATAAGGCCCAGATGAATTTATCTTTTCATTCTTTATTTTATTCTATTTATAATGCAATTAAAATTAATAAGCAATAAAGGTGAAATATTTTGAATAATAAAATTTGTTAAGGGCTCGCAAGGTGAGCCGAAGTAAGTTCAAACGCGGCTGGCTAATACTAAATGAATATGGTTGAATGATTAACATAAGATATAAATGAATTTATAATGTTTTTTATGATATAAAAAGAAAAAAATATAAATAACTAAAAAGGTGACATTAGATGTAAGTTTTATTATTGTTTTTTAATAATAGTTCAAGAAGCAATAAAGACTCATAAATATCATGCTTTTTTCTCCGAAGGATGGTAACTAACCTAATGTGTTAAAATAATTAATGATCATGAAAAATACTAGATGAAGGATACGTTTTTTTCGCATCAGAGGGCTTAGTGTGAGTTTGCAAATTTCCAAACGTTACCATCACGTGAGAGTAAAATTTTGAAAGATGGCCTTAATGCAATGGGAATAAGGTTGAGAATAAAACTCAATTCGCAAACTGCGGCGTAAGCGAGTAAGGTGAGAAAACTCATACTAAGCACTCTGTGCGTTAGACGAAAAAAGCATTCATTGTCAAGGGTCGGAGCCAGTAGTAGAAGCAGCATGCCACCGATCCCTACCTTCTGAAAGGGGACCTCTTTTTTTCGTCTTTTTGTGTCATAGTTAATCTTTAAACAGGTTTGTTTACAAAAATAATAGTACAAAAATATTTGACGAGTGATGACCACAAAATGTTATGTTATCTGTGCCATAATTTAGTGCCAGGAAGATAGATAGATAAATCATTTATTTGCATCAGCATGCACACATAACAATATACAAAGAATAAGAATAAGGCATACCTTGAAGACAACGACCACCTCAGTGATGGTTTGGTTTTCGTCGAGGTCTTTCGATTGGAGATCTTCTCGAGTATGCCACCCATCTTGGAGTGAAGCGATCGAGAAACGGCGAAGCACTTGCCGTATCGCTTGCTAAGCTTCCCTCATACGGCATCTCTGGAGGCCTTTGCACTTGGATTGCTGACTTCGCTCGCTGCTGAAATCGCTCCATCCGAGTTGTAGTAGATGGTCAATCATCCGACTAGAAGAATTTGATGCAGGTGTCCCCCAAGGATCTGTCCTGTCTGAGACACTGTTTTTTCTGCACATCAACGACCTGCTGGTTTCTGATACCATTGAGTATGCAGATAATACTACTTTAACCCGCAGATATCTTTGAACTGCAAAGGCCACCAGTGATGAAATCCAGTCTTGTCGAGAGTCCCTTGTCGAGCATATGAGTCTGGCACTTCAGGCTGTCTCTGATTGGGGCATAGCCAATCTTGTCAGCTTCAATGCTACTAAAACACAGGTTTGTTTATTCATCGCAAAACGGAATCCCTTCAACTGACTCCAATTTTTCAGGATGTATCCTAACCGAAAATCGAAAATCTGCAACTTCTTGACCTAAGCCCTGTCTTCCAACCTGAACTATGGCAATTACATCGACTCCATTGCTAAGTGTGCTGCAAAGAAACTGGGCGTCCTCTCTAGGGCTAGGCGGTACTTCTATCCGAATCAGCTGCTTCTCATATACAAAGCGCAGATTCGGCCGTGCATGGAGTACTGCTGTCACCTGTGAGATGGTTCTGCTAAATATCACTTAGTGCTTCTGGAATCGATTAAAAACCGTGCCAGGAAACTCATTGGAAACTCAGCATTGGCCACGGCAGAACTTCAGAGCCTTGGCCATGGCCGCAAAGTTGCACGTTTATCGGACTTTTATAGGATACACTTTGGAGAGTGTGCGAGAGATCTGCACGACTTTGTTCCTCCAGCCCCTTTCCACCATCGGGGTACCAGACGCAAGTTAGCTTATCACCCGTACGTCGTTGACATTCCAGCGATCCAGTGAGCGCTTTACTGACATATTTCTAATGCGAACTGCTAAAGAATAGAATGCGATGCCTGCTCATGTGTTCCCCATTCCCTACAATCTTGTTCTCTTCAAGGCGACGGTGAGGATTTCCTGGGGAAGCATGTTACACCTTAGACCACATCCTGTTTACTAAGCACGATGGTGGTCAAATGCTTGCCCAGTTAGTTATGAAAAAAAATTGGTATCCTTGTACGATGGCAGATGTGTTGTACGTAATATATTATAAATATAGTATAACAATCAATTGAGTTGAAGTTTTGTTCTTTTTTATATCTATTCTTTTAAAGTTGTTAGATAGAAGTAAGTAGCAATAAAACCTCTATATTTTCTTAAAATAAATTAAATGTTTTAAAAAGTACAACAAAAATTAGTAAGTAACATGTTTATAATTTTTTATTTTTTGCATTTTTCAATGCTATTTTTAAAGTAATAATAAATTTTAAATACAAAAATATTGGAAAATATCAACTCGGCCACAAGTGAATTCTCAGATGGGACTTATACCCACGATCTTTGGAAATCAGGTCTAATGCTTAACCACTGAGCTACCGTAAGTATACATGTTGACAAAACAAAGCTATACTTAGTAGATAGTATTGATGTAGTACTGAAATCCCTGTATTTTTTATATTAAAATAAAATAATGTTTGTTCGCACAACAAAGCTTTATACTTAGTATTAGTAGTATGGAAACGGCTGTATTTTCCATAATTACATAGTTATAATGATTTAAAATAAAACGTTTTGAAAAATAAAATATGTTCTGTTTTTTATTACCGAAGTTCATATCCAATGTTATTTAAATGTCATGTGGTGCATGAGATCTGTGTTTTTCTATAAATACATACATAATATACACATTAAACGCCCAGACCAATACAAATAGACATGTTCATGCACACAAATATTTAAAAGCGTAGAAGGAAGAATCTGGGACCCTACGCCGGACAGGTCGTCAAATAAGTATAAAATCTTACAAAACTGCATTCGATAAAAATCGGTAATAGTGGAGTTTCTTCTGTAGAATAAGGAAATGGGGTCAATTTGGCAACGTGAATGTCAAACACCTGCTCTCAGCGTGTGTTGTTCGCTTGATATCACGTGGATAATAATGGTTATTTGCCAACTCGAAGTTATAAAGAGACTTGAAAATGTTAAAGTACTGACACTAGAAAAAAACTTGATAAATTAGAGCACACATTAAATAATACCTAGAATACCTACTTGTGAACAATATTTAAACGCTAATGTCGAAAATCGCGTGTGCACCTTGTAGACTTAGTTACGTGGTGCGACTGTTGAGATTTTTTTCTAGAGGAGGACAATATGGACTTTATTGTGCATTTAACCTTAAAGCAGTCGCGCGCGGTCTCTGAGTCCGCAGCGAACGTTTTTTGTCATTTCTCTTTATTTACCTATATACAACAGACAGTTGCACTTCCGTAGACGCTCGCGGCGTATCCATCCCCAGGGTTACGATCGCTTCAGACGTAGGCTGCCGTCCCTTTCCGGGGAATCCAGCCATAAGGTGGTGTTTAGTCAGTAAGAGTCTGATATAACCTTCGACACAGCCGGCTGTGGGGTATCCAATGCAGGATTCACCGCCTCCCTCCCTTCGTCCGGAGGGTTGCCTTTAACTCGGGAAAGGCATAAAAAAAAAACAAAAAAGAAAGCTTCCGTAGGTTGCCTCAAAGGTGTGAGGTACTGTACCCCTGAGTTGTCCTACGACATTCATCGCATGCGCAATTTGTGTTTACGGTCTCAGATTCCACGCGCAACCGATTGCGTACTAGAAAAAATCAACGAAATGATATTTAAATCTGGGTGAGTAACACATGTATTGTTTATGTTACTTCCTACAAAATTATGTGTTTTTTCTCGAAATTAGATGGCTCGTGAATTTAATACCTTACTTGTTTTAGACAATGAGTTACGAGGACTTAGAACGGCGAATAACTCGCAAGCAGGGGCGTGCATTGGTTTTCCAGCTTAGTAGGCACTGTAGATCTAACTAGTAACTTTGCACTTATCCTATCCTGCTACCGAATATTATAAGTTTGAAAGTTTGTGAGGATATTTGGATGGAGGAATGTTTGTTACTATTTCACTCAAAAATTACTGAACTGATTAAGATGAAACTTTACAGCAATGTAGCTTATATATCAGAAAACCACATTGTATGCAAATATTTATAATTATCCTGATATTCCCACGGTAACGGCAACCACGCGGCGAGTGAAACCGAGAGCGGCCGCTAGTCATAAATGATAAGGTTCCTAATATTTATTTGGAATATTAAAATGCTGACGAGTTTGATTGTTTGAGCTCGCTAATCTCCGGAACTACTAGTTCGAATTGAAAAATTATTTTTGTGCTGGATAGTCCATTTATCTCGGAAGGTAATAAGATATTTAATATCACGGTACGATTAAAAAGAGCAGAGAATTAATGTAAAACGTTACAGAAACGGGGAAAAAATATTAGTTTTGGGAGCTTCCGTTGCGGACGGTGTGTAAACGGTTAAAGTTATGTAAAAATCATGTATGACGAAATTATTCCCCATCAAAAGTTCTAAAAAAAGTCCGCGACAGCATATGTCTATGTTTTATGGTTAACTCACTATAACCATTTTTCAGATAATAAAATTAGTTCGAAACTAATGTATTATTTGAGAAGCTGTTTTCATAAACATGATATTAATCCTTATCTAAATAAATACGTTAATCATCACAAGTATTTAATTTTGAACAAAATTGTCCTTTACATCATTAAATTTTAATGAATATCTTAGGAAATATGATAGTTTTAAAATAACTCCTCAACAAAATAATTCGCGACCAAATTCATTCGTCAGGTAGGCATGCTTACTTTATACTGATATATTCCGGAAGTTTAAGCTAGAACGTTACACGTACAAACAGCGCCCTTCTTGCCATGGGCGGTTTATACTTGAGCAATACTTTTACTAAATATGTTGTATTCTTGTATGAAACGCTGCTTGATTCGAGTAGGCAATTTCGAGACTGCCTATCGGTAGGTATTCAGTATTTAGCGTAAGAATATCTTAGTGGGTGAGTGTTGAATAGAATTTTAAACTAAAATAAAATAACTTTAACACTTATTGTATATTTATTTAGGTTTTGAATGAGGTAGGCACTGCCTAATTGCCTATATGGAATGAACGCCCCTGCTCGCAAGGTACAAGAGACGGAAAAAGGTGATGAAAAAATGTGCATCTCCAGCAGACACAATGGATACCAATGATGAATAGGATATTGTAGTATTTTATTAATAAATGAAAGAAGTTTTAATTGATTTAGAATCGAGACAATAGGGAAAGTTTCGTAAAAAATACGCAAAACTAAAAGTGGTTTTATAGTTCCTATAACATGGTGCAAATAATGATGATGATGATTCATAGATAATTATAGAAATGTAACTTGCGTCATTTTAAATGGGTAAATGCTCTGACCGGTGACTAATCGAGCGTTAAAAACCATTCAAACAAGATTATTTATGAAAAATTTACCACGTTACATTTTATGAAACAGTAATAAAATTAAGATTTCTTTGATACATTAGTAGCCAAGCGAGTATACAAACATTATCACGATTTATTTATTAAGCATAGCGATGTTCATAATTTTAATACTAGAAACAAGAATAAGCTTGCCGTTCCAAGATTTCGGCTTGAAAAATGCAGTCGCTCGTTTTTGGGGAAAGGCATAGCCTTTTTTAAAGGTCCACAACAAGTGATTGAGCTGCCTTTGCATAAATTTTAAAATATATGTTAAAAAAATGCTCCTAAGCAAAGGTTATTACAAGGTAGATGATTATTTGAAAGACTAAAATGCCTGGAAGTGATACTAACATAAAACATGACTATTGTAATTGTATAAAAGGAAAATATTCTAATAACTGAGTATAAGAAAATTTTCCCCGCATATTAAATATGTTTCAAGATTGTAGATTTGTGTTTGGCAACGACATGTTCCTTTGTAAATGTTGTTGCTTCTGTTAAAGCTGATAAGTTTCTTGCGGCCGTTCTTCTTATCAGTTAAAAGATGTCCTGAATGGCTGGTAGGAAAAAATTGGACGATTCGAAAGCACTTATCTATAAGTCTATTTGAATAAAAATCTTTGACTTTGACTTTATGATAAGTACCAATAAAGTAGCGGTATTTATTTTTGCAATATTTTCTTTGAAGCGAAGACCAAAATTAAAATAATAAAGCATTCAGTGCTGGTTCGTAGCTAATGATTGCCGTTTCATAGCTATCGTACTGGAGCTGCGGATTCCATTTGAATACATTCGAAACAATGCTACTTTTTAAGTAATAAGAGAAGAGCGATTAATAAATCTAAAATATAACTATTTCGTATGTAGGTACACATAATGAAATGTATTTACTTTAAATACGTGCATAGTAAATACGTTTCAACGAAAATGTTCCATAAACCTATTAATTTTCAAAAAAAGATTCAAAAAGCATATGAATTAGGTATTTATTCAAATCAACTATTATTTTCAAATTTTATTTACATTATATAAATGAGTATTAAATAAGTATATTATTTGACGAATCATGATGTCGTTTATTTGTAAGAAGGACGTCAAATCTTAAAACAGTAATTTTGAATTATATATACACGAAGTATGAGAAATTTCTACTTTATTTACTGTAATAATGTCATAATTTCTAAACGAAAAATGAGAGATTAAGACAAGTTGTGTTATACTGACACCATTTCAGTTGCCACGGAGAGAAAAAGTGCTAGTTTTCAGAAAAGACGACTAATTTCATATTAGGGGGATATTCTGTAAAAGGTGAGTAAAATAGTGGTTTTATAATCTTTTGAAAGAACATCACATTTTTATTTGTGACGTTGTATAACTAAAACACTCAAGATCACATTTGGCGTTATGTCGTTATTGAGAATACAATGAAATAATTTCGTGTGAATCATTTTCTTATAATACATTATAAACACTAAGTAAAGGAACATTGTGAAATTCCTAAACTTGTGTATAATTTTAATATTTTGTGTTATGACGTATTAACAATAGCAAATTCTTTTTAACCCTGAAGTGGTCGCGCAGTAAAAAGTTACGTGATTAGTCGCGTGGAGTACAGATGTAAGCCAAAGAAAAATGAAAATACAAAAAATCTGAGCTTTATTTTAATTTTATTCGTGTTTGAATCTTATAATCAAAGTATTATTTTATGAATATAATCAACAAAAACATAAAAACCCCTGTGTTTATGAATATCAACTAAAAACAAAAAATACTTCTAAATGACACTAAAAAATTTTTGGCTTGGATAGAGATCAGCCATGCGTTAATGAAAGCGGTCCACCGATCTTATGATTTTATTCCAAAACCAAAATGTATACAAGAGCTTGGTTATTTTATTCGTATACTACAAGCCTATTAGCTATGGCTATATGTAAGTAAGATTAGAATTGACTTCAGAAAGACATGAATAAAAATAAGTTATCAAAATACTCACGTAACTGGTCGCGTGGCATACACTCGTAGTCCACGAATTTCGCGGAGCTCCTGTGACATTACCATACATGACCGGCGGTTTTACATTATTGGAGCTCATTCTTAAACTATTCAATTTAGAGTATCTCGAAGCGCTCGTAATTTACATTTGTAGTTTTTGAGAATTAGCCAATTTAGTCGTTGTGGATGACATATGTAATCCACGCGACCACTGTAGGGTAAAGACACTGAAATATTACAAACTATCTGCGATGTCTTCTAGCAGAGGAAGAAAAAAGGTAACAAAGCCTGATCCAAGCTACCTCACGCTTTATTTACGTAGATGAACTCGCTCTTTCTTTCTAGGCTTACACTTTGAGGAAGTAGAGGCTAACCTCTGTGCTGCTCTTAACTTCTTGAACGCGTATTACGAGGAGAACCAACTACGGCGTAATCGCTCGCAATAGCCTGCTCCAACATTTTATCACCACCTCTGGGTTGGCGCAAGCGAAGGCATTTTCAACCGGCGAATACGCATGCCCGGCGAAAACGTATCGAGACGCTCTGCACATGGAAAGCTAGTAGATACAGCCTTGAATGAGGCTGCCAGATCATCACGGGTTGTCTCGAACCAACACCGGTGAACAGGCTGTATCCACAGGCTGGCATTGCGCCCCAGACGCCCCGAGGGCTGCAGCGAGCTCCGCTGAGAGACAAAAAATGGAGAACGATACATGGCACCTACTGCATAAGCATATTCCAACCCCACCAAAACTGACAATCCGCAACAGCTTTCTAACAAAATTCAATATTCAATAAAATTCAAAATTCAATATCATTTATTCATTCTAGGCTGTTACAAGCACTTATGAACGTCATAGAAGCTACGCTATCGGTTCACAAACCCTACGGCGGGAGACCTTGTAACGAGAAGAACCGGCAAGAAACTCGTCAAGGGCAATTTTTTTCTCCCTGTTGTATTTCATACAGAGTCGTCAAATTGAAAAGTGAGCTTAACATATCAGTAAGGTCAAGTGGGTAAAGTTCCCTTTACCATGGAGCCATCGAGAGCGAGGCTAGGTATGTGGCTTCATTGCCAAACTCATTCGCGTTTTGGTTATTAACCTAAAAATAAATTCTAATTGAGATTTTTTTACATCGCAATTCGATCGCGAAACATCCGATTCGCGAAATCCGTGTTATGGCATTCATGAAATCGCTCACACAACGCGTTGTGATAATGAAAAAAAGTTGTGACGCGTATGGAACCATATTATACACAACGCGTTGTGAGCGTTTTCATTAGACCATAACACAAACACGAATTTCACGATGTGAATGTTTCACGGTGTCCACAATGCGTTGTGAGCTGTTTTTTGCTCAATGCGCGTTTTCGAATTTTGAGCGTAACATAAATATGTATATTAAATATTATTTTTGGGCCATACCGCATTTTTTACTCCATTCCTTGTTGCAATATTGCCTAGACATCCAATATAACTTAACCCCTGTAATGCCGCCTAGGGCACGAGGTCCTACAGACCAAACGTCTTTGTTTATGCAATGACGTTTCAAGTTATACTGGTTGCTTATTCAAACTGCACTTACATTAGTATTGTGCCGTATTCAGGTTCGATGCCAAAACTGATCCCGAGATATAAGTGGGTCCATTAATTTAAGATGATATCAGAAGGGCCATTTGTATCCTTAATATTGTTTGCTACAAGAAAACTCAAATGAGTTATAGTTGGTTCTTGCTCGTACGGAATGGTAATACCTATGCCTTAAGTTAGTACTATTATTGTTTTGTTTCTACGCTATTAAACAAATTACGAGCTAGGTTTTTGTTTTTCATGAAATAAAAACTGAATGAATATCATTAACATATAAAAATATTGTCGGACTATTTATATTGCTGTCATGTCATGTAACTTTAACGGACATTTGTCAATCTTATGGAAATATTTTATAGATATCTGGCACTATATCTTATTTGACTTTAACACCGAAACTTCAGATCTTGGAGATACAACATGCAAAAAAAAAATATCATTAGGACAATAGGACCTCAGCATGGAAGATACCACATACAAATCAAAAAGTAGATTTATAAAGAAAAAAACGAAATAGATCAATATACTATATTGTTTGTTTTTTAGTTTGCATTTTACATGCTTCTTAGAAGAGTAAAAGGTTAATTGGAAGAGCAGTGGTCCGAATTTCCAAATGTTTCAGGTTCAAGTCTCGCCTGAGAAATACCCTGTGAGTCGAGTCGATTTTGGTGCATTTTTCTTTGCTCTAGTTTGAGTTGAAACTCTTTGCTACAGTTTAAAAATTCTTTGTAAGCTGCTGGCTTCTGGAAACAAATATCTTTTCTTTGCTTCTAAATCTTAAATGCCAGCCGTCACCTAGCTCCATTTAATTCCTGGCGGTCTCAGAGACAGTTTAGATTGCCTCGGGGATGTTCCAAGCCCATTGTTCAGGATCAATTTACGGTCCCGTCGATCCCTGCGACATGGAGATGCAAGATCAATTCCGTTATTATATTCCGAAATTAGTTTTTAGTGATGGCCAATATGTGTTTTGTTTCATACCATTTGTTTTACTGGTCTCCTAATTTTACAACCTCGTTCTTCATATGTTTTTTTTCTTAAGTTCTTCTTATTACAATATTTTATCTATTTTTATAGATATATGACAGTGAAGATTGCTTAGGGGATTTTCCAAACCCATTGTTAAGGATCAATTTAGGGTCCCATCGATACTTGTGACCATTATTAAAAGCTGGGATTAGTTTTTAGTGATGGTAAATATCGTGTGTTGTTTTATTTTATTTGTTTTACGTCGGCGCTAGTCCAAAAAAACGTGAAAAGTGTCATGCAAAAGATCGTCACGTCAAAAAAAGGATTTCGTTCTCTTTTCCTTTCTTTGACGTGTATTTTACTTTTTGCAGTTTTTTCGCACTAGCCCAATGATTTCCATTTATTTTAACCTCGTTCTTCATATACCAGTTGTTTTACTATTTATTCATATAACTTGCTAGTTATTCGTATAGATTTCTTAAGCACAGTCTTGTCATTTCATAAGATATGTTGGACTTTTCCTACACAATTATTGAAGTTGGAATTTCTTCATATCTTGTTGGACACATAAATGTGTATTTTCTATTCAATACATTTTATAGATCGGTAAAGTTCTGGCGTAGTTTATTTTAGAGAATTTAAGTAATTGGTTATTTTTTAGATTCATATTAACAAAACTAAATATTAACGTCTTAGTATTAAAAATATTGTGCAATGTTTTCCTCAATTTTATTGAAAACCCTTAAAAGTTTTCAATTTTTTTTTTGTTTTAGATAATATCTGTAATCAATCTACACATGCAAAAATCGTACAATAAACACAAACAAAAATTTGCAATATCACTTTACCCAAACGTGTGTTATATTCTGTCACGTCTCAGTCGTCACGTTTCGGACTGCTATGTAAGAAATGTCACGTTATCGCAAAAAAATCGCATCCTATTCTTTGTTCCCGGTTATAAAATAGCTCGTTTTTCCTAGTAAAGTGTGATTTGCTTCAGGATCAATACTCTACGTGACTAGTGCGGACTCTGAATTTAGCAGCTTGTTCTAAAGATTGGTCATAAATAAATTTGTGACGAACGCTGTGAAAAGTTTCGCTTTTCACAGCGTTCGTCACAAATTTATTTAAAAGGATTTATTGGGTGAATTTTTCAAATGTACGATATGGAGCGCAGTCGTTACGACATCGCTTTTAAGAGGAAAAAAAGTACAGCTTCCGCAAGTAAAAAGTTTATTGCAATTTTATTACTTTGCAGTGTTCTCATAAGTCGTAATTTACGGCTGTAAGCTGCCACAGTTAGCAAAATATCTGAAAATGCCACTGCCCGTATATAACCCGTATTCTTATGGCTGTGCTTTTACAGGCTCTAAAGTCTCTCACGAGACGCGTAGTTATTACCCACCAGACGCAATAGTTTTTTTTACTCTGAATCTGACTACATAATGTATATTTAATGAAAAGCTTTTAGCGAACGAATGAAATCCGATTCCGAACTAAATTCATTTGTGAATTATTTCTGTCATCAATATTATTTTTTAACTATCATTTCGTGTTTGTCGTAGCAATATCATCGCGGTCGTTTGTGCCGCAAAAACTTTTAACTGGTTCGATAAAAGCGAAGCTTAATTTGAAACACCATTCAGTCGTCCAAACAATGTTTTAACTAACCATATCAAATCCCATACAAAAGAATTGTTAACGATTTTATATTTGGATACAAGTCCGTGTTTGTTGAAAGGTCACAACTTTTATTTTGAAAAGTAATATAGCATAACGATTCTAAATTTATGATTCTAAATAAGTACTCTGAATGGTATTTGGCACAAGATTTTATCGTTTAAGATTTAGCCTACATTTTACACGACGTACCTGTTGTACGATCAATAGCAACTACGGTTTATAAAAACAAACTTTCAACACAAACAAATCAGTGGGCCTACCATGAGTTTTTCTTTCCGAACTCAATAGATTTTTGAACGATCAGAGTTTGACAGATATTTATTCATTGACCTTAAATCGATTTATAATCTAATTAAGCTTGCCCTCGGCATACCACGCGGCTGTGAGTTGGACGGGGTTTATAGTTTTTTCTACTTATTTGTAAATATTAATTATGAATAATTTTTTGTACTAACTTTACTTTAAAAATTCTGTATAGCCGCAGCTGCTGTTCATTGTACAACACAAGAGTAAAACGAATTCCAAACAAAATAACTTATCAAATAATATTTCCTAGTTGTACAAGTTAGGTATTTATGCGCACAAATGTGTTCCACTTTATGAGAGGAAAGCAAATAGTGGCGTTAATGCTACTGAATCAGTAGCTTATTCATTTGAATAGGTTTTTTATTTATTTCAAATAGTTCCCCAACAGTTAATTAAACGATGTTTATTTTAAGAGGTTTTTTTAAGTTGAGTTTATGTTATTATTATGGTTATTATGGTTATTCAAGAAAGAAAAATTGCTTATAGTAGAATTGATGTGTGATTGAATAGAATTTTTGCGGTAAAAATCCTGGCCACAGGCTATAGTAATTTAAAATGGATGAAATATTATTTCATCGACATTTAATTTCTATGGTTTTAATACAGTTACACACTATTTACAGAGCTGTCGTGGGAAATCTATACAATATACCGTAACGAAGTAAATTACTTTTACAGTAGAAAGATGAACTTAGAATTTGTGATAGAATTAAAGTAACCGATAAAAAAATATGCAATAATTTTAAATTTTGGTATTTCAGAGAGAGGTTTACTTCACTTACTTAACTTTAAGAAAATAATACAAATTAACTTATGCCAAAAAAAAAATGTAAGTATACCATATTTTGAAGACAAAGAATAGCGAGTGAAAATATTAGCCATGACCTCGAAAATTGACCAAACAAAAAAGTCCCTTAATAAGATAAAATTAGTTTTACTAATATAGTAATCTACCTGCTAATAAGGTGATAAAATTATTGAACTAACTACACAATTACGTTCTGGATGGTCGACTATCAAAGAACTGGAGCACAAATTCGGTGTTACAATAATTACCCCTCAAGAACCGGAGGTGGGTAAATAATGCGTAAAATTAGCGCCGCCTAATTATGAGGCACCCCGGTGAGCTTCGAAGAAATAAAGTATTACTGGAACTGTATGTTCACATTCAGTAGATATAAGTTCACTACCAACAGAGAGATGTTTGATTCGTATTACTGAAAGCGTATGTTCCCATCCAGTAGATAGATTTTCACTTCCAGTAGATTTCAATGAAATTAAATGATTACTATTACTGGATACCTATTAAAATAAATTTATGATAACCACTGACCTAGCCTTGCAAGGCTTGGTAGCTCAGTGGTTAGAGCAGTGGGCCGGATACCCAAAGGTCGCAGGTTCGAATCCTGTCTGAGAATAACTTGTGGCCGAGTCAAATATTTCCAATATTTTTGTGTAAAAAAAATATCATAGGTATAAAAATAGCATAGAAAATGCAAAAAAAAAAAAAAAAAATCGTAAATAGAAGCCTATGTTTACATTACCGTTCATGAACCGGAAGTGGGAAATAGTGCGTAAAATTAGCCCTGCCTAATTATGAGCTAGGTACTCCGGTGAGCTTCTCGGTAATACGGCATAACTGAAAGCGTATGTTTACATTCAGTAGACAAATGTTCACTTCCAATAGATTCGCATTACTGGAAGAGTATGTTCACATCTAGTAGATAGATGTTCCCTTACAGTAGACTTATTTAGGACTAGTGGCCACTTGCGACGATCGAGATACGATTTTGACAGAATTTTTAGTCATAATCGCATTTCAATTTGGTTTTACGTAGCTTTCGTTACTACAATGTATAAAACATTACAATTGAAACACGATCGAGATATTATTTTGACTAAAGGAACAGAATTGAGCCCCTATTCTTATCAAGGCAATAATGGAAGCCAGATGACTCCTTATATGTGTGTGTATAGCTCCATCTTTTGACCAACATTACTTCAATATCGAAATCATAATTTCGGATGGTGAACTGCGGCGTTCTAAGGGCGAAAACACATGTCTGGCGGCGCGGTGCAACACTGCATTGCGCCGCGCCTTAGAATTCAGCGTTGCGTTGCACCGCCGATTTCTGCGGCGCGCAACGCTCGTTTTATTGATGTCCACACGTTCTGTAAGACATAGGTTTGTTTTTTGGACAAACGGAGTCGTGCGATGAAGATAGTCCATTCAGTAGATGTCGATAATTTTACATCATTAATTAAGCTAAATATTAATTAATATTCGTTTATTTGCAAGGACATGGTAAACATGGTTTTATAAATTTCATTATTGCGCAACATGCGTGTCATGTTTGTCGACGTGGAAATACTCAATTTTGCATTCTGAATAATTATAATGTCATGTAATGTAAGTTCGTCGCCATAAGGCGTTGGTGACGGGACGTTAAATGATAATATAGTCACTTCTGGTAGTCCCACTAGGAACAAAAATTCCTCTTAGTTAGATCAATCGGACAGCCGAGCGAGGATTCTTGATTATTCGTAGTTCGATCAATTTCAGTCAATCGAATCAATCACAAGAAATTTTGTGTCCAAATAGGGCAGGAGACCCGGTTGTGGCCACGGTCCCCTTAGTAGAAAATGTATTATATAAAAAGTTATTAAAGAATTGTTGGATATTGGCTATCATGGCAAATAAAAGAATGGACTTTTAGTTTATAATAGCAGTAGTCATTCTATGTCTTTGGACATTTTATCCAAAGACATAGATTATGACAAAAAGTGTAAATTAGTCAATTACTTAAGAAAACATACGATGGGGGTTTTGAAAATGATTTTTATTTAAGCAACAAAATTATTTTATTTAAATACTAATGACCTTCAATCATAAAGAAACAAATCAAGAACTAAGAAAAATAAAGTAATAAAGAACTCATCGATATAATTATGTTTGTTCATCGTGTTCAAGTTATTTTCAATCGCTAATCAAAAGAAGAAAGAAGTAGTACTTTAACAGCACGTGGCCACAAAGTGGGCTGGATATTTTAGAATTGTGCCAGTTCTGTTCATTTTGTAATTAGTAGATGAAGTCGACCTTTTCGACGGTTTTTATAGGTTTATAAAATACTTACAAACGGCTAAATAACTCATAACTAACTAATAGCAAAGAAATAAGAAGTAAGTGTCTAGAGTATTTGTAGTAGTCCAAATTTATTATGTGTGCAAATGGTTACCTTCGCACCGCTCGCCGCAGAAATCTGCGGTGCGCGGCGCACCGCGGATTTTAGCGACGCGCTAAACACTGGGTTCTGCGGTGGAGAAACCAGCGGTGCATGTGTTTCCGCTCTTAATCTTCATTGCATCTTCACTTTTTAGCTAATTCTGTGATGACAACTGAAATTATTGGCTCTAGCCTGATCTTGAGTGAACTCGACAGTAAAACATTATCTGACATCTATTCACTTTCAAAGTAATCACTTGTGTGATCATTGTAATTATTATTTTTTTGTTGGGATCTTCCAGTTTCTTTACATCTACACATAAGCCCTACTAATTGCTTACGGCATTTTCGGCCATTTTACAATTTATTTTTCCGGTTCATTTAGTAGAAATTCTTTTGTTTTTTTTTTATAAAAGTGCTAGATGTGAACCTCTTAATAACACACGACTGTAGACTGATAGTTTCAGTCAATATTAAATACTCGTATATGATTCCGTCAGACATTTAAATTCTATTAGCTATTGTCACACTTAATTTTATCTTCATTCATTTTTTTTATCAAATTCGCCTTTTAGCCCATAATAGGGTATGATAAGTTTAAGCTTCACCAGCTGTAGCTCCTATTCTTCCACTTTTAGACATAGAGCCTCCCCTGGTGCTTGCCACTAACTACTGTTTTTGCAGACATTGAAATCACTCGTTTAGCGGCCAATTCTCCATACCCATCCATAAGCAAGACCAGTACCTATCTCAGCAGTGGGGACATTAAAGTCGTTGATGCTCTTAATAAACTAATAAGGACGTGTAATGCAGATGAGTGTATGAACTTTCAATGCAACACCTGTCAATAGTGCGCTTTCTGAGTACCCTGAACTCTCAAATACCGATCAAAACGCCTCGCCAAACTGCCGAAGTGACGACACTGCGTTGTAAGCAACTTGCACGAACAGAATTCACTAACACCACTCCAGGAAGAGTTTGCAGAAATTCCTGAACAGGAATTTGTTAACTGGTTTAGTGTTAACATTACCGTTTTCATTGCATGGTTTTGTTGCTTTATATATTAATTAATAAGGATTCAAAGCTCTAGTCTTGTTACTTAGAAATAGAAATAGAAAATATTTATTAGCAGAGAACATAGTATAATAGGTTGATATAAAAATTATTTAGTACAATATGTACCACTCTCAGAAGAGTATGCAGACTAAATTACAAATTTTAAATTATCAAATTTTCATTTCATTATGTCAGTAGGTAGTAGTATGTCTCATTAATAAAAATAAAATTCATTCATTTACATATCATAAATAAGAAAATGTCAAAGTAGAATATTAATTATAAAATGTCAATGTGAGTGATAAAATCAATTAGCACATCACATAACAATGTCAAGTAGTATATCACATTAATAAAATAAGATAACATACATTAACAAACCAAACATTATTAGATTAAATTAGAAAATTACATAGTAGAATATTATTAAAAAAATTACAAAATGAGTACATAATAAAATCGATTAGTACATTTAATAAACAATGTCAAGACCAAAAACTTTTTTATTGAAAGAGAAATTCGTTCGTATAAAAGGACTTGTCAAGGAGTCAGGTTTTAAATTCTTCTTAAAATAGAGTGCCCACAACAGGAGGCCATACCTGAGCAATGAAGCGACATAACCGTGATAGGCAGAAAGAGCTGCCTGAACATTCGTTGTTTTACGTGTTTGTCTTAGAGCATGAACGAACCTGTTTAGTCTACCACATACGTAGTTAACATGACTTTTCCAATTGCAATATCTATCCAACAATAAACCCAAGACCTTAATATCGTTAACTTCCGAAAGATGAGTATCATTGTATCTAATGTCAAGTAGCTTATATGTAGACTTATTATTACAAAATTTAATATATTTTGTTGTCGAGATATTTATGTCAAGATCACTGGAATTACGCCATGTTAACATTTTGTCTAATGTGTCATTTACAATTGCTTCATAAGAAATGTCAGGAAATTTATATTTTTTAATGTCAGGTATAATAATTAAAATGTCGTCAGCGGAAAAAACACACTTTTGGTTTATCACACTTGGCAGGTCATTTATAATAAAAATAATAAAGAGCCCAGGATACTACCCTGTCGGACACCAGAGTTATTATAAACGTGGTTTAAAGTTACACTTGATATAAAATTGAATCTGTCACTTTTATTTGCTAAAAACAGACAGTTTCAGTTTATACCAAAGTGTAACTATACACCACATTTTCTTCTTCTTCTTTCTTAATTAATGGCGTGCTCACGATAAAAAAAAATTTGCCAATGTCTAGTAAATATATTTTTTAATATATAGAAATTGTACGGTAGATTGAGTTAAAAATGGAGCCTCACAACACGTGTTATTACGAAAAGAACTCGGGTGAAACTCCCACAACATTTAAAAAAAACACCATAATAATGATATGACACTTGACTTGAGTGTCAGCTCAGATTAGCTAGAATGGTATCAGACCCAGATCACCCCAGAAGTCCCGGGTTCGATTCCCATAGATTCGTTCATATAATTCAATCCTTTGTACAGAGTTCGAATTATCAATTCAGCCTGATTTAATAACGATTTCAACCAACAAGTAGGTACATTAACGTTTTAAGCGAAGTTATAATCTGATATTGCAGCTTTATATAACTTTATGTAAATAACATGGGCTGATAACTCTCGGAAGGAAAACTTATGAACATCTGGCATGTTCTGAAGCCATAATAATCTTGTTTGCGAACTCGCATAAAATGTTGCAGAGTCGGATTTTTCATTGAAAAGGATATTTTATCCAATAAAGTTTCGTCTAAGGAGGCCACGCACCGATAGTGTTAAGTAAAAGTATAATTCTTTTAACAAGTACCTACCTCAATAAATATATGACATCATACATTTCATATATTGAAAATTGAAACGGGTATTAAACGCGTAGAAACGTGATAGATATTTCACCTACCTAATTTTCCCGACGTTTCGGCCAAGTTACATCGGCCGTGGTCACGGGCTGACAGTTCAGTCAGCCCATATCTATCACGTTTCTACGCGTTTAATACCCGTTTCAATTTTCAATATTTATAATGCAACGCGAAAGTTTAAAAGTGTATCATACATTTCATATTTCTAAATATTACTGTTAACATTTTGGTTTATAAAGAAGATAGTCAATTATAGTTTATTACTGTGTTATTAATTCGTATTAATTCTTACTAATTAATTGTTTCAAAGAAAGTAATTTATAAAGGTTTTATTGATAATCCTAATCTTTAAGAGTTCTTAAAATGACTACTTCCGGCGCACACAAAGAGAGGGTAAAATTGGCGGGACGGGGCGGTCAGTTGAGCGCCGCTTTGACACTTTCCGAGTCAGTTGCTTCTGAGCCATCGAAATGAACGTTAGTTGCTATGCTTTGTATTACAATTACGTTATAACTGTGTGGTGTAAAGTGTTACACATTGGTGAAATAATAAAAAACTGTGAGTATTATTGAATGTTTCTTTTATTAAATTTATTAGTAAAACTTTTTACTTTTCATGCACAACTCTACAAAATAAAGATCTAGTACATCATTACGGATATCAAAACCATAGAGAATATTACAAATGTGAAAGTATTGACACTCATACATAAAAAAATACACAAATTTCCATAATAGGAAATTTTATATTGCTTCGGGATCGCGCCAGTCCGCTACAAGCTTTTTGGTAATTTTTGTTTCTGTAAAAAAATCAATTAGGCTACAATGTAAATGACATAACATAATATGTGTTATGACAAAACACATTAAAAAACCTATTTTGAATGCTACGTAGCCTCTTGACGCTGCGATATAAAACTGATTATTTACATTTTAGTTTATTGTAGCCTTTTACTACTTTATGAATCAAATGTTACTTGATATTTTTGCTCATATGGTCAGTGTCATATCGATGATGATAGATATTTTATCACGTGTACTTTGATACACTACGAGCCGCGCTAAATAAGGACACTCAAGTGCCGTCGCTTACAACCTTTCAGCCGTTTATATTTTGATTGTTAGTTGCGAAAAATGCTTGCTTAAAGCAAAATATTTATCGAATACAAAAACCAGATAGAAGTAGGGTACGATTAAATATATATTCGATCTTAATATTTGTTTTTAATGTTAATATTTTTTTCGTTTCAATATAATAACGTACCGAGCGTACTGGTAGCGGTGCCGCGTGGATTTACGTGCGTACGCGCAGTGGGTACTACAGTGCCCAATGGCGTGCCAATAAATTATCGTGAAAGGGAAGTGAAGTCCCCAATGGCGTTTGACTGGATCTATGAAATCAAACTACCACAAAAACTAGTTCATTTAAAGTTTAGCAACCTCTTAAGAACACAAAATGATGGAATAGTATGTAAATATATTGACTATGAAATTCCACTGCCGACTCGCTGTCACACCAGTATGACACAGAATAATATTTTTCTTTACATTCACACTATATGGTGTAACTGACAATAACTAATAGCAGTGTGACACAGAATAAAATTTTTCTTCAATGATTAGGCGTTATACAATTGTGCGAATCGTAATTTAGTACTTTTAAACATTAGGGAGGGATGATGAATAGTTATGCCTAATGATGAATTTGAGAAGTGAAAATACGGCAAAAACATTTTAGGCGAAGTGAAAATAAGCTACATAAATTTAGATCATATGAAAAATGTTGACTGTGAGGAAAAAAAATCTTGTATGTCATACTGGTGTAACTGTGACGAAAAAAAATCTTCTGTTTCACACTGGTGTGACTGTGAGGAAAAAATCTTCTGTGTTACACTGGTATCACAAAATGGCGTGACAGCGAGTCATCACCCTAAAATTCGTAGACAACATTTTCTATCATAATGGTGCTAGCAACCTAAATTCGCTTTAAAGCTAACTCCGACTAATCCAACTTTAACAAATACAAATTCACAAACAAGGTAACGAACGTTACATTATTCTAGAGCAGACTTTGTTAACACTAGAAGTTTGAGCGTAAATAAAGAATAGTAAACTAGTTAGGGAAAAGCGTAAAATATTTATTTAGATCGTTCGTAAATTTAGGTTTATTCGTATATGAAACAAGAAAATATACTAGATAAAATGTTTTTCTAGTATATTTTCTTGTTTCATATTTATCACATAAAAATTACATTGCAAAATGCAAAATTAAAAAGTTATAATTACATGGCTGTTTCATGTTAATCGATACACAAACATTTGTAAAAATGTTTCTATCGAATGCGAGGATATTTCTCTCATTGATGAAACGACAGTGGCCACCACGGTTGGTCACCATAAGGGCGGAATACACTGGAAAAAATCGATGTGTCCTCATAGGTCTCTTTAGCATAATTGGTTAGTGCATTGGGCCGGATTCCCAAGGATGCGGCCTCCTAATTGTCTAATCTTAAATCTATCACAATCCCTTTCAGAGTATTGTTGAGTGAGAATTCACTTGTGGCCGAGTTAATTTTTTCCAATATTTTTCTATTTAAAATTTACCATAAGTATAAAAATAGCATTGAAAAATGCAAAAATTACAAAAATCATAAAATATTGTGATTGTGATATTTTCGTCTGTCATATTATTTAGACAGTTCAATTTCGTTTATTCCATACCTTGGACGAATTCGTCCAAGTTCCATACCTTTTAAAACGCGTCCCGATAACAATCCCTTTCAAATGTCAAATAGTGACGGCCTGAATATCTTTCAAATTACGAATTGAAAGGGATTGCGATAGATTTAAAATTAGACAATTAGCCCCCGGGTTCGAGCCCCGTCAGGGCGACATGAGACAAGTTGCTTTTTTCTAGTATATTTTCTTGTTTAGTATTTTTTTTGAGTTAAAAACTGTCTCTATCTAACCATATTTTTTTAAACAAAAATAATCTTATTTAACTCAAATAAAGATTTTTTTTATTATTAGAATACTTACGTAATCACCCGGGGTGTATTAAAATAAAATTATTTAAAAAAACTTCTTCACTTGGTACTGTCGAAACAATTTAATAATTTCCATGTGAACCGGTAGAGTTTTATTAGGGAGATTTATTTAAAAAAAAGTAATAGATAAACATATATATAGATATGATATAACCCTATCAACAAAAGACATACTGAATGAGCTCAAGTCTTTAGATGCCACCAAAACTCCGGGAACTGATGGCTTGCCATCAGTATTCTTTAAAATACAGCACTGTGCTTGAGCAAACCCTTAGAAACAATTTTTAACAGGTCTCTTAGAGAAGGAGTTTGTCCAAAAATATGGAAATCCGCCAGAATAACTCCGGTGCACAAGGGGGGTTCAAAGACGGATGTGACAAATTATCGACCGATCTCGATCTTACCTGTCCCAGCGAAGCTTCTTGAAAGACTTATACACAGATTCTTA
Source organism: Chrysoteuchia culmella (assembly GCA_910589605.1). Taxonomy (NCBI): domain Eukaryota; kingdom Metazoa; phylum Arthropoda; class Insecta; order Lepidoptera; family Crambidae; genus Chrysoteuchia; species Chrysoteuchia culmella. The sequence goes on along the minus strand of OU342657.1, from coordinate 11,483,888 downwards.
TAATCCCTTATACATCACAATTTACTTCCAAACAAAACGGTTGTGTTGCCAAACGTTCCACTATTACTAATTTAATGGTTTATGCAAGCGAACTTTTCGACAATGTTGAGAATGAGTTGGATATTCCTGTCGAGTTATCAGATATCAGAGATATTTATCGCAATAAGTCGGAGACTGTGGTTGTTGATTTTACCACTGTTCGCACTAAAGAATCTTTAATTATTAACTATAAAAAATACAACAAGGCAAAGCGTGAGAGCAAAGAAGCCTTATTACACTCAGAACAGTTAGAGATACCTGGACCTCGTTGTCCTATATACTTAGCCGAATCCCTATCGACCAAAGCAAGACGTGTTTTTTACATAGCACGGGGCTATGTTAAGAACGGAAAGCTGACTGCCGCCTGGACATCGTTCGGCAAGGTGTTTGTGAAAAAAGAAGAGGGTTCGACTCCCATCCGAGTCAATGAGGAGACTGAAATACATAATTTAATTTTGTGACTATATAAACAAGTATTACTGCACTTTCTACTATATTTTTTGTCCTTGTTTACATCATTAGTCATATCATTTCAAAACAATTTTAATTTTTTCATTATGTTATTACTTTTGCATGATATTTTTTTTCCAATAGATTGTTTGTATTTGTCACTACTATTATTTTGCAGAATAACACACACGAAATCAACAAAAACATTTCTCGTTGTATTAAACTATGAAAAACTAATAATAAAAAACAACAAAAAGTACAAGTTTAATATAATTTCACACACACTATTACACGCCAATATTATATGCCATATTATGAAGAATGCCGGATACAAGTTTATTTATATTATTTTTCCTTCAATCTGTCACGTTTTCATCGTGACACTAAGCAATAAAAGTAAGAAGGTAACAAATGCAAACTAACGAATTTATAAGCTTGGAGCTGGATTCTTTTTCAAATGCTCGAGTGGTTAGCTGTGGCGTCGACGATGTTAATAGGACGATAATCTCAAATAGCCGAACTCTAAATATTATTACCCAAAATATACGCAGTGTTAACTGTAATATGCCAAATTTTACTACCTTACTAATGAGATCAAAAGTTGATTGGGATATAATAGTATTGACTGAATGCTGGCTCTCCTCTAGTAGTAATGTACCTAACCTTGAACACTACACCTATGCTACTTCAACTAGGCACCTAACGCAAAATGAAGGCGTACTTATCTACCTTCACAAATCTCTAAAAGGTACTTTTGCGGAGCCACAAGTATGTGACGCGAATTGCCTTTCACTGAAACTGAATGAGGAGACTTGTGTCGTCGCAATCTATCGCCCCCCAAGCTGTAAGAACGTTACTAATTTTGTAAATTCAATAGACCTACTCTTATCCAAGCTAACTAGTTTTAAAAATATAATTATTTGCGGTGATATAAATATCGATATTGTCCCAACCAGTCCGGACAAACGTGCCTTTGAGTATTTAAATGCATTAGCGTGTCATTCGATACTGCCTGGTCATACTGTACCTACACATGGACGTACGTGTATTGATCACATGATGTTGAAGACCAAGTTGGACGCCACATGTTTTGTGTTTGATTCATCAATCACAGATCATGACTCAGTGGCCCTTAGCCTTAACTTAAATACTGCTTTGCCCAAAATAAATAAGATCAATTACCGTATCGACTTCGTTCAGCTAGACAACATCATGCGTAATGTAGATTTTAATCCTATTCTCACATGCAAAGACGCTAATCTCGCCGCGGATCTCCTAGTGACCTTGTTAACATCAGCCATTCAAGACTGCACAAAACCCGTGACCACTCCAAAGCGTAAACTCATCTATAAACCTTGGATAACGCCTGGTCTGCTTCGCTGTATGAGAAATAGGGACAGCCTGCATAAAAAACTCAAAAGGGATCCTGAGAATGAAGTGCTCAAAACAACGTACAAACGCTATAGGAACTTCTGTACTTCAGTCCTAAAAAAGGCAAAAAGGCATTATGAGAGACAGGAAATAGCTAGAGCCGGAAACAATAAAAAGAAACTTTGGGAGGTAGTTCGGGGGATCAGCGGCAAAACGAAATCTGTAGACAATTCCTTATCTCTTGTCTCACACAACCCTCAACAAAGCGTTAATAATGTAAACACCTACTTTGCTAACATTGGTAAGAAACTAGCTGACAAATTTGTCTCCCGAAAGCCGAGCGCAAATTATTGTTCTGAACCATCTCCCTCAAATTCATTAGCCATTATGCCTGTCGATGAAGAGGAAGTGGCTAGACTTATCCGTGGACTAAAGGATAGCTGTGCTGCGGGTGTTGATCAAATCTCAAGTAAGGTCCTAAAGAGATATCTTCCCTTGCTAACTGCTCCCATCGCACATATTTGCAACCTTGCGATATCAACTGGCATCTTTCCAAACGCGTTTAAAACTGGGGTTATAAAACCTGTTCACAAGGGTGGAGAGGGAGATCGTGTCGAGAACTACAGGCCTATTTCCATCCTGCCTACTCTTTCCAAGATCCTGGAGCGCATAATGAACGACAGTCTCATCAAGTTTTTAGAGTCCAACAATCTTCTTGCATCTTCCCAATATGGCTTCCGACGAGGTAAATCCACCAATGACGCGGTTCTCGATCTTGTAAACTCAGTCGTTACCTCGCTAGATGATAAAAAAAGATGCGTTGCTGTTTTCCTCGATCTTGCGAAGGCATTCGACACCGTCTCCATCCCACACCTTCTTAGCAAATTAGAAAATCTTGGAGTTAGAGGTATTCCTCTATTATTGTTTAAGGACTATCTCTCCAATAGGACTCAGAGAGTCAAGATAGGTGAGTGGTTGAGCGATGAAGCTACAGTATCATTCGGAGTGCCCCAGGGTAGTATTGTTGGCCCAACCCTTTTTTTGGCTTACATAAACGACCTATGTGATCTACAGCTTTGTGGGGGAAAGGTCTATACTTTTGCCGACGACACTGCTCTCTTCTTTTGTGGATCAAACTGGAATGAAGCATTTCTAAACGCTCAAAACGGTCTTGATGAGGTTATGGTTTGGCTGAAACGAAATATGCTGACTCTAAATGTAACTAAAACTAAATATATCACGTTTGCATTAAGAACTTCCCACCTCCCATCAAACAATTTCCATCTAACTGCCCACGACTGCATCAAAGATCTTGCGTCGTGTTCATGTGCTACTCTAGAGAGGACCAGTAGCGTCAAACATCTGGGTGTCATCATTGACCAAACGCTCACCTTCAGGCTTCATATATATTCCCTCGTACCCAGATTACGTAAGCTTATATATATTTTTAAAACCCTTAAATACGTAGGGGACCGCAAACTCACCAAGACAGTATATTATGCGCTATGTCAGTCTTTATTGGAATACTGTATTGCGGTGTGGGGTGGTGTTGCAAAAACGGATCTCCTCGAAGTTGAAAGAGCACAACGTGCTATTCTTAAGGTAGCCGCTGGTCTTCCCTTCCGACACCCTACAGTGGACCTCTACAGAGAGTGGCAGGTACTTACAGTAAGACAAACCTACATACTTAACACCGTACTTAAAAAACACTCTCAGCTAATATATGATCCTGATTTACAAAAAGACAAACGTAGAAAGGGCACAATCTGTCAAATACCGCCTCTTAGGACAGCTACCTCTCATAATTTTTATATTTTTATGGGTAACTACCTTTATAACAAAATAAATAGGATTCTTGATATCTTTTCGCTCAACAGGGCCAGTTGTAAGGTAAAGGTTACTAACTACCTAAATAAACAAGATTATCAAACAACTGAGAAATTTCTAATTCCTCTAAAATAAAATTATAAATAAATACCTCTATACATAAAAAAAATAAAAAAAAACAAAATTATAAACAAATATATATAACTCACACTAGCTTTTCCTCTCGGGTTATCTTGGCTTTATAATTTAATTGGCACATACATAATCACACACACACACACACACACACAAACACCTACACCAATAAGTACACACTACACAGACACGTACTTAACTGCAAAATTCTGCATTATAATAATGTTTTAGCTGTTAAGTTTTTATCTCTTTTTATTTTTAATTAATACTTACACATAGGCTTACAAACACAAAAAATTAGGAGCACAATGTATCCTTTTGCGGGGGTGGCCTGGTGACCTGTGTAACCGGTTTTCTAAACCTATTACAGGCACCAGCTTCTCACACTTCAGGTCATTATCGTACTCAAGTATTTAGTTACATTTTAGACATAAGTAACCTATTGTGTGATGATGGAATAAATGAATTTTTATTATTATTTTATTAATGTAGATGCGAACAAACAAACTGATGCTGTGTATACGGATTTCAAGAAGGCCTTCGACCGTGTTGACCACAAAGTCCTGCTCCAGAAGATTGCTTTTAATGGTATTAGGGGTAATCTTTGGACCTGCAATCTTCTCGGCCGTAGCAGCATGCTTTGATGAGCCGAGCTTCAATGCATGAACATCCGCAATGGTAGAATGGGTTATCAATGATACTTCACTACCGAAATCAACAAAGCATTTTACGATTGCATCCTTAATAATGATTTCCTTAATAAACTTAGAATTAGAACCCGAAGATGTTATGCGCATTGTTTTGGATATGTTTTCTGTTTGACTCCTCGATTCTAATTGAGAACCATTTATAAAGCGACAAGCGTCAGCCTTGTGACCGACTCGACTACATTTTGGTCTCGACTACGAACTCTGCTTCTGGAGCGGCTTTGACAGCGACTTAACCTGACGGCTGCTTCGGTCCTCCGGTCATCCCTCAAAGCCGGTGTAGTAAGCCGGCGACGAGGGGATCCCTCATTAGTGCGTGGCATTTCTGAAACTCACAGTAAAGGCATTAATATTTTAATTATAGTTGCAGTGTATAACGGTAAAATATAAAAGTTGATATATCTCAGAAAGTATGGCTCGTAGCTCAAAAATACCGAAATTTTTCACCCCGTAGACCCCAGAACGGAACCCATGGTCAACATAGACTACTGTACCTTTATTTCCTTTTTTTCCTTGACCTTTATTTCCAAAGGTGGAAAAAAATAAAATCCAATTCTAATAATTGACAACTTTTGCAATGGAAAATCTGATGCTACAAAATCATGTGATGTTAAGATGCGAGTTTCTAACAAAGCAGAAATTAATGAAGTAAGGTCTTGAACCTCGCAACTATTAATTACTACCTAGGTACACAATTACACGACTGGACTAATAAAATTACAATAAGGACAAAATGACAAAGGAGACTCCTTTTGATTAACATGAAACTCTTTTTACTAAAACACAGCAAGGTCAAATCCCCTACCTACCACACTCGCTAAATGAAGTAAGGTCTCGAACCTCGCAACTTTTAATTTTACCTAGGTACATAATTACACGACCGGACCAATGAAATTACAATAAGGACAAAATGACAAAGGAAACTCCTTTTGACTAACATGAAACAATTTTTTTTAAAACACAGCAAGATCAAAACACATTTCTACCACACTACTCGCCAATTCTATCGGGGAGTGGCCTCAACCAAGTACCAGCGAGAAATTTCTACTTCTTTTCACTAATATGGAAACTCTTTTCACTAAAATACAGCAGGATCAAATCATTTATTACACTACTCGTGAATTCTATCGGGGAGTAAGTAGCCCCGATCAAGTATTAGCGAGCAGCGCTTTTATCACCCTACCCGCACATACTATCAGGGAGTCGCCCCGACCAAGTATTAGCGGGCAGCGCTCAAGGCTAAATTAGATTTGATCCTTCATAGCAACTGTAACGGTATTATAAAAATAAAATATCACTGCGTTAAATATTGGATCCCACTTCTGAATTTGTTGGATTTATCCTAAAGAGGACACTAATTTAGAAATAATACCTTAGAATTTCCTTTATTCCACAGTACAGGACGCAATTATTCACACACTTTCCTCTTCAAATTACTGCACCGATGGTTGGAACAAAATAGAGGCCGATTCTATCGCAGCTCCCTTTTTATAAGCGTGTGCATGGCGGTAGTGTTGCCAGTCGTATCAATTCATATAATAATTGCTAGTAAAATGAATAACTCGTATTTAAGAAATAACGATACCGTAAAAATAGCAGTAACGAATATGCTAAATTTTCATTTTGAAAACAGCAAAACCTAACATATATAAATCAAAACCACCGGAATCCCAAGTTCCGATACCGCCACTCTCCATGGATGCTGCCGGGCGGCTGCCCAAGGGGTACACAAAAGAGCGAGAGGCTACTTCTTCGCTAACATATCTAACTATACAATCCAAACCCTCAAAGTGTCTGACAGACCACACGTCGGTACTTAAAGGTTAAGATTTTCCTACGGCCCTGCATCTCAAGCTTATAAACCGTCCTTGCAAGCATATGAATTTGTGATTGTAGCCCATTTAGTGATTCAAGTATTAATAGTTCAAAGGTAGAAAGTTCTGTGGCCAGATCTGTGTTGCTTGCGGACGGCGTTTTCTGCAACTCTGCTTCAAAACTAGACATTCTGCTCTGGAACATCTCCATCATAAAAGGTAACTTTTGAATTTAAATTAATTAAATATATTTTTTTATTATAGAGAGTTTGAATTCACCGACTACCCGCGCCCGAAAAAAAGTAAATATATATACAGGGTGTTAAAAGACCCGTACCGAAACCGTGATATATGCGTAGTGTACATCGAACTAAATAAGATTATATTATTATAAAAGCAATTGTTAGGAAACGTCTTTTATTATACGTAAAATAAAATGGGTGTTATTTTTCACACGCAATGGAACGCGTGTAACAATGTTTGTGTGTGTCTTTAGAGTACGTGGTATTATGTGGTTTTGAAATTATTATTGTAAACTTAAACGATAATCTTTAGAAAAATTTTATGACTTTAATCCTCAATAACTCCATTACTAACCGTTTCCCAGGCTTCATACAAGAAGATGATAGTAACGATAGGGAGAATACGTGGTTTTCGTTTTCGTTATGGGTCTTTTAACACCCTGTATATATGTATGTGTACTTAGCGGATGTACTGAGCGAATGTAAATAAGCGGATTGACTGTTAAGCGCAGAGCGGAGATTGGCGGGTGAAGAAGGTGACCAAAATTAATTTAGCAGTTAAACAACTCAAATACGCGAACCCTAAAAGTTAATAATCATGTATTAAATTCAGTTGTTTACCCAAACTTGAGAAAGGAAAAGGGAAAATAAAATAAAAAAACCTTTTGACAGCCTGTATAACCCGACCAGAAAATATGTAATTATAATTTATGTAAAAATCTAAATAACCACCAATAAGGTGTATGTGTTTTTAAATATCTAAAAACTATTGAGCTGATAGGCTGAATAATTTCAACGCTAAGCGGAGAGCCGAGCGACTACTTAAAGGTAGGTATATACATAATTACTTCAACACGGGACGACTTAAAATGTAACTTAAAGAGCGATAAATAACAATTAAGTCAAACACGGACGAAATGTAGAATGATGAAACTAGATTATGTTTTGTTTTTATGTTGTTATATTACATTGGATATTATATAACTACTTTACTTTACTATAAATGAAAAACAATTTAGTAAACGAATCCAGTTCCACACACTTCGGGACTGTTTGCCTCGTAGGTAGGTACTTGAGTTGGTTGCTAAGCGCCGTGACCTTGTAGGTAGATAGATGCGTCCGGGCTTGACCGGAATGTGTGAATCGAGAAGGGGTTGAACTTTGAGCAACAAGAGGGGTTGAGCTAAATATACGCAGATAATTGAGAGGAGACAAGTATTTTTTTTTAAAGAAGGTAGTTTTTTTTAAAGTCTGTAATTTTCTGCCTTTAGAGGCATTACTTATCCATATTGAGCTGGGTTTAAAGGGCTCGAAGGACCAGAAAATGTGACCACTGAGTGCGATCACACGCGATGGCTGGTAGGCTATCGAATCAAATAATCCAGAAGGTTTGAGCGGAGACCTTAGCGGCTCGCACGATCAAGTCCTCGCGTCGCGGCTGGCGACAGCCCACTCGCACCGCCGCCAGTCGGCATGTGCGGCTTATGTTTGATTTGATGTGTGATTGGGTTTATGAGCGAATGAAACCGTCGTGCTCGCGGCAGGAACAAACACAAACAATAATTTAGAAATAAAAACACGAACCAAAACCTAAAATTACAGTACGAATGAGTATCGTACTCAACAGAACGGTATATCAAAGAGCAAGCATGTTAAATCCCACAAATCAAATGAAGATACAAAACAAAAATTCAAAGCAAAACACCGTGAACAATGGCAAAGAATCGAGCAAACCAACAACCCTTTTCACTACCCAGAATTGCACCTAAATCACTCCCGGTAACTCAGTAAAGGCTGGGTTGCACCGAGAGGGTCATGTGTTCAAAGGAGTTGTGTTCAAGACAGGCTACAGGCGTGACGTAAGGCTACGCGTTAGAATGCAAGGAAAAGCCGTCAATATTTCAATATGTCGTGAACCACGTAGTACCTACTTCGTATAGGAACGCTTGAATATGCTACCAAGGTAAGGTACCCGAATATTGTGATCGGATCTCACAATTGATCACTTTCAATGATGTTGCCAACATTTCATAAAACATAATTCTATATTTTACAAATGAATAAATGAATGTAACTAAACATTTTGCTACAATATGCAGCTTAAACATCACCCGTTCAACTATCAACAAACAAACTGTAGATAACGATGATAACTATAGACGCTTTTTTGATAATCACATTTTATCTCGCGCGCAGTGTAACTCAGACCTAAATAAAAATACCCAGGATTTGGCGGGAAAGTATTAAATGACAATTCACGCAATCGTACATTGCAATATGGTGGATTTGGACTGCGCTGTTGTGGATTGGAAATGATCTACCATGAGCCCCGGTCAGCAGTGAGTTATTGCCTTTAGGGCTTTGTTGAGCCACTCAAGCCGCAATAAAAGGCTGTCATCAGGCTGCCGATACTTTCAATGAAATGTGATTTTTATGCTTTATACTGAAATACTAGGCCAGAGTATTTTGAGGAAAATGAAGGCCAATTGGTTTCATTTTCGTTAACAAGTTTTTGTTTTATAATAACAATACCAATCGATACTGACGAATACGGTTCGAATAGAAAAATATTGGAAAAAATTAACTCGGCCACAAGTGAATTCTCAGACGGGAATCGAACCCGCGACCTTTGGAAATCCGGTCCAATGCTCTTGAGCATTAGGCCGAGTTAATTTTTTCCAATATTTTTCTATTTAAAATTTACCATAAGTATAAAAATAGCATTGAAAAATGCAAAAAATTACAAAATCATAAAAAACGGTTCGAATACTTGATAAATACCATAATTATACCCCGCCTCTAGGATTCGCAATAAGAGATTAGCTACTGAAACAACTAAACGTCACAAAATTCTCATTTTATAAACAGATTTTCGTTCATTAGCTTCATTGGTTACAAATAATAATAAAAAAGAAACTAGTAATTTTTTTATTATTAAAATAGTGCTACTTTAAAAAATAATAATAAGCTCACTCGTTTACTTTATTTTTGTTTTCACCTCAGTTAAGTGTAGATAAAAAAAGGTTTATCATCTCAAAATTTTTACGCAGGTATCTTGATCAAATAGTGGCATCCTTTGATGAGGCCCGCATTGCGTCAAATAAGCTTAGTAAAGCAAAGACGTACCAAGTTACTGACGTGTTTCAAAGGGTCCAACCAGGTTTTTATTTTAACTGATTCTGTCGGTGCAATAGAATAAATTAGGTTTATGGACATACGGATGTAGACGGACGTAGTGGAAACATATTTGTAGCGTTGACCTACTAAAAAGACATCAATAGATTTTACACGACGTGTGGTTTTATGATTTTTTAGTTTCCATCGATCATAACGTAAGTTCAATAAAGAGAAAATTAAATAATAAAATATAATATTTTTGGATCCAGCAACAACGTAGTACATTCCGACATAAAAAAACCTCAACATCTCATTTTTATTACCCACGACGGTACGGAGACGGTATATGCGTTTGGGGTGAGAAGATGCTTGTTTGTTTGTTTGTGTAAACCAATGTAACCAATTATCTCCAAAACTTTTGATAAATTGTAAATAGAAAAATAGCATTAAAAATGCAAAAATTCAAAACTCATAAATCTCCAAAACTACTTATCCGATTTTGATGTGGTTTTCAGTGATAGGTTTGGGTTTGATTGGTGCATGTTCTTAGACAGGTGTAACGGTGACAACTGACAAGGGGACGCTGCACTAAACATTTATTTGAGCAAAACCAAAATGACTAGTCCGATTTTGATGTGGTTTTCAGTAATATCTATGATCTCTAAAATTTTTGATAAAAAAAGTTTTTTTTTTTAAAAACCCTTGACGATTAAAATGTAATTGTAAAAGGATAAAGTAATTTAAAAACCCCGACTTGATTATCCGTCGAGGGCTGCCAACACTATTATAAATTTCAGCAGGGATATAAATAAATCCAATTATTCACGATACTATAAAACTGCAAAACTATAGTTCATTTAATGGCAGCCCCGACGGATAATTAAGTAGGGGGTTTTTAAATTATTTTATCCTTTTTAAATGACATTTGAACCGTCGTGGGCTTATAAAATAAAAATGCTTTTTTAACAGAATGTAAATATTTTATTAACTGTACGAATGATAAGTCATAGTGTACTAATTTATGGTTGTGAAAAAAGTACCTTGTTAAGTTTGTAAGTGCACAGAGACTAGGCGGTCGGTGGTGTCCAAGCAGAGAGTAAACTCAGTACAAAATGTCATTCCGCGCACGTTCACATATACGATACGCTTACAGGCGTTATCTGGCACTTTCAGAAGAATAAGCGGTATACAAACAAGAAAACTTCGTTTTAACGACTAGAAAAGAATTTTAGCTCAACCACAGGCCAACTAATTCTATTCTGTTAGTTCTAGCAAATACTTACACTCTAGCGAGTTCTAGGTAGAACATTGAATCACAAAATAAAATCCGAGTTTATCGTTACATACTGCCCGCAGGCTGATATCTAACTTAAAATCACCGAGCAACCATTTCCGTCATATATATTTTTATACTGTATGACAGCGACAACAGCGACGAAACTGGAAACTGAAATTATTTTAAGTTAGATAATTAGCCCTCTCAGAGAAGCCCGTGGCGCATAATTAGCGCGCTCGACCTGCGATTGTTGATGTTAAGCAACTTTCGCAATGGTCGGTCATGGGATGGGTGACCAAAAATTTTCTATCTTGAGCTCCTCCGTGTTTCGGAAGGCATATTAAGTCGGTGATCCCGGCTGCATTTGCAGTCGTTAAAACCCACGAATCCGCATTTTGCCCGCGTAGTGGGTGATAGCCGATTCTCCTTATTCATCCATAAGGAGAGCCAGTGCCCCAGCAGTAGGTTCATTGAAAATGGCTGACGACGATGAATCAGCCCTCCAGTTCATCGTCACATACTGCTCGGTTACGCAGTGCCGACAGTTTTACCTCTCTACGACGCCTGCAGTTGTGCGATGTTGGCAGGTTGCTTGGTGACCGGGCGTTATTGGCGATTCGGGCCATGCGATGCGTGGTATATTTTGGCATTATCAGTTTCAAGTCTGTTCTGGTGGCTTATCGCCATCTCTTAGCGCAGCATTGTTTCAATCATACCAATGATATTTCGTACCATGACCCTTTTAAAATAAGCTTATTTTCCGACTGAAGCTTTGTGCTTTCAAAGTGTAAATTGTGTCAAAATTTGACTTCAAATTTTGTTCGTTGGCAGCAACAATGATTATAGAAGTATATGGAACTGCGATAGTTGTCTTTAGAAAGTTACATTATACAAATAATATCAAAAGTATTTCGATATCGATATTTTTCTTGCGAATGTTTAGTAGCGCCTAGTGTCATTGCAAAGTATCATTGAGTGTAGATAATTGCACGTTTTTGTCTTTGTCATTTTGTCGTTTCAATGGACAGGAATAACAAAATTTTACTTTGTGGAGGTTCATGGTACGAATTTGAAGATTATTATAAACAAATCGTTCTTATCTTATGACATGATGGATTCTAAAAGATGACAGTGAGCCAGCTGATCTGCTCTTGGGAGAATAGAATCGGCAGGTTTGTGGTCGAGCTAAACCAGTGTCAATAAATTTCTGTAATAATAAACAAGAGTAACGGGACTCAACGCGACATTTATTATGTAATACATATGTCAAGCTGTAAGTACATATGTACTACATAATAAATGTCGCGTTGAGTCCCGTTACTCTTGTTGGAACGCGAAAGTTTAAAATCTTAAATTTCTGTAATGTCACAAACAAATTCTACATAGTCTACACAGTAACCCTAGTGAGTTAGTTAAGTTTGTCGAGATTAGCACAAGCTTGCATTCTGGTAACACTTTATTTTGTGACCAGAGTCTATTGACATTCAGTAATGGTGGTAAATTATACCGTCCCAGCCCTCATACTCGTACTCATTCAAACTCGGTGCAACGTAAATGCGACCATTGAATTCTCGCCTGCAATCCTTAGCATCTGACTTCACTTCGAGAATTGGAATACTTGTTGGGTTGTGCAACTGTCATTGTAAATTAAACGTCTGTAGTTTACACACTTATGTCCCGGAATTAATTCAAGCGACATTACGGAGAATTTATACCATTTAGTTCAAGAAAGGTTGGAACTAATAATTTGATTTTAGATATACGTAGTTACATGCCTAATTAAACGTTTAAATTGATTGCTGATAGTGATTAAGACGAACTCTGCATTAAAAATACTGGTCTACTACTACTACTAGAATTGGTATTGTGTGGGGAAAAACCGGTCAAGAGCGAGTCGGGCTCGTACACCGAGGGTTCCGTACCATCAAATATTGTCTCCATACATTGACATAGGTTGAGGTAAGTTTACCAAAAGCAAATAAATATAAAATTACTTTTTTTTTAAGATTTCTGAAAAAGTATGTTATCTAGAGACACTGTTTTATGTTTCTTGTAATCTATACCAATTTTATAAAGAGGAAGATTTTATTGTTTCTTTGTTTGTTTGCACTTACATACAATAGGCTCCGAAACTACTAAACGGATTGGATGAAATTTGGCACACAGATAGTAGATAGCCTGGTTATGAATGTATGATACTTTTCTCCCGATATTCCCACGGGAACGGGAACCACGCGGGTGAAACCGAGAGCGGCCGCTAGTCCTACATATACTTCTATCACATAGAATAATTTCAGATTATTTTCTATGTAAACTTCTGAGATATAGGGGGGAACGGTTTTTTTTTTTAATTTTCACCAAAAGTCGAAAACTATGCAACTTTATAAAAGAAATGTTAGATAATGTGCAAGCAGGGCTCTTTCATATAATAACCCCACATGTCCTAGTAACCCCACTTAAAACTTATAAGACCCTCTTGCAGTCCGTGTTGCAAAAAGAAACAATATATCCCTCGAGCTTGATTAGGATCAAGAGCAAACCCATTCAATATAGAAAAAAAATCTTTTTTGCTCTTTTTTCTAAAAGCAAATCAATGTCCTGAATAACTTTCCTGAACCTGTCATTCAGTATTAAATCAGTTTTCTTTTGTTTTACCTATGCATTTTTGAAATAATTCTACCTGATTTCATAAAATTTCATTATGATTTTTCAACAATATGAATAATGAATCTAATGAAGGGAGAACCGATGCATAGAACTACTTACTGAGAAGGTGCCTTCAACTTTAAGAAGAGAACAAGTTTTTGAATACAGTTCTGGTGTGAATGTGTTGAAAAGCTAGAGAGCAAGTAGTATTTCACTAAAATTTCTTAGCATGATAATGTAACATCCTCGTTCCAGTTTTTTCAACAGGAAAAATCCGCCATTCTTATTTTTTGTCTTCTCCCCGACTGATGAAAAAATATTATTCTTAAACTTCAAACTCGCGACATAACAAAGTTATTATGCTTCGCCTTTGCTCTAAAATATGCCGTTCAGAATTCTCAATGTCTGTTATACGACAGCCCGGGAACCAATAACACTGTCAAGAAATTGCCAATAAATTAAGGTATACCAATATTGGTGAACCTATAATGTTGACTATAATGTTTAAACTTAAGTTTTGAGAGACGATAATAACGAAGAGATTTCAAGTTTTTGTTTAATACTGAACGGAGGCTAAATAGCCACTTCAGACAAGAAGGTGAGTATTTAAACCGATATTTAATAGTCGCTTTGTGTTTTCTAGATATATTTTTTCTTGGTATATAAGTATGTCAGTAATATTTATATATCAAAAATATTACTGACATCAATAAATTATCAGATTTTTAGTCGCTCAATATATTAATTTTTAGGGGTATATATTTTTATTGTCCTAACGTACTACGGCACACCAATTATACGCCTAAATTTTTTTCCACTCTAGGGGTAGGGCATACAAGACTGCGTGGTGTCAGTTTTTTGGCGAATCGTTTCTGTCACTGACTAGTATGCAAGACAATAATAGGAGTATGCGCAGTAATTGTTATGTGAAACGATATGTATGCTAATAAATATTAGGACACTGAATATTAGTGATTTTTATCATTAGGATTATCAACAAAAACGATGTCAAATAATCAATTATGCTAAACATTGATTGTTCTTATGTATTTTAGGTCAACGAAATACGGCGAGATGATATTAGGACTAATGATTTTAGGCGTGTCGAAGGGCACCCAATTTTTTGTTAATCGGTTTATTATATTTCTTTCCTTTATGACTACCTATTTCCTTATGAACCACTCAAAATTTAAACAATACGAAATAATTATAACTTTTTATTTTTGCATTTTACAATGCTATTTTTATGTGATAAATATTAAACAAGAAAATATACTAGAAAAAAGCAACTAGTATCATGTCGGCTTACTCATCCCGTCAGGGCGACATGATACTAGTTGCTTTTTTCTAGTATATTTTCTTGTTTAATATTTATCACAATACGATATAAACTAAAAATAAGTCTATAAATATAAACTTTTAATTTTACAAACAACATAAATTACCTATGGCACTTATGATAAAAGATGACGCTGTAAATTTTTTCAAATATATTTTTTTAAACTTTCGCGTTGCATTATTAATATTTAAAATTGAAACGGGTATTAAGCGCGTAGAAACGTGATAGGTACGTGATAGTACGTGATACTTGATAGACCGTGGTCACGGGCTGACGTGGTCAGCCCGTGACCACGGTCTATGTCTATGTCTATGATGTAACTTGGCCGAAACATCGGGAAAATTAGGTAGGTGAAATACATATCACGTTTCTACGCGTTTAATACCCGTTTCAATTTTCAATATTAAATATTTTTCTATTTAAAACTTATCATAAGTATAAAATTAGCATTAAAAATGCAAAAATTCAAAAATCATAAAATACCTATGTCACTGCCTAAATAAGTGTAAGTTTCGACTAAACATTCAATAAAATACTAATTCACTGTTTTATAT
Source organism: Chrysoteuchia culmella (assembly GCA_910589605.1). Taxonomy (NCBI): domain Eukaryota; kingdom Metazoa; phylum Arthropoda; class Insecta; order Lepidoptera; family Crambidae; genus Chrysoteuchia; species Chrysoteuchia culmella. Next base: position 11,468,371 of record OU342657.1, on the reverse strand, counting down.
CAACCCACATCTTCCTATTTTCTTCTTTATTTTAGCCAAACCCCATAAAGATCAGCATGTAGCCAACTTGTTCCCATCTTAAGAGGCTCTTCATCATCCATGATTTGCAGGGTCATAAATTTGGTACAACTATTAACGTGACCTCGCAGCAAATGAGGCTAAATATAAAAAAGCCACAGGAGATATCGTTTGTCATACAATTACCTCGAAGCCTGCCTTGTTAGTTCCAGTTGTGTGAAGTAGGGTTATCTGGAAGTGCTACATTCAAGTAGGAAATTTTCCTTCCATAATTGGGTAGTAAGCAGAGTAAACAATGATAACAAACAAGTAGGTATCGGACAACAAGACATTAATTGATCTGATTCCGAGAAAAGCAGCTAAAGCACTTGTCAAATTAATAGACATAATATTATGACAAACCTAAATGCTTGTGGGGATGATGGTGGATGTATGGAAAAGAGTGGTAGATGGTAAGCCACTAGTAGGAAGGTCAAATAGCGAGCTCTTTCTCCGGACTGGGTGTTGGTAGTCCGGGGACCGCGGTCCAACAGATGATTGTCGGATGTTGTATATATGTGAGTGGCTCGGTGAAACTTTGCTTGCGTGATGTAGGTTTCCATACATGTACTTCGTATCCCATACTGAGTTGTTGTCAGCGCCATATGTTGTCAGTATCACGGTAGGTAAGTTCTGTGTGTAGTATGTATGTGCGGCGTCAAGTAGGTGCCGCCACATGCTCATCACATGAAGAATCCATTGAAACTATCGGGTTTTCAGGCCACTAAAATAAGACTTCATTTTGGATAAAGACCTATACATTTTCATAAAATAGAGTAATCCTATTTTATTGAAATCAGTATATTGTTACCAAATTGAGCAAGCTTTTCGAATAAAGTACAGTCGGGGAACTTCTAGGTTGACCAGTAGAGTATTTTTAGGAAGCTCTATTCAAAAAAGTAAAATATATATAGAAAACGCATATATCACAAATACCACCATTCAGACCATTCAAAGTTATTTCATTTGAATAATTAATTATTTATTTAAACTTTTTACTTTCCGAGAAAAAGTTTCCCGTAAAAACTCTACTAGTCAACCGGGAATTTCCCCGATTGTACTAGTTCAGAAATTAACTCATTCAAATTGCGTTCAAAGCAATAATCTCTTAGATATAATATTAAGATTAAATATTTTTGTATGGATATAATAATATTGTACAAGTCGGAGTGCTTTCCATTACCTTTAAATGCATAGAATTTAAATAGTTTATTTTAAAATATGCTGTATAGTCACGAACAATAATAATGTTAACACTATACAACCTTGAGTCAGAGAGCTTTGTAACCGTGTGTTTCATTGAGATAAGGTTTAAAATTTTAAAGTGTTGCTCGAGTTTCACTTTAACAAACTATAGAGTGCCAATCTAGATAAGGAGCTGCCTCTTCGTGGACTAGATCTGAGCGTCTAAAAAGGACGCAAGCGCAATATTGCTAAGTGAATTCCCTAACTATTCATTTAATTGTTTATCTTTGGAGTTTAGAACTGTGCCAGTGCCAGTGTAGAAGTTTAATTTTTTGAAGCCAAGGAAACTTACTAAAAGCAAATTCCATAGGAAATAAACAAAAAATGAATTGTCAATGAATTCACTAGCAATATTGCGTTTGCGTCCTTTTTAACACCCATGATCATTGAATGAGATTTTGAGCATACATCTTGTATAATGTGTTTTACTTACTTCAAACTTTTATTCGCTAATTGTTTACATATTATACTTACTTTGTAATGTTGTTTTCTCTCTTTCAATAACAATAGGAACTTACCTAATAGACTTACCTTTTTCGGCTAGGACAACAACGGGGAAATGAGACAAAACATTATCCAGTGACAAGTAAATTGATCTTTATTATTCTCCTGACTCTATACAAACAAAAACTAAAAAGGTGTCCTGTAATCAACACATAAAAACATAAAAAATAGGTACACTGTTAAAACAATTAATTAAAAGTTACTGTTTTAGTGATCTTAAATAAATTTGAAGGTTCATGAATGCCTGCCCAAGGATATCAGAAATGGAACTTAATTGAATGTGATGAGAAATTGATGATGATGCTACACTATGGGTGAACTCCTAAGCTTGCTGATGTGAATGAATGGTGGTTGTTGATATGGATATATTTAATTATAAAACTAAATGTTAGTTTTTTGGGTTAATTTAATAGAGGAATGGGGTCACCGCTCTATGTGTGATCCTCTGATTATATTTTCACTGCTTGATACTAGCAGGATAGTAAAACAGCCGGAGGCGACTCCCGGGCTTCCCTGATCTGTCCTCTAACGCCGAGCGTACTGAATTTTCTGCTTCGCGGGCGGAGTGGTGTTTCGGAGGGGCGCCGTATGCGTCTCGTCACCTGCGAGAGTGGATTATGAACGGAGGTGATTTCAGATATTATTGTAACCGGTGAATTCTCACAAAGGGGCCCTACTGTAATGTCTTTACAACGAAGCCTGAAGGGCCCTATTTCATCTAAAAAGCATCAGAGCAAGGGGAAGGTTGATACCCCAGACTTAACCACTAAAGTGGCCACTTACATACCGATTATGATGCTGTGACTTATTTTTAATATTTCTTATTTGTAAGTAAATGTTTAATTTGTGAATAAATTATGTTTCACAGTATGATGCCTTTCTGTTTATATTACAGGGAAGCTCTGGCTACAGAGATTAGCCCAAATTATGTTTACATGAGGGCTTCCATGCCACATGGTGTGCACTCATGAAAGCATTCTTGAAGTGACTTATTTATGAAAGTTTACTAATAAAAAGAGAAAGTAACACCCTTAGGGGGTCCCTTTGTATCAATTACAAGGCTTAACTTGATAATTTAGGTGGATTAGGCAAGTATAATGGTAAGATCAAGTAGGGACACTGATTATGAAATTCTGATGTGAAGTGCACTGACACTAACCTGCGGCTTCAGCTATTCGTTCATCAAACGTACATACCGCTCACAATTGCTTACATTGCTCACACTGGTATCAATAAAATTTTAATTAATCAATAAGAGTTTTAATTAAAGTTAAAATTAAAGTTTTAATTAAAGTGTCAGACCATCTGACAATCTCCTGTCAGTGTCATACCTGTCACTGTCGATCTGACAGATGGGGCGTTACGTGCGTTCGCACTGAAATTAAAAACGTAAATCAGTGAAGATAATATTCCTGGTGTACTATGGCCAAAATTAAAAGCCAAGGCTGATGCTACCTCTGAACAATGAAAACCTGTAAAGTTAACAAGGTTCGAAGAGCCGTTTCGGCCACCACAACAAAACATTTAAATACAGGCTTTCACCAAATTAAGCATCTCTTTTCCTTTACATTTTTTTTCTACTAGCTCTCACCCATCGTACCTACCCATCCACCTCACTACTATATATATTTATACTATACTATATATTTATATCTATATATATATATATATATATATATATATATATATATATATATATATATATATATATATATCTTAATGATAGGAAATTTTAAAATGACCGAAGTCTGCAGACATACTGCCTTATACAAGAACCGACATTACAACTTGTAAACATTCTTAGATTAACAATAGTAATAATATAAGATCGGTAAAAATATTCAAGTCTTCACACTGTTTGCTTAGTTTCACTCTCGTTGCGTTGAATGGGAAATAATTTAAAAATTAATTTAAAATAACAAATATTTTTTATAAAATATTTGTTATACAATAAAAATATAATTAATAATACAATAAAGTATAAATAAAGTATAAAAAAGTAAAGTATAGTAAAGTAAAGTATAAAGTAATACAATAAATCTTCTTTCTTTGAATCCATTCGGTTGACTAGACAGAATGCCTAATAGCATTAGGTCCATCACAATAACGTGTCACACAAAACCGTATTAATAAGAAAAAAAAATGGTTTTACTATAATTTGGTAATCATTTAGCTATTCTGGTGATAAGGTTAGGTTAGGTTTGCAGTCAAACTGAAGCCATATTTTGTCTGTATTCCATCAACTTTAACTCTTTGTCAGACCTCATAAACCATGCGGTTAGTTTTGCGCTAAAAACCAACTTGCAAAATATTTTACAATCTGAAAAATTAAGTTTGAACAACCCAACATCGTTAACGAATTTTATTTCGTAATTTTAAGGGTCAGTTAAAAGAATTTTATGAGCTCTCAGGTTTCTAATAAAGCTTTAAGATTGTTTCAGAAGCAGTAAAAGTGATATATTGTTTCGAAGTACCTTAGCACCTCATTGAATACTCTTTTTCAGTTCTAAAGGTCCTCATTAAGTAATTTACTTGAACTTTGCGATATACATTTATTTTGCTTATAAACTTTTTAGGGATGGGCATGCGGAAGATTTTATTTTTATTTTTAGGAACACAACAATGCTGAAATCATTGTTATTCTGGCGTCAGACTTAGATAAGATGGTGGCTGGTAGCTAACAAGTCCTACCACCAACCAAACCGAATACAAATTGTATCCCCGCTGGGAATCGAACCCGGGAGTCCTGGGTCTAATACCGATGGTTGTTACCACTAGACCACAGAGGCGGTTAATTAAGAAATAAGAATGATCAACCATTTCTAAATGCTTAAGGTGCCATTGAGATCGGATTAATCGATTTATGAAACAGATATCATTGAGAATCCTATTTATCAATAGACTAAAGAATATTAAAATAACTTCACATTTATTTTGCATCTTTTTTATTATTGCAATAACAACTCGTCTTTAATGTGAATTTGCGTACACTTCGAGATAAGTTCAAACTGCATCATATTTTCACCATAAAAGAAACAAGTTTTGTCAATAATAAAAGCTCTTTAAAACTGAATTGTCAACGATTCTGCAGGCTAACAAAAAACACCTAGCAACCAGTTTCGTCTCTGTCATTACTGTCACATTTTCATTCTGTCTGACAGCCACAATAGTGCATAGTGCCGAAATTGAAACTGAACCGAGATTTCTTTAGATAATAGGCCCTCCGGAACGTTGTACCGAGAGTGCAAATTGTTTTACGCAACATACACACTATTTGCGCGCCATTCAAACGGGCGTAATAACGACAAGGCAGTGCTGCAGAGTGGGTAGGGCTGGGATACGGTGAATATTTTCAAACTACACAGATAAGGCTAAAACACCAAATGTAACAATCATTTTAAAAAAAATTACCAACTTCAAAAGACGGTTATGAGTAAGACAACGACGAGACCAAAAAACGATAAATAAACAATATCACAAACTATTCACAAACTATGAGTATTTTTTTTTCAATGACGTTGCGACATGACTTTTTAGTCAAGCATTTATATTGTAGCTCATTTAGCTGCCTTTAAATAAACCTATTACTCAATACTCTTTAACAAACATTACCGTACGTTTAAATCAGACAAGCTAGGCTAGGTACTGTTGACAAAGGTCTCGTGTATGGTCAAACAATTCAACAGCAATTACTCTAAGTAAACGCCAGGACCATGTTTGCTGATGCTCAGTAGTTATTCCCTTTCTAGACCCCAGATTTCAGATTGTATAACCTATGTACAAGTATACACAAGTCAATCATATACTTGCAATGTGAGGCCAAATGTTATTCCCCTCTGCATACTGTGGCAAAAATATTTCCATTTAAAAAATGAAATTACATAAATTTGCTGTCGGTACATATGGAAAAACGTCGCTTGTGGCGGAAAATCAGACTAATTAATAAAGTTATTGTTATGTAATCTATCGACTAAGCAATTTAATTATGATTTTTATGTCATCAGGATTATATTCAAGGGAAACAATAGTAGCTGGTTCAGTTAAAAACTGAAAGAAAAAGGTTCAAATCGATGTTGAAATATTCAAAAACAATCGTGCATTTTTAGTGGTAGAGCCCAATTAACGTCGGGCGCACTTCAAATTGTTTAAAAGTGAATTTAGTCAAACTTTCTGAGAGGAACTGGAGTTGCCTGTAAAATATCGCAGCAGTATATAAAATTTGTTAATTTTTTTTTAGTTCTCACTAGTGACCGTCCTCGGGTATTCCCGTGGTCTCAGTTCTTGAAACGAGGAATTTAAAAAGTAATCTGTGTTTTATTCTAGGCTAATTACTATCTGAGTACCAAATTTCATTTAAATCCGTAGTTTAGGTGTAGTCTTTGGTCTAGGCTGTAGCAGTCGTAAAATCCCTCCAATCCACATTGAGTCTGCGTAGTGTGTCATGGCCTATTCTCCTTATCCATCCAGAAGCCCCAGCAGTGGGGACGTAACAATATCAGATGACGATGACGATTATTTGCATCACAATCGTCTCAGCCACAAGACAACTGCTGGGTAAAGACCTCCCCGAGGATCTCCACGACGATCGGATCTGCGCTGCCCGCATCCAACGGCTTCCCGAAACCATCACCAGATCGTCGGGCCCACAAGACCGAGCAGGAGCGTCTTTTAAAAAATTTGGGCCAACTGCAATTGTTAACCCGCCTGCCAAGTTTGGCGATTATCGCATCGAATTCATGTTTGTAGCATGTGAAAAAACTATTAAGTAATTGCTTTTACAAAATATTTATTTAAGATAACCTGGACATTAATTATTATTAATTAATAATGGATATAATTATTAATAAAAAGCATAACAGTTCAATTTTATCATTATATTTGCACCAGCAAGTTCGAATCACCAAATAAAATACGAAACGAGCTCTCGAAACTATACTGTCACAGAAACCAGAAAATAAAAACAAGAAAACATCGCTTTCGCACTGTCATTACTGTATGTATCCAGAAAAAAAGGAAACCCGAAGGCGAGAACGACGTAATTTCAACTCATTGTTGGCGGCGCTACCGAACGTTCTATACGAGTGATTAAAATAAAATGGCCGCTTATAATCGTTCATATGACAAATTGAAATCAACCTTTACATGTTACGGATAAGGCTTGCTTTCCAACACCCTATGTGTAGCAAATGTAAGAATTATACGATCACGGCATTGGACCAACGGTAGGATGCAATTAATGCAATTGATTAAAGTTGTTAGCGGTCGATGGTACAACGGTTCAGAGTTTAAGTATTTAATACCGGTAATGCGTAGTGTTCTTTAAGGGAATCGAGTTATAACTATCATTACTTATTTTCCTGGGGCAAGAATACGCAGAACCAGCGAAATGCTTTTTTGCTGATTCGAAAATAGGTTAAAGAATGCTCTTGGACAGACAAATAGACAACAATACATACATTGTGTTACGGACATTACAATCAATGGAGATATAACAATCATAATGAACACAAGAAAAACAAAAAAAAACATCACATCAATATTTAACCTAAATGGTGATCGACCCATGACTTTTCTAAAATCTTTTGTTGTTTTTTTAATTATTTAAAAAATTTTAATTATAAAAAAGGAGTTTTATAGTTATTTCAAAGTTATTTAAAAAAGGATTGAATTGTTACTTATAATAACAATAAAAACGATTCGGTAAATGTTGACATTGAGGTACAAGACAAAGACAATAAAAAAAAAGGCTGTCAAAAATAATGTCACGTTCCGAAATCCAATCATAGGTTGTGAAATTGGGTGAGATTTCATATAGGTTAATGAGCATAATATAAAATTATTATAATAAATGGTTTATTCTTATTGCTTTAATGATTCAATGAACTAAAATTTTATAATAAAACCAAAACGGAGCATTATAAATAATTTAAGTTATTTAAAATAATAATAAAATGTAACATAAAAAGTCAATAGTGCGATTCGGAAAGCATTAGGACCTCAAAACTCCTATTTTCACTCTAACACTCACATCTGATTCTTTAAGAAGTACCTACGAGTATAACGGAAGATTCATTTACATCCTCAAAGTAGGCTAATTACTTAATTACTACTCGAACAAAAGAGGATAGGTTCAACATGAACGAATTCAAAAGGTTTCCGAAAAAGTGTTGTCGAAGGAACAACGATGTAATTACCGTATTGTCTGTGACACAATACGGTATCGGCCTTTGTTGAACTGATCAAAACACTTTTGCCTTTTACACCGGGAAACGTAGAATTGAAAGATAGACGGATTTCGATTGTAGATGTCACGTATCTTGCTATTCGAGTTAATTAAAGCAAACAACTAGAATGTTTTAGGAAAACTTTTGGATGTTCCGGTGCTCTAAGTTGTAACTTGTGCGCTGGCATCTGTTTCACAGTTTACGGAGAGTTTAAAAAACGCAGTATTTACGACGCGGTATTTACGCAGCGTGTGAGCAGGATATCGCCCCATTTTCGCTATTTTTTTATGGTAAAACCAATTCGATGTTTTATTTATGAACTTAATAATTATAACTATTGTTTCGGTTCCGAGATAAGAAGCTTATTGAGCTGAGGCGCGTGAAATTGAACAAAACTTGTGTTTGTTTCTGTCTGTAAGTATTATTTTTAACAGTAGTTACCGTTGTTTTTACATACTTACATACCGCCTTCATTGGCTCTGTCATTCCTAACACACGTTCTGGAAGTGCTCACCCATCTCAAAATAAGATTAATTTAATGTCTGATTATTTTGTATTATCACTATTATTGAAACAAGCTACTATAACGGATATTAAACGAACGAAGTTATCTAATTGTCCGTATTTTTTGTTTTTTTTTTTTTAATTTCCCGACGTTTTGGCACCTTTTCAGCTGCCGTTATTATTGATTTGATATTTTGAATTGTTTATTATCAAATCAATTATAATAGTTGCCATAGTAAATGTCTGACCGTATTTTCAAGGGTAGACTTTTAAGTAGCCAGCCAAAAAACCCCAAAAAACCTAAAAATACGGACAAAGAGATCTTAGTTCGTGACATATGCTCGTTTAATATCTGGAAAAGTTTTTTTTTATTTCAATGAACAGCGCGCGCTAAAACTTAAGATGTATGCTTATTATTATTAATTATTATTGTCGTATACCAAGGAAGTGTATCACTTTTATGAAATACCGCTTAGATTCATATTTTGATTGTCAAAAGCCTCATTCAAAATCTCAAGACAGTATGTAGATCCGCAAAAACAATTAAGTGATTAAAATTCTAAGCTTATCAATAATGTATTGCCTCACACATAAATCCTAAAATAATTCTCTTTTCAATTACAACATTACTTATACTTTCAATAGATTAATTAATTTTCTCCTCGCATAAGTCTTTTGTAATCATAGCACGTTGCTAATAAATCACCAATATAACCCGTTATGAACGCTTACACAAAACCTTAAGATTGTGTGTATTTATCATAAGCTCGAACCCTTTATTTGAGTAGTCGAGAAGCAATCTTGTATAAGAGCACCTGGCTTTGACTGAAACTTGATTATTTATTCGATGGAGGTAGAAATATCTAGCTCTGTGTGACTAGATAGTATTAAGACTTTATTGCGAAATGTTTCAGTTGTTATTGTAAGATAAATAATAATAAATAAATGCAAGGAGCTCGGTGGCGCAGTGGTTCGCGCGCTTGGCCCGCAATTTATTAGTTTAAGCAACTTTCGCAACGGTTGGTCATGGGATTGGTGACCAAAAATTTACTATCTCGAGCTTCGGGAAACATGTTAAGCAGTTAGTCCCGGTTGCATTTGTAGTCGTTAAAACCCACCAATCCATTGGGCCCGCGTGGTGGGTCATGGCCCGTTCTCCTTATCCATCCATAAAGAAGGCCAGTGTCCCAGCACTGGGGACATTAAAAATGGCAGATGACGATGACTATAACGAAATGCGAATATCCAACGGTATTAAAAAGTATATTGTTTTGTATCACATATTAGTAACTTCAGCACTTGGGTTTATTTATGAGAATGTATTAATAAAAACGTTACGGATATCAGAACTAACGAAGGTACATTTTCATTATTTTATTTTATTTTATTTTACTTGTTTGACATATAATTATCTTTCTTTTTACACTTGACATTACCTGTTTGACATATCATCATCATATTATTATTATTTTAAACTTGACATTAAACATATTTACTTTTAATTAATTTATAATTTGTAATATTGGATTATGTTTTGATTACTGTCTTTATTTTAATAATTTGTACATCGTTTATGGTAAAACATGTTTGAATCTCTTATTATAAATGAACAGCTTTGTTACACATGTTTTGAACAAATAAATTATCTTTATCTTTATTATAGATAATAATACCCAGACACATTGAAAAAAGAAACGTTTATAATTTATTAATGTTTCTCCCGGGATTGAAACTTTTAGCTGGCTCACATTTCTCAAAGTAGATTGCAGGAGATAAAAACGTTACGAAAATTGCTGCACCCACAAAAACTGTCGTGCAGGTAAGCTCTTAGTAATGTAGCTGAATGCCGTAGTCACAGCCGTAGCATCGTAGCAATTTCGTAGCCGACTATGACTTGTAGTGGTTTTGGAAGTTAGATTAATTTGATGATTATGACATCGGCAAAGCTTTTGTAACATCTTCAAAGAATGTTTATTTAATTAAATTAAAGATATTAAGAAATCCAAGACTAATCCATTTTTTGATCCAATCCCTAGTATTTGTTTTATTAGCTATATACACTCAATTAGTATTTTACATCTAAGATATCTCTCAACTCCAAAGGCTGATGAAATCCGGTCTTATCGAGAGTCCCTTGTCGAACATATGAATCTGACACTTTAGGCTGTCTCCGATTGGGACAATGCCAATCTTGTCAGTTTTAATGCCACCAAAACACAGGCTTGTTTATTCACCGCAAAACGGAGCCCCTTCCAACTGACTCTTTCTAGGGTGTATCCTTACCGATAACCGAAAATCTGCAACTTATTGGCCTAAACCTGTCTTCCAACCTGAACTTAAGTGTGCAGCAAAGAAACTGGGCGTCCTCTCTAAGGCTAGGCGGTACTTCACTCCGAATCAGTAGCTTCTTTTATACAAAGCGCAGATTCGGCCGTGCATGGGGTACTGCTGTGCTGTCATCTGTGGGATGATACTGCTAAGTGTCAGCTAGAGCTTCTAGAATCGATTGAAAATCGTGCCCGGAAACTCATTGTAAACTCAGCGTTGGCCACGGCGGAACTTCAGAGCCTCAGTCACCGCCACAAACTTGCATGTTTATCGGTCTTTTATATAGAGGATACACTTTGGAGAGTGTGCGAGAGAACTGCACGACCTTGTTCCTCCAGCCCCTTTCCACCATACCTGGTACCCACCAGACGCAGGTTAGCTTATCACCCGTACGTCGATGACATTCCAGAGCTCCGTACCAAGCGCTTTGCTGACACATTTCTAATGCGAACCGCTAAAGAATGGAATGCGCTGCCTGCTCATGTGTTCCCCGATTCCTACAACCTTGGCGTCTTCAAGGCGAGAGTGAATAGGCATTTTCAGGGCAAGCAAGCAACACCCTAGACCATTCCTGTTTACTTAGCATGATGGTTGTCAAAGGCCTGACCAGATACTTGTAAATAATAATAATAATAATAATATTCAAATTCTTCATAAAAATCTGTTCCGATTTTGTAAAGGTAAAAATAGTACCCATGCTTGAATTGCACTTCTCAAACATATTTTTGATGTCTGGGAGGGCAAGCAGGACGTAATTAATGTATTCTGTGACCTGTCTAAAGCTTTCGATTGCGTTGATCACCGAACACTTTTAATGAAGTTAAAAGATTATGGTGTCTCTAATAAATCAGTTAGCCTTTTGCAATCATACCTATGTAAAAGAAATCAGAAAGTGATTGTTAATAATACTGCATCTACTGGAGCCCCCATTATTATGGGCGTGCCCCATGGTTCAATATTGGATCCGCTACTATTTCTAATCTATATAAATGACGTACCTTACTACGCAAATAATTTATGTGAGACGGTACTTTTTGCAGATGTTACCGCTTTAATTTTTAAATCTGATAGATGGAATATTCTTCTGACGATGTAAATAGTACTCTTTTTTAAAATTCCACATTGGTTCAATTCTAGTAATTTGTCGCTAAATTCTAAGAAAACGAAATGTGTTAAATTCTTACTTCCTAATGTAAAGCAGATTAATATGCATATTAATTTTTGTATTCAGGTTAGTTGAGAGCACGAAATTTCTTAGTATTACTTAAGATTCACAACTACAATGGGATCCACATATTAAAGCCTTGCCAAGTATAATCAGTTCTGCGGCCTTTGCTGTAAAAAAGATAAGGCTTTTAACTGATATTAAAACGGCAAGACTAGTTTACTTTAGTTATTTAGTGTAATGTCCTATGGCCTGTTATTACCAGCCAATATTGATTAAATTAACATTGGCAGGACTATACATTTATGAGAACATCGTATATGTAGGAAACAGTTAGATTCATATTTTAAAAATTTCGATGTGCATCAGTTTAGTACAAGAAATAAGAACAAACTAGCCGTTCCAAAATTGAAACTTGGAAAAGTAGAGGCTCGTTTCTGTGGAAAGACATAGCATTATTTAATAAATCCCAAAGGATGTGATTGCACAACTTTTGCACACCTATATTTAAAAAAACCTGTTATGAGACGTTCATGATTTGCAAAGGTTATTACAAGGTACAAGATTACCTAAATTACTGTAATGCATGGAACTGATAATTAATATAATATTCTATGTTACTCATCAGTCAAATGTCTGACATGTTATGTTGCAAATTGCGAAAAATGGCAATGGTAAGTACCATAATAAAATACTCATGTCTACCCAGATAGATGGGTAAACTTGTAGTAAGCTAGTGAAAATCGACTGCTACCACACTTAACTAAATGGCACACCCTACTTATAAAAAACCTAAACTTCGATTGTCATTAAAAACTAATATTATAAAAAAAAACTGTGTACTTTTAAGTTTTTTTTTAAATTTTTTTAGTCATCTAACTCGTACGGGGGCGTGTACGCCAAGTTTCCAAGTAAATGCGACCATTCATCACAGTGATTGAAAGTTAGTGGTATCTAAGGTTAATGAGAAAAACTGTTTAAAAACTAAGTGATTTTAATTGTAAAAATCTCCTAAACGTGACGGTTTAGGTCAATATGTTATATGACATGTTTGTATAAATGTCCTCTATCCAAAATATATAACTTTTACGTACATCTTATGTTTTGGCGCGCACTGTTCATTGAAATAAAACAACTTTTACGGATATCAAACGCGCTATATTTCCACGAACTAAGTTGTAATTGTCCGTATTTTTAGGTTTTTAGGGGTTTTTTTATTTTCCCGACGTTTCGGCACCTTTACAGCTGCCGTGGTCACGGGATGACAGTCATCCAGTTTGATATCCGTAAAAGTTATTTTATATATAACTTTTATTATTAACTACATAATTATTTATTAACTTTATTTCACTGTTTAAAATTTTGAAATGTATCAACATTTTATAGTTAAACTCATTCTCTTTTATTCTCTCTTTGATTTTATATCAGTGGTCGCTAAAGTATTGTAACTACGTATACGTGTACGTAAAATGATTGCCTACACGTCAGGCCAAGCCTAGTGTAGGAATCATTGCAAATTATTTGAAATTAACTTTTTCAGTGTTAGTGTCAAATTTAAAATATTGTTGTTAACATTGTATCAAAAATATATTTTATTTCATTTTTAATAATTTATTCAGTGTCGTGACTTTGGAAAAAAAATGGCGGCTGACTTTAGGGCCATACTAAATCCTAAAATCTTCAAACCCCAAAATGTTATCGGGTATTATTTCAAGAAACCAAAATGTCAACGTTATATATTTTAAAGGATGAAACAATACTTTTAATCGAAAAACTCGACATATTCTTCAAACAAAAAATGTATGTCTGGACTGAAAATTATTGATGTAGATTTCATGGATTTAAAATTATTTCTGAAAACTGTTTATTAAAATTAAAATTTCAGATTAATTTTTCACGACTTAAAAGTTTACGACTGAAATGCGAGGAGATTTCATTTAGAAAACATTTTAACCAACAAAACAACTTCATAATGGTTTTTAATTAATTACATTTTCTGGATTATATTCCTTTTAAGACGTAAACTGAATTTGATTTATCATTATGGTAAATATTAATTGTATATTCTGCCTTACAGAAGACCTTAAAAACTCAATTGAAAATGATTCAATTTCATAAAGTAAAATAAATGTCGTCAGCTAATTCCACTGCCGCCCGATCGCTGGCAGTAAACAAGATTATTACGATTCCATTTTGAATAATAAAATATCAAATTTGGCCCAAATCTAATTTTGAAGATATTGATGGGTAGGCAGAATAAATGACGAAAGGATACTGTATGTTGTTTCCGTATTTAGGCTTTTAATTCGAGTTCGAGTGACTTAGCGTCGAAGTTACGACGGATTAAGGTCTTTGCCACTTCTTACATGATCTTTTACTATATAGTAAAAAAGCATGATGAAATTATGTCACTTAACTGCCATCTTCGCAGGAGTTTTGCACGATGGGGCGTTGTGAGAGTGTGCTTGGTGAATTTCGTATCAGCGCGTCGCGATCCAAAAACTCTGGACGCAAAGTTCGTCGCTGCAATCGTCGCGTATTCATTTCCATTGAACGGGCAAAAAGTCGACTCACGATTAATCGGAACGTACCTGTATCCGTATAAAGACGCCGCGCCGTACCACCGTACCGTACCGAACGGGCGGGCGTCCAAACTAGCGTTCTTGAACGCGACGCGCTGATACGATACGGACAAAAGAACATATTATCTGGATTCTGGACCCACCTTTGAAACAATGCTTCGAACCAACGGCTAAAAAGCAATAAAATGTTAAATGACGTTAGAGTTAATCCTTCGGTTAATCAGATGGTGAAAATGGGTCAGTGCTAAATTTACTGACCGCGAAGCATTTTATATTGCAATTATTTGAACTACTGACGCTGTAGAAATAGAGGCATGTGTGATGTTGTGTGCGTGTCTCGTTGTGTGTGATTTTACAACAAACATTGTCGCATCTTACCTTTTCTCCATACATGTTTAACTGTTTATACCATCAAAGAATGCGCTTGAATTTTTACGATGTACAGTCACGAGGAATGATAGGTTAACAATATACAACTATATCGCATTGACACAAACGGAAACTAAGCTCCCTGTGCCGCGTATGTCAATGAGTATTGTAATGTGGCAAGGTTTGTATTGAAGTGTTTTTATGTTATTGCATATAAATTTACATTGTCGTTTTATCTCGAGAATCACAATAGTCCACACTGAGTGCAGACAATGAGCCTGCTCGCAGTCACCGGCAGTTTCAATATAATAGTGAAATTTTTATTTTTATTTTTTTCCAAATGTTTTCAATATTCATATTATGCAGCTCCCTTACAAAGGCTTGGGAATACGAAAAAAAATATTTATTTATTTATACCAAAGTATTGATGAACCTACTATTAAAGATCAAAAAGGTCAAAGAGCAATATTTTTAGGAAATTAAAATTAAGTATTTTGACAGGTGGCAATGTGTTTTTGTAAAAATAATATTGATTTTTGGTAATGATTTGCTCATAGAGGTTCAAGTTCAGTTAGTATTGATTAACGTTCATAAATTCAATACTAAAATTATATCTACATTATAAAGCAGCATTACTTCTACAAAATGACATTTGGCACCTGTCAAATTACTCTACTGTATTAAAAATCCGACTTTAAAAGGTTGGCTTAATGTAATTTATCTTCAGACTATTTTTCTATTAAGTGTCACAAGAAGCCAGTTAAAGTTTAATCTTCGATCAACAATACACTTTCAAGAAAGATTTCCTGTCGTTCGTTGGCCTTTACCGCTGGATTGACTGGAGGCTTAAATAACAATTTTATACTAAAGCTTTGTTATAATATTTTGAAGCGTTCAAAAGTCAAAACTATTTTATCTAAGGGAATCTCCAATCTGTCCTTTACTTTATATTTTTTTGTATTTTATAATAAAGCTATTGGCCGCCAACGGTCTCACCCGCACCGCAACACAAAGAAACATACAGTATTTTGTCTTAGACTCTTTCTTAATAAGGGCACTTTCAATTTAGACTGTTGCTGCCGCCTGGTTGTCGTCCGGTTATCAGTACGACAACCGAATGGCGCACGTGCGTTTAAGTTTTTTCATTCAAAAGGACTCGACGCAAGATCGTGCTAGAGCATTGCCACAGTCTAAACAGTCTTTGCACTGCCTACAAACGGCCGTAATGACTCACACAGATATGCGCCGCTACACGCGCGCTCGCTACTGTTTTACCAGTGAAAACCTGTGAGATCGAAGGGCCGGCCTTGCAGCGATAGCGAACGGCGTGTGTGTGTGTGTGTGTGAGCGCGTCATATCGGCCAAGTGCAACGACTGATTATGTTTAGACTGTGGCAGTGGGACGCCCGTCCGTTGGTGGGATGCAGCAGGTATGTTGCATACCAGCTGGACGGACGGACGGGCTATTTATTTATCCATTACTACTCGCTTACTGCGTACAAGACTTTCACAGCGTGCGTTCGTCACCCACCGCAACGCATTCGAGACTGAGAAGCTTGCCGAGCTCTCGCTGAGAGAAGGAGCGTCCGTCGAATATTTGTAGGAAGGTAAAATACTGGCCTCTTTTTTATGAACGACGGGGAGACTTGCCTTCATCATACCTGATGTTAAGTATTGATAAGCCTGAAGATGGAAGCGAACCTCTCCAGAAATCCTTAGCCACTGAGTAACTGGCAATCTTTTCTCAAACTGCCGGAACACAACAATGCTGAAAACATTGTTGTTATGGCGTCAGACTTAGATAAGATGGTGGTTTTTTTTAATTGAAAGCTAAATTAATCGAGATGGTTCTAAGCCACGTTTGATGAAAATCCACCCGGCCATTTATGGAGATGGTCAACTGCCTGCCGAAACGGTAAAATATACAAAGGTCGCGCTTTGACTAAAATAATGTACAGCCTGGGCAAATTTAGGTACAGCAAAAAAAAACAAAATGGCGGCAAACATTTTTTGTCTTTCTGTACATAAATATTCGTAGTGTCTAAACGAATTAAGCGATTGCAATGCGGTTTTCTTTTTAATTTTGTGTGTAATTTAAAAAGGATGAAATATAAAAAAAAAATAACATTTTATAAAACCCCCGACACAAAAAAATCCTTCAAAAAAATAAAATTTCTCTCTCGGTCGGGGGACTACAAAAAGAGAAGCACTAAAAGGGTATATTATACGTTGGGGGTCCCCCGACCGAGAGAGAAATTTTATTTTATTGAAGTTCTTTTTGTGGTTTTTAAAATATTAAAATTTATTAACTATAAAATTGACACTATAAAGTGATTTTACTCCTATGAAAAATATAAACATGGCTGCATGTATCGGGATCCCCAGCACCAAGAAAACATTTCAAATTGGAATTATGTGATATTGTGCACACATTCAAATATAATGTAATAGCTATCTCTTTAATTTTTATGTCTTTTGTCTTACTTATCAGTAAAACATGGCAAATCATCAAATTGTGAATGTGTGTAGTCTAGACTAGTAGTCACAGTCACACACAGATATAATGAAAATTTTAATGCATTGACTACGGAACTAAATTACTAAAAAATAATCGGTTTTAGATTTTACATTTTCGATCCATTCGATATTTTTCCCACGAATTGTTGTTACTTATTGGTTTTATAATTTATAATTTCTTTTTTATTGAACGTCACAGTAGGTGTATAAAGCAGAGTATGCTCCTCGGGGATAAAAGTGTCTTAGCCTTTGGCAGACTTGAATCCTTCGCTTCATTCTTGAATGAAGCTATGGTAAATTGATATGGAAGCTTGATTGAAATTATGGTAAGAATCTTCATTCTTACCATAATTCCCTCAGAAAGGAATTAACGTTTTAATTCCTTTCTTACTTTCATTTAAAACACAAAATATGTCTATCCTTGAAAAGGACAGCGAAAAAATTCATCAATACGCACATTTTAAACGCAACCCCTACACCTACAAACCAATATTTCACATGCAAACATTACTGACATTAATAGCGACACCATGAAAAAAAAAACAACATTTAAAAGTGACCAATTTCACATTCTGACGATAACGTGATAGCCTGAGCTAGCAACCCTGGCACCGCTGGGAGACTGCGCGTCTGCCAGTGATACGTTAGCAGTCGTCGCGTCGACACGCGTCGTCAGTCGATATCACGCTCGCGAACTTCGTGAATCAAATGTGATTACAGCTACTGTGTGAGGTGCTTTAAAACAAGTGATTGACGTGAACATGCTAAATATAATGGTTTGCAACTTTCACTGATTTCTTGGATTTGAAAAAAGGTGAGTTTTCTCGTTATTAGATTTAAGCCGGATGAATTATCATTATACATAAATATGAACTATTTTATGTACTAAATAATATGCTTTATTAACTTTAACCTTTGACCTAATCAGTATTGATCACTTGCTTTGTGCTTGTTGTTGTATTTATTTATTTAACGAACACAAACAGTGTATTATACATAACATATCTTAGAAAGTAACACGCTTAAAGTTTAGATCTAGTACATACACAAATAACATGTGTCCACAACATCTACCAATCTATGATTTCATCGTTCAAACTGCCTTCATTCAGTCATTCTCATTTTCTATGCGTAAAAGTGAAGTGAAGTGTAAAAAGTGCGAGTTTGAACGCGCGAAGGGTTCATATATATATTTACAACAACAAAATGACTTACGAACTTTCGACTTTATTATGCCACCAACAATAGTTATTTGTTATGCTAGGCTGGAAAGTTGGTTATTTAGCAGCGAGTTACCTCTATTGAAAGCAGAGCAAGTTAAGGATTCTAGTGATATAAAAAAACTAAAATAATAAAAAGATTCCGTACTTAAATGTTGATACTGACATGAGGTACAAGACAAAGACAATTTAAAAAATTAAGATTTATGTCACGCTCCGATATCCAATCAAAGGTTGTGAAATCTCACCCAGCCTAATATAAAATTCTTATAACAAATAGTTTTATCTTATTGTTATTGTTTTTATGATTCAATGAACAAATATAATATAATAAAACCAAAACCGAGTATTATAATTAATTCAAAGCTATTTAAAATAAGAATAAAATGTAACAAAAAAGTCAAAAGTGCGATTCGGAACGCATTTTGACATATTTTTAGGTATTAAATTAAAAAGGTATTAAATTTACCGCGCTAGACCGCAAAAGCGAAACTTAATGACAAAACTTCCTCTTCCGAGCGTGTGAGGTGAAAAATAATATGATTTTAGGGCTAAATAAATGTCCAAATATTTTTAAAAGTTTATTTTAAAGCGTGATATTTTAACAGTTCCAAGGGACCATGAACGCTGGCACCCGTTTGACGTCGATTCGATTTGACATATTCATGCATTCCTGATTAAAGGGATCTGACAAACACGTCCAACGTAGTGAGCTTACACGTATAAGCTTCTTTTTTCTTTTTGAGAAACGCCGGCTGCGTTGCCTAATAAATAAACTTATGAGTTTTTTTTAATCAAACGCAATGAAAAATTTTTAACATTAATTTAACCACACCGTTTTACATTATAAAGGGTTAGATTTTAGTTGAAGTCTCTGATTCCAAAAGTGAAATATAATAATAAACTAAAAAAGAACAAATATGTTTATTCAAGCGTTTAATGTGTTTTTATTTGCTTTTTTGTCCGATATTTAGAGGCAAAAATAAAAAAAAGATGATACAGTATTCCTACTATATAATTTTATAAAAATAAAAAATAACTTTTTCTGTTCACTTGCCTTAGGAATTGTACCTACTGTCACTGTTATTCTCATGTCGTTATGATATTAGAACCATTTTGTTATTAGGTCATGTTGCTAACAGGCCGAACAGCTCCCAGGTCTTTTTGATTTTAGGACATTGTGCTCATGCTACCAACAGAATGGTATGGCGGTAATATAAGTGGACTGTATAGCGGCTAGCGGGGCGGTTTGTGATTTGTGGTTCAGAAAAAAATGATGTGGACCTTATAGATATTATGACGAGGGAAGGGGACTCACCGAGCGCGAATCGATTCAGCTTCTGGAGTATCTTGCCTTCAGGAAACGCCACTCACTGTCTCACACATGCCGGATGGACAGGAACCCTAGGCCTAGGTTACTTTGCCGGCCGGTCAAGTTCCACACACTTTAGAACACTGAATCACTCATTACACAGTTTATAGTTAATTCAAGCTGCGGTTAATGCATTTTATTTTACATTGGTACTTTACACTTAAATGTCCTTCCGATACGAAAGGTTTAAAACGGTGACCGTTAATAACAGACTGTATATTATTACTACTCCAAAAAATTGCGAAAAACAGAAATGACAAATTTTGACAAACAACAGCATAAAAACGTTTTCTTAAAACATCTACTGCTGCTATTCTTAGACCTATTGCAATAAATAACTTCACAAATAAAAAAATGACCATTGTGTGTTTTCAACAATATCTTACCAAATCTTCTTACGCTCAAAATGCGTGTTCTGTTGAACAAAAGACACATTTGGAGCGTTTAAAAAATAAAACACCATTGTTGTTATGCCAAAATGTCACCACTTCAATCCCGACTCCCGAGCAAAATTTTCCTGAGTATGAAAATAATATGGGGTATGGAATAATTTTCATAAAATCTTGGGATTTTTGCGTCAAGTGTAATCTACTCAGGTGAGTGGGCTTCAGATAAGGGCCGTCAACGCTTTCAGGAAATATTTTTCAGATTAGAACAAGTATTTGAGTTTTAACTCTACATCACGGCTCGGAGATGAATCGTTTATTTTTATGCAATTTAAATGGATCATCCCTTCCTTTGTCAATTTTTTTTAAACTACTTACAGAAAATCTAATCTTGGTTTCTTATTGCATAGTGACTATAATGTTTGTTTTTATGTCAAAATATGTCAACTTTTTTATGACCAGCACAACTGGATTAGAAACTAAACCTAGGCCGGGAGTATTATATTCCGGATCGACGGGGGTGGCGCGGCGAGGGATAGGGTTCTGGACTCAGTTTGGGACTGTTCGGTATGCGTAAATGCATTCCCCTCACTCAAATCTAAAAAAAAGGTGAACTCTTGGACGTTAGGCTTTCAATTTATTAACATTTGATCTAACATTTTTTCTTATCTTTAACGCTCTCACAAGCATTCTGTACAAGGACAAAAATATGTCAGTAAATTGGTCTGTCTCCTAGATCAAGAGAGAGGCCAATTTACTTGTAAATATTCCGGGCAACTAATTTGCTTAATAGTTTTCGTATTAATGCCGTTATAGTGAGTCTGCTGCTACAAAGGTAAGATAAACTACCCATTGTCTGAGCGATGCTTAATTAAATCCGCGTGCGTACAATACAGATTACCCCCATGTTGTATCGCAGTACCACAGATTTAGGCCTCGTCTTTCTATTCCTTACAAAGTCTTGGATAATTACTCGCAACCACACCAATTATTCAGGAAAGCTCGTGGTCACTTTTCGCGCGCACACGACCATTTTATTCGGAAATGAGTTCATCACTGAGAATATTTTTTACAAACACAAAAAAAAGAAAGATAATACATTTATGTATTGTTGTGATAATAGAAAATACAGAATAAAAATAAAAAATATACATATATCTTCTTCCCAAGTGGAAGAAATAATCGGTGTATAAAAGTGGAAGGTTAAAGCAAACAAAAATTTGGAAGAGGACGATAGCGCAGTGTCTATCGCGTTGTGTGTGTTAAGCAACTTTGGAAATGGTCTATCATGGGATGGGTGGCCAAAATTATCACCCTGAGTTCCTCTATACGTCGAAAGGCACGTTAAGCAGTCGGTCCCGGCTGCCTTGAAGCCGGTAAGGCCTGTGCCCTAGTAAGTAGTCCCTACTTCAATGTCCCTACATCAACCATGGTTGAAAGATGAGAGTGAAGGCAAGGACAAGAACCTAATATGAGAATATAATTAAAAGAAATGCTCGGTTCCACCACCCGACTGATAAGGTCTGAGCAGATATTTTGATATATTTTTTACTAGCGGCCGCCCGCAGTTTCTCCGCGTGGTTCAAGTTCTCGTGGAGATATCAAAAAATCATTTCTTGGTGCTTGCCTACATCGCAGAATCCTGTATGCAAAATTTCAGCTTAATCGGTTCAGCCGTTTAGGTTGTCTGTCAGTTGTCTGTCAGTCAGTCACTGTATTGTTTTTCTAGTATAAATATGAAAACTGTCAAATGATCTGCCAGATAAGCTATCTAGAACTTATCCGTCGGTGGTGAAACCGGCCTTAAATGTACTTTCAACTCAAGTCGTAGCTATCGCACAACTTTTCTGCTGACTGGCTGGCTGGTAGAAATATTGTTTTCCACTTTTTAGGAGTGTGTTTTGCGGATTCACTAGTGTTGTACCAGAACACTGTTGTAATACCAGTATTTATTTTTATCTCGTATGTATATATTTGATGTAAATGGAAAGGAGAAATAGCGTGACCAAAGTATGTACCAGTATATATATGACACGTGCTGAGGCAGGGACCCTATTCGACCCTTAATATCGTATCTTGTTATTTGTTTATTTTTATCTTATTTATTGTTACCTACCTGTTTCTTTGTATTACTGTTCGTTTTCATCTTGGTTGTATGTGCATTTGTGTTGTATGGTCTTTTTGTGTGAATAAAAAAAAAATATCTCTCTCTCTCTCTCTCTCTCTCGCTCTCTCTCTCATGTATTTATGGGTGAAATATTTAATACAACTTGTAATTCTATAATGAAAGAATTGTAAATTATGGTTCCCACTCAATAGCAGTTAAATATAAAGATAAAAAATAACTGTCGGTGAAATAACAGAATATTCGTTTGGTCTGTTAATTTCCTGATATCTAAAAACTACATATAAATAAATAAATATTGTCACCGTCATCGAAATCGACGAGGAGGACTAATATCTATCTATTGCACCTATTTGCCTTAATTAATTTGCCCCACAGCTATTAGCTTATCGTACTTTATCCCATAATATAGAGATCTATGTGTTTTTAGAGAACTTTAAAATTTACAAAAAAAAACTTTTAAAAGAGACTATATCATTATACTGGTCTGATTTCAAGTTAAGTCGTTTTAAGCAATTTCGTAATGGATATCGGAACCGATAAAGACATACATACTATAAACATTATACGTACATACACATATGTTAATAACCAATAATTACCCTGGCAGGTTTAAATGGTAAAAGAAAACTTGGAAACAAAGTGATAAATATTAAACAAGAAAATATACTAAGCAACTAGTCTCATGTCGCCCTGACGGCGACATGAGACTAGTTGCTTTTTTCTAGTTTAATATTTATCACACAAGAATAGCATTGTAAAATGCAAAATTAAAAAAATTGTAATTGGAAACAAAGTTTTAAATTTCAAAGTTACTTATGTTGAAAAATTCAGCTGGTGCAGATAGTCAAATTTGAATTAAACCAACTTTAGTTTAACAACAACGAACGGTCAAATTTGTATTCGGGTTCCTGCGACATTTCTTTGTTTTTATACAAAAATAAAAATATTCTTATCAGGAGTGTGAAAGTATCTGTCGGATTCTTAATACTGTCAAGTCATTCCTAATAACCACAAAGGGGCTTGATGGTTTTATAGTTATCGCGATCGCCTTGCGATTGTGACGATTAAGCGGCTTTCACAGTGGATGTTCATGGGGTGGGTGACGTATGTTTTTTTTTATTTCAAGCTAGGAAAGCGTAAAGCGCGCTTCCTGGCTGTATTGGCAATCCTTTAAACGCGTTAATCTGGATTGGGCCTTGCTAGCATTGCTCATTCTACTCATTCATCATTCTAATAAGAAAGTCTTTACCCAGCTGTGAGGATATTAAAATAAAAATTCAATATTATTTATTCAGCCTAGGCTGTAATATGCACTTGTGAATGTGAACGAAGCTACGCCATCGGTCTACAAACCCTACGGCGGAAGACCTTGTAACGAGAAGAACCGACAAATAACTCCTGAATGGCTGTTTTATTCTCCCTGTTTTATTTTAAACAGACTCGTGAAATTGAAATAGAAAAAATAATTATGTTAATGGAGCACAGTACAAAAAACCAACACCTCATTTTAATTTACCCATTACATGATTGACTATAAGTAGTCATAGCCTCAGTATTAAAGTTGTAGTTTGAAATTCTCTTCGCCAATAAAAGCCATATGAAACCAGGGCAGACAGCAACTGGGAAAATAGTAGCACTATAGCTCCGTTTTCTCGGCTTACATTTTCGTGCTACTAAATAATGAACGTTTACTTATCTGCAGGCTTTAAAAGTTTCAGAGCACGAACAAAGGCCGTAGGTGAGTGGGAAAATGGTATGGAGGCTCGCAATTACATCTTATTCGAACCAAAGTGAATTTATTCCATCTTTAATTTTCGTACTGCCGATACCGGCACTCGCTTGGTCCAGCTATGTAAAAAGGAAGTTACCCTGCTTCTGTAGTGCCTCAACTATGATTATGGAGGCGAGGGTTGATGGCTTTCATGCAATAATACGGAATCGGGTGGCATCGATACTCAATAGAATCCGTAGTAGAAGTAACAGCATCCTAAACGTCATTGCTGATAAGTATGTTTTGAGTTTGACGACCTCCGTGGTAGAGTGGTACGTACACCGGTTTCAAGGTGTTGCTTACTCTGAGGTCCCAGGTTCGAATACCGGTAGGGGCAAATGTTAGTATGATGAATACGAGCATTATAGCATAGAGAGCTGAGTCATGGACGTTTATATATAATTCTGCACGTAAATACTTATATATGTATAATTATATGTATTTATATCCGTTACCCTAGTATCCCATAACAGAAGCATTACAGTGGTTACTTTGGGGTTAGGTTAATTGGTGTGAGTGTAATAAATATTTATGTAAAGAGTCGCAAGTATAACTCGACCAAAGGGCTTTATTCGTGTCCTGATTGGATAGCGATGCAAGACATTGTCCAGTCAGAGATACTCGCGTAGGGTTCGTTATATTTATTATTACTGTTCTGTCCCAGTATTTACCAACAAAGTAATTAAGTATTGTTACTAACAAATATGAATTGTAATTTAGCTGTATTTCAATATTTATTTATTATTAGCACGAATTTACTACAGAAAGAAGTTTCCCGCAAAAACTCATTTCACGTCAACGAGACGTTTGTGATCATGGCCCCTGTACTGGTATATCTAAAACAAAAATAACACCCAATTATAATCAAAATGTAAAACGCGAGCGGTGGGTACGCATGAAAAATTAAGATTTACATAAGTTTTTATAATTACATACGTACGTATATTAAGTTTTGGCGCGCACTGTTTCTTTTCCGGATATTAAACGCGCTTTTCATGAACTAAGATCTAATTGTCCGTATTTTTTGGTTTTTAGGGGATTTTTTTTAATTTTTTCGATGTTTCGGCACCTTTTCAGCTGCCGTGGTCACGTACCTCCCTGATGACATCCCGTGGCCACGGCAGCTAAAAAAACCTAAAAATACGACTATTAGATCTTAGTTCGTGAAATATAGCGCGTTTATATTTTGTTTTATTGCAAGTTTTTATAATTCTAAATCATTTTTAGGGTTCAGAAAAAAAAGGCTCTAAAGAAAAAAAAGGCACCCTTATAGGACCATTTTGATGTCCGTCTGTCCGTCCGTCCTCGTTTATTTCGAGAACACGTGGAGGTATCGACTTGAAATTAAAACCATTTATTCAGATCAACAGTCTGTTGAAGGGGTAAAAAAATCAAACTTGTAAATTAACGTTAAAAAAGTAAAGGCAATTTATGGCGCAAAAATGTATACTTCGACACTCTTAAGAGAATCAAAATTCATATGGTGCTTCCCGTATAGCTAGAACTATGAAATATGGCAAGTGATATCGTCTTTTATTAAAAAAACAGGAGAATACTAAAAACATACATTTGTTATTAATTCATAAAAATAAAGTCATTAGTTTTGGTAACGGAATTCCTGGAAAAACTAGAGAACACGTGGAGGTATCGAGTTGAAATTAAAACCATTTATTCAGGTCAACAATCTTATGAAGCTGTGACAAAATCAAACTTGTAAATTAACGTAAAGAAGTTAGGGCCGTTTATGTAGCAAAAACGTATATTTCGACTCTCTCGAGGGAATCAAAATTCATAGGGTACTTTCCGTTGACTTAGAACTATAAAATTTGGCAAGCAATATCGTCTTGTACTACTACTTAAACAGGAAAAAATCTAAAAACTACACATTTGCAATTTAATCTTTTTCTGAGTTTTGGAAACTGAATTTCGGGAAAAATACGGAAAAAACTGCGAGGCCTGAT
This sequence comes from Chrysoteuchia culmella, assembly GCA_910589605.1. Taxonomy (NCBI): domain Eukaryota; kingdom Metazoa; phylum Arthropoda; class Insecta; order Lepidoptera; family Crambidae; genus Chrysoteuchia; species Chrysoteuchia culmella. Next base: position 11,442,038 of record OU342657.1, on the reverse strand, counting down.
TCCTGAACTATTATAATAATATCTAGGTACTACAAATTTGTGCGGAACCCTCGGTGGGCGAGTCCGAGTCGCACTTGTCCGGTTTTTTATTTTAATATAAGATGTAGAAATCTATATTACTGATTGTCAATCATAATAAACCGACGACGTAGCGCAAAAGAACTGAAATAATAGTGATGATAGTTGTTGACATAAACTTTGTTTTATTAGATAGTTAGATCACATTCTCGAGATATCTACATCAGTGCGATTGTTAAATAGTTTTGGTATCTAAATTACTTTTGTACGTAAGGTTAGGTTATCAAACTGTTCAATATTCATTCAGTTTGCCTAAGTTTCCTACAATTCTGAATGTTTCGAAGGCTTTACCAACTGAAGTTAAATTATGATCAGCTTTTGGTTCGTATTAATCTTTAAAAATAAACACGCTGAGTTAAACTTTGTGTTTTGGAAAGCTGAAAATTAACGTTTGCCCAGCTTGAGGTACTTCTTATTTAAATAAACATTTTAAACTTTATATGCGATTCGAATACATTTCAGTGAGGAGTTTTGTATTGGTTTGTTTTTGTTTGACCTCTAAAACCTCTTAGACCCCGAGTTATGAGACACAACAGATAATCCATTGTTCTTTGGACACCGGTGTTCTCCTAGCAAATGAGATGATGATTTTTATCTGCTCAAACAAATAGCAAGTACTAAAGTCATCAAACTTTGGAACCATATTTGATAAAACTTAAAAAAAAAACACAATTTTTGGTTTACTGCAATAACGGACTACCGACGATGGAATAACGTTATTGAAAAAAATTTGAAGTTTGTCATTGATACAATTTGCGTAGTCTTGTGAAAAACACTAACAAAAAACCGGTCAAGAGCGCTCACCGAGGGTGCCGTATCATCGTATTATATTGTCCCCATACATCGACATATCAAACCAAAAGCAAATAAGTATAAAATCACTTTTTTTAAGATATCTGATTAAGTATGTTATTTAAAGATATTGTTTACTTTGTGTACTGTAATCTTTACATATATTTCTATATATATTATATATACATAGAATAATTTTAGATTTTTCTCTTAATAAACTTCGGAGATAAGGGGAGTTTACAATTGTCATCAAAAATGCGGCCTAAAAACCAGTTTTTTTTTTGAGAATATGCAATTGATCAGCATTCTTTCATATAATAGCCCACATGACCTAGAGCCACACTTTGAATTTTTAAGACCCCCTGTCAGTCCCTGTTGTAAAAAAATAGGTGTATAATCATAACATTAGGTAGTTCCTGATATATCCAGTTGTGACAGACAGACAGACAGACTGAGTCGCACCACCCTTATGGTGCGACCCTTCCTTTTTACCATTTTGGTACGGAACCCTAAAAAGGCATGAAAAAAACATGGATCAATTCCTACTATTCACAGAAATAAAGAGCGAAACTGTATTACCGTACATATTAAAACTATTTCAATACAAACGTCATCGAGCGTGCTAAATAAACATGGTGCAAAAACTAAAAAGTCTTTAGTGATACCTGACATTGACTGATGTCCATAGCGCACGTATATTTGGCGTGGTGCCACGTACAGAGTATGTGACCTCCTTTATAAGGTCCGTCCATTTGTTTTTATTTCTTTTTTTTGTGCCATAATGACCACAGAGCTTCAGCGTTAATTCCTTTTTTGGCATGTCACGCGTGAGTTGGCCTCCCGATGAAATTGCGAACGCGATCCCTTTGCGTTTGAATTTCGGACCAACATTGTTTTGTCATTATAAATGGCACCGAATATTTAATCGTTGAAAAGTAAAATCGAAGGATTTAAATTAACGTGCTCGCCATTATGAATACTTGAATTACACTTCACGTTCTTTTATTTGTTTTCGGTCTGACCTATATACAGCCCTTTATCGTGGTTAAAAAAGGAAGGGTGGTAATAAAAAACATCAACGATTATATAACCATCATGAATTTCATTTTACTCAAATTAAGCGTTGTTAGTACTCGTTAATACTAGCTTTTTACCTAGAGAATTCGTTTATATTACTACGAGTACTATGCTTAAGAAACAGCAAACGATACAAAGTGTATTGTTAAAATTACGTAACACTATTTGAAAAATAAATCCTACGATATGAAATATCGTTTCCAATCCAGAAAGCGTATAATTCAAAAGCACTCGAGAAACTAAGAAACCATTAATAAAGAAAGAAAAAAGTATACTATAAGTTGCGAAGTTGCATCGTCGCCAGAACCCTGTTGTTTCTACAATACAGCGATAAATAGTTTTATATTACAAAGGTTAGGTAAGCTGTTGTTTGAGTGAAATATAGTTCGCTTAATATACAACTTACGGAAATACTATACAACAAAATGAATTCCTTGGAAATCAGATTTCAGATATCTCGAGGCATCGGCATCGTTAGCATTGCGCAATCAGCTGAAATCATTGAAGTTGCTATCACAAAAAAACAGAATACTGATTTAAAAGCAAATATTTAATTTTTAAATGAAATATTTACTTTAAAACAAACGGGGACAAACAAAGATGTTGTGAAAATGATAAACCAAAAAAAAATTTATGTAGTAATGTATAAAAAAAAAAAACTGAAATTGAATCCGTGTAAGCGAAATTATGTAAGGTAGTCTATTAGACCAACCCTTCTTCCACACTTAGCACACGCACACCGTAAATAAATGCAAAAATATTCTGGTATAATGACAGAGACACACCTCGCACTAAATAACTTCCTACTTGACACCCATTTCACCCTCAATAGAAAAACATCATTATAAAACTTAAAACACAAACATAATTGCAGGTCTGTTTGAGGGTACTAGAAAAGTAAGAAATCGTTAAAAACCATTTCCACACATTCGCGGGTGAAGCGGATGCCGCTTTGTGTGGTGCTAGCGCTGGGCGCTTGTATTTCGCAATTTCGCAATTTCGGAAGTTTCTAGTACTAATACCTCAGTTGGTGTCTTAAAGTGTTTTGATCTTCATGAGAGTCAGGACCGATTGACACCAAAAAAATTTTTTGAGAACTTCCCACTTTCCTGATGACATTTTTTTTAAAAATGTGAATGCAGCTCATTATTCCTTACAAAATTAAGGATGGTTTCCTAAGAACGTTTTTATTTAGTAAAAGTCAGAGTCAATATCATTTATTCAGCCTAGGCTGTTACAAACACTTATGAACGTCAAAGAAGCTACGCCTTGGGTTCACAAACCGTACAGCGGAAGAACTTGTAACGAGAAGAACCGGCAAGAAACTCGTCAAGGGCTGTTTTTTACTGCCTGTTTTATTTCATACAGAGTCGTCAAATTGAAAAGTGACCTTAATATATCAGTTAGTTCAATTTCCATCACAAAAAGAAAATACTAATTATAATATTACGTTTTATGGTTATTTTAACAGTAAACAATTTTCAACTGGCAAAGAAAGACTTATCTATCATACATTACAACATTTCTGGAATTACAAGATTACTGTACTGCAAGTTATGAGGTACAATCGGAGAACGTCCCGGTCGAGTTTTTTTGGGAAACGTTTTCTCGGAAAGTATAATTATTATTCAAATGAAATATCTGTCAATGTTCTATTATTTGTAATAGAAACGTTTTCTATATATCTATTATTTTTTAAATAAAGTTCCCTAAAAAAATCTACTTATCAACCGGGAAGTTCCCCGAATGTACGTACAGGTCAGTATCAATTTATTTTAGACTAGCGGATCCTCGCGGTTTTACCCGCGTGGTGCCCGTTCCCGTAAGAATATCGGGATAAAATATAGCCTAAGTCACTCGGGAAAAATGTAGCTTTCTAATGGTCTAAGAATTTTCATAATCGGTCCTGTAGTTCCTGAGATTAGCGCGTTCAAACAAACAAACTCTTCAGCTTTATAATATTAGTATAGATAAAAATATTTAAGCTTTAATCACAACATTAAGATAAGCAGACTGAAGTAGACCCATTTCCGCGTTCACGAGCATGACGCATATAGCTATAATAGTTAAGGTACCTGCCCTTCATGCCCTGTTTTAACTTTCCACTCTGTATATTATGCTACACCTTAAGGTCCACTTGCGTAAAGCTAGGTTAAAATTTAACCCAGAGTTAGTCCATACAAAAGAAGCACTAACTCTGGGTTAAATGTATCCGGCTTGGCGCAAGTGGGCTTTAATGAGTATACCGTTACTCAATGCTTCTACTGACCGTTTTTGTATTCAGGGCGAACCTCTTTTCGCTTAGCTTCAAGTAACTATAACTATCGAGAAAGTATTCGCATCGTCAAATGTATAGGAAAGTTAAATTCCGTTTACGTCCGGTAAGAACGCTGCTGCTCAAAATCTCACACATTTGTTGACGATAATTAGCACTATTCGATAGTGGCAAATGAGGAGCTCTATGGCGCAGTGGTTCACGCGCTCGGCTGAAGATAGTGGAGCTTAAGCAACGGTCGGTCACGGGATGGGTGACCAAAAATTTATTATCACGAGCTCCTACGTGCTTCGGAAGACACGTAAAGCCGTTGGCCCCGGCCACATTCGCAGTCGTTAAAACCATATATACATCCATAAGGAAGACCAGTGCCCCAGCAGCGGGGACATAAAAAATTTCTAATGATTATTCGATACTTTCTTGAAACTTTTCATGCTAAGTCTACAATGATGTAAACCGTGTACTTTCATTTTTAAACCCAATTAATCTAGTACGGACTATTAACTAAAACTCTTAGTCCCAATAGGGAAATTTATGTCTGCAAAAGCTATTCAGAGTTTACCCATGCATCCAGTAATGTTTTGGATTAATTAGGCTTAAATAACAGCTTAAAAAGTATTGTTGTTTTATGTGTACTGTTGAGGAGATTATCTGCTAAAATGCGTGTTATTTCCACCATATGACCGATTTGCCCTGTTAGCTCATTAACGGATAGACTAGTCGATTAATTTAAGTGCAACTTTTTTGACAATGGTTTGTTTGAAATTACTTCTTTAATGAAGTTTTTTTCTCTTGTCGTTAAGATTATTTTCTAAATAAAAAAAAACTGGCCACCTGGTAGGCCTGTCATAAGCTGTTTTTATCAATTCGATAACTCGATAACGTGTCACTGTCTCCCTCACTCCTAGCGGAGTAAGCAAGACTACACGATGCGCTATACCATGTCGCATGATTCGCATGATATATCGGTATTCATGCTAGCGGGGATGGTCCGGTTGCTTTGTCCCACTGATTTTCCTGTTGTCTTGATAAACTTATTTAACATAAGGGACTATAGTTTCCTCGAAAAAATATTAGAAGTTCTCAATACGTCCCTCTCTTAAAATTAAGACACTTTCATTTCAATTTCATGAAACCAATGTTTAATAGCAATAGCTAAACGATTTAAGAAAACCAATAACTCTTATCGAAGCTTGGCTCGTCTGTACAGTCGGGGACTTTCCCGGTTGATCAGTAGAGTTTTTTTGAGAAACATTTTCTCGAAAAGTACTAAGGTTAAGGAAATAATTTATTATTCAAATGAAATACTTCTTTATTGTCTATTATTTGTGATATAAACGTTTTCTATATATCTTTTACTTTTTTAAATAAAGCTCCTTGAAAAAACTCTACTGATCAACCGGGAAAGTCCCCGACTAATGTCTAAGAACTGCCAGATCTGGATATCCATTTTCAAAGTCTACCCAAATTTATGAAGTTAATAAAAACTGACATACCTTAGGTTATTATACTTTTTTTGTTTATGTATAGGTGTTATTTGTTTTTTTTTTTGTAATAATTAGCTTCATCTATAATTATTTAGTTATTTTTTTTCATATAATGTTAATCTCAATGTAAGAAACGTGTTTTTTTTTCTAATTATAATAACGCATGCTGTGGTTACCTATAATTGTAAGTGCAGTTAGCCACAAGCAATCCATTGTAAATTTTCTTTTTATATTTTTCATTTGCTGTACCTTATGTTGGTGACACTTTAAATAAATAAATAAATCTAGTGAAGTGTACTTCATGTGCTCATTTTAAATACCCATTTGTTTTTATGGACCACAGGCGTATCTTTTCGCTTTGATTTATCAAATAAAATGTGCGTTGTTCAAAAACCTAGAAGCTCGTACATAAAAATAACGAAGCAAACTCCATGATGTTATCGTGTTGATTTTTGTGAACCACTGAACCTTACCTAACTCTATTTTCGTAGGAAAAACAGTACAATAATTTTCCTTCTCTGTTAACAATTCCGCTGAGCGCCATCTCTGTACCAACGGCGGAACTTTCATGAAGCTCGCTGCGAAAGACGAATGTTTCTACTCACAGTGCTTTTGTTAATGAGGCTGTGACTTGGCTTATTGTTATTTGATATTAAGGAGATTATATTCAAGGAGTTTACTCTTGAATAATTAACAATAATAGAATACTCTGCCCAGTTTCCTATAACTAATCTTTGCAATACCAACGTAACTTATGTTAACAATATACACAATACAATTCCGGACCCAGGGCACCCCTGAAAGACTCCCCTGTGGTTGCCACGGGGACTTGTATTCATTACAATCTACATTAATCTGATAAGTAGTTTAAGAGCGTCTTTTGTTTTGATTACTAAAAACAATGAGGGTTACTCTACATTGGAAAATAACACTCAGACGTGAGAAAAACAAAAATTAATGTCTCGCGTCAGGAATGGAATCAAGGATATAAGCATATAACGCTAAATATCGACAAAGAATATCATGCGTTCACGAAAACAACGAATTAAAGCGAGGCTAAAAATTAAATCAAGGGAAGTTAATAACAAATTCTTAATTTTTTATCAGAAATGGTTAAAATATTTTTTATTATGTATTTTAGTTTGATACAAAAGTAATATAAAAAAAGAAAAATTTAACTTTTCACAAAAACCATTCAATAATATCAAACAAACAAACTTCTTGTTATGTCCGATTTGAAACAGACTTTTTTAAGATTTTTTGGTTTTACCTATTGTAGAGGTATTATTTATTATTAGTATCAAGTAACTACTAATATATAATTGTTAAGTAGCTTCTTCTACATAATAGTCGTTTGTAAGAAACGTCTATACTTTAACATGTGTCAAAATGAAGATTGCGGTATCTCCTATTCTTGTTTGACAGCCGAATTCTCGTGTCTCCCAAACGGGTACATTTGAATAGAAAATAGCCAGCACTGGTTCCGGAACTAGCCTAGAAAGATTTTTGGATTCTAACTGCGTCTGTGGTGTACAACCATCGGTAGACCCAGGGGTCCCGGGTTCGATTCCCAGCGGGGGTACATATTGTATTCGGTTGGTTGGTGGTAGGACTTATTATAAGTCCGCCTGGCTAGCTACCACCATATTATCTAAGTCTGACGCCATAACAACAATGTTGACAAAGCATTGTTGAGTTCCGGCAGTAAGAGATAAGATAGCCAGTTCCTCATTGGTTGAGGATTCCGGGAGAAGCTCGCTTCCGTCTTCAGCCTTATCAATACTTAACATCAGGAATAATGAAGGCTAAGAGTCTCTCCGTCGTTTCTAAAAAAGTACCGTGCTAATGTTGTTTTAGAATAGCAGGGTATCACATGTGCACGCACACTAAGACGGGTAACAAATTCTTCCAAAATTTTGCAATTGCAAATGCTAAGCCGGAAGAGCTCGGTGATGGAATAAGCAATTTATTGCAAAGGATTGGTAACCGAAATTTTTTGGCTCTAGCTCCTCCGTGCTTAGGAAGACACGTTAAGCAGTTGCTCCTGATCGCATTATCAACATTTGGCTGGCGTGATGAGCCATTCTCCTGATGCATCCATAAGGAATATGGTGAGCCCTAGAAGTCTTTAAAGCACAAAAACCGATTAGCCCTACTAACATCAAACATAAAACTTCATAGTTCAGGAACTCGTAAAATCTCTATAAACATTTATAATAAATAAACTTCCAAAGTCCAGCCAAGCCGAAACAAACAATAATATCTTTATCGAGAGGTTGAAGGAGTTTTTGTTGGAGAATTGTTTTTATACTGTGGAAGAGTTCTTTTCAAGTCTTTTGTGATGATTATGTGTTTACCTTGACTGTTTGCATGGGTCTTCTTTAATTAAGTTACTTACTAATTTATTATTTTATTAGATTGTAACGCGAGAAACACGTTTTAGCAAACTGTCACTGCCATTGTCTTGTGTCAGTGTCATCTGTCATCGTCTTGCTTTGAGTATGTTTCACAATTCCGTTGATGTCACGTCATTGGTAGTTTTTACACGGTTTTCTTTACGTATATTATGTACGGTTATGTATATTAAGTATTCTATAAATATAGCAATAATTTAGCAGAGTAAACTACATCAATCAAAATATTATGTAAGTTCGTATAACGTATTGTGAATGTCAGCTCCCTACCCTTCTCTCACTCACTACCCTAGGCCCTGTCAGAATAAAATAAATAATAAACAAATGTAAGGTGATGTGCGTTTATATATCAATGTAAACAAATCGCATTTTGTACCGCTTTCGCTGCTCTCTGTTTTCCAAAAGGACTGGTAGAGAATACTTTTAGTATTAAGTCCGTCTTTTGTACCTAACTTTGTGTTATTGTACAATAAAGATTTTAATAAATAATAAATCCACTCGATCGAAATCTCTGTCTCTAATGTCATTTACCTTAATATAAAAGAGATATACTCTAGAATATACTCAACGATAATATCAAAAACAACAAGCACAACATTTTTTGTTATTCATAACTGAAAAAACTTTATGTGCCGTTTTGTTTAATTCAACACACGAAAATGTTTGTTTTGTCGTCGTTCGTTTATCGAATTGATTCAATTCTGCCTAATCCTATACGTATACAGTGTGGGGTTTAGAAGCGGGAACAATATTAAAAAACGGAGGCTCTATAGGTCACTACTATTATTATACTACTATTATTTATTTATTTTATTTATTTAATCATTATGGTTCCAACTAATTAAAACAAAATCTTTACTTTTTTATTTTTTCTAACAAACTTAATCGTAAATACAATGTAATGCAAACAACAGAAAAATAATACTGTCTTCCTATCGCACTTCAAGAATCCACGTAGATATTGTTTTTTACTAGTGTTTTTTTTTTTGCACTCAAAGCCATTTTCACATTTAATTACAAATTGTGTAAATAAATCCAATTCAATTCAATTATCCAATTCAACCATGGAATTAATAGGTACTACGTACAGTACTTAACTTGTGCCGTGTGGTGACGGCCTAAGAATACAAGTGTCACCACTCCCTTACATGCCTGGGATGTCATAACAGTCGACTAAGAGGCTCGACGCATTGAAAACCTGTGCGAGAGAAGGAAAACTTGAAACAAACCCTCTACCAACCCGTCTGGCCAGCGTGGTAGCAGTAGGCTAATAACCTCCTATGAACGCCACAATAGGCGTAAGCTAGGAGAGGCCTATGTCCAGTAGTGGACGTCCACAGGCTGATGATGGACAGTACTTAATAATTCCATGGATGAATCTACTTGGTACAAAGAGTATACTTGGTATTGATTGAAATGACATGTCATGCACGATGCATAAAATTATAAACAGATAACTGCCATTGCTATTTAATAATAAACTACAGATGTAAATTAATTTCAAACAGAGATTTTAAGCTGTGGGATTTGCAAGGAGTTAAAGGTAAATTTTCTAATGGATAGTGATATCATGATGTTTTGAGGTAAGTTTTTTTATTTTCTCCTGTACCACGATAAGTTGGCAACGTTACCGATAATATCGTTTTGCAATTATACACTGATATCGTAACTTTAAATTCTTATTGTGAGTAATGCATGGGTTTTGATTGACTAGAATCTTTTCAGAATAAATACTAATACTCTAGAAACCTATTTTCAATATTTTCCCCGGTTCTAGGCCCCACATGGTATAAATGAACGTTTGTTGATAATAAATGAATGTTTGTACCATGCATTTACTTAGTACTTACCTAGGCCTAGGCGTACAGTAACCAGAGGAGGAAATATTGAAATATATAAACACAGAAGTTTACAAAAGTAATGATAAAAATATAATATCTCTGTACTACTCATCATCTCAATAATCTGTAAACAATTTAGCTACAAGTGCTCGCAGTCGAAGTGTTGCAGTCAATCTTGGCGATCTGCTTAGACCCGCCGACTATCATTGCCTGGTATTTGGACGGATTCTCTGCTATCATAAAATTAGTCGACCAGATGTTAATAGAACGCAGAGAACTGTTAATAAGAGAATAAGCCGACTTAATTACTTCAACTGATGACTGCACGTAAATTTGTAAATCATCGGCATATAAATGACTAGCGGATCCTCGCGGTTTTACCCGCGTGGTGCCCGTCCCCGTGGGAATATCGGGATAAAATATAGCCTATGTCACTCAAGAGAAATGTAGCTTTCTAATGGTCTAAGTATTTTCTAAATCGGTCCAGTGTTCCTGAGATTAGCGCGTTTAAACAAACAAACTCTTCAGCTTTATAATATTAGTATACATAAGCAGCAAAATAAGGGTGGAAGGGCGTTAATAAAGTATGAGAAAAGAAGAGGAGAAAGAATACATATTTAGTTCCAGTTTCCCAAATGATCTGCGGGCCTACCATCATCTATCTATAAAAAACCATCATGTCATAAGAACGTATTGTTTGCGTTTTGTTTTTATTGAAGTAGTCACATTTTGACACACTTCACACTTTGCAGGGGATGATTGAGCGAAGACGTCACAAAATTTCCGTCAAAAAAATAAAAAAACAAGCTTACTTTAAGAGATTCGTAGTACAAAATAGGACAGTAAGATTGAAACCATACTGCGCTAAAAGATGGCGGTCGGACTCCAGATAACTTCTTTATACTTTGCTACGATCATTACATTTCTCCCTTTGTTCTTGTACAGTCATGTGTAACGACATAGAAACACTTAGCATCCTTGTCACATTACGATATTGAATGTCATTTGTGGACAGAGAGAGCTTGTTTCCGTGTGCGTGCGATAAGGTTGTAAAGTGTATACATGTCATTCCTCGTGACTGCATTCTCATCATATTTGTCGTACATAAATCTTCTATTCTTTGATCTTTTTTAACCTCCAAACAATAAAGAAATCATAAACATTATTTATTTTTCTTATCTTTAAACTATTGGTTTGATAAGAAAGCTCAAGGTTACCCAGCGTGCAATGGAGAGGGCTATGCTCGGCGTTTCCCTACGTGATCGAATCAGAAATGAGGAAATCCTTAGGAAAACTAAAGTAACCGACATCACTCGAAGGATTGCTCAGCTGAAGTGGCAGTGGGCGGGACACATAGCGAGAAGAACCGATGGCCGTTGAGGCGGAAAGGTTCTGGAATGGCTACCGCGCACAGGACGACGTTCTGTGTGTAGGCCCCTGAGAAGGTGGACCGACGATCTGGTGAAGGTCGCGGGAAGCCGCTGGATGCGGACTGCGCAGGACCGATCGTTGTGGAGATCCTTGGGGGAGGCCTATACCCAGCAGTGGGTGTCATGTGGCTGAGACAACGATTTATTTTTCTTGAATTTACCACGTCTTTGAAACATACATATGTGCAGATTTATATACTTGAACCCTTCACATATTTTGACAAGATATTATAACCGGACAAGTGTCTCATCCAGCGTCACAAAAATACCTACTTCCCAGGGATTTCCATATACGTCATTTGCAATTTTATGAGTCCCTGTAAAGAACATACGATTTACCTAAAAAGTATTTACCCAGAATTCTGGGAACGACTAGGCTAGGCTCTGTCATTCATGAGCTTGTAAATCTCCTGTCGTAAAAATAGGACATGTTTGTATAGACTTAAGGGATATTATGATATATACATAGACATTTATGAATTTCTTAAGAAGGTATGATGAGTCTTAATGGAAAATATTGACGGAAAAGTAGACCGGATTTGAATATGAATTTGAATCAATAATGAAATACTTGGAAAGTATATTTTATACCAATGATTTAAGGATTAATTGAATGAAAGTTTTTTTCGTCATTTAATGCTTTTTAGCACTTATAAAATCCTACTAAAATGCAAAAGTATGTCAGTTTGTTTGTTACTTTTTATTCTGATATTTCCACGAGAGCACCACACGGGTGAAACCGCAGGCGGCCGCTAGTGGAGTAAGTGACGTTTGGTCCAAAAAGTTTCGTCTGATTCGGACGACCAGACACTTTCTTTCTGCTTGTTGTAGTTTGATGCGATATCTTTCAAATATAAATATGTTTAGTTGAAAATACCGGGATCGCATAGCTAGCCAGGAGGTATTAAATTTGAAAAACTGCTGCCTCTCTATGAGATTAAATAATTTATTTCTCAGCAGAAATTCTAACACGTATTATTGTTAAATACAAATAAATTAATAATAAACATATATACATACTACACTACCTTATACTGACTATAACAAGAAAACGCCGTCCAACTCGCAGCCGCGTGGCATTCAGCCGCTGGGCAAGATAGGCACCAGCTCTCTCCTGAGGCGTGGACCAGTCTTGTGGAGATATCGTTGCTTCTCTATACTTATAATAAGAATCAAAGTTCGGCGTTTCTGTACATTGCTCGGCTTTGCAAAAAACATATTGTTTGGGGGACTCAGAATAAGCAAAAAAATACAATTTCTATAATTTTTTAAATTTAGTCTGTCCGTTTGTCTGTATGTCTACGTATTTGAAAGAGCATCCCACCAAAAACCACTCATCTTAGTACATTGAATTAAATATACCTACTCGTATATTTATATAACGTATCTTAATTTAACATTTAAGCTTTATTTCATCAAAATTCGTCAACTCTATCAAAAGTTATTACATTTAAAGAGAGGGCGGAGTAATTTTTCAAGGAATAACGAACGCATGTGCAGCCCGAAAGTTGGAGTTTAGTCAAGGATTGTGACAGACGTGTGCGCGCAGTCCTGCAGAGTTGGAGCTTACCGGTAATGCTTGGAGTTTGGGGGTATTATAACCAACTTAAAACTTAAAATAGGAGGAGATTATCAATTTGTCACGTACTTATATCGACCCCTCCAGGATGAAACGTAGTAAAAGCTAAAGGCCATTTTTCAGTACGGTCAAAAAACAAAAATGGTAAAGTTTATTTCATGATTATCTTTTGATTAACTAAATCTATAATTGTAAATAAAAGTTTGCAAAAAATATAGTTCGGTTATAACTTTTTAATTTTGCATTTTAAAATGCTATTTTTATGTGATAAATATTAAACAAGAAAATACACTAGAAAAAAACAACTTGTCTCATGTCGCCCTGACGGGATCCCGTCCGATCCGATCCACTTTGCTTGTGCGCAATATAAAAGATGTTGTGTAGCGCTTGGTGCGGAATTAATAAATAAATAAATATTTCCATACAATCACACCAATTATCTAGCCCACGTTAAGTATCATGAAGATCTTGTGTTATGGATACTAGATAACGGATAAACATACTTATATACTTTTTTTTTTTTTTGTAAATACATACATAGTATACATATTAAACACCCAGACCAAGACAAATAGACATGTTCATGCACACAAATATTTGTCTTGTCCGGGGATCGAACCCGGGACCTCTGGCGCAGAAGGTGGGGTTAGTACCCCTGCGCCAAACAGGTCGTCAAAATTAAGGAATATCAACTAAGTAAGGGTGGTAGCCCGCATTGCGTCTGGATGTCCGATGGAAGAAGGGAATGTGGCGGTATGAGGCACTCCTTTCATCCGACATCCAGACGCCTCAGCAATTTAAGTGTCTACTGACGAAACGAAATACTATTACATTTATGGGTCGGTTTCATCACCTACTGATCACCCCGTCAGGGCGACATGAGACTAGTTGCTTTTTTCTAGTATATTTTCTTGTTTAATATTTATCACCTACTGATAAGTTATGGATAGCAAAAGTGGCAGATAATTTGACATATTTTTCATATAACAACTGTTAATGAAGCTCTCCAGAACTAATTAAAGGTGGTGAAACCAACTCTTAGTTGTTTTTTCTGTGGATAGTGCAAACGCTACAGGGGGTAAGAATGGGTTCATGTTGTCCAATCATGATTGTTATACAACTGACTCAAATTTATTCCTACTCAAAGATGCTCTTCATTAAAGATACGCGAAGTTATTAATGTTATTATAGACAGAGTCGGACAACGTCCCGGTCGACCAGTAGAGTTTTTTATGGAGCGTTACCATTTTTCTATACATTTATACTATTTTACCAGCTGTATCCTACGTAAGGGAAATAATAGTGGTTAAGTCACTTTCGCTAAGGTTAGTCGCGGGGTGGGTCACCGAAAATAACTATCTTGATCTACTCTGTTACTTACTGACATAGTGACATTGAAACATGACTGATGAAACTAAATCACATCGGATATGTAATTATTAATATCGGAAAAAAGTGAACGGAAAATATTCTATGTCGGGAAGTATTGCAAATGATGGTCCAAATCTCACGCGAACGAAGTTGTGGGCACAGCTAGTCTATAATAAACCACTAACTAAGCTTAAGTTTCGAGTTGTTTACTAAATAGAAATTCAAAATAATGTACATTCATTAGTTCCAAAGATGGCATTTCTTTATATTATTTTATACTACTGCGTATAAATAGTTCCAATTTACTTCAAAGACTTATATTATCACATATTCCAAGTTCTTTCGTAACATTCACTCTTCTCAACATAATATTTTAGGGCAGAGAGGACAGGCGTATCTATTTGAAGTTTATAGTCGGGAACCCCACAAAAGTAGGCAGAATATCCTTCCGTATTTTATTTCGCGTGCGGTTTTTCGTTTATAAGGAAGCTTCATTCGTCTTTTCATCGCGAAGGTCCTTTCATAAAATTACGTATTCTTTGTGACGACCCGCGTCTCACTAAGCTTGTTGCAACGAGACATTATGTTAACGATTGCGTCTGTACAGAAGGGAAGAAACGGCTTATTTTTATGTATATTTCGGCAAGTGGAATTATGCTACATTCTAATTTATACTACCTACAGTTTTTTCTTTCGACTTGTGTTCCAGTATCAAACGAAATAGTTATAATAAAAATAAGTTCCTCTGTCTTTTAGCATGGTAATGGCTCTACCAATATAAAAAAAAACTACCTATAATACACTATTTTAGTCTCGCAGAGCAAAATTCTATAGGTAACAGTCTCATATACTTGTTTCAACAAAATAAAATAAAATATTTGTACGAAGGATGTGTGTGAAGATGTGGAACGTAATTCCGCGAAATAAACTCACTTAATAATTTATTTTAATTTTACCAAATTCCTTATAGCTGTCTAATATTTCTACTGTCCTTATTGAAAAAAAAGCGACAAGACAGAAGTAAAACCAAATATTACCAACACACTCATACAGTTGAGTTTAGTTAGGACAAGAGAATAAAAAACTTGATGACAAAATGTGTTAAAAAACCTTTAAGGGTTTCGAAGCCATCCCTAGCAGGCCGCATCAGTTGACTTGCCAATGTTAAGGTGACTGATTTGGCAACGCTCCTGACCTAAGTTGTAAGGAGTAACTCACGGAAAATGCAAAAAACAACGGGTTGCACTCCGGGAGTGCCGGCAGTAGTGAAAACCGCTTAAACGAAACACCAGGAGCAGGCATACATTTTCGCCGCGCGGTAGAAAGAGAGGGGGATATTACTTCCTCTCCTACGCCGCGCGCCGGCGCTCTGCTCGATCAGGTCACGTGTCCTGACGCGACTTTAACATTTTTTACCCATCCCAAAAATTTAAAACTCTGATGTGAACAACGCCGCTAAAGAAGTTTTCACTTGCAAAAACTTATTTCATAAAGAAAATATTGACGAAAGCCACGCGAGGAAAACTAAGCAAGAGGCCTACCAACCGCGGCACTTGCATTAAACGTGTATGATTTTAGCTTAAGGTATCTCAGGCAAAAATTATAAATATAAATTGGTCGACGAACAAAAGAAATGCGATCTTATTTTTTTGTATTGTATGAACACTTCTCTGAGAATAATGAAATAATTTCTGAACTAGCGTTTGAATTCTACTGACCGCTGCTACTTTTGTCTAGCGTTTTGGTACTAATTCATGCGCTAGCTCATTGGTCATGCTTGGGTTCCACGGTAATAAATATTTATGTAAAGAACATTTGTGTTTATTCAATTACCAATAGAAAAAAGCAACTTGTCTCATGTCCGTCAGGGCGACGACAGGAGACATGTTGCTTTTTCCTAGTATATTTTCTTGTTTATTATTTATCACATAAAAATAGCATTGTAATTACAAAATTAAAAAATTATAATTATCTATAATGTTTTTGTATTGTTTATTTTTATATCCTACCTTGCAGGGACGAAGGGTCCATGCATTCCGATATCCATCAGCTTCCCTTTTAGAAATCCTACCCCACCAATTCACCATACAGATAACATATTTTTTAGTCCGGCTTACCTTTGCCATATTCTGACCCCTCGTCACTGCTACCTTCAGTAATTGTAATAATCCTAAACACAAGTGTTTGAGCTACTTACTTCGGAATTAGGTCGGTCTAGGCAAGTAACGATGTTTTTCTTATTTATTTATTGTTAGGTAAAAGCCACTAGTTCCCAACTTCAATGGATAAGATAATAAAAATCAACGATGGAATCCTAACTATAATATTTATTACTAGCGGATCCTCGCGGTTTTACCCGCGTGGTGCCCATTCCCTTAGAGTATCTGGATAAAATATAGCCTATGTCACTCGGGAGAAATGTAGCTTTCTAATGGTCTAAGAATTTTCTAAATCGGTCCAGTAGTTCCTGAGATTAGCGCGTTCAAACAAACAAACTCTTCAGCTTTATAATATTAGTATAGATAAATGTGAAAGTGTGTCTGTTTGTCCTTCCTTCACGCCCTAACTAAGCAACCAATCGACTTGATTTTTAGCATAGAGTTGGTTGGAAAGAGGGAGAGTAACAAAGGTTCCTTTTTATCCCTATATTCCCACGGGAAAGGAAACCACGCGGATGAAACCGCGGCGGAAGCTAGTCAGTCTATATATCTATCATAATAACTGTATACATGTCAAAGAAATCTCTCCTTGCTTTACCTGACTACGCTATACGTGTCATGGTAGCACAATACTGGACCTCTATTTTTGAATCACTCGTCGCGCGAGTGGTGAGGCGAACGAGGAGGCGATCAGGCGATTAGCGACCTTGCAGTCGTAGACATAGCACGCTTTTCGCTTTGCCCCACGCGCGCTCACTTTGGGAGACAGTACTACAGGCGAAAAGCGAAGCTGTGTATATACCTGCAAGGTCGCTTTTACGGAATACGGAAACTCAAACGTCGCACGAAAATCAGTAGAATCCTCGAGACGAGTGAATCAAAAATAGAGCCCCAGGTCCATTGTTTCCAACTTATGACTAAGTCGGATACGCTGAATCAGATAAGAAACCAAGCGTCGGTCTGACGACGGGAACCTATAATATAGTTTGGACTGATGTCCGTTATATTATAAGAAATAACAGCTATGCTTTAAAATAACTAAGAATATATTATAACTTTTAAATGTTGCATTTTACAATGCTATTTATATGTGATAAATATTAAACAAGAAAATATACTAGAAAAAAGCAACTTGTCTCATGTCGCCCTGACTGATGAGACAGATTGTTTAATATATATCACATACAAATACCATTGTAAAATACAAAAGTAAAAAGTTATAATTAGATGGCTGTTTCATCTTAATCGATAGTCAAACACCTGTAAAGATGTTTCTTTCGAATGCGAGGATATTTCTCTCATTGATGAAACGAAACGGTGACCGAAACCGTAGAAAGGGGAATACTAGAAAAATTTGACGTGTCCTCATAGGTCTCTGTAGCAAAATTGGTTAGTGCAATGGGCCGGATTCCCAAGGATGCGGGTTCGAATCCCGTCAGGGCGACATGAGACAATGATAAATTTTAAATAGAAAAATATTGGAAAAAATGAACTCGGCCACAAGTGAATTCTCGGATGGGAATTCACTTGTGGCCGAGTTAATTTTTTCCAATATTTTTCTATTTAAAATTTATCATAAGTATAAAAATAGCATTGAAAAATGCAAAAAGTAAAAAATCATACGACATGAGACAAGTTGCTTTTTCTGGTTTATTTTCTTGTTTAATATTTTATCAACTAAAAATAGACATTAGTGGCTTTCAACGCTGCTACTTTATTTTATTTGTTTACTAATACTTACTGAACTTTATTTACTAATACACTAAACGATATTAACGAAAGCATTTGTAATTTAATTTTATAATCATGAATAATTAATTATATAAGACCGGTGGTGTGAGCATCAAAATGTATTGAGCAACAAGCGCTATTGCAAATCATGGATATTCAATTTGATCTAGTAAACTGTTAATTTTCAACCTGTAAAATATTAGCAAAATTTGATGAAAGTAACCTGCAGGCCTACCGCCATCTTTTAGAAACCGTCATGTTGTGAGAACGTTTTGTTTTCCTTTTGTTTCAATACTGTTTAAACTGCAAACTTGACTTTATTTGACCTGACGTCATAGTAGGTTTGATTGATAAAAATCTTGTTTGAGTGAATGATTGAGCGATGACGCCACAAAACTTCCGTCAAAAGACAAGCTTGTTTTAAGAGGTTCGCGTTAAGATATGACATATAACAACATTGCGCCGATACAAACTGACATTAAACAATATTGCGTTAAGAGATGGCGGTAGGCCCCCTGTAACTTGTTTGTAAATTAGAACATATTGTTAGAGTTAAACTGTTCAAACACAACCGTGTTTTGTACAATGTACAACTGCACAATTTAGGTACGTTCATAACCATGTAGGTACCTACCTAAATTGTGCAATTCTAATTATGAATATTATTAATATTTCGGTGAAAAACAATATGGGTCTAATACAGTTTTGTCTGCGTTATTAATGAGATATTTTTGTAATTGTTTTTTAATTTACTGCGACTTCAGTGTGATGATTGTATTGAATTTCCGTGTAACTATGTAAGGAAAACTGTCAAACGTAAGTATCTATTATTAATTGGTAAATTGTAATAGAAAAATACTAGAACAAAACGACTCGGCTCACAAGTCAATCTCAGATGGGGGCGGGACTGGAATCACTTTTTTCATCGAAATTTTCCTATCACTTCTTTTTGATATTCTGAATAGTCTATATTAAATTTAATTACAATACTGACAGTTCAAGCTAATAAGGCGGTCAAATTACCTTTTCAGGCCTTTTTTATATATCTCTAACACTTTCAGTTCTTGACTAAATTCTGGGCTACAATATTTTGGAGTCTGCCATCGACACGCTCAGAAACTCACGCTGATTTTTTCCAATTTATTTATTTATCATAATAATTAACGGAAGACCCAGTTACTTACATAATTATTAAGTATGTAAAAATTTACATATATATTTTCAAAATGCTCCAAACATGTGGTCATCAACAATTTCCATTGATGAAAAAAAGGTCTAACTAGTTCAGGAAAGGTGACTAGGAGAGCAATATCGTTTACCATCGTAGTAATAATACTGCTTTAGTTACTCTTTGGTTATTCACCAGCCGTAAATTATGCCTATTTTCGCTCCAAAGCACAACTCAAGCGCCGCTCGTCAGCGAGATAAATTATGAGTTATTTCATTTGATAGCGCGTCAAGGCAAGATTAGCGCCATTCATGTTATCTGTGGCTCTGGAGATGGGACGGGACCGTTTGTTAACTGTGTTTTTACCTAAGGACTTTCTGTGAGGAGATCTGGAAAAAATGATACTGTAAAGACTCAATTAAGTATTTATATTCATAACGTAACTTAACGTTTTATAAAGGTGAATAATGTTAATATTAGGGTTTGATTCTAGATTATTATTTTAGGACATTCGTCTATGTATACCAATATTTAAAAGATTTTGTTACATAGATTAATCTCTGGAATGACTATTCGAATTCGATTGAACTTTGGTAGGCGTAGAAAAATGTGAGATCATCTGTTGCAAAATTCAGTTTTCTGAAATCAATTAAAGAATCTTCCAAATTAGATACTTCATCTTTGCTTACAAAACATTCGGAACCTGAAAAACGGAGTTCATTTAAATTTATTATTATACAAATTAAATTAAAATATTTGCTACTACTCGTACTATCTTTGCCCATTTTACCTACCAAAAGGTCCTGTAAAACATATTGCTACCTAAAATACTTATACTAATAGATTCACTGACTCAAGCGAATGCTTAAATACGAGTGAAAAATAGAATTCAGATTTTGTTACAATAAAGTCTGAACTTTAATAATTTCAAAGGAGTTGTAAGCTGTAAGTTTATGAATAAAATATGTATTTGAATTAAACTTCTTTTAGAAACTAAATACATATCTAATTAATATAAGACATGTTTATTTTACATCTCCACAACCTGACCCCGCCGCACAAATTACTTATGCAAGAATAACAAGCGGATAGAACAAACAAGATTTTTCTATAATCACCTAAGAAAATAAAATTTATTTTATGTGATTTTAGAAAATTATTTTCATCAGGGTCATATTGTTTCAGGACTGAAATTTAATTAGTCACAGTAAACCTTCCCTGGATAAGATCTGGCTGTGAGTTTTTATAAACTCATCTGAAAATCCTGAAAACATGTTTTCGCTTTTAGTGCGGTAATACCTTTTCGGTTATGAATGTTTTTAAAATGTACCTTATGTGGACTACAAAATAAAGTGTGTATTGGAGTCCGCCGTTATGGGATATTCGATATGATCGGCACATAATAAAATATGGAACAAGAAAGTTTGGTCAGAAAACGAACGCAGTGTTAAAGGTTTTACTATGGGATTTTCTTTAAATGAAAAACTGCTACTGTTTTTTTTTCTTTATATAATTAAAGGACTTTTATCTTAAATAGACATGTCAGTCCTATCATAAATCTTAATCTATATATTTAACATTTTAGCTCTTAACATTTTATTTCTTAGCTAAGTTACAAAGCATCTTGGCTGCATCCGACAGAGGTTCAGCCAAGATGACATGGAAGGTTCCTACGTTTAAACGATTTATACCTAAGGAGCGAATCAGTATTTGGCGTTCATCTTCGTTCCGGGCATACTCCGACAGCAAATGATGTACACCTTCTAACGTTTCACACACCTCACAGTTCGGGGAGTTAACCTTCTTCATTAAGAAACCAAATTTATTTGTCGGAACGTGCCCGGATCGGAGCACAATACACAATCTGTTCAGCTTGGAGGGTATAAACCATGGAATTGTAAGAGGCTGACATTGATTGGTTTTATACCATATTTCTTTATCCCTGGATCTTAAATTAAATTATTCTTTCCAGTTCTCACAATGTAGGCGTTTATACTCATCAAGGACTTCCGAATATGTAGGGAGAATGTCGTATGGTCTTCCTTCTGAAGCTGCTTCTTTTGCTGGTCTGTCAGCCTCGTCGTTCCCTTTTATGCCAATATGCGAATCCACTGTAGCCAACTGCTACTGTTGAAAAATGTTGAGAAAGGGCCCGGTAAACGATCTTTATTTGTGTTTAACAAAGAACTGAAACGCATACCGCCAAACATATACCGCCGCAGACGGAAAAATTAATTTGACCTACACGAAAATTTTACAGAAATCTGTCAGAAAAATTAATCGTTTACGGAGCGCTTAAAATTAGATATAAAAAAAAAAATATGAGATATTTTATTAACTGTAGTTTAGATGCAAATAATAATTTATTAAAGCCTAGACAAGAGAAAATAGATACTTGTAGTCTCAATTACCCTCTAATATTTCCCCTAAGTGTTTAAAAAAATGAACTTTTCTTTATGAGTCTAAACATTGCTTCTCTAGCGTGAGTGATTTCTAATGTTTTTTTTTCATGTGAAAAAATAAATTGTAATAGTTAACTCGGGTAGTTTAAAATCACTGCTGAAAGTTGTTCTATTTATTGGCAACATTATTGGTTAATTTTTCAATCATCGGATAACGGTTGTCATCTGATAAATTGCATAACCAACCAAAAAATGGAAATCTCAAACTTTTAGATTAAGAATGATAATTAATTTTCAATATGTCAATATTATACGATTTCAGAAGAATAGTTGTTATCTGATCATTGTGAAAATTTGTAAAATTGAATAAGTTTCTATAATTGTATTATACACAATTGTATAATAGTATTCTAGAATTGTATAAAAGGAGTTCGTAGATTTGAAGAGTTAGTTGGCAGGCCGTACGTGCCACCACTTAATGCAGCCTACATAATGATTTCCTTATCACAATTTTAAATTTCTTCACGTTGTCATGGCGACGTCACTGGTAACGAACATTTCTCTCAGTACGTACTGCTATGACGAAAAAGTATTCTTATCGTCACGTCAACAAATTATGGGATATTCAGCAGAGTCAATACCGGACTGAAAAGGAACTAAACCCCATATTTTTACGTTACGTTTCGAATACTTTTCGCAAGTTTCGTGCTAGTGGGACTGAAAGCATAACATGCTTCTTCTTACCTTTTTCTTTTATTCTGAGGATCAGACTGCTCTTGCCCAATTGAAAACTCAAGCTTCAGAAAGCAATTATTAAGAGAAATGTTTCCCAAACGTTTTTTCATATTTAGAATTAAAAGAATCCTGAAAGGACTTCTTATATCGAATGATTTAAAGGAGGTTGTATTCGAGATGTTTCCTTCCTCAAAGAATAAATACCCCGGATAATCTTGTAAGGTGGGTTCTGGCGCCGTGCCAGCGTCACAGATACATTTGGGCGTACATAAATACTCTGTGGCTGTTATCTTTGAATGTGGCTTCGTTGAATGTAATGAAGAAAACTTCGTCATAGTGCTTTGTGTAGCTTAAGTTTATTATTAACCTGATACTTTTTCACTTTTTTCTGTCGAGAATTTCGAAACCAATACTTTTACACTTTTTTTTCGTAATTTCCACAGCAGCATAGGTTTTCTTTTTATAGAATTGGAGAATTTATTTGGGATATTTGCATTTAATGATCGGATAACTCTACGGTCGTTCATTTTACGACCGCAAGGGAAGCAGTAGCTTACCTATGGAATTTGTGATGAATACGCTCGTTTTTTGATGATTGAAATAAAAATTTGATGGCAACAGAATGGTGTACAATACTAGGTACAAAATCAGCGTTCAATTTTTTTTTTTTTTTTTCTATGACTGTACTTAATATAATGAGTGACTATCAGAAAAATATATGAAATATACGATACAACCGAAAGGCCCAATATGATGATTCTGATCAAATACAGTAACTTATTTTAGAGGGTCAGAATGAAATTATAAAAATCTCTCCCACTCACACTCTACTCTACCGTTATTTTTCAACATCTTACCAGAATATCTTAGGGAGGTGGAAGTGCCCGTTTTCCATCTATACAGTTATGGAGTCAAAAACGAAATCGCAAAAAAAATCCACTGTTCCATAGAAAAGAAAAACATTTACGATTAAAATGTATGGAACAGCAGATTATTTCGTGAAATACGAAAAAGTTTTTGTAGTACTAATCCTAACTACCAATAGTTACATTTCTTTTGGTTTTACGCCCAGCTTACATACAAATCAGAACATTCGATACATACATTACATACTACATACTACATTACATACAGAAAGTTCGATCCTTTAGGGGGCACTAAACTACCAAAATTTTAATCAGCCAGACCCGAAATTGTCCGTTGCAAAGGTAATAGATAATTTTCGCGCAATATCTCAATCAACCATTAGTCACACAGGCGGCTTGCGTCTGCTCACGGCAGTTGGCAATTAGAGAGGACACCTAGAATATAAATGTCCCTAGAGACTGTGACTATTGCATACAGTTATAACCTGAACGGAATATTAAGTTACCTTTCTGAGTAACGAGGTTCTAATGAAAGCTTAGAGGTTTTATGGGAGCTTATTATATGAGGGGCTCACTTCATATATGAGCAGGTTTCTCCTTTTTAGTCTAGATACAAAGAAAAGACATTAAATTTCATTTCGAATAGAAGGTTGCTTCCTGCTAGCTTTTCAGTAACCAAAGATCGCCGTCGTTGTCGTCGTCTTAGCCACATAACTCCTACTGCTGGTTAAATATATCTCCACAACGATCGGACCTTCACCAGATCGTCGGTCTAACTTGTCGGGGGCCTACCCACGGAGCTTCGTCCTGTGCGCGGTCGCCATTCCAGAACATTTCCACCCCAACGGTCATCGGTTCGTCTCGTTAAGTGTCCCGCCCACTGCCACTTCAGCTCAGCAATCTCCTCATTTCTGATTCGTTGGGAAACGCCGAGCATAGCCCTCTCCATTGCACGTTGGGTGACCTTGAGCTTTCTTATCAGACCCATAGTTAGCGACCACGTTTCACTACCGTAAATCATCACTGGCAACACACACTGGTCATAGACTTTCGTCTTGAGACACTGCGGTAAGTTGGACGTGAAGATTTTAGGGAGCTTCCCGAATGCTGCCAATCCGAATTGGATTCGACGGGAGATCTCTTTCTCGAAGTGGATTGTCTGTCCAAAGTAAAAGTAGTGGTCAACAACTTCGAGTAGTGTTCCTAACGTGAACTGGACTGGGTACAACATGGGGATTTGACATAATTTTCATCTAATTCATGTTCATCCTAAGACCCACTCTTTGAGAAGCACTACGGGGACCTTCGAGCATTGTGTTCAGGGCCTCCAAGGACTATATGAGTACATTAACACCTCGATATACTTACCTATAGTCCACTTGGCACTATAGAGACTGCAGCACTATCGAATCACACAGTCTCTATCGAATCGAAGGCTTTCTTATAGTCCACAAACGCCAAGCAAAGTGGCAGATTATAATCCTCGGTCTTCTGTGCTAAAGACATTTCGGAATCCAGTTTGTTCGGGAGGCTGAAAATCGTCGAACCTGCGAGCGAGGCGATTCGTAATGACTCTCGAAAACAATTTACAGACATGGCTTAGAAGTGAGATGGGTCTGAAGTTCTTCAAATCATCTATACTAATCTATACTAATATTATAAAGAGGAAAGATTTGTATTTTTGTATGTAACGAATAAACTCAAAAACTACTGGACCGATTTTGACGAAATTTGGTATAGAGAATCCTTAGACCCCAAGTAGTAACATAGGCTATAAATGATCCCGAAATTCCCACGGGAACGGGAACCACGCGGATGAAACCTAAACAATACAAGGTGTTAAAAGACCCATAACGAAAACAAAAACCACGTATTCTTCCCATCGTTACTACATACACATACATACACGAACATTTTTCTTGTATGGGGCTAAATCAGGGAACTTGAGAGTTAAGGAGTTATTGAGGATCAAAGTCAATATATTTTTAAACATTATCGTTTAAAGTTACAAAACCGCAATGAAGATCAAAACCAATCAAAGAAACTGGATCCCAGCTCGTACCCTTTAGACACACGTACACGTTGTTGCACGCGTTTTGTTGCGTGAATTACGATTTTGGGCCGCCGGAAGGCGTTTTGAAAAACTACAATTTTATTTAAATATAAAATTGAATAATAAAATTACAATTAGTACTTATATCCAGTGATCACGATTGATCTGTCCTGTCGCTTCCGCGATTGAAGCGTCAAAGGCACCGGGCACGGTTCACGAGACGCGAACTCAAAATTTGGTTAAGAAATAATTTTAACACTGCATATTCCAAAGTCATTCGGGGAAAATCACCTGTATGTTTGCTGTGGTCACTTATATGTATATTGTAGAGTGAGAGGCTCTGGACTCATAACACGTGTAAAAATAATTTTTTTGGAAACGTAAAATAAAAGTCGTTTCCCAGTAATTATTTTTACATATTTTTATTTAGTTTGATGTACACTACGCATATTTAATATTGTAATGTAGTATTTTTTCATTTAAAAAATGCTTTATAATATTTTTGAAATGAAAAATAATACTTAATAATTTGATGTAGTATTTTTGAAATTAAACTACTTTTACGCGTATAATCCGTAAAAGTAAAATAAAAAAACCCCTAAAAACCAAAAAATACGGACAATTACAACTTAGTTCGTGAAATAAAGCGCGTTTGATATCCGTAAAAGTTGTTTTATTTCAATGTACAGTGCGTGACAAAACACAAGATGTACGTAGATATATTAGTTTAGAAATTCGTATTATTTGTTTGGGTTGATAAATTTAATAAAAAACGTGCTTATACCTTCAGTTAAAAAAAAAAAAGACGGGTTGCACTCCGGGAGTGCCGGCAGAAGTGAAAACTTGATTCTAACGTTGAGCATGTTTGATATTTTGGAATGGTTAGGGAATAATTTTGCACCAATTGCTTTATCAGTATAAAAGTACTATCATTTATGTGGTAGAATACAATATTCATTTATTGCGCTATCGTACACAAACATGACAAACCATATTAAAGTGAACGTTAAGTTAGGTAATAAGATATAAGAAAACATTAGTTATTATAGAGAATCGAAAAATATATATTGACAATAAAACAAGAGACAAGTAAAAGACATTATCAACAGTCTGTCGCTAAGCAACCGAGACCATAGTCAACCTGTCACCTCAACATTCTCCATCCGTCCTACGCTTTTTCGATCAGGTCACGTGTCCTGACGCGAGTTTAAGATTTTATACCCATTACAGAAAAAGTGCTCAACGCCGCTAAAGAAGTTTTCACTTCAAAAATACTATTACTGAGCATTTACTAATTTTGCATGTGTAGGTACTTTAAAGCAGGTCGCACAAGAATTGTTTATAAACCCTTATTATTTACACACAACTTAATTTCCTTTGTGCTTCTACTCTAAAGTATCCATATCCAACCATCAATGTATTAGACCCTCCTTCTGCCTTTGTCAGGTGTCACCAGTATCGAGTTGTTACCGCAGCAGGGAAGACCGCCGGACTAAATTACATCTGGTTGAAATATGTATCCTGTGACATAATTGAGTATGGCGAATTGGACATGGTAAAATATTTGGGCTTTTAAGATTGAATTATAAAGGATTTTAAACAGATAGTTCTGTCGATAATGTAAACTGCATCACCATGTAAATAATATTGTTTATAAGAACAATAAAATATCATATTGATTTGACAAAACTCTTTATCTGGTATTTTTATAGACGACTGAAATTCAACCTACTTGATTAATAGATAGAGTGTTTTTTTTAGCTTAGCTGAAGCATAAATCTTGCTGAAATGTAGTTAGTCCTACTTTTTTTTGACAAGAGAACTAGGCATAAAATGGTTAATATTTCTCGTGTAGAGTAGGTACTGTTAACTTCCAACAAAACCATAGATTTTTTTAAAAAGATAAAATGATAATTTGATGACTCAGTTGACTCAATTAACTGGGCGTTTTTACTTTTGTACTTACACTGAAAATTGTGAATTTCAAATGAAATGACACGCGTGCTTAAGCATAATAATAAAAGAATATTAAAACATAATGTATATCGTTATGATACTGCTTATAGCGTATTGTTTTGTTTAATGACGTTTTCGTATGCTTTTAAATATGCAAAACCGGGTCTTTTAAAACAAAAAAACATAAAAAAAATATATAAATTCGTCATTTACTTTCCGTAATGTACCGGCTACACTCAACGTCTTATGATAAAAGCATGCCTGCTCAAACCGGTTTGCGCAATTTAGACGAAGAGTGTAGCCGGCAAGACGGAATCCCGTGCAGTGCTGAAAGCGCGGCTTGTGCAATTATTGAAAAGACTCGGACTGCGCAAACTTGGATTGCACGGTTTTTCCTGCACGTGTGGCCGGGCGTTAAGTCCGCGCTTCAGTCCTCGCCTCAGTCCGTCAAAATTGTTTCCGAAGACAAACGCAGTAAATATACGAGAATGAGCGTCGTAAGAGGTTATTCGAACGAGGTTTCAACTCATTTCATAAAGCTCTCTCTCTAAACTCTGTTTTTTTTTTTTTACAAATCCATTATTCCACGTTGCATTGGCGAATGTTCGGGTCGACGTGTGGCGCCGGCCAGCGTAACAAGAAGAATAAGAATTATTACTGCTTCATGTTTAAGGGCCGGTTTCATCATAGCTTATCTGGCAGATAATTTGAAAGTTATAGGTAATATGAACAATATGTCAAATTATCAGCCAAATAAGCTACCCATATTTTATCTTTCGGTGGTGAAAGCGGAGCTAAGTATTTTTTATTTACGTATGTATAAATTCTTTCAGTAAAATACTGTAGAAAGCTTCACGGGTATCGCTATAAATGTGCACTTAAACACTCCGCATTGCGTCTTCGCGATAAAAGAATATATTTCATCGCCACTTGGATTCAATAACCGAATATCCTTGTGTATGATACGAAGGTCAGAGTTAGCAATAATACCTAAACAAGTATGAGCTGCGAAAGTAATAATGTATTTAGAAGTGATAAGGCTACATATATTATTATATTTTGAGGATAGGTTTGAATTTAAATATCGGATTTTCATACATTATATTGCGTTTAATACTGCTGGTAGATTTTATTATTACTCGTATATAATTTAATTCTTCAATTTGAACCTAATGTTATAAAAGTATAGACGTGATCGTTTGTTTGTACACTCAAGACACCATAATCAACTTTAAGGAAATTTGGCACGCACCTATGTAGTCTTTGACACAAAAGGGACGGGTACCTTCAAGGCTGCCTTTTCTTAAGAAGTTATTCATGAAGGACATTCAAGTTACTAGTTATATTAGTGAGGAGCTCGTGGCGCAGTGGTTCGCGCACTCTGCCTACGGTCACGGGGTGGGTGAGCAAAAATGTACTATCTCAAACTCCTCCGTGCTTCGGAAGGCGCGTTAAGCCGTTGGTTCCAGCTGCATTTGCAGTCGTTAAAACTGTGACAATCCAAACTATAATATTGCCATATATCTGTAACTTTATGAGCAAAGCGACATGGTATTTTTTTTTTTTATTTTTTTTATAATTATTCTAAATTATTATCGTTTCCAAACAAAGTCATTGTCTTCATTAATTTAGACTTCAAATTCTAATTTAGTTACCCATTAATTCACTAACCTCATAAATAAGACCATTAACATAATAATAATTCAATATTTAAAAAAAAGCGACATCTAGTGACATCTAGTTAAACAGTCTCTGGTAGGTTCAGGACTATGTAAGCGGGCAGTTAACGTTCACGATCGAAAATAATAGATGGCGCTATTAAAATAATGGGAATAAAATGCATGGTTTACTACATAAGAAATACAATTTATTTTCTTACTTGTTGAATAACAAACAAGAGACTCTAAGATTAAGGAATAAAACTAATGGCATAATTTACAAGCAAAAGCATACTAGAATAACTTGAGATATTAATAGAAAGAAACAAAATCCTTTAACAAAAAGTACTCTCTCAAAAGCCTTTGCTAATCCAGTTTTCCTTCCCTTTCTTGCTAGTTCCTTTAGTGTAGGCAAATTAGATCATTATCTGATTAACATCCATAATATAGAGTTGAATTTCTTCTGAAACAGAGTTTATCACTAGTTAATGTATTGAAATATTACATTAGATGTTCTTGTTAAGATTACAACCTGGAATTATGTGCCTTTAGTGGAATCTCCTCCTAACTTTGGCTATGATAAAGCATGCATAAGTTTGACCTTTTATACCAAACAATTCAGTTAGAATTAGAAGGTTGATTCAATTGATTTAGAAGATATTCTACGGAGTTAATAATTTTATATTGATATAAAGTCCTGCTATAAATGTGACAATATTTACAGTGCTCTCAATATAGTAAATGATGATTTGATCTATTTGATTCAGTACATAGATGGTTGTTGATGATTGGAAGATGACCAGTATGGATATAATTTGTTTTGAAATAAATGGTATTAGATTATTATGAAAATGCAAAATCCTTATTAAAACTCTTACCTGGGGGTAAAGGACAGTTATAGAAGTAGGTTTAGATACCTCTACTTATATCATTGCAAGTGATATAGCTATTTAATTAAAGTTCCGGTACACTTTCGGTCTATTGACTGGGAACATTTTAGGCTTTAATTCCATAAAATTTGTCTGAAACATAAGTTGGTTTTCGGTTAGTAGGAATCCATGCTTTACAATGTAAGAATATAGGAACTTAATCAAAAGTTAACTTGTCTTATAAAAAAAAATAAACATATGAAAATGTTTTGATTACTTACAGCGTTAGTTATACCTTAAGGTTTAAGTAGTATTGATTGTTTGATCTATAATATATTTTGGGTTGGTGTTATTCCTAATTTTGGTTCTAATCTAAACAAATTGCCAACCACAATCCCGCGCTTCATCAGTTAAATTTATTTTTTTCTTAGTTACTAAATTGGGACGTACCTAATGTCAATGTCAAGTGACATTTGACTCATAAATAACGGAACGGAAACAAACTGTTGTATCTATGGTCTATGACTCTATGCTATGATTTTGTGAGAATTAAATTAATTTATAATTTCGTGTCGAATATCTATAGGCAAAATTCAGTATTTAAAATATTATAAAAGAACATTTAATTTGAATAAGGTACAATTTTAAAATATCAGACTGATACCATTAAAATATTTATAATGCGTTCGTGACTTTTAGATTAAAAAGAGGATGGAAGGAGAAAAGGAATATTAGGGTTGTCGATTAATAATGATCTACAATATTGAAGGGAGGTTTTACACTGATATTCTACGTTCCTAAAAATATGCAACGAATATGATAACATGACAATTAAGAGAGAACTTTTTATTATTAGGTACACTACACATTATGTTAGAGGTTTTGAAAGATGAATATGAATATTAGATATTGTGATGTGAACGCATTACTCTGCGTAACGGGGTTGTGGGGTTTCACGGTGTAAGTGGACCATACTATTTGCATTAAGTTGTGTTGACCGTGACGTGACGTCCTTTGTTTCGGTTTTTTGTATTGAAAACAGTCTTACCTAGTTATTTTTTTGCTAATGTTTAACCATCATAATTAAAAATATCGTCAAAGCATGTGTTTGTCAAGCAGATTATTAAAGGACAATAAATAATCTTTCATATGGGAAATCGGTTATTGAAAATAAATGTGGCATCTACAATGGACCTTGTAGAAGAAGTAGGCAACCCTATTAGGACAGAGAAGACCATATAGGGTAAAAGAGCGAGAGACACGATTCTAGAACTTTCCACAGGTAAAGGGGGTGGGGATGAGGATTTTCAAGGGTATAAAAAGGCTAGTGCGGGTAGAATGAGACGTTTTTTCCCTCTGACTCCAAGCGACGCGGGAGCTCTGCTGGACTACCACCATCGGCGCGTTCTAAGGTACATAGCTCTAGATTATTCCTGAAAATTCTGTGCGGCAAGCGATTTTCTATTGATTCTCTTTTGATTATTGTAATTTTATTTTATGCAATGATGAGATCCTGTTGGAATATTGCCGGCTTTCCGTCAGGATTTTATTGATATTCTGCTATAGGTACTTCTATTTCATTAGATACTAGCAAAGTCTAGTAATTTTAAAAAGTTTAATGAAATCGCTTGCTGTTATGAGTGTTTCTGTTTTGTTTTTATGCCAAAATGGAAATGAAATGATGGCATGGTCTGGGCTAGGTATTTCGGACCTCGTGGTCAATTAATAGTGATAGTTAGGTAGGTAAAAGAGTTTGCTGGTAGGTAGATGATCCGCGATATATGAAAACTGGTGCGAAATAGCAGTGTACCTACATATTTTTAGCTAGGTTTTTTGTGTGATAAACTGTGTTATAGGGTAGGTACATTGGATTATTTATCTATCTAGATAAATAATAAGGTACGTAAGCATGGTTTCTAAGATTTAACTGTAAATTTATATAATTTGATTATTATAGGTACGTACTGTGTTATTATTAGGCAGTATAATTAAATTCCTTGACATTTTTAATTTTGCTTTCATCGACTTAGTATAATTTAATTCATTCCGCGGCCGGCCGCTGTCATGGTAGGCGACACGATGAATAGAGTTAGAGAAAGGGATTATGACGTAAGCACTACTGGATCGGACGATGCGTGGTTTTAAGGCTCTGAGGGCGGAATATAATAAAGCAATAGAATGAAACAGATTCCCATGGTTTTGGTAGGTAGGTAAGTTTATGGAATTTGTCATGATCATCATGATGTAGGTTAGGGTAGGATTATCTTGACGTTCATTATTTTATGCTAGACAGGAATCGGGTATTTTATGGAAAGTAGGTAGGTATTAGGAAAAATTGTGAATAAATTTATTTCATGTGTTCTGCATTACAAATGGCTATTATATTATATTATTTTGTGTTGTGTGAATGGTATGGTGTCATGTATCATGGATTAAGCCTCTATAAAACTAGTAAGAATTTATGTCTAATATAGACACTATCAACTAAACTGAGTGAGAGGATTCAAATATTTCCAATTGAGCATGACATTGTCCATTCAAACAATATTTTGCAGTCACCTGTGGTTTGCTAGGTTTAGGGTATTTAGGCATTTATTTTCACACAATATGCACTCACTACACTACACACACTTTTATGATAATTTAATGATTGTGTAGTTCTGAATGGACTCAGAGCCAGCTTTCCAGCATGCTGAGGAAGTTCAGAGCGAGATAATTATGTGAGGAATTGTAGTTTCTGTAAGGTAATGTCTGGCCTTAGTTCTGGTTGGCATTAGTTTGCAGGAATGAGGTAATGCTGGGCTTCCAGAATTTTATAATTAATACTTACCTATAATTCTAATAGTGTCTCTGGGTCTATGGTCCAGTATATGATTGCAACCAAATTGTGTTTTACTATAGGAAATTCCCAAAGGAGTGGGTACCGAGTCAGCTAGTGGACATATTTCCGGCTAATATTATGATAGGCAACATGTTTATCTTAGTGTTTTCTGGATGTGTGCCATACTTACTCTATTGCTTTTGAACGATAATCAAAACTGATTATTTGTCAACAGTAATTTTTGTTTGTAGCAACGTGTTTAGTAGTGGCTAATGGATGGTGTGAGCCATGGGTTTTTACTCTTGAGCAGTCTTGTGTAAACTGACATACTCATATCCGTTCAGGTCAATGCTATCCATGGACTTCGACTAGGTGGATCCTTGTGAGCATCTAGTGTTCGTACCCACCCAGTCTTAAAGTCGTATTTTGTAATGCCATTAATTCAGAATTCGTGGTAGAACAAGATATGATAACTGTCCTCTTGTGTTTCAAAATGTATTGCAACCATATATTGGACAGATATACCTATGAATATTTTACATTGGTGGTATAAAGATTAACACAGGGGGGGTTTTTACAATTGATGCCGTGACAGCAGGATGTGGTTTTACAAATGTCTGAGGCGAGCAATGTGTTCGGGGGCGTTTACTGTGTGTTAATTGCAAACAGAGGTATTTTATTTCTAAAATAAAACCAAACACTCAAAAACACTCACTGTTATCTATTTTCAAAAGGTTGACTGGCAGAGATTGCTTTTAGTATCAATCCCGCCTTGTAATTTACTTTGTGTATTTTGTATAATAAAATTCAATTAATAAAAAAAATCAATAAATACCTTTGTTGAAAATGATAGCTAGAACCAAGATAGAATATTTAAACGCCTAGGGGTGTACATACCTACTCAAGTTATCCATTTAGGAACACTAAGATTCACTCTCACTCTATTCTCATAATTTTGGTTGCACTTTTTATAAAATTACAGGGAAATGTGCTAATAAATAAACATGGTATGAATAGGTTATTTGCTGCGCTTTTATTTAAAATTCAATATTGAGTTTTGTCTTTCTTTTGATTACATTAAGCACTGTGGTTAGTATTTCGGTTATCACTGAGCAGTTTCAATAGTTCACATAGGTTAGTTTGCATTTTGTTAGGAAGGCTCCTTCTTGCTTTATCTTCTATTGTGTTTGGCAAATGCAGGAATATTAGGTAGTTTAAGCTTTGAACCCATGCATTGCTTTAGTAAGTATTTCATGAACGTGCTGGCAGAGTAGGCTGAACTGAAATAAAACAAATAGTAGCGTTATAATAAGCGTGTAGACAAACAAAAAAAAAATGCGGTGTCAACGATCGTTACGCATTTGTTCGAATTAAAGATAGAATTAAATTGTGTGCATATGAAAACCAGTATAATAGAGAAACAGACATAGCTAAGAATACTTATTGCATAGCATTTTACCTTTATAGAATCCAATTTCCAACATTTACAATTTTCTGTGATAATAATTATGAGTCGAACGATGGACGGACTCGGGGTTTTTTTTTTGCAGAGGTTACGTCATTTTTTAAACGTAAAATTTTACATCCTCCATTTACTGAATTCACATCGCAAATATCTATGTACTGTGTTTTATTTAGATAAAATATATTTCAATGTAAGTAAACGAAAAGTCACTATTGGCTTCGGTGATGCCATGTTTTGTGTTGCCAGTAGTAAAGCCGTAGAAACTTCGTAAGTCAGTTTAATTATTTTAGTTTTGTTAATATAGTTTTCGCTATAGGTTGTTTTAGCATTCACGTATTTTAAATGGTGTTATGCTAAATAGAATTCTGACTTGATTTACCTTTAGAAGTGAAAATTACTTTATAAAAGTCTAGATTTGTAGGTTTTTTACAAAAGAAAAAAAATACATTTTGTGATCAGGATTTAGGCGTTAATTGTTTGTTGTTCATACACGGGTTTGTACGCTCTAGGTAATTCAGTTCATATTGATGTATTCACTTCTAAGTACAAGTAAAATTACTAAAGCTATCTCAAATTGAGAATAAGTTGGCAACAATATGAACGTAATGCCAAGCGTGTACGGTTTTGTTTTTCGTACGTATAATAGCCTTGGCTACAAACGGCATGCGTTACGCGTTACAATGCCACGTCAAGTTTTAAATAGATTTTTACCAGGATGTCTCATGGGGCGTCCCGGAGTATCCTATCTGGGTGTCGTCACGGTCTGATTTATCGTTTCGGAGTGAGTTGGAAACAAACATACTGAGATTAATTGTTGCAGCAAGTACATAGAGAGCGTTTTATTAACCAGTGGCGTGTACATGCCGCTGCATTTTCCGCTCGTCAGCAGTTTCCGCCGCGCAGCCTTGTAAAGAACTGCGACTTCTCTAGAAAATTGTATGGAAATTATACTGTGTATTATGAATTTTTAGAACCCTTATACAGTTTGCGATTTTTCTATGTTTCATTGTTTGATATACTGTTAATAATTGAGTTGTAATTCATAGTCAAGGTTGAGTCGATTGCAATTTAATCACAATGCGCGCGCGCGAAATTGATTTTTCGTATTTATTTTTTATTGTCACTTAAATACACTATTTATCGATTTAAAAGGGTTGGTTACTTATAATTGCGTAATATTCATCTCATTTTATCATTTAAAACACACAAATATTTAGAGAAAATCCGTGAAATAAGCGCTAATGCACCGCCGGCGGTGCTGAAATTTTATTTACTTTTTATTGACCTTCTGTTTCTGTGGGTTTTTAGGTTAATGCCTTCTTGATACTCTGTAAAAAAAGGTGTTGGGTCAGGGAAATGACTCAATCACATCTATCGGGTTGGTGATTAAAAGGTTGATAAATCAACCACATTACACTCTGATACTATCTGTGTCCCACATAAAATCTGTTAAGCGCTAGCTTGATGGATGTGGTTGGTGGGGAGTAGGGTGGTCATTTCTGGGGTAGGATAGGGATTAGATCCTCTGTACTAAGAATATTATTACAATTGGAGTTTTTTTTTGTAGTTACACTTTATTGAGTTTTATTTTCCCCTTCCTTCAAAGGATGTATTGAAATTATTTTTTTTCGGCAATAATTATATTTAGTTTATCTTTTTCTAGTAATTTATAACTACGATAAACTTCTTTATAAATTAAGGGGCGATTGTGACAATCCAAACTATAATATTGCCATATATCTGTAACTTTATGAGCAAAGCGACATGGTATTTTTTTTTTTATTTTTTTTATAATTATTCTAAATTATTATCGTTTCCAAACAAAGTCATTGTCTTCATTAATTTAGACTTCAAATTCTAATTTAGTTACCCATTAATTCACTAACCTCATAAATAAGACCATTAACATAATAATAATTCAATATTTAAAAAAAAGCGACATCTAGTGACATCTAGTTAAACAGTCTCTGGTAGGTTCAGGACTATGTAAGCGGGCAGTTAACGTTCACGATCGAAAATAATAGATGGCGCTATTAAAATAATGGGAATAAAATGCATGGTTTACTACATAAGAAATACAATTTATTTTCTTACTTGTTGAATAACAAACAAGAGACTCTAAGATTAAGGAATAAAACTAATGGCATAATTTACAAGCAAAAGCATACTAGAATAACTTGAGATATTAATAGAAAGAAACAAAATCCTTTAACAAAAAGTACTCTCTCAAAAGCCTTTGCTAATCCAGTTTTCCTTCCCTTTCTTGCTAGTTCCTTTAGTGTAGGCAAATTAGATCATTATCTGATTAACATCCATAATATAGAGTTGAATTTCTTCTGAAACAGAGTTTATCACTAGTTAATGTATTGAAATATTACATTAGATGTTCTTGTTAAGATTACAACCTGGAATTATGTGCCTTTAGTGGAATCTCCTCCTAACTTTGGCTATGATAAAGCATGCATAAGTTTGACCTTTTATACCAAACAATTCAGTTAGAATTAGAAGGTTGATTCAATTGATTTAGAAGATATTCTACGGAGTTAATAATTTTATATTGATATAAAGTCCTGCTATAAATGTGACAATATTTACAGTGCTCTCAATATAGTAAATGATGATTTGATCTATTTGATTCAGTACATAGATGGTTGTTGATGATTGGAAGATGACCAGTATGGATATAATTTGTTTTGAAATAAATGGTATTAGATTATTATGAAAATGCAAAATCCTTATTAAAACTCTTACCTGGGGGTAAAGGACAGTTATAGAAGTAGGTTTAGATACCTCTACTTATATCATTGCAAGTGATATAGCTATTTAATTAAAGTTCCGGTACACTTTCGGTCTATTGACTGGGAACATTTTAGGCTTTAATTCCATAAAATTTGTCTGAAACATAAGTTGGTTTTCGGTTAGTAGGAATCCATGCTTTACAATGTAAGAATATAGGAACTTAATCAAAAGTTAACTTGTCTTATAAAAAAAAATAAACATATGAAAATGTTTTGATTACTTACAGCGTTAGTTATACCTTAAGGTTTAAGTAGTATTGATTGTTTGATCTATAATATATTTTGGGTTGGTGTTATTCCTAATTTTGGTTCTAATCTAAACAAATTGCCAACCACAATCCCGCGCTTCATCAGTTAAATTTATTTTTTTCTTAGTTACTAAATTGGGACGTACCTAATGTCAATGTCAAGTGACATTTGACTCATAAATAACGGAACGGAAACAAACTGTTGTATCTATGGTCTATGACTCTATGCTATGATTTTGTGAGAATTAAATTAATTTATAATTTCGTGTCGAATATCTATAGGCAAAATTCAGTATTTAAAATATTATAAAAGAACATTTAATTTGAATAAGGTACAATTTTAAAATATCAGACTGATACCATTAAAATATTTATAATGCGTTCGTGACTTTTAGATTAAAAAGAGGATGGAAGGAGAAAAGGAATATTAGGGTTGTCGATTAATAATGATCTACAATATTGAAGGGAGGTTTTACACTGATATTCTACGTTCCTAAAAATATGCAACGAATATGATAACATGACAATTAAGAGAGAACTTTTTATTATTAGGTACACTACACATTATGTTAGAGGTTTTGAAAGATGAATATGAATATTAGATATTGTGATGTGAACGCATTACTCTGCGTAACGGGGTTGTGGGGTTTCACGGTGTAAGTGGACCATACTATTTGCATTAAGTTGTGTTGACCGTGACGTGACGTCCTTTGTTTCGGTTTTTTGTATTGAAAACAGTCTTACCTAGTTATTTTTTTGCTAATGTTTAACCATCATAATTAAAAATATCGTCAAAGCATGTGTTTGTCAAGCAGATTATTAAAGGACAATAAATAATCTTTCATATGGGAAATCGGTTATTGAAAATAAATGTGGCATCTACAATGGACCTTGTAGAAGAAGTAGGCAACCCTATTAGGACAGAGAAGATCATATAGGGTAAAAGAGCGAGAGACACGATTCTAGAACTTTCCACAGGTAAAGGGGGTGGGGATGAGGATTTTCAAGGGTATAAAAAGGCTAGTGCGGGTAGAATGAGACGTTTTTTCCCTCTGACTCCAAGCGACGCGGGAGCTCTGCTGGACTACCACCATCGGCGCGTTCTAAGGTACATAGCTCTAGATTATTCCTGAAAATTCTGTGCGGCAAGCGATTTTCTATTGATTCTCTTTTGATTATTGTAATTTTATTTTATGCAATGATGAGATCCTGTTGGAATATTGCCGGCTTTCCGTCAGGATTTTATTGATATTCTGCTATAGGTACTTCTATTTCATTAGATACTAGCAAAGTCTAGTAATTTTAAAAAGTTTAATGAAATCGCTTGCTGTTATGAGTGTTTCTGTTTTGTTTTTATGCCAAAATGGAAATGAAATGATGGCATGGTCTGGGCTAGGTATTTCGGACCTCGTGGTCAATTAATAGTGATAGTTAGGTAGGTAAAAGAGTTTGCTGGTAGGTAGATGATCCGCGATATATGAAAACTGGTGCGAAATAGCAGTGTACCTACATATTTTTAGCTAGGTTTTTTGTGTGATAAATTGTGTTATAGGGTAGGTACATTGGATTATTTATCTATCTAGATAAATAATAAGGTACGTAAGCATGGTTTCTAAGATTTAACTGTAAATTTATATAATTTGATTATTATAGGTACGTACTGTGTTATTATTAGGCAGTATAATTAAATTCCTTGACATTTTTAATTTTGCTTTCATCGACTTAGTATAATTTAATTCATTCCGCGGCCGGCCGCTGTCATGGTAGGCGACACGATGAATAGAGTTAGAGAAAGGGATTATGACGTAAGCACTACTGGATCGGACGATGCGTGGTTTTAAGGCTCTGAGGGCGGAATATAATAAAGCAATAGAATGAAACAGATTCCCATGGTTTTGGTAGGTAGGTAAGTTTATGGAATTTGTCATGATCATCATGATGTAGGTTAGGGTAGGATTATCTTGACGTTCATTATTTTATGCTAGACAGGAATCGGGTATTTTATGGAAAGTAGGTAGGTATTAGGAAAAATTGTGAATAAATTTATTTCATGTGTTCTGCATTACAAATGGCTATTATATTATATTATTTTGTGTTGTGTGAATGGTATGGTGTCATGTATCATGGATTAAGCCTCTATAAAACTAGTAAGAATTTATGTCTAATATAGACACTATCAACTAAACTGAGTGAGAGGATTCAAATATTTCCAATTGAGCATGACATTGTCCATTCAAACAATATTTTGCAGTCACCTGTGGTTTGCTAGGTTTAGGGTATTTAGGCATTTATTTTCACACAATATGCACTCACTACACTACACACACTTTTATGATAATTTAATGATTGTGTAGTTCTGAATGGACTCAGAGCCAGCTTTCCAGCATGCTGAGGAAGTTCAGAGCGAGATAATTATGTGAGGAATTGTAGTTTCTGTAAGGTAATGTCTGGCCTTAGTTCTGGTTGGCATTAGTTTGCAGGAATGAGGTAATGCTGGGCTTCCAGAATTTTATAATTAATACTTACCTATAATTCTAATAGTGTCTCTGGGTCTATGGTCCAGTATATGATTGCAACCAAATTGTGTTTTACTATAGGAAATTCCCAAAGGAGTGGGTACCGAGTCAGCTAGTGGACATATTTCCGGCTAATATTATGATAGGCAACATGTTTATCTTAGTGTTTTCTGGATGTGTGCCATACTTACTCTATTGCTTTTGAACGATAATCAAAACTGATTATTTGTCAACAGTAATTTTTGTTTGTAGCAACGTGTTTAGTAGTGGCTAATGGATGGTGTGAGCCATGGGTTTTTACTCTTGAGCAGTCTTGTGTAAACTGACATACTCATATCCGTTCAGGTCAATGCTATCCATGGACTTCGACTAGGTGGATCCTTGTGAGCATCTAGTGTTCGTACCCACCCAGTCTTAAAGTCGTATTTTGTAATGCCATTAATTCAGAATTCGTGGTAGAACAAGATATGATAACTGTCCTCTTGTGTTTCAAAATGTATTGCAACCATATATTGGACAGATATACCTATGAATATTTTACATTGGTGGTATAAAGATTAACACAGGGGGGGTTTTTACAATTGATGCCGTGACAGCAGGATGTGGTTTTACAAATGTCTGAGGCGAGCAATGTGTTCGGGGGCGTTTACTGTGTGTTAATTGCAAACAGAGGTATTTTATTTCTAAAATAAAACCAAACACTCAAAAACACTCACTGTTATCTATTTTCAAAAGGTTGACTGGCAGAGATTGCTTTTAGTATCAATCCCGCCTTGTAATTTACTTTGTGTATTTTGTATAATAAAATTCAATTAATAAAAAAAATCAATAAATACCTTTGTTGAAAATGATAGCTAGAACCAAGATAGAATATTTAAACGCCTAGGGGTGTACATACCTACTCAAGTTATCCATTTAGGAACACTAAGATTCACTCTCACTCTATTCTCATAATTTTGGTTGCACTTTTTATAAAATTACAGGGAAATGTGCTAATAAATAAACATGGTATGAATAGGTTATTTGCTGCGCTTTTATTTAAAATTCAATATTGAGTTTTGTCTTTCTTTTGATTACATTAAGCACTGTGGTTAGTATTTCGGTTATCACTGAGCAGTTTCAATAGTTCACATAGGTTAGTTTGCATTTTGTTAGGAAGGCTCCTTCTTGCTTTATCTTCTATTGTGTTTGGCAAATGCAGGAATATTAGGTAGTTTAAGCTTTGAACCCATGCATTGCTTTAGTAAGTATTTCATGAACGTGCTGGCAGAGTAGGCTGAACTGAAATAAAACAAATAGTAGCGTTATAATAAGCGTGTAGACAAACAAAAAAAAATGCGGTGTCAACGATCGTTACGCATTTGTTCGAATTAAAGATAGAATTAAATTGTGTGCATATGAAAACCAGTATAATAGAGAAACAGACATAGCTAAGAATACTTATTGCATAGCATTTTACCTTTATAGAATCCAATTTCCAACATTTACAATTTTCTGTGATAATAATTATGAGTCGAACGATGGACGGACTCGGGGTTTTTTTTTTGCAGAGGTTACGTCATTTTTTAAACGTAAAATTTTACATCCTCCATTTACTGAATTCACATCGCAAATATCTATGTACTGTGTTTTATTTAGATAAAATATATTTCAATGTAAGTAAACGAAAAGTCACTATTGGCTTCGGTGATGCCATGTTTTGTGTTGCCAGTAGTAAAGCCGTAGAAACTTCGTAAGTCAGTTTAATTATTTTAGTTTTGTTAATATAGTTTTCGCTATAGGTTGTTTTAGCATTCACGTATTTTAAATGGTGTTATGCTAAATAGAATTCTGACTTGATTTACCTTTAGAAGTGAAAATTACTTTATAAAAGTCTAGATTTGTAGGTTTTTTACAAAAGAAAAAAAATACATTTTGTGATCAGGATTTAGGCGTTAATTGTTTGTTGTTCATACACGGGTTTGTACGCTCTAGGTAATTCAGTTCATATTGATGTATTCACTTCTAAGTACAAGTAAAATTACTAAAGCTATCTCAAATTGAGAATAAGTTGGCAACAATATGAACGTAATGCCAAGCGTGTACGGTTTTGTTTTTCGTACGTATAATAGCCTTGGCTACAAACGGCATGCGTTACGCGTTACAATGCCACGTCAAGTTTTAAATAGATTTTTACCAGGATGTCTCATGGGGCGTCCCGGAGTATCCTATCTGGGTGTCGTCACGGTCTGATTTATCGTTTCGGAGTGAGTTGGAAACAAACATACTGAGATTAATTGTTGCAGCAAGTACATAGAGAGCGTTTTATTAACCAGTGGCGTGTACATGCCGCTGCATTTTCCGCTCGTCAGCAGTTTCCGCCGCGCAGCCTTGTAAAGAACTGCGACTTCTCTAGAAAATTGTATGGAAATTATACTGTGTATTATGAATTTTTAGAACCCTTATACAGTTTGCGATTTTTCTATGTTTCATTGTTTGATATACTGTTAATAATTGAGTTGTAATTCATAGTCAAGGTTGAGTCGATTGCAATTTAATCACAATGCGCGCGCGCGAAATTGATTTTTCGTATTTATTTTTTATTGTCACTTAAATACACTATTTATCGATTTAAAAGGGTTGGTTACTTATAATTGCGTAATATTCATCTCATTTTATCATTTAAAACACACAAATATTTAGAGAAAATCCGTGAAATAAGCGCTAATGCACCGCCGGCGGTGCTGAAATTTTATTTACTTTTTATTGACCTTCTGTTTCTGTGGGTTTTTAGGTTAATGCCTTCTTGATACTCTGTAAAAAAAGGTGTTGGGTCAGGGAAATGACTCAATCACATCTATCGGGTTGGTGATTAAAAGGTTGATAAATCAACCACATTACACTCTGATACTATCTGTGTCCCACATAAAATCTGTTAAGCGCTAGCTTGATGGATGTGGTTGGTGGGGAGTAGGGTGGTCATTTCTGGGGTAGGATAGGGATTAGATCCTCTGTACTAAGAATATTATTACAATTGGAGTTTTTTTTTGTAGTTACACTTTATTGAGTTTTATTTTCCCCTTCCTTCAAAGGATGTATTGAAATTATTTTTTTTCGGCAATAATTATATTTAGTTTATCTTTTTCTAGTAATTTATAACTACGATAAACTTCTTTATAAATTAAGGGGCGATTGTGACAATCCAAACTATAATATTGCCATATATCTGTAACTTTATGAGCAAAGCGACATGGTATTTTTTTTTTTATTTTTTTTATAATTATTCTAAATTATTATCGTTTCCAAACAAAGTCATTGTCTTCATTAATTTAGACTTCAAATTCTAATTTAGTTACCCATTAATTCACTAACCTCATAAATAAGACCATTAACATAATAATAATTCAATATTTAAAAAAAAGCGACATCTAGTGACATCTAGTTAAACAGTCTCTGGTAGGTTCAGGACTATGTAAGCGGGCAGTTAACGTTCACGATCGAAAATAATAGATGGCGCTATTAAAATAATGGGAATAAAATGCATGGTTTACTACATAAGAAATACAATTTATTTTCTTACTTGTTGAATAACAAACAAGAGACTCTAAGATTAAGGAATAAAACTAATGGCATAATTTACAAGCAAAAGCATACTAGAATAACTTGAGATATTAATAGAAAGAAACAAAATCCTTTAACAAAAAGTACTCTCTCAAAAGCCTTTGCTAATCCAGTTTTCCTTCCCTTTCTTGCTAGTTCCTTTAGTGTAGGCAAATTAGATCATTATCTGATTAACATCCATAATATAGAGTTGAATTTCTTCTGAAACAGAGTTTATCACTAGTTAATGTATTGAAATATTACATTAGATGTTCTTGTTAAGATTACAACCTGGAATTATGTGCCTTTAGTGGAATCTCCTCCTAACTTTGGCTATGATAAAGCATGCATAAGTTTGACCTTTTATACCAAACAATTCAGTTAGAATTAGAAGGTTGATTCAATTGATTTAGAAGATATTCTACGGAGTTAATAATTTTATATTGATATAAAGTCCTGCTATAAATGTGACAATATTTACAGTGCTCTCAATATAGTAAATGATGATTTGATCTATTTGATTCAGTACATAGATGGTTGTTGATGATTGGAAGATGACCAGTATGGATATAATTTGTTTTGAAATAAATGGTATTAGATTATTATGAAAATGCAAAATCCTTATTAAAACTCTTACCTGGGGGTAAAGGACAGTTATAGAAGTAGGTTTAGATACCTCTACTTATATCATTGCAAGTGATATAGCTATTTAATTAAAGTTCCGGTACACTTTCGGTCTATTGACTGGGAACATTTTAGGCTTTAATTCCATAAAATTTGTCTGAAACATAAGTTGGTTTTCGGTTAGTAGGAATCCATGCTTTACAATGTAAGAATATAGGAACTTAATCAAAAGTTAACTTGTCTTATAAAAAAAAATAAACATATGAAAATGTTTTGATTACTTACAGCGTTAGTTATACCTTAAGGTTTAAGTAGTATTGATTGTTTGATCTATAATATATTTTGGGTTGGTGTTATTCCTAATTTTGGTTCTAATCTAAACAAATTGCCAACCACAATCCCGCGCTTCATCAGTTAAATTTATTTTTTTCTTAGTTACTAAATTGGGACGTACCTAATGTCAATGTCAAGTGACATTTGACTCATAAATAACGGAACGGAAACAAACT
Source organism: Chrysoteuchia culmella (assembly GCA_910589605.1). Lineage (NCBI taxonomy): Eukaryota > Metazoa > Arthropoda > Insecta > Lepidoptera > Crambidae > Chrysoteuchia > Chrysoteuchia culmella. The sequence goes on along the minus strand of OU342657.1, from coordinate 11,397,537 downwards.
GTTGTATCTATGGTCTATGACTCTATGCTATGATTTTGTGAGAATTAAATTAATTTATAATTTCGTGTCGAATATCTATAGGCAAAATTCAGTATTTAAAATATTATAAAAGAACATTTAATTTGAATAAGGTACAATTTTAAAATATCAGACTGATACCATTAAAATATTTATAATGCGTTCGTGACTTTTAGATTAAAAAGAGGATGGAAGGAGAAAAGGAATATTAGGGTTGTCGATTAATAATGATCTACAATATTGAAGGGAGGTTTTACACTGATATTCTACGTTCCTAAAAATATGCAACGAATATGATAACATGACAATTAAGAGAGAACTTTTTATTATTAGGTACACTACACATTATGTTAGAGGTTTTGAAAGATGAATATGAATATTAGATATTGTGATGTGAACGCATTACTCTGCGTAACGGGGTTGTGGGGTTTCACGGTGTAAGTGGACCATACTATTTGCATTAAGTTGTGTTGACCGTGACGTGACGTCCTTTGTTTCGGTTTTTTGTATTGAAAACAGTCTTACCTAGTTATTTTTTTGCTAATGTTTAACCATCATAATTAAAAATATCGTCAAAGCATGTGTTTGTCAAGCAGATTATTAAAGGACAATAAATAATCTTTCATATGGGAAATCGGTTATTGAAAATAAATGTGGCATCTACAATGGACCTTGTAGAAGAAGTAGGCAACCCTATTAGGACAGAGAAGACCATATAGGGTAAAAGAGCGAGAGACACGATTCTAGAACTTTCCACAGGTAAAGGGGGTGGGGATGAGGATTTTCAAGGGTATAAAAAGGCTAGTGCGGGTAGAATGAGACGTTTTTTCCCTCTGACTCCAAGCGACGCGGGAGCTCTGCTGGACTACCACCATCGGCGCGTTCTAAGGTACATAGCTCTAGATTATTCCTGAAAATTCTGTGCGGCAAGCGATTTTCTATTGATTCTCTTTTGATTATTGTAATTTTATTTTATGCAATGATGAGATCCTGTTGGAATATTGCCGGCTTTCCGTCAGGATTTTATTGATATTCTGCTATAGGTACTTCTATTTCATTAGATACTAGCAAAGTCTAGTAATTTTAAAAAGTTTAATGAAATCGCTTGCTGTTATGAGTGTTTCTGTTTTGTTTTTATGCCAAAATGGAAATGAAATGATGGCATGGTCTGGGCTAGGTATTTCGGACCTCGTGGTCAATTAATAGTGATAGTTAGGTAGGTAAAAGAGTTTGCTGGTAGGTAGATGATCCGCGATATATGAAAACTGGTGCGAAATAGCAGTGTACCTACATATTTTTAGCTAGGTTTTTTGTGTGATAAATTGTGTTATAGGGTAGGTACATTGGATTATTTATCTATCTAGATAAATAATAAGGTACGTAAGCATGGTTTCTAAGATTTAACTGTAAATTTATATAATTTGATTATTATAGGTACGTACTGTGTTATTATTAGGCAGTATAATTAAATTCCTTGACATTTTTAATTTTGCTTTCATCGACTTAGTATAATTTAATTCATTCCGCGGCCGGCCGCTGTCATGGTAGGCGACACGATGAATAGAGTTAGAGAAAGGGATTATGACGTAAGCACTACTGGATCGGACGATGCGTGGTTTTAAGGCTCTGAGGGCGGAATATAATAAAGCAATAGAATGAAACAGATTCCCATGGTTTTGGTAGGTAGGTAAGTTTATGGAATTTGTCATGATCATCATGATGTAGGTTAGGGTAGGATTATCTTGACGTTCATTATTTTATGCTAGACAGGAATCGGGTATTTTATGGAAAGTAGGTAGGTATTAGGAAAAATTGTGAATAAATTTATTTCATGTGTTCTGCATTACAAATGGCTATTATATTATATTATTTTGTGTTGTGTGAATGGTATGGTGTCATGTATCATGGATTAAGCCTCTATAAAACTAGTAAGAATTTATGTCTAATATAGACACTATCAACTAAACTGAGTGAGAGGATTCAAATATTTCCAATTGAGCATGACATTGTCCATTCAAACAATATTTTGCAGTCACCTGTGGTTTGCTAGGTTTAGGGTATTTAGGCATTTATTTTCACACAATATGCACTCACTACACTACACACACTTTTATGATAATTTAATGATTGTGTAGTTCTGAATGGACTCAGAGCCAGCTTTCCAGCATGCTGAGGAAGTTCAGAGCGAGATAATTATGTGAGGAATTGTAGTTTCTGTAAGGTAATGTCTGGCCTTAGTTCTGGTTGGCATTAGTTTGCAGGAATGAGGTAATGCTGGGCTTCCAGAATTTTATAATTAATACTTACCTATAATTCTAATAGTGTCTCTGGGTCTATGGTCCAGTATATGATTGCAACCAAATTGTGTTTTACTATAGGAAATTCCCAAAGGAGTGGGTACCGAGTCAGCTAGTGGACATATTTCCGGCTAATATTATGATAGGCAACATGTTTATCTTAGTGTTTTCTGGATGTGTGCCATACTTACTCTATTGCTTTTGAACGATAATCAAAACTGATTATTTGTCAACAGTAATTTTTGTTTGTAGCAACGTGTTTAGTAGTGGCTAATGGATGGTGTGAGCCATGGGTTTTTACTCTTGAGCAGTCTTGTGTAAACTGACATACTCATATCCGTTCAGGTCAATGCTATCCATGGACTTCGACTAGGTGGATCCTTGTGAGCATCTAGTGTTCGTACCCACCCAGTCTTAAAGTCGTATTTTGTAATGCCATTAATTCAGAATTCGTGGTAGAACAAGATATGATAACTGTCCTCTTGTGTTTCAAAATGTATTGCAACCATATATTGGACAGATATACCTATGAATATTTTACATTGGTGGTATAAAGATTAACACAGGGGGGGTTTTTACAAAACCCACCAAACCGCATTGGGCACGCGTGGTGGGTCATGGCCCGTTCTCCTTATCCATCCATAAGGAACGTAATTGCCCCGGCAGTGGGGACATTAAAAATGGCTGATGACGACGATTTAAGTTACAGATCCTTTCAGTACGCTTGCGATGCTAGTCTCACATCATCAGCCTGTGGACGTCCACTGCTGGACATGGCCTCTCCTAGCTCACGCCTATTGTGGCGTTCATAGGAGGCTTTTAGCCTACTGCTACCACGCTGGCCAGACGGGTTGGTAGAGGGTTTGTTTCAAGTTTTCCTTCTCTCGCACAGGTTTTCAATGCGTCGAGCCTCTTAGTCGACTCTTACGACATCCCAGGCATGTAAGGGAGTAGTGACACTTGTATTCTTAGGCCGTCACCACACGGGATGCTAGTCTACTCGCATATAAAACAGATAGATTGAGTTGACGAAAATAGTTCGATAGGTACCTTTTGCTTTTAACTATGAAAAACATAAAAGATAGTTAGTGGTGGTGGTAAAATATTACCACCACCGCTACACCGTTCCCTTTTCGAATCTGCCTAATAGACGTGTATGTAAAGTACCACTGCCTAAATGTAGAACCGTATTCGCAATGAAAAGCCATGACTACTACGCACCTATGCTTTATAATAAACTTAACCGTAATGTTAAAGAAATTGCTAAGTTAAGTAATAACATGTTTAAAAATATCATTTTAAGTAATCTTAAGGAACTTGATTATGAAACGACAGAAAATCTCTTTGTAAGGTTACAGTAGCAAGTATTTGTTTGTTAGCATTTTAATTTTACTGTACTATTATAACTTTAATTAAGACCACACTTTCAAAAACACTTAATTATTTGTTAATCTACCTGGGAGGCTGGGAGTACCGTGGCCTGTAGCACAGTTTTTACTACCACGGTTCACGGTGTCAAATTTGATTTGATGTATGTGTTTAGTACTTAATAAATAATTATCTTATCTTATCTTATCTTATTTAGCTGAAATTCTGCTAACTGCTAAAAATCAATTATTAAATGATGAGAAGCAATGATAATTTAATGGTAGGTATGTAACTTACACAAAAATTTCAATAAATTTATATGGAATCTCATATTAAAAACTACACAATACTCTAGGTAAAGGTAATAACATACTAATATTTTATTTGAGAAAGTAACTTTGTCTCTTTTCACACGCGTAAACCGGTGAACCAATTTTATTAACATTTGGTATGGTAACTTGAAGATAGGCATAGGATATTTTTATTCCGATAAGTGCCGCTTTGCGAAAACTTAGTCCACGCCATCAGCCATTTTGAATGTCCCTACTGCTGGGGCACTGGCTTTCTTTATGGATGGATAAGGAGAACGGGCCATGACCCACCAAGCGGGCCCAATGTGGATTGGTGGGTTTTAACAACTGCAAATGCATCCGGAACCAACGGCTTAACGCGTCTTCCGAAGCATGGAGGAGCTCGAGATAGTTTATTTTTGGTCACCCATCCCGTGACCAACCATTGCGAAAATTGCTTAACCTTAACAATCGCAGGCTGAGCGTGCGAACCACTGCGCCACGGGTTCCTCTCTCTCGGGCTCACGGACTTTTTGTCCATAAAGAATTTTTGTCTTTCAAATCCCTACAAAAAACTTCTTTGCCATTTTCGACATTACCAAGTATTTTTAAACCAACAGTGTCACATCCCACAATATTGTTCATAACGCACAACAGGGGAATACTAAGTATTAAAACGTAACTCATGTGCCATATGGTCGTGGCAACAAATTGCCGTAACGTTTTGAACTGCGTTTTGTTCACGCGGTGTCGTAATATATTATATTACCGGTGTTTTAAGTACGACTAGATTATGACTTTGGTGACGTAAATATGGGTTAGAATATAAGTGAGGAAGTGAGATTTATGTAGATATTTTCGGAAATAATATAGAATTTGTTTTCCTTTAGAATCAGTTTCGCGTATTTACACATTTTTGGGATAAAGTGCAATTTAGTTTAAAAATAAAAACAATCATTGCTAAATATTGTTAGTTGGCTTTTAGAATAGCAATTGTTTGTTGCTTACAACTTATGAACAAGGGGGGACTCTTAGCCTTCATCATACCTGATGTTAAGTATTGATAAGGCTGAAGATGGTAGCGAGCCTCTCCCGGAAATCTCATCACTGAGGAACTAGCTATCTTAACTAACTGCCAGAACACAACAATGCTGAAAACATTGTTGTTATGGCGTCAAGCTTAGATAAGATGGTGGTAGCGATCCAGGCGGACTTACAACAAGTCCTACCACCAACCAAACCGAATATAATATGTACTCCCGCTGGGAATCGAACCCGGGACCCCTGGGTCTCATACCGGTGGTGGTTAGTCTCATACCACTAGACCATAGAGGCGGTTAACTTCTAGCTGTTTTCTTTTTCAGCAGCTTACTATATATTACAAAGAAAAATCATCAAAAGAAAAAACCGGCTTTTACTATGGGCATAATATATTTTACAAAAATATTATCAATGTTTTATCTTATTTTAACTAAGTACAACTACAATAAGACGGGGGTTGCGCATAATTAATAAAAATCTAAATAGCTGCAGAAACTACATTTTTATGAATATAATATCTACAGCAATTCAAGTTCATAAAAATTTACAACTCCACAACGCTCGATAGAGGCCTGCAATCGGTAAATCCATAGAAGGAAATTACGATGAGCGAGCCATATAATGCAGAGGAAATTGCAATGACCAGGTTGCGCCTTGGTCACGTAGTTGGAATATTATAGAGTGGCGACTCAGTGAGTCTATTCGAAGACCGAACACTATATTTTGACATTTGTTCGTTTTGTTTTTTAAGACTTTATCAACATCAAAATAAGGTCAATATTAAGTAAATTAATGTATGTACAACGACGATATACACAAAATATATTTGTCTTGTGCGTAATCTAACGCGCAACCTCTGAGCCATTAAGGTTGGCAGAATTGAATATTCAAAGTATATACATATAGTAAAAACATTAAGGATAAAAAAAATGACGTTAAAACATCTTTTTTGGCAAAAAAACACTATGAATCAAATAAGTTTACAACTTAAGATATTACGATTAAACTTTATTTCAAAGTAATCCAGTTTAAACTTTAAAAAATAATAATTGAAATGCAAAATCCGTTAAAGCTCTGTAGACTTATTAAATGTAAAAAGAAAACTAAAAGCGATTAAAGTTTTCATTTTACTTATGCAATAGGTGTCAGTTTCTAAGTCTTCAAACAATAACAAGAATTCAAGTGAATCTCTTGAGGCCTGCACTGAAACAGCATCTCTGACTTTGGATAACTTACAACATGAACAAATTAGTGACGTAGTCATTCAAGATTATCTAATTAAACGTCGATAAAGAATTCAGAGCTTAAAAAAACAAAAAAGAGAAACAGATTAAGTTACTTTACAGTGCTTCATTGTTTTTTTAAATCGTAGTTTAATAAAATAATACCTATTGAATGATTACTCAACATGAACAAATCGCGATGTGTGTACATCCATCGCTGATTTTTTTAAATGTTGTAAGTAATATCCGAATTATGTAACAAACAACAATGAATGAAAACAACAAACCGATCTCGGGTTCAGAATAAATGCGCTTTTAAATACATTCTCAAAAACAAACTGTTGTAACATAGCTTCCCTTTTAATTACGAAATGAAATACTAGTATTTTTTTTATGAAGTTTGCAGCTGAGTGCATTTTGTGGGTAGTACTATTTTTCGCAGGACACGGTGATTATCATAATGGTTACCTGTGAAGTACAATGAGCATAGAGTTGAAGGTAACAAGTAGATCTGACGTGACAGGGATAGTACGAGTAGTAGAAAAAAACCGTTCACATTTCGTGTCTGGTTGAATGATGGAAATTTTGTAATAATAACAGTGTGCTAACATATAAAGAATGAAAAAACATTTACTTATTAGCAACACACCACTAGCACACAATAGGTACGCGTCAGAATATCTATAATAATTATTCACACAGTACAATAGAATGACAATGTTTAAATAACAATAATTAACTTGTCCTTTTGGAAACCAATGTAATATGGATCGCTTTGAAACACATCAACGTCCTCGCTCTCGAATACTCACGCCTAAATTAAATTGTCATTTATCATTTGAAACTGCAATACAATTTCATGAGGCCGTCTTTATTATGAATCGATTGTAGCCATGTGTGTGCATTTATGTATGTACGTATGTACGAAAGTCGCGTTTACTGAAACATTTTTTTTTATATCTGCTATGCTATACTCTAGTGACAAATCGACGCTGTTGTCATGACTGATGTCAAATAATATTGAAAATGGGGCGATCACTGATATTCCATCCATCGATATCAAGAATGTTTACTTACGCCCGAAATCTCTAGAGATAGATAGGCTTATCTTGGTTTCGTTACCTAGCAACCGTCGTTATTTTGGTCATATTAAGAAAAACTATCTACGCAAAAACTCTCAGATAGGTCCCCTTACTGAGGATAGGTTATTAATTTTGGGCATTAGAGAATAAAACCTATATTTTCAACTAAAAAGGATGCGTGCGTCAACGCGGAATATTTTTTTTAATAAAAAATAATATCGATTATTAACTGGGCCATCACTATTCCCTGCTGAGAAAGACAGTAAAGTCAGCCAACTGCGAAAGTTAGCAAATTGTTTACGCTTCGAACTGGTGCAAAACTGTCGTTTGCTGACATCGCCGTTACAGTGTGTCGGGAACAAAACAGAAAGTAAGATGGCCCTCTAAGTGGTGAATACTTTGGCTAAGCTGTGGAATTTAAGTAACATAAACACCAATTTCTAAGGCGGCTTCGCTTAATTCGGAAGCGGGTATCACCAAAACAAAGGCTAATAATGGTAACGGTAATTTAACGTCTTTTCTCCAAAAAGGTCTATATTCTTATTAAAATTAGAGTTGAAAGTCTAGACTCCAGTAAAAGTATACAATAAATACTAAAACCCAGTTGTTACTTTTTTTTATTTAATTAGGTTCTCCAGTGATGAATACTAATGTAGTGATTAATATATTACTTATGAACTACTTGCAAAACTAAATGTAAAATATAAAAAAGAGCTTACTGTTTCATATAATTAATAATGTACCGTTGACTTTTTGTATTTTTTATTTTTTAATCTTATTCTAATTTTAATTTCATTTTGTTAATTTGAATAATGATTCTATTTCTTTTCTGTCATATTTTATTTAAATTTTAAGATTGTAAGTGATAAATGTGATGTCAAAGTCAAAGTCAAAGTCAAAGATTTTTATTCAAATAGACTTATAGATAAGTGCTTTCGAATCGTCCAATTTTTTTTTTCCTACCAGCCATTCAGGACATCTTTTAACTGATAAGAAGAACGGCCGCAAGAAACTTATCAGCTTTAACAAAAGCAACAACATTTACAAAGGAACATGTCGTTGCCAAACACAAATCTACAATCTTGAAACATATTTAATATAAGAGGAAAATTTTCTTATACGGACCTTGTGATGATATGGACCTTGTCTGAAATAAATATATTTTATTTTATTTTTACTTTATTTTATACAAAAAAACTTATAATTCCAAATTATTACTTATACTAATAACTACTCTTTTGTTTTATTTCAGGTACAACATCGATTTATCTTAGATGACTACTCATACAATCTCATCATTTATTGAAATCAAGTAATCATTTTTTTTTTCTATACCATATTACTCTGCTTAGAACCGAGTACACCAACTATCAATAAGTTAATCGTGACTTAAAATGTCGTTTTGTACTTTTAAACTGCGACGACTGTAATGCAATGACATTAAAATAGTCTTATTTTCATAAATGTTTTCAAGTTTGTTATTGGTATGTGTGCAGAGTATCCGATGTTTACCGATATAGCCACTACGAAAATAATCATAAGTAATACTTGTTTCTCATTTTAAGTAAACTTTGTGTTTTTATAAATAAATAAATAAATAATTGCATACAACACACCAATTATCTAGCACACGTAAAGTTCATGAAGAACTTGTGTTATGGATACTAGATAACGGATAAACATACTTATATACTTTTTTTTAAGTACATACATAATATACATATTATACACCCAGACCAAGTTAAATAGACATGTTCATGCACACAAATATTTGTCTTGTCTGGGGATCGAACCCGGGACCTCTGGCGGCTTAGTACCCCTGCGCCAAACACGTCGTCAAAGTTATGACAATAAATTCTATAAACCTATCCTAAACCTAAAACAACCTCACGCGTAACTGAACTGTACGGGTCGAGGTCGAGCCTGTATATTTTCTCAAAACGTGATAAAGCGTTTAGCCACTAGTTCCATACTTCGTATAATACAACAGCGATTAAGTAAAACATTTGTATAAGACAGAGTTAGCCCGTAACTTTTGCCAGGCAGCTTTTCCCCTAGTGTTTTTCTTCTCACCGCGCCTCTTAGGGAGATAACTTATCATAATGCCAAATGGAGTATGTAAGATATCCTTTCTTTTTGCTTTAACCAGAAATACGCTTAATGTAACTTTTTCAGAGCTTACTTTCCTTTTAGTGTTATTATTATTAGCTTAACACATTCAGTTTATTTGTTTATTGAGAATAAATTATTATTGTCTGTTAATTATGTATATTAATACTGGCTTGACACAAGTATGTTTTGTAACTACATGGTCCTCGAACGAGTAACGTAATGTTTTGGTCAATTAACTTTATGTGCTTAAAATATCTCCAAATCCTATTAAATGGCCATCGGTAAATTCAACAGCTTTTAGATGCGCACTATATATGTGAAATTAAAAATATTTATTTCTTAATAATAATGTGTGTTAATGTGTTGATTGATGAAAGAGCGTGCCAATACTTAAAAGTATTTTTATATCAAGTATTCAATCGGTCGCATTTGCATCTGTCACCACTAGATGGCGTTGTGCCCTCTTGCATGGCGCTATAGAGTTATTTATGTAGTAATATAATATCTATTTTATATATCAATAAACTTGTCTCCGTTGTATGAGATATTAGTTTAATTTCATTCTCACGGGTTTTGGGGAATATGTACCAATCTTGTACACAATCTCTACATTGAAGTAAACTTGTAGAATACCTAGTTATACTTTTTTTAGCTGTAATTTTTTCTTAAAATATAAATAAATAAAAGTAATCAGTAGGCTAATTGTCTAATTTTAATATCTTTCGCAATCCTTTTCAATTCGTCATTTGAAAGATATTAACATACTTCAGGCCGTCACTATTTGACATTTGAAGGGGATTGTGATCGGCACGCGTTTTGAAAGTTATTGAATGAACGAAATTTATCTAAGCAAAGTGACAGACGAAAATATCTTCTTCTTTCTTAATTATGGCGTGCTCGCGATAAATTTTGCCAATGTCAAGTAAATATATTTTGTATCTTATAGAAATTGTACGGAAGATTGAGTTAAAAATGGAGCCTCACAACACGTGTTATTACGAAAAGAACTCGTGTGAAACTCCCGAAAATATCTTTCAAATGTATGGAGAAGTGTCAAATGAAGTGTCATTTAAAACATCATTCGTTCTGAAAGGGATTGCGACTATAAGTTACACAATTCCATAAATCACTATCACAATCACAATATCTTTAATAGGGATTGTGATAGAATTTGGAATTAGACAATTAGGTCACTGTATGTTTGCTTGTTTGTAGTTTGCAGACACAGAATACTTAATAGTACAAGTACACAGAGTATTTTATTATTATTGAATAACTGTCAATCTCTTTCTCTTTCAGCTCCAATATTGTGAGTGAATTATCCAAAAAAAATCAAAACTCAAGTTCGCTTATTATGTACGACCACGAGTTATTATTGAACAAATATCGGTGAAAATTCTATGTTCCTGTATTCATAAAGCTCATGCTGAATACGTTCTATTAATTCAGTTATCGAGAAAAACAGTCGCGGATTCTATTAACATAATTCGGTATTCGAAAAAAGGTCGGGTATAGGTACTGAGTGTTACGATTTGTACAAAATATAAAGTTACTTGCGTTATTGAAAATATCAATTGTATATTCGGTGAATCGAAATTTAAGATATTTATCGAATATTGATATTTGTATTGGATCTAGTTTCAAAGGTTTATTAAATGATTTCGTATTTTCTAACAATGGCTAACAGGCAAGAAAGTACACAAATTATTTATACGGTACTTAGTTTATAAGAAGATTCTTAGTTATTGACTCATTTTTAGTTGTGATAATAGAGATTTTCGGTAAAGGGGAAGCGAATAAGTAAGTACTTCAATAAAGTCTTTGAAAAATTTTGAGAATCATTATCTAACCAAAGTCCAAAGGCGACGTTGACCAATAAATCACAATAATCATTATTAGAATGTCATGAGTCAATAAATCGTAATGAGTGACAGTTAGTGAAAGTCGCCCTAAACAGAGCAGAATCTGTTGGAGTATACAACCTCCAGGCTTCTCAGTTCTTTATTTGTATTCGTGTTTTATGTATTTTGATAGCTGTCTATTATTGTTGTTTATGTCATTCCCATATAAATGTTTTCCCGAAATACATGTACTAAATACTAATCGTGTTTACTCTGACAAAACTGTGTGATCCCCAACAGAATCGACATATTGTGACAAAGGTACCTATTTAAAAATCTCAGTTTAAAAAAAAATGTGTCACTTTTTAACGGACTTCAATAAAAGAAGGAGCTCATCGTCGTGTAAATTTCTTTTATGTATGTTCTCCGATTAGCCCGATCCGATCGAAATTATTCAAACGTTATAACATCGGGTCTGTTCCCAAGTTGGTCGCTTTTTTTGAAGTTTAAAAATCGGTTCAGTAGTTTTGAAGAAATATTGAAATAACTGTATTTTTTCGGTAAAGCGGTTTGAGTCAAACTGCTTGACACAAACTAGTAGTTGCCTACACTTCTTGTTTGAGTCAAACCGAAGTGTGGGACTTATTCTTTAATTAAAAATTGTGAAATAAAAATCATTTTATAAAATAATTAAACCCGACTTCAAAAATCAGAAAGAAAAAAATAAACCTTTCGGTGCCAGCCAAGGAATTCTACTTCTATTACTTTTACTTTTTACTTTTTGATTTTTTAAGTCGGTTTTTATTCTTACAGTATAATTTGGCGGATAATAATATTAAATTATTATCGTCACCAGAGCCTTCCGCGCGCAAAAAAAATGTTTGACATACAACATAGGTACGAATCTAGAATTAAATGATTAGTGACATTTAGTGATAGTCGCCCTCAAACAATGCAGAATCAACATGCTGTCTGTTTAGTAATCTGCGATGCTGTGACAAGGGTAGATAAGTAAAAAAAAATGCAGTTCTGCCAAAATGGGTCACTTTTTATTCTAACAGTACAATTTGGCGACCGAGCAGTATATCTTAATCCTGTGTGTCTAAACCTTGAATTATCGTCACCAAAGCCTTCCGCTGGCAAAATAAATTTGTGTCATACAATATAGATACGAATCAAGAATTAAGTGATTAGTGACAGTTAGTGATAGTAGCCCTAAAACAAAGCAGAATCGACATGCTGTCTATTTAGTAACCTGAGATGCTGTGACAAAGGTAGCTAAGTAAAAAAAATTGCAGTTCTGAAAAAATGTGATACTTTTTATTCTTACAGTATAATTTGGCGCCCGAACGGTATATCTTAATCCTGCGTGTCTAAATCTTGAATTATCGTCACCAGAGCCTTCCGCTGGCAAAATAAATTTGTGACATACAATCTGGGTGTGAATCAAGAGGCAGCTACCCAAAGAATATTTTAAGATTAAGGAACACAGCTCCACGTACGATATGACATCCTTTCGAGTCACGTACATTTGTATAAATAACGAGTTTTCTCCGTCTTGATTCCAGTTTGTTTGTGAGCGAAGATTAGGCCCGCTACGCAAATTAGAGCGAGCGAAGCGAGCAACGCATGACAAAACTTCGTTTATCCGTCTTTTTATAAGTTTATACGAGGAATTTAATAAAAACTCGATTCAGTTAGCTAGCTTATTCCGTTAAGAAGATATTTTTTTGACGAAGACTCTAAAAAATATTGGAATCAACTACTATTTTAACGTGAATTCTTTGAATAAATTTTGCGCTTGTACTGTTTGTTGCTATAAAAAATATTTTAAGGTTTAAAACGCGCTTTTTATTTATTTTGCGCTGAGTTCACCAACTGTCGATTATTATCTTTTGTTTAAAATATTTTCTGTACATTTCAACTTTAAATAAACGACTGAAATTTTAATGTCGTTTAGCGTTAATCGGTCGGTTGATCAATACGGAAAACGGAAAATATAAAAATATAAAAATTGATGTGTAAAAAATACGTTTCATTCTGTAAAATATGGTTTATTTAGCCGTATTTTTTATAAAAATAATTTATGACTAAACTTGATAAAAAAGTCATCATCCCCAAAATAAAAAAAGTTGAAGAAAAACCTCGAAATGTGGAAACTTATCAAATAAGGCAGCTGATGTTGATACGCACCTAACACTTGGCGTTCCTTTGAAATCACAGAACTTTGAACGTACCCAACACACTTTATCAGATTTGAAAAATACGTGACTTCGTTTATAAGAAGAACTTGGTACGTAAAAATAAAAAGTGAGCATTTCTGTAGTATGAAGCGATTCATGGTTACAGCTATCGGTTGTTTTATGAAAGTAATATTTAAAAATCGACTACGAACTTCCAATTCCAATCAAAATTCATTTTTCTTGGACGTCAGCTCAAGACAATCGAAGGTGGTAAGACAATCGAAATTTTCAATTTAATTCAAATAGCTGTCAAAATATGAAAGGAGTAGAGTAGGCTTACCACATGACATGACATGACATAGACGAAGCAGCAAACAGTGATCAAATAGAAAAAAATAAAGAAATCGTTCGTTTCATTTCGTACTGAGGCATTGATATCATCAACACGTGAACGTGTCTGATGTCCACAGATTAATGTGCAAACTGAAGCGAGCTTTTAGAGAAAAGCAGTTTTTTTTAGAGAAAAGCTGCTTTAGCGTAAATAGAAAACTTGGTTCTAATACTAAATGATGCAAGAAACAAAATTCATTTGAATGACAGAAAATAATGTCAGTATTACCTTTTTTAATTTACTTTATGTATTTTGTAAATAAATAATTTGAAAAAAAACTGCAAAACAGTGAGGACTATACAGTTTCTCTTCTTTTATGATTTTCCAGAGTAGGAGTTATAGAACTTACTTACTTTTTGAATTCACATTTTAAATATTATCGAGTATATATTTTATATAAAAAACGTGATTAATTTCGCCAAACAAATAAAACATAATAATTTAATAAATTATTATTACTATTCACACCGTCAATTTCTTCGAAGCCAGAAGAGTTGTAGATCATTTTTATTTTCTACAGGTAAGTTGGTAGTCCCCATTTATGGCTATATCAGATCACACAGAAGCTGGATCAACAACAACAAAGGCAAAGGCAAACCAATTCACTTTTAATTTATAATATTCCATCCCAATTGTTAAAATTACGCGTACCTCCACGCGCGGTTTCTTTAGTTGAAGATTTAAAATTTTCAGTCGGCAAGGCAAGGAGTGACGCCATATTTTCACTTTTCGTGTGAGCCATATCAGCGACGGGCACCGCCAGTTCCTTGCACTGTTGGTCAAGCCATGATAGAATGGTCAAGTCAGGCGCGAAAATACGATCAATTTTTTTTTGAAGGGATAGCTAATTATAGCAAGGACGTGTAGTAATTGTTTTACAAAGACCGCCCGTTCATCGATGGCCACAAGGTTACCGAGAAGGGATCGTGGGTTCGATTCCCACACGGAACGAACAAACAGCCATGTCCGGCAGGATTTATAATTCATACATCGTAATACCTGTAACATAAAGTGCCTAAGCTAATCATTTCGGGAACTAAGAATAAAATGTATGTGATATTCTCCGATATAATTTCTGTTAGGAGGTGTTAGCTGTAAACGCGTCTAAATGGAATTTTTTATCATAAATCTAAGTATGTTGTACATGTATGTGTTGTTGTAAAGAGGTCGAATGAACCTTATTTCCGAAAAAAAATTAACAAAAGCCCAGACGTAACAAAAATGCACGTCCTGCTAATCTCATCTTGGAAAGGCTGAAATATTATCATGTAACGCAAAAGATTAATTTGAAATAAAATTAATTCAACAGCCGTACAAATACTCGTTTTTACGCAAAATCTCAGCTTAATATCAACGTTAATATATCACGACTTCAATGAAATTAGGCAATTTATGTTGAAATGTAACAAAGCTACTTCCAAAATGAATTTTTCCTCGAAATAAGCTTCTCAGTCATGTTACGCTAAAAGCAAAAAGGGTCTGACGACGTGATTCTCGTGTCGCGCCGTGTATTTTGGTAATTTGACTCATTATGGCGGCGGCTATAATGATAGCGATTTTGCTTCAATCTTATAAATGAATACAATTGTTACGTGCGATACGACGCAAAGAAAATATACTTTATTCTCTCATAAAATTAATATGACATATGTACAGTCACGTGCAATTACATAAAAACACTAAGCAACAATATCACATTCGTCGTCATCAGCAATTTTTTTTATGTCCCCACTGCTTGGGCACTGGCCTTCCTTATGGATGAATTAGGAGAACGGGCCACGCGGGCCCAATGCGGATTGGTGGGTTTTAATGACTGCAAATGCAGCTGGAACCAACGGCTTCGAAACACGGAGGAGCTGGAGATAGTAAATTTTTGATCACCCATCCCATTACCAACCATTGCGAAAGTTGCTTAACCTCAACAATCGCAGGCTGAGCGCGCGAACCACTGCGCCACGGGCTCCTCGTCAAATTACAATATTGAATGGCACATTACATTATTATACGCGGAATTTTCCCAATTTTTACGAGACTCTGGGTCCAATTTCTGTACTACAAGAATTATAATTACAGAATCCCAAGAATCTGTATTGATATTTAAGTTATTTTAGGTATTAATGCATTCGGTAGTATTATCGAGTAACATTTTTATAAGATGGACAGACTGAACACCTTTTTATGAGAAAATTGTTACAGTCCACATAGGAATAAGAATAATAATGTTCTACGCAATATTTTCTCGTTGTATTTAAATTGAGTGCAAAATAAATTCGTGTCTCTAATCAAGTGTTTTCCATTATAACTAAAATACAGTCCACTCCCGAAGAGCCTAACAAAAATAACCTATTCAACAGAGAGTGCACTATAATATGTTTATTTCCATAGCTCGAGATAGTATATTTTTGGTCACCCATCCCGTTACCAACCATTGCGAAAGTTACTTAACCTCAACACCGAGCGCGCGAACGCGAATTGAATGGCATTTATGGACAGAGAGAGCTTTGTTTCCGTGTCTGTTAATACGATAAGGTTGTAAACTGTATACATGTTATTGCACGTGACTGTACTTTAAACCTTTAAACATATTTTTGGGCCAAGGATAATTTGAGTGTTTTTGAAGGTGGCGCTAGTGTAGATTGTCATTTTCTAAAACGTGGTTTATTTTTGCATTATCTTGTTTGTTATTAATTTTCGGAGTATGTAAGCGAATACACTGCATTTTTAGATAAAAATAAGTAATAACCCTCATGCACGAAAGTAAACAACGTTTGACTACATCTACACTAGCGCCACCAAGCGGGATTACTTTTTTAACTAGTTGTTTATTTAAAAGGTTAGAATAGTGATCTTAAAAAAGACCAATTACTTTAATGAGTACCTACTTTTAGTCCTAGGAGTTGGGAAAAAAAATATATTCGTTATTCTTTGACTGCTATAACGACATAAGCAGTGCATCTGATAGGATTCGATAACGCTGATAGTTAAGGGTACAAATTAGAACAAGTCCACCTGACTACCTACCACCATCTTATCTAAGTATGACGCCATAACAACAATGTTTTCAGCATTGTAGTTTTCCGACAATTAGAGATAATAATAACCAGTTCCTCAGTGATTGAGGATTCCGGGACAGGCTCGCTTTCATCTTCAGCCTTATCAATACTTAACATCAGGAACGATGAAGGCTAAGAGTCTCCCCGTTGTTCACACAAAGTATAAATATGCAAGGTCATAACTATTCACCGCTTCGCTTAATTTACAACCTGAACCCAATTAGATACTTACAAACCGTCTCTTACGTCGTTACAAATGCTACTTCTGGAAGTATTTCTGTATAATAGTGGATTCTCAACAAACAACATTATGCCCTTAACTCATATGCGTTGTACCCCATTAGGGGCCTTAGACTTTTAGACAATGGAAGTTCATTATGAGCTCCGTGGATTGTGGAATGCCACACTGCTTAGTAATTGTTATGACTATTAGGCTTTGGATGGCCTCACTTGCATTGTGAAACGAGTTTAAGTCATAAAAAACTCATTTTGCATGGGTTGTGATTTTTTATCTATTTGGTAATTAGTTTAGTTGAATAGCTGTATGGTTCAGCTCACGATTGTGTGGTTAAACAACTTTTACAACGGTCTGCCCTGGGAAAGGTGACCGAAATTAGCTATCTCTCGACTTACTCTCCGGTGCTGCACTTTGATGACACTTGAGAGCGTGATGATTTGCATGATGAGTTATTACCCGTTCTGCTAGGTATCCATAAGAAAGATCTGAACCCCAGTAGCGGTGACTTTAAATTCCTCAAACGCGTACTGTTAATTGAATAACAATTAGTACAGAGATCAAAGACAAACTTTATTTAAAGGCGTTTTTACATTATTGTATAATTTGGATTTTGAGATGTTTCTCGCTGGTTCGATTCCAGCCTGAGAATTCACCTGTGGACGAGTTAATTTTTTCCAATATTTTTCTATTAAAATTTACCATTGGATTTTGAGATTTTGTGTAATGTACCTTTGTAAAGGCTTGGGCCTTCATAGTTGTGTTTAAAAGAATTTTGTACAGAAGCGTTTGACAATGACTTAAGTCGAGCGTAATGTAATATCAAAATTATAAGAAAAGTAGCCTGTCATCATTAGCACTGAAAGAAAGAAAGAAAGAAAGAAAATATATTTATTTGACACAGACATTAGAAACATGCTTAACAAATTATGAAAGGAAAGAATAAAAAAAAGAAACTAATCTAACGGCTGTGTCAAAATAGGATACCAATTTAGCATATGTCGGGTTTGCGCGATCAGCGAGACCCGACGCTGATTTTCAATTGGCACCTTTATTTATTTTTTTGACAGCTGAATGTCTAACAGAAATGGCTCACAATCATATGTTAATTTAAGTAAAATTTTATTCATATGCGAATTAATAAACTGTACATAAGTAAACTGTTGTATATAAAAGTAAGTATATTATTTCATAATATATAAATATCTGAATATTAATATGTAAAATTATAAATATATGTTAAATTATGTATATTTAGACCAACTAAAACAAGATAAGTCACTGTCTGTAAGTACACTGTCATTACAAACGCATACTTCCATTGCATCTCAACACATAAAATTCTATTTTTCTTACTTGAATTAAAAATGCCGACAATCCAGTCTCATTTCAAAAGGAAACACGCAAGGTATGACGTTCATAATCGTGTTAATTTATTTCCCCTCTATAACAAAACTCATAAAAGGGGATAAATTGAACTTTTCTCCCCTCCACGCACAACAGCTCACATACTCCACATTTCAGGACCGTTCATTACTACGAACGGTATGAAAGCCTATTGTTTGTCCTTCCACTAGATAATGAAGTATCCTTCAAAATATCGAGCCGAACTAGATACAGTCTTTTGTTTCAAACAATAGCTCTTTAAGATTTCCAAGCAACGATTCGCGAGTTAAGTGGTTTTGGGTGATTTACTCGAGTGTTCGTTCAAGTCAGTTATTTATCTGTGAATGAAGAAATGTTTGCTGAAACGGAAAGTTGTAATCAATGATTGCTTTCAGAGGCATCTGAGTAAATTGTTTAAGATTTGTATTTTTATTAAACAAATTCACATTGATACGGCTCAATTTAATTATTTTAGTTTTTTTTTATAGCATGTGCACTAAATTATTTTTGTGACGAATTCCATGAAAACCTTGCTGTTTGAACGACACCTAACTAAATGGAAGTAGAGGTATTTCACGAAAGGCACCTAGAAAAAAAATTAATAGATGCATTCCTGGAATAAAACATAGTTTTAAAATCGTTTTCTGAAACAAACGCCCAGGCACATAAGTATTAAGATTTCATTGATAATTAATGGTAATGAGAATTTTAACGGGCACATTACTAATTGAACAATGTAATAAATAATATTTGTATGAGATGAAACTTGTCGTTAATTATTAATTAAATATATTAGTGAGTTAGTTAGGTGTAAGTGACTTAACTAGCGGTTTGGGCTTTGCGTTGATATGTAAGGCAGTCAATCAGTCATTCAGTTTATTCTTATAAATATTTAATTTCAGATTTATAAGCTGTATTGTGTTCTAAAGGCTTTAAAAAAAATAATACATTTAATTAAACAAAGAAGAAAACCTATTTTTAAAAGTCAGAGAAAGATTTCGATTAAGGCAGGATCGTGGCCCTATGTTTCAACTCTGATGACGAGCCTTATTTTATTCTTACTTTGTTGGCAATTGAATTCATGTCTTTGGGAATCCGGGATACTCTGACTGCTGAACTACAATGTTTTCTTTTTTATTCGATCTTGATAGACAACGCTCGGTCCGGCCAGGTGTCGGATGGGTGACCGTAAGAGGCATTACAACTGAGCACTTCCGTGCTTCGAAAGGCACGTTAAACCGTGTCGATCCCGGCTGTTGTCATGTGATACCAATCGTTAAGCCAAGTCATATACTTATAGGCGGCTTGATAAACTCTGACACCAAAGGTGGCCGCTAATCCTCATACAATATGAGAGAGAGAGTAGATAACATAAAAGTTACTGCAACAAAAGTGCCCTGTGGGTATTCTTAAAATTTCAGTAAAAGTTGGAATGCCATGAAGTCACGATGTTACCCAATGGATTAATCTGAATGCCTCTTGGCAGCTCCGCTACTTTAGACTTGGTAAACTGGTTATGATGATGTTTCGAGTACAGAATTTTGAAAGTTTACTGTAATATTTATTACTTGTATATATTGGCTTGGAAGTAGTTTCATGGTCTAAGTATAAAACAATTTGGCTCAAAAATTATGCTTTCTATTACTAATTTTCAAATCCAACTTTTAGTTTTAGTACCAAAATAACGCAATATAAGAAGTCAATGTAATAATATTTTTTTTTAATATTCCTAAAATTTACTATATTATTCATTTTGCTGTCTCAGCGACCAAATGTGGATCTTGGCCTCCGACACTAACTTTGCATTCAAGCTTTTAATTAATGATAGTGTTTTTTTCTTACAATCTCGTTAATTTTGCTTTGAACTTTTTAACTACACGGACTGGCAGAATATGCATCCCTTAAACTATAGAGATGCTTTCACTTCTCTTGAAAAACGAAAAAATCTTTATATTGTAAATAATAAGAATTTAAGTCTAGATTGTCAAAACCGCTTACATTTAATAAAAATCTTTTAATGTGATAACATTTTCAGGCAGTTTTAACTCAGGACGATTCTGATTTATCACAATAATGATTCTTAATGTTTACTATTATTTAAGTTTTCACGTCGTTACCGACGTAATAATTTATTTTCAAAATAGGTTTCTGTTAAAAACCGTTTCCTAATCGACGTTTTTTCGATTAAGATTACAGAGTGAGATATGAAGAAATATGTTACGCCATTATTACAGTAATACCGATAAAAATGTAACATGAAATCATGCGTGCGGGCCCGCATTTATTATTTATGAAGGTTCACCTGTCCGTGTTTGTGTGATCATGTTCCTTCGTTATTTAAGGAGAGCTCTGTAAATAGCACCTTTAAAATATTTACATAAATATATTGGAGAAATAACAAAGTGTGGGACCAATTCAACGTCAAAATAATAAAAATATAGATAAGTCCTTTCAAATAGTTTTTTTTTGTCCCTACCATAGCCATTCAGGACATCTTTTAACTGACAAGAAGTCGGCCGCAAGAAACGTCACCAAAAGTCATCTAGGATGCCAAGCCCGAGCCGTAGCCAATCCCAATGGGATATATTTATTACTGACACTTCGGCCAACGTTCGGTTACACTGTGGGGCATCCGAGTGGTCGCCGAGCAAAGTGCAAAAGCGAATCCTCGGCTTGTCATAAAAATATCACAAGCATGTATTTTTAGAAGATTACAGATAATTCAAACTTCAATCAGAGATACTTCAAATGTATTTATATAAAATACTAGCTTCCGCCAGCGACTTCGTACGCGTGGAAATTTGCGAACTACCTAAAGATCAGGGGGCTTATCGCCATCTCTTAGCGCAGTATTGTTTCAATCTTATCATGCTTTTTCTTACTACGAATCTCTTAAAGTACTTTTGGCGTCAATCATCACCTCCAAACAAAACGGTCATTAAAAACCATCATGTCGATGGTTTTTAATATCTTCTATCTATAACTAACTCCGTCCCTCCTGCACAAACGTTCTCCGCCCCCCCTCTTCACGAACGTTCTCCCTCCCCCTCCACGACAGTTCTATGCCCCCCCTCAACGATTGTTCTCCGCCTACCCTCCACGAACGTTCTCCAATCCCCAAAAACTTCACAAATCTAGATATAGGAATGAAGAAATAAATATCTTATTACCAGATTTGTAACATATCTAACTATCCTATTGTCTTATAACAAAATGTACATACTTTGTCCGTGAAGCGTCACACATATCCCCATAGTCTCCCGTGTTCAGGGAATGCGCAACGCATTTTCCTAAAGGAAAAGTGCTCAGGCCAGAGCTAAACGAACCTATTTTCTCTGCGTTTCGCTCTCAGTGAGCGCGATAAGAGTATACATTCTTACGTTCGTATTTATAAAGAATATTCGGAGTCGCTTAATAAGGCTGAAACTACTGAAGGACTGAAGGTAAGGGACCCAAAAATGATATATTCCCTTTGTGATGTAGACGATCATTAAAAAGGGATTTGCGAATTCCATAAGGGCCAACTGACGTAGATCAAGTCGAAGGCTTTCCATAGGCATTAGTACGAAATAAAAATACAAATGAGTGAACAAAACAACGTGAATATGGTATTAGGTGAATTAATATTTCCAAGAATACTTGTCCACGACATGTCGACATGGTTATTTTTATATTCATTACGGGAACGCTTGTTTTCCTTATTTTTTACCGTACAATTCTGTTTTGCATTCTTAACTCTATTTACTACTGGATCGGAAAACATAAAGAAGTCAATTAATTCATAATGTGGCTCCAATCAAACGAGAAACTTTCCGGTCGATCAGTAGAGGTTTTTAGAGAACGTTATTTCAAAAAGTAACTAAGACAGTTATCGAAAACATTTCTATCGTAAATACCTAATGTTCACTATTCGTTCAAACATTTCTAAATTCAAACATCACCGCCATCGGTGGTTCATATGGCTAGCCAAACGCAAGCCTCGATTAGAGCATACCCGCCTCATCTGAACGCTAATTGTCTCCGGCCATTGAGTGAAAAAATGACCTCGTTCCGAGCAGCATCGAAGGCTTTGAAAATTACCAAAAACTAATGAAAATCGAGTGATCGTGCTTTAATCTCATTGTTATTCAATTTCTATTGTGTGAGCGCAACTGTAGTACTGTTTTCCTACGAATCCGTGCGTGAAAGTGCAGCTGGACTTCATCTGCTTTCCAACCGATGGAACTACCATCTTCAGCCAACCCAAGAACTAACCGAAGCAATACAACTGCTGCGAGGCAGTGATACGGATAGTCAAGGTAAGGTGGTGTACCTACTTGCTTTGGCTTTCAGCCCAAACAAACTACATCTTAAATTCATCGTCGCTCGGTCGGCGGGAGTATCCTATCCAAAATTCGATTCCTGACCCAGAGTGGCGTCCAAAGCTTTCTATACTTTCCGCTAGGCCGTGTTACACCTTATAGTTGGTTTTTCATTTAAATATTAAGACAAAATAATTTCGGAAAATCGTTTCCTAATAATACTTTACAGTTCGACTGGGAAGTTAGACACAATAGTTATAGTTTAACGATTTTTCTGATCCAAGAAAAAGATAACTACTATTCCATTCATTTAGACTACATTTTGACAGACAAATGTGTTATTATTTTGGCTATTTTAATACAGTAAAATTGTATTTTGATAAATTATCAAAAATATAGATAAGCTACAACAATGAAATCGCTCCCGCTAATGCACTCGCATTTTCCCTTATAACACGATAATCGTTTTAAATTTGAACGTAGCTTAAGTTATATACGAAGAGCACACAACACGAAAAATAATAAGCTCTTTAACTAATTCATAGAAACAAATAGCAAACGAGTTTTTATTGCGGTCTTAACAAAACGGTAATTGAAAAAAAACAAAAAAGGAAAAACAGCTTAATTGAAATTTGCTGAAGGAAATAAAATTATGTCGGTAGAATTTTTATCTGATCTATATTTGGAAAAACTGCCTCAATCAGACTTAATATTATTACTTCATCTACGAATTTAAGATGAGTCGTTTTGGGTATTATGATTAAAGTCTCCTAACAAATTAATACAGTGATTTGAAGTGGAGCCTCATTAGTCGCAAATGCCTTGGTGGAGGTCGAATTATAGAGCTTTTCATTAGAATTTTATTGGATAAATTTTAGAGAGCCGTTTCAAAAACGAACGTAAAATTTTGTGATATTATATTTCTCTGGGTCGGTTCCAAATACTCCAAATAAGATGGGGTGGGTGAAAAGAACAACATGAATAAGCGAGAATAAGAAAGACAATATTACTAAGAATTTATGAATGAGGAGAAATTACTAAATTTTCTCGAACAGTGTAAATTAAAAAAGTGAATTTTACAGCAAATCTATCCCTAAGGTTTCATATGTAAAAGAGAAAAATCGGAGAAGTGCGTGTCAGGACATGCGCAGTATAGGTTCAAGTACCACTGTAGTCAAAATACCACTAACATTTTTTGTCTGCAAATATAACTTTGTTTATAACTTTTTAATTTTGCATTTTACAATGCTATTTTTATGTGATAATTTTTAATCAAGTAAATATACTAGAAAAAAGCAACTTGTCTCATGTCGCCCTGACGGGACTCGAACCCGCATCCTTGGGAATCCGGCCCAATGCACTGACCAATTATGCTACAGACACCTACGAGAACACGTTGAAATTCTCTAGTATATTCACCTTTTTCTACGGTGTTGGCCACCGTCGTTTCATCAATGAGAGAAATATACTCGCATTCGAAAGAAACAGCTTTACAGATGTTTGACTATCGATTAAGATGAAACTGCCATCTACTTATAACTTTTTAATTTTGCATTTTACAATGCTATTTTTATGTGATAATTTTTAATCAAGTAAATATACTAGAAAAAAGCAACTTGTCTCATGTCGCCCTGACGGGACTCGAACCCGCATCCTTGGGAATCGGGCCCAATGCACTGACCAATTATGCTACAGAGACCTACGAGAATACGTTGAAATTCTCTAGTATATTCACCTTTTTCTACGGTGTTGGCCACCGTCGTTTCATCAATGAGAGAAATATACTCGCATTCGAAAGAAACAGCTTTACAGATGTTTGACTATCGATTAAGATGAAACTGCCATCTACTTATAACTTTTTAATTTTGCATTTTACAATGCTATTTTTATGTGATAATTTTTAATCAAGTAAATATACTAGAAAAAGCAACTTGTCTCATGTCGCCCTGACGAGACTCGAACCCGCATCCTTGGGAATCCGGCCCAATGCACTGACCAATTATGCTACAGAGACCTACGAGAACACGTTGAAATTCTCTAGTATATTCACCTTTTTCTACGGTGTTGGCCACCGTCGTTTCATCAATGAGAGAAATATACTCGCATTCGAAAGAAACAGCTTTACAGATGTTTGACTATCGATTAAGATGAAACTGCCATCTACTTATAACTTTTTAATTTTGCATTTTACAATGCTATTTTTATGTGATAATTTTTAATCAAGTAAATATACTAGAAAAAAGCAACTTGTCTCATGTCGCCCTGACGGGACTCGAACCCGCGTCCTTGGGAATCCGGCCCAATGCACTGACCAATTATGCTACAGAGACCTACGAGAACACGTTGAAATTCTCTAGTATATTCACCTTTTTCTACGGTGTTGGCCACCGTCGTTTCATCAATGAGAGAAATATACTCGCATTCGAAAGAAACAGCTTTACAGATGTTTGACTATCGATTAAGATGAAACTGCCATCTACTTATAACTTTTTAATTTTGCATTTTACAATGCTATTTTTATGTGATAATTTTTAATCAAGTAAATATACTAGAAAAAAGCAACTTGTCTCATGTCGCCCTGACGGGACTCGAACCCGCATCCCTGGGAATCCGGCCCAATGCACTGACCAATTATGCTACAGAGACCTACGAGAACACGTGGAAATTCTCTAGTATATTCACCTTTTTCTACGGTGTTGGCCACCGTCGTTTCATCAATGAGAGAAATATACTCGCATTCGAAAGAAACAGCTTTACAGATGTTTGACTATCGATTAAGATGAAACTGCCATCTACTTATAACTTTTTAATTTTGCATTTTACAATGCTATTTTTATGTGATAATTTTTAATCAAGTAAATATACTAGAAAAAAGCAACTTGTCTCATGTCGCCCTGATGGGACTCGAACCCGCATCCTTGGGAATCGGGCCCAATGCACTGACCAATTATGCTACAGAGACCTACGAGAATACGTTGAAATTCTCTAGTATATTCACCTTTTTCTACGGTGTTGGCCACCGTCGTTTCATCAATGAGAGAAATATACTCGCATTCGAAAGAAACAGCTTTACAGATGTTTGACTATCGATTAAGATGAAACTGCCATCTACTTATAACTTTTTAATTTTGCATTTTACAATGCTATTTTTATGTGATAATTTTTAATCAAGTAAATATACTAGAAAAAGCAACTTGTCTCATGTCGCCCTGACGAGACTCGAACCCGCATCCTTGGGAATCCGGCCCAATGCACTGACCAATTATGCTACAGAGACCTACGAGAACACGTTGAAATTCTCTAGTATATTCACCTTTTTCTACGGTGTTGGCCACCGTCGTTTCATCAATGAGAGAAATATACTCGCATTCGAAAGAAACAGCTTTACAGATGTTTGACTATCGATTTAGATGAAACTGCCATCTACTTATAACTTTTTAATTTTGCATTTTACAATGCTATTTTTATGTGATAATTTTTAATCAAGTAAATATACTAGAAAAAAGCAACTTGTCTCATGTCGCCCTGACGGGACTCGAACCCGCGTCCTTGGGAATCTATTTTTATGTGATAATTTTTAATCAAATAGCATTGTAAAATGCAAAATTAAAAAGTTATAAGTAGATGGCAGTTTCATCTTAATCGATAGTCAAACATCTGTAAAGCTGTTTCTTTCGAATGCGAGTATATTTCTCTCATTGATGAAACGACGGTTGCCAACACCTTAGAAAAAGGTGAATATACTAGAGAATTTCAACGTGTTCTCGTAGGTCTCTGTAGCATAATTGGTCAGTGCATTGGGCCGGATTCCCAAGGATGCGGGTTCGAGTCCCGTCAGGGCGACATGAGACAAGTTGCTTTTTTCTAGTATATTTACTTGATTAAAAATTATCACATAAAAATAGCATTGTAAAATGCAAAATTAAAAAGTTATAAGTAGATGGCAGTTTCATCTTAATCGATAGTCAAACATCTGTAAAGCTGTTTCTTTCGAATGCGAGTATATTTCTCTCATTGATGAAACGACGGTGGCCAACACCGTAGAAAAAGGTGAATATACTAGAGAATTTCAACGTGTTCTCGAAGGTCTCTGTAGCATAATTGGTCAGTGCATTGGGCCGGATTCCCAAGGATGCGGGTTCGAGTCCCGTCAGGGCGACATGAGACAAGTTGCTTTTTTCTAATATATTTACTTGATTAAAAATTATCACATAAAAATAGCATTGTAAAATGCAAAATTAAAAAGTTATAAGTAGATGGCAGTTTCATCTTAATCGATAGTCAAACATCTGTAAAGCTGTTTCTTTCGAATACGAGTATATTTCTCTCATTGATGAAACGACGGTGGCCAACACCGTAGAAAAAGGTGAATATACTAGAGAATTTCAACGTGTTCTCGTAGGTCTCTGTAGCATAATTGGTCAGTGCATTGGGCCGGATTCCCAAGGATGCGGGTTCGAGTCCCGTCAGGGCGACATGAGACAAGTTGCTTTTTTCTAGTATATTTACTTGATTTAAAATTATCATAACTTTGTTTTTCATAGAGTTAGTATCAATAACAAAGTTATATTTGAGGTTACGGAAAATGTGCTATATCTCTAAATGCCGAGCTATATTTCATTCAAAACAATTGATGTTAAAAGTATTTTTGTTTTTATCGTGTTATTCAGAAAAAAAAATGAAAACCATATGTGACAATGTCACATATTTCATAAACTATAATCAAAAAGAAATAGAACATTAAGCAAGGGGTTCAGCACAATGTCCCGCACCGCATTAAAAAGATCTTTGGTCAAACCGTTTCACAAAAATGGCGCCTATAATGAAATAAGCAATTATACACGAATAACAATATATCTGTCGGCCCGCAGGTTCTGTTTACTCGTTTATTTGTATGTTCGCCTGTTTACCCCTTTCTTTAAATCTTCGATTTTTTGGGATAACGGCATCACATCACCACAAAATAGAGAAATTATCAGAACGACCGCTCCCGCTACTCTCGCAAAAATTGACTAACTGACTAGGTTGCTACTGTTTTGGATCTGTAGGTTTTATTTGTAAAATTATAGGTTTTTATTTTCACGTGTTAAAATTCTTAACGAATTGTTTTTTATTCATTTTGTCAATCAAATATGCTTGAAGTTGTGTGATTGTACTTTGTATCTTTCCTTGGGAAAGGGGGTTTTCGGAATGTAGTAGTTATGTTAAAAAAAAACCGGACAAGTGCGAGTCGGACTCGCCCACCGAGGGTTCCGCACATATTTAGTAGGTACATAATATTAGAAATAGTTCAGAAATATCGATATCAGAAAGATTCGCAGTTTTTTCCGAATTTTTATAATATGCTTGAAGCTGTGTGATTGTACTTTGTACCTTTACTTGGGGAAGGGGGTCGGTACAAGGTTTTGTATACAAGAATATTTTCTAGAACACGTACGAGAAAGTTTTTAAAATTTCACGCGGAAAGCTAGTAAATTAATAAACCAATAACCATACTCAAAGAAAACATGCTGGTGAATAACAAGTCAAACAAATTACAAATATACTGTGATTAGTATTCAATTGACATAATATTATCAGAAATAAAGGAACGTATTAACATGCTTGTTTTCCGGAACATTTTATTTCTTACGTAAATGGGACACAAAGGGACTTGTGATTTTATCAAAGAAAATTGAAAAGGATAAACTCGGATTAGAATGGCTCATACATTGCTGTATTTTGTTTAAGGAAATGCGTGTAAGGATGTGAGTTCTGAATATTTTTTAACACGTCTTAGTATTTTTTTACACGCACTGTTAATTGAATAAAATAAATTTTACGGATTATTAAACACGCTTTACTTCACTTAAAACCTTGGACCAATTAACCACTGGACACGAAACCCGAGAAGAATGTATGATCACGATCAACCAATTCTTGCGGGGGTGAGGGGCGATTACTAATGTCAAATAATGACAGTAGTGCTTGAAGTAATCGATAATTTTTTTATCATTAAGTAAGGAGTGAATGAATGAACCTATTGAGTTTAATAAATCATGTGTGTTTTAAAGAAATAACATAGTAAGTTAATTGTTTATTTCGTGGAAAAATAAAAAGCACCTAATAATATGAAAACTTCATTAAAAATATCCCTCAAATTCATAAAAACTATAAAATATGATTTCCAAAGCGTTTGTGTTTGGGTTTTTTTTGTGAAAAATGGGTAGATACATGCAACCTGATACTAAATGGAAGCGCGCCTCTCCCGGAATCCTCAATCATTGAGGAATTGGCTATCTTACCTCTAACTGCCGGAACGGACTTAGATAAGATGGTAGTCCTAGCCAGGCGGACTTACAAATTACTTCCTAACACTCTAAGTGAGTAAAAAACATTAATATTTGGTTTATATAATAATATAATTCATTATTTACATTAACTTCTTCAATCAGTCGAGCATTTTTATATAAAACAAAATATGGGTAATTAGTTCATTACAGAACCTTTGTACAGGACATACACAATGGCAACTCCTCCATAAGTGTTTAATTTTATAATCGATTGCAATCCTTTTCAAAGGTCAAATAGTTGTGGCGCGATGCTCGTATAATATGTACCTTATAAATAAAAAAATTAAAGGGATTGTGATAGATTTAAAATTAGACAATTAGCCCCTGTGTGCTTCTCGAGCTGTGACATCTCGTATTCGAAATTTCTTTTGGAGCCAAAAATCTAAGTATACTAAAACTTACTGAAAATAATCATCGACATTATAGGATTGTCAAAGATCGTTGAGACTAAAACATTTTAATTTCAACTCCATTCATTTACATTTAAGAAATATGCATATTTGTAAAAAAAAAAAAAAAACTTGTTTTCACTTTATTAAAGATCTCAAAACTTACGCCACCATATAAAATTAGCACAACCTAAACCCAAATTAGAAATAGTAGACTACCGTTTGGATAGCGTATGGTCCAGCATACGCTATGACAGTTTTAAACAACAAACTCCCAGAAGTTATCAACAAAACATCGCATATAAATTACCTATATTTAAGAAAAAGCCAAGGCAGTATCTTTCTAGCAACCACTAGCTGAAATACTAATTGCAAGAATATTTCAACCAATTGTTTATTGTAGTTTTAAGATTGTTTTACTTGAAAATAATAAAACGATCTTAAAATTAAAATAATTAAAGATTAAAAAATAGTATAATATAGTTTACGTACATACATAAATATAATTAATTTTATTCTTGCTATGACCTAACAAGGTCTATGTTAAAAACAAATAATAAATGTAACCACCATTTATGATAAATTTTAACAAGAAAAATATTGGAACAAATGAACTCGGCCACAAGTGAATTTTCAGATGGGACTTGAACCCACGACCTTTGAGACCACCAATGAGCTACCGAGACTTGCGGACCACTGTCGAAATTCTCCGATACTTTTATATTTTTAATATGCTGTAAGAATATCCTTCCTTGCATTCAAAAGAGAAAAAAAACAAATGTTTAACGATCAATTATGATGCAACAGCTAATAATTTATGATTTTTTAATTTTTGCGTTGTCAATGCTATTTTTATACTTATGATAAATTTTAAAAGTTAATGTACAACATAAGTCTAATACTAAAAAACAATACCGTGACTGACTGACAGGCGACGCACAGCCCAAACGGCTAAACCAATTAAACTGAAATTTTGCATACAGGTTCTTTTAACGATGTTGGCGAGCACTAAGAAAGGATTTTTATATTACCACGGGAACGGGAACCATGCGGGTGAAATAAGCAACATTTTTTTTTTTAGTTTGAAGGTATATTTAAAATATAACAAGCTCAAAGTTCGTAG
The DNA here is from genome assembly GCA_910589605.1 of Chrysoteuchia culmella. Taxonomy (NCBI): domain Eukaryota; kingdom Metazoa; phylum Arthropoda; class Insecta; order Lepidoptera; family Crambidae; genus Chrysoteuchia; species Chrysoteuchia culmella. The sequence goes on along the minus strand of OU342657.1, from coordinate 11,366,872 downwards.
GGTTGCGTCCTTTAATTACAGAGTGCCTATGGCCATCTTCTGGCTCCATCATCAGACCTTAGATGTTATCTAAGACCTGAGTACTCTCGTCCATGTTATCTCCCTGCGTACCGCTTCCACCCAATTTCTTCTTGTTACGGTTTCAACTGGAAATCTGAAATTAATTTGAATACAGGAAGTATTCATTAAAATTGGATTCGTTCGTTCATTTACATACATCGATATGTTTATCGATATGTTCAAGCCCTATACGACATAAAAATGACAATTGATTGAATGAGTGATACATATAACCCAACCAAATTACTTATGCAATATCTTTGAAGAATTTACACGTACAATGATTACTTTTTGAAATGACGTATTACATTTTGTTTACATACCATATTTTATTTATTTTACGAAAAATTGCTACTCTAATAGTTTCAAATTGTACTTACGCGTGAAAAGAAAAATGTTTTGATTGTCCGGTATGATTTTTACAAATTAACTCAGCGTATTTACCCATTTTTGAGATAATGTTCCACTTCGAGATCTCGCGTCATACTGACAACGCCATATTGCTTACTGTGTCTAAAAGGCACAGTTGGTGACAGAGGGGTAAAGGCGAACGCGGTCCTCGTTTCGCGTCCAGTGGTTAATTCGTCCAAGCTTAAAACATATTACTTTTAAATTGCAGGGGTCGTGGTCACGGGATGACTCATCATGATATCGTACCGTGACTATGACCATGAAAAGGTGTCGAAACGTCGAGAAACCAAAAAAAAATTCTCCTTTCTCTCCTCTCTCCCTAATCAAATATCCATAGTTACGATGATAGGTATACTAGCGGGCGCCCGCGGTTTCAACCTCGTGGTTCCCGTTCCCGTGGGAATATCTGAATAAAAATCGGCAAAGTGAGAGTCGAACTCGCACATGAAGGGTTCCGTCTCTCACCCAAGGTTGCCTGGAAGAGATTGCTTTGTAGCAATAAGGGCGCCTATTGTATGTTCCACTTTTTTATCATTTTCTCTATAAATAAAGTTACTATTATTATCATTATCATTATTATAATTATTATTTTAAATACACCTACCCAAAATGCAACTACAATTTTTCGTCTGCTAAAATAACTTTGTTTTTCATTGTGTTTGTATGAATGATTGTGAATGTTATATTTGCGATTTTGGAAAATGTGCTATAACTCTGAAACTGCTAAATATATTTCGTTCAAACCAATTTTCGTTGAAAGTTTTTATAAAGATCTACAGCATATTTTTTTTTTAGATTTTTCACTTTTTTATACGTATAGGTTTGATGAAAAAAAACATTTCAGTTTCAGTTCCATGTATGGGGAGCCCCTCTTAATATATATATATATATATATATATATATATATTAAATGTATGTAAAAACCGTAAAGCGTTTTACAGAATACATCTACCTACCAAGTTTCAACTGTGTAATCCTAATAGTTTTGGAATAAAGTGGCTGTGACATACATCGGACATGACGAATCTACAAGGGTCCGTTTTTTTGTCATTAGGCTTCGGAACCCTAAAAAGTAGCCTATGTCCTAGTCCACTACTTGAAGTCCCTACATACCAAATTTCGTCCCAATCCGTTCTGTAGTGTTTCCGTGAAAGAGTAACAAACAAACTGACATATTTTACATTTATAATATTAGGAGGATTACGTAAAATGTAGAGGTCATTACAACGTTAAGATAATATTTTCTCCCAAAATCGTAGTTATTTGACTTCAATCCCAATTTTAGCGGATGACGTAATATGTAATATATTGTGTTTGTTACATTAAAGTTATGTTACGGTCTGCTGACTTTCTTTGTAGGCCCTGTTTGCGTGTAGGATAATAGTTTGTCTGCTTTACATTAATATATCAACAAACAAAAATAACACGTTCTCTACGTAGATAGAATATTGTGATTTGGTAAAAATAATCACTGTGTAGACGACATGATATTATTTTAATCAATGCTAAAAGCATATGGTATTATTTTATTTTGATACAGTTTAACGATTTATTAGTTTTTCAAAGCATAATCCTAATCCTAATTTTAACTTATAATACTATAAATGCGAAAGTATGTTTGTTTGTCCTTCCTTCACGCCCTAACTAAGCAAACAATCGACTTGATTTTTGTCATAAAGTTAGTTAAAAGGACGGAGAGTAACTTATGCTACTGTTTATTCCGATGTACGGGAACCACGTGGGTGAATCCGCGGGCGGAGGCTAGTAACAATAATAATTAAAATGACGACAATCGGAAGTATGATAATTTTTAATCAAGTAAATATACTAGAAAAAGCAACTTGTCTCATGTCGCCCTGACGGGACTTTTTCTAGTATATTTACTTGATTAAAAATTATCACATAAAAATAGCATTGTAAAATGCAAAATTAAAAAGTTATAAATCGGAAGTATGTCAAATGGAAATGGTTGAATCATGGTGCAAAATGGCGAAATCTTCGGGAAAGTCGTTTCGTTCGTCGGTTCGAAAGTACCTACTTAATAATAACATTACAAATTTTACAAACCTGAAATTAGTTTAAAGAATTATGTTAAAGGTTTTTGTAATGTAATAGTAATGTTAAAAAACCGAGTTGAATGTCTATTGAACTAACTGTTTTGCTCTTTGTAACCACTGGTGATTAGTGAAATAAGAATTTTTAGTTACCTAACTGGAATAAGAAGCTTTATTTGTGAACCTACCTATGCACGTGATTAGTTTAAATATGCCATTATTACTCGTATGATGGCGTTTGCCAAGATAATAATGGCCTTCCTACATCACTATCAACTAATAGCTAGGTAACAACTTTAGGGGGCCTACCGCCATCTCATAGCGCTGTAATGTTTTGTATTTCCTACTACAAATCTATTCAAGTAAGCTTGTTTTTTGACGAAAGTTTTGTAACGACTTCGCCCGCCGCTTTTAAAGTGTGAAGTGTGTCAAAATGTGAAAACTTTAATAAAAACAAAACGCAAACAAAACTTTCTTATGACATCATGGTTACTTATAGATGATAGTAGGCCCGCTAGTTCCATTTAAAATAGAATTACTAAGCTAAGTAAGTTAATTGAAATGTCAGGTGCAACAGCCGGAAATCTCCAAATATTAAACATAAGTTTCGTTCGAGTTCTATTACAAAATAAACAAACGATATCACGCTTAAATAAGTTTAAAGTCTACAATATTTAAGTTCTAATTGTTCATAGTCCTAGCGGTACACCAAAAATACCTGCAAATGGTGTTAAAAGCATGGGAATCGGTACGATTTATCTTTAGGCCTTATTAAACGACTTGACCCATAAAAAATATGAATAGGGTAGAATTAATGACGTCATAATTTTTTTGAATGGGAAAATAGTGTTTTTTTATACTTATGGTAAGTTTTAAATAGAAAAATATTGGAAAAAATTTACTCGGCCACAAGTGAATTCTCAGACGGGAATCGAACCCGCGACCTTTGGAAATCCGGTCCAATGCTCTACCGCTGAGCTACCGAGACTTGCGAACCACCGTCGAAATTCTCCAATACTTTTATATTTTTAATACGCTGTAGGCCAGCGTTGTTACATCAATGCTAGGAATATCCTTGCATTCGAAAGAAACATCTTTTCAGGTGTTTAACGATCGATTAAGATGCAACTGCCAATAATTTATGATTTTGTAATTTTTGCATTTTTCAATGCTATTTTTATACTTATGGTAAATTTTAAATAGAAAAATATTGGAAAAAATTAACTCGGCCACAAGTGAATTCTCAGACGGGAATCGAACCCGCGACCTTTGGAAGTGTTTTTTTTCTGAAACCTATCGTTTGTAGTATCAAATGAAAGGACTTTTTGTGCCAATTCTAAAAAAGTATCACACCATCACATTCTAATTATGTATTTAATTAAAATTAAAATAATTTCCAAGAAATACTTTTTGAGCTCCTCCACTCCAGATTTGATTTTTTTTTTTATAAATATGACTCAAATGATACTTAATATGCTCATTTTAAAACCCAAGAAAGCAATTCGAAAATTATTCATTTAGTATTTTTTATATTTTTAATTATTCAAATTAAAAATATATTAAACAAAATTTTCTTCGAAAAAAAAAACAAAATGTTTGTATTTTCAAAACTGCGCTCTTGATGTTAGAAATGAGGATATTACGTAGCATTTGAGGTATATTTTACAAAAAAATATTCAACCGTATAGTGATTGGAGGAGCCCAAACATGGTATTTTTTTAAAAGAATTTTTACTAATAATATATGACTGAAATGTAATGATGTGATATATTTTTAGAATCAACACAGAAATCCCTTTGATTTGATTCCAATGTCATGTGACGTTGAAACTAAAGCATTTATGTGTGATAGTAAACGAAACGCAATTCGTAGAAGTGGCCTAATTTAATTAGGCATTTCAGAGAAAATATCGCGCAAAAATCTAAGAAATGTTAAACATTGTTTCAGAAACATGTTTTTTTCTTTCTTGGTATTTAAGGTGCTTATACTCATAAGTAATGTTATTTTTAGACGGCTTCAAACGTGCAGAAGCGCTCATGGAAGCGCGGCGCTTGACAGACTTATTTCGATCACGTTTTTAAGCAACGCTCAGTCGTGCCAGGTGTCGCATTGGTGACCGTAATGGCATTACAAACAACTAAGCGCCTCCTTGCTTCTGAGGGCAAGTTAAACCGTCGTCGGTCCCGGCTGTTGACATCTGATATTTAATTTTTATTTATTTACTGAAATCAGGCATCTGGGCCCATACAATATATACCTTACAGACTAAAATACATAAATAGTTAAATACAAAACAATAAGTCAATTTGACAGTTTCTTTATCGAATCAGTGGCACACGGCAGCGTTGCTCTGAAACGCCTGTACACCACGCCATAACACGCCACGATATAATAGTCGTTTAGCCAAGTCAGGACGCCTAGCATGAACGGTTTTTATCGACTCGATAACTGGATAACGTGTCACTGTCCCGCTCACATCGTAGCGGAGTAAGCAGGACAGCATGATGCGCTATATCATATCGCATAATATAGCGGTGTTCATGCTAGGGGGGCAGATGCCTTAAATGCGGCTTGAAAAACTCTGACTCCAGAGGTGGTTACTAATCCTCATGCGATATGAGAGCAGAGAGAGAGAGATAACGGTTTAAAATAAATAGAAGTGTGTATTTATTTCGTATTTACGTCATTCGTAGTTCACGTCTATGAAAACAATAGCAAACCTACAATATACATTCATGTTCAATAACAAATGGATTCATTGTGTTTACTCGTTTACTTGTGTTGTGATACAATAATAATGAATAGCTTAGCAGAACAACCAATGTGGGAATGCTGAGTAGAAACGATTCAAGGCTTTTGCGAACGCGGAACGTGTAAATAAACTACGATCATCTCAAAATGAAATCCATTTTTTTTTAAGAATAACGGGGAGACTCTGCTTTCATCATACCTGATGTTAAGTATTGATAAGGCTGAAGATGGAAGCGAGCCTCTCCCGGAATACCCAATCACTGATGCTAACCTAGACTATCTTATCTCTCACTGAAGAAACACAACTATGCTGAAAACATTGTTGTTATGGCGTCCGTCAGACTTAGATTAGACGTTAATATTATATGAGAAAGAAAGAGTAACTTTCGTCTTTTTATTTTTACAACTACGAGTAAAGAACTATTTAAATGACCTCCCACCAACCAACCAAACCGAATACATTATGTGGGAATGGGAATCAAACCAGGGACCCCTGGGTCTGGTACCGGTGGTTGTTACCACTAGACCAGAGGCGATTAAAGCTTTGTTAAATTTTCATGTATTTGTACGAATTGTAATTTTCCCTGACAATCCACGTATAAAAAACTAAGTGATAATTAGTAAGTATCTTATACAAGCAATATTACAAAACACCAGACTAGTTTAGTTTCTCAAAAGAACGAGCGCTTAATTCTATTAACCCATCAACGGTAAACATTCAATGATCACAAGTCACGTATCTGTGGCCTACCCTTGTTAACCTCCTCAAGGTAGACATTCCAAGTAAAGGAGGTCATAATTCAAGGTTGCTTTAAGCTCGAGGCGTGACCGATTTGAGGTTTGACCTTTCATCCTTCCTGCGAATTTGACCTGGGCCTGACGAATCTGCGGCTGGCTTTAACATAACTGTGTTATGCGTAACGTGTGAAATGTCTTGTTCTAGATATATAATTTAACCGTCAAATTTACCGGGAACTCGAAAGATTATGTAAATAAGCTGAAAACCGCGGTGAAACCGCGGGGGGGAAGCTAGTATATAATTTACATATTTGTTTTAATGTTATTTTAAGTATTTACATTTCATTTAATATCATAATTTTTACCTTGTTTATTTTAATTTCATTTTACTTTCATTTCCTTTACCTTAGTTTCACATAAGTGAAACTAAATATATTAATGTAAACAATCTATTATTAGATAATAAAATATTTAAGTATAACTACGAATACAATAAACTCAAAACTGTACATTTGTTAGTAAATCATAAAAAATATAGTCTATGGTTTCGAACCTGAATTTCGGGAAAAACTCAGAAACGCGTGAAGGTATCTTGTTCAAAATAAAACTATATATTCACGTTAACGCTCTTTTGTAGCAGTGGAAAAATTGAATTTCAAAATTGACATTAAAAAAGATAAGGTTATTTATGCCGCAAAAACGTATACTTCGACGCTTTCAAGTGAATCAAAATTCATAGGGTACTTCCCGTTGACCTAGGACTATGAAATTTAGCAAGTAATATCATTTTTACTACAAATACAGGAAAAAATCTAAAACTATACATTTCTTATTAAATCATATAAATATAGTCAATAATTTGAGAAACTGAATTTCAGGAAAAACTCGGGAACGCGTGGACTTATCGAGTTGAAACTTAAATCATATATTCACGTTAACAATCTCTTAAAGCTGTAAAAAAATCAAACTTCGAAATTATCGTTAAAAAACATAAGGCCATTTATGCTGCAAAAACGTTTACGTCGACACTCTCAAAGGAATCAAAATTCATAGGATACTTTCCGTTGACCTAGAACTATGAAGTTTGGCAAGTACTACGTCTTTTACTACAAGTACAGGAAAAAAACTGAAAAACTAGACTAATTTGTAATTAAATAATGAAACATTTTGTCATAAGTTATGGAAACTGAATTTCGGGAAAACTTCGGAAAAACTGCGAGACTCAATTCCTGAACTATTTATAATATTTTGTACCTAGATAGGTACCTACTAATTTGTGCGGAACCCTTGGTGGGCGAATCTGACTCGCACTTGTCCGGTTTTTATAATAATTTAAACTACTTATTACTTTATTCAAAATAAGTAATCTTATCTTCATAATACAAACCGTAAACAAACTATAGCTATTACACATAGTAATATGCAAAGAACTTTTCCCATTGTACGAACTATTCCAATACAAATATCGTATAAAGTTCCGGCAAATATTTCTTCCTATACATTGTAAGGTAATGCAATATGAATGGAAATAAGTTTGACCCTTTTCTGTCACGTTTTTGAAGGTTGTTAATGATGGAAGGGTTCAGAACTTTTTTACCAATATTTAATAATAAGTTCAATTTACCCTTACTCGATATACGAGTAAGGTTAAATCGATCAAAATCTTTGTTGAGTAAACAGCCAGAATAGTCCGAGTATCAGTTATGCGGGTTTACTTTCTTAATATTTTTTGTATCCTACCCATCCTTATCCTACTAATATTATAAATGCGGAAGTATGTTGGTATGTCAGTTTGTTTGTTACTGTTTCACACAAAAATACCTAAGATTTTGATAAAATTTGACAAATAGTAGATAGCCTGGATTAAAAAATATGCAACTTTTTATTCCGATATTCACACGGGAACGGGAACCACGCGTGTGAAACCGCGGGTGCCGCACTGAAATGTGTATTGCAAATAACAAGTGATTTAGCTCTTTACTAAGGATCTCTACTTTTTTAAAAGGATTTAGATAATTTAGTTCAATATTGTGATCTAAATAAAATAAATATTAACTTAAAAAGTGTCAATAAGTACCAACGTTTTACTCCCAAACAAAAGCCAATTATTTACCCTTATTCATTTAACGACTCTCAAATAAGTACTACGTCGGAAACTCGTTGTCTTTAGAAACTTACATTATACAAATATACAAAATATTTTTCTTGCGAATGTTCAGTAGCTGCCTGTTCAGTAGTTAAGTCCGCCATTACAAAGTACCATCGAGTATAGATAAGCAGGTTTTTCCTAGGTTTTGTATATCGATATATATATATATATATATATATATATATATATATATATATATATATATATATATATATATATCTCAATGTACAGGTATAACAAAATTTTATCTGGTGGAGGGTCATGGCACTAATTTGAAGAGTAAGTATTGAAAACCAAACGCAAACAAAACGTTCTTATGACATGGTGGATTCAAGAAGATGACAGTAGGCTCCCAGGTACCTGTTTAAAACTGTCAAATTGGTACTATTCATTTTTAACCTTTACAAATCACGTAACTGCCAATGGTACCCTCTCGGCGATAAAACTCGCCAGTTGGATAAACAAAGGTGTACTCATTAAAATCATTATGTGGCTTTCATTCCATTATTCTACAAAGATTGGCTAGAGTGATCTTCGACGTTAGTTAGAAAGGTAACCGCCTCTGTGGTCTAGTGGTAACAACCACCGTTTTCAGACCCAGGGGTCGATTCCCAGCGGGGGTATTCGGTTTGGTTGATGGAAGGACTTGATGTAAGTCCACCTGGCTAGGTAGATACCACCATCTTATCTAAGTCTGACGCCATAACAACAATGTTTTCAGCATTGTTGTGTTCCGGCTGATAGAGATAAGATAGCCAGTTTCTCAGTGTTTGAGGATTCCGGGAGATTATCGCTTCCATCTTCGGCCTTATCAATACTTAACATCAGGTATGATGAAGGCTCCCCGTAGTTCATAAAGAAGGATCGAAGTCATCAGGGGTGAGCTTTTACATAGGTGCTGCTTAAAGGATGACCACCAATAACTATTTTAATCATAATTTTATTAAAGTAAGCTAAAGAGATTTTTTAAAGACTGTCATTACCTGCCCAGAAATTAACTAATATAGGTATTGTGCAGTTGTGAATTGAATCAGACTAGAGAGATGGCAATTGCAGCACCCGACAGATTATTCTTGCGTTTGTAATTTATGAATACGTGGATAAATTATTTAAAGTACCCACATCACTCTTAGTCGGCGGATTTTTGTAAAATTATGTAACTCTTTTATTTTTTAAACTATGACGTTTTTACGCCAGCGTAGGATTTTACAACATTTTTTAATTTTGTTTTTAAACTTTGTAATCAATAATAGTATAGAGTGCTTATTTTATTGAAATTTAAAACCAGATAGCATCGAAAACCAATCCATTGCAATTAAAATATTTTAGTTTTGGACAAAGGATTTCCGACATACGTAATCATACAGAAAACATTTAGGTATTGGTTTTATTGTTTTTACGTAAAAATAATTTTATGATCGTATAATAATATATAGACTCTGAAATTAATTAATATTTCTCCAATACTCTCATAATATGTACTACTTAAACATCGAAAAGACTAAAACTTTCATTTCTATACCATAATCGTGGTAACAACTTTAAAAGAAAATAAAATACTTTCAAAGTTACGTAAAGCAATTAATGTTGAATTGGCCACTTAAGAAGTTTTGCTATCAATAACTGCGGCAAACTATAATTTAAGAGTTAACGGCTTTTAAACTACTATAACTTAACTGTAATTGTGTTTTTTGAATTTTTGATAAACTAAGTACAACCTACTAGGTTGGATTAACTTAGCGGCTGTAGCAGTAAAATTTCGCAATGGTCAGTCCCGGGATGGGTGACCAAACCTCTGGTCTGACACTGACAGCCACAACACCAGCGAAACTGAAACTGAACTGAGTTTTCTTTAGATTATCAGCCCTCGGATGGTGCGTCAAGGCCCTTCGCTTTATTCATTATAGGAAATTCAATACCCGGCATAGTTCTTAGGACATCAGCCATAATAAAGCACGATGATGAGAATGGTTATCAATGGTAATATCTTCTGTTTGTCTGAGTGATTTTTTTTTTACTTAAGTTTGTCTTAATTATAAACTAGCTTTCGCCCGCGGCTTTACCTGCGTGGTTTCCGTTCCCGTGGGAAAGGATAACGAATATCGGGATAAAAATGTAGCCTATGTTACCCTCCGCCTTTTCAACTAACTCTATGCAAAAAATCAACTCGATTTGTTGCTTAGTTAGGGGTCAAGAAAGGACAAACAAACACACTTTCGCATTCAAAATATTAGTTAGAATTAGGATTAAGATTAAGATTTATTCAAGGTCAATATACTAAGCATGTTGTGATGTTGACTGTACACAGAAATCCGAAGGAACACTTAAAGCTTTCTAATTATTCCAAAGCACCCAATCTGTATAATTTATAAAAAAACGAGTATTGTTTTTCGCAAAAAATCGTTAAACCCATACAGTAAAAAAGCTACGGAGTTTCTTATTAGATATTTTAAGTTTAAAATTTTATTTAGCTTAGTTACGGGTGCGGAGGCTCCACTTGATTTTATGAGAGCTTATAAAATCTAAACGAGTTTTGACTTTGATTCAGTGGCCTCGTTTATCCTCGTCCTTTTTCAGGTAATCTCATTTTGAAGGTTTTTTCCGTAATAACATCTATTGTGTTACGGGAAAATATAATTTTACACAATATCTCATTCATGGGATTGGTTGATGGAATGAGGAAACGGGCGTATTATTATGTAGGTACTTTTCATATGATTAATGTGCAATGTATGTTCTCACAAGTTTGCCTCTGCAAAAATTTTAGTTAGGGCTAGCGCATTATACAACCTGTTAGCTGAACAACAATTTTGTATTGAATAATATTTTTGTAGGAATATATGGAAGCACGCATACTATCAACTCGATAGTTTTTCGATAAAAAGTCGACATCGACTCTTCCAACAATCAATCCCGTACGTCGTAGACATTCCAGCGATCCGTGCCAAGCGCTTTGCTCACACATTTTCTTATGCGAACCGCTAAAGAATGGAATGCGCTGCCTGCTCATGTGTTCCCCGATTCCTACAACCTGGGCCTCTTCAAGGCGAGAGTGAATAGGCATTTCCTGGGCAAGCATGCAACACCTTAGACCACATCCTGTTTGTTAAGCACGATGGTGGTCATATGCCTGCCCAGTTATTACTACAACAAACAAAAAAATAACTGTTTGGTTGTGTGGAAATCGCGAGAAGTACACAACTCGACAAAACACTTTAGTTGATGGAAAGTTGTACTTACCTATATATGCGCGACCCGTAAGGTGGTATCTAAAATGTTTTTCGAAGCATATGGAAAAGTGATGAAATGGTAAAGGGTAAGTGTTATTATCATCTGCCATTTTCATAAACTTTTCTTTATTATTATTTTTTATTTATGGAACAGCGTGTTGTAATAACAATATTTAGTATATACAGGGTGTTAAAAGACCCATATACCGAAGCCGTAATATATGCGTAGTGTACATCAAACTAAATAAGAATATCTGAAAATAATTGCTGGGAAACGACTTTTATTTTTCGTTTTAAATAAATGGGTGTTATTTTTACACGCAAAAAAAACGCGTGCAACAACGTATGCGTGTCTAGAGGGCACGAGTAGGTAGCCGGGACCCAGATTCTTTGATTGGTTTTGATATTCATTGCGGTTTTGTAACTATAAACGATAATATTTAAAAATAAATAGTGACTTTGAACCTCAATAACTCCTTAACTATCAGGTTCCCAGATTTGTCCCCATACAAGAAAATGATTGTTACAATGGGTAGAATACGTGGTTTTAGTTTTCGTTATCGGTCTTTAAATACCCTGTATATATACAATATACTTTTGGAAATTGGTTTAAATACATAGAGGGCACTAATAATATTTAGCATCGTGTAGTTTCATTTCTCTTTAATCGCTATAGTTATTTACTACGAAGAGATTTCGTGGTTTTTTCGCCTAATCTGCAAAATCGGTGACGCTCCCGCGCGTGTAAGAAATTATGACCAAAAGTACACTTACCAATAGATATTTAATTAAAATTCTACTGGAAATGTTAAATAGCTTCCAATGTAGTTAAATAAAACTATTGTTCTACGAGGAAAAATAAAATAAAACTTTAGAATTTTTTCAATAATTACTAGAGTTTATTAAATAAAAACGACAATTTAAAAATGTTCTTTCAATTATAATGATTATAATAAACACAACTTTAAACACAACACATTTAATTGACATAATCTTAACCCTTAACAGAGAACATCAAGTATAACATCAAAGAAAATTAATCGAGAATAACACCACAGTATTAAAATAGAATAAAACAATATTTAAGTTGAATAAAACAGTATTAAAGTAGAAATAAAACGTAAAGTAGAAATATAATTAAAGTAGTATAAAGTACTTAGCTTATAGACCGCTCTGCTCGACTGACCACACAACACTGTCCCCAAAATGTGTCCTCCACCTGCATGCTCAGAGGGAGCCAAAAAAGGAGGCGGATTCTCCCGCCATTTTTAACAAATCATCCGTCAAAATAATAAATTCGCTACCAGTGGCACCAACTGGTCAAATCACTTCTTTTATGAAAATAACATAAACTATTTGTACTCACTATAATACTATGTCAAAAAATATGATTAAAACAGAAAAAAATATATAAAAATGTATAAGAGATATTGTTGTTTGCTGTTTTATTGTTAACATTTACATTATTATTAACGCATTATTAACATTATTTGTAACTTAATTTATCAAATAACAATACATGTTCAATATTTGTATTACAAAAATGATTAAGGAAATAACAGGAAGTAAATGAAAACTTGACCATTTGTCAATCGTTTGGTCAAAACACCTCTTTCTTAGTATTTAACTGTTTTTATAACTATCTCTTTTAATATTTTGATAAACCAGTATCGATAAGCCTCAATAATATAATGAATTGAATACTAAATTTACATAATAATTATTAATTTACTATCTACTAAACAGGTAATAACTAACTTAAGAGTTGTCGTTATTATCACATAGTCAAATCACTTTTTTTATCAGAATCTGGTTAAATGAAGTAAAATGTTAATAACTTTTTAGGCAGTAATTGACAAATAAATTGAAACTTAAAATTTAATAATCTAACACGCGCGTAATTTTTTCATTACTATTTCGCTTTTTCAGTCGCATAGTGCCTTATTATATATTATATACTAGGAAGTCAAATCTGCAATTGTTTAGTCATAATCGTAGCTCAACCTCTTTAAATTGTTACAGTGTAAAAGAGCACTAACAACTAAAACACGATTAAGATACAATTATGACTAAACATGATCATAAATTGCTCCTGTATTGTGTAAAAACGACCTGTCTGTCATCTGTGTATATCATACGAGAATCGAAGTCACGCTGCTTTCAATTTTGGTAAACATTCTTACGGCTCGAAGTAGAACACTGTTATGATTTTCATCCCTTGTATCTTTCAACTTTTATTTTAAACCATCCTTAAAACAACGTTATGATTTCACGAAATTTCCACTCACCTATAGAAGCAGATTAATCTCTTCGACCAAACTTATAAGTATTAGTTAACTTAAACTATGTTTCATTTAGTAAATATATCAGTGGGGTTAGCACGAATAACTATTTTATCGAAATAGTATCGAGATCGAGCACATAATGTCAAAAACTGTATAGGAAAATGTAGTTCCGTTTACGTCCGGTAGAAACTCTGCTCAATATGTCATATATTTTTTTACTTTACTTCCTCGATACTATTTCGATAGTTATTCGTGCTAGTCCTACAGAAGTCGTTTACCGTATCTGAAACCAATACAAGCAAAAATAGTCCTACTTTATTGGGGAATAAAGTGACATTTAACATTTTTCACGGGTAGGCTGTAACAGTAACCGTTTTTACTAATGCACAAAACGGCTCCAAACGTAACATGCAATTACTTAACCCTCACGCAAAATGGTTCGTAGGAAACGTTTTGATGCCCGAATTATGCTGCCAAATACTCCCTAGACGTTTGTAACAGTAAATACACATTAGAACAGGACAAGTCGGGGTCATTTTATGTTCAAGGACGCTTGAAGGGTTGTTCCTGACCGCTGTTTTGCTAATGGTTCACTTTTGTTCCTCCATTTTCCCATTTTCCATTTTCTTATGCAAATTGCCAAAGACCGTTATTGGAATACATTGCTTGTCATTTAGTGTCTGAAATAACTCTAAACGTAATGGAAACGAAATATTTCAATCGATAATGTTATCTAACAAATATTTGATCTTCATAAACTCATCAAATTTCTGTATTTTTATTTTATGCGAATAACTTAAAATGTAAATGTATGTGTAGGTACTAGCTTGTTAACGGCTCACACTGGGCGTACATATCATAGTGGAGTGGTTTTCGGTCAATGTTAATATTATAATTTTCATGTATCGATCATTTCAATGCCTAAAATAGGCAATGACTATCTTTTGAGGCTAAAATCCAAAAAAAACCGTTAATTCGTATAATTACCATTCCGTCCTACAATTAAAAAAAAACCTATTCTTAAAATTTATTTCGAAAAGTTTACTCGAACTTTAACGTTATGTGTAGACGTAACGTTACCCATTATTGACGCAAAGTAAATAGCTCCCTTAGCAATTTCCATCTCCACACTGAACCCCTGTAATATTACGTAAATAGACCGCCCTTGCACCTGAGTTCAAAGGTTTTCAATTATTCGGAGGCCAAGGCCGATAAATAAATGGGAGCTCACAGCAAAATGGAAGCTAGCAAGTCAACTTTAAACAAAAATTTTCTTTTAAATACATCAGAATAACTGCAATAAAACGCAACTACATCTTTTGAATCACGAATGTTTGTTACTTTTTTAGATGAAACTTCACAGTAATAGCATAAACGTCAGAATAGGACAAAGGCTACAATTTTTTAGATATTCCCACGGGAACGGGAAACACGCGGGAAAACTAGTTCATATAAACTAGTCTGCCAGTGATACATTATCTACAACATAACGGCCAAAAAATTGTCAGGGTAATGGCCGAAAAATTGTCAAACTTAAGTTCACCTTTTTTAGGTAAAAAAAATACAACAAAATTAGTTTCCATAGAATTGCTACAACTTCAATTGAATTTCATGCAAAGGCTCTAAAGATGCGCAATGAAATTTATCACTTCGGTTGCCTAACCATGCATGACTGCAGCACCGCATCGGATTACTAAGGAATTGCTATTCCTGTGGAAAGGATTTACGCCTAACATATAGCAGCATGTATACTGTTTCACGTAAGAGATCCTGTATACTAAACATCGTTCCACGAATCGAAGTCCTAGTCCAAAAATATTTATTTGATCAAGCATTGGTCAATTAGCACGGATAGAGGTAAGTGAAACAATAATGGAATACTTAGCTATTGAAGGTCATATGCATAAACCAATGGACGTACATCGTTTAATTAATTAAATAAATGAATAAAATCACTAAAAGCTAACTTACATAAATCACAAACATTGAAGTTTAGTATGAGATTGATAAGCTTTTAACATGTCACATAACAGGTAATTTCTTGTTACAATTTTTTTATTCGAACTTAGCCTTTAAACAAATAAAAAAATCACCATTTGAGTGGGGGCCTTATCTAAAGCGGTCATTGATTTTGGACTTTTTTGTAGTCCATTTCACGAAACGATCTCCCAAAGGAAATCGTCAATGTACGTCCATTGGTTAATGCGCATGACCTTAAAACTTAAACCATATTTAAAACTGTCAAATTCAAAATTGTTAAAATATTATATTTTGGTTATTAGCTACCAGTCAGCTACCTGCTGGTCTTTAACTTTAAACTAATGAACCAAACATATTGTATTTTCCTCGTATTAATAAAATATAACTCCTTCATAGAAATCGTTCAAAAAGATTATCTTCTGAGTAGTGTCTAGCTTTAGTCACCTTTATACAGACCGACCTTAACGAAAGTTACTTATCCTCCCAACAAACAATAGAGCCAGCTATTGCATCATTAAGCTGATGGAATTTGGGCATAAAAGGAACCTAACATCAGATTAACAGCTTGTTTATTGACGATTAACCCTAACACCTTTGACAAATCTCAGTAAGAGCAAATTTAATAGAGAATAGCTATGAACACATTAGGTTATGGCATTTGTAATTTCGGATATATCGCAGTCGTCTGGTTATATCAGTCGTTTAATTGACAGGCTAGCCCGTAAATTGAACACCGGTATTCAGTTTAATACATTAGGTTATGGCATTTGTAATTTCGGATATATCGCAGTCGTCTGGTTATATCAGCCGTTTAATTGATAGGCTAGCCCGTAAATTGAACGCCGGTATTCAGGTTAATGCCTAGGCCGATCGTAAGAACTAGCATCAACGTTCAAGTTAGTTAGCCTTTTGAAGATGGCTGACGTAAAATCAGCCAGGCGATATAGAATTTGTTTATATTTTTTCCACTGCGGACGCTGATACTCACCAAAAACAAACATGGCGTAGGACAGCTCCCACAGCAGGCAATTTTTCAAACAGACAAGAAGTTCTGCTCAGAATACTTATGCTGAATTGCACCACTTAACTTTAACCGATTTATGGTTGTCAAAACTGTGAAATCCTATACATTTTTCCACCGTTAAAGTTATAGTTATCGTTAAAGTTAGATGGTGCCATCCACACTTAAAAAACAATGCAGGTTAATTTTTATTTTTTAATTATTATCCACATCTTACCCCCATTAATCTGCATAGGGCACCGTTAGGTCATGTGACCATGACCATTATCTTTATCCATCCATACGGACGACCTCACGAGACCCCAGCTGCAATGGGAACGTTAAAATGGTTGATTATGATTATGTATCTTGCAATTTTTTACGTTATTTTAATCCTTTTCGTGAATATCCCTCTTTATTAAGAGACCTCCAAAGATGTTTGTAGCCAAAATCTATTCAGCCATATCAGCCTAGGTGCTGCGTACTCGCGATTTATCATGACAAGGTACATACGGGTTCAATATAGCCTTTCGCCCTATTTTTGGTATTCAACTTAGGCATATTTACGGGGGAAATGAACTGGTTACCTTTTATGAGCTGAAGAATACGTTAGTGGTTGGTGTGAGTTGGGAGCTTTGTGACTTGAACCTTACGCTGCAGTAATGTTAGATGTTGCCTTATGAAAGGTTTCAACTTTACTTAATGAACCTGCAAATGAGATTATTTACTCAAAGCATGAACTTTGTCATGTTATTTTATAGTCCTATTCCCGTTCCTATTGAAAGTAAACAATGTTACTGTCCGTCAAATACAAATACAAATATTTTTCCTTTCAAATAAATCTAGTCGATTGGTTGCTTAGTCCGGGCGTGAAGGAAGGACAAACAAACATACTTTTGCATTTATAATATATAATTAGTTAAGATTAGGATATTATTATAGTACAAATAGTAAGAGTGAAAGGTTCCAAATTACCAATTGGCCAGTTATTATATTATTATATTTCTGTGTCCCAAAATTTAAAAGTTGTTTACTGGGACAAACTTGCAGCTTTAATGCAGTATTATATATATCCTTAGCCTTATCCACCATATTTTTCAAGGAGGTAGGGAAGTAGTCAGCACCTCCGAATTAAATAAATTAGCTAGAGCTAATACTCGTTCTTGTTAAACCCAAACTCAATATAATTAATTCAGCGCTTGAAACGAGAAGAACGGACAAGAACGTCTCGAGGACTTTTTTCCCTTAATAAATAATAATAATAAATAAATAAATAATAAATATTTCCATACAATCACAACAATTATCTAGCCCACGTTAAGTATCATGAAGAACTTGTGTTATGGATACTAGATAACGGATAAACATACTTATTAACTTTTTTTTTTTTTGTAAATACATACATAATATACATATTAAACATCCAGACCAAGACAAATAGACATGTTCATGCACACAAATATTTGTCTTGTCCGGGGATCGAACCCGGGACCTCTGGCGCAGAAGGTGGGGTTAGTACCCCTGCGCCAAACAGGTCGTTAATAATGTTGGAGTATAAGTACCCGACCAAAGAAAAAAAGAGTTATTCACGTGTTGTAAGCTGAAGCCATTTATATTTACAACCTTCTGTTGCATCACAGGTTTTCTAGTATGAAAATTGAAAACGCCACCTCTTTTTATCTAGACCGTGACTCAAAGGTCTGGCGAGAAATAACTGAAGTGATTACCACGGAGGTCTGTGGTTTGCGAGTACCCGATCCTCGTGAAGATGTATTCGGGTCCATTCCTTCAACCCTCAGTGAATTAAAAGCTTTTGAATGTACCTAACCGATCCCCTTTGAATCTCCTTAGACCCTGTAACTGCTTTGGCAATTTTGCTTGTGTGCTGGTGTGTGTGGTAATAATAATACCGGCTTAGATCAAATAAACTTCCCTCTCAGAATTAGTCGTATGTGTATGACAAAGTGTAACATGCCAATGTCTATTGATGGAAGAACAGAAAAATTACAAAACAAAAGCTAAAATGTAAATTTTGTAATGACTCCTCTTTTCTTCGTCTTATCATATGAGCATAACGACTGTTATTAGACACCAATAGCCGGGAAAGACGGTTTAACGTGCAATCTAAAGCGCAGAAACGCTCAGTTGTAATGCCAGTGCCACTTTACGATCACCCATCCGACACCTGGCCGGACCGAGGGTTGCTTAACAAACATAATCGAATACGATCAGTCTGAGCGCTTTGGAAATTTTGTATTATCGATCAATTTCATTTATCATTTCCGTTCGAAAGAGGTAAGTATAATTTTGTTTTTACAAGAATTTGTATTTTAAAAATCCACTTGATTTTTTTTTCGTTATTTTAGAAGTCTTGTTCTTATTAAAAGTACTATCCCAAGTTCTGTTTATTTTCGGACGAATCATTAGTTTAAAATTATTATTTAAATAAACTTCAAATGCATTGCGAATCCTATTTTCGTATCCGTGACCCACAGTCCATCTCACCGAGAAAACTAGAAAACTTTTCTTGACTGTTTCGTACTGTTTCCCAGTTCAGGGGCCAACAATTTGATTTCTAAATATTCAATTTTTTGCCTTTAAACAACTGTGGTACGTATGACATTATTATTAGGATCTATTGAAAAAAAAATAATTGCACTACAGTTGAACTTAATGGCAAAATCAATATGAAAATATTATTTTGTTTAACCCTAGAGACCTAACGTTAGTCGAAATGACGAACATCCGATGTAATTGTTTTATTTCTCTTTTGTTGTTTTATCAACACACCCGCGGTTTTGGCGCCAACTCAGAACCCAGCTGTATGTACTGTCTCGTGTGTGTCTCACAAAAAAAACTTATGGAAAAAAATATTACTGACTGCCTAAAAAATATAATATTAATGTTCTTTAACATAGGTAGTCTTTAATTCATATTCCGTATTTTCAAAAAGTGTAATATAAAAATAAATTTGTTTAAAAAAGGTAAGTAATAAAAATCAATATAGTCAAAAACTCGAATGGTTAGCTTTTCAGGATAGTTATAACAACGTTAGTTATCAAGTAAAAAAACTAAACACTGTAAAAAAAATTACAGCCCATTCAGTAAGTAACTCGATGTATATAGTTATATAGAACCCATAGGACTTAAAGCTTCTACTTTGCAATTACATTTTGCAAATACTTGAGGGAACCAAACTTCATTGTGCCACTCTTCCCTTGATGCTGTAAACTTTACTTCAGTTAAGTTTGTGGAAGGAATGTCGGTCGGTCTGTTTAAAACACTCAATGGAAAGCATACAGTTTTTTTTTTAATTTTTTTTTTTTTTAAATTAAGTACGTTTTTTAACTCGCAGTAGTACTCGTAGTAGTAATAGTAGTTATACTAATAATACTACTAGTCTGTTCAACAAATCGAGCTAGTACTAAAATAATTTTTGCGCTCTTGATTGACTGAATTTAAGGCGCATAGGCAATCCGCTCACTCACGGTGGCTGAAAATAACGCGCATATAATAATAGGCGATGTGCCGTATCATCAGCCAATCACAAACGACCAATTTACCTCAGTACTAGCTCGTTTCTGTGAACATACTAGGCGCAACCATCGTCCGGGATCAACGTCTAATTTACACCATGGCCATAATGCATGCAACTGCGCCGAAATATCGGAGACTCGACAGGTAATACAGACATGGTAAAAAAATAGTTTTTTCTGTAATAATGACAGTGACGGTGACCAAGAACGTTTAAAGCGATTAAAGCGTACGACGGGGCATTAAGCGAGGCATATTTGATAAACATACTCATAGACATTAGTGGCTCAGTAGCATTATGCTGAGACGGGGTATCTATTGGCCCTGCACGCATTAATTTGTTTTTCATTTAAGTGTTAATATTGTAGCTCCTTGTATTGTTGTGTGTGTATCTTCTGTGTGTATGTGGCTAATAAATGTTTTTTCTTTCTGTCTTTCTTTCTTTCATATTGTGCGCGTGTGGTGTTCCTACACATGCGAAACTAGTATATAAATGACCATTATTTTTAACAAATAAAGCTATTTCCAAAATATACAAGCAAGGCAGTGTTAATATTTTCAGGGATTTAAAAAACGATGCACAACTAGTATAGGTACTGAAACATATTGATTTAATATTTTATTCACTTCCATTAATTAAAATAAAGTAATAAAGTAATACACTCCAAACGCACCTTAATGTAATTGAGCGAAGGCTTCTGTCGATACCGCCGAAAGTTTATCAATTTCAAAACAATTAGTCTAAAGTATCGTTTGTGTATTGCCGATGCCATTACAATGATTAATTTGCCATCAATCAAGCAGAAAGCATACTATGATTAAGCCTTCATCTGAAATAGTTTCAAACTTTAGCTACCCTTGGTCAATATCATTATCGTCAATAACTATTAAACATCAAGTCACCGTCACTGGCGATGTTTTCTATTTACCTGTCAACACACTTAATAAGTGTTTGATTATAAGTAAAAGTAGTGGCGATCCGCATAATCGTCTGCTTGATTGAATTCAAACAAACTTTCCCATCGTTTTGTTTGGCGCGTGACAACCATTGCAGGGCTTAATGGTGGGTCCAGCTCTTTTATTTATCTTTTCTTGATCCTTTTTAGCCGGTAACAAAAAATAAATCTTTGTTGCATTTTGTATAGAAAAAAGATTATGAAGTTCTTAATCATTTCCTTAACTCAACTCCTTTCCGAAAATCAACTTGGACCAGAAAAATAACAAAAAAGTGAGAAATTGATCATTTTCAAAATGGACTACATATATAATGGATATATTATTCTATTATAGCAGAAAAACAATAAGATTGAAGAATAAATTCACGTCCTTACAGTTCTAAACCCCAAATCCAATACCGAACGCTGCATAAAAGCGTATAAAGCGAAAACCTCTTTTCCTTATTTTCGTTTCGTTCGAGTCGTGTTATTTACAGTCGGACTGACGAAACGTAAGACAAATTTATGTGTCTTGTAACGACGTGTAATGGGCCTTATTCACGTGAGAGTATTAGTGTTGCTGGTGTCACTAATGTTTATTTTATGTCTTTACAGGTACTTTGGTGGTCAAATATAAGGAAGTAGTGGCGAGTGTGAAGTTGTTGGTTAGTATTAAGGAAAACTAGTTTATTTCTTCTTAAGCCTAGGTTTTCAATGAGTAATTTCTCGTAAAATTAATGTAAAACATTCTGTAAACGTTAGTTGAACAAAAAATATAAGTACTTACTATAAAATATTCTTACTAGAAAAAAAACCGGACAAGTTTGAATCGTACTCGCCCACCGAGGGTTCTGCACCAATTTGTAGGTACCTAGGTATCCACATAATATTCTAAATATTCTTTCCGAATTATTCCCGAAATTCAGTTTCCAAAAAGACTATATTTTTTATGATTTACAGTTTGCAGATTTTTTCCTGTACTTGTACTAAAAGATGATGTTGTTTGCCTTTAATAGTTCTAGGTCTACGAAAAGTACATTATGAATTTTGATTCCCTTGAGAGTATCGAAATATACCTATGTATTTTTGGGTCCAATTTTTTTTACGTTTATTTACAAGTTAGACTTTTTTACACCGTCACCAGACTGTTGATCTGAACATATGGTTTTAATTTATAACTCGATACCTCCACGCGTTCCCGGGATAAACGAAGACAGACGGACGAACGGACAGACGGACAACAAAGTGATCCTGTAAGGTTATAACTTTTTAATTTTGCATTTTACAATGCTACTAATTAATTTTGTATACAACGCTAAAAACTAATTTCTTGTTTAATATTTATCATATGATCCTGTAAGGCTTCCGTTTTTTCTTTTGATGTACGGGACCCTAAAAAACAACAAGTCTGCATATCCTCAGATGGGACCAGAATCAATACCTTTAAATGTCCAGTCAAATGCTTTTTCCAACTGAGCTTCCAAGACATATGAGAACTCGTCAAAATATACAAGTTCCCAATGATTAATAATATATAAGTCAATGCAAGTTCCCTTGGCGATAAGGAGACTGTTAATGATAATTAATAAATAATATATAATAAATGATAATTAAAATATGACGACGTATTTTCAAATTGTTTGTACGTAAGTACTCACCTACACACTCACACACACACACACACACACACACACAACACACACACACACAATTATGTTTATATTAAAACATTAGGTACAATGGGGAAATACCCGGTTGATCAGTACAGTTTTTTTGGGAAACGTTTTCTCGGAAAGTACTAAAGAAATAATTTAGTATTCAAATTAAATACCTTTTGATATTCTATTAGTTTTGATATAAACGTTTTCTGTACATCTATAACTTTTAAAATTTAAGCTCCCTAAAAAAAATAACGGAAGTCTACTACTACTACTTCTACTACTGGAAACTACTAGAACTACAGTCGGGAGACTGTACTTCGATTTTTAAATAGTACATACAAACCTTTCGTGTTACAAACCATTTGAGTGCTTAAATAAGGTTATTACTGTAACGTTAAATATTTTCGTATATTCCGTGTACGAATCTGATTCATAACTAATGCTTTCATGTAGGAATTTACGGAATTAAATTATGGAACTGTATTTATACTTCTATAAATGATCTTATGAAATATAAATATTTTCAATTTAACTCACTTTTTGTCACCTAATCCATGGTTAACTTTAGTAAAAAAATAGTATGAAAAGAGAGTGAAATATTAAAACCGACAAATATGCACCGATGATTAACCCTGAACTTACATCGTTATTTTTTGTTACACAACTGACATCTGAAAAAAAAATGCAAATATTTTAAACAGCTAATATTTATTTTTCTAATGCAATTAAGGTCTATCTATTTGCATTTACGATAAAATAACATACTTTTTCATAAGTTATAATTTTTTAATTAAAGAAAACAAAAACATATTATCCAATCCTCACAAACAGTGTTATATAAAATATTAAAAGCAAGCAACGCAGGTAGCAAAAGAAAACCGGACTATAAATAGTGCTCGGATACGAAAAATAAAGTTTAAAGAAATTAGTAAAATTGAAAAAAAATCTACATACGTAATTAACCACAATTTACACCATGTACATGAACAACGCAAATTGAGAACCTTTATTTGCCATGAGTTTTGGAGGTTTACGCACTATCTTATCTCTAACTGCCGGAACATAGCAATGCTGAAAACATTGTTGTTATGGCATCAGACTTAGATAAGATGGTGGTAGCTAGCCAGGCCGACTACTTGATGTTTCCCTGCATTTTCTTTAGTTTATTTTTTAATATTTATTCACAGTTACCGTAAGCGCGAGAATAAATATGAGGGAATAAAGTATCCAATGGGCAGCAACTGGCATCGGCAGCGGGGCTATTCTTGTTTTTTTTTATACAAAATATATACAAAAATGCAAAAATAAATATATAAAATAGTTCGATCACCTAACGCACAAAATTGTATTTGATAGAGATCCATGTCCATCATTCGGGATAAAAGGCATCACAACAAAAAACAGTAATACTCGTATAATATAAACTCGATGAAACATCAATAACGGTATCATAGGCAAGCTTTTAGTGCGTACAAAAATAGCAAAATAGTATTAACGTGAAAAGTTTTTATGGCCTGTTGCGACTTCGGAGGACACGTCTAGTCCAACCAGCGGTGGCGATGACAATAAAATGCCGTCGTTAACCCGTATTAGGTTAGTGAGGGTTAGGCCAATTCCCCTTTGATGTTGCCCTGTGCCTTACTGATAGTAGCTAAGAAGATACAACTTTAATATACTTATTTGATGTTACGGCTTCCTTCAAGAAGGGATTCTATTTTATTAATAAAAATCATAAATAATACCAGCCCAGTAGTGCTAGCAGAGCGGCTTTTATCAACACTCGCAGCTCGATATCGTGCCACTATCCCACTCACGTCTTAGGGGAGTAAGCAAGACAGCATCATGCGTTCATGCGGCATATCATACCGCTTGGTATGGCGGTATCCATGCTTTGGGGCCGGTAGCCTCTTTACTAAAGAGCGGCTTTTATCAACACTCGTAGCTTGATAACGTACCATTATCCAACTTACATGTTAACGGAGTAAGCAAGACAGCATTATGCGCCATATCATGTCGCGTGATATAGCGGTGTTCATATTATGGGGCCAGTAGCCCTAGTAAGAGCGGCTTTTATCAACACTCGTAGCTTGATAACGTACCAATATCCCACTCACGTCTTAGGGGAGTAAGCAAGACAGCATCATGCGCCATTTCATACCGCGTGGTATAGCGGTGTTCATGCTTTGGGGCTAGTAGCCCTAGGATGAGCCCTAGTCTGGCTTTGGCTACTACTGGCTCCATCGTCATCAGCCATTTTTAATGTACCCACTGCTGGGGCACTGGCCTTCCTTATGGATGGATAAGGAGAACGGGCCATGACCCACCACGCGGCCCTAATGCAGATTGGTTGGTTTTAACGACTGCAAATGCAGCTGGGACCAACAGCTTAACATACCATCCGAAGCACGGAGGAGCTCGAGATAATAAATGTTTGGTCACCCATCCCGTGACGGACCATTGCGAAAGTTGCTTAACCTCAACAATTGCAGACCGAGCGCGCGAACCACTACGCCACGGGCACCTGGCTCCATAGCATGATCTATCACGCGATACGATAGGGTTAAGACAGCAACATGCGCCATTATGATTTCACTTTTTACACCGATGTTCATACCAGGGCGGCAGAAGTTTAATGGCGCTTATTTGAAACTAAATCATTAATTTCGATCATTCTGAAGAACTCACTGTTGATTTGAAAACATCATTGAAACGTTACCATTATAATAAAAAAAAAGAGTTTCGACGGATAGAATGCAAATTGATTAAATATTTCCTTCTAAAATACTTAACCATTATTACAACGATTTTGTTTTAGTTCTTCATTCAAACTAAGTGTAATTGGGACAATGATCCCGATATCGAACTTCAATAATAAACTTTTGTTGAACTTTCTTTGCCCACAATTTTATGTATTATTTTATTCTTAATATTTTTGTCTTCTTATTATAAAAATACTCAAAGTAACACTTTCATTAGCAAATTGCTTACATAACCTTTTACCGATCTAGGCCGCGAAACAAAACACCATCTGCATTGTGTATTTAACACCGGCTTTTGTTTCGGGGCTCAGCAGAAAGCTTCTTAAAAAGTTAGAAAGACCTTTCACAAAGGCCGGTTAACCGTTGGATACGATCGTCCCACTTTTGACCCAACTAATGTTCGCGCGTTTTCCGCAGGGTTAAATGAAAAATACCGCCCCGTTGAAAGCCGTTGGAACAATCACCCTTGCGTATTTCACAATATATTTTTGGTATATTGTACCTCTAATTAAGCGGGCCTGTAATATTTGCTGAGTCACGATGTTTTTGGGGCAGCTTTAGGTATTCAGTTATCAAGAAAATTATTTTTCCTTTCAGAGGAAACTCAGAGGATTAAGAGCATTACTTTTTTATGTTGATTCCATACTATTTCAATACATAACAAAGCAAATATTTTTGGTAAATCTATAAGCGTGTTTTTGCTAGATCGCAATGTCAAATATAAAGCTTTTAAATCCATACTAATATTTCAAAAGGAAACGAAGGAAACTATGCATGTTAGTGTACCTTTTCACATGTAAACCACAAAATAACTCTAATTACTTACAGGTTTCAAATAAAACCGTGCATAAATGAGCGGACGCTTGAATAATTCAAAAACGTTCCTAAAATAAAAGTAAATGGTCCATGCCGTGCTATTCACCTAATCAACGACCCAAATTTGGCACAGTCATGTTTCGATGCAAGTAAATGCACTCTAAAATATTACACAGAATTCATTTGCACAATTTGAACTAGAGATAACAATATTGCAATTAGGTACAATAATAAATTTCAATGTAACTGGAATTTGCTAATGAAAACTGACTTGTGCGCTCTGATATCGTTTTAGTTTCAACAGTTTCAGCAGATATGACAGTTTGATTTTCAGAAAAAAAACCTTAAGTCCATGGAATAGCTAAGATTTTCGTAGTGCAAACGTAAGGCATTACTTGGTTTTGACTGTATAATGAACAATACGTTCGAAATGCATTCAACGAATATAAGTGTTTAATTAATGACATGTTCGTTCATTGGCGATTTTACTTTTTACAAAATTAGCATCAGCAATCGGCACTTTTGGTCGTTTCCCGTATGCACATTGGTACCTCCTATTATTCAATTATTACCTAATAAGACTGACTCAAATATTACATTATGCCAAACTTTGAATTGTCTCAGATGAAAAGACGCGGTATGTTCTAATTACATGATCGCTATTTTATCTAGGTGGGCCTCCCATTCCACTTTAATTATAATCTTATTATATTCTGTGAACACCGATAAACTAGTATGCTAAGATCACACCTTTGTTGTCCACCCACTTGAGGACCATCACCACATCTGGTCAGAAAATCTTTGGCACTTTTTTGCTCTTTCTTTATCTGTTATGCTTATTAAAGATTGTTTTCTAAACCTTATTGTCCATCCAGCATATTTTATCATTCCCTAAGGTCTTTTATTATAACTTTCTTCTGTCGACCTCAGCCAAAGTCCTATATTCAAGTATATTAAGCAAATTGACATTTTCGATATCTTTACGATGCAACATCTGTAAAATAATTACCAAATAAATAAAAAATAAGTATAATTGAAACCTGCTGTCCTCAACAATGGACATCACGACAAGTATAGATTTGTAAAGTAAAACATGATTATTTATAATAAACATTCTAACTATGTTTAAACTGAACAACTAATTTTACAGAAAAAAAAACACGTATGAACATGTTAGCAACACTGAATAAAATAAAGTAAAATATACACGTACAAGCTTGTCGGCCGTCCATGACTGTTCATTACACTTGATTAATTATTTCTATCTATTTTCGTTATCTTTCTTGATCGTTGTTTAAAATATTATAATTCTACGAACTTCTCGGATTTACACCAGATTTACAGATTTTGTAAATCGAAATAGCGACTCAGTTCATGCGGTGACAGGGTTAACTCCGTATAATTTTTCTTAGGCCTTTATTGGAACTACCTATTGAAAATAATCTTGGGTCTGGCCGCTCACTTTTTTTTGTCCAGATTTTTTTGACTTGAAATAGCAACTCTCCTCATGCGGTAACAGGGTTAAGTTAGTATAATTTTTTTTAGGCCTTAGTATGAACTACCTATTAGAAATAATCTTGGGTCTGGCCGCTCACTTTTATTTTGTACAGATTTTGTAAATCGAAATAGCGACTCAGTTAATGCAGTGACAGAGTTAAGTCCGTATAATTTTTCTTAGGCCTTTATTTGAACTACCTATTGAAAACAATCATGGGTCTGGCCGATCACTTTTTTTTGTTCAGATTTTTTTGACTTGAAATAGCAACTCTCCTCATGCGGTGACAGGGTTAAGTTCATATAATTTTTTTAGGCCTTAGTATGAACCACCTATTAGAAATAATCTTGGGTCTGGCCGCTGACTTTTTTTTTGTCCTGATTTTTAAACTCGAAATAGCAACTCGGTTCATGCGGTGACAGGGTTAAGTCCATATATTTTTTTTTAGGTCCTTATAGGAACTACCTATTAAAAATAATCCCGGGTCTGTCCGCCTAATGTTATTTGTGTTTTTGCCCAGAATCTTCTGCCGTTCTTCTTATCGGTTAAAAGATGTCCTGAATGGCTGGTAGGGAAAAAAATGTTGGACTATTCGAAAGTACTTATCTATAAGTCTATTTGAATAAAAATCTTTGACTTTGACTTTGACTTTGAATGCCTTATCTTAAATAGCTTCTCAGTTCACGCGGTGACAGGGTTAAGACCATATATTTTTTTTTAGGTCCTAATATGAACTTGAACTACCTATTAGAAGTAATCTTGGGTCTGGCCGCTCACTTTTTTTTTTGAACCAACTTTGTATGGAGATTGCCTGATGTCCTTTTGTACCTATTTATCATTGTAATTTTTTTATATATAATCTGCAATTTTAATTTATTTTGGATTGAAGTATACGAAAAATAATGTACTTATCCTAACTTGCTGGCGTTTTGGGCAAACTGTAAGCCAGAAAGTACACTGTCTTTAATAAATAAATAAATACACATATCAACGTAATGACCTAACCTAATAATGATATTAAAATACTTGAAGTATCATCGGCCGAACTTGACATAATTATCATTTTATGTGATTAATTAACTAGTATCAATTTATATGGACGATGTCAATTTGGCAGCGCTTCTGTATACTCATTTCGTTCATAGATAACTATGGTATTGGAACTGCTAACGTAATTAAGTCTTCATATTGTCCCGCGTTACAAACCTTGATTGAAAACATCTTTTAATTTTATACCACTTAATTATAAAACACATAGAATTCAGATTTTATTACTCTAGAATTGTCTAATTTTAAAATCTATCACAATTATTTTCAAAGGTTTAGTGATTGTGATAGCGATTTATGGAATTGTGTTACTTGGAGCCGGAATCACTTTTGGAACGAATGGTGTTTCGAATGATATTAAATTGACACTTATTTTGACACTTCTCTATTTATTTGAAAGATATTTTCGTATGTTTGTTAGAATGCTTTGTTGGTTTGTTTTAAAATGACGATTTTTGGGGATTAATGGCACTGGCATTTTAAAGGCATTAAAATTTCTGAATTTTCTCATTTTTAACACACACAATTCGACATTTCGAAACAATTGTATTCTACGGCATTTTAAAATGCTATTTTTATGTGATAAATATTAAACAAGAAAGTATTCTAGAAAAAAGCAACTAGCCTCATGTCACCCTGTCGGGAGTTATTTATTATTATTCATCATCTATTTTTACAAAGACTTGTAAAATATTAAAATTGTTAGAGAATAAGCAGTTTCTAACAATGGAAAGTAAAGTAATAACGTGTAACAAATCATATTGGAAAGCTAAATGATAAAAGTTTGCAGTAACATAATTTATTATTATTCATTCTAGCCTTCGACCAATGAATAGACCTCCTTCATATATTCCTCCTCGCCCTGTGTCTTTAAAGGTCGTTGAAAACTTACTTTTTTGAAAAATAGACCTATCTGATAAGCTAGAGCAACTTATGTCTCCGCAGCTAATTTGTCTCTGTCGTCGTCTGTTTCTGAGTAGCGCACACGAGAGCGACAGCAACACAACTTTTTCATCATAATTTTCCGCACTCGTAACTTTTTGTCGTCGTGCGCGCACTTGCAGTGAGACCAATGGTGCGACAGTTGCTTCGCGTCGTGCGCGACTTATAAGTCTCCCTACTGTCGCGTCGCTACATGCGCCTACTTTCAAACAAGCCCGTAGACTTCATGCCAGAGACAAATTAGTTGCGGAGACAAAAGTTCCTCGTGCTCGCACTATCTAAGCGACACATCGACGCTGTTGTCTCGACGGATGTCACATCAGCTGTCAAATGGTGCGATCACCGGTGTTGCATCCGTCGATATCAAGGATTGTTGTTTAGAGAATAACCCCATAGAGTATCACAGCTCCAGACATGTTTTGCTGCAGTATTTAGCTACTACTAACAATTTGCATTTTTCGAGTGTATCTTATTGAACCTATCAATTCTAGGAACTGAACACAATGAAGCGCAACTGCAATGTAATTTGGAAATCGTTAGAAACTTATTCTCACATAAAGTGGCGCGAATACGATAAATTTTCACAATCATTCCAATCTTGCCGTCAAAGTTAGCGAGTCGGCATGAAATAGGTACTACTCGTATGTAGCAGTTACAACGAAGTTTGCGCCCTAAAAGCGTTCTGCAGTTAAACGTAGTTCCGATTCACTTATTGACGACACTGCACGTTCCTATATTTACGTTTACGGAACACACATGAAACATGCAACAAACTTAAACTAAATAAAAAGGAAAAGCTTTAGTTTTCACCCAATTATGTGTACAATTTATGATAAATTGTACACGATGTATGTAATGTACAATTGTTTAATCCAAGAGTAGCCGCGCCTCTCCAAGAAACGTGAGTGCTCGCGTTGATAACACTGATTTATTTTTGCAAATAATAGTTAATTTTATTCACAATTATATTGAAAGGTTAAAATAAAACAAAAACCATCATAGTCAGTCACATTTATTAAAGTTTATAGGAAAACTAATGATGGTCATTTTCTTATTTTCACAACATAATTTATCTTTCATCATCATCATCAGCCTGTGGAAGTCCACTGCTGGACATAAGCCTCTCCTATCTCACGTCTATTGTGGCGTTCATAGGAGGTTATTAGCCTGCTGCTACCACGTTGGCCAGACAGGTTGGTATAGGGTTTGTTTCAAGTTTTCCTTCTCTCGCACAGGTGTTCAATGCGTCGAGCCTCTTAGTCGTCTCTTACGACATCCCAGGCATGTAAGGGAGTGGTGATACTCGTATTCTTAGGCCGTCACCACACGGCACAATTTATCTTTACCTACATTGAAAAAATAAAAATTAAACCTCATGAAAAATCTAACGTTTTCATCATCTACGACATGTATTAAAGCAGTCCTCCTGACACATGCACATTCAATACAATGTTCGTCGCACGGTAACTTTGCGCATCTATTGGTTCTTTTTTTATCCTTATATTTTCCTTGGAAGGACCTACTGCGCATACGAGTATCTTAACCTGCTGGGGGTAAATGTAGATAACCATAAATAATCAAAATAAACTGTTAATCAATTATCATCATCAATACCAAATCTGTACAACTCTTTAACTGTAACAAAACTAATGAAGTGGTACTCATAACACGTACTGACTTTTTGCATCTTATCGTTTTAATTCAAAGACTATTACCACAATATAAAGATTAGATTAGGTACATACAGTAAGTTGTCTTAGCCTTTTTCTTGATAAAAGTTAATTATTATCATTGCATCCGCGAGATCCGCGAGATACGCAAGACGCGATAAGGCTGCTCGCCAATATAGATTAGCCATTACCACAACTCTTACTACACAACTTTTACAGCGCGCGTTCGTTATCAGGGCGCATTCGAGACTGATACTCTTGCCGAGCTCTTGCCGAACCAAGATGCGTCGGGTATTACTCGCGAACGGACCTTTAGGAAGTCAAAATACTGTGTATCTTTATACTGTGCTATTACATAGACCACTTGTGGCGCATTTATTGAGTGACAAAACCTGTCACTAAAATACTCCACACCAAAATAACACTACCGATTATGTCCTTATGCGACTTTAAATTAGTCTTAGATCTTAGTCCTGAGGGGGTTTACTAGGAACAGTTAGAACGTATTTCATCATGTTAACAGAACGTATTTAAGTATTATTAGTAAGTGAGATGGCCCAATGCGCAGTAGATAGGTGCCTCATTTATTTAACATCATTTTAAAGATATGTCAATTCGAGTACAAATATATGTGTACATTTGAAATTTACAAAAACATGTAGCTATTAATGATGTTGTCATTGTTTCTTACAAATACTAATGACATATTTATGTTTCTATCAAAAGTCAGTCAAATGTGGGTGATTAATGATGTAAATTATGTACGTATCTTTAAAAATAGAAGTATTTAAGTATTTTATGATTTTGTAATTTTTGCATTTTTCAATGCTATTTTTATACTTATGGTAAATTTTAAATAGAAAAATATTGGAAAAAATTAACTCGGCCACAAGTGAATTCTCAGACGGGAATCGATTCCCGATTTACCATAAGTATTTAAGTATCTTTATCCATTGTCCAGTATCCTTAACACAAATACTTAATGAAAATTACCTTGAACTTAATGATGCTTAGTAGTTCGTTAATAATTGTTGTTATAAATTCTGCGCATCCGGCCGGGTATAAGTTATATTGTTTGTGAACTTTAACTAAATACAATTTCCATCACGACTTTTTCAATGTGATCCGTCACACAGCGTTCGGTCTGAATTCTACCGTAAACCGAAAATGTCGAATCATTAAACTAAAACTAAGATTATTAAAAATTCCAAAGAGCTGCCATAGATTTTGAAATTTTGAATTTAGAATGTCAGCTCGTAAACATATTTTTGCAATGATAGCGGTTACTTTATTTTACTTTTTTACTCTGTCATTCTTGCTGTATACATTAATTTGGCACATACAGTGAACACAGTCATAATATCCGTCATATATCATGTACAATAATGTGTAGCGAAGCACTTAAAATGGGTACATGTTTTGTAACTGTAGGGGATATACATATTTTTGTAGTTGACTGTACTTTAAGTGTTATTATTACGATAACAGCTGATAAACAATAGGAATGCAGGTATACGAATTAGGTAAGTAGTTGGAATATCACCTTCAATAATAAAAAAGAAAGAAAGGAAAAATGTATTAGCGACACACACGCACGCACACACACACACACACAAGCACACATAAGGTATACAATTAGTCTAACACAAATCAAAGTGCAACAACAAATTAATGATGTGGTTTCTCAAAAAAATATTTAAGTAGATACACCGCCTTTCTGTTAGAATGTCGTTCAAAGCTTCAGGGGTTGTATTTCTTTGGCGTTTTCGCTTGGTTTTCGTCCACATCGAAGTGTTAAAAATGTCATAACATTATGGACACAGGTTTAATCATATGTCGAAAACCGACGATTCTAGGGTTCGTCACTTTACGCCGGCTGAGCTGATCTTTTATTACTCAAATAAAATATCATTATATTACTGGTTAACACTTGATATTTTTCTCGAGAAATGCCGCGTCTGGGCAACTTATATAACTTTGGTGTCATCGTTCAAGATTAGTGCGATAGCCTCCTCTGATACATGTCGTCTACGCAGCTAAATTCTGCGCAAAATCTCAATAAGAAATTATCTTTTTTTAGCCGACTTATAAAAGAAGCAGGTAGCTAATAAATTCATCATATATATTTGTATAAAATGTTTATAAATACAAATACTGTTTCTATGTTTTGACAATACAGTAAGGCGGACTTTTACTAACTGACTATACAAACGTTCAGCTCTAAAGAAATTTAAAACTTTTGACTTAAAAGGAATGACTGAAATGCAAAGTCATTAATATTATGTTTAGCGCAGTTGGTGATAGTGGCCCTTAGGTTTATCCACCTTACATTCCTTTTTATTTTTATACGAAAAAGAACAAGGCTCATTCAAAATCATATTTATTTATATCTAATTCAGCCGACGTCGCGCCGTGGCTTTTTCTGGGGCAAACAAACAAGAAAAT
This sequence comes from Chrysoteuchia culmella, assembly GCA_910589605.1. NCBI lineage: Eukaryota > Metazoa > Arthropoda > Insecta > Lepidoptera > Crambidae > Chrysoteuchia > Chrysoteuchia culmella. Next base: position 11,332,910 of record OU342657.1, on the reverse strand, counting down.
CGAGCGAAAGGTGAAACCCGATATCTATGTCAGCTCCCTAGCAATAACCATTGTGTTCCGGATAACTCTATAAATAAAAATAATGCGTGCCAACCCCACTTCAAATTATGTTGAACTCGAAGGGACGGGCGGCGGCCTCATGTGTTTTGCGAACATTTGGTCTTTCCTTTTGGGATTTATCTTTGATGATGGACCTTTCATCGCTTTAAAGAACCTGGGCCCTTAGCCAAAGTAACAATTCAAAAACGATAATAAAGTTCGAAAAGAATTAAATGTATGGTATTGGCGAATTGGCATAGGCCGCGCTAAATTACGTGGTCTTACCGGAAGTTAATTGGTGAATCTAAACAATAACGAATCGAATTATCGTTTCTTTACATAACGATGTTACTTTGTCTACGGGCCCTGGAGTAGCTAACCCCCATATTCTAAGTCGTTCCTCCAAAACTTTTTACACTCCACTCAACCTCGTCGTGAGTAAAAATGGTAGTGTGCGCTAGGCCTAACACGGAGTGTACTCTTTGGCTCCTCCAGGTCCTTACGGAGTTTTGACTTAGAATACCGATTTCGAGGAGTATTTTGAAGAGGTTTTCAATGAGGTTTTGTTAAGTCGAGGACGAGTAAGTTTTGGAGGAACGACTTAGAATATGGGTGTAAGTGTTTTATATAAATAGGTTTCTACAATAATGACACAAGACACATACATGCGCTCACGCCATAAGTCCCTTGTGAGGTTGGCGGAGTATCAAAGGTGCAGCTTGAGAATCGTACTAATAATATATATGCGAAAGTATTTCAGCTTGTGTGTATGTTTATTTGCTTGCTTGTTCCTCTTTCACGCCTAAACGGTTGAACGGGTTTGAATGAAATTTGGTGTGTAGAGACTCCTGGAATACTGGACTAACAAATAACCTACTTTTTATCCCGATATTCCCACTGGAACGGGAACTACGCGGGCGGCCGCTAGTGAAATCTACAGAGTGTTAAAAAACCCATACCGAAGCCGTAATATATGCATAGTGCACATCAAACTAATTAAGAGTATGTAAAAATAATTGCTGGGAAACGATTTTTATTTTTGCTTAAAAAATGGGTGTTATTTTTACGTGCAACTATGTGTATGTAGGAGCGAGCGACCGGGACCCAGTTTAATTGATTGGTTTTGGATTGTCATTGCCACAAAAATAAATATTGACTTTGATCCTCAATAACTCCTTAAGGGCCCATACAAAGCTAGAAGAAATAAGGATTTCCCCCGCGCGTCCCGCACCCTATGCCGCTGTCAACTAGCTCCGCGCGTGTCGTTATCGCAGGCCGAGAACAAAGTTCGCTTGAGTTTACGTGCACAGTGTAATGAAGAAAACAGAGACAAGTGTCGCATGTATATACACATACTTAATGCATTCAAATAGATATTCCTGGTGAGTACTGTTTATTATTTATTTTATAAATTACGTGTTTTAATAATATTTATAATGTTTTTTCTGTTTCAGATTGGCAACAGTGTAGCGCGAATAAAAACAGGAGATGAGTACTTTTTATTATGGTAATCCTTAGGTAACCTGAGGATTAATAATAAACATACAAGTAATAAATATATAAAAAATGTGCGACATTACATTTTGTATTGTAATGTGGTTTGGTGAACCTCCCGCATTATTATTCGTTTTACTTATGTTAATAACCATCTTGGGATCTTGTCTGTATGCCTAGTGTGAGTTTTGTTTGCTTACGTGAAATTTATATGAAAAAAACACAATTTACACGTTCTGACAGGGGTTCAGTACGTCTCTCAATAATAATTAATTACTATACTAATTAATACGCTCAACATAAAGATCATAAACTATTTGTACCTTTTCTTATTAATTCGTGATTTTAATATTGAAATGCAAAAAATATTATAATATACCCAAAACCCATGTAAGAAGGAAGCGTGAAAAATAATAAACTATTCAACAAGCAACCAAATTTTTATTTACATTTTCTTACGTTTAGCTTCAATACTCATTGATATTGCTCCTTTTCGTTTATTTTTGCTTACATTTACTAGCGGACTGCTTAAGGTAGTACGACTTCCATACTAACAAACATTGCACATTCATTGGTTCATCATACATTAATAATTCATAAAAGCATGTGCAACTAACTCGTTTTAGTTATTTGTTAGCGAGAAATTATTAAATAAATGTACTTTCATACATGAGGTATATAAATGCGATGAGTCACACACACATACATAGAATTATTTAAATTATAAGATGTTATCTATTCGTGATTTATGTATGAACGTTATTTTTTTTTGTTATTTCGCGCTAACAAATAACTGAAACGAGTTAGTTGCGCATGTATTTATGAATTATTAAGGTATGATGAACCAATAAATGTGCAATGTGCGTTGTATGGAAGTCGTACCACCTTAAGGGCATATTTCGAGTCTGACGAGGATCCACTAATTCTGGCAAAACATGTTGCATATAAAAGTCTTTCAGTTTCGGTAGCATAAAGGTCTCCCAAAGTTAGTCGTCTCTTTAAATTTTTTCAATTTGCATACTCACCCAGTACACAACTATAAGGGTATTTTTAAAAACCTTTTGGGACGACAACATTCGCCATCCGTATTTTTTTCTTGCAACGTCAGATCAAAATTGGACAATGAACTACTTCAAATAAAATCAAATCATCTTTATTCACATAAAACAGAGTAAGTTACAGATGGTCGTTTACAATGTTGATCTTCCGTTTTGCTAAACAAAGGGCATGTGAAATGTCACTATAAAATAAAAGGAAATGATTATTACGGTAAATAATTGCAAATAAAATAAAATTGTATAGCATTAATGTCATTAATAATAATAATAATTCATTTTATGTCATTTTTTTAATTAAAATACTCCTCAATTGAATAAAAACATTTCCTTGTTAACCATATTTGCAGTTTTTTCCTAAATATAGGTAAACTAAGCTCCGTTATTGATTTTGGTAATTTATTAAAAAAAATATGCAATTAGGATAACAATTCCTTTTATAATACCTTGTATGCATTTTAGGTAACATCAACTTACCATAGTTTCTCGCTAATCTACAGGTATCTATATTTTTAAAATTAAAAATATGGGAATGTTTCTTAACAAAAATGCAACACTCCAATATGTACCTGTATAGAGGGGAGGGTAAGCAAATTTAGTTGTGGAAATAATTGTCTACAGGATGTCATTGGAGGAACGTCACATATAGCCCGGATACATTGTTTCTGCGATATGAATGTGTAATATTAGGTAGATCGTAGTATCGTGCCTTGAGGGACACCTACATTATTTACCGCATGTGTCAAGCAAAAAGATACTTCTTCATTATTTTTATTTATATTTTTTGTTTCTACATATTGACGCCGATTATTCAGATACGATTTTAACCAGTCTAATGCTACCCCTCTCAAACCATATCTTTCGCATTTGTACAGGAGAATGTCATGCGAGACAAAGTCGAATGCTTTGCTCATATCAAAGAAAAACGCTATTGTGTCTATGTTCTGGTCTATATTCTCTGTTACAGTTTTTACTAAGTTAAATGCTGCAAGTGTAGTGGATTTTCCTTTGCGTAAGCCATTTTGTTCGTGGTTGAGAATGTTGTGTTTCTCTAGGAACTCGAAAATTCTTCCGTGCATTGCTTTTTCATACACTTTAGCAAGTACCGGAGTCAGTGCTATTGGTCTATAATTATCCAGTGCCTCTGAGTCATCTTTGTTATGACAGAAACCTTCAATGTTTCTGGAAATTTGCCTTTAGTGAATGAAAGGTTGATAAGATAAGACAAGCCATCGGAGAGAATTAATGCACAATATTTTAACACTTTTGTAGGCAATTCATCGAAACCAGTTGATGTTGTGTTGTTTAGGGATTTTATAATTTTGAATATTTCTTCTTGCGTAGTCGGATATAAGAATATAGTTTTATCTACAGATTTAATGTTATGATTAGATGTCTCATTAGATTGATTACTATTATTAAATGTCAAATTTTGATCAGATGTCAGGTTATTATTACATGTTAAATTACTATTCGTTTGTTTATTTATTATGTCAATATAATAATAACAAATAGATTACAAATGTCAGGTGGATTTTTAATTAAATTGTCATCATTATTTTTCATTTTGTTTCTTCTATGCTCAGATCTGAAAAAGAGACAATAACATGTATTTGTGTCTAACAATAAAAACATGTAGGGTTGTATAATGTCTTCGACAATATAAGTATTATTAATTTTACAAGCTTATCTTCTTTTAAATTTCCCTGGTTATTGAAGTTACTAGAATAAATTAGGACTGGATTTACACCATGTACCTGTTTATATTTGAGACTCCGATATTTCGGCGCAGTTGCATGCGCCATGGTCACGGAAGAACTGTTGATTGTTGCGGGTTGATGTTATTAGCACACGAATAGATCTACCTTCTGTCTAAGTCTAAGTCTTTTATTTCGCTCGATACTGGTACCACTGTCTGCAAACTTACTTGCATTTTAGCCCTCACATTGTCATTATCTAAATGTTGTTGCTGCTCATCATTAATTAAAGTAGAAGTAACATCAGGAATTATGTTTGTAAGATCTGCCAATACGATTCTAAAAAACAGAAAAATAATACATTTTATAACTGTTTTGTTTTGTCATGCACCAAAGCACTTTTAAGGTATTGAGTATTTTAAAATACCTTTTGGGACTAATACATTCGCCATTCGTAGCTTCCTGCACCGACATATCAGAATTGAACATTGAGCTACCTGTTACAATGCTGTTACTACTAGACTCGGCTCTGAAATAAAAACCGGAAACAGGTTCAGCCCGAGGAAATAAAGAAAATAAATTCTGATCATTCAGGTGGTCATCAGTCATATGGTTCAGGGAGGAGGCAATCTTAGCTTATTTCATAATTGCAAACATTTTGCACGTAAAACTGTGTGCCGGGGGGGAGGGGGTCAATGGCAATTGTCCCCCCCCCCCTTTTGTTTGTGCCTGAAACTAAAAAAGTATACTATGTATTTACTTATAATAAATTACTACTTTTACCTAAAAAGTACAGTCAAATAATATCTTTAATCAATTTCAAACATTAAAACTGGCACTGATTTCTGACAGATATTTGACATAATTTTTAATCAAGTAAATATACTAGAAAAAAGCAACTTGTCTCATGTCGCCCTGACGGGACATGAGACAAGTTGCTTTTTTCTAGTATATTTACTTGATTAAAAATTATCACATAAAAATAGCATTGTAAAATGCAAAATTAAAAAGTTATAAGATATTTGACAGTTTTGTATCTTAATATGCTGCTCGTCGAATACTTGTCTACTTTCTACAAAAGCTTTTTTTTTATCTCTGTTTGCTATAATTACCTATACCTAGGTTATGATTAATTAAATATTAACATTATTATTAATAAAATTATACATACCTTCGAGCAAACTCCATAATCGGCGCAAGTAATTTTCTCTGAATGCATTTTTTTCTTTTAATATTACTTTTATTTCCCATATTTACACAAATAGATTTTTTAAATAATCTACGTGCGAAATCGTCGCGGAGCGTAAGGCAAGCGCAGTCCACACGTCTCAATGGAGCACTCACGACTGAAGAGCGAGGAGCGAATCAGACAGAAATACGGTGAAATAACGCATGCGAAAGAGATGCAAACACCGGTGTCTGTTTTAAAAACATCGACGTAAGCGACATTATGGTTTTTAATTTATTATTAATGAACTACTTAAAATTTTAAAAATCCGTCAATCACAATACTAGACAACTAGCTAAGGTATTTTTTAATAATAGTTTTAAGACTAAAGAATTAATAGCGGTTGACACAGCATTGAAAAACTACAAAATTGGAAGTAACTTTACGATTTTTTTCTATCGAGAAAAGTTTTAGCAATCGTGTTTCTGTCAATCACATAACTGAGTACTATAGTCTACTTTCTACAGTATTTTTTTGGGGCCGATAAATCCAGTAATACTATGTGAAATCCTTGATCAAAAATGTGTATTTGGCTTTGTATGGCCCCTTAACCATCAGGTAACCGCCTCTGTGGTCTAGTGGTACAACCACTGGTATCAGACCCAGAGGTCCCGGGTTCGATTCCCAGCGGGGGTACATATTGTATTCGGTTTGGTTGGTGGTAGGACTTGTTGTAAGTCCATCTGGCTAGCTACCACCATCTTTCACCATAACAACAATGTTTTCGGCATTGTTGTGTTCCGGCAGTTAGAGATAAGATAGCCAGCTCCTCAGTGATTGAGGATTCCGGGAGAGGCTCGCTTCCATCTTCAGCCTTATCAATACTTAACATCAGGTATGATGAAGGTTAAGAGTCTCACCGTCGTACATTAAAAAAAAAGAAAAAAAAAAGTTTCTCAGATTTAGCCCCATACAAGAAAGTGATAGTAACGATGGAGAGCCTTCGTTTTCGTTATGGGTCTTATAACATCCTGTATAAACGTCATTCTCATAGCCACACTTCAGCGATGCCACATTTGGCATAATTATAATTATTATTATAATAAATAAATAAATAATTGCACACAATCACACCAATTATCTAGCCCACGTAGTTGTAGTAGTAGTAAGTTTCATGAAGAACTTGTGTTATGGATACTAGATAACGGATAAACATACTTATATACTTTTCTTTTTTGTAAATACATGGTTAATATACATAATAAACACCCAGACCAAGACAAATAGATATGTTAATGCACACAAATATTTGTCTTGTCCGGGGATCGAAACCGGGACCTCTGGCGCAGAAGGCGGGCTTAGTACCACTGCGCTAAACAGGTCGCCTATTAAGCTTTTACTATCTGCATTGGAAAGCTAGTAGCACGCACATCGTAAGTTTTCTTTCATCGTAAGCACAAATAGCAACATTGACATAATATCTTGTGAATATATTGACTAGGTACCTTTCATAAAAAAGATTGAAATGTCAACTTAAAAGTCTTTCTAGACCAGAACCGATAGAACTACTTCGGTATTACCCACCTTGACTTCCGTCTGGTAAGACCTGTTAAGAGTACAAATAAAAAAGTATTTAAAACAATATAAGAAAGTAAAAATATGTGTCGAAAAAGATGAACAATACCGTAGCATTTCAATAAGTACCTAATATGCAAACTCCGTTTCGATTATTCGAAAGAAAAGAATAAACAAAGGTATTATAATACAAATAGAAATGGACTTTGTGTCTATTGAATTAAATCCCCGTTTCCTCAAGCAAGTACTATTTGCGTCGGTAATAATACTGTTCGGTCGCTTGAAATTATTCCTGCGTTTGCCCTTTGTCCATTCCGTGGAAGCTTTGAGCCCTAATCTATCATAGGCTTTAAGTCACTGGCTAAACTCCTTTGACTTTCAAATATTTGGGTTTGGATTCGGAAATTCCAATTTATTTAAAACGATTATAAATCGGTATTATCCTCTTTACGGTTTGAAGCGGAAATCGTTTTTGTATTCGATTCGGACCACTCGGACATAAATACTGAGGCATTTAATGATAAATCTTGCGTTTAAATATTGTGTGGAACGAACTTTGCAAAGGAGCTTAATTAATGTGTTCTCCTTTCTGTTGCCATAAAAGTTATTTTTTTCACTGTAGGTATATAATTTGGAACTAACGCTTGTATTTGGAACATTTTACTTTGTCTTTGTATTAAAAAACCTTAGTAAAATATTTTTTCATCGGGGTAACTAACACACGAGATGTTTTTTGCCGAATTTTTTTTACTGAAATTCTCAAAAGATATACATGATGTTTGGCACTGGTGGCATAGACTTTATTGTAAATGGAGTTTGACTATATTTTTTTCTGCTTAATCGCACACCGAGTAATTTCCAGGTTCATAGAATTATTTAAAACAAAATTTTGATAAAGGCTTACCCGTTCAAAGCAAATACTTTACGCCATTTTTCTATCTCCCTACGTAGGAATTTGACGATCCCCTCAATGTGAAATTCCATCAGCATAACTCAGGCAATTGATTATTTTCCCTTCAGGTTCACCAGCTTCACCAAAATGTTCAAGACTAAGTCAATATGCTATCTTTACGAGTGACGGGAACTTACAGTTCAGTGGATCGGAATAATTAGGCTTCCACGCCAAAAAAGTTTATATTGAGAACATCTAATAGGTATTACGCTTTCGAACTGTTTAAGCAGTGATTTAATAATAATAGCCAAGTTTTTTTTCTTTCTTTTGTTTTTAAGGGGCTTTTAACATATTATTAAGGTTATGTCAGCCCCATCATAGCCTTATTTACTTCTTTAACTAAATTATTCTATGAGATAAACTAATAGCCAAGTTTCAAAGTATGTGCTGGTGATATACTCGTAAAATTGTACTAATGAAATTATAATCTCTAAATGAGATCTCTTTACTTAAATTATCTGAGTTTGAGCTCTATTAGCAAAAGCTCTGATTAGCAAAATTTAAGTTACATATATATTATAGAAATATAAAAAATCACTGTACCATACATAAAAAAATGTACTTTGTGAAATGTGAGTTATTTGGAGGGAATGAAAAAATAAAATAAATGTTATCAAGCTTGTAAATACACTATATGCAAAAATAAGTAACTAGTCGGTCGGTTACTCCTTAAGGGCCCGCTATAGGCCAACGAAAATCAGATTGCTTTACATGATCGTCTGTAATATCAATATTAATGAAAAACTGAATTTCAAATTAAGATGCAGCAAACTACAGGACTAACACTAGTGACTATGTTACTCAAAAACACGTTTGCATAAAATTTTCTCGATAGAAAAAAATTGCGAAGTTGCCTCCAAATCATTATCATTATCCAAATCATTAACATGATAAACTGCTAGTATTCAAGTAATGCTTTATTAAAGTAATGCTTTATTAAAGTAAAGCTTTATTTTAATGTAAAATAAAGCTTGGAACTTTTTAGTATAATTACACTATAGATAAGGCAGGGCTTATGTTATATATTTTTTTGTAAATAACCTTTAAATATCTTAAAAAAAAAGAATTTCCTTCATTTCTTCATTCCGGACCGGCCGGAGAATTATATAGTAAATGCTGCCTTATTTCTCGCAAAGAGCGCGCCCTTAACTACACAAAATATTAATAGAATTAAATATGTAACATCTGTTTGATAATTATATTATGTTATGACCTTAAATTTGTAAAATCTGTAATTTTTTTATAGTTCTTTGATTAATAACATCTAGATTCGGGCAAGGAATATAGGCATAGTACTTACATTTCCTTTTATCGATTCCCATGTCACAAAACCTTGAAGCTACACCATACGTAAACAGGAATATGTTGATGGGTTGTCCCGGTCCCATATTCTCATACCCGGACAACTAAAACAGACCCACCACCAATTATTTATCCCAACTGGGAGCTAATTGTCTAATTTTAAAATCTATCGCAATTCCTTTCAATTCGTCATTTGAAAGATATTTACATACTTCAGGCCGTCAAAAATTCACATTTGATAGGGATTGTGACCGGGTCGCGTTTTGAAAGGTATTGAATGAACGAAATTGAACTGTCCAAGCAAAGTGACACACGAAAATATCTTTCAAATGTATGAAGAAGTGTCAAATGAAGTGTCATTTAAAACATCATTCGTTCTGAAAGGGATTGCGACTGTATGTTACACAATTCCATAAATCACTATCACTATCACAATTCCATAAATCTGTTTGGCGCAGAGGTATTAACCCCACCTTCTGCGCCAGAGGTCCCGGGTTCGATCCCCGGACAAGACAAATATTTGTGTGCATGAACATGTCTATTTGTCTTGGTCTGGATGTTTTATGTATATTATGTATGTATTTACAAAAAAAAAGTATATCAGTGTGTTTATCCGTTATCTAGTATCCATAACACAAGTTTTTCATGATACTTAACGTGGGCTAGATAATTGGTGTGATTGTATGGAAATATTTATTTATCACAATACCTTTGAAAGGGATTGAGATAGATTTTGAAATTAGACAATTAGGGAGCTGATCTAATTTTCCATGATCGTTTGTCATACTGTATTATTTTTTTACAAGGCTGACGATGAAATCGCTGTGACATATCTGTAGTATAGAAGTTATGGCGATGTTTGTACCCGACTACTTATTTTTGTATGTAGCTGTATTATAAGTCTCTCAGTATTACTTAATACTGTTTCCAATAAAGAGTCCCATATAAATTCAAACTGAATTGAATTCCAAAGTAATGAAGATGAAACTTCCAACGTCAGTTTTCTGGAATTTTCCATTACTTGATGACATGGCTACCAAACGGATCGACCGGTTAAGCCTATTGAGGGTAATCCGTTTCGTTTTCATAAAACATTTTTTTCTGTAAGTATATCATATTCATCCAACCTTATTTCATTTATGTTGATTTAATACATAAAACAGTTTTTAGAACGTTCATACTCGTTACCTAAATCAGTAATACTTTTTTTTTACTTTTTTGCTGTCAAGGTTGGGTGCGTCTACACTAGACGAACAGCACAAGTCGAGCACGAACTTGTGTTGAAGAAGTCTCTAATGAGCGAGCCTCGAGCATTTGGTCTATGCTCGAATATGCTCGCCGGTTTTAGGCGAAAATAAAGGTGTTCGAATCTTCTGGCCTCGTCAACGGTACGTAATTTTTTTTTAAATGGTGTCGCACGATTTTACCTATATAAATGGATAGGGAACATAAAGATAAACAAAATATATTTTTCAACATAATGCCCTAAAGTGTCAGGTTAGTTAGATAATTGGAGTTAAATATACAAATATGATACTTAGGGTCAGCATTCATCAACTCTAATTATCTGACTAACGTGACACTTTAGAGCATTATACATCGTAATATTTTTTGTTTCTCTGTGTCCCCCCTGATAAATTACATATAAATTATCGTGCGACGTAATTTTGAAAAAAAAAAACAAAATAGCGTCTCATACTACAGACGGGGATGACGCCAGCCTCTTTACAAAAAGGTTCACACCCCTTTGATCCGCATTATTCTTAATCCGGAATCACACATGTAAAAGGAGATCATTCTTACGTACATCTTATGTTTTGGCGCGCACTGTTCATTGACATAAAACAACTTTTACGGATATCAAACGCGCTAGTCATCCCGTGACCACGGCAGCTGTAAAGGTGCCGAAACGTCGGGAAAATCAAAAAAATCCCTAAAAAACCCAAAAATACGGACAATTACAACTTAGTTCGTGGTTGTTGTTTTATTTCAGAGATCATTCTTTTTGGGCAGTTTTCTAAAAGTGCCGGCCAATAAATAAAATTGGTATGTATGGTAAGAACTGGTAGTTTGGAGCAATAGTTGATATGGCACAAAAGTTCTAGGATTTCTCTTACTCAAGGTATACAAGTTCAAAGAATCAACATTCAAAGACTGGCCCACCTTCTATGCTGCCCGGTCGGAGTAGCTGAGTTTTGGGGAGGAAAGATTAAACTCTGTACTATCGATACGAAAGAAGTCTGGCTTTAGACCAATGTTAGTTTTAAATTCTCATTATTAGTAGACATCTGTATCGATAGTACTCGCAGCGGTTCCGCTTGTGCTCGTCACTCTAGCATATACGCACCTTTACGTGTTCTATGAAAAGTTTCAGGATTATATTTAAAATAAAGAAAAAAGAAATATATACAAAAACACGTGATTTTAAATGTATCTTTATTTGATCAAAGGAATTCACTTAAATATATGAAATGGGACAATAAAAGGATTTTTTAATAATACATTATAAAAATCATCAACTTATTATTTTATAAAATATTTTAGTGGTTCAACCTCAATATTTTTTTAAAATGACCATTTACTAAAAGCAACGTGGTTATATTTGTTTAGGGGCGTAAAGTTTTGTCTACCTATTTAACATGTTTTCTATGTACCTTTAGGGTTTTAACTTTTAATTACCTTATGTTTATCTTTATCCCAATCTTAAAAGTCAAGTTATTAAAATATTGACTTCTTCATATTCATTTATTTATTACACTTATTAAGAATCAAAACCATACTAAGGAATAACTGTCATTGTAATCAGCAGTTTTAATAAATTATAAAGACATCAATTGATATTTATTGGAACATTTTGATTAGTGCATTCATTACATTCATTTCAGCATTGTTGTGTACCGACAGTAAGAGATAAGATAGCCAGTTCCTCAGTGATTGAGGATTCCGGGCTCGCTTCCATCTTCAGCTTTATCAATACTTAACATCAGGTAGATGAAGTCTCCCCGTCGTTCATAATAAAAAAAAAACATAATTATCGCCATAGAATGATTATGCCAGATCTGCTGATGATAATATGTAACACACGAAATTTATATTCTCTTATCCTTGACACTATGGCAAATATGGCATCTTTTAAAAGATGTCGCTAAACCATCTCTAGAGCTGAAACGTTCCAATAAAAGTGCTGATGTTTCGGTATGGCCGGGGGCAGCTTTGCTATTGTGCTAAACACTTCCATCGGCACTACCCCATTCCCGGTCTGTTTCTTTGGAGCTCAAGAATCACTGGGAATTGTGGGGAGGTCGCTTTAAAAATCGAGTTCTTGGAAACGTCCAAACATACCCCACGGTTAGAGTATACCCCACGCGAGTATTTAACACTTTCGCTAACAGTGTACGAGACACAATAGATGTTTAATTGTTATAACTTCTATAGTCGTTTACTGTCAGTGAATATGTTAAGGGTTAATCAGACTGTGTAAACGATTCAAATGGCATGTTTTTCCAAATCTAAAGTTTTTTTAAATTTTCCTTAAATATTTTGATTTGGAATAAAAATTATATTATACTATTCATATCTTTACATGGTCTAGATGGCCCAACTTGCTCGGCCTAGTTCCAGCCGCGAGGGGGCCCGGGTAACCGGGCCATGGCCGCCTGGGGGCCTACCGCCATCTCTTAGCGCATTATTGTTCCAATCTTACCATATGCTATTTCGTACTACGAATCTCATATAGTTAGCTTATTTTATGACGAAAATTTGTGACGTCTTCGCTCAATCATCGCCTACAAAGTGTGTTAATTGCCCGAATTCTTCCGTAGCTGTCGGTATTAACCCGCTCGAGTTTGTATAGTTATAAGTTTCCATAGTAACTGATTGAATTACGGTATGTATGTCTATCCTTTGTTGTGTTAAGTACTCATACAACTCAAACCGTACGTAAGTAGATGAGCAAACTGCTTAAAGATGCGGTCCCAGCGGGTTGTTTCAGGAGGAAAAAAATCCATTATCCACGAGAATTTTGTTAGTTTTTTCTCAGTAAGAACCAAGCTTGGTTATCCTACTAGTTAATATTAGTTATAAATTATGTGAAAGTTTGGATTTTTAGATTCCATTTATATAAAAGTTTTTTTTTGTTAACTTACTTTAATTACGCTTTGTGAGTATGACCCAGCTGATGCGTCTTCTGGTAACATTGGAAGTTGTGTCTTACATTACTTCCCTTTTATCTTTCTTTTTTTGCTGTTGCCATTGTATTTTTTTATATTTATACAACTTAAAATAAGTACCTGAAGTACGTCATGCTCACTCAAACGTTTCTTCGGCGGTGTCGTATGAGGCACCCGTTCCTTAAAATATGGTTGAGCGAAGCGAGGGCTGGTTCATGCGTCATGCTCGTGAACGGGTGCCGCTAGCGGAAATGGGTCTACCTCAGTCTGCTTATCTTAATGTTGTGCTTATAGCATAAATATTTTTATCTAAAATAAATTGATACTGACCTGTATGTACCCCAATACTTGCAGTACAGTAATCTTGTAATGCGAGAAATGTTGTAATGTATGACAGATAAATCTTTCTTTACCAGTTAAAAAATTGTGTATTTTCTTTTTCTGATGGAAATTGATCTTACTGATATGATAAGGTCACTTTTCAATTTGATGACTCTGTATGAAATAAAACAGGAAGAAAAAAAGAGCCCTTTACGAGTTTCTTGCCAGTTCTTCTCGTTACAAGGTCTCCCGCCGTAGGGTTTGTGAACCGATGGCGTAGCTTCTTTGACGTTCATATGTGCTTTCAACAGCTTTAACTGAATAAATGATATTGAATTTGAATTTGTAACTCAATTATGCAAAAACGGCTAAACGAAATTGGATGAAAATTGGCACACTGATAGCTTTTAAAACATCAAATATATTTCATTCCGATATTCCCACGAGAACGGGATCCACGCGGATAAAATAACAGGTGGCCTCTTAGCCATAATAATATATTTTAAGTAAAGCACCGTGACAGAAAGAAGTATATATTTATGCTTAATAAATTAAAATTAAGCGGGCTAAGTATAATAACAAAATATTTTACATTAAGGCTGAGTTCATCAGAGCATCAGTTATCTTTAACCGATTTGTGGCTGTCAAAGCTGTCAAATCCTTTACATTTTTCACCGTTAAATTTATAGTTATCGCAAAAGTTAGATGGTGCAAGAGTAGTACCTAGTCTATCACAAATTAAGTTTTATTTTCTTTTCTTTTTTGTGGATGTTGCGGCTTTACATTACAACAAAGTCAGTGGGAACAAAAACCAGATACTCAGAATATGCAACAAAAAGTTTTATTTATAAAAAAGATCTCTAGAATTAAACTAATGTAATAAATAATATTTAAAATAAATTCTGCGTGGCCTTTACCTCAGCTATAAAATATCCGGCGGATATTTTCATACATAGAATTAAATTCCGAGCAGGGACCGGGATAATATCCGGGAAGGCGTGTGTGGTCACCATTAGGCGAAGTTTCGGGCCCATTTGCCCAGTGGGTCGTAGAAACGCTCTCCTGTTTATCTAATGTAATCTACATAATGTACTTGTATAAATCGCATTGATATATAGTACGTACTATTTTGGATATAGTTAGCTTAAAAGCTTATTTATCTTTTGGTGTATTGAAATTGAAGTTGAGTTGTATGTATACATCTTTTCAATTATAATTAAATATATAAATATTTCTCACCACCAATTATTATTAATAAATAGTGCTAATTTTGGGTTAGACTAAGAAATATTTATTTAGCTATAAAGTATTAATTAGTACCAACAACATACTATAGTTTCACGAATTAATTTTATGTTTTTAGAAAATATCACACTTTTTATAAGTGACACGGAATTTTTGCGATCGAGTTATTATACAAACATTTGCCCCTGTGAGTAACAAAACTAGGACCTCAGAGTAGGCAACACTTATAACAGGTGTTTTGTATCTTTTTTTAGCTAAAAACAACTGAATTAAATGTGGTATCTACTCGAATGAAAAGATTATATTCAATAAAAAAAAATGTTTTGAATAAAAAAGCTTTAATCAAAAGTGTCATCGAAAAAATATTTCTTCAACGATTTCTCAGTAACGAAATTAGGTACGTACCTATACCTAGTTAATTCAATTAAGAAAAATTAACGATTAATTTTAAAATGAGAATGAAAACAATATTTCTATGAAAATAAATATAAATATATACCCAGTTTATTTCTCATCATGTCCAGATTCCGGAAATGGAATTAGAAAAATTGTGTGCTGATGTCGTTTAAGTTCTAGTTTCCTTGAAAAATGAGTTTCAGAGTGCTGGAATAAAAGTGCTAGGTATTATTTTTCCGTTTTGCCCGAGAATATCTGGAGCGTGATTTCATGTGGCTTCATTGTTTTTTTTTTCACCACGAAGACACTTTTAATTACATCCAGCTCTTTTATACTCCCGTTTACTTCGTTTTCTACTTGCTATTCGTATTATTTCGACGACCTGTTTGGCGCAGGGGTACTAAACCCGCCTTCTACGCCAGAGGTCCCGGGTTCGATCCCCGGACGGGACAAATATTTGTGTGCATGAACATGTCTATTTGTCTTGGTCTGGGTGTTTAATATGTATATTATGTATGTATTTACAAAAAAAAAGTATATAAGTATGTTTATCCGTTATCTAGTATCCATAACACAAGTTCCTGGAACTTAGCGTGGGCTAGATAATAGGTGTGATGGTAAGGAATTTATTTATTATTTCTCTTTATTTGGTTATTGGAGATTTAAGCTTTTATTACATCACTTACTTCCGCCTGCGGTTTCACCCTCGTGGTTCCCGTTCCCCTGGGAATATCGGGATAAAAAGTAGACTATGTTACTCTCCGTCCTTTTAACTAACTCTATTCCAAAAATCAAGTCGATTGGTTTCTTGTTTAGGGCGTGAAGGAAGGACAAACACTTTCACATTTATAATATTAGTTAGAGCTAGCGCAGACGACGGATAACGGAGGACTTTTTGTCCGCGACACGTCTTTATTGTTAACCAAATAAGATTCAACTTAGACCGCGTATATCCGCGAAAAGTACGCGATAGTCCTCGTTATTTATTCAACTTTATGTTCTTAGTAATAAGGTCGTGTCGCGGACAAAAGTCCTTCAATGTCCGTCGTCTGCGCAAGCACCTTTACTTATACACGTGACTTATTATTATTGACATTCTATTTATAGCTGTTACCTGCGTCCGCGTAGATTCTACTTTCCCCTTGAGGGAAAATCCTTTCTCACCTATCTACATGCCAAATTTCAACTCAATCCGTCAAGTACTTTGTGCTCTGCGTTGATAAGTAAGTATATCAGTAATTTTTGCCTTTTATATATTTAGATTATTGTCTGGGATACTTCCTATGGCCGATAAATTGATTAAAAACTTACCTAACGATTTGTTAGCTTATGAAGTTGGTCAGTTGTAGTCATAATTAACAAAATTCAGTATACATTTTGGGAACCGGCAAAACTGTTGAATTTCATTTGTTTTTGGCAAAAATACTAATCAAAGATTTTCACAAAATATAGGTTTGTTTATTTGTTTTTAAGTTTCAACCATGAGCCTAATAATAATAAAATAAGTCACCTTTACTTTGAAATTAAAGGATTTTTCTCACAAAACTCCATCCCCCTATTCACCCCTTTGGCGATGGTATTTGCAAAAACGCCGAGACAGGTAAATGTTTTTTTTTTATTTTCAACTTAAATATAAAATTTGAAGGTCCTAACTCCAACACTGACGGACTTTCATACAAACTTTCATCCCCTATTTCACCCCCTTAGGGGTAGAATTTCGAAAAATCCTCTCTTAGTCTCACAAGGAACCTCTGTGAAAAATTTGAAGTCTCTAGACCTAGCGGTTTGGGCTGTGCGTTGATATGTCAGTCAGTCAGTCAGTTTCTTCTTTTATATATTTAGATTTTTAATATCAGATTTTTCTGTGATTAAGGCGTTTTTGTTTTGATAAAAAGTCTTTCTCTAACGTAGTTTTCATTGATACAGTTAATAAAGAAACGAAAATTTCCGTTCATTTAATTGAAAAGGTAGCAGACTGACAGACTTATTTTCGCTACTAAAATAAAAGTATGTTAGGTAAGTATAAATAAGGTCATTATAGGCACCATAATTATTCGGCAATAAACGGAAGCTTTGACTGAAAGTGATCGCCAACTCAGCAAACTGTCATTTCATCGACGACTAATGCCAAAGAATAAAAAGGTAACAGAAGGGTCGCTTCTGTATTGACTCTGTAGATTTTATTTGTCAATGATGGAATATATCATCAGTGGAAAGGCAAAATTACTGAAAAGCCAAAACACCATTTCGAGAAAAAGCCATTTAAAGTTTTTTTTTCACACAAATATTCATATATTTTTACCATATCATCCGATTTTAATAAACTTACTTGATTTGGGCAATTTTTCTTCTTTTATTTTTAATAGTATGATGGCTCGGGGTTTTGAATGAAAGTTTAGGAAATAATTGGCGGTTCAGTAAAAGCAGCCTCATTTCAGAGCAAGGCAGATTTACTTAAAGTCGTCAAGTTAAATTTTATTTGTAGTTTAAAATTTCTGATAACACTGAAATAAAGAAATGGAAGTATGGCAAAAATACTTATAATATAAGTATACTGCTAAGCTGGTAAACCAGAGTCACTTCCGGGTCACGTCTTCCATTTTCATGCGTCTATCACAACGTCTTAAAAGGTGATCAGTATTTATGTTACTTTGCTATAATGACTTAAAAGTAAGTTTGTTGTACTTCTAATGCGGGTTAAATGACGTTATATGTTAATAATACTTTGGAACTACAATAAAAATACTAAAGACTGATTGATTGATTTCGAAAGATAGCTTTCATTTTATTGAAGCACACAGATTAAAGTCGGTAAGATACTTGGAACATTACGTTACCAATACAGACGTCATTATAACAAAATGTGGATAATATATGATCTCAATGATTTGTTGCTGTTCTTTTAAACATTATTTAAAAGAACAGCAACAAATCATTGAGATCATAACGCCGACTAATGCTCCTTTGAATCAAAATGTGTAGTATATGCTGATGCAAAATGAACACATAATCATGTGATGGGCGGAAGAAATTGTATTCCTTCGCCAAATAGTGGAAATCTGACTAAGGGAAAATTCAGTTCTCGTAAGGGGACGGTCAGCGCCTCAGCTATGGAGGTTGTGGATACACACTAATGGACAGAGGTCACATAAACTTTCTCTGAGGAAACCTCAACCACTGCGCCACTCCATGATCTAGTCGGAGACGGAGTGGTTGATCGACGACGTAGGTAATTGTAATTGCGGAACCCTACTGTGTATCAAATCGTTCCTACTGGGCTTGTGATACTGAGGACAAGGTGGCAGTAGTGATCCCATCCCACTGACACTATTATTCTACACTCACAATTAAGGAAATGGGACCGGGATACGTGGTTGCCACTTGGAATGGGTTGAATATAGTAGGATAGGAACATATTTCTCGCCATTGTAATGTCGGTTCTTGTATAAGGCAGTATGTCTGCAGACTTCGGTCATTTTAAAATTTCCTTTCATTAAGATATATATATATATATATATATATAAGGTGGATCCGAATTATACTTTGGCCAAGCGTCAGGGGGTCAGGTCAAAAGTAAAGAAAACATTTATGCCAAAGAAAAAATTATAAAAAAATAAAAATAAAAAAAATTCAAAATACCATTTTTTTTGCATTGGTTTTCTCTTGAAAACTTGACGCAAACAAATCCAAACGTAGAACTAAAATAATTTTAAATTATCATGGCCATAGAAACAGCAAATTTATTAATGCAATACACCGAACAAGTCGATGACCCCGCACCACTACGCCGCCGCGCACAATCAGCTGATCAGTAGCGATTATTCCGCGTTTGACACTAAGTTCGTAATTCGTATGCATCAAATAACTCTCGATTATTGTTTGCTATTAACTTTTCCGTCTCTCTGACCCTTTCCTCATTAAGACCCCTCACGTGAGGTATCTTACTTTCGTATCTAATCATAATGTGGACACAGCAATAGTACACACTACCTTAATTACATAAGTATTATGTTATCAATAGGTAGGTATCTAAAAAGTTGCTGCTTTAATAATTGGAGTAGGTACTCACGTGGTTGGTTCGGTGTTCATAAGTTGATTTTGACAAAACGGTGATAAGCTTTCCATCACACTTCACAGGCTTTGGACTGAGTTGATTTTGACAAAACGGTGATAAGCATTCCATCACACTTCACAGGCTTTGGACTGGCAAACTAATGTAATAATAACTTAATCGAAATTTGACTCTTGCTAAATTAGGTAGGTATGGTTATAAAATGCAGTAAAAGAATCAGAATTAGTACATTATTATTCCACTACTTTGACGTGTTTAAAAGTTCATCACCTATTTACAAGTCCTATTTACACATTTTTAAGTCCTATTTACAAATTAACAGGCCATTTACAAGGTGTACAAGTCCTATTAACACTTAAAAAAACTATCTACAAAATTGTTGTACACGGTCACCTTGTCTTTCAACACACAAAAAGGCACGCTTGCGCACGTGTTTTTCCACTTTTTTTAAAGTGTCTCTATCACTTTTCACCACGGTAACAGAAACAATTTCCAGGTACTCCTGGTTGGTATATCGATTCCGAGGCATATTTACGCAAACGTAAACGACACACCCACACGCGTTAATATGCACAAGTAGACTGCAGAAGGAATCAAAATTCAAAAAGATAACAAGGCGTGCGACGCGCGCGGATATTATAAAGGTAACACTACACGAAACGTCGGCATAGTCTCTGGATCACAAGTGATTGGGCGATTGAAATATCATTCATTATTACGTAAAGTGCATTTTAAGTTATAAAACTGCAAACCTACTTTGAGCAAAGTCAGAAAATTATGTAAACTAAATAAATTCTTAATAAAACCATGTGTAACTTCAATGAAAATCATTAGGATTTGAAGTTATACTTACATTTATAAAAAAGTTGGACCCTAAAGTTTTACGTCATACGTTTTGGTGGACTCCCAAGATAATAAAATGAACCTATGAACTGTCAAAGAAGACTTCGTTTAACTAAGTACGTAATTACTAAATCGAATTATGCGGAAAAAGTAAGATACGTTCACAAAAGATAAAAGCTACATCTGTTTTTTTAGATCACGGCTTCTTCAGTTTTTCAAATCTTTTGTTGAAACTCCAACTTTCGCAGCCATTGTTAGTGATTCGTCGACCATCGCTTTGTAAATAATTAAATAAAACTACTTTCACGAATTTAATAAAAAAAAACTATGCAACACTTTAACGTTGACGAACGACACGCGTAAACAATAAGTCGTAATTATAATAAATCAATAAACTGCATAGTGGTCATGGCGGCGTACCTTTATGAGAGCGGGGCCTTTTGAACTTGTGTGTCGGTCGGTGTCGCACGCGCGGCAAAGCGACACCGGCATCCGCACCGTCCCACCTCGCCTCGGACTCTCTCTCTCTCTCTCTCTCTCGGTCTTACCTATTTATCAATTTTATCATGACGTCTTCTTTTTTATTTCTTTAGTCTGTTGAGGATGTTAGCGAGGGATGGTTGTCGTGTGAGAGATCACGCGACGCAACGACTCTTTCAAACAATATCCTAATACATACCTACTTTATAGTAATAACGAAATAATAATGTGAAGTAAAATGTAAAAACGTAATAATCAGTGTTATAACAAATTAATTAGTGTTAAGTTTGATTTTTAATTGAATTGATAGTTATTATTACATTTACAGCCTATAAGTGTGATGTGAGTGAGTGAATGTGATGAAATGTTATCGCTAATATTGTATGGAGATGAACTCGATTGCATGAGCCCATGTAAGTACTTTCAACTATTTTAAGAAGTCTTTTTAGAGTAGGTAATGGCTTTCAACTTACTGCAAGTTAAAGAACATTGGTTATCTTAATTCCGTATGTGATGGGATGGGTGTAAACTGGCGAATTAGATTACTTCTAGATAGATCTAGATACGATTATTAGTTCTAGATTATTAAGTATTATTTTATTTAGTTGATATGAAACCATAATTACTTCAATTGCAAATTGTAGGTGAATCTAAATCTTGTTTTAATTGGATTCAAATAAACAAACTTAACTTTAGACGCAAAAGCGAGGTAAATAATCGTTTTTATAGGTAATTAAGTCTCGTTAGGTACTAGATTTAAATTGAAAGCGTGAAAGTGTAAAATTTAAGTACTTACAAACGTAATTTGGAAAGTAGTATTAGCACAGAATAACAAAATAGTACCTAAGAGGTAGTATTGGCGATTACGTAGGTAACGAGTGTGATTTTGTTCTTTTTATGAATTCGTAATAATAGGTTCAATTTTTATCGAAACTGAACTGGAAAACTAAACCAGTTCAAAGCCTGTTAAGTGTGATGGAAAGGTTATTAACGGGATATCAGTTGATTTAGTTTTGGCCAATGTTTGACAATCCTGTTGGACGCCAAGCCATGTAAGTACCTACTTAAAACAATTGAATCTTTGCAGATTTACTTAACTATTGACTATGAGCTATACGTACTTGTTTTTTTTTCTTTAAACTAGTAGGATTGAATAGTGTAATAAAATAACAGACAACCTCAACACAACACGTATCAGAAAATTGTAGGTTCTGTGTTATTTAGGTGCATTCATACGAACTAATGTCACACGCAGAACAGTCGTCGCTACCGATCAGCTGATTTCGCGCGGCGGCGGCGGCGGCGGCGTGGTGGCGGGGTCATCGACTTGTGCGTTAATAAATGAGCTGTTTTTTATGAATTATTTTATTTCTACGTTTGGATTTGTTTGCGTCAGGTTTTCAAGAGAAAACCAATGCAAAAAAAAATGGTATTTGAATTTTTTTGATTTTTATTTTTTTATAATTTTTTCTTTGGCATAAATGTTTTCTTTACTTTTGACCTGACCCCCTGTCACTTGGCCAAAGTATGATTCGGATCCACCTTATATATATATATATATATATATATAGATATAAATATATAGTAGGTGAGGTGGATGTGTAGGTACGATGGGTGAGAGCTAGTAGAAAAAAAATGTAAAGGAAAAGAGATGCTTAATTCGGTGAATGACTGTATTTAAATGTTTTGTTGTGGTGGCCGAAACGGCTCTGCGAACCTTGTTAACTTTACAGGTTTTCATTGTTCAGAGGTAGCATCAGCCTTGGCTTTTAATTTTGGCCATAGTACACCAGGAATATTATCTTCACTGATTTACGTTTTTAATTCAGTGCGAACGCACGTAACGCCCCATCTGTCAGATCGACAGTGACAGGTATGACACTGACAGGAGATTGTCAGATGGTCTGCGATTGATATATGACAGAAAGGTCCTTGCTTTTTAAGGTTACTTTAATTAAAACTCTTATTGATTAATTAAAATTTTATTGATACCAGTATAAACAATATAAACAATTATAAACAATATGTACGTTTGATGAACGAATAGCTGAAGCCGCAGGTTAGTGTCAGTGCATTTCACATCAGAATTTCATAATCAGTGTCCCTACTTGATCTTACCATTTTGCTTGCCTAATCCACCTAAATTATCAAGTTAAGCCTTGTAATTGATACAAAGGGACCCCCTAAGGGTGTTACTTTCTCTTTTTATTAGTAAACTTTCATAAATAAGTCACTTCAAGAATGCTTTCATGAGTGCACACCATGTGGCATGGAAGCCCTCATGTAAACATAATTTGGGCTAATCCCTGTAGCCAGAGCTTCCCTGTAATATAAACAGAAAGGCATCATACTGTGAAACATAATTTATTCACAAATTAAACATTTACTTACAAATAAGAAATATTAAAAATAAGTCACAGCATCATAATCGGTATGCAAGTGGCCACTTTAGAGGTTAAGTCTGGGGTATCAACCTTCCCCTTGCTCTGATGCTTTTTAGATGGAATAGGGCCCTTCAGGCTTCGTTGTAAAGACAGTACAGTAAGGCCCCCTTTGTGAGAATTCACCGGTTACAATAATATCTGAAATCACCTCCGTTCATAATCCACTCTCGCAGGTGACGAGACGCATACGGCGCCCCTCCGAAACACCACTCCGCCCGCGAAGCAGAAAATTCAGTACGCTCGGCGTTAGAGGACAGATCAGGGAAGCCCGGGAGTCGCCTCCGGCTGTTTTACTATCCTGCTAGTATCAAGCAGTGAAAATATAATCCGAGGATCACACATAATTCAAAAAAAAATTCAAAATTCAATATCATTTATTCAGTCTAGGCTGTTACAAGCACTTATGAACGTCAAAGAAGCTACGCCATCGGTTCACAAACCCTACGGCGGGAGACCTTGTAACGAGAAGAACCGGCAAGAAACTCGTCAAGGGCTATTTTTTTCTCCCTGTTTTATTTCATACAGAGTCGTCAAATTGAAAAGTGAGCTTAACATATCAGTAAGGTCAATTTCCATCACAAAAGAAAATACTAATTATAATATTACATTTTATGGTTATCCTAACCGTAAACAATTTTCAACTCGTAAGGAAGGACTTACATTTAACATTTCTCGCATTACAAGGTTACTGTACTGCAAGTTGTGACGTACATCATACAGGTCGATAGTAATTTATTTTAGATGAAAATATTTAATCTCTAAGCACAACGTTAAGACAAGCAGACTGAAGCAGACCCATTTCCGCTGGCGGCACCCGTTCACGAGCATGACGCATGAACCAGCCATCGCTTCGCTCAACCATATTTTAGGGAACGTAACGACCCGCCTCACACGACACCGCCGAAGAAACGTTTGAGTGAGCATGACGTACTTCAGGTACTTATGTTAAAGTGTATAAATATAAAAAATACAATGGCAAAAACAAAAAAAAATAAATATAAAAGTGCATTAATATAAGACGCAACTTACAATGTTACTGGAAGACGCATCAGCTGGGTCATAATCATAAAGCGTATTTAAAGTAAATTAAAAATAATAATAATAATGGCTTTCATATACTTGATTACAAAAATTGGAGAACATTACTTATTTTTATTTATTCTGATCAAGCAGTGCCACGTTCTCAATTCAAAACATCATAAATAACATAGAATTTATAAAATTGAAACAAAAATATAAATATCTCAACACATTTTAACACAATCAGACAAGAGCAGACCCATCCCACTGGCAGCACCCGTTCACGAGCATGACGCATGAACCAGCCATCGCTTCGCTCAACCATATTTTAGGGAACGTAGCGACCCGCCTCACACGACACCACCGTAGAAATGTTTAAAGAGAGCATGACATACTCAAGCTACCTGCGTTAAAAGTTTAATCTAATAATAATTATACTAAACAAATTAATGACACGGCTACAACTTCGAAAAATAAAACAAAACATTTATGACCAAGCTGTTTTGTCATTCAAATAATCCTTTATAGTATAATATCCTTTCTTTAGTAGACAATCTTTTACATGAATCTTAAATTTTTCAAAAGGCAAATCCAAAATACATTGTGGAATTTTATTGAAAAAATTTACACCTAGACCCAAGAAAGATCCGTGAACCTTTTTTAGCCTGTATCGAGGTATTACAAGTTTATTTTTATTTCTCGTATTAACATTGTGCACATCACTATGTTTGGTATATTCTGATAGATTGCGACGAACAAAAATTATACAGTTCAAAATAAATTGACATGCAGCTGTTAATATACCTATCTCTTTGAACTTATCCCTAAGAGATGTTTTAGACCCTAGCTGATAAATGGCTCTTATTGCGCGTTTTTGTAAAATGAATATAGTGTTTATATCAGCTGCTGTCCCCCACAAAATAATACCATAAGACATGATGCTATGGAAATAACTAAAATATACAATCCTAGCAGTTTCAACATCTGTTAACTGTCTAATTTTTCTAATAGCATATGCAGCCGAGCCAAGTCTACCAGCTAATGCCGCGATATGTGGGGCCCATTGGAGTTTAGTGTCTAGAGTTACACCCAAGAAAACAGTTGAATCGACTAAATCTAATTTTTCTTTTTTAATTTCAACATCTATTGGCAGGACTTTTACATTAGGCAAAGAAAATTGGATACATTTGGTTTTCCTTGCATTAAGTTGTAAGTTATTTGCATCAAACCAAGTAAGAATTTGAGAGAGTGCCATGTTTACATCGTCAAAATGAGTTTGATTTCTGTCAATGTTAAAAATAAGGGAAGTATCATCCGCAAACAAGACAATCTCACAAAACTTCTCTGCGAAGAATGGTAAATCATTTATGTAAATTAAAAATAGGAACGGACCTAAGATAGAGCCTTGAGGCACGCCCATCTTTACAAGACAGCCGGACGATTTTACGCCATTAATATCAACGGTTTGTGTCCTCGAACTGAGATACGACAGTAACAACTTCTCAGCATTGTCCTTTACACCGTAG
This sequence comes from Chrysoteuchia culmella, assembly GCA_910589605.1. NCBI lineage: Eukaryota > Metazoa > Arthropoda > Insecta > Lepidoptera > Crambidae > Chrysoteuchia > Chrysoteuchia culmella. The sequence goes on along the minus strand of OU342657.1, from coordinate 11,307,112 downwards.
TGGTTAAGCTTCAACAGCAGCGTCTGATGATCTATGACTTTCACGATTAATGACTTCCCAGGTCGTTTTAATTTTGTTTTGGGCTTGTTTTATTTTTGCTTTTATGAATTTAGACCTTGCAACAGAACATATATTTTTGAACGTCTTAGAATATTGTTTCACATATTCTAGGAACTCTGGGCTATGGTTAGTTTCTCTTAATTTATAAAGTTCATACAGTCTATTTCTACTTTTATAAATATCTGTCGTAGCCCAGTCACAGAACTTTAACTTTTGAGTACATTTAATAGTCTTAGGTTTAAAGCAATTTTGAAACTCATTAGCAATCAGTTTAAAGAGGTCTCCGTATAGAACATTGGGATTATCGTGGGTATAAGGCATTAATGGTATATTACATTCCACACCGTTTTTAAAATTGTCTAATCGTTTCTTAGTTATAGGCCTGCATTCTATAATTTTTGTATCGTCAACAACATTTAACTCGTATGCTACTTTCAATCCATAATGGTCAGATGAAATATTACTAAAAATCACTTTGCTTACCGGATCACATTCTGAAAAAACATTATCCAAGCAAGTAGCAGAGTGGCTTGTCACTCTAGTGGGTTCAAAAAATTGGTTGGTTAAATTAAAAGAATTAAACAATGCCAGTAAACGAGTAGTCAATGGAGAGCTTACTAGAATATCAACATTAAAATCTCCGCATACCATCACTGACTTATTTCTTAATTTTAACTTATTAAGTACATCTTCCATTACAGATTCAAAGGTTTCAAAGTTACCCTTAGGGGGTCGGTATACACATACTATAATTAAACTACTTAATTCTATACATGATAGCTCGATATGGCTTTCTGACGTAAGTTTCACAATATCCTTTCTTTCCTTAAACTGAATATTATTATTAACTAAGATTAAAGATCCGCCATGAATCGCTGACTTTCTACCAAACACACTAGATAGTTGAAAATTGTTTAAGTTAAATGACGTATTACAATGCTCCAGCCAGTGTTCAGTAACACAAATGATTTGAATATTGTTACTTTCAACAAAAAGTTCTAATTCTAAATCTTTGCCAGACAGACCCTGAATATTTTGATGAATAATATTAATACTAGCAGGTCTGGCTGTTGTCTTTTGCCTCAGTTTAAATCCGAGTTTGTCATAGTCTTATTTAAAACATTAAGTCTACTATTATTAGTAGAACTCAAAGAAATAATAGGTATATTTGACTTTGTTACACAATTTGTAACAGAGTCTTGTAAATTATAAGCTAATAAATTAGCTAACTTTATCCTAAGTTTTTTAGACAGATACATGGTATCTGGAGTCAAGATAAAATTGTTAATAAATTTATTAACGTCAAAATATAATACAACGTCACTATGACAACAAATCAAGTTATACATATACATATTCAAATTATAGATTCGTTTGTTCTCATCCCAATTTAGATTACTGGCATATGGCAAAGCACTTATTATCATTCTGCATTTTGTCTTAGATTGCAATGACAATAATTTGTTTACATTAATTAGTATATCCTTTTTTAATAATTTAGAACTATCACCACAAAATATTACTAAAGTTGTAGTTTCATTTATTTGGGATTCGTCTATTTTTGCAATAATTTGGCTCACCGACTGGCCAGGAGTACAAATATTTATACATTTATTGTCAATTTTCTCTCTAATAATTGATGCAAAACCTTGACCTATCCAGTCAGAGTACATAATTGTCTGACAATTATTGCTTAACACTGGCTTAAAACTTACGGTGTTATACTTTGACTCAACCTGATTCGGAGAGACCGATGTATGACTTGGTTCAGAAATATTTGTTTCTAAATTAATTAATTCAGAGTTTTGTAATAAAGATTTTGAACAGTTTGTTTGTTGACTAGAAGAATTCAATTGAGTTCTTACTAATGAATCATACCTGTCAGCATTATAATTACAGAGTTCCACCAGCTCTGTAGCTGACCGAATATGTTCATTGATCTGTTTTTGTGCACTTGAGTATTGATTTTTCATGAACTCGAGAGATTTATGCAATCTTTCAATGTTTTCTTGCAAATATTTGGTATCTCGTTCATACATATGTCTACTCTCAATTAATTTAGAATTATAAATATTTAATGAGTCAATTAAATCTATCCGTTCTTTCCTAAGTGCAATATTTTTATGGTAACAATTATTTCTTTTAATTAATTTTTCAGTTTTCCTAATAAACTTGCTAATGCGGATATACTTTTTTACTTTCTTAAGCCCTAAGTTACATTTAAGTTCATTTATGCAATTAGTTTTATGTTCTAACGGTTGTGGAGAAAGACACACTCCTGGTGACTGCATCAGTTCCTCAAAAAGGCTCTGAGTGTGAACCGTCTCTTGATTTTGCATTGTTGCCTCAAATTCTGCTATACGTTGATTTGCAGAAATCAATTCTTTTTCTAGCTCTGTGATGCGGCTAAGAGCTCTGTCATAAGTGTTTAGCTGCTGGTCATAATCACAGATGGTGTCTCTAAGATGATCCCTTTGCACCAACACCTCCATATGTTCCGAATGAAGTTGGGCCAACTCGCTCTTCAAAAGAGAATTCTTGTCAATGATTTTCTTAATCTCGTCTTCACTGTCCTCCCGTTCTTTTAAGAGCTGATTGCAAGTATCTTTTGAAGCCTTAAGTTCTTGTAATGCCTGTCTTAACTTCAACTCGGTGCTCTGAGCGACTGCCTTACGGGTCATCATTGTGAATAATTTGCCTGAAATTATTTTATTACTTTAAATAAGTGTTTTTAGAGGGTTTGTGGGGTCGATGCTAAGTATATTTTCAATTGGTTGTGATAATTTTTTAATAGAATACTTTTTAAAAATACAAAATAAAAATAAAAAAAAGTGGGTAGGTAATAGAATTGTATTAATTAGATTTTACAATGATTGTTGCTTTTATGTTTAATTGCTTATTGGGATAATTAGGTATATATTGCAAGTGTTAATTCATTCTATAGAAAAGGAGGACCACAGCAAACTTATGAGTTAAGATTTGGAAAATATATTATATGGTTTCACTACATGTAGGTGTACTTTTCATGAGTAAGATTGACTTAATTCTCTTCCTACACAATAAATATTGACATGTTAAAGGCAACTAGCTCATAAACAAAGCACAGTCTAGGTTGCGAAACAATAAATATGATTGTGTATCACTAACTAAAATAGTAGGTGGAAATGTCAAAACAATAAGGTTTGAAGGCTAATTAAAAATACATAGAAATGGTCTGAAAATGCAGTGCGAGTAATGTAAATAATGAAAATAATACTCCCCGGGTTTAAGAAGTTGCAGTCCACAGTATTTACAACTTTTCACTTCATGAATTTGAATTTTATCTTCGTTGACAGTTGAGGACAATTTGCTTCGCCGATAATTTGAAAGTTAGCCACTGTAACTTGCTAATAACAATATCACTTATGATTTAATACACAATTTAACTATTTGTAACAAATAAACTGGGATTTAACACTAAATAATATTAAAATTAAATTAATTAAAATCCTAGAACAAATTGACAGGTATAGCGGCCAGTGTTGCCCTTGACAGGTATAGCGGCCAGTGTAGAGCGTAGACAGTGTAGAGCGGTGACCCCATTCCTCTATTAAATTAACCCAAAAAACTAACATTTAGTTTTATAATTAAATATATCCATATCAACAACCACCATTCATTCACATCAGCAAGCTTAGGAGTTCACCCATAGTGTAGCATCATCATCAATTTCTCATCACGTTCAATTAAGTTCCATTTCTGATATCCTTGGGCAGGCATTCATGAACCTTCAAATTTATTTAAGATCACTAAAACAGTAACTTTTAATTAATTGTTTTAACAGTGTACCTATTTTTTATGTTTTTATGTGTTGATTACAGGACACCTTTTTAGTTTTGGTTTTGTATAGAGTCAGGATAATAATAAAGATCAATTTACTTGTCACTGGATAATGTTTTGTCTCATTTCCCCGTTGTTGTCCTAGCCGAAAAAGGTAAGTCTATTAAGTAAGTTCCTATTATTATTGAAAGAGAGAAAATCACATTACACCATACAAAGATTTATCAGATCTACAAATTTGGATGAATATTTTTTATGGTGTCATAGGTTGTCTGACCCCAATACCAGTTATTTTTATTTATTTACCAGGTAATTATATTAGTACTAGACGACGTTAACGCCAACAAGGAAGAAGCAGTCCTTGGTTGTGTTGTGTATCGATATCGCGTCTTGGCGGTAGTCGAATAATAAATCAGTCTACGTTCAACCGTCGTTTCATTGCTACGTACTTACATAACACTGGCGACGAGGATGGGATAGCCACGTGTGTGTGCAAATATTCGAACGTTAAAAATGCCTATCGGACATATCGAACCGTATAATTTCGCGAATAACAACTGGGATGCGTATGTACGACGAGTTAAACAGTTTATAGCGTTAAATAATATCGGCGTTGCATTGGAAGTTGCTATGAGTTAATGTGCGATTTGTGTTCCCCGTATACCCCTGAATCCAAATCATTCGCGGATCTCACAAAACTGGTAAAAGATCATCTGGAGCCGGAGCGATCAGAAATTGCTGAAAGGCATATTTTTCGACAGCGTACGCAACGTCAAGGCGAAAGTGTTCGCGAGTACTTACAAGCACTAAAACATTTGGCAAAAACTTGTAATTTCGGAGATAAACTGGAGGAGAATTTACGAGATCAATATGTATCGGGTTTGTACATTGAAGACATGAGATCGAGGATCTTCGCGGAGAAGAATGTAGACTACAAGCGCGCAGTGGAGCTGGCCCAGGCGCTGGAGGCGGCGGAGCGTCACGCGGCGCAATCGTGCGCGCCGGGCGCGGGCAGCGCGGGCGCGGGCGCCGGCACCAGCAGCGACAGCTTGCACCGGATAGGCGCGGGCACGCCCGGGGGCTTCAGGGCGAACGCGCCCCGGGGGCAGCGCGCATGCTCACGATGTGGTAAAGTAGGGCATTCGGAAGGCAAGTGCCGTTTTAAATACTATAATTGTGATGAATGTGGTCAACGTGGCCATTTAAAATCGGTGTGTGCTAAGAAACAATGTGGCAATAAAAGTGGCGGAAAAAGTGCAACAAACAATCATTTTCTTCTGAACGGATCGGACTCGGACGATGAAGGTTGTAATTTTTATAATTTAATAGTTAGTAATGATGGTGATGGGCCATATTTTGCGAAAGTAAAAGTAGAAAACATTTTGTGTAAATTCGAGATAGATACCGGAAGTAAACTTTCTGTTATTTCTAAAGATTATTATGATAGAAATTTCTCTAATATTCCTATTGAAAATAAAAAACTTACACTAAAGTCGTATACGGGAGACGTTATCGAGACCCTTGGTTTTATTGTGGTTAATGTGAGCTGTGGTGAAAATAATACGAAACTTTTAAATTTATTTGTCATAAAAAATGGAGGGCCGCCACTAATGGGCCGAACGTGGATAAAAAATTTAAAATTAGGCATAGTAGAATGTCACAATTTGACTGAGGAGGACTCGAGGGCGGCTTCGTTGCGTAAAGAGTTCCCAGAGGTATTTGCTGAAGGGTTAGGTACGTTCAATAAGTCAAAATTTAAACTGTATCTTAAAGATAATACTCCTATTTTTATAAAAGCGCGACCATTACCATTAGCGCTGCGACAACCGGTCGAAAGGGAGCTCGAGCGCCTGCAGCGGGAGGGGGTCATATACAAAGTCGAACGGTCAGACTATGGCACGCCGATCGTGCCCGTCATTAAAGCAAACGGTTCTATCAGATTATGTGGAGACTACAAAGTCACTATTAATCCACTTTTAAAAGACTACCATTACCCGATGCCCCGTATCGAGGACCTTTTCGCCGCCTTAGGAGGGGGTGAAGAATATTCCAAATTGGACCTTTCAAATGCTTTCCAACAGTGTTTATTAGATGAAGAATCACAATTGATAACCGCAATCACCACTCACATTGGTACTTTTGTTTATTTGCGCGTTCCGTTCGGTATTAAATGTATTCCCGAAAATTTCCAAAAAATAATGGAAGAGACGCTTAGTGGGTTGCCGGGGGTCGCTGTTTTCGCTGATGATATTTGTGTCACAGGCAAAGATAGGGGAACCCATCTAACTAATTTACGAGCAGTGCTACAAAGGCTGAATGAAAATGGCCTGAGAATTAATTTTAGTAAATGTCAATTTTTCAAAAACAGCGTTAATTACCTTGGGTACAAAATTGATAAATTTGGATTACATACAGATGAAAAAAAAATTGAAGCCATTGTAGCAGCCCCCGCACCTACTAATGTCACTCAGCTAAAGAGTTTTATGGGCTTAGTAAATTTTTATTCCAAGTTTTGTGTAAACATGAGCGACATTCTAAAACCAATGTATGATTTGTTAAAAAAAAGTGTGGAATGGAATTGGACGTCAGAATGTGACGCGTCTTTTAATAAAATAAAAAATGTTTTAAGTACTTCACCTGTTCTCGCTCACTACGATCCAAGCTTGGAGTTGATTTTATCAGTGGACAGCAGCGCATACGGCCTGGGGGCGGTGCTCACCCAGCGGCGCGCGGACGGCACCGAGTTGCCGCTGTGCTGTGCGTCGCGCACTCTCAACCAAGCCGAAACTAACTACTCTCAAATAGATAAGGAGGCACTGGCCATAGTGTTCGGGGTGTCTAAGCACCATCAATATCTTTACGGAAGATATTTTGTACTTAGGAGCGATCACCGTCCTTTAAGTTACATTTTTGGTAAAAATAAAGGATTGCCGGTAACGGCTGCGAGTAGACTTCAACGCTATGCGGTCAAACTTGCGGCTTATGACTTTACGGTGGAATTTGTAAAATCAGCAAAAAATTGTTTTGCTGACGCTCTTTCCCGTCTTCCCTTAGAAGGGACAAATAAACAAATTCGAAGTGAAAACGAAGAAGGTAGCTTTTTACATTATGTACAAGGAAGCTTTCCGATCAGTTTTAATGATATTAAAATTGAAACGGGAAGGGATCCGTTGCTAAGTAAAATCTATGGGTTCATAATGTACGGCTGGCCGAGTAATTATGAGTATTCCAATATCGAAAAAAGCTATCTAAATAAAAAAGAAAACCTACATGTTGACCAAGGGTGTATAATATGGGGTTATCGAATTGTGGTCCCAAATTTATTAAGAAACTGCATCATGAAAGAAATACACGAAGGGCACCCGGGTATTGTTAAAATGAAACAAATCGCTCGTAATTACGTCTGGTGGGAAAACATAGATCAAGATATAGAACAGGTGGCGCGCGAGTGCGTGCCGTGCAGGGAGCTGCGGCCCGCGCCCCCCGCCGCCCCGCTGCACTCGTGGGCATGGCCGGCCGAGCCTTGGTCGCGGTTACACATAGATTTCCTCGGTCCATTCAACAATAATTATTACCTTATTATCATCGACGCGCATTCAAAATGGATAGAAGCAGAAAAAATTAATACGACTTCAGCCGCTGCTGTTTGTGATCGTTTGAGGTGTCACTTTTCTCGTTTTGGACTACCGAAACGCATAGTCAGCGACAACGGTCCTCCATTTTCTTCGGCTGCCTTCGCTCAATATTTAGAAAACAACGGTATAAAGCATACTCTTATACCGCCGTATCACCCTTCGAGCAACGGAGCAGCCGAAAATGCAGTGCGCACCATTAAAAGAGTCCTTAAAAAAGCAGAATGTGAGAGACATGATGTAAACAAAGCATTGCACCAATTTCTATTCATGTATCGAAATACCGAGCAGAGCACGACAGGACGCGAACCGGCAGTCGCTCTGATCGGCAGGCGGCTGCGCGGTCGGCTGGATCTACTGCGACCGGACGCCGCAGAGCGGGTGCGCACGCGTCAGCTGACCGAGGAACAGCGTAACAATAATACACCGTTACGAGTGGCGCACCAAAATGATGACGTATTGATGCGTAATTACTCCAAATCCGACCGTAAGTGGACAGAGGGTGTAGTCCGTGAGCGAGTTGGGCCGGTCACTTACAACGTAGCGACAATGGACGGTCGCGTACATAAGAGACACATTGACCAAATACTCCCTAGAAAGTCACGTCACTCACTTAGCCAAGTAGTGGATGACTCGCCTGATAAAACTAATTCAACCAATCCGGAGGGTAAGTCTGGGGAGGATGAGCGTGACGAGTTCTTTGATAGTGCGGAGGAGGGCGCGAAGTCACCGCAGCCGTCGTCCATTGTACCGAATATACGAGTACATAGTGCGGACAGACCGCGCAGGGAAGCCGCTATACGTTGCCGTGAAAAACTTAAAACTAACAAATAACTTAAACAACTATGTAAAAAAATATGTAACAAGTAGTTAAAATATGTAACAAGTAGTTTTTGATACATCTTTCTTTTTGTGTAATCGATTCCAGTGTGTGCGATGCGTGTGACTTAGTTCGTAAGTGTGTATTTAATATTTTTAAATTACTATTTGTGAGGACCTTTAATTGGCCATCTACTTTTATTTGTATTATTTATTACTGTTTGTTGCTGTTGGTCTTCCTAGAAATAAATAAATAAATAACTAATTCCTCTCGCATACGACCGTCCGATTCCATTTTAATTATAAAGTGAGCGTCATTAGTGTTTGTATTAACTTACCTAAGTGATCAATAGATAAATAAAGTGGTTGTATCGTAACCACTTATAACCGTATCGCATAATAACTGTCATTTGCGTTACGCCTATATATAGTCTGTAATATTTAGTATAAAGATATTTAGATTTTAAGTCCAATGTCTTATCTTTATTTTAACTAGTGTTTGTATTAGAAGGGAAAAGTGTTGTGTATCGATATCGCGTCTTGGCGGTAGTCGAATAATAAATCAGTCTACGTTCAACCGTCGTTTCATTGCTACGTACTTACATAACAGGTTGGTCTGCGCAATGGGATTGGCAGTAGTAAACTCAAACTCAAATAATTTATTCAGTTTAGGTTGTCACAAGCACTTAAGAACGTCTGAAAGCTACGCCATTGGTTTACAAACCCTACGGCAACAGACCTTGTAACGAGACGAGCCGGCAAGAAAGTCGTCAAGGGCTGTTTTTTCACCCTGTTTCATTTCACACAACATACAGCATTGTAGTGTAGCAAACTGGGGATCTACCGTACTTCTTTTCGGAGATGAGGTGATAATCGGCGGATCACACACAATCACCTTCACCTCCTCTGCACTAGCCGACGTTGTAAAAAAGATGAAGAGCCATCGAATATGTGGAAACATTTTCAGTGCCCTGTCCTGAGTACGAGTTTGTCAAAACAAATTTGTTCGAAAACATCGCTCCGTCTCTTTCATATACAATATACATCGACTGCTTTACCGACATGAACAGCGTGTCTGGCAATCGACGATAACTCGTACTGAGGGTACAGACGGTTTTCGGTTAGCACCATCGTCAAATGCAGGTGATAGACACAGCTCGATAAAGAAAAATTAAAAGAGGAAGCTATTGACTCGAGCATTGAATTTTGCTTCGGATACCTTCACGGGAACAAAAGAAAAGGCCAGGAAGATGGAAAAGAGTCTGTCGGCTATAATACAACGCCTAAATGGCAAGAGTAAGATATCCACCCACCAAGAAACGGGTATATAGGTGGAATGTGGAGGTGGCCACTTCGCGAATATCCTGTGTAAGAGCCAAAAGATCCTATATGCGTCACCGCTATAGTTCTAAAATCATAAATTATTGGCTGTTGCATATTAATCGATCGTGAAACATCTGAAAAGATGTTTCTTTCGAATGCAAGGATATTCCTAGCATTGACATCGCTGGCCTACAGCGTATAAAAAATATAAAAGTATTGGACGATCAATTATGTTTACGTACGAAAAAAACAAATACATACAAATACAAATAGTTTCTTTGCCTCTATGTTTGTACCTTTGTTTCACAAGAAGGCGCGCACGCATTACAACCATCATTTCAAAACTGTTTTACCTTTACCACTTTTTGATGTTATAGCACAATTTGTATCAAGTTTTCCAAACTTCTAACAGGTGATTGGGCTTAAATGCCTGCAAACGTAACATCAACGTGTATATGTGAGAAATGGTCAGTGTTGTGCGGTGCAACGTCATTTCTTAATTTATCATCATTATAGGTACCATAGATTTTCTACTGAATGTAATGTCATCTAAATTTTACTGAGTCTGACGCCATAATAATAATGTTTTTAGCATTGTTGTGTTCCGGTAGTTAAAGATAAGATAGCCAGTTCCTCAATAGTTGAGGAGGATTGTACTGAATGCTTGATATTACAGCAATAAGAAGCACCGAGAGATTCTCTAACTGCTCGGAGAACGTTTCGGTTATTCAGGTAGGGGTCCAGAGCATTTAGTCGGGTTTGCTTGAATTACTTACCCTTAATACTGAGTGATGTCTCTGCTTAGGCGTCAGTGCCACCTTACATGCACTGTGCCATCATTTCACCGACAACCGATGCCGTCTCGTCGTCGTCATTTATAAACATAATGGGAATACATAAGTTGTTTTCGCTCGAGTTAATGCGTTTCTGTGTCAGTAAATTTGGGACAAACGCCATACTTTTGTAGGACGAAACCAATTTATTTGATTATTTCAAAAGAATCGGCTAGAAGGGTGTTTTATTGATGTGATAGTTATGTTTTATTATGCGTAATTTATATTGATGACGCTGTATGAAAACCAATGTTTTATTATCTTTGAAATGACTTTTGTTAAATAAACGATAATAGGTTTTGCTATTAAAACGAATAAACCTAGAAGTAATTTTAATGTTTTTTAATAGGTCTTTGTGTCATACATATCTTATCAAACTTTATTAGAAAACCAATTGAATTTGTAATGAACGCTATCACCGCCTACTGAAAATCCCAAATTAAAAATCATATCGAGCATGTTTCGCGTTCATAAACGTCAAAATGATACGTCTTCTAAAAAATGTTTTGATAACAAAAGGACTTTTGTACGCGTGTAGCGAATGATGACAATATCTGGTAATAACTTCAACAAGAAACTTGTAATACGCCTACGTGTGTAAGAAGAAAATTCTCGACAAATGAAATGCTTTTCTGTAAAAAAGTAACTCTTGAATGTCTTCAGAATTCAAAAGTGTTTCTGTTTTAGACTGAAACATTATCCTTGAAAACCAGACGACTATTTATAAATTCCTATTAGTTTTGTGGTATAAATCTTGAAAATAATAAGTTATTATATGTCACTTTACTGTACATTTATTTATTAATTGTTATGGAAACGTACAGTATACTTAAAATCAAAAAGCTAATACATAACCATTGTACATAAACCAATAAAGTCTCCACCTATTGACTAAAAATATAAATATGTTCAGTGCTAAATACTATTATAGTGAAGTTAAATTAGAATAAGAATGATATAATTTGGAATTCAAACAAAAAAGAGAATTTACATCACATAAAGACTCAATATAAGCCTCATAAAGGCATTGTATACTCTCTTAAAGCCCTTATATACATAACTATTTTGCACTATCTTGTTTCTTTACAACAAAACCTGAAGAAAAGATGTTTAATTAATGATTTGTTTTTACCTAGCGATCCTCAGGCGACTCCATACGCCTGAAATCCTAACTAGTGTGTTCGTTTGTCCTTCCACCACGCCCTAAGAAATAATCGATTTGATTTTTGGTATAGAGTTAGATAAAAAGATGGAGAATAACGTAGGTTTCTTTTTATCTCGATATTCCCACGGGAACGTGAACCATGCGGGTGAAACCGCGGGCGGTCACTAGTTCAATATAAATGACCCGTGTTCTTTGATCCTTATATACATAGTGTTAAGGGTCAAAGTAGCCAGAACCGTGTTAGTAGCTACAATCGGGACTTCTACTCTATATTGCGCTCTTTATGTATACGACTATAAGTTACATGACCTGCTTCAAGATATATATACATAAAAGTCTTCAAAATTGACCAAGTTTTTTAGATGAAAAAGCAACAGAGACAAACAGACATACATACTATTACTGATGAGACAAATTAATAAACTAATGGTTCCGTTTGATTTAACACTATGGATAGACAACTTAATTTATTTCATAACATTATTATTCAATACTTACAAGATCGCTCTCTTATCGAGCTCTTGTTTAATGCCTTATAAATGTGTATGGCCTTGTAAATAAAACACGTGGTAAATAAAGAGCACAGACATTGTGGAATGAGTCCCCTGAGCCGTTTCAAATAAGTGATCTTTTTGGTTCCCATACGAAGGAAAAGCCAACGCTGAAAAAAGTAGGTACGTGAAGAATACCCAATTTAAAAAACGGTAAAATCTTCTTAATAAAGTCTTCTTTTTCTTCGAAAACTCCTTTCTTTGTTTGTGGTCCCATCATACTCGTACCACTAATGAAATAATGATTAATAAGTTTGGGGCCACGGTGTGTGGTGTCGAACGCTGCATTTTTTTAAAATTAATTCCAAATCAATAGAATCCACAGGATCATCGCTCAAAAATCCTCAAAAAATCATCAAAATCGGTCCATAAGTCAAAATCATAAAATTAAATTGAGAACTCCCTGCATTTTTAAATCTTTTAAAAATGAATACATTTATGACAAAACATAAGTACCTAATACTATAGTTTATTAACGTTTTATTTTCCATTTGAACGTATAAACGATACCTACTCAAAATAAGGAGGAAACAAACAGAATTCGTTATGAAATATCAAAGTAGGTTCGCTTATTCATAGTCACGGATACATTTGATCTGGGAATTCAGCATGAATTGTGGTATGAATTTCATAATTCAATTGTATTTTTTCACGCTTAGATGCGAGTTAATATCTTACATTTATATTGACTTTGATGTGAAAAAATTACATATAAATATTTTTTAGAACATCTGGAGCAACAGTTACAGTGAGTTTTTTATGTGAATCATTACAACTGTAAACGGACGTGATCCTGTCCGGGAAACTTAAGAGTCGGGTAAAATAAAGCTTTACAGAGCGTTTCAATTTAAAGATAGAAATAACAAAAAATAAAGAAATATCTAAAGTAAAAACGTTTGCTGAAAATTTTACGTATTTTGATTATTTTTCAGCTAGGTAAACCTTTTATTACCTACGTCTTTATTAAAGAAGGTTTAAGATTAGAGTTCTTAAAAGTTTAATAAGCAAAACAATATCATTATTATATTATTTATTTCATTAATTATATTGAAAAAATCTGTTCTAAATACTCCAAACAACATACAAAGCATTTTTATTGTTTCCTGGAAGTAACCATCTTCCTTTAAATTTTAATACGCACACTTTTGAATAACCTTTTATTTTTGTTTATCGGCAAAATGGGACGCCAAATACATCACAATAAATAAATATTTATGTTCATACAGTTGGAAACAAAAAGGAACACTTAGCCAGAACCGTCCCAAGGGAACCATTTCACATCCCACCTCAAGGTATATTTCATTTGTTTTATTTTCTTATGAATGAAACAACGGAACAAAAAGAAGTTTGGGAAAAATCCGAGATTTTCGTAGCCATGTTTGGCAAATGAGATATGGGACGTCTAAAATCTTTACGTCTTTACCTGTAATAAACATACAATCAAACCAATCATCTAGCACAAGGTTAGTTTCATTTATGACTTGCATTAAGGATACCTACTTGATAACGGATAAACATAATAATATAGGTACTTACTGTATCTTTTTTGGTATGGAATACCTATTATACAATATAAAACACCCCAGACCGAGACAAATAGACATGTGCAAAATTAGATTTCAAATAAAATATTTTCTTGTCTGGGAATCGAACCCGGGACTTCTTCGCAGAACGCATAGGTAATCCTACCCTGTGTGGCTGTTATAAGTTAAAGTATATATCCGCTTTAAATTATTATGAAAGCGCTAAAGACGAGCAAGGTGTTATAGTCAACATCACAGCTCCACATGTTTCTTGATACAATGAAACATGAAACATTTAAAAATTTATTATTATAAATTTAAAATAGATCAATCCGCTTACGCAGATAATTGCCGTGAGCTCGAAATCGGTACCTACTTGTCCTAATCTACCACCAACTTGTCCTTGACATGGGTTTGCTGTTTGATGTACTGCTCGGGCGTCTGAACTGCCCTGAGCTCCTTGAACAAATTGCTCTAAAAGTGCCAACTCGATGTACGCGTCATACGCAACTTTTTGCCGTCCCATCCCATAAAACCAACTATGGTATGAATGCAGTAATGTCTCGTATTGTTGAGGAATACAACTCACATTTTAGCGAGCTAAACCCATTTATAGGTGTTTTTTTTAAATGGGGCGTTGTCTAAATAACGTTGTTTAAATTTTAATGTACACTTATTCTCTTCTATTTTTTTTTTAATATTTTTTAGGGGTTGTGTGTGGTTACGTGGTTATAAACTATTGTATTTAATTTTCATTTTATTTTACTTTATTTTTTTCAATTGTTTTTTTTGAAGCTTTGTTTTATTTTATTTGAATTTTATGAGTAGATTATTGTATTTCTTTATATTTCTTACTTATTTATTTTAATACTGGCTGGTATCAGTACATAACTTTAATTCAATTTCTTAACTACTTATAAGTAATAGCACTTGGTTAGTATAAACGTTGGCTGTTGCTGTTTCTTTATTTCTATTGTGATTTAACTGTACTCACTTTTAAAGAAAATAAATTGCCTTATGGACGCATCGTTCATTTTCACTGTTGGCAACTTTTTGGTCGAAAATGTAATAGTCTTAGTCTAAGCATGGCTTTTTAAGTAACGTATGGCTGTTGTTGTCAGTATAAATAAATAAATAAATAATCATACATTTTACGGTTAAGATTAAATCACACGTTAAGATTATTACCACACATCTATTATTTTAGACTTGTGCTACATACCTATTTTGTTCTACAAGACACGACCTAAAAGATATTTTTACAGTAAAAAATTTAAACAATTTGAGTGCATTAACGGAATGGAATTTAATAATAGATCTATTTTATTCATGGTATTTATGGTATTTTTCCATTGGACAAGTCCATATTGAATACGCGCAATAAGATATCGTATTCAAATTTTAATGGGTGGCTCTCACAGCCAACCGCATACCGGAATTTCATGGCTGCGATTATCGTTTCACGCGACTTCAGTTTTCATGAACGATTCCATTAACATCGGTGGTTGGTAAACATAGTTTTGTGTCTGTTCAGATAGGGTATACCGCTAATTGATTTTAATTGCACCTTTTATAGGTACCCTTAACAGCTTGAGAGTGAAAAATGTTTTTTTTAATTAAAAATACTTCATCATCTGATCTTCTTCTTCTTATCGAGTGAGGATTAGTGGCCACCTCTGGTGTCAGAGTTTAACAAGCTGCCTATAAGGCATCTGACTTGGCTTAACGACTGTAATCAAATGACAACAGCCGAGACCGACGGTTTAACGTGCCCTCTGAAGCACGGAAGCACTCAGTTGTAATCCCACTTTATGGTCACCCATTCGACACCTGACCGGGCCGAACTTTGCTTAACAATCGCCGTGATCGAATACGATCAATCTGTCAAGCGCGGCCATGAGAAAGTTTGGGGAAAAGTCGATCATCTGATGATGATGTTAAATAATGTTAAGGCTGAAGATGGCAGCGTGCCTCTTCCGAGATTCTCAACCACTAAAGAACTAGCTATCTTGTCTCTAGCTGTCGGAACACAACAATGGTGCAAAAATCACTATAAGTAAAACACCTCAAAGACTCAATAGGCATTTGATTATATTTTTGAGAAAGAAAAGTATATACCTACCTACCTATTGTTCGGTGCTAGTAGGTGGTAGTGGTTAGCACGTTTAGCCTGCTATTGTGATGGTAAAGTAGTTTTTGTAATGGCCTGTCATGGGGAAGGTGACTAAAAACATTTCATGACCATGCCGCCCCAGTAGTACTACTAGTAATAGTGAA
This sequence comes from Chrysoteuchia culmella, assembly GCA_910589605.1. NCBI lineage: Eukaryota > Metazoa > Arthropoda > Insecta > Lepidoptera > Crambidae > Chrysoteuchia > Chrysoteuchia culmella. The sequence goes on along the minus strand of OU342657.1, from coordinate 11,291,110 downwards.
AACATTAAAACAGCTGATGATGATGATGACATATCGTTTCAAGCAAATGCAAGCGATACGATTTTGATAGGATTATAATAAACCGTCATAATGACAGAAATCCATGTAACATTGACAATCGGTTATCGGAAATTTTGCGGCCGACTATCTTTACTACGAATTCAGTTTTAAACGTTTCCATTCCCAACGCGAGCAATATAGGTTTGACCCATTTCTTTGAACTTAATGGTTCTTTTCATTCGAGTATGTAGGGCTGCGTATAAACTTTTATTGGCACATAAATAAGTGATATCTCGCTCAGGCATTTCGTAATCTTCTCGAGTTCATCATTCTGGTTTATGAGATACGGGACAATATCACTCACCTAATTCTGAGGTCATATGAAGGAATACCCTTGTTTTATGAACGTAGGCAGACGCACCGGCGGCCTCATCTGATGTGAGTCAAGCCTTTATTTACTGCTGCGGAAAAAAGATTCAGGTACCTTTTTGTGGAAGGTATTGCTTGAACGGGCTTTTAAAATGACTAACAAGTTTATAGTGTAAACGGAAGTTTAAAACTCACCTGAATTTTTACGATAGGTAGTTACTCGATGGAAAAAAATAGATGGACATGAACGTTGATCGAATAGAAGAGGAAGATCACAAAAACTGATACGAGCAGGTTGTAAGCGCAATAAAATGCGGTGGAGTAAAGATTCGCATATACCTACAGAAATTGAGCGTGTGGAGCAGTGGCAGACAAAAATAATTTTCTATTCCATTTTTAAAGGTGTGTTTACATCTATCCGTGCAGACATGGGCCGGCACCGGCCAGCATTTTGATACAGTGTCTGCGTGTGTCTAGAGATATACCTAAATAAATAACTGCATACAAACACACCAATTATCTAGTCCACGTTAAGTTTCATGAAGAACTTGTGTTATGGATACTAGATAACGGATAAACATACTTATTTACTTTTTTTTGTAAAAACATACATACAGACCAAGACAAATAGACATGTTCATGCACACAAATATTTGTCTTGTCCGGGGATCGAGCCCGGGTCCTCTGGCGCAGAAGGCAGGGTTAGTACCCCTGCGCCAATGAACTGCCTGCGTAAATGAACCTTAAAACATACTGCACTGACTACAAATAGAATTGGGATAAGAACAAGACGATGATAGGTATGAGTAAAACAAGGAATTTCTCTTAGATTAAAATATTCATGTTAGTTCTAAACTATAAATTCTAGCGACGCGTCCTCCAGCTGAGAGTATCGGAACTGCAGCCGTCGCATATAATGAATGTTAGTGGTGCAGTAAACGAGATTTATGAATAGAGGCTTTGGTTACCCGCCTCGGCGATACGACGACTTTCGCTTGAGGTTTAACGATATTATTATGATCGACGATCAATTAAGCAACTTTGGTTGTAGTTATCGAAAATGTTTATTCTCAATTTCTCCTTATCCATCTTTAATAAAGATAATAAATAAAAATCGGCCAAGTGCGAGTCGAACTCGCACATGAAGGGTTTCGCCGCTCACCCAAGGTTGCCTGGAAGAGACTGCTACGTAGCTATAAGGCCGCCTATTGTGTGTTCCTCTTTTTTGATATTTTCTCTGTATGTGTTTGTTTTTGTATCGTGTGCAATAAAGTTTTTATTATTATTATTGCCAAAATGCCATTATAATTTTTCGTCAACAAAAATAAGTTTGTTTTTCATAGTGTTTGTATGAATGACAAAGTTATAAAATGTGCTATAGCTCTGAAACTACTAAATAAATTTCGTTCAAACCAAATTTCGTTAAAAGTTTTTATAACATCATATTTTTTTTATTTTTCACTTTTTTTTTAAAGTTAGAGGGGTGGGGACACACATTTTTCCACTTTGGAAGTGTATAACATTCAAACGGTTGACTTTGAGAAAAAACTGTTTTAGAAGTCTCAATGTAATTTTTAAAGATCTATCTAATGATATCCCACACGTATAGGTTTGATGAAAAAAAATTTTTCAGTGTCAGTTCCATGTATGGGGAATCCCCCTTAAATCATATATTTTTTATTTTTGTTTAAAAACCGTAAAGCGGTTTACAGAATACATCTACCTACCAAGTTTCAACTGTGTAGTCCTCATAGTTTTGGAATAAAAAGGGTGTGACATACATTGGTTTGGCCGAATCTATAAGGGTTTCGTTTTTTGCCTTTAGGCTACGAAACCCTAAAAACATTAAATTCATTCTGTGGCCGAAAATTGGGGGGACGCGGAAGAAAATGCATATCATCACGAATTTCTCGTGGAGAGCGTAGCCAGAACAACTTTCTACTTGTTATGATTCTTGCTTCATCTGCTTCCTGTAGCCCTAGTAAGACATGATATTAACTATCAACGTTGACGACAACTGTCGGATGTCGGCAAGTAAAGCAGTAGATGGTTATGAAAGAGATAAAGAGATAATATTCGATTCTGTATTTCTAGTAGCTGTTGCTCTGTCTCTTTTACTGTTTTACCGACATGAGCAGTGCATCCGATAGTTTACGTTAACGTAGACATTACGTAACGTAACGCATAGGCATACGCGTAGGCAGTTCATAGTAATTTGCGTTGAAATCTGTGACGTAGACTGTATCTGTGAATAAATGTCGCGTTTGAGTCCCGTAGTATAAACTGGATTTAAGACAAGTAAGAGCTTAAGTTTAAAGTCTGGTTTGTATTGTAAATAAATAGTACCTTCCGCCCGCGACTTCGTTCGCGTGGAAATTCTAGAAAATCCTTAGAATACCTTTAATCAGCTAGGCGATTGCGTAAAGTCAATCGTATTCATTTGACAGTTCATATTGTATGTCATTCCATACAAATTGTTTTTATATTTATTTCATGTACTTTTATTTTTATTTATGTCATTTCGCCAGCTGCCCCATTCGTGTACACGCTTTACAGAAAATACGTAGCCGAAGTAATTATAGTACGCAAAAGACAGTTAGTCGATGGCGCAATTCAACCTGCTACTATAGCGGTTAATAAACTTTTCTATGCTCGGTTCGGTATGGGTGCCAAAAAAACTATCTTGAGCCCCTTTGCAATTCTGAAGGCACGACAAGAGGTTGATATCGGCTGAATTTACAGTAGTTTCCACCCACTAATCCAAACCGGGCCCGCATGGCCCCTCTACCTGTCTCCCTTAATCCCCGTGTCTCAATGAGCAAGTTCCAGTAATAGTAAAATAAAATCAAGAATGATAATACGAAATCAAACGGTTATTTATTTATTTTCCATCTAAAATTTGAATCACTATTTCAACCCTTTATAGGTTAAGTCATGTTCCGCGCGGTGGACTTCAAAATCAATGCCATTTTTTAGTTCGCGTTTATAATATTAGCATGGAGATGTATTTGATGTCAAGAAGTATTGTAAAAAATCTCCAAAACGTTGAAAAACGTTATGTTATATCCACTGCGTCGAACTTTAAAATCGACGCCATTTCATAATCAACATCCCATAAAACCTCAGTAACGACACCTATATAGATTTTAACATTATTTACCCCTTTTTACCCCCCTAAGGTCATAAAATTTAGATACAATTTATGGGAAATAATGCTAAACCTCGCTAGTAGTGTATGTTCGCTAGTAGTGCATATACTCATGAAGTAAAAATAAAAAAGTTCTTTTGTTTGTTTTTCTTTAATAAAGTAAAAGCAGATAAATGTTTAGTATCGAGTGTGACCCCCTCTAGCTAAAATCACAGCTTGAATTCGTCTGGGCATGCTAGCGAGTATATCCCGGATACTTGCTTGCGGAATACGTTCCCACTCCGCAGTAATCACATTCTTCAGCTCTCTGATGGTCTGCAAAGCCGGGTGTACTGATCTCACACGCCGTTTCAGAACGTCCCAGATATGCTCTATGGGATTGAGGTCGGGACTTCGAGCTGGCCAATCCAAACGACGAATGCCGACCTCTTGCACATACGCATTAACATCGCGAGATCGGTGGGCGCGAACATTGTCGTCCATAAAAATCGAGTCTTCACCTAGATCGGCCAATGCGGGTTGTGCATGAGGAATTAGAACTTCCGTTATGTATCGATGCCCAGTCAGTGAGCTGTACGATCCATTGAATTTATTCCTGCCCAAAACATAACAGAGCCCCCACCATAAGGTGTGATTTCTTCGAAACATGCCTCTGCAAAGCGTTCTCCTTGTCTTCTTAGCACTCGCCGACGTCGATCTTCACCGAACAGAGATATCCTGGCTTCATCAGAGAACAAAACCCTATTCCAATCTTCTTGAGTCCATGATTCACAATTTCTAGCGAACCTAAGCCTGTGAACTCTGTGCTCACGGAGTAATTTGGGGCCGCGGGCCGGGCGGTGACTGCGTATATTGGCAGCGAGAAGCCTCCTCCTGACCGTCCATAGACTAATATGCACATTTCTTACTTCTTGGAAGTTGTTCTTAAGATCCACATACGAAGATTTGCGATTTCTCAATGCGCGACTCACAAGAAAACGATCATCCCGTGGTTGGGTACATGGTTTTCTTCCAGAACCAGGCCTTCTCTCGACGGAACCAGTCTCCTGATATCGCTGCCAGGTCCTTTGGACTGTCGAGCGACTAACATTTAGCCTCCTAGCCACGAATCATTGGCTGCAACCCTCTTCAAGCAGCGCGATAATTTTGGTAGCTTTTACCACTTTATCTACCATTTTTGATACAGCCAAACAGCAATAAATAAAGCTTTGACAGTCAAGGATATGAAATTAATCGATAAAAATTGAATAAAAGTTATGAAAGTCGATGTTAACTTCTGGAACTTCGCGCCAAAAATGTAGGATAAAAAGGGGTTTTCTGTAAAAATGAGCATCAAATGAAAATTTGAATTTAGAACGTACTTTTTTAAATACCACAGCATTTTTAAAACCGGCCAGTAACGTGTACAAACGATTGAAACCTTTTTGGTATTGTATCTTTTTAAAGATGAATGAAAATCAAAACCGCCCCTTTTTTTTGCAAATGAGTGTATTTAAGATAATATATTTCTACAAGAGTATACTTAATTTGTATTTCTAACCGTTACCCTAATATCCCTTAACACACGCCTTGTCATGCTTACTTTGGGGCTAGGCTAATTAGTGTGAGTGTCGGAAATATATTGTATATTATATAATACGGTAAACTTAGATGAGATACATCCATATTAATATTGAATTGTACAGATTTGATTGTATTTTAGAAGTAGATATCTACGTAATTTTATCTTTCAAAACAATGAAACCTAAGATAACCTACCAACGACGTGCTTAAACATATTTATTAATTCATTGGACAGAAACTTGGCGGCTTATCTGTGAGTCTGAAGAACTTTAGAGCGAACAACTTTGTCTCTAGTATAAATAAATTAACAACCTCAAAATAAATGGTTATCACCAGTAATTAAAAAAAGCTATGGTACTCGTAGGTACATTTTAAAGTATGCAAGATTAGTAACACCGTTTTGATACGATTTTTTTTCTGTTAATCCATACTAATATAAAAAATCGAAAGTATGACTCTCTGTCTGTCTGTTACCTATCTTCTTTTTTATACTGAAAGCACAAGTAAAGGATGACTATGTAATTAGTGAAACAATTACTGAAACATTTTTGAAATACAGCCATCATACCAATACATTTTACTCGGACACCAGTCGGTTGCCCGAAGTTGCAACCGAGTGTAAGGTAAGTTGTCCAGACAAAATATCGGCTCGGGCTCGGCTTAGACCCGGCTTGGACCCGGCTTGTACCCGGCTTGGACCCGGCATGTTACTGTGAGTCATCTTATGAACTCCGGCAAAAATGGTAGTTTATGGAAAGCATATAGCGACTATTTAGCGAAAATTAAAAGTAATCCAAACGAACGAATAATAATAATAATACTAATTGAATTCCACGCTGACAAATTCTAAGGTTTGCTTTATATTTTAATACTCACAGAAATGCAAATGAAAACTAATTAGTATATTTGACACAAACAGCATAATCTTGATACAAAAATTTCCTTAGAAGTAAAACCCTTTTGCTAGATATTTATACTTCTCAGTTAACTGAGCTATTTGCGAAATAACGCTGGTTGCCTTTATATCACTTTCAACTTGTCAACAACAGATCTTTTCCTATCATCTTAGAACCCATGTTTCTTTCAGTGGATCATACTTAAATAGCTTATACATCTTTTGAAGTATTTACTTACGCAAACATTCAGAGTAAAAAGATATTTATTTAGAGCAATAAAGAGATTTGTGTACTTATATAACGGAGTCGGGAAATATCCAATTTAATGTCCCCACTACTGAGGCGCAGGCTTTTCTCATGGAAAGATAATATAGAGTGTATATTATGAAAGGGATTATATAAGGAGAAAGGGGTGTTAAAAGTGGGCCTTTCAAGCACGGAGGAGCTCGAAATAGTACAGTTTTGGTCACCCATTCCGTGATTGAACGTTGCGACAGTTGCTTTATCGCTACAATCGCAGATAGAACGTGATAGCCAATGTTCCATGCGCACTTCCAAATCAGATTTATTTCAAGACATTTTTCTATTAATGTTATTCCTTGTTCATAGAAATCTAATGAACGTCTCAAAGTGTATTAATCGAAATTCTGAAATTCTCTCCAATCGTTCGTTAATGCGTCATAAAAATGTTTTAATATGATTAATCACATACCGTACCTGAACTAAACGCGCATAAAATGCAAGTTGTAAAACTAAGATAATTTAGATCTTTGAATTTATTTTTTGTGCAAACGAGAAAGTAATTATATCTTATATAAAAATAACTAACTACCCAAGCGGTATTACCCGCGTCATTCCCGTTCTTGTGGGAATCATGGAATTATATGAAACTGTACCGGTTGCGACCTTCGGTACTAAGGTTTTGATGTACTATCGTGGCCTTGATACTGTTTAGAATCCAGAATTAACTTAGGACTTTGAAATGAAAGATACTTTGCGTTGAAAACCATTTGGCGTCTACATTCGAATAAATTTTATAAATTGTACAACGTTCAAGGATATAGGGTTAGGAACAATGTATTGCTACCAATGGCAGCGGCGGTTCAGTTCCCACCTGAGGTAGCGCGAAGGTGATTGGATGAAGACGATTTGCGTTTCGTTTTTGCTGTTAACTCCGATCCGAAACAGAAACAATGTGAAATTTATACAAATTCGTTTACGAATTATTGAAAAACAAACAATCCACACTTTCATTCATGATTTGAAAAGGTTAAGAAAGACCCCGGTATACGTAATTTATGTGACTGTTGGACAAATACGTTTGTCAAATGAATTTCCGGAAGAAAAAATCATTAAACATAGTCGCAGATGGGCAAATAAATTTGACAAACACGAAAATCTCACAGAAATTTTACAGAAAAATTTTATTAGACCTATAACAGCCTCTTTTGTCTGAAGATTATACTTAAATACCCTAATTTTCCAAATAAGATGTTAATATTATTATAGATTGCATTTTAGTAGTATTTCTACCTATTATGACAGTTATCTTATGAACTGCTTTCGTTTATCTTTATTTCGATCATAGCTATATCCCTAACGATATACTTTACTATTACAGCTTCAACCATTTTACTGCGACAATTATTTGTAAATTTAAATTAGGTTATAAATTTGTACATCTTCGTTTGTTGGTTTTTCAATTAATTGAACATGATATTTCTGCGAAAAAGTGTTTTCATGTCTGTTAACAAACTTTTACGGAAACGGTAGACAGCCAATAAATTAATTTGATGGAGGCTTCTTTTGTAAACATGTGGTTTCAAAAAAAAAAAAGGTCGATAAGATAAATATACACGTCGCTTTTTTCCAAGTCACTTTTTGCATGCGCCTTTACAATGAAGTATATGTTTACGGCGGCAATAGTAAATAGGTATAATTATTTATTTTATTTATGGAAAACCAACAGCGTGTTATAAACAGATAGCCAATTACAGGTCCTCGCTAATAACAGCTATTTAAAATACTGAAACCTCTATTAACAAGAACATAAATGTATGAATTAAGAATATAAAAAAAAAGTTAACATAATCCCACAAGCTGTACATCGAACTACAAGTATTACCAACAACGATCTGTATAATCTATTTAGAACTGTATAACTTAAAACTATGGGTCAAAAAACCGTCTGCTCAACGCATTCCTCGCAACTAGTGGCCTTCCACGGTTACATCCGTGTGGTTTCCATTCCCGTGGGAATAATCTTATGCCTCTATACAAACTTTGTCCTGACAATATCGAACACAACAATAAAATAATTATCCAATTTGGTGCAGCTATGCGCTTACATACATTTTTGTGATTCATTTTTATTTATATAGATAAAAACCTTTTTAACCCCTGCAAGTTTTTTTACAATATTTATCTCTTCTTACTTTAGACATTTCCGAGCATTTCTATACGTCGCCACACGGAAAAAGTTACGGAATATCTGTTTGACATCACTGATATAATACCTATGTCATAACTATAACAATCCCTGATTTACGACAGTCTCCTACAGAGGAAATGTTACCAAAGAGCAAATGTAATCTGTAAAAGGAAGAGGTCTAATCTAAAATCTGTAAATATATCCAGCATTTATTTATTTTTTTGAATACCAACATAATAAACATCATTAAAAACGCAAGGAACAAATAAAAAAAAATAGCCACAAGTCATTACAATTTTAGGTGAAGACTGCATGCAAATATAAAATTTAGAAAATAAACAAAATGATGAAGCATTGCAACAAATCAAATTAAACCGATCAGGAATGAGATTAACACAAATTCAATAGAAAAATAAATATGAAACTTAAAAATAAAATTACAAAAATATATAAATATAAGCAGCATGGGATTATATTGTGTAATTTTAATGTGGCTACGTCGAGATGTGGCATGAGAGTAAGTCTGTACATTTCACTCTCGGCTGCACCTTTGATGTTCTACCAACCCCAGAGAGATTTTGTAGCGTGAGTGTATGTATGTATGTATAAATACAGTGGTGATCACATAATTAACGACACTAGCCGATTTTCGTACAATCGAGGCAACTTTGGAGCCTTGGTTCCTGCCAAGGACTGAGGTGTGATCTGATAATGGCCATCCAAAGAGTCAATGAAGGAGATCAGAATGCTATACATGCCCAACTGATCTGAACAATATTCTGAAAGATGCATTGATATGTTTAAATAAAAACGCGTAAATAGCATAAAATGTATGGAATGTCTGAAACTGAAAACTCTGATACTTACATCTTTGCGAATGTTGATCAGATCAGTTGGGTATGTATAGCAATCTGGATTTTCTCCATTCACTCCTTGGATGGCTATTATCAGATCGCAGCTTGGTCTATCCTTGGCAGAGAACGAAGGCTCCAAAATTACGTCGATTGTATGAAAATCGGCTAATGTTGTTAATTATGTGACCACCACTATATATAATACTAGCGGATCCTCGCGGTTTTACCCGCGTTCCCTTAGGAATATCGGGATAAAATAGCGCGTTCAAACAAACAAACTCTTCAGCTTTATATTATTATTAAGTATAGATATATACTTAGGTAAATACTAGTTGATTGTCCTTATTTAATTACCAGCAAATATAATATAATATAGTTGCTCTCAATGGCGTGAAGTGCGATGATAAAATTATTATTATGTTGCCACTTAGGTACCATTGGCACTTAGTCCAAGTAGCATTATTGTAGTGCAACTAAATATTAATACTCGTAGCATACCTCACTGCTTCTGTTGATATATTGTTTCAAGTTAGTTTCAAGACTTATCAGAAAAAAAATTACTTTATTATTAGCCGTAAAGTATCGCCAAGTATTATGACAATGGTAGTCTCACTTCGCCGGTATAGGCTAATACCAATAATGATTGAAGACTCAAAAGATGACTTACGAAATTTTATGGACTAAAATACGCAAGTGTTTTCGCCAATAAAGTTACACAGATAAGAATACCCGATAGTATATTCGAAATAATTTGCTGTGTTGCTTTTGTTCTTTACGCAAAAAAACATATTATTAGATTGTTCTACGCAGACCCATTTAATATAGATGACGGGTAATTATTGTGGCCAAGATTCAATCTTGTTGCTGCTTAGATTTAGCCAATACCCCATCCCTGTTTTATATACCAAAGATTGTCCCATAATCAAAACAAAAAAGTAAAATAGTAGGTATTAGACACTTTTATTATAATTTAGTCCATGCGGGATTAGGAGTGAAAGAAAAAGAATGTGCCAATTGTTAGCTTTCTAGTGCAGATAGTAAAAGCCTTTCATTGGACAATGGATATAAAAAAAACTAATCCCGGCCACAGAAAACAAGTCTGTCCGTTTTGGGTAGGCGGTCTAGCACAGAGTAGAATCCATCGTCACACACAGCCCGATACAACCCGGCGTCAGTGGTACGTCGTCCGCGTGGTATATTTTGTATTTAATTATTTCCCTCTGGGCTCCATTCACAGACCTATATCGAGATAGACGAAAAGAGCGCTTCAAACTGTATGAGAACTTAGTCTGTCGAATTTTTTGTACCTACGATGACGACACGAGCGAGATTTAGTTATGTGTAAATGTTATTGACGAGCTCTTGCAAAAAAGCACTGCACAATTAACCATTTTCGTTTCTGAGTGACGCGTGTTTTCATGGCAATGGTCTCAAGCGGATAGACTTAGGTCGTAAAACTTTGACCGTGGATAAAACTTTTGACACGCAAGGTCTGTGGTTGCATTGTCCGGTTGAACAGAATCGGTAGGCTTACAAAACTAATGAAAAATAAATATTCTCATTATGTCATCACGCTGACCACTGTTGGATCAATTACACCAGTAGCGGTATGCGCCAGATCGTTACAGGACTAATCACGCTGATTCAGTGCGTTTACCAGATCTTAATAGGACACAGTGATCTTGTAGAAGCACGTAATAAAACAATAATAAAATCAAATTGCACTTTACCGGACTGTAATAAAATTACCATATGACGTAATAGTCCTATAAAGTGCGCCCAAATGCGGCCCTATTGACGTTAATAGGATTTCTATAGGACTAAAAAATATATGGTCCTATTATACGTATGGGACTACATTTAGCTACTTCTGCAGTACTGTGTTTGTACGAGTAACATTCGTAAAAAAAACGCGTCCAAAGTGTGCACGGCCTAAGGCCGGGCTAACATGGCAAAGGACTGGCATCCTGTCACTATTGTTTCTGGAAAACACCTTAGACCCAACCAATGCCAAATATGGCGTCGTTGGGGTGTTGTTATGAGAGACTGAGTCTCAGGCTGCATTTTTGCCTTTGATACTGCCAACCTTGCAGGGCGGAAAGGAACTGGAATAGCGACCGCTTACAAGACGACTCCCGTGGATAGGCCCCCGACAAGGTGGACCGACGATCTGGTGAAGGTCGCGGGAGTCCGCTGGTTGCGGACAGCGTAGGACCGATCGCTGTGGAGATCCTTGGGTGTTTTGCGGCCGAGACGACAACCTTGCAAGGGATAAAATGCGTGAGGGTATGTTTAATTAAGCGTGATCCGAATTTCAGGAAAACCAATATATATTAATTTTGAAAACTACTTCTAGGTCTAGCCAATTAGCTGTTGCCTGCGTTAGTAACACAAAAGCGATGGCTCATCGAAACCTATTTGTGTTGTGAGATGTACAGGCGGTGTGACACGTCGACAGATATTCCTCGTTCGATACGCGTACGCTATTGTTAGTTACGGTAATTAGCCTGCATCTACATGATACTTTGTAACGAATTCTGTCTGGGAAACAATGTATCCAACACCTCTTGTTTTTTCTATTAGTATGTGCTTCCTCATGAAGAGTAGATGACGAAAATAGTTAATGCTATTTATGAACAACTTTGGTCCTGCCAAACTTTAACAGAAATGAATTGAGAGTCTAAAGGTAGATCTAGTAGATCTAGCACGAATAACTTTCGAGTAAGTATCGAGGAATATATGACATATTGAGCAGAGTTCCTACCGGATGTAAACGGAACTACATTTTCCTATACATTTTTTGACATTACGTGCTCGATACTATTTCGATATTTTTTCATGCTTCTATAGATATTCGCACCGTACCTCCGTTTCGTAATAGTGCGTCGCATACGGACAAAATAACATAACTGGACCCACCTTTAACAGATACTTTTCCAATCAAGTGGTCTTATGACGGAATGCTATAACAATAGCTAATTAACCTTTAGATCATTTGAAAAATAGGAAAGAGCTTTGCATGCCAGAAGTTTAAATACCAGGAAAGCTTTATATTCATTAATTATCAATGTTATTTCTTGTATCGAAACCCAAATAACGTTATAAGCGAGTAATTAGTCTGGGCGCCAAATGTATCACGTCTCAGAAGATTAAGCGTGATATTTATAGCCTGAGAATAAGGAATTTAAGTAGTTAGATATTTTGCTGCTTAGTTATGTTACTACTTGGTGAGCTGTTCAGCTATGCTATTCTGTAAATGGTATAAATCACTTCGAAAGTCACCTCACAAATCACTTCGATAGCCACGGTGACAGGGAAAGTGAGTTTAAAAAACCCAACTGAAATCTTGACTGATAAATCGTATGGATGAGATATAAATATGATACTAACACCCATATTCTAAGTCGTTCCTCCAAAACTTACTCGTCCACGACTTAACGAAACCTCATTGAAAACCTCTTCAAAATACTCCTCGAAATCGGTATCCTAAGTCATAATTCCGTAAGGACCTGCAGGAGCCAAAGAGTACGTAGCCGCCCCGTGTTAGGCCTAGCGCACACTAAGTCAAAGTCAAAGTCAAAGTCAATATCATTTATTCAGTCTAGGCTGTTACAAGCACTTATGAACGTCAAAGAAGCTATGCCATCGGTTCACAAACCCTACGGCGGGAGACCTTGTAACGAGAAGAACCGGCAAGAAACTCGTCAAGGGCTGTTTTTTTCTCCCTGTTTTATTTCATACAGAGTCGTCAAATTGAAAAATGACCTTAACATATCAGTAAGGTCAATTTCCATCACAAAAATAAATACTAATTATAATATTAAATTTTATGGTTATTGTAACCGTAAACAATTTTCAACTGGCAAAGAAAGACTTATCTATCATACATTACAACATTTCTCGCATTACAAGATTACTGTACTGCAAGTTGTGAGGAACATACAGGTCAGTATCAATTTATTTTAGAAAAAAAATATTTAACCTTTAAGCACAAGATTAAGATAAGCAGACTGAAGTAGACCCATTTCCGCTGGCGGCACCCGTTCACGAGCATGACGCATGAACCAGCCATCGCTTCGCTCAACCATATTTTAGGGAACGTAACGACCCGCCTCACATGACACCGCCGAAGAAACGTTTGAGTGACCATGACGTACTTCAGGTACTTATGTTAAGCTGTATAAATATATAAAAAAAAAATAACAACAGCAATAAAAAGAAAGATAAAAGTGCATTAATGTAAGACACAACCTACAATGTTAGTAGAAGACGCATCAGCTGGGTCATAATCACAAAGCATATTTAAAGTAAGTTAACAAAAAAGAATACTTTTATATAATTGGAATAATTGGAAAACATTATTTATTTTATTTATTCTGATCAAGCAGTGCCACGCGTCTTAACTTAAAAAAAACATAAATAACATAAAATCAAAACAAAAATATATATCTCAACACATTTTAACACAAGCAGACATGAGCAGACCCATCCCGCTGGCAGCACCCGTTCACGAGCATGACGCATGAACCAGCCATCTACTACCATTACAGCCACTACCATTTTTACCCACGACGAGGTTGAGTGGAGTGTAAAAAGTTTTGGAGGAACGACTTAGAATATGGGGGTAAATCTATTGACAAGCGTTGCAATACTCACCCGGTGGCATTAGTGTCGAAATCACGCATTTTAAGAATACTAGCAAACTAATTCCGTGGTGACATACTGCGGATTTACAGGTTATTTTGCAAAAAAGTTTTCAGAATGCCACTGATGTGAGCTTTGGATGTAATGTTAGCCGTGCTTGATGAGGTTTCACATTAATTTCATGATTGAATGAAAATATCTGATCTTGCATAGCGATAACTGCTCTCAATCACTCATCCTAATCTTTATTGGATGTCGATCTGTCCTCGTTGACAGATTTCAGATGCATAAAAGATAAATTGCAAATTCAAGATCAGAAACATTTATGCCACCAAAATCAAATACAAAAATGATTTTAATTATAATGAAACAAATAATCCAGAATGAACCAACAAATTGAAATTTGAAGGACAAATTTCAAGTTCTAATATAAATTGTGTCCAAGTATTCAAGACGATTGAAAGACAAACACGAATTTAAATTACGTTGATATTTCACTGACGAGTTTGAATTTCAATCGAATTTAAAATTAGACCTCAAAATCAACATGAGGTTTCCGAAGTATAAATAACGTTATTTCATGGTAAGATAGAATAAACCTCTGGATATAACGATTGAAAACAAAAATGCTTTGTAGCTAATCAGTTCCGCTAAGAAGCCTTCTGCCTGGAGCTTAGTTTATCCAAGTTGTATAAATAAATACGAGCAAAATGTTCACAATTTACTCAAATTATTTGGGCTAAGGTAAGTAGAGAGAGAAAGAGAGAGATCAATTTTATTAACCATAAATAGACACAATTACAAACAAAACAAGAAAACAAAAATGAAAATAAATGTCCAGCCTCAGCTATGTGTTGCCATGATACTAGATGTGTCACTGCAACACTGGTATTCTGACAGGACCAAGTGATGCGTGGTTGCAATGCAATGCAATATTATTTAACAAATCCGATTGTCCGTTTACTATAATTGGACGGTTTATAAATACCCTTGATTATTTACAAACAATCGGTTCTTGCAAAAAGATGGTGACATACACATCAAGGATAGAATGAAATCCATAAAACGGTTTATCCGTTTACAATTCCGCGAACGCTTTTGCCTAACATCGTTTATTTTAGTTCCAAGATCTAGTCAAGGAATTCACAGCTTTGTATCATGGAGTCTGTTATGGGACAGTTTGAGTGACGTACTTATTCTCATTTTAATTTTAAAAAAATGTTTGAATATCAAGCTATTATAAACAAAAACCTTTCATTTCCAATGTAATATGGAGTAATAAACGTGACATTGCAGATAACGCCATAAAGCCTAGTTTGGACTACGTTAGTATTTTAGTCAAGTAGCAAGTCCATTGCACCGTTTATATTTGAATATTTTGGAATTACTTTGGTAAACTCGTATGCTGCGAGCAATCGTTAATCATTAATTGATCATTACTATTTGACTAATGCGAACAAGCCATTAGTAACATAAAATAATCAAATAAAAATAAATCAACTTTCGAAGTTACTTGCAGGTATGTCAATATTACTCTATGTAAAAAATGTTTACAACAGCGTTTGGAATAAATGTTTAAATTATATTTTTTTCTTTTATAATGCTTTTAATGCAACTCATTCGTAGAAATGCTTCGACCTATAAAGAAAATATAAAAAAGTAAAAACCTGTTTTCATAAGCACATTTTAAATTTTCACGCGTAAGTAGGTACTGCAAATGAATAAAATTCATTTATGAGATAAAACAAACTTCTACGAATTAAATAGCGATATTTACTTGCACTTTCAGTTTAATATTGATTGTTTTTTTATAAATTTTTCGGTTTCGTTACTATTCCAGGTACAATGCCATGTGGACATAAAAAGAGTTTTTATCGCTCTAATTTTCTGTTTTTATTCATAAATCTTTGCATACACCTTTTTATAGTACTACTAGTGAACTCCTGATAATCTCTATTTCGATCAAACAGCAATCAACGCGGACGCTGATAAATGTTAACTTAATTACATCGGGATTCACCGGTGGAATATAATTTATCTACGTCGTATTATTACTGTATCTAAAATTCATTTAGGCGATAATGATAGCCGAAATTTACCAAACCGGTGCTGGATTCTGTTAACATCCAGTCATAATCGTATTTAGTAGTTCTCTTTTAAACAGTTCTTGTTCCTACAGTCCTTCAGACGGACCGGGGAGGGCTAATACTTATCTAACGAAAACACGGTTCAGTTTCAGTTTTGCCGCTTTTGTGGCTGTCATACAGTATGAAAATGTGACAGTAATGACAGCGACGAAACTGGTTACTAGGTGATTTTTTGTTACATAATAAGCCTGCTGGGGCCTTACCATCAACTGTAATGCAATTCGTTGTAGGTTGTGAGAGTGGGATGCTGACATATGGCGCGTCTAGCGGCGTCCCGCACTTACTACCTCAAAGTAGCCTAAAATAAATCGCATTACAGTTGATGGTAGGCCCCCTGGTCGTGCTGCAATGCAACGCAACATAAAAAAAAAAATACGCATTCCTTTGTTTTGTATGAAATATCTTACACTAGCGACTGATCGGGGCGGGGCTGGCCGCAACGCATTTGTAGAGAGCGTCACAGCGTTGCTAAAGGTCGCCAGCCCAAAAAAATCTCTACAATTGAAACACGATTGAGATACGATTATCACTGAACGTTAGCAGAATTTACCTCCAATACCTACTCGTTCGCAAAATGAACGAGATATATAGCAATCTTAACGTTTATTGGCGCCTCTAATCTTAACACAAATCCTTAAGTACGCAGGTTTATCTTTAAGCCTGTATTAAAATTACCTGAATTAGAGCTTAAATAATTATATAGGATACGTTATTCTGGTAAAGATTATTATTATTCATGCTAAACTGTATTTGATTACCGTTTCTTGCGTTGAACTTTATACATTTTAAAATACACATCATCCGCTACCCGCTGTTTTTCCATTAATAAAATTCAGATTTATTACAATACATAGTTCGGTACGTACCTATATACTTATAATATCATATAACTGAAGAGTTATCTTTTTGCATTTGTTTTTTAAAACTCACTTACCTCAATAACTGTCAGTCGAAGTGTGCTGAATTTAAATTTAGAAAAAGATTGTACCACTAAAATAAACATAACCGTGGCTTATGGTCTGACTTCCGTGTACGGAGAAAGTGTCTACTATAGGGAAAACAACCCTAAGTGGTTGAAATGGATGATGAAAGTTTGAGCTCGTATGGGAATCAGGAAAACCTAGTCAATCAGTTCGCTTTAGCAGTTGGCTTTTTTTACCCAATAGTATAAAGTGACTTTATTTACTTTATACTATAGAGAATAAAATATTTCTTTATGTATGACTACAGCCCATTAAAGTACAAAGTGTTTAAACCAAGAATTCAAGGTATAAAATGCGTTTTATAAAATGTTTGAAGACAATAACAAAGTAATGCTTTGTTTTAAATAAGGTTCTCATAAAACGCTTTAAAAAAAGTAGTAGGTAGCATAGATCTATCATAGGTCTCCGCGTTGCTACAACTAGATACCGCCCTCATACATTTAGCTCGTGACCGTTTTACTCTGCCAAAAATGGCACAGTCTACTGTGAGTCTCCATAGCAACACACATTTTTTAATCCGTTGTTTGTATGAAGCGCGTGGTATCTAGTTGTAGCAACGCGAGGACCAATGATAAATCTATGAAAGGTAGGTATAATTTTTAAGCATAAGCTTAAATGCACAGTTTATAATAGCATCTGCAGCATCATTCGACGTTTGTATAGTATTTTCAAGTAATTTTCAAGTAAGGTAGAAACGAATTGTATTTATACTTTCATAAATAAAGTAATATAAAGTTCTACATACACTGCTGATACAAATAGTACTCTGTTGTAAAAATTTTTGCATACACTTTCCAAATTCTGGTTGAAAAAGTATTTTTAATGACTTTACAAAAGTATCAAGTTCACGATCCTAAAAATGAGATCAAAATAAACACTTCTCATAATCTTTGTTGTTTCTTCGGAGAGTTTGCTAAACTCCAGAGTTTCTTGTGGAGCTTTCGAACTTGGATGATAACTTTGACTCGCTGATATGAAGATTCATAACTGTACAAATATTTCAATCCCGCCTGCATTTCTCAATCACTTTGTTGTTATTTCCGGAATTTAATAAGCTGAAGAAACTAAGAGATTATGTACTATGAATCCTTGCCAGATGAATCATTAAAAAAACGCTTTGAAAGCTAATTGAAATATATAAATAGGTACATATTTGCATACAATCACACCAATTATCTAGCCCACGCGCCACGTTAAGTTTCATAAAGAACTCGTATTAAGGATACTAGATAACAGATAAAGATACTTTTATATTTTTTTGGAAATACATACATATTAAACACCCAGACCAAGACAAATAAATAAATAAATAAATATTTCCATACAATCACACCAATTATCTAGCCCACGTTAAGTATCATGAAGAACTTGTGTTATGGATACTAGATAACGGATAAACATACTTATATACTTTTTTTTTTGTAAATACATACATATTATACATATTAAACATCCAGACCAAGACAAATAGACATGTTCATGCACACAAATATTTGTCTTGACTGGGGATCGAAGCCGGGACCTCTGGCGTAGTAGGCGGGGTTAGCCCTATAGTCCACCATAGTCCCCTGCACCAACAGGTCGTCTAATATAACAATAATTATTTATATTTTTGATAAGCGTAGTTAGTCTCAACTATGACAATTTAAATTGAAACTCAGATATTAGTCTGAACATATCCTACTGTTCTTGTACCTAAGTAAAGCATATTAAATGAGGCTTTGTAGCAAAATAACCCATAAGTCTAATAAAATTTACATCTCGGGGTTGAAATCAACAAATCAATAGAATACTGGCTTCTCAGAAGCAAAATAAACTAATAAGTATCCTGAATGTCGGCAGTCAGGATATTAGTTTCATTTTGTTTTGATAAAATATCTGGTATCAAAGTTTTTTTTTCAACAAGACAATCTAAATTAAAGAAAAACGAAGTACGAGGGAGTGGGGGAATTTATAAAAGGTGAAACAATTAGGTTAAGAAGCCGAGAGGAGAGGCGCCCGTTTCTTTCACTTCAAAATCAATTTGTGAGACGAATGAAAATATCCCTGACAGATTGAAGTTTTAATTACGCCACTTTTCGGGGACAATTTGCTTCAAACAGTTGACAGATGGACAGAATTTACTTTTCCTTTTACTTTTAAATACGTATTGCCTTCTTGATGACTTTTTTCTTGAGTGGAGTGGATTTGCTCTTTGCGAATAAATGCTATAGAATTACCTTTTTGAAGTTTTTTTTTGCTAACATGCTATATATCCGCATACTGTGATAAAATCTAAATTTAAACTCCAATGAAATCCATTTCGTTTTCTACTTTAAAGATTTAATTTTATTTTAACATGTTTGTTTATTTGTGTGTGTATGTAGTTGTATCATGCTTTGCTTATCATCTCATAGCACATACACCTAGTTCAACCATTTAACTTCGGTATCAGTGATAACATTTTATTTTTAGTTGACAATAAAATGCAATACCTTTTTAATACGTTTGAAGGAAAAGGATCAAAATCCCACATCTAGTGTCTCTTCGTTTTAATAAACTATGAAGGTTAACCTTCACTAGGTAAGTGCGTTTAACACTAACCATATTAACTACACATATTATAATAACTGGAGACATAAATATTAACCTAAAGCAAAAAAATCCAGAGCCTGCTCAGGAATACAGGAATAGAGTTAATTATCTTAACATGCTTTCAGAATTTAGTATTCTTCCTGGCCACACATTACCTACAAGGGAACTCGCATGTTTGGACCACTTCATGTTGAAAATTGATATTAGAAAAGTTTCGGCATTTATTGCAATATTAAATACAAGTACCACTGACCACCTTACAACATTCTTATGTTTATCTAAAATAAAATACTCTCATAGATCAAATAAGACTTCAACTTCAATAGACTATGAAAAAGCTCAAAAATATTTACAAAAATTAAAATTAGCCGAGTTACTTTACTGCAATGATCCTAACGTGTTAACTGATCTTCTATTGCAAAGACTAACAGATACCATTAAATTTAATACAACTACTGTTAAAATACCAAAGAACAAACGTATTATAAAACCGTGGATTACCACTGGTATTCTTAGATGCATAAATAATAGAAATAAGTTACAAAAAAATTTTAAAAAAGATCCTCATAATGAAGTTTTGAAAATAACTTATACTAGATATAGGAATTATTGTAATAATTTAATAAAAAAATTGAAAAGAAAATATGAAAGAGAGTTACTTTCAAAATCAGTCTCTGATAATAAATTACTTTGGCACAATATAAAAAAAATTACATATTCAAATCGATCTAAAACCAAGAACACAGATTTATTGAATGCTAAAAATTCCCCATCTGAATCAGCAAACTTTGTGAATGAGTTCTTTGCAAACATTGGTATACAACTTGCTCAACAAATTCAACCCAGTCAATCGTGTACTTCCAGTTATCCATCTATTACACAACCAACACAGTTAAACTCATTTGTTCTTCTAGATGCAGACTGTGATGAAGTAGATAATATTTTGATGAATCTTAAATCAAACAGTGCACCTGGTTGGGATGAGATCCCTACCAAGTTTTTAAAATACATGAGAAATGATCTAGTTCCTATTATAACCCACCTTGCCAACCTCTGCTTCAGCAAGGGAGTTTTCCCTGCCCCACTCAAACAATCCATTATCACTCCAGTTCACAAGGGTGGGGATGGAACAGATGTTAATAATTACAGGCCTATATCCATCTTACCTAGTATATCAAAAATTTTGGAAAAATTATTAAACAATCGCCTTCTTCAGTTTCTAAATAAATATAACTTTCTGTCTCCGTCACAATATGGCTTTAGGAAAGGTATATCTACAGAGGATGCTGTAACTGCATTAAGTACATTAGTAACAGAACATATTGATAAAAATAATAAATGTTTAACTGTGTTTTTGGATATCAAAAAAGCTTTTGACACTGTGTCTGTCCCTATCCTTGTGAACAAGCTCCAAAATATTGGAATACGGGGTATGCCATTAGCTCTTTTTAAAAATTACCTTTCTGAGAGAAAGCAAAGAGTCAAATTGGAACAGTATTCCAGTGAAGACGCAGAAGTAACATATGGCGTACCGCAGGGCAGTGTATTAGGACCTACCTTGTTCTTAATATACATCAATGACTTGTGTAATTTAAAAATCAATAACGCCAATATTTTCTCGTACGCCGATGATACAGCTGTTGTCTTCTCTGGAAACTCCTGGGAAGCTGTGAGAAATAATGCTGAAATAGGAATGACTCAAATATCGACTTGGTTGAAGAATAATTTACTGTCACTGAATACATCTAAAACCAAATACATCTGTTATAGTATTTATGACAATAATCAGCCTGCTGACAACTACAGTCTGAAGGTTCACAACTGCAATGATTCTATGAATAACTGTAACTGTCCACTTATTGACAAAGTCACCAATTATAAGTATTTGGGCGTTATCCTGGATCAGAGGCTATCCTGGTATCCTCATCTTGACCAACTTGCTGGAAGAGTGAGGAAATTAACATGGATCTTCCGCTCACTAAGACATGTGATCCCAAGGGATGAGAAACCTGTTATAGATCGAGATCCAAAAAACAATCTCTTGAATAGAATATACATTGCCCTGGTTGAGTCCATCTTGGCTTACTGCATTCCTATTTGGGGTGGTGCGTCAAAAACTAAGTTTATAGAGGTTGAGCGTTCGCAGCGTGCTCTGATAAAAACAATGTATTTTAAACGCTTTAGGTACCCTACTAAACAACTTTATCTTGATTGTGGGTTGCTTTCAGTTAGGAAACTATATATAAAACATGTACTTTTGAAAAAGCACAAGAATTTACCGTATATGAAAAATAAAAAAAAAAGTAGAAGAAAATATAATGTGGCTTTAGTTCCTTCAACTAAAACAAAGTTTGCTGGAGCACAATATAATAGTATTTCGGCCAAAATTTATAATGAAATTAATAAGGAACTAGACATTTACTCCAAACCTTATAAAGAATGCAAAAAGTCGGTACTAACATGGTTGGAATCACTTGACTATGACATGACAGAGCTGTTCTTACAAGACATAAAATAATACTATTAAAAAGAAAAAAAAAAAAAAAAAAAAAAAAAAAAAAAAAACCCTCTTATTAACGCATCATTCACATTGTTTTTCTATCATACATATATAATACATATAATAATATATACCTATATTTACTCATGCATGCACTCACACACACACTCACACTCGCGCGCGCAAAATAATCTATCCTTGTTTATTGTAAATTTAAAAATAATTATGATAAGTTGTTCTATACTACTTAATGTAATGATAAATACATAAAATAATGTCATGGAAGAGCGGAGTCTCTTGTTACAGGCATTGTATGCTTAAAAGGGGACTCCGGCCACTAATAACTGTAACTCAAAACTTTTTATTGAAATAAAATTTATTATATTATTATTATTATTATATATACGACCGAAAATATGGTTCAACACAGTTATATTTCACCAAGTCTGAAGTTCACGCGATAAATTTTCCAATACAACTTTCCTCGAACATTGGTCGGTTATGAGTGGGTTGAATAATTTACGATTTGGTAAACCACGCCGTTTGGGCCTAGCTGAGATGCGAAGGGGAATAGATATGTAGTGGATATATACGGATATACGGGCAGCCATTTGAAATTGAGAGTGGCGGAGATTTCACTCGGTTTGACACTTGAGAAACTAGTGAATGTTGCATCGAATTCGTTTTGAAATTGAAAGTGGCAGAGATTTCACTCGGTTTGACACTCGAGAAGCTATAAATGTTGCATCGAATTGATTTTGAATGTAGAAAGCATTTTTTTTGAGGTTTGTGCAAATAGACGATCTTCTTCTTTTCGTTCTTCTATGCTTTTCTGAAAATGGTAACTAACTCACATATCAATGCCCCAGACAAAGGTTGTAGTGAGTTTAAAAAACGCAAGTGATATGAAAGATTGTGAGAAATTTACGAACGATTCCAAAGTCTATTGACAAACGTCACAAAATCCACCCAGTGGCGCTAGTGTCAAAATCAAAAAAATTAAAAATACCTACCAAACTTATTTCACCGCAGATTCACAGGCAATTTCAAAAGATTTTTTCAGAATGCCAAATATTTTAGAGTGACGCCTTGAAATACAAACTTTTTATGAATTTATTGTGAACGAAGTAGCTTGTTCAAGAACTAAAGTTCGTTATAACTATCAAACATTTTGTGTTATGAATCCGTCGGAAAAGAGACAAAATGATTAGGTACATAAGTTTTTTTGTTAATATTGCCCTCTACACTCGTATCTCAGCCTAAGTTAATATTGAAGGCTCGATCTGTTTGCGAAGCTTTTAAACATAGATTGTGTCATCTTCTCATTTCACTTACGTAAGTTGTTAAAGAAACTTAAGTAAAATGTGAATTCTCTTATTCATATATTTAACAGCTTTGTTCTTTTATTTGGGTTTTAAAACTGTTTGTACTTAAACAAAATTATATTTTAAAAGGTTTTGGATTTTCAGACGTTTCGGCACCTTTCCAAGAGTCGTGTCATAATTACTAGTAAGTGTGGTAGAAGTCTTGCTTTATTCCATGCTACCAACTGTATGTGTGCCGAATTTCATCCAAACTCGCTCAGCCATTTTTGAGTGATTGTGTAACAAACATCCGAACATTCAAATTTATATTATTACTAGCGGCCGCCCGCTTCACCCGCGTGGTACCGGTTTCGGTAGAAATATCGGGATAAAAAGTAGCCTATGTAATCCAGGCCTATCTGTGTGCCAAATTTTATCCAAATCGGTGCAGTAGTTTCGGCGTGAAAGAGGAACAAACAAACAAACAAACTGACATGCTTTCACCTTTATAATATTAGTAGGAAGTAGTATCATCAATTGACCTCATTGGCCTCATTTCACAAGTGTAGAAAAAAATATCAGTACATTAGCACAGAACATTCACATTTGGCAGGTAACACGTTTTTATTCATTGTGTAGTATCTAAAAGGCATCATGTACATACAACTACATCGAAAACATCCGCTTGGTAAAGGATTACTGTTCCACTTAAAAACTTGTAAAATAATCAAAACAAAATCCGTAAGAGCACCGAGGATCCTCAGTTGGCCATCGATCTTAATTCCGCCGGAACTGAATGACTGATTATCTCCCAAATCTCGGAAGGTCCGGTTGCGGTCGAAGGATAGGCGAACATTCTACCAAGATTTTTAAATATAAATGTGCCACTTTGGCAGCTCTGAACAATGATCAGCAGTAGGGCAACATCTATGACGCATTTTGTTTTTGAAATAAAAACAAGACTGATATACAAAATAAATGGTTTTACACAATGAGAACACCCCGCCATTCTTTATACAATCGAATGTACAATCTATCTATGGCAACCTACGGCTTATACAATATGTCAATTTTTTTCAAACAATGCCGAAATCTTTGGCTTACTTATTTAAAGTCAAAATTGGGGGTCACTTTTTTAAAGCCTGTCCTACTGTTGACCACTGTCACTTTTTAATGAATGACGGGGAGACTCGTAGCCTTCATCATACCTGATGTTAAGTATTGATAAGGCTGAAGATGGAAGCAGGCGTATCCCGGAATCCTTAATCACTGAGGAACTGGCTATCTTATATCTATCTGCCGGAACACAACAATGCTGAAAACATTGTTGTTATGGCGTCAGACTTAGATAACATAGTGATAGCTAGCCAAGCGGACTTACAACAAGACCTGCCACCAACCAAACCGAAAACAATACGTAAGAATATGTTATATGCTGGGAATTGAACCCGGGACCCCTTTGTCTGATACCGGTGGTTGTACCACTAAACCACAGAAACGGTTTAAACTTGTAAAAGGAAGCGGCAAACACTGATATTTGCTACATAACATAAACATTAGATAAATCTACGCTAATAATACAAGGAATATTAAAATATCTGATAATACATAATATAAAAACTAACAGATATATTATAGGCTTACTTGTGCTGGATAAATGCTGTATTATTTCACTACGGAAATTCCCAGACTAGGGTGGCAGCTATACCTACGTAACGAAATAAAAGACAGTTTTAGCACGCACAAGTGATTTTTATTCCCGTGACTGCAGTACTCCTCTTATCACTTCCATACATGTTACGTGACAGGATTATGAAGCTATGGGCATAACAGATCCACATCTACGCACACATTTGATAAAAGTAATAGAACTGTACAAGTAAAAGGGCACTATAATATTACAAATAGCGGTTTTTAAGATAGGTACTACCACAGTGACAGCTCCTAGAATTTGTGCTTTTTATTCTGTCTTTCTGTCAGTCAGCTAACATCTCACACATTTAGAAATTAATAAAAGGGCTTCCTTAATAAGATCAAGCGATATTTCACGCTGGTACAGCTTTCAACTGTCTATTAGGCTCAAGTCCGATCTTGCATGGAATATTGCAGTCACCTCTGGGACAGATCAGCGAAATACCAAGTAGCTGCATTGGACACGATCCAACGCTAAGCTGAGAGGCTAATTGGCTGGTTAAAAAAAACTGGTGAAGAGCAAGTTTCACATCCTAGCTCACCGCCGCAAAGTTGCCTGTCTGTCGGTATTTTACAGATTAAACTTCGAAGAGTTTGCTAGGAACTGTATGAGCTCATACCACCATTCCCCTTCTTCCAACGGACATCCAGACGCACTGCGGGCTACCACCATTTCTTGGTTGATATTCCTAAATGTCGCACAAAGCGCTACTCATCATCTTATCTTATGATATTGCGCACAGCAAAGGAGTGGAACTCCCTCCCTGCGCCTGCGTCTGTATTTCTACATAAAACCCGTCCATATTGAAAGCAAGGGTGAATAGGCACCTTCTGGAATAGCTCGCTTCACCGTAGATCCTGTCTTAGCCCCCGAACCTGATAAGGATCAAGAGCGCACTTATACGAAATAAAAGAATAATCTATTGTATCTCGTTTTGCGATGCCTGACAGGCTAAGCATTTATGTAAACGGATATCGGAGCCATCGCAGATATTACCAATACATACAAAGATATATCACAAAGATATATCACCCAGACACAGGGCAAACAAAATAATTAACATAATTATGTAATGAACATAATATTTTTTATGACCATAATGACCATAGGTGCAAGTAAATACTTGCACCTGGAGAGAATGAACCTACAAACATTGGCGAAGAACACAGGATTTGTACTCGTACTTAGGTGATACCGTTATGGCCCAATTGGCTCATAATAAATGTCTTCTTTGATATACATACATTGTTTTAAAAAAACTTACAAGTTTCTTATCATACTGTTTTTTCTTACACTATGTTTGAAGGCTTACCAACGGTCAGGGGATAAGCGAAGTTTCCTTCGAAGATTTTTCTATAGCCTACTACCTATGTAGCCACCGTAAATCCTCTCTGACATATTTTTCTCGCGTAGAAACGAATGCTTTCAGTTTTTTGTTTGTGATCTCACCAGATTAGATAATAAATCAACCTTGGCAGATTTTTATGGATTTGCAATCAGATCATTCTGGTATTGGCAGTGTCGTATGGTGGTTGTATATTTCTTGAAACATTATGATCAAGAGTTCCACGTAGATAAACTTAATTGGTATAACAAATGTTCGTAAAAAAATCTTTTTATAATATACAACTGTAATTAGGGTATACGCTCATGAAAATTCATAGTACTCCATCTAATTTGTTCGTTCCAATTTCCTGCTTTTGTGAACAAAACTAGGCCAGATAAAAATATAAAGGGACTTAAACGATTATTTTTACAGATAATTTATTTTCTGTAGAGTATTTCAGTTATCCTCTTATTTTTCCTCGGGATTTAATGATAACAACGTTTTCTATGGTCTATGGCTAGCGCAGACGACGGATAACGGAGGACTTTTTGTCCGCGACACGTCTTTATTGTTAACAAAAAAGATTGATAATGATCGCGTATATTCATAAAAAGTACGCGATAGTCTTCGTTATATATTCAACTTTATGTTCTTAGTAATAAGGTCGTGTTGCGGACAAAAAGTCCTCCAATGTCCGTCGTCTGCAAAGGCCCTTAAGCGTATTAAAAGTCCGGGTAGATGACTGCTCAGGGGGCTTACCGCCATCTTTTAGCGCAGTATTGTTTCAATCAAACCAATATTTCGTACCACGCCCCTTTTAAAAAGCTTATTTTCCGACAGAAGTTTTGTGCCTTCCAAGTGTGAAGTATGTCAAAATGTAATAACTTCAATTTGTTCCTTGTCAGGAAAAATGATGAGAGAAATACATGGAACTGAGATAGAAGACTTTGGAAACTTAAATTATACAAATATATCATTAACCAGTATTTCGATATCGATATTTTTCTTGCGAATGTTCAGTAGCTGCCTAGTTAATTCCGTTATTACAAAGTATCATCGAGTGTACGTACGAAAGAAAGTATGCTAGTAATATATAAGTCAATGGTAGATAGGCTCGTTTTTTGTAGGTATTTCATATCTATAGATATTATTTATCTATAGATATTTATTATTAGCTGCGTTTTTTTTTAATTTTTATTTTATATTATTATTTTTAATTTACTTTAAGTATTAATTCGAAATGATATGAAAGAAAGAAAGAATACACTTTTATTCGACTAACATACAGTAACACAAAAAAAACAATTTTAACAAAGAACAACATATAAACCTAGATAGAACAAGGTACGCTTTATGATTATGACCCTGCTGATGCGTCTTCCAGTAACATTGTAAGTTGCGTCTTATATTAATGCACTTTTATCTTTCTTTTTTTTTGTTTTTGCCATTGTATTTTTTATATTTATACACTTTAACATAAGTACCTGAAGTACGTCATGCTCACTCAAACGTTTCTTCGGCGGTGTCGTGTGAGGCGGGTCGTTACGTTCCCTAAAATATGGTTGAGAGAAGCGATGGCTGGTTCATGCGTCATGCTCGTGAACGGGTGCCGCCAGCGGAAATGAGTCTACTTCAGTCTGCTTGTCTTAACGTTGTGCTTAGAGCTTAAATATTTTCATCTAAAATAAATTGCTATCGACCTGTATATATACGTCACAACTTGCAGTACAGTAACCTTGTAATGCGAGAAATGTAAAATGTAAGTCTTTCCTTGCGAGTTGAAAATTGTTCACGGTTAGGATAACCATAAATGTAATATGTTAGCTTACTTTTCAATTTGACGACTCTGTATGAAATAAAACAGGGAGAAAAAAATAGCCCTTGACGAGTTTCTTGCCGGTTCTTCTCGTTACAAGGTCTCCCGCCGTAGGGTTTGTGAACCGATGGCGTAGCTTCTTTGACGTTCATAAGTGCTTGTAACAGCCTAGACTGAATAAATGATATTGATTTGATTTTGATTGATTAGTATCGGCTTAGAATAGCACTACGAATACGAATTTGAAGAGTATTGAAAACAAAACGCAAACAAAGCGTTCTTATGCCATGATGGATTCTAAAAGATGACAGAAGGCCTCCAGTTTCGAGTAAACTGTAGTTCACTTATGCTATTTTTGGGAGGTCATGACCCAATTTTTCAAAGATTCCGCTCCATTTCATTTGCCTAGATAACCTTGAGATCAGAAAAAACGTAACAATAATCCAAAGGGCTTCTCAAGTATAATTTTTAAAAACCTACTGTAGCAAAAAAATATCAAAGTACGTTATGATTTGTATTACCAATTCTTACCAATTTTAAAAAAGCCCTTAAAGTCAAACTTGATTATAAATTCATTGTTATATCTAAGTTAAAATGCTGTAACCCCCGGTTCCAATAACTTACGAATAGATTGTTTTGGCTACGAACAGTTAAATTTTTACATTTATTTTATGAAAAATATGTCAAATCGTTCAAGATGTCAAAATATAACTGTCTGAAGCCAAAACACTTCGTTAGTAAAGAAACTTTTGAGAAAGGAACGTATGAGGAGACTTTAAAAATGCAATTTTTATTAACGCTTTATTACTCTCATTGTTACAGGTGGAAGGCATGCGGGCTCAGAAGGTGCCAGCGGCGTTGCTGCTGTTACTCTTCGTAATAGAAGCACTAGATGCCAACAGGCGAAAACAAAAAGAGAAAATACCACCAATGATTATCAACATATGCGACATAAACGACAGAGATTCAAAAGTACATTGCTACTGTGAATTCAGTCAAGAAATCAATGAAGCAGTCAAGACAGAATGCTGGGTTTTCAATGGAGGAATAGAAAAAACGGACCCATTGTGGACAAGCTTCACGTCCCAATCCAATATAGAAACTTTAGCATTTAACGTAAGAGCAGATGGCGGTCTAGATTTCGTCCCAACTAAAGTGTTTAGATACTTGAGAAAAGTGAAAAACTTTAGCATGAAGTTCAGCTCCATACCAAAATTTGAATCCTACACGTTCGTAAACCTTACCTCGGTACAAGAAATAACTCTGACCAAGAATCAAGTATATTATGTAAACAGACACGCATTTTACAACCTACCTAACTTGACTATCCTTACTTTGGATGAAAATCGAATAAAGGAATTAGTAACTGAAACGTTTTATGAGCTCCCAGCTCTTCAAAAGCTGTACCTTACAAGTAATAATATTACTGTAATTCAAGATGGAGCGTTTCGTCATCTTGTGAATTTATTAGAATTAGAATTGGATAGAAACAATATTAGTGAGCTAAGAAAAGAGTGTTTCGATGGACTTGCTAATCTTAAACGGCTCGACTTAAGAAGAAATAAAATTGCCGTTCTAAACTCATTTACTTTCATTGAGTTATGGAATCTTCATTCATTATTATTAGATTATAATGAAATCAGTGTCTTGGCTCAAAGGACGTTTGATGGATTATCTCAGTTGCGAAAGTTAAGTTTGAGTCACAACAAACTTGTGACTTTGGCTAGTGGATTATTCGAAGGTGTCAGGGGGTTGTCAACGCTAGACCTAAGGTACAACAAGTTGAGAAGATTCACTTTGGATAATGTTCGACCCATCTATGATAATCTAAAAGCTCAAAATAGCTACATCAATTTAGATGGTAAGTCATGTCATCTGTCGCTGTAAGCCAACGTCACCCTTTAATCTAGAAAAAAATATTGTATCTTGTGTAAAATATTTTTGATAATTGACTTTTAACAAGGAAATTATGGCAATGTATAAGTTTTCCAGTAGGCAATACTTCTTTGATCAAAACACATTTCAGAGGTTTGATGTTAATTAGTTAATAAAGGATCTTCACTTAGTAATAATGAATCACAATGAACCAGAGGAATTAATGAGTTTTGTATCGTGACTGACATGTGGAGACAAATGTTCGAGCTTAATGATTTACTGCCTACCTTCATTAACAGTGATTAATTTTACACGAGTTAGCTCGTAATGAATTGAGCAACACAATAATATAAGCATAGCTACAAACGATTTCGGATATTCTTTTCTTCGATAAAGTAGCCCGAAGTAAATTCATAATCTTATCTAAGTAATTAAAAGATTTCCATGTCGATGAAATAGGAGCAAATTCAATTATCGAATAAAAATCAATTAGTCCCAGACGGGCGTATTCAAAAGTGATCATTACTCCAATTAGAGGATTTAATTAAGACTTCGATTGTTTCAGGCAACGATTTCTCCTGCGATTGTCACCTGGCCTGGATGCATAGACTTCGGCACGAAGCTAAAAGCATCAAAGTGCGCAATTCACTCGAAAATTTCGTTTGCAAGTTCAGCATCGATCCATCAGCGAATTCTCACTACACCTACTTCGAAAGGACGGTCATAAATTCCAACAATATATACGATACTGAAGAGAAAAGTCAAATAAAAGATTACACGGATACATCAGATGATATTTTTCACGATGAAATAGATGACACTTACGCAGATGAACCGAAATTGGCGAGGAAGGAGAACGAGAAAACGCTACTCCAAATACCTATCGAGTTACTTCCGTGCCCCCAAGATGTCAAAAGCGTTACAGACAGGACTTATACTTATCCTTCACAAAATGAAGCAAAAGATTACAGAAATCTCATTCTATCATCTACGTCGACGGGTTGTGTTGTAATAATTTCGTTTTTCCTTATTACACTTTCGTTATTCGTCACATACTAATATTATTTTCATAAAACATTAAACTATTTATTATTTGAAAAATTGGACTTATGAATGTGTAAATATTTAATTCCTGGTTGAGATTTGTAAAAATGTGATATAAATTTAAGTATAACTGTAAAATAAAATTTATATAGAATAAGGTAAACCGGATTTTTATGAAATAAAATATTCTTTAAAGGTCAACAGTAGAAATATCGTCTAAATTATTTTTGTTTAAGTAAATAAAAAATAAAAAAATTTAATGTAAATATTGAGAATTATAAAATGTATGGTATAAAGCGATATCTTGATGTAAATAATAGAAATAACAAAATCTAAGTACTAATACTTAAGTTTTGTATGTCATTCAAAAAACGTAATTCACTCTAGATTCTTCTATTTTCTTATACAAAATTATAAGAGATCACCTATGTGTATAGATATTGCAATATTAATACACCACATCATTCGACTCCAGAGGACTTTTTGTATGGTCCTAAAGGTGATTGGGAAATTCACCCAGAAACTAACAGAAACCAGTTATATGTCAGTTTTTTAGTCTTACTATATGCAACAATTTTATAAAAGTTTTCGCTAGGAGCTATCAATCGGATTTAATCAAACAAAACGTAATGATCAGAATTCGGGCTACAATCATTAGCTTTTTACGTGAATTTTATGACTTCCAAAGAAATAATAAAGTTTTGATCTTAGTCAGTCAAATACAGTTTATTTCGTTTCAATCCAACCAGTAGTTTTGATACTATCGCGAGTTGTAGAGTTGTTGAGACCTCATTTTTTTCAGTGCTCTTTTCCGCGGTCTAGAAAGTCATTGCAGGGTTGTAGAACTGTTATATGAATGAAGAATCAGCCTTCTATCTCTCATCCTACAGAAACAATGAAAAACGTAAAATGCTAACATGTGTGCATGTGTGATAATATGGGATAAATTTGTTTTTTGTTGATGCTGGGTGGATTTCTATGGCACTTGACCATTCTCCTTTGCATTATTTTAATTATAAGACTATAATAAACCGTTATGAAAATAAAAATTCACACCTAATTATAAAAAAAAATCTATAGGCATAGATGATCGAACAAATAAATTAGTTTGAATCTTACTTCTTATTTTTAAGTAACAATATTGTGATCTGTGTCAAATATTCTTTTTGAAGTGAAAACTTCTACAGCGGCGTTGTGCACATCAGAGTTTAAATTTTTTTGAGACGGGTAAAAAATGTTAAAGTCGCGTCACGACACGTGACCCTGATTGAAAATTCGTAAGACCATTTACCGTTGACCTATTTCAAATTACATAAAGTCTCACATTTGAAAGATCTACGTATATTAGTTAATAACAACCATTATATAAAGATCTCTCATTACTACTAGCTTTCATATTGATGCCAGGTCAGTTTTAATGGATTTACCTGCCAAATCAAGTTGGTCTCCGTTTTGATCAACTTTTTATGAAGTTGTGGTCAAGATATAGTGGATTTTGATCGTTCTTTTCGTTTAAGCGGTTTTCACTTCTGCCGGCACTCCCAGAGTGCAACCCGTTGTTTTTTTGCCTTTGTTAACTTAGCTTTTATTGACAGTTACTGTTCCAACCCATATTCGTATACATGAAAACTCCAGTTTCAGAACGTTATATGAGAGTCAGTAAACTAAAGGTGATAATGAGATACATTTATAACTTATGCTTGGAATTGATTACAACGTACCGTTCACTATTTCGAGTATGAACAATGGTTTTTTTCTTTCAAGTGTTAAACCTATAGTGAGTTTTAAATATACTCCAGAGTCCCCTGCACTGTTTTCTCTAATCAAGTTAAAAAGTGCTATTAAAACTTTAAATTCTATCAGACCGTACACTAACTCTTCATTATTTTGATAAAGGGAACCCACATTTAACTATTGCTAACTCGAAAACAAAAGCAGTAACTCGAATATTATTATCTACTTGAATATCAATTGTGTAAGTTTTTCAAATACATCCCGCCCTTTGAATCCGGAATGGATTATATAATAATGTGTTCGAATAATTCAACAACAAACCGAAAACAGAAATTGGGTATAGTTTGACGCTTAAAATCTGAATTCATTTGAATAATTTCATTGTTGTTCTATTAAAATTATTCAGATTGTGTTTTCAAATACAAATAGATAAACGAATCTGCTAGTTGAATGGTTTTCGATATAATTTGTTTCGCTCAAGACTACTTTTATCGATGATTCGTTATTGAATATGTTTGGTTGAAATTCTACTAAGTGCTCTCTACAAGAAATTATTTAAATTAAAGTTTCTTGCAATATCATAATTGCGAATAATTTAGAGAAAGATTTGTAGAACATTTTATTTCAATAATTTAAATGAAGATCTGGAAAAATGTAACAGTACATACTCTCAGGCTGCCACTAGTAAGATTATAGCTATCGGCTTTGAAAGCACTTAAGCCTTAAAAGCTGTACGGGAAAATACAGTTTATTACTAATACGTATGGAAGTAACTTTTTAATAGTGCCGATTTAATGGTCAAAGTTATAATTGGTCTGATGTGGGTCAGCAAGAAAATATTACCGTAGTTAAAGATACACAACTTAAAGTATTAAGTTGGTAATAAAAGACTTGCAAACGTTTTATGTTGAGTTTATATTTCTTTAATATTTCGCAAGAAATATTGAGTGCATTTCTTATTGCGATTTAAATCGGTTGTACTATTTTGTAAAGTTGGCTCAGTAGTACTTAAAACTTTGAAACTATGTCACATTAACTACCTCGTTCATAGTAAGGGTTGCAACTAACTAAACAAGTATTAAGTTTGCTGTGACAAAGTGCTGTGTTTAGATACTTCTGAATCACTGTTTACGTGACTAACCGTGAAATAATACGGGATAGAGTATAAAGTAAATACAGTGTCACGGTGATATAATTACCTAACTATTATTTTCTGTACTGGCAAGCAGACATATTATAATTTATAACAATAAAAATTCTATTGTGTCTCGTTTATTGACAGTGAAATATTTTAATTTTAAAAGACGTATTTATGCGTAGTGATTACAGTGAGACATATGTGGAGATTAATAACTGTGTATATAAAAATTGTGCGATTGTGTAGAGAGCAAACATGGGTCTTCTTACATTCTCTCAGCTATTTTTATTTTAGAATCTATTGTTGTTTTCTGTACAAAGTACACTTCATATGATTAAATCTTGCGTTCAATAAGAACTTAAAACAAATATTAAATGTACATAATACCTTTGTAAAGTATGAATTACTTTAAATAATTTCATTAAAGGTTGATGTTGAGAATACAGGTTTTTTTTATTGGTCACCCAGTTTTTTTTTAAAATTATAGCCAACAAAATTTAAAAATACCAATATTTGTATTTTGTCACGAGTTTTACATGGGGTAAGTGTTGTTGTTGTACAATCGGTGACATTGAAATAGCGATTATCATGTATAGCAGATAAGCATCTTCGATATGTTTCTGTCCTTATGTTTAATTAGAGAATAATATCATTTCTAATAAAACATCCTTAAATCCAATTTCGCCTACTGACTGTCGGTTAGATAATTATTGTGATTTAAAACTTCATACTAAAGACTGAAATTCAATGACATTAAAATTGTATTAAGGCTTACGTCCAGCAGTGGACTGCAATAAGCTGAATGATGATGATTATGAAGCGTCGGTAAATCAGATGGTGGAAATAGGTCTGATGCGCGATTTACATTGGTCAAGGACATTTGGCGAGTGGCGAGCGCCTTTACAGTGAAACAGACAGCGCCAGATTTTGTATAGACCCACTTGTAAAGCAGCTTGCAAGTCAAGTTGACTCGCCTCTGTCTCTCGACCTGTGTAAATCGGGCGGAAGTGACTGTTTCACCATCTTTGATTAGGCATTATCTTTTTTTTTTTATGGAACATAATTATGTATGAAACTACTTGTGTGGTGTAACAGGCCCACATTCTCCTTTATTTACATAGGTTGTAAAATTCAGTGTCATACCAAAAAGCTTACTAATATGGCTTAAAATATCTTTCATCATATTTACACAGGATCCAAAGTTATGTAAAATTGAGGGTTGTTTTAGATGACCAAAATCCTCGCAGTCATAACAGCATCGTGTAGAGTGCAAAGTTTTTACGTTACCCTTGGGCTAAAGTTTAACATCGTTTTAATTAGTTGCGGGTTCACCCCTAGATTTTGGTGCCGCAATGCCGAGGTGGCTGACTTCAGAATCTTTGAACATTGACAGCGTGTTCACACAAAACTTTTTTTATAGGTATTGAAAATTTAGAGGTTTAGCTCATTAGTCAGTAGTGTAAGTTTGGAAAATTAGGCTAACGTAACGTAAATTTTGGTGCCGCAATGCAGAGGTGGCTGACTTCAGAATCTTTGAACATTGACATCGTGTTCACACAAAACATTTTTTATTGGGTTGAAAATTTAGAGGTTTAGCTCAGTAGTAAGTTGGTAGTGAAGTTTGGAAAATTAGGCTAACGTAACGTAACGTAGATTTTGGTGCCGTTATGCCGAGGTGTCTTACTTCAGAATCTTTGAACATTGACACCGTGTTAACACAACACTTTTATATACATATTGAAAATCTAGAAGTTTAGCTCAGTAGTACTTAGTCTAAGTTTGCCAAATAAGACTAACGTATCGAGTTTGCCATAAAAATTGAATTTATCCGTTGACACTTAATACAAAAGCTATTTGAAGAATTTGCAATTCTTCAAACTTCCACTCAGCCTTTTTTGAATAAATGATAGGTCAGCGCTTGATCGCTATCTCGCCTGATGGCAAGCGATGATGCGATCTGGGATGGAACGCGCTTCATTAAAATTTACCTACCTATTCACTCGTACCTTGAAGACCCCCAAGTTGTAAGTATTAGGAAAAACAGACTCGGGCAAAGAGTTCCGACTCTCTAGACTCGAGTCTAGCGAGTCGGTATGATAAAATTGGACGCAAAACGTTTAGTGCGGTTTTTTGGGATATCAACCATTAAAGCAGTTGAACCATGGTTGTCAAAAAAAAATCAAAAATCAAATCTTTATTGCTGACCAAGTGTGATTACAAAGGTGTTATTAGATGTTATAGTACTTAATACTTAGTCGCCCTTTCCGGACGCAGCAATTCAATAGAGCGCTCCCAATATATTATAATAAAAAACAGAAGAAATTTTTTAAATTAAGTAAATCACCTAAATTATGCCAAAATGAAAATGAAGATCGTCATAACATTATAATAATGTAAGTATAATAGAATTGTATTATTATATATTGTTGTATTGGTATTTCAATTTTATTCTTACTATGTTACTTATCATGTTGTCACTTTAATTTTTCCGATAGAAAAAGGGAGATGGTGGAATTAGGCTGTGCAATTCAGCTGTACACTCACCGAAATGTATCAGATAAAAACCCATAAATATGCTACCTTCCGTTTCTGCACGAGTTTTTTGAGCTTATTATGAAAAAGTAAATTTTTGCCGATGAGCTTCTTGGCCTTCTGCTCAATGGACTCAAGCGTCTGGAGCTGATATTGGGCGGAACCATCCCTTTGGTTTCTCCGGCGCCTTTGGTTCTTTTGGAGCCTTCGTTTTTTTAGGACTGAGATTCTTTAAGATGAGAAGATGCGATAAATTTTAAACTAGAAAATATAGGGACTAGAAAAATCTTAGTAGCTCAATGGTTAGACCATTGGGACGGACTCCCAAAGGTTTTGTGTTGTTGTGGTTCAATTCCCGTCTAAGCAATAGTGGAGACAAGTTGTTTTTTTTAGTATATTTTCTTTAATAATTCGTAATTTGCTAGCAGACGCCGGTGTTCAAAGAACAATGGAATATTTATTGTAATCATAACCCAGTAGGTTAAAATTTACTACATAAAATTACATTGAATAATCAAAAATAAAAAAAAAAAGAAAATACTGTAAGAACAGTGGCCGTAATTATATAGGTATGTTTGTGGCAATCTTGGCCATCCAATCGAAGTTGCAAACTCTGGTTTTGTAGTACCGACGATTTGGTGACCTTTGCTAAAATGACCTATCGAGAAGTACTCGATGTTACGACTATCCAAATTGCGACTTTTATTTTATGACGGTGTCACTTGTTTAAGTTAGTTCTTTGACCAGTCATTTTGAATTAAGTAGATTATAGGTTTGTCACTTTATCACTATAAAAAGTACTTTATTAAAAAATATTTTGATACAAACGTAGGTGTCATGTGTCAAAATTACAAAGTTATCTTACAGAAAGGCATCGTCAGACGAACATTTCGGTACATTTGAAATCGACAAGCTCTTGAAAAGACAAGCATCAATTTATTCTGTACGACTGAACGTTGTCTGGCTATTTCACGGAATGTCATGAGACTTTAGGGACCATCTTTAGGCTGCCTTTCCAGTATAGCTGTTCTAAGCTAGCAACGAGGATGTGGGTTCGACATATTACACAGATTAGACACTTTACACAGATTAGACAACTTACACAGATCAGACATATTATACTGATTACACTTTGTTGTAAACCTTTATTAAAAGCTCTAAAAGTGTCGCCGCTTGTCTTAACATTTTCGAAATCTGTGTTTTTGTAAAAAAGTATCATTATCTTTTCAATGTCAAAAGTGATTTCAACTATAGGGGCAGAAATGGTAACAAGCTATGTATTTCAAAAGCAATTACAGATGTTTTCGGATAATTGCTTCTGTATGGCTATCAGTATTTATAATAAATTGCATAATGATATCGTCCAAATGACATTTAATAAAATCAAAAAGTATTAAATTAATATGCTATTAGATAAAAATTACTATAGTATTATTGATTTTATGAACGATAAATTGTGAATTATTTTTAAATATTCCGATTGTACTTTAACTACACTGTAATATTTGATTTATTATTTTATTTTCTTAACATTTTTTTTACTCACTATCTAAATCAATTGTATTTCTTGGACGATTCATTTTAATTTCATTTTATCTTAATTACACTGACATTTAATTAATACAATATGTGATCCTTTGACTAGTATGCAAGAAAATACAAGACTTCTGTCACGGCTCCGGCGCTACGAGACTCCGGTCGCAGCTTCGGTCGCAGAGCATCTGCGACGACAATCAAGTCTTAAGGCCACCTGCTTCTGATCACTTGGGCCACTTTCCATGTACGTTCATTCACGTTCCTTCATCCCTCACGGGAATACCCAAATGATCTGAAAAACTGAATTCCGAATTTAAATACTCCGATTTTCAAAATTCCAAAGTTTAATTTCTCCGAAGAATTAAAATCCCGATTCTTCAAAATCACTTCATCTCAATTTTCGTTCCTACAAAATTCGGAAATCTGAATTTTCGTATTTATAGCATTCGGAAAAATTAAATTCGTGATTTTGAATAATCGGGATTTTAATCCGTCGGAAAAAGCCTTTTGGAACTCGGAGTTTTGAAATGCAGAATTAAATTTTTCGGATTGTTGTTGTTTATGGGGTGTTTACACGACTTACACGACTGTTTATATCACCGATATGTTGTGTGTCGTAGCTTTGCGAGGAAGATGCTCAGCTCGAGCTATAGCGATGTACCTATCGACAATAAGAAAACACATCTATAGCTCGCATTCATAGCTCGCATCCGTATCACGCATCCATAGTACACATCCATAGCACGCATCCCAAGCATGCATGCTTCCATATTAAAAATTGGACAGCTATGTGGACTGATAAATATGATTGGTGGATATCAAACGCATCCATAGCAACGTAGCAAAGCACATCTATGGTGGAAAGGAAACTTTACGGACCAAATACAGTTCGGTGAATAAACGACATCGTCTTGCATCGACAGCTACAGCTTGGTATACCTCTAGAGGAGTTTCAAATTGTAAGTATTGGCAACTTCATGGAAATAGGATATAAGAGGGAGTTGCCGGTCTTTTGTTTTTCGTTTTAGTAAACAAAAGTTATAAAGGGATGACAGATTAAGGGTGTCTATTCCAATAAACTTGTTACTATAGTGACTTTTTACACAACATTCTCAAAAAAAAAGGAGCGTATAAAGTATATAAGAGTGTTTTATGTACGAGTATATAGGTGAGATTCTTTGTTCCACCATAATTAAAATTAGTTTTTTTTTTGTATGTACTTTGGTCTGTTCCAAGCAGCTTGCCACTGCGACACTTGCGACAACAGAAAAGATTATTTGTACAAAAAACAGCACGTCAGGCCGGGACTTAGGTACACACAGGTTAGGGACGTAAGGCCTGACCTGCTATCATGTGTGCATACCTTTGATTAAATACCTAGCTACCAATCCTTATGCAAATGCAGATTTTTGCTTCATATTTTTCATTTGAATAGAGGCAAAGTGGCTGGCAGTGTCGACTTAGAATAGCACCACCCTCTCTTCCCGTGAGTATAATAAAATCACAGCCCTGTGAATACAGGCAGCAGCGTCTTATAAAATCTAAGCAACACTGTCGCTAATCCGCCTGCCAAACATACATAAAGCTTAGGGCAAAACCTCCAAATTCAGAGGGTACTTATAGGTCTGTCATAAAGTTGATACTTTTACAGACAGGCTCACCAACTAACTCACTTTTAAAATATCGTTCTGTCTCTTTAAACTTCAAACGAGCGACTGAAATATAATCTTTAAGGTCAGTTTCTGAGTTGAGAATTTTTAGTTTTACTCATACATGATATTTCATGAACATTATTGCTATGAGTTGAATTTGAAAATGTTCTCAACTTGAATTCTGAATTCAGAAATCAACCTTTTAATGTTAACACATCGGTTAGGTATCAGTCGGTGTGTTCAGAAATTATGAGTCATAAACTTATTTCTGTAACTTTATTAGTAAGTAAAAGGTTCGTAGCGCTCGTGGCCACGCTTGAAAGACTGATCGTTATGGGTCACGTTCGTTAAGCAACGTTCGGTCCGGTCAGTTGTCGGATGGGTGACCGTAAAGTGGCATTACAACTGCGCGCTTCCGTGCTTCAGAGGGCACGTTAAACCGTCGGTCCCGGCTGTTGTCATCTACTAACAGTCGTTAAGCCAAGTCAGAAACCATATACGTGGCTTGATAAACTCTGACACTAGAATCCTCATACGATAAGAGCCGAGAAGAGAGTAGGTAAAAAGTGTAAATTAACCGAGATGATTTGTCCTGTTGTGTACTCACCGTAATGTTATATGACGTCATAAACGTTTTTCAAGTCGACGACATCTTATTCCGGTTCCTAGCTCATAAACGAAATAAGATACGAAATTGTAATGTCCCGGTAATTCCATTTTCGTATTACGACGCGAATATATCTGTGTTTCGCGCCAAGTTAAGTATGGCACTTTATCACTAGCTTTTTTCATATAACGTGGAAAACACATATACATAAGTCAATTGTTGTTTTGAAAGATGATATTTTGTTTACTTAACATTGATATTTTGAATAGTGTTGTTTGTATATCTTTCCGTAAATGTGAAGAGCTCGGTCGCTAACTCTTTTGCTATGGTGGTCACGGGATGGCTGACCAAAAATTACTAACCAATCCGTGCTGAGTCTGTGTTGTGATTCATAGCTGTTCTCCTTATCAGTAAGTGTGGACAATAAAATGGCAGACGGTGATGAGTAACAACACCGAAACCGCTATAGGAGTGCCTATATAATATTTGAAGAGTTCCCTAGATTTCTCCAAGATCCTATCATCAGATCCTGACATGATGACATGATGATAGTGGGACCACATGGGAAGTATGTACCCTTTCGAACAAAATAAGAATTACTCAAATCGGTCCAGCTGTCTTCCTGTAATCGAGTAACATACAATAAAAAAAGATTCCGTCGAATTGAGAACCTCTTCCTTTTTTGAAGTCGGTTGAGAAAGGTAACGTGGTCTCGGTTACGTGTCTTCATTGTCTTAAATAATCTATATTTAAGACACGCACAATACTTATACATTTACCAAAATAATAAGAAAGTTAACAAAATTCAAATATATTTTAGCTTCTTATACTACTTCATACCTCTTTCTTGTAGTCAGTGAATCAAACTTCGGTGGCTGGGATATCACTCGGGCAGCAGTCTTGCACAGCAGTGGACGGGTGCTTATAGAAAATGTATGAGTCCCTACTTCGGCGCTGCCATCCTAATGTTTTCCTGGTTGGTTATCCTGCCCTGGTACTTTTGGTTCAATACTTTTCATCTAATGAGCACTGCGAAAAAAAAATCTCGAGACTTCTTTATCGCGTAAGCGCAGTGTCTGTCCGTCAGTTATCGCGACATTAAATGTCGACAAATAGTTACGTGACATGATCTAAGCCGATGTATGTACGATGAAATTAAGTTACTAAATATATGCTAGTGGTATTATTTAACTTTAAAATTTCTACCGATCCACCATAGTTACCAACGGTGAGCCTGACATGGTGTGTCGAAAATCCAAAAGTTTGGGTACGACTTTAACCGCCTCTGTGGTCTAGTGGTAACAACCACCGGTATCAGACCTAGGGGTCCCGGGTTGGATTCCCAGTGGGGGTACTTGTATTCGGTTTGTTTGGTGGTAGGACTTGTTGCAAGTCCGCCTTGCTAGGTAGCCCTATCTGATCTAAGTCTAGCGCCATAACAACTATGTTTTCAGCATTGTTGTGTTCCGGCAGTTAGAGATAAGATAGCCAATTCCTTAGTGGTTGAGGATTCCAGGGGGGGCTTGCTTCCATCTTCAGCATTATGAATACTTAACATCTGGGGGCCTACCACCATCTCTTAGCGCAGTATTGTATCAATCTTACCATGCTATTTCATACTACGAATTTCTTAAAGTAAGCTTGTTTTTTGACGGAAGTTTTGTGACGTCTTCGCTCAATCGTCGCCTCCAAAGTGTGAAGTGTGTCAAAATGTGACAACAGAAACAAAACGCAAACAAAACGATATTAAGACATGATGGTTTCTTACAGATGATAGTAGGCCCGCTGGTATGATGAAGGCTAAGAGTCTCCTCGTTGTGAATAAAAAAAAACCGGCCAAGTGCGAGTCGGGCTCGCGCACCGAGGGTTCCGTAAAATATTTTTGATTATATGATGTCACAAAAATTTTACGGTTTTCGCAATTTTTCCTTTATTTGTACTATAAGACATTACTTCGTACCAAATTTCAAGATTCTAAGTTCACGGGAAGTACCCTGTAGGTTTTGATTCCCGTGCGAGTTTCGAAAATTTGCGGCATAAACCGCTGTATCTTATGATTGCTTTGGCTTAGAAGTTTGATTTTTTCACAGCTCACAGCTTCACAGTAGACCTGAGTATTAGATATAACGTTCAGTTTGATACCTCCACGCGTTCCTGAGAAAAACGACGGACGGACGGACAACGAAGTGATCCTATAAGGGTTCCGTTTTTTTCTTTTGAGGTACTGAACCCTAAAAAACGATTCTAGTTTCAGCAACTTGGAGACAAGTCATTGTTTTTTCCTAGTATTAAACTTGTCTTGTATAAATTTCTTATTAAAATACCAGTGCCGATAGCCGCCAATTATTTATTCAAGAAGCAATGAACCCAAAAAATATTCGACAAGATACAACGATAAGTACCTTAGGTGAGCCAGTTTTCTTTAATAAAACATAACAAGTGCTCACAAAAACCTCGCGTATAACAATTTTATGAAACATAACGAACGTTATTATACTTTCTTAATGCGATATACAGCGTGCGTGTTATTTATGTTGACTGGGAACAATAAAGTTTTTACGCAACCTGAGAAGATTGCCAGGGCAAATGTTTCAATTTTAACCAAGCCTTCGGCATGATTACTGCGAAACTGCTTTATCAAGTTAAATACTTTAGGGAATGGTAGCTAGATTGGTTGTTGTGATGAAAGGATGTTATAAAGGGTAATCTAATTTTAACAGTCAA
Organism: Chrysoteuchia culmella; assembly: GCA_910589605.1. NCBI lineage: Eukaryota > Metazoa > Arthropoda > Insecta > Lepidoptera > Crambidae > Chrysoteuchia > Chrysoteuchia culmella. Next base: position 11,248,019 of record OU342657.1, on the reverse strand, counting down.
ATCTTAAAGCTCTTTTTTAGCTGTTTTTTTTTTTAATAAATAACTAATTAATTAAATAACTAGCATTTTCATTGAGATTAAGGTAGATAAGTAGGTATTTCATGTCATAAGTAAGTATTATAAAAGTGAGATAGTTATAAAATAAAACATTTTATAAAAAAAAAACCTACTTCAAAAAGTAAAAAATAAAACTTTTGGAGTCGGTGCTAGCTAGCTAAGGCCAAAAAAATATATAGTTAATAGAAGTTCAATGTAGAATGCCATGATGTATGTAGAATTCAGATTTTTTAGTTACATCATGTGCCGTTACTTACACTAAAAATCAGCCCATACACAACAATGTCATCTAGGTAAACGACTACTTGCCAAAAGGTGATTTATATTTTTCAAGATTATGTAAAAACTACTAGCCAGATCTTCGTAAAAATTATATGGGACCAAATTGACAGTGTACCCGATCGAACAAAAAAACAACTATTTAAATCGGATCACCAACACCGGAGTAATCGGTATACATACATCAGACAAAAAAAAAAAAAAAAAAAAAACGCGTTGAATTGAGTACCTCTCTCCTTTTTTGTTGAAGTCGGTAAAAATTGTTAAAGATTACAATATTTATTAATACTTACATAAGTAATCAAAGCACATCGATGCTTATAATTTCAAAGTGTTCAAAAGCCTTTGAAGCAGTCGAAAAATTTGGGATAACTTAGTTTTAAGGGTTCATCAAAGGTAAGGGTTTAAAAACATATTTGTATATTTATATTAACTTCAGATATAACTCATCTTGATTCGTTTTAAAATTTCATTACAAATAAATAAATGTAAGAAAATATAAATCAAAATTGGTAACTCCGTAAGCTTTAACACTTTTTTCACAATTTTAATCAAACATTTAGATTACCTAGTGGTAATCTAAATGTTTGATTAAAATTATTTGTGAATCAACAGTTTCGTAAGATTATTTGAACGTAATTTTAGGAATTGATTAACACCACAAAATTATTACCTATGTCACAATACTAATCGCTCAGCGGTAATCACAATACTAATCGGTAAGCGCTCATGGCCGCGCTTGACAGACTGATCGTATTCGATCACGTTTGTTAAGCAACTTTCGGCCCGGTCAGGTGTCGGATATGTGACCGTAAAGTGGCATTATAACTGAGCACTTCCGTGCTTCGGAGGGCACGTTAAACCGTCGGTCCCGGCTGTTGTCATTTGATTACAGTCGTTAAGTCAAGTCAGAGGCCTTAAAGGCGGCTTGATAAGCTCTGACACCAGAGGTGGCCATTTATCCTCACTCGCTAAAAAAAAAAACTAATCCTACTTTGTAAATAGAGTACTTAGTAGCATTTTATTTAAGTATATTTCAATAAGTTACAAGATGTTGTAAGGTTCCAAATACTCAAACAGCGTGTGATTTATAACAAAAACTTGTAACATAAGAAATAGTAGACCCATGTTGTTTTCGCTCGTTCCTGAACAAAAACACTTTTATCACCTCTTATAACATTTTATTACGTAAATCATCTTACAGTATAGCTATAAGCGTAAAGCGGTTACATGTAAAAAGGTTTTATCATCTGTTTCGAGACAACTTTTTGATTTAATATTAACTACCTCCATGGTAGAGTGGTTCGTACACCGGTTTCAAGGTGTCGCCTACTCTTGAGGTCTTGGGTTCGAATCCCGGTAGGGGCAAATGTTTGTATGCTGGATACGAGCATTTGTACCCGAGTCATGGACGTATATATATCTACACATAAATACTTATGTAAGTATAACTATATGTATTTATATTCATTTCCTTAGTATCCCATAACACAAGCATTACAGTGCTTACTTTGGGGCTAAGTTAATTGGTGCGAGTGTAAGAAATATTTATTATTTATTATAAAGTAGGTACTAAATATTATTTTTAATGGTGGCCAAATTAAGTTCATTGTTTTTTTATGATTTTTTTAATTTTTGCATTTTTCATTGCTATCTTTTACAAGATAAATTTTAAATAGAAAAATATTGGAAAAGGTCAATTTGGCCACAAGTGAATTCACAGATGGGACTTGAACCCACGTCCTTTGGAAATCCGGTCCAATGCTTGTTACAATTTCATTGTTATTAAAATTAAACAACATTTATTTTTTTATGAAAACCCACGCCGGATCTATGCGAATTGGTGGATGCCATCGAATGCAAATGCAGCTGGGACTAACAACATCCGAGTAGCATAGATAATACATATTTGGTCATCCACCCCCGACCACCACAGCAAATTTGCTCAATCACTACAATTGCAGACTGAACGCGCTAAGCGCATTTTTGTAATTAAGAACTAGAAAAAACAACTAGTCTCCAAGCTACTTAAACTGACCAACTTAGTTAAACCGCCTCTGTGGTTTAGTGATAACACCACCGGTATCAGACCCAGAGGTTCGTTGTAAGTCTGCTTGGCTATCTACCACCACCTTATCTAAGTCTGACGCCATAAAAACAATATTTTCAGCATTGTCGTGTTCCGGTAGTTGGAGATGAGATAGCCAGTTCCTCAGTGGTTGAGGATTCCGGGAGAGACTCGCTTCCATCTTCAACCTTATCAATACTTACACTAGGTATGATGATGGCTAAGAGTCTCCATGTTGTTTGTAAAAAGAAAGAAAATAACGTAGCCGCCTGTCCAGCGCGAGACCGCTGTGCTGATTATCTAACAGAAACAAGTTTCAATTTCGTCGCTGTTGTGGACTGACAGGACGAAACTCAAACGGAACCAAGTTTCTGTTAGACAATCAACCTGCGTGAGTCGTCGTCCTAGCCGGGCACAGAAAACAAGAAAGAGATTTTAATTATTATTTAAGGAGAGCTACGCTTCTGAGTGAAATACATTTCTCTTTGTTAGTTTGTTAGTAAGCCTAGCACGAAAAACTTTCTACTTATTATAAATTTTCTCTTTTGTTATGAGTGCTTTAGCAACTAATCTATACTTATAATAAGAATCAAAGTTTAGCGTGTACATTGCTTGGAGTTGCAAAAAATATATAGGGGGACTCAAAAGAAGCGCAGAACAAATTTCTATTATTTTTAGATGTTTTGTCTGTCCGTATGTCTGTGTGTTTAAAAGAGCATCACACCAAAACCACTGATCTAAGTCCACAGAATTGTTTATATGTTTAAATTCCTAATATGCTTTATTTCATCAAAATCGGTCAACTCTATCAAAAGTATTTACATTTTAGAGGACGGAAAAATTTATATTGTGACACGCGAATGCAGAAGGCAGAGTTGGAGTTTACGCGTCGTTCAGGTTTTGGTTGCTTAGCAACAGTTGTTGATTTTAATTCTTGAAAAATATATTTTAACGTAACTAATTTCATCCTTTTTGCTGCTTTTTATTACTTTAGCGGTATGGCATGCGTGAAGGATGGCGTTGTACTGTGTGTTTAAAAGAGCATCACACCAAAACCACTAATCTAAGTCCACAGAATTGTTTATATGTTTAAATTCCTAATATGCTTATTTCATCAAAATCGGTCAACTCTATCAAAAGTATTTACATTTTAGAGGACGGAAAAATTTATATTGTGACACGCGAATGCAGAAGGCAGAGTTTGAGTTTACGCGTCGTTTAGGTTTTGGTTGCTTAGCAACAGTTGTTGATTTTAATTCTTGAAAAATATATTTTAACGTAACTAACTACATCCTTTTTGCTGCTTTTTATTACTTTAGCGGTATGGCATGCGTGAAGGATGGCGTTGTATGTAGGTATATTTCATCGTTATTTCTAAAAGTTTTAGTTCTTTTATAAGTTTTTAAGCGACTTTAAAAAAAAAGAAGGAGTTTAGCAATGTGTCGCGAATACAAGTGGTATTTTTATGTAGTCAACAGCAGGTCAGGGTTTATACTTTGTGCTTGAGATTGCCCTTTACCTATGTCGTTCATTTTAGATAAATACATTTTAGATGAACGGTTTACGTAATACGTTCTAACGTAATTGCACAAATTTGTCCCATTTTTTTGATTCAGTACCTACCTATGAATAGATTGAACAGTCGTCATTAACCATTTTTTATGTCCCCACTGCCGGGGCACTGGCCTTCCTTATCCAAATACAGCCGGGACCAACAGTTTAACGTGCCTTCCGAGGCACGGAAGAGATAGTAAATTATTGGTCACCTATCCCGTGACCGACCATTGCCAAACTAAATCGTTTGCCGAGCGCGCGTACCACTGCGCCTCAATCCTCAATCCTCAATCTCTGCGATCAATTTTTTTTTGCAATACAGCTGAAAAATAAACAGTGTTATTATTTTGTTTAGCACTACAAACGCAAATATAAATATCCTTGCATTTCATACATATTTTGTCGGTTATTCGAGTTTCCTAGCAGCATTTTGCATTACAAACAGTTGCTTGGTCAATAAGAACATAATGGTATGCAAACACATATAAAGTGTTTATGTATAGCAAATTGCTATGAGACTTTAAACTTTCTGAAACCGAATTTGTTTGTGTAGAAATAACAAACTTTCAGTAGGACCTATGTGTGGCCATTATGAACCTTGTTGCTGTAAAAATAAGGATTAATAAAAGTGTCCTCAATTAGGGCTTTGAGTGGACACCGGATCGTCTACCCTATAATTAAAAAGGTAAGAAAGAAGTCATTAGCATATGTACACACAGTAGCAGGTCAGGATGGCTATTATCGCGCTGAGTTAGGTCGAATTTGACATTTTTTGAAGCCAGAATCTGTATTAAAAATCACTGAAAACAATCTTCGATATGATGGGATAGTCAAAGAACGTTGCACAAAAATATATTTGCCAGTACTAGAGATTTCCCTTTTATAATAAAGATTCGACTAGAAAAAATGACGATTTTGAGATGACGGTCGTAGAGCACGAACAGGCCTCTCCTGGCTTTACAAATTGACCTTGAGACCACCGTCGCCCTTTTATCACTCGTTATTGCGGTGCTTATCCATAGTACAGGAATAACGCTTTATTTACAGTTGATTGTACTTCATCTTAATAAAGTCGATGATAAGAAAACAAACAGAACTTATCTCAAAGTACTCCAACATTGCCGTAAGCACAGAATGTTTAGGAAAACTATCAGAACGCCTCACCAAACGCTTTGAACGTGACTTAATGAAACAACATTTACTGAACTGGTTTACAAGCAAACGTAGGCAAACAATTGAAACCACCTATTCCAGAAATTAATGGATTTCCTTTGTAGTAATGTTTGTTTTTAACGAAATATTTTATCTTACCTATCTTTTCGTTTATCCAAATTGGGCGTAGTATTTAGGAGTATCCTAGCTCGCCAACGTCAAATATAAATAAGAGAAAGATTAAAAACTGTTGTTATACTTATCGCAGTATTAAAAAAAATAAGTCGTAAGTGATTATCCAAAGTTCCACTTTAAATTACACGCTAATAACATTAATAGCCAGCTCAAAGTATCTTTTTATATTTCAAACATTGATAACACAGGTACTAACAATAAACAAAATTTTATTAAACAAAAATATAACAATCAAAAAATAAAATGGTAAGATTTTGGCTGTATGAATAAAAACTCCTTTTATGAAACAACAATAAAAAATATATTTAATGTACGATTGTTAAATGTCGGTGGGTAATGCGCGAGAGTGCATACCGAAAATTATGACGTTATCTGCTATTTGTTGTGGGGATTTTTACGAGATTTGATTTCGATTTGTACCCAAAAACTATTCCGATTTCTACCCTCGCGTCCCGAGCAATGATTTGTAACCTCTATAGATTAATTTCTATATTAAGATATTCCTAAGTGTTGTGATATTGTGAGCTTTATAGGCAGAACATAAACAAGTACAACAGCAACAGGCGAAGGTACGTACTTTGCTTGAATTTGATGATATAATTTTGAATTCTGAACTCGCAACTGAACACATCGCGTAATTATTACAATTAAGAAATATCATAGTAATGCCAAAATTTATAATTAAACAAAAATATACTATGATTTTTTATTGTAATCGCTAGCAGTGATGTTTGAAAATATAAACAAAATATCCTCAAAAATTGAAGAAATTTTGTATAAATGTTTAAAGATTTGATTTGTAAAGTCGCATCCTGCGAACAATAGTTGTCAACACGTGTTGGTGACAAAAGTATTTGTGGATTTAAACATTGTCGTCGTCAACGAATCACGGTCGTAAAAATATTGTCGTAAAAAAACGCACTTGCCACAGAGCATTCTATATTTAAAACTAGTGGCCCGGCAAATTGTTTCACGGTGCTGTGTTTGTGAAACTCTCTAGGCATTCTGGGGAAGCGTTGAGAGCCTCTTTATAACAGGGGAGATATTTACGAGATGCGAAACCATTTTTATTTTGTAATAAAGGCAACTTTTTGGAACTGTTATGTTTACAGCTAAGGTATAAATATTTCTCAGTTGGACAGTGTATTTATGATAAATTTTAAATAGAAAAAAAAAACAAATCGAGCTCAAGTGAATTCTCAGATGGTCCCTCCCATCATTTCTATTTAATATTTATTATATGTATTGTAATGTTTTTTTCCCCCTTTCAATAATAATATGAACTTACTCTCTAAACTTACCTTTTTCGGCTAGGACAACAACGGGTAAATGAGACAAAACACTATCCAGTGACAAGTAAATTGATTTTTATTAGAGACTGACTCGATATAAACCAAAAACTAAAAAGTGTCCTGAAAACAACACATAAACATACAAAATAGATACACTGTTAAAACAATTAAAATTTACTGTTTTAGTGATCTTAAATAAAATTGAAGGTTAATGAATGCCTGCCCAAGGATATCAGAAATGGAACTTAATTGAATGTGATTAGAAATTGACGATGATGCTACACTATGGGTGAACTCCTAAACTTGCTGATGTGAATGAATGGTGGTTGTTGATGTGGATATTTAATTATTAATTTAATAGATGGATGGGGTCACCGCTCTATGTGTGATCCTCTGATTATATTTTCACTGCTTGATACTAGCAGGATAGTAAAACAGCCGGACGCGACTCCCGGGCTTCCCTGAACTGTCCTCTAACGCCGAGCGTACTGAATTTTCTGCTTCGCGGGCGGAGTGGTGTTTTGGAGGGGCGCCGTACGCGTCTCGTCACCTGCGAGAGTGGATTATGAACGAAAGGAGCTTACTAACTGACTTTATTTTCAGATATTATTGTAACCAGGGAATTCTCACAAAGGGGCCGTACTGTTATGTCTTAACAACGAAGCCTGAAGGGCCCTATTCAACATAAAAAGCATCAGAGCAAGGGGAAGGTTGATTCCCCAGACTTAACCTCTAAAGTGGCCACTTGCATACCTATTATGATGTTGTGACTTATTTTTAATATATATTATTTGTAAGTAAATGTTTATTTTGTGAATAAATTATGTTCCACAGTATAATGCCTGTCTGTTTATATTACAGGGAAGCTCTGGCTACAGAGATTAGCTAAGATTATGTTTACATGAGGGCTTTCATGCCACATGGTGTGCACTCATGAAATAAATATTTAAGTGAATTATTTATGAAAGTTTACTAATAAAAAGATAAAGTAACACCCTTATGGGGTCCCTTTGTATCAATTACAAGGCTTAAGGTGGTACGACTTCTATACAAACAAACATTACACAATTATTGGTTCATCATACCTTAATAATTCATAAATACATGTGCAACTAACTCGTTTCAGTTATTTGTTTGCGCGAAATCATAAAAAAATTGTACATTCATACATAAAACACGAATATACTAATATGTTATAATTTTAATAATTCTCCGTATGTGTGTGTGACCCATCGCATTTATATAGATCATGTATGAAAGTATTTTTTTTCATAATTTCGCGCAAACAAATAACTGAAATGAGTTAGTTGCACATGTATTTATGAATTATTTAATGTATGATGAACTAATTAATGTGCAATGTTTGTTTGTATGGAAGTCGTACCACCTTAACTTGATAATTTAGGTGGATTAGGCAAGTATAATAGTAAAAACAAGTAGGGACACTGATTATGAAATTCTGATGTGAAGTGCACTGACACTGACCTGCGGCTTCAGCTATTGACTCATAAAGAAAATAACGTAGGTACGTATTGTGTATAATATTAATAGTTTCGACTATGTACATAATACTGTAGTGATGGTATTTAAATTATTTTCTAGTTTAAAATAAAATAACCTCACAGACAATCAGACAATCTCCTGTCAGTGTCATACCTGTCACTGTCGATCTGACAGATGAGGCGTTACGTGCGTTTGCCCTGAATTAACACGTAAATCAGTGATGATAATATTACTGGTGTACGATGGCCAAAATCAAAGCCAAGGCTGATGCTACCTCTGAACAATGAAAACCTGTAAAGTTAACAAGGTTCGAAGAGCAGTTTCGGCCACCACAACAAAACATTTAAATACAGTCATTCACTGAATTAAGCATCTTTTTAACCGACTTCAAAAAAAGGAGGAGGTTCTCAAGTCGACTGTATTTTTTTTTTTTTTTATGTATGTTCCACCATAACTTCGCCAGTTGCTAACAGATTTTTATAATTCTTTTTATATCTGAAAGAAAATGGTTTATGTGTGGTCCCATATCATTTTTACGAAGATCTGGCTAGTAGTTTTTTCATAATCTTGAAAAATATCAATCACCTTTTGGCAAGTAGTCGTTAACCTAGATGACATTGTTGTGTATGGGCTGATTTTAAGTGTAATTAACGGCACATGATGTAACTAAAAAATCTGAAATAAAAACATTTTATAAAAAAAAATTCAAACCGACTTCAAAAAGTAAAAAATAAAACTTTTGGAGTCGGTGCTAGCTAGCTAAGGCCAAAAAATTATATAGTAAATAGAAGTGCAATGTAGAATGCCCTGGCTGGCACCGACTCCAAAAGTTTTATTTTTTACTTTTTGAAGTCGGTTTGAATTTTTTTTATAAAATGTTTTTTTCCTATTATTTTTTTTTATTTACCAGTTCCCACCCATCGTACCTCAACTCAAAAATCATGGTCAGTGTATATTTACTGTGTTCAATTGATAAAGAGGAAATGTATAAAAATGGAAAAATGTATATTACAACTTACTACAAAATCGTTGAGCCTCTGGCTTAGTAATCTTGTGTTTAAGAAATTAGTACTTTCCCTAATTGACAAAACTAAAAAAACGAAACCCTTATAGATTCGTCATGTCCGATGTGTGTCACAGCCACTTTATTTCAAAACTATGAGGGTTACACAGTAGAAACTTGGTAGGTAGATGTATTCTGTAAACCGCTTTACGGTTTTGACACAAAAATAAAAAAAAAATATATGTATTATATATATTAAGGGGAGGCTCCCCATACATGGAACTGAAACTGAATTTCTTTTCTCATCAAACCTAATACGTGTGGGATATCTATAGATAGGTCTTTAAAAAATCCATTGAGGTTTCTAAAACTATTTTTTCTCAAAGGCAACCATTTGAATGATATACACTTTCAAAGTGGTAAAATGTGCCCCCCCCCCTCTAACATTTGAAATAAGAAAGTAAAAAACCTTAAAAAAATATGCTGTAGACCTTTATAAAAACTTTCAACGAAAATTAGTTTAAACGAAATATTTTTAGCAGTTTCAGAGCTATAGCACATTTTCCAAAACCGCAAATATAACTTTGTCATTCATACAGACACTATGAAAAACAAAGTTATTTTTGCAGACGAATTATAGTCGCATTTTGGATAGGTGTATGTAATATAATAGTCAAAATAGTAAAAACTTTATTGTACACAATACAAAAACAAACACATACAGAGAAAATGATAAAAAAGAGGAACACACAATAGGCGGCCTTATTGCTACATAGCATATTGTTTGTTTATATAATTTTTTGATTTTCATGGACTGTTTCATATACTGCTTTTTTTGTACCTAACATGCCGTGGCAGTTTGTAACTAAGGCCACACTACATGTCTATTGTACCCGTTCATGTTTTTCACATAAGAATAAGTGTGAGTCTTGTAAACTGTCCTTTTCTTAAAAAAAAAAAAATAGCAATCTCTTCTAGGCAACCTTGGGTGAGAGACAAAACCCTTCATGTGCGAGTTCGACTCGCCGTTGGCCGATTTCATTATTAATGACTTTTAATAAAGACGAATATTAATTCAAATAAACTTTGAATGATTACAGACTGCAGTGTGCTTGTAGAGCAGCCAGAAAATCAGGTAAGTGAGTAAGTGTTTTAATAGCAAGATAATTTTCAAGATTCGCTATCATAAATGGTTTAATATAATGTCTTATATAACATCGTCTTACTACAATCCAAACAATCTTCAAATTGTTCCGCTAACAATACACCGTCCAATAAAACGTTAATTTGTTACAAAATGAAACGTAATTTATGAGAACACATTCTACGTATTCAGCTTTTAGATGAATTTGAAACGATTACAATGCCAGCGCTTTTCAGAGAGGTTTTAGTTAGAAAATCGGACTCTCAACCCTATGACTGAAGAATTGAAGATTGATTTCGTTTGTGAGCTATTTTCCGTCACTTGACCGTATAGTAAATTGCCCAATGGACCGCCAGTGCGTCACATATTGGAAAAAAGAAAAAAATCCAATCGACGTCTATCATCCATCACATTGAATCGAAAAAGTGAGAACCGCAATTAGAGTTTTTTGGGAAATGCTATAGAGCAAGCTTTTTTTTTCAAAAGAGTTTAGTTCTAACAACCACTTGCCTGATTTTGATAGTTTTCCTCTACATTTGTAAGAAAATAACACCTGATTACAGCTTATTGTTACTTGTAATTTACTTTATAGTTTTCTAGATAAAATCATCTAGAAATTTATATGAAAGAAGGGTTTTTTAGACTATTTGGTCCTGAATAAATATTTTTTTTGCGAGGAGGTCTTTCTTCGTGATAATGATAACTTGTTATTCTACAGCATTTATCCTATCCTATTGTAGGATTACCTAACTTAACTATATTAATTACAACGATCGGTCTAGCGCTGCTTGATCCAGCGGCTTCAAACTACACCAGTTCGCCGGGCCACCTTGTCTGGGGACACTCAGTAGATATAATGGCAATTTGGCTGTTGTTAGCACGCAGTGGACCTGATTTACTACTAAGTTATTAACGTAAACACAGGTTTCGGTTCAGACACTTTTATTCGACTTGTTCGAGTAAAGTATAAACAAACAATACAAAACGTTAATCTAGGGACAGATTACATTTGTCATGCATAGGCATGACAGTTGCTGGCCAGCACCAGTTCTTGCCAGCCAGGACTTTCACTCTGCAACAAGATAGAACCCATGACCGTCCGATGCGCCATAGTCTTTTAAGAACCTTTCGGCCTCAGCGGCTATCTCTATGTGTTCTACCCACTGCCACTTTTTAGCTAAGCAATATTTCAAGCTGTCGGTTACTCTATTTAATCTTCGTAGGTATCTTTTAATTTCAAATTCGATCACACAGCGAAACGCGGAGCATGGCTGCCTCTTTAGCATGCTGTAAGGTCGCTTGTCTGTCGGTTTTCTACAGACTTTACTTTAGGGAGTGTGCATTTGAGCATGCAGCTCAAACCTCATCCTGCCTTCTCCTTTTTCCATCGGCAGTCTTATTAGCGATAAATATCTACCAGTTGCTAATTGTACAATGGCAACGCGACTGCGACTAGTTGCGGTTGCTTTTTTGGTATTACGAAAACAAAATCGCTAACCGATTGCTCCCAATATATAGTTGCTGCACATGACTGTTTATTTCAGAATTATTCCTAATTACCTCTCGAGTGTCATGTGAGGAACCACCAAATGTTGCATCAAATGTTGAGATCACTGTCACATATCTGAGAAATTTAAATGATGTTTCTAAAATTAAAAGAATTTAGGTAAGATACATGTGAAATGAGGTAACAGTTTTTTGAGAAACTCACAATCTGTACATTTCTTGAATGATAGTGTTTCCTAATGCGGCCGTTCTTCTTGTCAGTAATGTCCTGAATAGGGACAAAATGGGAAAATGGACGATTCGAAAGCACTTATTTATAAGTCTATTTGAATAAATATATTTTGATTTTGACTTTATTGAAAAACCTTTCTTCGTGTTCTGTATATACGTACTCGTGCTATTCACCCTAAAACTCCGGGAAATCCAAATTTATTTGAAAATCTGAAAATAGATTTTTATTTTATTTTATTTTTGATATTATGATAGTAGATATTGCAATTTAAAATCATTATTTGCAGGTAACGTAATATTTAAGATACTAACATTGGTCTAGGTTTATACTTCAAAAAACTTACCTTTAGATTATTTCCATCCTTTCGGTTCTATTTTGTGAGAAATGTATATATTTAAGGAATCTGTCACCTCTCTTATTATGACATTGGATACACTTGGCTAAGTCCATGTAAATAACTCATGCCTACTGGCTTTAATAGGATCCAGTGCTAGGTAGGCATAGGCAGTTAAAACTTGGTTTCATAGGTATTGATTTAATACAATGAATTAACCATTTTTTCTGCGCTTACCTTACACTCCACAGATATTGTATTCCTCCTTCGGCGTCTAGGCAACAAAGGAGCGAGTTCAGAAATAGCCTTTTGAAAAGGTATTTAGATAACCTGTAGTGAGCTCTGAACTCGACTTCAGAAATCTGTAGAAGAGAGCTTACAGCATTTGTACGTACTTTTCTTCCCGTTTGAACAGCGTTAGCCCTTCTTTCATTGCCTTTTTGTTCAAAATTGACCATTGAAATTAAAGCTCGTGCCATTGTTTATAAAGTTATAATTTTACTGTTTATTAACAGAGCGTAATTAAAATAATACCACACATTTAATGGAAAACAACATTTAAACACAAATCACTGGTTAAATATAGTGAAAACGACGAAATGATTTGTTAATTCACAAAAGCAACTACAAACAATCACACTTTTTTGGTTAATATGTTGTTAAGGCGCAGTCGCCATTGCTCAAGCGTCGCTGTCAAAATTAGTGTCGTAATACCAAAACAAACAATCGGTTGCTATTTCTCTAGCGTTGACATGCACTTTTATTTTGTCAGTTGCCGCTTAGGGCGCTGGCGTAGCATAGTAGCAAAATACGAACGTAATACGAGTTTAGTTTTTTTAACAATAGTTGTGCAATTTCTGCGATTGCTACTGTCATAAAATGATCAGTAATAAGGTAACGGGATACCAGACCTACTGCAAGCTACCGTCCATACTTGGTTGCTATTCCAAACTTACGCACAGAGCGCTTTAAGTCCACTTTTATCATGCGAACACCCAAGGAGTGGAATCGTCTGGTTTCCGGCTGTTATCGAGCCGGGCGTCTGTTTTCCCGAGCATATACAACCCAAACCTCTTCAAAGTGCAAGTGAACAGGCTTCTTCTGGGCGAACTCGCTCCATCGTAGGCCTCATCTCTATGCCTTCGGGCTGAAAAATGAGGTCAAGAGTAAGCCCATTTAATATAAAAAAAAATGCTAGGTGACTGTGTGCGATGTATATATGTGTGCGATATATGTATCATCTTAAAATAATGTAGTACATTTCAGCTGACAGTTTGCTTTGAATATCTAACCGCATGATCTATAACCGCCATCTAAAATATGACTTAATAAAGTAAACAAACTGAGTGGAACGCCGAGCCCCAGGCCGTTTCCTAAGCAAATATCTGTGAAACTCATGACTTAATAAACGAGCCATTTTAAAAGGAGATTAGTTTCTGTTTACCGCCACTGGCGCCGTCATTATTTCAATAAAAAATGCAAACTGACATTGTTGCTTTCCACTCCCGTTCGTCTTCGAGACGCTTTGTATAAACATGTTAGTGAATTTCCTTTTAAAAGAAAAACTAGGTATACAAATGTTGTCTTGATTATATCAAACTACGCTTCTTGTTATTAATAGAAGCTTAGTAATTGCTGAAGAAAATAAAATAAAAAGGTATTTCGATTTTGAAATATTAAGAGTGAATTATTTACATAATGAAACTCATTTATCCTCTTGGATTATGAGTAAAAGGTAATCTTAACAAATGTGCTCACAATTGCAAACGTTAGGGAGTCATGACCATTATAGCAAAGTGGAAATGATTACCGAAAAACTTTCGGGATTTCCTTTTTCATATATCAAGAAGAGTAAAAAAGAAGGGAGAAGTGCTTCAAACAGCTTTCTTCTTTTATAATTTCACTTCTATAGTTGAAAAAACTGTTTAAATATTTCATCTTAACTTATTAAGTTCCCTGTTAGTAATCTGGCATCCATCATGTCGTAAGAACGTTTTGTTTTCCTTTTGTTTCAATAGTGTTTGAATTTGTACCGCGAACTTCACAAAGTATTTTTTTGTCATACTTGATGGTACTTTGTAATGATGGACTTGACTAGGGAGCTCCTGAATATTCGCAAGAAAAATATCGACATCCAAATACTCATGATATATTTGAATAATGTAAGTTTCTATAAACAACTATCTCAGATCCATGTACATCTTTATTCATTGTTCCTGCCAACGAACGAATTGAAGTTGTCATATTTTGACACACTTCACACAAAACCTCCGTCAAAAAAATATTTTATTTTATGAGGTTCGCGGTACGAAGTGACATATAAATATAATGCGCCGATAATGTTTGACAGGAAACAATATTTCGCTAAGAGATGGCGGTAGGCCAGCAGGTAATGAAAATGCTACTAAGAACTTGCCTAAACAGCCTATTGAGTTATGTTGAACATCAAGCCCTGCTTACAAACTATTTCCATTAATATCTATTAGAAACTCTGACTCTAATTAATACTGCTTTACCTAATTGTTTGTCCAATTTAGGTTATAAATGGATATGCAAAGCAAATTATATAGGGCCTGCCGGAATGGAAAATGTATATTGAACGGATACTTGATTTTCTGTTTCAGTCTCTATTATAAAATTGAATTGTTAAAATATTGCATCTATAAATGTCTCGGGTTTCGGAATCGATTCCCGATGTTGTTGAGATAAAAAAAAACTTCATTTGGTTGTGCTGGCTGTGGTAGGTAATGTCGAATTTTCTGATTTGATTCAAAATTTTATCAGATTTCTTACTCAGTACAGGTTAAATATTTCTTGAAAATATCGCCTGACTTATTTGATAAAAACGTTCTTTAAGAAACAAATAATTCTGAAACTAAATTAATGTAAGGAAAAATTCCGTTGAAATTAAGGAATTTCAAGAGCAACATCAGAAAAGTGCATTTTTTTATACTACGATTCCTGTTTACCAAAATTTTACAGTAATTTATTTTATTTCGTTTGATTATATTATAAATTGATATTATGAGCTACGATAAAACGTATTTATGCAATAGCCGATCTAAATACAACGAACCTAGTGAATCCAGTGAATTAGTCGATAAGAAAATATATATAAACTAGCGGCCGCCCGTGGTTTTACCCACGTGGTTCCCGTAACCGTGGGAATATAAAAAGGAGTCTATGTTACTTCCCGTCCTTTTAACTGACTCTATGCCAAAAATCAAGTCGATCGGTTGCTTAGTTACGGCGTGAAGATAGGACAAACAAACACACTTTTTTGTAAATACATACATAATATACCTACATATTAAATACCCAGACCAAGACAAATAGACATGTTCATGCATACAAATATTTGTCTTGTCCGGAGATCGAATCCGGGACCTCTGGCGCAGAAGGCGGGCTTAGTATTACTTCACCAAAAGGTCGTTCAATGGTCTTACATTATTAAAATACATTAAGTATTCAAATGCAAACTTTAGTATACTTGTCTAATGCAAATAAGGCTCAAAATAGATTAAACACAAACCAAAATTTCATGATTTAAACTTCGTAAACTTCAGTCAACTTAAAGTTTTACAATTTTATCAATATCATTGCTAAATTCAAATACCTAGTTTTTGTATTAAACATTGCATTTAATTATTATTAGAGCCGGTTTCACCACCTACTGATAAGTTCTAGATAGCTTATGTGTCAGATCATTTGACAGTTGTTATCTGGAAAATATGTCAATTTATCTGCTAAATAAGCTATCCAGAACTTATCAGTAATTAGTGATACCAGCCCTTAGTATTTTATTGTTACCTTGACAAAACCAACATTAACACATTTTCAATTATAAATGTCATTAACGAGTAACAATATGTCATTAACTGAAATTGCAATATAAAATTGCAAATGGTTATTTGCATTATTCATAGGACTCTAAAAAATTCTAGTTAATGGTTTAAGCGTTGCCAACTTTAAAACTGCAATAAAATTTTGGCGTCGTGTTTAATACTGTTTTCATGAATATTTTATACGAATACCTAATCAATAGATATCATAGAGGTCACTATTATATTCTGATAGACTTTTTGTGACTATTGTATCTCATTCATTTCACTATTTTATAGGTTTCTAATAAAACTATATTTTCACCTCACACGCTCTGAAAAGGAGGATTTGTCAATCAGTTTAGGCGTAGAAAATCGCTTTTTGCGGCCTAGCGCGGCAAAGTACTTTTTTAATTAAATATCTAAAAATATGTCATAATGCGTTCCGAATCGGACTATTGACCTTTTTGTTTTATTTGATTCTTATTTTAAATAGCTTTAAATTATTTATAATACTCCGTATGGTTTTATTATATTATGTTAGTTCCTTGAATCATAAAAGCAATAAGTAACAATAAGATTTAACTATTTGTTATAAGAACTTTATATTAGGCTGGGTGAGATTTCACAACCTATAATTGGATTTCGGACTGTGACATAATCTTTATTTTTTAAATTGTCTTTCTCTTGTTCCTCATGTCAGTGTCAACATTTACGGAATCGTTTTTATTCTTGTTAATAAGTAACAATATATTCCTACTTTAAATAACTTTGAATTAACTATAATACTCCCTTTTTTATTACTTTAATTTTTTTATTAAATTAAAACAACGAGAATAAGGTATATTTAGATTAAACTTTATGTTTAAAGAATTTTTTACCGGAAGTTGACCGCGGAAACCACCATAAAATGTTCCTCGCTGTTGTGAGGTGAAAAATTGTGTGTTGCGCTCGGCACAAAAGTTTTTAGCGTCTTGTACCTTTGAAATCCTCGCTTTGAAATTCAATCTTTGAACCACTCGCTACGCTAGTGGTTCAATCCTACAATCCTTCACTTGCTCAGATTTCAATAGAGGTAACTCGCCGTTAAATAACCAACTTTCCAGCCTTGCATAACAAATAACTATTATTTGTTTTATTATTTTTCATAACAACAGACGGAGAAATGAAAAAGACGAAACAAAACTGGGGGCCCAACCATCAACTGTAAAGCAATCCATTTAAGGTTATTTTGAGATAGTAAGAGTGTGACGCCTCTATGTACGCGCCGTATGGCAACAACCAACTCTCACAACTTAAAAAAAAACTTTATAAAATCGCAAAGAGTTGATGGTAAGGACCCTGATCTATTTTTATTTCGATCTAGGTATCTATCGTTTCTATTTAATAAAATAATCATGACCCGTTAGATCATTTTATTATTAACCCGAAAATGCATATTCCTAAACAATGCTAGG
Source organism: Chrysoteuchia culmella (assembly GCA_910589605.1). NCBI lineage: Eukaryota > Metazoa > Arthropoda > Insecta > Lepidoptera > Crambidae > Chrysoteuchia > Chrysoteuchia culmella. Next base: position 11,230,422 of record OU342657.1, on the reverse strand, counting down.
GGAAAAATACACTTGTGCGTAAATGCATGTCCCTCTTTTTAATAAAAAAAAGATAAAAAATACTTAGATGAAGTCCTCACTATGCTTATATATCTACCTCACTATACGTTAACTCTAATTTAGACCTCTGAAGGGAGGGCTTCTAATTTTTTGGTCAAACAGTAGAACCAAAACAAATGCCAGGCTAAACAATTATTTTACGTAAAAAATGTATACCTATAAGGTTTGGAAAAATAAAATAAGGTTCGATGATTATAGGTGAGTCTAAGGGCACCCGTCGTAAGATGTTATTTCATACCACTACTACACTTATCTCCAATGTAAACTTTCCTACGTATGTAGAAAGCCTCTTTGAGTACGATTCTTTGATCTCTCTCGCATCACAAGAAGTATCAACAAGCGTCGACAAAAATGGATATATACATATAGTTTGAAAGAGACACTGTATTGAGTTGAAGAGCTAAGAGTTATTAATGCAATATCATTACAATATTAATACGTTTGCTGACAGTGAACGGCTATAGACGATAAAACAATAAAACTTCTATTGTGTCTTGTTCACTGTCAGCGAAAGTATTAAAATATAATATAACATCATAACAATATTAATGAGTATAAATTATTATGTTTACATAATTTTATCATGCACGATCCACAGTGTGGACCGACTATGGATTGTATGTTAACTACTGCAAATGCACCGGAGTCAAAACGGCTTAAAGTGCCTTCTGAAGCATGGAGGAGCTCCAAATAATAAATATTTGTTCACTCACCCCGTGAATTGCAGAAGCTTCAAACGCGCAACTAGGTACCTTTTTTCACACAAACTGGATAAACGCTTACCTTTCATCCTAATGTTAAAGCTGAAGGTGGAATTACGCTTCTCGCGGATTCCTCAACCACTGAAGAACTGGCTTACTTGTCTTAACTGCCGTAACAACACAACGTTGAAAACATTGTTGCTATGGCGACAGACTTTGATTAAGATGGTAACTAGCCAGGTAGACTTGGAACATAAGTCCTACTACCAACCAAACCAAGTACTATTAGTACTCGCACGCATAGACCTAGGACCTCTGAATTTGATACCGTTGAGTGTATCACTAGACCACAGAGACGGTCGAACCACTGCGCCACTTTTGAAAATTAATATCGCGAATTAATTCTAGCAATATGATGAGGAAGAAATTAGTGACTTTCTCCCCTGGCCTATATTGTAGCAAATTGGGTAAATCGGATTTTGGGCGAACCTGATTACATCATCCCTGTGTACCACGGTTTCGATTCAAAATTCTATTGCAAGTAATTCCGAATCAAATAAGATTTGAAGTGGCGTAAAATGATTGAAGATCTTATTACTAGAAAAATATTCACAAACTTGATGACTCATTGAAAACTTTGAGTAGGTACTTATACCGATTTAAATTTTATATCATTACTTTCGAGTTACTTACTATACCTTAAAAATCCTGCCAAACTGACTTTAATATTTTATAAAATCCAATTTGTTTCGCCGCTACTAATAGCAAAGTAATATGTGCTAATAGTGTTATTTTTAACTAATAATTTGATCTAGGAACCTGGATGAACCATGCGCAATAGAAGCTTTTAAATTGTGTGCAGACGTCTGCTAAATTATTCTCCACTCTTAGTGTTTATAAGTTATAAGTTTATGAGCGATAAACTTGTAACTGCGGCGTTCCTACAACAAAAGCTGGACGTCATGGATGAGGTGACCGCGATGCAGATTTGCAAGAAGAGGTTTCTTTGAGCAGGGATTATTATCCCTGCTCAAAGAAACCTACACCGATGGCGTGCCGACGGCGACGGTCGTGGAGAGAGACCTCAACAAGTTGCCTCCCCTCACATTCAATCACGCCGATGTAACCTGCCTCCTGAACGAAATCGTGACCCTTAAGGCGGTTTTGGCGGAAATGGTACAAAAATTTCATGCATCCGAAAATACGGTGATTGAATTTTGTAAAGAAGTTGACGATTTACGTGAATCACTCGCCGTAAGTAGGTCTCCGACTACTGGCTCGAACGTCAACGTGCGACGCGGAGCAGCCGACTCTTATTGAAAAAAGAGCTACTTCTCAGAACGTCGCCGTACTAGCCAAGCCGTACGGCCAAGATGACGATGGTTTCGTCAAGGTTCGGAACAAAAAGCGACGTCGTCTGCAAGTGAGCCCGAATCATCATGGCACCGTACCATAGTATACCTATATATTTACCGCACCGACAGGGTAAAACTTCTGCTGCGAGCTGCATACCGATAACGGCTGTGTACCTGTCATCATCATGGATGTGATCAGATGCATCAAGTTGAAGACTAACATCTGTTTGAGAGTTCAGCCTCTGGAGTCGCACCATAATATTAATTTTAAAGTGTTTATGTAAGGCTGGAACTGTTCATGAAGTAAAAAAGGACTTCTGGCCGCAGGACGTTGTATACAGACGCTTTAGCGGGGCGTTGCCGTGTGTCCCCGACTCGACACAGAAGCTGTCAAATTGATTTTTAATTTTGTATGATATTGTATGTAATATGTATAAATGTATGTTTGTCTATAAGGTATTTATTGTATGGGCCTTGATGCCTGAAATAAAATAAAAATAAATTAACTTCGATTGACGTAACAAAACGTATACGAGTATAAGTAGTTCATTTATATTATCGTACATTTCTTCTTAATATATTAGAAAAAGCAGAATAAAATTGAAGACGTATATGTTATAAGTATTTAAATATACTTAATCTTCGCATTCGTATATTCATTTACCTACGTAAGAGTATAAAGATATTACGAAAATATTCCTGGTAGAGAGAGCTCTTTGAACTGAAATTAGATTTGTAACAGAAAATTATTATTGTTTGTTTTCATTTATTTTTATACTTTTTTTTCAGATAAAAATTGAGTACCTACTCACTCCCCTCGTGGTTTCACGTGTGTGATTATTATACCCTATCCTATGCCAATAATTTCATTTAAATTATTGAGTAACAAACTTCTTATTTATTGGTGGGATTATATTACATCGTCAAGAAAATTGTTGAACTAACCCTGTTGGAATAAAAAGGACGCCTTAAATTCGCCTCATTTTAAGAAAAACGGATCGTCTATAAAAGATTTTTTTTACCCAAAGAAATAGTTTCAAACAAAGGACATAGAAATAAGGACTATTTTATAAGTCTTTAGTGAGTGAAAATAATTAAGGCCGTTACAGCCAGTTACTGGATCCGTTAAAAACATTTTGCAAAGTAATGTTCCTCATTAAGCTTGATTCGATAAGCTTTTTCTGGCTAAAAATAAGTTTGGCTATTTATTGTTAAATGGAGATTAATGCCTAAGCAACAGAAAAAAACAGTGACTTCAGAAGCTTGACACGACAAATACAGGTGACTATTTTAATATTGTTAGAAGGTAATCAAATAAATAATTAATTTATAATACACCGAGATATAAAATAAAAGTGACTAGTGTTATAATTATAATATTGAGGTGAAAAATTTGTATTAGATCAAATTCAACATTATATTTACATCAATTTATACTTTGAAACAATAGAGTAAGATACTGAGTACTAGCGGTGTACTAGCTGAGTACTTGCTCCCGTTGTATTCCGTACGTTCCCATATCTGAATAAAAAATAGCTTATGTTACTCTTCGTCCTTTCAATTAACTCTGTGCCAAAAACCAGTAGATCGGTTGCTTAGTTAAGGCGTGAAGGAAGGAGAAACAAACACACGTTTTCATTTACAATATTGATTAGTATTGAACGATACCTAACATTTATTTGACAAGTATCACAGAATACATAATAGTACAAGTATTGTTGACATACACGTTTGTCAAATTAATTTCCGGAAGTAAAACGCATCAAACATAGCCGCAGAAGTAAAGTTTTGACAAACACGAAAAACTGTCAGAAATGTGACAGATTTGTTCGTTTACGGGTCACTTAAGTAGCACTGATCAAATTAGCAGAAGTATTCGGGACGTTCTCAATACAATTATATCTGCTTTTCTTCAAAGGAAATAAAAGAGGATCTTGTACAAATTCCATCTAAAGCCTAGACAGACATGGATACGGTGTATAAAAGAATAAAAAGATAAATTTGACAATTCTATTGTTATCAGTGCCTCAGACCCAACTAAATTAACGCGCGAGGCGTGACCGGGAAAATAAAGAGGCAATGATATTTTTCCATAAGACACATCTAAAGCTCGTGTTACTACACGAAAAGGTGACAAGTCGGATAATAATAGGCTGGGAATGGTCTTATTAATTTGTGTTGTTTTGGTCAGTTAACAATTATCGATAGTTATGATTCCTTACTGCAAGAAATTCTGTATTTTGTCGAGAATCAAGAGTCGAAATTGCTGTTCCAGATTATGTTTTTTTAGTGACGTTTCGCGTAGGAATGTCGGGATGAAATAAGTGCTGTTTTAAATTCAGATTATAAACTCAAAATCCTGAATCACACAAAAACGGCTGCGTTTTTACATGACTGAGTAACAAACATCCAAACTTCCTCATTTATAATATTAGTATTAGTAGAGGCACCTACTTCAAGTTAAGCTAGGTAAGTTCAATTTAGTAATTTTTTTTTAAGTCTTTCCGAAACTTAATTTATAACAGTGGCACTGGCAGCGCAGCGGCTAATAATTAGATAAACCAATTTAAATTACTAAACCCAAAATACGTAATTTATTGGTTTTAGATAACGGTTTGGGTTCACCGAATCATTTTATTACTTAGTAGTGAAATAGTAGTTTATGAAACTGTTGCACAAATTAGGGGTATTATATTCCGAGTGTGTGCCGAGGTGACCCGACGTTCGATATCAATACGTGTTTCTGATTATGAGTTCTTAAGGTAAACAATATTTTTTATTTTTTATCAAATTACTTTGCAATAAAAAAATTACATTAACAGCAATTACATTACATTAAAAACCACTTAGGTTTAATGCATGTGCTTCGTTCGCTTTTACATTTAACAATTTTATTATTTTCTAAGTACTCCGATTTATTAAATATTCACAGTATAATGCGATCGCTGCCATCCAGTTTGCTCAATAGTAACAACTTTAGTTTATTCTTTATATTTTGTTTATTGAGAAAGTCTCGAAACTCAGGTTTTAGTTTATTTGTAAGTCGTGGTATTAGGTAACCAGGGGTGCGATTGCGTAAGGTAATCGTATTCATTTGACAGTCCATATTATTAATTCAATCTACGTTTTTAAACTGCGTATGAAGCAGTTCCTACTTGATGCGCAGCGTGATATGGAGTCGTATAACGTCAACAACATATCATTTATATAGCTTATCTTGTTTTAGTTGGTCTAAATATACATTATTTAACATATATTTATAATTTTACATATTAATATTCAGATATTTATATATTATGAAATAATATTATTACTTTTATATACAATAGTTTACTTATGTACAGTTTATTAATTCGCATGTAAATAAAATTTTACTTAAATTAACATATGATTATGAGCCATATCTGTTAGACATTCAGCTGTCAAAAAAATTAATAAAGGTGCCAATTGAAAATCAGCGTCGGGTCTCGCTGATCGCGCAAACCCGACATATGCTGAATTGGTATCCTATTTTGACGCAGCCGTTAGATTAGTTTCTTTTTTTTTATTCTTTCCCTTCATAATTTGTTAAGCATGTTTCTAATGTCTGTGTCAAATAAATATATTTTCTTTCTTCTTTCTTTCTTTCTTTATCATATTCAATCGGCTGCAATTTGTATGAAATGACACTTATTATGATACAATATTAACTGTTAAATGATTACGATTGACTTTACAAAATCGCCTAGCAGAATACGGGTGCCGTACGTATTTTTCATAACAAGCCTTACGCGGGCAGACGCGCGCGTCGCTTTGTTCGTTATGCTCCACTACTTTTTTTAAACAATTCATCATTGGTTCATCATACCTTAATAATTCATAAATACATGCGCAACTAACTCGTTTCAGTTAGTTGCTTGCGCGAAATAATAAAAAAATTGCACTTTCATACATAAAACACGAATATACTAATATCTAATTTCAATAATTCTACGTATGTGTGAGTGACCAATCGCATGTATGGTGCTCATGAATGAAAGTACATTTTTTTATAATTTCGCGCAAACAAATAACTGAAACGAGTTAGTTGCACATGTATTTATGAATTATTAATGTATGATGAACCAATTAATGTGCAACGTTTGTTTGTATGGAAGTCGTACCACCTTAAAGAGCTGTAATATGAACTGATCCTGGACTGGCAATATATTAGCAGATGGTCGTTGGAGGACAGTTTCTTTCAGACTGTATGTGACATGTTTAAAAATACGGATTTGAAGTTTATAAATCTTTTTGTAAGTTTTATAAGTACTGCCGTGACTTGAAAGGCCATAGCTTACTATAGAGTAAGCAAAGGCGTTATATAACGCTAATCTAGTGCTACAGGTCATTCGATTTTTTATGATAATTAGGTTTGCAAGAAATGCTCGGAGCCTATCACATATTTTTTCAACCTGAGGACCCCAGTTAAAATAATTGTCAATAAGTAACCCGAGGTATACGTGAGAGTCTACAGTTTGAATCGGTAAGCAGTTTCAGGACAGTTGCCTCGTTTTATTTTTATGAAGACAATTGTGATTATGAGCTATGAGGTATAATTAGACCTGACCTTAGGTTTTGTCTGCATTTAAAACCATCCCTGAGTCATGACACCACCTACACAAATTGTTAAAATGTGACTGCAAATTATTCAGAGCTTCACGCTGATCTTTTGCGGCAGAAATAATAACAGTATCATCCGCAAACTGATAGGAACTGCATTGCTTGAGGATACTGGATATTTCGTTAACATAAGCTAAAAAGTGTAGCGGACCAATCACCGAACCTTGAGCTGTACCAGTGGACACGGCCACCGGATCAGTTAGGCATTCATCTATTTTGACCCTGTACGACTGCCCCTCAAGATAGTTCATGCACCAGTCCAGCATTCCACCCCGAATTCCCGTGCTCTCAAGTTTAGTGATTAGTTTATGCTGATTAAGAGTTTCAAAGGCGCGAGAAAAAAAACCGCATCGGAATCGGTTGATAGTTCTGAAGAGCATTCAAACACCAAAAATCCTGTCTTCTGCAGTACCTCCTGATGACCTACAGCTGTCCAGCAAAACCTCCTCCTAAAACCTAGTCTGAAATGATGGTTGTTAAGTGCAAAAAGCCGCATTCAAATCGGCTTAATAACTTTTTGAGAACTCTTCAAGTGCTGACCTATCTGGTTGCTGCAGCGCCCCTTGGTAGTTTGCCACCATAACACATGTGTTAAAACCTGCTCTGAAATTAAATCTTACAAATGGAAAAAAACCGTATAGAAATCAGCCCAGTAGTTTCAGAGAAAAATGTTAACAGACATATATACAAACACACAATGTCCAGTCAACAGTAGCTACGGCTTTACATTTGCACTATGAAAACAGCTGCAATTACGAGCGACGTAAGGGCGCTCTCAAGGTCAAAGTTAAAGCCATAGCAGCTGTTGATTGTACGACTTTTAACCCCACACAGTATAGTATTACATAATCTGTGCCCAAATGCATATACCGCCTCCGTTCCGTTCCGTCCAGCATCGTGGGTAAAAAACATGAACAGAGACACAAAAACTATATTTTTATACGCAGAAATAAATAGAATATGAACTTAGAAATAAAATAAAAAAAATAATATTATTTAATAGGTTAAAAGCATGGAATTATTAAGTATCACGTAATATCTATTAATTCCAAGGTAAAAAGTTAACTCTGACATTTTTATTTTTTTATTTTTTTGCATTTTTCAATGCTATTTTTGTACCTATGATAAATTTTAAATAGAAAAATATTTGAAAAAATCAACTCTGACAGTTACTTAAACAGTTCTAAAACAACACATTCTCAGATTAGTTAGTGGCCAAAACAAAAATGAACAAAACATGATACCTTTAATAAAGTTTTTAAATTTGATTAATGTAACACTTTCCTAAACTACTATTATATTTCCTACTTCACATTTGCACAAAAAAATAAAATGTGAAAGCAAGAACTCTAATTATTTTACATATTGAAGCACAGATTATATTATGACTGGATTGTAGTAAATAACACTTATACGATCGTATTAATATAGACGACGCTGTCATTATGATATTGGGAAAACTTTGTCGACTCTATATTATTTATATAGCTAGAAAATTTTAAGCTTTTACAACTTCATCCAACTAACTGCTAACTCTATTAAAAGGGCATGTTGAAAGTTTAATTTTGATACGCACATATGTACGCGAGGACGAAAAGGTCGATTGGTTTAATATATAAAGAATAATGATTTTAGTTTCGAATATTAAAGTTGTTAGAAGAATGTCTAATCATAGTGCAAATTATCACCTATCATTTGGTTCTCTCTGAAAGTGTTTAACCTTAAATCGCCTCTGTGGTCTAGTGGCACCAACCCCGGTATCAGACTCTGGGGTCACGAGTTCGATTCCCAGCGGTACATATTGCATTCGGTTTGGTTAGTCCGCCTGGCTAGCCTGACGCCATAACAACATTGTTTTTAGCATTGTTGTGTTGCAGCAGTTAGAGATAAAATAGCCAGTTCCTCAGTGATTGAGGATTCCGGGAGAATCTCGCTTCCATCTTCAGCTTTATCAATACTTAACATCAGGTATGATGAAGGCTAAGAGTCCACCGTCGGTCATAAAAAAAAAAACTCTGTAAATACATATCAAATTCCTATAACTTTGGCAAAAATAAAGACTTACAATGAAACTACCTAAAAATCATAATTATATTTTCTTTTAAAAAGATTGCTCCTAATAGATGGCAACATTGTTGATGTTCTCAAAACCTACTTCTCCAAAAAAAACACTTTCTGGATCATGAGGGCAATACTGTGAAGTAGCTAAACATAAAATTACTTTAATTGTGTGTGCCCAAGCGTTCAATTACCTCTAGATAATCTTCCCAACAATCCAAGCGGGTAAATAACAAAGTTGCCCTATTTATATTGGCGAAGTGTGTAGAGGAACCTTGTCAAATTAGATCATTAAATATTCAAGCCAATTTCAGAGCAACAGATATACTAACGTATTCGTATACATACATACGAAAACAGTGCTAAATCTTGGTACGTACTTTCAGGAGTGTAATGTTTCTAAGTGCTGACGTACAAACCATTTTACTTTTAGATTGCTTAGGTATATATTAGAATGAAAAATAATATTGTATATAAATTTTTTAACTCTTAATTAAAATAAGGATAGGCAACAACATTTATCCTCTATTACCTCTCAGGCCCTGGATTATGGGACAAAACAAAAATTTCCATTGTTCTCTAGACACCGGTGTTCTGCTATCAAAATTAAATGACGAATTAAAAATGGTCTCAAAAAATATATTTATATTTTTTTAACTTGTCCGTACCTAAAGCAATAGTAGGTAAATCTTCTTTTTCACATTTTCTATCGCAAAGTAAAGCAATGCTCCAATTAAAAATAATATAATATATTATAAAAATAATAATAATGATAGATAAGTGCTTAAAGTGTAAAAAAAAAGTCATGTTTAAGATTCCGTTCAAAGCAAAACGAAGCCTCATCATTATGGCCTTGCAATATTTACATTATATCGATCCTAAGAAAATCAAAAAGGCATATCTGCATATTGCAACGACCGAACATCTTCTCTCAGCAAATGTAGCAGCTTGAAATAGACTAAGTAAAATTAATATTCTCCGTGGATAAAGTGCTGACTCAAGAGGCGGAATGATTAAATTTTCACTATCTAAAATGCACGAGAAAGATTCTTTGAATAATTGAAAACAAATGAGATCACAGAGATCCGTTGAAACGCTTTGTGTGTCATTTTACAGTAGAAGAATAGGATTTTTTTAAATAGATGACTTTGTCTGGCTATTTTCTAAGTATAACATGGACGCCTTAAAAAAAAGGAATATTCAATCCGACGCGGCATTTGGGGCGTATTATAGTTTTTTTATGGGGCTTCGGGTCAAATCGATTAATATTGCCTAAATATCAATCGTACTGATTTCCATGCTTTTAACACCTTTTTGCGGGTTTTTTTGATCTACCGCTAGGACTATTAAACTAATCGCTGCGACATAATTATTTTCATGTCAATCGATAAAATGATGTGGATAAAAGCTTTTAAAAATTCAGTCATGCAAGATTTGACATGACATTGCAAATAGACAAAAGTTTTAAAGAAATAATGTTAGTGTCGCAAATATAGAAAAAAAACAACGGGCTGCACTCCGGGAGTGTCGGCAGAAGTGAAACCGCTTAAACGAAACAGCAGGAGCATGCATACATTTTCGCCGCGCGGTAGAAAGAGAGGGGGATATTACGTCCTCTTCTCTCTACTCTCCCTCAGTCTTACGAATTTTCGATCAGGTCACGTGTCCTGACCCGACTTTTTTCCCATCCCAAAAATTTAAAAACTCTGATGTGCACAACGCCGCTAAAGAAGATTTCACTTCAAACATATAGTTTATTGCATTATGTTTGGTTATTTAAGATCTTACAAAGTATTTATTGCAGTTTTCAATCAATCTCCCACCTTTACTTCCTTCCCCATACATTTCCGAATGCATCATATGCCTGCTGTCAACTGTCAAGTGAATGTCGCCATCACTTTGGCATTACACATCAAACCGAGAGATCGAACGGACGCGCGCTCCGTGTGTGTCACTATAAAAGTGAAAAATCTTCAAGCAGCTTCCCAGTAATTCCTTTTTTTATTTTTAGCGTTGATTTCATGAAAACTCACTGAAGTAGCGACGTCAGTAAATTAATTCAGGGACAATCCAAAATCCCAAATCGTGGCGGGATAAAGAAGTTGCAACCTCCAACAGTACTAATAGTTCCAAAAAACATTACCCAGTAAGGGAATAGCAACTAACTACTAAACATAAAAAGTTTAATTACTAAATACCTACATATAAACTTAAAACTAATAACTAAACATTTGAGGTTTTTCGGTACTTCACAGAGTTTACAATATTAAAAAATAATTTTTAAATAATTATGGCCCTGTATAAGTATCTCAATAGTGTAGTGATGCAACAAATACGAATACGAATATTCATATTCGCCGAATAGTAGACATTTACCGAATATTCGTATTCGCGAATAGTAAACATTTACCGAATATTCGTATTCGCGAATAGTAAACATTTACCGAATGTTCGTATTGGGCGAATACTCATACGAATATTTAAAAACTTGGAAAACGCGCGACGTCGGCACTTATAAATACGACGTGTGCATAGGGCCTTAACCGCAACGGCGACGCGACGGGGGATTCTCCGGCCATAGTTTATACAGTGCCCCGGCTCCGGGAGTTTCCCTATCATTACGAACCATGGTTTGATTCATTCATTCCTTTCATTTCATGTGTCAGCCGAAAGCACAAGTCAAGCAAGAGAGTATTGTTTTATTTATTGTTTTCTGAGGTTGCTGCGAAGTGAAAGAAGTTGAAGTTGAATTGAAAATGTCTTCTCGTAAACGAGATCAAAGTGACATAATAATTATGGAAACAATTCGATAAATTAGAAATTTATCAAATAAATTAGTCTTTTATTACCATGGCGAGATATTCGTATTCGTATTCGCCGAAAAGTAGGTTTGATATTCGTATTTGTAAAAGTAGTATTCGTTGCATCAGTACAATAGTGTCGGCAGGCCCATTGTTTACTTTGCGCGTCACTAGATAGCGCTGTTGGCTCCCATATCATGGTATTGTATTATTTAAACGAATTCAATTATATTGAAAGTTCCTTTGTAGAAATACTCTATTGTACCACTACAATATTTTTATCGCAATTGGCCCTCAAGGGGCCTACTGTCATCTTTTAGAATCTATCATGTCATAAGAACGTTTTATTTTCAAATACTCGTCAAATTCGTACCATGACCTTCCACAAAATAAAATATTGTTATCACTGTTCATTCAGATGGATATGATTGGAAATACCTTGTGAGAGTGCAAGTCTGCCTTCCTTCACAGTCACTCCAATTGTGCATGCTTCACTGTTGTACTATCTCCCTCCTGTCCACGGAATTTTATATAGTCTGTCGGTGTTTACATGTTACAATTACACTGTTCATTTTTGTGTTTATGAAACATTCTGTCACTTAGAGAAACTCAATGTGTAAATGTTTAATTAGTAATCAGTAAGTTAAGTAGGCCAACATTGTATATGTTTATAGTATTAGAGTGACTTAAAATCATTAAAAAAGACCGAACTCAAAAACATCGTAATCAATTTAGTGGTATATAGACTTAAACCTAAGATGTACAGTCAAGTTGTAAATGTTTTTACTATTAGAAAGACTAAAAATAAACTAGGTCTATATACTTTTGACTGATTTATCATTATTTAATATTAAAAAGACCTAAAACTACAAAACCAAATTTAACAGCCTGTAGTATTCAAAATAAATAATATAGAACAAAAAATTAAACTTCACTTAAAACTTTGATGCCTATACTATTACAAAAATGAAATTTTAATTGAACAATTTAGATAATGTGATATTTATGGCAAATTAAACAGAGCAAAACTTAATTGCAAACAGTTTTCTGCGATTTGCCAAAAAAGTGTTTTTTTTTTAATTCAGTCACTGTAATACTAAGCGTGCGATTAGTGTCACCACTCCCTTACATGCCTGGGATGTCGTAAGAGTTGACTAAGAGGCTCGACGCATTGAACACCTGTGCGAGTGAAGGAAAACTTGAAACAAACCCTCGGCTAACCCTTCTGGCCAGGCGTGGTAGCAGTAGGCTAATAGCCTCCTATGAACGCCACAATAGGCGTGAGCTAGAAGAGGCCTATCTCCAGCAGAGGACGTCCACATGCTGATGATGGATGGATGGTTACATTATTATAGAAATCCAGTGTACTGTGGTTGTGCCGACAAGTCCATGTATGTTTTCATGGTATTTACGGCTAAAGAATAGTGAAAAAAATGATAATTATAATAATTTTGATTGCAGTATTAATATAATAATGTTCCGTATTTTTTATGTTACTTAAGTATTTTTAGAATTATAACAGTAATCGTAAGTAAACTTATCTTTTTGAAGACATATTTTACAATTTTCAATTATGACTTTTTTTTTGCGTAAAATGAATAAAAAATGAATAAATTGACTACGGTACTTTTATGTACGATTACTGTTATCAAATAACCTTCAAATAACGTTTCTTAAAATATTAGTAACTTTTTAAAACATAGTCAAATAATGACGGTAGATTTATTTATTTATATGTACTTTCATATCCTTATTAACTTTACACAGAGAGAGTACCTTCGTTTTTAAATGTCTAAAATTAAAACGCCTCCTAATTCAACTTGGAAAAACGTTAGAACGCATAATTTTCAAATCGCATAATATTATTCTGCATAACTGAGTACGCAAAATTTTAATGCGCATAACGTAAATTGTCATAATGATGATTTGGGATAATTGTCATAAATAACCATAATGTTACTTTGCACAAGTATTGAATGTTATAAATATATAGGGCAAATTAATAACAAGTACATAAAATAATAGTAGATTGTATTACAAGGGAGCAAAATAATATTTTACGGCGAGGGAATATTTTCAGAACGATGATAAATACTAATAAATTTCATTGAATTTAATTTTTTAATAAATAATTTAATTTAATAAATTATTGAAAGTTTTTCATACAGCTCACACTCGTGAAATGAAATGCTTGTGTGGCTACTGGGTGCCCTTTAATACGCCTAACAGTAATTGTCATACAAGAATTCGTACCTAGGTTGTTCCGTTAATTGATAGCTTCAGAATAAATACAACCTCTTCTTTCATGAAACTATTTTGAATTGACGACTAATTTCAATACAAACCTCCTTTGTGAAAATCAGTGTTCACCTATATGAAGTTTTTTCGCCAGACTTCGTCCGCGAGGAATTAGGTTATCGGGCGGCCTTAGCTTATCGCGTGGACGTGCCATCTATCAGAATAAGAAGTCTATGTCTATCTCCATGGTTCAAGTTATATCTATACAAAATTTTATTCGTAAAATCAATTCAGTGGCTTACTCGTAAAAAGGAGCCGACATACAGAGTCACTTTCGCATTTATATAATAGCAGTGATTATTGTGAATGGACAAGTTTTTCATGTTGAGAAATATTGTAAACAATATTCCAAAACTAAGTGACTAAAGTAGCTTTGTCTATTTTACATAATTTTTCTATACTTACAAAATGTGACCCCATTCCAACCGTTAAGGGTTGAATCATGTTTACACTTCTTCTCTTCTCTTCGTCTCTTCACGACTTCAAAATCAATGCCATTATTGCAATGAACATCCCATAAAACTTCAATAAGGACACCTATAACGGTATTAACATTATTTACCCCTTTTTACCCCTTAGGGGTTGATTTCCGGAAAATAACAAAACATAGATTTATTTATTTGTATTTAATAACCAACCTAATGAAAAAAGATTGATGATGTTTTTTCTTACACAACCTCATCCTCCTTTTCACCCCTTTGGGAATGGAATTATCAAAAACAAGCTAGGTTCCAAAAAGGCTTTAAGGCACCATCAATACGCTGCGGCAGGTTATACACAAGACCGAGGAGTATAATCTGCCACTTTGCTTGGTGTTTGTAGACTATTAGAAAGCCTTTGATTCGATGGGTTGCTGAAGTCTCTCCAGAGGTGCCAAGTGGACTATAGGTATATCGAAGTGTTAAGGTACTGATACGAACATGCCATTATGTCGGTCTGATTACAGAACTAGAACACAACTCCTAAACAACTGCGACGAGGTGGGCGACAGGGAGAAGTCATTTCTCCGAAACTGTTCACAGCTGCGTTGGAGGACATATTTAAGCTTTTGGGCTGGTAAAGACTCTGCATCAACATAAATGACCAGTATCTAACACACCTTCGTTTTTCCGATGATATAATCCTTATGGCTGACACCCTGGAGGACCTGAACACAATGCTCGAATGTCTTGTAGTGCTCCCAAAGAGAGGGTCAAATTACCATGTTGTACCTACTCCAGTTCACGTTGGGAACACTACACTCGAAGTTGTTGACCAATACGTTAACCTTGGACAGACAATCCTATTAGGTAAGTCCAACTTCGAGTAAGAGATCTCTCGTCGAATCGCGCATTCGCGAACCTCCGTAAAATCTTTGCGTCCAACTTACCTCAGTGTCTCGAGACAAAATTCTATGACCAATGTGTGTTGCCAGTGGTGACTTACGGTAGTGAAACGTAACTATGAATCTGATAAGAAGGTTCAAGATCCCTACGTGATAGAATCAGATACAAGGTGGTCCGACGATCCGGTGCGTGGTCGTGGGAAGCCGCTGGATGCGGGCAGCGCACGATCGATGGTCGTGGTGATCCTTGGGGGAGGCCTATACCCTGCAGTGGGTGTCATGTGGCTGAGACGACGACGACGACGACGACGTCCTAAATACATTTTTTTACACACTTGACTTCAAAAATAAAGGACTTTCCTTACATAACTCCATCCCACTTTTCACCCCTATGGGGGTAGAGTGATAACTTAAATTACGTAGTACAGAGTCGAAAGTAAAACGATGTGATTGCTATGCTTACTATTCTCTTCATTACTCTTATTATTAATTTAGTATAGTCAAACAATATAAATTCGCACAACGTTAATTACAAAATATTCTTTCATTTTATGATTTTCCAAGCTAAATGAAACAGTTTGCGACAAAAAAAGAAAGGCAAAGATTGCACGAGACTTCTTATTAAACTTGCAGCGGTAGTTTTCTTCAATTTTAATTGTAAGATAAGAAAGTATTTATCCGTTTATTAGTTTAACGTGTTCATGACAATCCTCTTTGAATATTCTTAGAAATCATTTTAGTTAAGTATTTAACACGATCCGGTATAATTAGCAGGCTAAAAAAAGTAAAATTGTTTATTAAATTATGTATATTATTACGAATACATATCGTTTGCTAACATAAAATTAAGTTAAGTAGTTATATCTAAGTACCTACGAACCTTTTGAATTGTTGTTACCGGCTATGTGCATTGATAAAGGGCCTGCGATGAACAGCGATGTTTCATTTCATTTTATTGTATAGGATGTTATATTACTGATACGATCATTGTTGGGACCTTGATGATTAGATGCCTGCCTTATAATGTTAGTAAATATCCTTACAAGGAGCTTCTCTTGTCGACCAGTACCTTGAGTTTTTTAAGGAGCGTTGTATCAAAAAGTAATACTTACATAAAGAAAAAGAGGAGCCGGTGGCGCAGTGGTTCGCGCGCTTGGACTGCGATTGTTGAGATTAAGCAACTTTCGCAATGGTCGGTCACGAGATGGGTGACCATAAGTTTACTATCTCGAGCTCCTCCGTGACAACGAAAGAGAAGTTTATATATCGCAAATAATAGGACATTAATTAGCACTTACTAGTACTTAAGCACATCTTGTTTCTTCGCGTAAGAAGAAGTAAAAGTGGTTTTAGTTCAATGATGAGCATTGAAATAAAAACTTTTACTTCTTTTTTTGGATCTCCAACGTTTCGGCTTCTTTTCAGTTGCCGTGGTCACGGTGACTGGCTACTTATAATGAAGTTGCACTAAATATCGGTTAATAAACAGTGTGCACTGAGATCCGTAAAAGTTGTTTTATTATTAGTCCTTTTCGAAAAAACATTTACCGAAAAAAAATACTGGACAACCGGGGAGTTCCTCGATTGCAACATACTACCTGTTTTAATATGGTTACTTCAACCAAAATCATAAAATAAAGTCCTTCACTGCTTACAGCATTAGTTTCAAGGCGCTATTACTCTTACGTGCCTCATAAACTTTTCCTTAAAGGTGTTTTGACAAAAATTGCACTTGAACACGACTTCGTCACGACACCTGCGTACATATTTTATAAGCGTATTATACGCTTTTACGACAAGGCGAGGCGTTATTATCTCGTGCAAGAATAGGGAAATTCTTTTGATATAATGCAAGTACATTTTTGTAGTTTGCATCCCAACCTTTATGAAAAACTCGGTGTGCCTACTCCATATTCATGGAAGACCGCTTTACACAGATCAAATATCTATTCGACTTAAATAAACTTTATTCTGTAGACTGTAATTTATGTAATACTAGCGTCCGCTTGCGGTGTCACCCGCGTCGTTCCCATTCCCGTGGGAATATCGGGCTAAAAAGCCTGTTTTAATCCAAGCTTTCTTCTATCTGTGTGCCAAATTTCATCGAAATCCGTTCAGTCGTTTTTGCGTGAAAGAGTAACAAATATCCAAACATCATAAAAAATATTCGCATTTATAATATGTTTAAAGTAGGAATAAGTACGAAATAGGAAGAATTAACGTTCTTAACTATACTTTATTTATTAAGACAGGTACTGTTTTGAAGAGTTATTTTTGTTAATTTTGAGTCTTTTCCTACGAATGGGCTGTACTTCGATTAAAAACCTACTAGGAAAATAGACTACAGCAATCAAAGCCGGTTCAAGTGCAACTGAGAATATATTCAAAAACAATACAAAGTCAATAAAAAAGGTATCAAAATTAGAATAAACCATAAAGTATAAACATTATAAAAAGTATTTATAAAAAAAGGATAGATGTGCATCTAGCACATTCTGCCCCTTTATAAAAGGACAAGTTCCTTACTTGACGCCTTAACACGCCGGCAGAGGTACAGATGTCCGCAACTCGAACTATTCCGCCTGGTCCCGTCGGCACTGTCTGCCTAATTAGGACTGCAACACAAATTTTATGCTGCAGTCTAAATGATGCAGAAAGTGCCGTCGCAAAAAAACTCTCAAAATTAACAAAAATAACTCTTCTAAACAGTACCTATCTTAACAAATAAATTTTATAAAACGAAAATCCTGTTGCAATAATATAATCATAAAGATAGAATCAGAAGAGCATAAAGATCAACCATAAAATAAATTCTTACCTTAAACTTATCGCAAATTTGTTGCGTCAACCGATAGCATCTCAGAGCCCTTAGCTTAAAGGTAGGGATGTGTAATCACAGACGATGGTTGTTTGTGGTAAGACTTCTTGAAGTTCCAATAGGTTGGTTAGCTACTACCAACTTCACTAAGTCTGACGCCATATCAATAATGTTTTAAGCATTGTTGTGTGCCGGCAGTTAGAGATAATTATAACTTTTTAATTTTGCATTTTACAATGCTATTTTTATGTGATAAATATTAAACAAGAAAATATACTAGAAAAAAGCAACTAGTCTCATGTCGCGTGTTAATATTTATCACAGTTAGAGATAAGATAGCCAATTCCCCAAAGATTGAGGATTCCGGGAGAGGCTTGCTTTCATCTTCAGCCTTATCAATACTTAATATATGTTTAAGGCTAAGAGTCTCTCTGTTGTTCATAACAAAAAAATATTACATTACTTGAGTTTGCGAGTGAACTTAATGAAATAATGAACATCTTTAGGTCAATAAGATATTGAAATAATTAAAATGTGTTAAAAATAATAAGCTGTCAGTTAAGCTATATGTAAGTATTTACTACCAGGTACCTCATACAGTTTGTCAGAACCCTAAAAACCACTTATATGTATGATGATCATACATTTAAGTGGTTTTTAGGGTTCTTTCAGTATTTCATTCAGTAAACAAAAGCTATCGTTAATATAATAAATAAATAAATAATAAATAATTGCATACAATCACACCAATTATCTAGCCCACGTTAGTTTCTTGAAGAACTTGTGTTGTGGATACTAGATAACGGATATATATATATATATATATATATATATATATATATCATTTTTTGTAAATATATAAATAATGTACATATTTAACACCCAGACCAAGACCAATAGACATGTTCACGCACACAATTTTTTTATGAACGACGAGGAAAATGAAAATATTATTTATTCAATTGAGCATATGACACGCATTTTTGAATTGTCAGTTTTGCCCTACCACCTGTTTCAGACTCCTTTAGAGGAGACTCTTAGCCTTCATCTTACCTGATGTTTAATATTGATAAGGCTGAAAATGGAAGCGAGCGAACGAACTAGCTATCTTATCTCTAACTGCCGGGACACAACAATGCTGAAAACATTGTTTTTATGGTGCCAGACTTAGGTAAGATAGTAGTAGCTAGCCAGGCGGACTTACAACAAGTTCTAACAGCAACCAAACCGAATACAATGTGTACCCCTGCTGGGAATCGAACCGCGGACCCAGGTCTGATACCGGTGGTTGTACCACTAGACTACAGACGCGGTTAAATTTGACTTGTCCGGGGATCGATCCCAGGACTTCTGGCGCAGTAGGCGGGTTTAGTACCCCTGCGACAAATAGTTAGTAAAATATAATATAGCTTAATTACGAGCTATTATTACTACATTGTTTATAGTAACAAGATTCATAAATCAGAAAACCACAAGCGCGCCTCAGAAACAAACTACTGGACGTTTGTGTCTGTGGCGCCCGACAAATCTTCTTGACACTTCTTTCGACAGACATCGATCGCGAGATAAATGTCGACAAATAGTCACGACACGTTCATTTTAGCCTGGCAGGTAAACCTAAAAATATTGTAACTCGATTACCAGCAAGAACGTGCCCAACACTAGTTGTAGATATTCCGAAAGAACCTGGGATCACTTCAAGTTGGCAAGTTCGGGACTACTTATCTGAGCCCTTATCTTAGCGGAGCACATCAATATAGCTCTTGCCCTCGCGGCCATTACCACTCGCGACTTGGTGGGAAGTTGTTAACTTATTCGGTTCAGACCGTGACAGTCGATATTTATCGCCCGAACACTTACTACGCGATCTAGAAACTGTCAAAGAGAAATTAGTTGCCATAAAAGGTTAAAGTAGTAAGAACTTTGGGTAGTCTATTATGATAGGACAAATAATGAGTAAGTTTTGGTTTAGTTATTTTCAGTTACTTGTTATTTTAATAACAATAAACAGAATTAAACTCTTGTAACTTCGCATCGATGGCATTGCGACTCTGGTTCGCCTTTAAGTTTCATAGTTTACTTAAGTGAAAATAGATATAATATGAGTTTAAGTAATAACCAGTTAATACCCAATTACTTTAATCGACATCGATTCTTGCTTTTCTTCTCGTTATAATATCTCTCGCCGTAGGATTATGTAAACCGATGACGTCGTTCTTTGACGTTCATAAGTGCTGGTGGCATGTTAAATTGAATTGCATTTTCATCTGTCATTTTAATACGTTTGGGTTGAAAATGTAGCCGATATATCTATGTTCTGAAGCACGGAGGAACTGTTACCTAATAAATTTGGTCACTAATCCCAATATCATCATCCCATCATCCCATGACCATCCCCAGCGGAAGATGCATAAGCACTGTAATCGCCAACCGATGTACTAAGCCACTGCACACCCAATTCTTTATCTTATTGGTTCCGTCACCAATAATTCATTAATAACAACACGTACAAATTAATTATTTCCAAATACTTCCGAAGTATGGGTGAAGTTCGAACTCTGCAACTCTTAAACCAAGGCGTGTTGTTGGCAACGAGTCCTTAAAACTACCCACCAACTCGTCTCCTTGAGCGATCATCACAAACCCGTTGCAACGTCTAACAAAAATAAAAGTCTGCTCATTCCAAAAGTTTCTTAAACAAAACCCCGACGTATGGCCAAGTGTCCTTCCAGTTGAAGACGCCGATCAGATTCTAGTTTCAAAGTCAATTGACCGCTTCTTAAGAACGTGAGAACACTTGAGCTGGAGCGAAAGTCCTTCTCTGATAGATTTACTAAACTATATCACATGTTACACTGACACATCGGTATATGATCCTGTCCGACGAAATGTTCTTGTGCTTATCATGAACGAGTGGATAATAGAGCGAAATTAAGTTTGTCAACTTTTTCACGCTTAAACCACTGGTGACGGGACGAATTTAGATGGCTTAGAGTGATAAGACCTCGGCGAGTTTATAATGTAGCCCCATTCTGCCAAAATAATATAAAAAAATTGCATATTGTAACTAAGAGCCCGATATAACCGATTTCCACACGATGTAGTCGCAGGCATTATACGCTGGTACTAACATAACTGACGAGTGTGTTTGTACATTTGGACTTGCCGCGTTTAACTCTAGAGCTAGCCGTCGGAAACGGTGCATTTTGGGTGAAATTATGAAGACTAGGTACATTTTCATTGTATAAATAAATCTGAAAATTAGTGAATAGATGAAACTCTGTATGGACTAAACGGTTATCTTGAAAAAAAAACGGGTTGCTGCTAGCATCAATATAATAGAATATACTTTGGGTATGTATTTTCTACTCAAATAAGTAATCTAAGTAAAATTAGATAATTTCATTTTCTTTCATAATCATACCACGTGTGTCCATTGAATTGTAAAATGTAAAGTAATCTTTACACCTAAATGGCTAAAGAAAATGATGACTAAAAATTGTAATGTAGGAGTACTTTACTTTATCTACAACCATAATCTTGCGAGATATTTCCTAACCTGAAACAAGTTAAAGATCATATGTTCGTTTGTGTTTTGTTTTCCTCACGTAGCTTTGCATTGGTTGTGGCGTCACGGGACACCTTAATTATCTTGAGTCACTTATCCGTACATTCAGAGTAGGGAGCGGTAGGTTTAATCTTTCATCTCGTTTGATAGGCTTTGCAGAGCCCATAAATAGCCATCCCCAGCAATTATCGTTATTCAGCAATCGTTAATCGACGATCTCCGATAGACTATTAATAGGGTCGTATTGGTGTTAATGGGTTAAGATTTCGATATAAAAGCATCGGCACTCATTCATAGACATCAAAATAACAATAACATTATTGTTATTTTGATGTCTATTAGTTTCAAAGATACGATTTTTTGCAACAATAATAATCAAAACTCAATGGCACAGAAGCTTAACATAAAACCCAACTAGGTAGTTAGGTGTAGGTACATCTTTTTACCATAATTATTGAAATTTGGATATGTGCTGATTTCAATCGCCTCTCTTAGCCATCTGGGAACAATTTTTTATTCTCTGAAAGAGATTTGTGGCACATGAAAGATAATGTAATGGTTGAGTCTCTCTTTCATTTACACACAACGGACTTATTAGTCAACTAGTGTTTGTTCCAAATCTGGGTGTAACTACTCCTATAATTATTTAATATTTGCAACATTATCGTTGATTACTTATCTATTAGAAACACATTTTTTCGAACTACTTACATCGAGATCAGACCAAAATGTTGTAAGGTTATTATTATTTACTGGTATGTTTTTCAAAATAAGAAACAAACAAAAATGATTCCCTATCTAAATATTTGTTGCGACCGGAAATCCATAGAATAGCGGGATCCTTTCTTATGAATTTTATCCGTGTCTGTGGTTAATCCCACTGTGTCGCCAGAGGCTTATAAAAGAAATCCTTGGAGTGTCTTTCATCTGGATGTTCTTAAAGTTTAAACTTGAAAGGTTTCCCTGGTTTTATTTAAGACAAGATAAGATAGCATTTAAAAACTGGGTAAAAAGAAGGAAATATATAAATGTTAAAAACTATGATTTATTAAGCCCAGGCCACAATAAGAGCGAAGTAAAAAAGAAGGTTCGTACAATCGACAAAATATATTGTACTAGTATTTTTTTTATATAATTTCGAACACAACCGGCAGACATCATAGATCTGATTCCGAGATAAGTAGCTAAGGACTAGTCAAGGCAAGCCAAGTGCTTTAGCTAGTTATTGACTTACTGCATAATACTCTTACGGATATCAAAAACAACGCAGATACTACAAATATAGATAATTACACTCACACATGGAACAAAAAAAATATTCTTGACATTTACATTCTTCCCCAGATTCTTACCTCTGTTTCAAAAGCATGAAAGCATTTCCGCATCTTGAAATTGTTCTATGTAAAACGAAACCTAAAAACTAATGATAATATTGAGTGCGACTTTAAAGAAAAACTGTTTTCAAAATACAATAGCCCTAACAAAGCACAAAAGCGGATTACATTAAAGATTATACAAGAGAATAGGGAACTCCCTGTCAATGTGAGCGTGAGAAGTGTTAATGCCTTTCTTTATCTATTAGAAGCAGGGCGGAAAAATAAGTAAGCTTAATCCAGAGATATATTGCCAGTTTTTCTACAATCTCCTTAATTTATTACAGGCTGTGTTGGACGCTTTTTGCCGTAATTGTATTAGCTTAGCAGGTGAAATTATAAGTAAAGAGGAAATTATTTTTATAAAACTATTGTAATTTAGTTAGATAATAAACGAATGACGAGAAGAGTGCTTACCTAGCATATGTTTATTTTGTTATGCTATAGCATTAACATCGAATGTTACTTAATTATTTATATTTTCATTTATATTCATTTAAATACGTGTACCTATATTTGCCTATACCCAGCAGTAAGCAGTCATGTGGCTGAGACGACGACCTATATTTCTGATGGATATGTAAAGTTCTTAAGTAAATAATCAGTCAATTCGGTTGATATTTAATTGTTTTTTTGCCTATCTGTTCTAACTTGCTTGTAACTTGTAATTGTAACATAACAGACTGTTCAGAAATTAAACTTGAGCAGTCAAACAGAGTCGCACTAAATAAGTATAATATGTAAGTTGTCAAAGTAAGCAATAACATTCGAACCAATATTCAAATCCATTCGTAGCCCAAAACTTCTATGCCTTCAATTCTACTGATATATCAAACTATAATAATCACTTCCTACGTTATACCAGTAATACTAAAGTCTGATTTATATTGTATATAGAAGGGTAATGGCTTTCTCGAACTATCGATATCAATCAAGGCCTACGGCAGCTGTGGCCTTATAACTCTTTTTGCTTACCTTCATAAGATGTTGAACCTTAACTCATCTATTATAATAGTTGCCAATTTAAATTGAAACGTCGGGAAGGGTTCATGACTAAATCCTTTTTTGAAAGTCGAATTTTATGCCGATGTAACCTACATACCGGGCTCTAAAGACAGTCAAACAAACCAGTGGAAACAGAAAATGAAATAAAAAAGAGCTTAATTTTTTTTTTACATTTCCGATTTTCTATTACACTATACGAATTAGTACCAAGGTATGTTAACTCAAACTACTTCTTCTTCCTTCTAGATCTGGGTTCGGCTTAATTGGGGTTAGCCTTTCTTGTCCACATTTTCCATTAGCACGGTTGTATGTTGCATCCTTTCTAAATGAGCTTCTTTTGGATATATTTCGCTCGTCACCTGATTCAAGATCAGGCGGGGGAATTCCACGTGCGTGGCGTGTCAAGTCTTATAGGAGCACCTACATTTCGTCGCTAATATTGCCGGGCGTATTTAAACATGACCATGCAGGCGTTTCTCTTTGACCTTGTTACGATTCGGGCAACTCTGAAAATTTCTACTGTTGTACTCATTTCGATTTTGCCAAATAGTGTGACTTTGGTGTATAATTTTAGAACTTTGTAACTAAAATAAGACAGAATATTATTACAACATGTTATCTAAAGCTTGTAAATATTATTTTATTGATATTATAATGGCGTATTCCCAAACCAGTTAACTCTTTTGATCGAAGACCAAATCTTCAAGAGTCTTGAATTGCTGCCAGCGTCTATGGAAGCAAAAGATACGAAAAATTCATATTTTGGGTTTAGGACGTAGGGCTTTTTTGATTACGGAAAAATGATCGTTACCTTGTCTCGTATAAAACTTTTTGTACAATATCATTTGATATTACGAGAGGAAAACAATCTTCCTTTTAATAACTTAGGACAACCACAACTAGTTATATCGGATTGCTATGGATGCTTCATTCGGGATAGTTCGTGTATTACATAACGAACCCATCTTTGGAGCCAGAAGCTATTAATCCTTAGATTGAAGGGTCCTCCCTGCGATATAGCATGACAGCACTTCGGAAACTTTGATTACGGCGACAAACTTACGATAGATTTTGGTTTCAAGATGGTACTGGATACTATCGCCATCAATATTGATAGCGCCTACGAGTGATGAATAGCAAACAAATGGTGATTTATGAAACTACAGTGAAGTAATCAGCGTATCATTAGTGTTGCTTATGTTGCATCCACACCGCTGTAAGTTTATGTGGAGCAACATTGTGCAACACTATAATAATTGAATAACAATTAGCAACAACATGGCAACTTAAAGGTACTAACTTTTTACTAATGCTCAAAGTCAAAGTCAATATCATTTATTCAGTCTAGGCTGTTACAAGCACTTATGAACGTCAAAGAAGCTACGCCATCGGTTCACAAACCCTACAGCGGGAGACCTTGTAACGAGAAGAACCGGCAAGAAACTCGTCAATGGCTGTTTTTTTCTCCCTGTTTTATTTCATACAGAGGCGTCAAATTGAAAAGTGACCTAACCATATCAGTAAGGTCAATTTCAATCACAAAAAGAAAATACTAATTAAAATATTACATTTTGTAGTTATTGTAACCGTAAACAATTTTTAACTGGCAACGAAAGACTAGTCTATCATAACATTACAATATTTCTCGCATTACAAGATTACTGTACTGCAAGTTTTGAGGTACATACAGGTCAGTATCAATTTATTTATAAGCAACACAAATGACTCGTGTTTGACTCGATCTTGTCTCGTCATAAGCCAGGTAATGGCATCGAATGCTGATATAATTTCGCCATTGGTTAGTTATTTCGTAAATTCAGTATTTTCAGTACGATTACGAGTTTACGAGGTGACAATGACAAAATCTTCTCATCAGTTAACATAATCATTATAACACTGAAACCATCTATGGTTGTAGGAACTTACAACCAAATTATACCTTCAAGTTTAACCTGATTGAATATATCTAACTGTCGGACCGATAAAACGTAACACTCCTTCGAACGTCGCGTTTTTTACGCTGTTACGCTGTGGCATATTTTCGCGTGTTTGGTCGCGCGTTTTTCTAAGATATTTTGCTAGATTTGCTAGAAACTAGATACAATTTCTTATTTGATGGTGTAACTAATATGCTAAATAAGAAAACTAATCGAAATCAATCTTAAATCCAAAACTAAGCCAAGGACTCAAAAGTAGAATCCCAAGCATAGCGAGGTATTCAAAGTACATCGCCCAAGGGAAAAATAGTTTTGCTCTCGCGTGATACATTCTACTTTTCATCTCCTGCTATGAGAAAATAAATAAAAATAAGGGACACTTTAAAGTTATTGAATGACGTAATTAGCTGCTATTTTTGCTGTTTCAGGAGTTAACATAATGTCAATCTAACTTAACGTAGAATAGACTTTTTTTTGAAAAATATAATACTATCGGATCTTCGCGGTTTTACCCGCGTGTTGGCCGTTCACGTGGGAATATTGGGATAAAATATAGCCTATGTCACTCGGGAGAAATGTAGCTTTCTAATGGTCTAAGAATTTTCTAAATCGGTCCCCAGTATTTCCTGATATTAGCGCAATAAAACAAACAAACTCTTCAGCTTTATAATATTATTATATATTATATATAGTATAGATAAAATATGTTCCGATACTTGTAAAAAAAGTTATCGTACTTTCTTTTATTTTAGGCGTCCCCGTGCCCGTATTTCATACAACTTGAGTCCGATTTCTATGAAAGATTCATGTTCCAACTACAAATCTCATTTCTGCCCGCTAAAAACTCTTATACAGAACAGAGCTACTTTGAAGTACAAAAAAGGATTGGAGATCACCGAAGAAGAGATTCATACTATTTTACGTTGTTTTTCTAATACCTGTAACATATTGTTATGTTTTTGAACAAATTGTTCAAGTATTATACAACAAATAAGGCCAGCAATACGGCAAATACAGCCATAGTAAAGTAGTTAATAACTTATAATTAGTAAATGTCTAACCGTATTCGAACGAAACAGTAAATTGACTTTTCGAAGGTAGACTTATAAGTAGCCAGTCAATCCGTGACCACGGCAGCCGAAAAGATGCCGAAAGGTCGGGAAACTAAAAAAACCATTTAGAGTAATTTTTTAAAACACCAAAAAATCTGCTACTTTATATATACAGTGAAGTTGTTTTATAGAAAATAATGGTTTCATAAAAAAATATCATGTTAAAAGACTTATTTATTATTTTATTTTACGTATAGGTATATAAAAGAAAGTAGGTACCTACTTATGGTAAATTTTAAATAGAAAAATATTGGAAAAAATTAACTCGGCCACAAGTGAATTCTCAGACGGGAATCGAACCCACGACCTTTGGAAATCCGGTCCAATGCTCTCGATTCCAATATTTTTCTATTTAAAATTTGCCATAAGTATAAAAATAGCATTGAAAAATGCAAAAACTACAAAATCATAATAAAAAGAAAGTAGGTACTGTAAGACTACTTAGTCCCTCCTTAGAACGGCACTGAATCTGCTAGAATATTTAACACTAAGCTGAAACCAGTTTACTAATGTAACTACGTCCTTTGAAGGCGGAAAAGTAACCCTGTCGTTGACGTCGATCTTATGTTGTAACAACCTACATCTATCTTGACGAAAGCACCCTCTTGATAAAGCGGTTTAAACCTCGTGGCCTAGTCACCAGTCCGCCATTAAAAAAAAACATAATCGTGCAGCACCATAATACCTATATAAATGGATAGGGAACGTAAAGACGAACAAAAAATAATAATCAGCATAATGCCTTAAAGTGTCAGGTTAGTGAGATAATTGAATTTAAAGATACAAAGGTGATACTTTGGGTCGACATTATTCATTTTTAACTCTCATTATCTGGCTAACATGAAACTTTAAAGCATTATTTATCATAACATTTTTTGTTTCTCTGTTCTTTTATATTGGTAATATCGTACGACTTCATT
Source organism: Chrysoteuchia culmella (assembly GCA_910589605.1). Taxonomy (NCBI): domain Eukaryota; kingdom Metazoa; phylum Arthropoda; class Insecta; order Lepidoptera; family Crambidae; genus Chrysoteuchia; species Chrysoteuchia culmella. The sequence continues at coordinate 11,202,451 of OU342657.1, read as the reverse complement.
TATTTTTCAAAATGGCGTTTCATAATACAGATTTGGACGAGGCCAGCCTCCATACAAAAATGTTCAAACCCTTTTGCTATAAATATTAAACAAGAAAATATACTAGAAAAAAGCAACTAGTCTCATGTCCCTTTGTCACAGTCACATGAGACCCTTTTTTCTGTTCAACGAAACGAAGCACTCAAAGTCAAAAAAATCACACCTTTTAAAAAAAAAATAAGCGTTATTAACACTTTACAAATGCGTGTACAGCTTGTACTCCCACCAATATTAGCCTTGTTTGAAAGCCCAATAAATGAACTTAATAAACAAGATTTCATTGCATTAAAAAAGCATAATAAATATAAAAAATGTGACGTTAAAAAAAATGCAATTTTGTTCCTCTATAAAGGCCGCTGGTTGAACAATTGCGCTACAATTTGTGGGTTTTAAAGGGTCAATGCAGGTTCAATAATAAATAATAAATAAATAATAAATAAATATTTCCATACATCACAACAATTATCTAGCCCACGGTAAGTATCATGAAGAACTTGTGTTATGGATACTAGATAACGGATAAACATACTTATATACTTTTTATTTTGTAAATACATACATAATATACATATTAAACACCCAGACCAAGACAAATAGACATGTTCATGCACACAAATATTTGTCTTGTCCGGGGATCGAACCCGGGACCTCTGGCGCAGAAGGTGGGGTTAGTACCCCTGCGCCAAACAGGTCGTCAAGGCAGTGATCCGTATTCTAACCCACGTAAAAATAGTAATATATACGCAAAAAACGTATTTTCTAAGTTGTTTTTGTACAAAAAGCATTATTAAGGAGTGGTTTGGTTTTGTAAGCTTTATCTTTTTTTTGTTCTAATCCAATAATAAAAAAATTTTTGGGTACTTCTTTTCGTTACCTTACCTTTCAAATGATATCCAACATTTCCCTCACAAATTGATTCCAAATAAGATTAAACTAATGGTAAATTTTAAATAGAAAAATATTGGAAAAAATTAACTCGGCCACAAGTGAATTCTCAGACTGGAATCGAACCAGCGACCTTTGGAAATCCGGTCCAATGCTCTAACCGCTGAGCTACCGAGACTCGTAGCTCTAAGTCTCGGTAGCTCAGCGGTTAGAGCATTGGACCGGATTTCCAAAGGTCGCTGGTTCGATTCCAGTCTGAGAATTCACTTGTGGCCGAGTTAATTTTTTCCAATATTTTTCTATTTAAAATTTACCATAAGTATAAAAATAGCATTGAAAAATGCAAAAATTACAAAAAATCATAAAAGATTAAACTAAGTTTAAAAGTCAGATGTTTTAAAGGTGCGATTTTTCTGACGGTGAGTGTAGTAATGAGAATCCGTTCATTCGTGTTTGGCTGAATCACGACAGCCTAGGCAAGGCGCCTTATCTACAACGAATCATGATCGAACAAATTCTCTCAGTATTATCTTGTTTCGCTTGCTTGCTTACAATATCCTATACCTCGTGGATTCCAAGGTTGTGCTTTTGATATGTTGAAAATTGTTGACCCATTGGTAAACATTTCATCGCCTGCAGTTCTGGATATTTGATGTATTAAATTTTAGCCATCTTTTTTAACTATAATTTTATTTAATTTCCCCGGAGATACCTCATTATATTTTGGTCGAAAATTTTCTATTTGCCATAACTCAGCGCGCTCGCATTACAGAATGCTGCAAATCTGGATAAATACCTACTTTATATGTAGACCAAAATAACATACCAAAAATGCGGGGGGCTTACCGTCATCTCTTAGCGCAGTATTGTTTCAATCTTACCATGCTATTTGGTACTACGAATCTCTTAAAATTTGCTTGTTTTTTGACGTCTTCACTAAATCATCGCCTCCAAAGTGTGACAACTTCAATAAAAAACAAAATGCAAACAAAACGTTCTTATGATATGATGGTTTCTAATAGATGATGATAGGCCCCCCATGCCGACCCGGTATGTATCGAAATTATTCCGATTTCAGAGTTTATTTTTGTACGATATGACTGGTCTAATAGTTATAAGCCGCTGTTTAATCGAGGAACTTCCTGGTAGACCGGTGGAGTTTTATAGGAAGTGATATTCTAAGAATAGATCTATAGACAACGTTTATATATTACAAATCTTCAGAAATATATATCCTACTCTCCAAAGTCTATTTCTATAAAAAAAAAAGTTTAAAGTCGTTTCAGTGGCAATAAAAAAAAACAGAGTAACTTATGTACTCCTTAATTTTGTATTTAATACATAATTATTTTCTTTACTCCTTTTAAATAATACAATGAATTATGAATTTTGTTAGTACTAGGGCGGTTACAACCCGATACTCGGGTTCGTCGATCGACGAAAAATTCCAAATTATGCGAAAAAAATGACACTTTTTAATTGCAGTTTGTGATCATCACGTTTAACAATTTGTATATTTTATAGTTTTCGGAACAAATAGACTCCAGTACCTTTACTTTGATACCTTACTCGGCCGCGTACTACGCGCTAAAGTCCCTATCGAGTCGTCACAAATTTTGCGAACCTGAATTAAGTATATAGATAGCTTTTTAAGTTTAAAGATTTTTATTTTATTTTATTTGGCTAAAGATTGTTGTTAGTTATGATTTGAATTTCAGTAAATTCTTCATTTTTGACTCAAGAATAAATCCATATATTCTTGTTGGTTTACTGTTTGACATCAAATACGTAGAAGCCGTTATATCGAACAGTAAATTATTTTAGTACATATTCGGTCTAAATATTATTTCTAGTCTATTAATAAAACAATACCGTAACTGACTGACAGACAACGCTCAGCGAACCGATTAAACTGAAATTTCACCGATTAACCATACAGCATCCTCTAACGATGGGGACGAGCACTAAAAAAAATCGGCCAAGTGCGAGTCGAACTCGCACATGAAGGGTTCCGTAGGAGCAAGCATTGATAATAACTTTCATCTATGACAATAATTTGTGTTCTAAACTGGCTGTTTATAATTATTATTATATTAAATTAGGTAGGTATTCACTTGACTACCGATTACCTACACCTACCCAAAATGCCATTATAATTTTTCGTCAAAAATAACTTTGTTTTTCATAATGTTTGTATGAATGACAAAGTTATATTTGCGGTTTTAGAAAAAGTGTGTATATTTTTTTTTTTTGTAAAAACCGTAAAGCGGTTTGCACAATACGTCTACCTACCAAGTTTTAACTGTGTAATTCTCATAGTTTCGGAATGAAGTAGCTGTGACATACGGACAGACAGACAGACATGAAAAATCAATAAGGGTTCCGTTTTTTGCCATTAGGCTATGGAACCCTAAAGAGGATTTTTTAATATTACTACGGGAACGGGAACCACACGAATGAAACCGCAGTCGGCCGCTTGTAATAGAATATTAATACAGTCGATTTTTTTATTCAGTAGAGTAATTTGACAGGGGCCATCGTCACTTTGTAAAAATAATCCTGCTTTAAACTTTTTTTCGTAATATTTTGCGCAGATCCAGTTCCAGTTCAGTAATTATTGATTCCATTCACGCACAGAAATTCAATATTATTATTAAAGCTACATTTTAATTCAGCATTATTTTTATAAAATGAGATCGATAACCTGTCAAATCACTCTACTGAATAAAAAATCCGACTATTGGTATTTCAATTAAATAATACAATATTTATTTAACCTTATAATTTTTACACAAAGCGTTTCCCAAAAAATCTCTACTGGTCGACCGGGAATTTCCCCGACTATCCCTACCAACTTATTTTTACACAACTCTTCTTTGAGGGTTCCGTACTCAAAGGGTAAAACGTGACCCTATTAATAAGACTCCGCTGTCCATCCGTCCGTTCGTCTATCCGTCTGTCACCAGGCTGTATCTCATAAATAAACAGTGATAGTTAGACAGTTGAAATTTTCACAGATGATGTATTTATGTTGCCGCTATAACAACAAACACTAAGAACCAGAACAAAATAAATATTTAAGGGGGCTCCCATACAACAAACGTGATTTTTTTGTTCGATATTGATAACGGTAACAGGTAGATGCTTCAAAATAATATTCACAGAATTTTTAGTTATGATATATTCGCTTAATAATTAAATTAAAATAAATAAAATAAATATTTAAGGGGGCGTCATACAACAGACATGATTTTTTTGCCGTTTTTTGTAGATAATTGTTCGGAACCCTGTGTGTGCGAGTCCAACTCGTACTTGGCCGGTTTTTTATTTAACCTTGTAACTTAATACACAGACTTTAATTTTTATTTATAATTAGTATCTAGTAGTTATAAAAGAAAATTGGTAACATTAGTATTTATTTTCTTTACAATTTTAAATTTCGGAAAATTTAAACACCCAATTAGATCCGTCGGGATTATTAAAAGGAGTCTAATAAAAACAGTGTCTATTTTTGAATAGCACTTGTAACATTTAATACAAGAGCTTAAGAAAAATCTGTTTTATTATCTCTCGGGATAAAAATTAGGAAGATACTCTTTAATTCAGATAATCTTCATAGTTGACTTTTAGGGTTCTTTATAATGGACTCTTATTATTTCGAAATAACTTTGATTTCAAGACAAATATTCGACGGTTAGTTGAATTTCTTCCTTTGAATTCCAATGAATAATTAAAAAAAAAAAAAAAAAAAAAAACATTATTTTATTCTACTTTAAACATTATTTTATTCTACCTCTATATGTGAAAGTTTGGATATTTATTAGATATTTGGATATTTGTAAATAGCGCGAAAAAGGCTGCAGGATTCATGCCAAATCCACTGAGTCAATTTTGTTTAATTTTGCCATAGAAATAAATTGGAATTTGCAGGACAGCTATAGATATGGTATTACTTTTTGCCACAGAGAAACCCGAAAAACCCGAATTCATAGTTAAATCGCTTGTTATTAAAAGGTTTTAATGGGCTCTTTATTAACATCCTCCTTTCCATGAGTCTCAAGTGAACTATATTTAACTATTATATATCTCGGATATCTGACCCGATTTCGACCCTTAAAGTATCCTTGTAGGACGATATTTCTCTTCTATGTTATGTATTAAGCAAACAGATCTTTTAGTATGATGGAGCCAGGGCCGGATTAAGAGAGTAGACGGTAACAAACATTTCTTAAAAAAATATAAACGTTACAAATAATAAAAGGTGATGAAATAGCTTGCTCATCATTACAGGACTGTTATGATTAGCCTTATGCATGGGGCAATGGATAGTGATTCAGTCTTATAATCCAAAGGTCGTGCCTTTGATCACCAACTGACACGAGTATTCATGTTTTAACTGACATCCTAAAAGGAGGAGGTTCTCAATTCGGTTGGTATGTTTTTTATGTATGTCCCAGTGGCGAGGGGTCGAATTAAGGTAAGTTGAACCTGAAATTCCACCAAAAATTCTTTTAACTGTATGGTGGATCGGTGGAGTGGTATTTCTAAAAGGGAAGCAGATGGGATTATGTTTGTATGGACTTTCGCCACTGGTATGTACACCGATTACGCCTAGATTTCTGATCCGATTTACGGGATTGTTTTTGTTCGATTCGGAATAGTTGCCATTTGGTCCCACAAAAATTTGATTAAGTTTGGCCCAGTAGTTTTTATCTTATGAGTATGTTTGTTAACTTGGTCAGTTTTTTTATACTGTACATGAAATCTAATTTAATCTAGAAAAAATCTACTGTACTTTACAAAGGAACCTTTTGCAGACACTAAAAAGGAACAAATAAAAAAACTTTTTTTAACGCAGTTTTTTTTTTCACAATAACGTTGTGAATATTGTGTTTGTTACTTGTCTAGATGATGTGACTCATACCATTTCAATCCCTTGGGCTTGTTAAAGCATCAAAGGTGCTTTAGGGTGAAATTTTTAAACATAATTGTCATAGCCACACCTCCAAGGCGCCATATTTGGTTATATTTATTTAAATATTTATTGTACAATAAACACAAAGTTAGGTACAAAATATGGATTAATACTAAAAGTATTATCTACCAGTCAACCTTTAGGAAAACAGAGAGCAGCGAAAGCTGTAGAAAATGCGATTTTTTAACATTGATAATATAAACGTTCATCACTTTAATACATACACAAATATACAAATTCATAAATACTATACTAATACTATATACATAATATGTCTATAGTATTAGTATTTAATAATTCTGAGGCGGTACGAAGTTCGCCGGGTCCTATAGTTTATAATATATATTATATATTATAAACTATAGGACCCGGCGAACTTCGTACCGCCTCAGAATTATTAAATGTTGTCTATATTCGTATCTCTTATACCTTAGAAGGGCTGCTAGGGTTCCACATCAGGTGTAGGGACCAGATCTTAAATTTTTGTTATCATCATCATATCACGCACGACGCCAACTGCCTCCTGAGTATAGCCCCCAATCAAAGAACTCCACAATGATCGGTTCTGCGCTGCTGGCATCCAGCGGCTACCTTCACCAGATCGTCGGTCCACCTTGACGAGGGCCTACCCACAGAGCATCGCCCGGTGCGCGTTTACCATTCCGAAACCATTCTGCCCCAACTGCCATCAATGCTTGTTCGCTGAAGAACCTTACCCAAGGCGTTATATTCGTATCTCTTACACTTAAGCAGGGCTGCCGGATTCTACATCAGGTGTGCCAGACCTTCGATTTATATACGTCAATTGAAAATACTTATCACGCTAAACAACTAATCCCAAGGTGATATTTACGTATTTTTTATAGTTTAGCTTATCTGCTAGGGTTCCACATCAGGTGTACAAGATCTTTAATATTTAAGATGTTCTGCATTAGTTTCAGAATAAACTCTGTCTCTTGATAAGTTTTTACTATCCGCAATGGACGGAAATGCTAGCAGATGGCAAATTCTTTTATTTTTCTTTCATTCTCAGTACGGCATGGGAGAAATACCTGAAACATATTAGTTATACCTTCATTGCTTTTGATAACACACTAGTTGTTAAATAGGTGTGTGTACCTAAGATCATTGTCTTTTTTACAGGGGGAAATGATCGCGCATACCCCCCTGTCCGGTAAGACAGGTTATGTGGGACTCGAAGTCACTAAAACCCCATTTGTGTTCCTTCCGCGCGCAGGTGGAGACTCTCGGGATAGCGGTGATTGTTGCCGGGCCTCCACCCCTGCAGCATGAGGCTTTGTACATCACAAAACTGATAATTCATCTTTAGTATAAACTATTCCTTTCAGATCGACCCTTGCTCGGTCCCTGCATGAACCCTTTCGCGTCATAAGTCTGTTAAGTCAAAGGGCGGATATTGATGGACATGGCCCTATCAGGCCTGTATTTGCCGCACAATACATCCCTATCCTTATTAAGTTTGACAATAGATTTACTTCCTTTCGTTAGATTGCTTAAGACTTAAGAGGGCGCATTTTGCACACTAACTACGCAATTGCATTGCTTCAATACAGATGAAGTTTATAACTTTTTAATTTTGCATTTTACCATAAGGTACTATTCTGTGATTTTACAATGCTATTTTCATGTAATAAATATTAACAAGAAAATATACTAGAAAAAAGCAACTTGTCTCATATCGACAATCAGGGGCATTACCATCAACTGTAATGCAATTCATTGTAGGTTGTGAGAGTGGGATGCTGCCATATGGCGCGTCTAGCGACGTTCAGCTCTTACTACCTAAAAGTAGCCTAAAATGAATCGCATTACAGTTGATGGTAGGCCCCCAGACATCCCGTCAGGGCGACATGAGAAAAGTTGCTTTTTTCTAGTAGGTATATTTTCTTGTTTAATATTATCACAGATGAAGTTGTATGTCTCCCTGTAGTATGCTTCAGAAAAGCTATTGGTACTTTTTATCTTATACGTGTGTATATTAGGATAGAAAATAACAGTACAGGAGAGAATATAACGCAAAATAGTGTTATTTTCTATCCTGTCGTTTAGTTTATGAAGTATCTTTTTGCGAAATGTGGTCACTTTTATCAAAAAGTTAGCCATAGTTTAGAGACAGCACATATACACTTTAGTCTTTATTCAAGCATTTTAATATTTTATTTAAATGGGCACATTTGGATGTGCCGGCGACTGTATAATATTCTGTACAATATTTATTCACAAGAAAAATAAGTGCAAAAACTTAAAAATATATATACTTAGGGCCCGCTATAGGCCAACGAAAATCAGATTGCTTTACATGATCGTCTATAATATCAATATTAATGAAAAACTGAATTTCAAATTGTTATGTAAGTACGTAGCAATGAAACAACGGTTGAACGTAGACTGATTTATTATTCGACTACCGCCAAGACGCGATATCGATACACAACACTTTTCCCTTCTAATACAAACACTAGTTAAAATAAAGATAAGACATTGGACTTAAAATCTAAATATCTTTATACTAAATATTACAGACTATATATAGGCGTAACGCAAATGACAGTTATTATGCGATACGGTTATAAGTGGTTACGATACAACCACTTTATTTATCTATTGATCACTTAGGTAAGTTAATACAAACACTAATGACGCTCACTTTATAACTAAAATGGAATCGGACGGTCGTATGCGAGAGGGATTAGTTGTTTAAGTTATTTGTTAGTTTTAAGTTTTTCACGGCAACGTATAGCGGCTTCCCTGCGCGGTCTGTCCGCACTATGTACTCGTATATTCGGTACAATGGACGACGGCTGCGGTGACTTCGCGCCCTCCTCCGCACTATCAAAGAACTCGTCACGCTCATCCTCCCCAGACTTACCCTCCGGATTGGTTGAATTAGTTTTACCAGGCGAGTCATCCACTACTTGGCTAAGTGAGTGACGTGACTTTCTAGGGAGTATTTGGTCAATGTGTCTCTTATGTACGCGACCGTCCATTGTCGCTACGTTGTAAGTGACCGGCCCAACTCGCTCACGGACTACACCCTCTGTCCACTTACGGTCGGATTTGGAGTAATTACGCATCAATACGTCATCATTTTGGTGCGCCACTCGTAACGGTGTATTATTGTTACGCTGTTCCTCGGTCAGCTGACGCGTGCGCACCCGCTCTGCGGCGTCCGGTCGCAGTAGATCCAGCCGACCGCGCAGCCGCCTGCCGATCAGAGCGACTGCCGGTTCGCGTCCTGTCGTGCTCTGCTCGGTATTTCGATACATGAATAAAAATTGGTGCAATGCTTTGTTTACATCATGTCTCTCACATTCTGCTTTTTTAAGGACTCTTTTAATGGTGCGCACTGCATTTTCGGCTGCTCCGTTGCTCGAAGGGTGATACGGCGGTATAAGAGTATGCTTTATACCGTTGTTTTCTAAATATTGAGCGAAGGCAGCCGAAGAAAATGGAGGACCGTTGTCGCTGACTATGCGTTTCGGTAGTCCAAAACGAGAAAAGTGACACCTCAAACGATCACAAACAGCAGCGGCTGAAGTCGTATTAATTTTTTCTGCTTCTATCCATTTTGAATGCGCGTCGATGATAATAAGGTAATAATTATTGTTGAATGGACCGAGGAAATCTATGTGACCAAGGCTCGGCCGGCCACGCCCACGAGTGCAGCGGGGCGGCGGGGGGCGCGGGCCGCAGCTCCCTGCACGGCACGCACTCGCGCGCCACCTGTTCTATATCTTGATCTATGTTTTCCCACCAGACGTAATTACGAGCGATTTGTTTCATTTTAACAATACCCGGGTGCCCTTCGTGTATTTCTTTCATGATGCAGTTTCTTAATAAATTTGGGACCACAATTCGATAACCCCATATTATACACCCTTGGTCAACATGTAGGTTTTCTTTTTTATTTAGATAGCTTTTTTCGATATTTGAATACTCATAATTACTCGGCCAGCCGTACATTATAAACCCATAGATTTTACTTAGCAACGGATCCCTTCCCGTTTCAATTTTAATATCATTAAAACTGATCGGAAAGCTTCCTTGTTCATAATGTAAAAAGCTACCTTCTTCGTTTTCACTTCGAATTTGTTTATTTGTCTCTTCTAAGGGAAGACGGGAAAGAGCGTCAGCAAAACAATTTTTTGCTGATTTTACAAATTGCACCGTAAAGTCATAAGCCGCAAGTTTGACCGCATAGCGTTGAAGTCTACTCGCAGCCGTTACCGGCAATCCTTTATTTTTACCAAAAATGTAACTTAAAGGACGGTGATCGCTCCTAAGTACAAAATATCTTCCGTAAAGATATTGATGGTGCTTAGACACCCCGAACACTATGGCCAGTGCCTCCTTATCTATTTGAGAGTAGTTAGTTTCGGCTTGGTTGAGAGTGCGCGACGCACAGCACAGCGGCAGCTCGGTGCCGTCCGCGCGCCGCTGGGTGAGCACCGCCCCCAGGCCGTATGCGCTGCTGTCCACTGATAAAATCAACTCCAAGCTTGGATCGTAGTGAGCGAGAACAGGTGAAGTACTTAAAACCTTTTTTATTTTATTAAAAGACGCGTCACATTCTGACGTCCAATTCCATTCCACACTTTTTTTTAACAAATCATACATTGGTTTTAGAATGTCGCTCATGTTTACACAAAACTTGGAATAAAAATTTACCAAGCCCATAAAACTCTTTAGCTGAGTGACATTAGTAGGTGCGGGGGCTGCTACAATGGCTTCAATTTTTTTTTCATCTGTATGTAATCCAAATTTATCAATTTTGTACCCAAGGTAATTAACGCTGTTTTTGAAAAATTGACATTTACTAAAATTAATTCTCAGGCCATTTTCATTCAGCCTTTGTAGCACTGCTCGTAAATTAGTTAGATGGGTTCCCCTATCTTTGCCTGTGACACAAATATCATCAGCGAAAACAGCGACCCCCGGCAACCCACTAAGCGTCTCTTCCATTATTTTTTGGAAATTTTCGGGAATACATTTAATACCGAACGGAACGCGCAAATAAACAAAAGTACCAATGTGAGTGGTGATTGCGGTTATCAATTGTGATTCTTCATCTAATAAACACTGTTGGAAAGCATTTGAAAGGTCCAATTTGGAATATTCTTCACCCCCTCCTAAGGCGGCGAAAAGGTCCTCGATACGGGGCATCGGGTAATGGTAGTCTTTTAAAAGTGGATTAATAGTGACTTTGTAGTCTCCACATAATCTGATAGAACCGTTTGCTTTAATGACGGGCACGATCGGCGTGCCATAGTCTGACCGTTCGACTTTGTATATGACCCCCTCCCGCTGCAGGCGCTCGAGCTCCCTTTCGACCGGTTGTCGCAGCGCTAATGGTAATGGTCGCGCTTTTATAAAAATAGGAGTATTATCTTTAAGATACAGTTTAAATTTTGACTTATTGAACGTACCTAACCCTTCAGCAAATACCTCTGGGAACTCTTTACGCAACGAAGCCGCCCTCGAGTCCTCCTCAGTCAAATTGTGACATTCTACTATGCCTAATTTTAAATTTTTTATCCACGTTCGGCCCATTAGTGGCGGCCCTCCATTTTTTATGACAAATAAATTTAAAAGTTTCGTATTATTTTCACCACAGCTCACATTAACCACAATAAAACCAAGGGTCTCGATAACGTCTCCCGTATACGACTTTAGTGTAAGTTTTTTATTTTCAATAGGAATATTAGAGAAATTTCTATCATAATAATCTTTAGAAATAACAGAAAGTTTACTTCCGGTATCTATCTCGAATTTACACAAAATGTTTTCTACTTTTACTTTCGCAAAATAAGGCCCATCACCATCATTACTAACTATTAAATTATAAAAATTACAACCTTCATCGTCCGAGTCCGATCCGTTCAGAAGAAAATGATTGTTTGTTGCACTTTTTCCGCCACTTTTATTGCCACATTGTTTCTTAGCACACACCGATTTTAAATGGCCACGTTGACCACATTCATCACAATTATAGTATTTAAAACGGCACTTGCCTTCCGAATGCCCTACTTTACCACATCGTGAGCATGCGCGCTGCCCCCGGGGCGCGTTCGCCCTGAAGCCCCCGGGCGTGCCCGCGCCTATCCGGTGCAAGCTGTCGCTGCTGGTGCCGGCGCCCGCGCCCGCGCTGCCCGCGCCCGGCGCGCACGATTGCGCCGCGTGACGCTCCGCCGCCTCCAGCGCCTGGGCCAGCTCCACTGCGCGCTTGTAGTCTACATTCTTCTCCGCGAAGATCCTCGATCTCATGTCTTCAATGTACAAACCCGATACATATTGATCTCGTAAATTCTCCTCCAGTTTATCTCCGAAATTACAAGTTTTTGCCAAATGTTTTAGTGCTTGTAAGTACTCGCGAACACTTTCGCCTTGACGTTGCGTACGCTGTCGAAAAATATGCCTTTCAGCAATTTCTGATCGCTCCGGCTCCAGATGATCTTTTACCAGTTTTGTGAGATCCGTGAATGATTTGGATTCAGGGGTATACGGGGAACACAAATCGCACATTAACTCATAGCACTCCGCGCCTACAACAGTCACCAATGTGGCGACTTCCAATGCAACGCCGATATTATTTAACGCTATAAACTGTTTAACTCGTCGTACATACGCATCCCAGTTGTTATTCGCGAAATTATACGGTTCGATATGTCCGATAGGCATTTTTAACGTTCGAATATTTGCACACACACGTGGCTATTTTACTCCTCGTCGCCAGTGTTATGTAAGTACGTAGCAATGAAACAACGGTTGAACGTAGACTGATTTATTATTCGACTACCGCCAAGACGCGATATCGATACACAACACAAATTAAGATGCAGCAAACTACAGGACTAACACTAGTGACTATGTTACTCAAAAACACGATTGCATAAAATTTTCTCGATAGAAAAAAAATGCGAAGTTGCCTCCAAATCACTATCATTAACATGATAAACTGCTAGTATTCAAGTAATACATTAAAATAAAGCTTGGAACTTTTTAGTACAATTACACTATAGATAAGGCAGGGCTTATGTTATATATTTTTTGTAAATAACCTTTAAATATCCTTTAGCAAAAGAATTTCCTTCATTTCTTCATTCCGGACCGGCCGAATGGGGCCGGGGAATTATATAGTAAATGCTGCCTTATTTCTCATAGAAATAAGGCAGCATTTACTTTGCAGTTCGCCGTTGCAGTTATTACTTTTGCTTTTGGCCTAGAGCGCGCCCTTCGAAACATATTTATTATACAATACCTGGTCATAAAAAAAAAACATTATTTTCATTTAAAAGGCAGTTATTTTCGGTCGATTTGTTGCAAATTACGGATGGCTTTCAATTAATTTTTAGACCCAAAACCGGCTAAATCCTTAAAGTAAGTTTTAATTAAGGTAGAAAAGTTAATGGGTTGATTTCAATCGTTAATGCTGATTTATTTTTAGCTTCTTGACTTTATTTATTGATGGACTAGCTGCCGCCCGCAGTTAAACCCGCGTTATTCCCGTTCCTGTGGGAATATCGGGATAAAATGTAGACTATGTTTTAACTTCGGTTAACTTCTATCTGTGGGCCTTTCATCAAAATCGATTCAGTAGTTTTTGCGTGAAGGAGTAACAAACATCCTCACAAAGTCACGCATTTGTAACATTAAGTAGGATAATTAATTTCAGTAAAATCAAATGTAGCGCATGACATTTTAGGAATAATATAGCTTTCTACTAGTGAAAGAATTATTAAAGTCGGTTAAGTAGATCCAAAGGTTCCTACAAACAAACTTACAAACTTTTCGTCTATTTAAATTACATGAAGATGCAGATATATTTTTTTTAAGATTGTCATACAATAAATTATAATCACCTCTGTCTAATTCATAATTTTAGTCTTTTTCAGCTGAAAAGTAGTAAAATATAGGTATTCCAATTTTTCCAAAAGTAAGTACATTGACTCTTAGAAAAAATAGAAAGTTGATAGGATTGAAAATTGTCAAACTTAAAACGTTACCGGAATCATCTTAGTTGAAAAGACTCTAGGCATTTCCATAACATCAATTGAGGTGGGTACCTATTAAAAAATATAATTAGTGTGTCCCGCAGATTTAAACAAAATGAACTGAAAATGTCCTACTAATCCTACATGAAGGAATATTAACTGATAAAGACTGAAACCAAGTCTACATTTCTAATATAAACATTGTATGATAAATGTAAATTAAGAAACTCATGCATTTCATTACAATGTTATATAATACTATAAATTAAAAAAAAATAGATGTCAAATATTTCTTCAAATAATTAAAACGATATAGCGCCCCGTAAACGATCGCATTTTTTTTACAAATAATCGATGATTTGACGTACGAGTACGACGCGTCAAACATTTCCGCCAGACGATGAAAACATTTGACAAACACGTACATTTGACAAACAATGATCTTATACCGGGCTCTCAAGAACAACCACTTCGTTATAAGTTCAAACAATTATACGCAAATGCCATTAAATTTAATTTATAGGTAATGAGAAATGTTGAGCACAAATTAAATGTCTGTGAATTTTGATACATTGAAATCCTAGCAAGTGAACTTGATTAGGAGGCCAATGTCTTCCATTAATTATGCGAAATACATTAGAATTACGGTCTCAGGGACCCAAACTAATGTACTTACTTGAGACAAGTATAAACAGAAGGATAACTCATATATTTGAGTAACTATTTTAAATATTTATTGTCCCTTAAAAATCTACTTTAAAGTTTGATGTTTATTTTTAACCGGCTTCAATAAAGGCGACGAAGATAATTTCGATTCGACACATTTTTTTTCAATTTAGGTATGATAATGGTTGTGTGGTATTTGAAATTATCTAAATGTTATTACGTCAGCGGGATTACCAATATCTATTAGAAACCATCATGTATAAGAACGTTTTTATTGAAGTTGTCAAATTTTTACACACTTTACACTTTGTAGGTAATGATTGAGCTCACTTAAGAGATTTGTAAGTAATAGCATTGTAATATTGAAACAATACTGTGCTGAGACATGGCGGTAGGCCCTGAAATCTGTACCGAAAGTGGTATTATTTTCTAAAGTTTTGAGATTCGTTGGTGTTTCTTTTATAAATTTATAAACTTTTATAAATTGTATCGAATATGACAGCATTTTCAATGCTGTCATATTCGATACAATTTATAAAAGTCTTGTTATAATCGTTTATTTTTTATTTATTGATTATAACTTCTTTGTGTATTAACCGATTTAGATGATACTTTTATGTTTGAAAGAGAATACTTTATTTAAAAGGCTGGCAGCGACTCCGAAACCCTGTTTTTAAGGGCAAAAAACGAAACCCTTATAGATTCGGCCAAACCGATGTATGTTACACCCTTTTTTTACTTACAAAGTTATTTTTTAAATAATCTTTATTTGTCTTAAAATAGTCAGCTTAGCCAGTTGAAATTCCGAGTCGGTTCTGAGACGGTCTTTCTCGGCATTTTTTTTAAAGAAAATGGAAATATTCTGCTTACTTTTAGCTTTCGAAAATGGCGTGATTCCTTAAATTACAGTACCTTCACATATTATGAAACTTCGTACATAGGCAATGTGTGGTCATTTTTTTTTATAAATTTCTTCTTAACTCTTATTTGTTGCCTGGAAAAAGTCATAACAATATTTAAAAGTAAATGTAAGCTACTGATAAATTATTCTTACTACACTGATGTTGGATTCAAGTATATATTTGAAATAGCATGTTAGCACCGTCGTAGGCACTAACTTTACGTCGCAGCTGTGAATAATATGAAGTTCATAATTTATATTGAAACATTTTGCTTTAGAAGTAGCTTGTTTTGCATAAGCCCGTGTAGAACTGTTAAGTTGATACTAAGCAAAATACGTGGAAACTATTAAAGGCATAAGTATATTTTACTAAACAGGTAGTTTACGAAAACTTTGTGTATGTCAGACCTGAGATAATTCAATTCTAAGTTAAGGTTTGCTTGATGGTAGAACTTGTTCTAAATCATCTTATCTAAGTCTGTCGTCATATTAATAAGATGTTCAGTACTGTTGTGTTCTAGCAGTTGGAGAAAGCCAGTTCCGTGGACACCTTATTCTTTTAACTTCAACTTTGTCATTACTTTTCCTACTGTCATGTTTTAGAATACATCATGTCATATCAACATTTGTTTTAATACTCTTCAAATTTGGACCAAGACCCTCCACAAAGTAAATTTTTGTTATTCCTGTCCATTGATATATATCTATGGATATGAAATACCTACAAAAAAACAAGGTTATCTACACTTGACGATACTTTGTAATGGCGGACTTAACTTGGCAACTACTCTGAACATTTGTAAGAAAAATATCGATATCGAAATACTTATGAAATATCTGTATAGTGTAAGTTTCTAAAGACAACTATCACGGTTATCTAGGTCTTCTATAGTCATTGTTCTTCCCAACAAACAAACTGAAGTTGTCAATTTTTGACACACTTCACACTTTGAAAGCAAAAAACTTCTGTCGGGAAATAAGCTTATTAGTGTCATGGTACGAGTACTAATAATAGCGTTGGTATGATCGATACAATACTACGCTAAGAGATGGCGGTAAGCTTCCAGTTGTAATAAGCTAAGCACTTGTAAATGTTTTGGCAATTGTGTTACATCCGTAACACAATTGCTAATCAGAACCAACCAAGGTATTTAATTATTTTTACAACAATATCTAGCCCCAGAATAAACTTCTTTATATAGGCACCTACACAGAACTTACTCAAAATTTAATTTTTAAATAGACAGAAACTAGAATTAGTCAATGACTAACTTTAAGAGCTTCTTATGTCTAGTTAGTTCTTGTATTTAGGTGGGAGTTCCCAAAACTAATATTAATGTTATTGTCATTAAGTCATATTTTGATCATAATTTTGTATCTACTGCCCATTTGTTGTTCACTGTGCTTTATGTATTACTTGCTTATATTATTTTAGTATTTTTTATTTATGAACATATTTAATCTTTTTTTATATGCATTTCTTGGTTTTACAATTATGTGTGTATGTTATATGTGTATGTATTTAAGTACACTTTTTTGCATTGTGTTATTGCTTTGCTTGTGACCAAACGATGACAGGGACACAGCTGAAAATCAGTGTCTGGTTCCTTGGAACCATCAACACTGAGCTGAGTTCCTTTTCAGACTGCCGCTGCTGCACATCCCGGTATATTACTTTTAAGCTGAATGTCTTAGTTTTAAGTTTATTTTCTCCTTTGTTTCTAAGTAATACCTCAAAAATGTATTTTGGTTGTTATGTGTTGTAGTGGTTTCTGAATAAATATTTTATCTATCTATCTATCTAACATACTTACCTTAATACTTGCATACCTAGACCTACACCAACACAAATATGATTCGTCTAAAATACGTGTGTATTTGAAAAATGGAACACACGACAATCGGATTGGCAGTCCAATACTTCAATAGTTGAACCACTATACCAAAGCAATCTTCAATATAGATAATAGCTCCCAGATACAAAATAATCCTTACCTTAATGCTCAGCTCATTACATGATTTCAGTCCCATGTGGGGAACTGCTAGATCAGTAAGCATGATCACTTCCGCGCCATCGGTCTCAAAATAAATAAGTTTCAATATCTTCATGATATAAATGTATGACAAAGATTGGGAAAACATATTTCTATACTTTGATTTAATTTTATTTAAGTTTTTAATGTTTTCGAAAAGACTGTTACACGTGATGTGACTAAAAGACGACCTATTGACTGAATGAAAAAGTACTTAGTTTAAATCAGTGTTGGCCACCTAGTCGCCATTGACAGGATCTCATTCTATAATTGTCTCATCATCAGCATAGCTACATCGCTACTATTAATAGCAAACAAATCAAGTTAGTAAATAACATTTTACATTTCCTTAACTTTCATTATTTTTCTTAGTAAAAAAAAACAAGTTCCTTCTTTCACTAATTTAGGCTCCATCACAATGTGTTTGATAGATCAAAGATTTATAATTTTATATAATTAACCACATTTTTAAACAGTCATTAACTAAAAATAAAACTAATATTTTAAAACTACTTTAATTCACTATAACAATGTTCAAATGGCTTTTCACTATCAACTAACTAATTACAAATGTAACACAACACGCGACAGTTTCTCCACTTTCAATTGAGCGTTTTGGTCCGTCAACTTCTACTGTTGCAGTATCTTAGTCATTGCTATTCGTACTTAGAAGTTATTTACAAAAATAAAAAATCTTAAACCCGTCACTTTTAAATAACTTTAAGGATTTACACAAATCATCAATTTGGAAAGCTATGGATAAAAGATACTACTTTCACCTTTATTAGGTGAAATGTAGGAATCATTTATTCATATTATTGCTTTTCATAGAACCTCATAATTAGCAAACTTGATTTTTAAAGTTCTCCAAAAACTTTATTGAATTTTTAACATCAAGACTAGAAAAATAAATAATTTTTATACCAAAATTGATATCAAGGCACATTCACCGGTATAAACATTTGGGGGTCCCCTAATTTTGGTTCAAAACGAATATTCACTTTAGTGTCTCCGTCTCCTACTTCTAAAAAGCTATTCCAATCGAGCATCCAGTAGAACCCATTTTTTCTGGGAGGTGGCAATTCAGAGTCGCCTGGCTGTTCAGGCGCTGCTCCTCCAAAAGAATCTTCCAAATCAGCTATTGATGCCCCAGAATCGGAAGCTGCAGAATCCGCAGTTGGAATGTTATCTGATTCAGACTTTGGAGCAGTTGTACTTGGTTCAGTTTCCGCTTTTTCAGTAGTTGTTGTTGAGGAAGACTCATTTGCTTGTCTTTTACTTTGATCACTATTCAAATCAGATTTGATGTCTTCCAACGGACTAATGCCCTTTTTCAAGGGGATAACATTTATGGAATCGTAGTCGATCGGTTCATAGTTCGGTAACGGTGTGTTTGAAGTTGATTTGGTTTTCCTCACGGGTAGAGCAAGCGGAAGAACTGTTTCTTTCGTTTCTGACTGTGAAGTGTCAAGTTCAAATGGAAATTCAGGTCGTAGTGGCTCATATAAAAAGTTAGTCGGGGCTTCTTTAGTTTCTGCTGACTTAGAATCAAAATCAGGAGATACTAAATCATATGTCAAAAGTAAATTTTCAGGTAGTTGAACTGTACCATCAATAACTCTCGCGGGTGGCAAAGGCTTGAAGCCTTCTAGCGGCAAGAGGAAATTGTCTTGACCTGGTTTACCTTTTAACCCATGTGCTTCTAAAAATGCTTGCAATTCAGCTGGCAAATCATTTTTGGGTTTTTGAGATGTTTTAGCACTACTTTTTAAAGTTTTTTGGAGTTTTTCAAGAGAGCTAATAAGAGGATTAGGTGTGACTTTGGATATAGGTAATACCTCAACTCTTGGAGGTCGCGTATATAGTTCTTGTAATGAAGATCCGTCACGAGGAGTATATGGTAGAACTACCACGACTGAAGTTTCACCTTTTTTGGTGATCGTTTCGACAGTAGTAGATGGAGTTGAGGCTGAAACTCTGGACTCATGGTTTAAATGCACTTTGTGTTCTTGTATAATAGGTTGTTGAGATAAAGAGAGACTGATTTCGTTTTCTTCAATCGCAGGAGTCGTTGTGTTTATTTCTTTCGAGTCTTCGGTCGAAGATGACTTACTTTTTGCATCTTCTGCCCTAATGTCATTTAACAGCTGTATTATTTCAGCGCGAGATAGTCTCGGTAATCCTTCATTTGCTTGAAGAATATTTTGAACCTGTCGTACAGTTTTTTCTATATCTACTGCTTTGCAGTCTGCCAGCACCAAAGTTGCTAAAACGCAACACCAAAACAGCTTCATGGTCTGAAAACAAGAAGAAAAATATATTATTAGTAACAAATGTACTGAAATTTGAATCGGTAGCGTAACTAGTGACACTAATCGATGTGCAATGGTTTTTACTTCATATTTTCGGAGAAGTCTAATTCAATTACTTTTTTGCTGAGAAAAATAAGGTCAGTGGCTTAGTTGAGATCATTTCGTAAATGGACGAATGACATAAATGTTTAATAAGCTTGAGCTCAACTTTTCCCCTCAATACAATTTAAGTACCTTATTTTCATGAAACCTTTAACGATGCCGCTAGGAAAATTTGGCAGAACAATTTTAAATTACAAAAAATAATATGAGGCCAGGGTGAGCGTATGCTGGCGCTAGTCAATAGTTTTGTTGATTTCGATGAATATTCATGAATATTGACAAAACTGCGTTATTGTTTAATGTGACATAACCCGTTAGTTTTACCTTCATTACCCACTTGACCACTTTCTACGTTCACAGTGTCGGTCGTTTTATAAATTATAATGTTCGGCACATGTGATGCAACAAAGTCTTCCCCTTTTTTAAATTATACCATTTGAGATAATGGCACGCGAGAACATAAAAATGTAAATAAGTGTTAGGATCCTCTTTTTACCAACTTTTTTGATCTCGGTTGAGCGAAAAAGGCTTTATCTTTGATGCAAGCTGCTTTGTACACATTTTCCTTTTTTTTTATTCAAAATAAACGTAAAGCTATAAATATAGGCTGCACATGTGTCGTGGATAATGTCAATTATTTTAATCTATGTTTAACTCTGAATTTCTTTGCGCCTTATTTTATTCGTCTTTTGTCTTCTTGGTTACCGTGAGCCCAAAATTAATTTACGTATGTTACACGCATAATTATATAGTGGTAAAACAAACAATCAAAAAATAATTAATTCGTAAAATTCATATTATTAAAACTAACACGTTATGAATGATTCCAATATATTGTAAATCAACATGGTTTACATGATACCTGGTAATAAGAAACGTATTGGAAACATTGTTCGCAACAAGCGATTTCTCATGTGTATAACTATAAATCTGCGTGCAAACTGTTTTTCTATTTCATTGTTTTCTTATGGAAATTCGAGATCAACCAAACGTTCGGCGATGCGATAAAATATGAAGGGATACGATCATTTTTCTCAATGGTACTATTGTCGTTTGTTTTATTTATGTGTCGGCTTACAGATTTTAGTACTTCGTCTTTGCAAGCATCGTATGCTTTCAAACATTCACGTGCTTTGTTAGATTATTATTTATTTAACAATGAATGTGGAACATTCGTTTTAACTCAAGGGCTATTAAACTGGGCTATGCCACAGAATATATATTAGTACCTTACGGTAGCTATGCTATGCTTGGCTACATTTATATTGATTTTTACGTTTTTAGCCAAATTTCGTTTATATTAAAAAGAAGAGACATTAGAACTCGCTTAAACTCGTTCTTTGTGTAATCAACAACTAAATGCTTGTTCAAAAAATTGAAACCACTGTTTCCTATGTTTTAAACTTTACTTTACAACGCTATCTGTTTTCTAAATTGTATTTTTTCGACATTTGTAAATAAATCAAACCAAAGCTCATTTTGATTACTAATACAATCATTAATTTTGCAATAGAATAAAGTGGTAAACCCCTCTAAGACCCGAACTATACAAAAAGTATTGAATTCATATTTTATAAGCATGAGAAAATCCGATATCAGTAGAACTACACTATATTTCTTTGGCACAGAAATCTGAATACACCGGTGATTCTTTGTATAGCTGTTGTTAAAGTATATTTATGAATGCCGACACAACTTTTTCATATCACTTCCGTGCTACAAACATGAAGAAACTCTATTATTGTGTTCTGAGGGGTGGTATTATGCTTACGAGACGACGACGTGAATAAATAAGCCTTTTTGTTTTCGTGAATGTATGCCTACTTTTTAAATTATGTTCATCAGCGTAGTTTACAAAATAATTAAGTCATTATCTTTATTAGCCATTATAGGCGCACTGACTATATGGTGGAAACGAAGAAGCTACCCTGCTCAGTTTGTCAATTTAATTAGTTACTTTGATCTTAACTTCTATAAAATGGTCGTCTATATTAATAATAAACGCAAAACAAAACGAAACGTAGATTGGAATATAAAGTAAAATAAAGAACGGACTCAAAAACAAGTAGGCGCTAACAATGTTAACGATTCAAAAATGCTTATAACTTTTTATTAATTTCAATTATTTTTTTTATTTCCAGTTAGTAGTACCTAAGATTTAATCGGCTGATGAAATATGTCTTTTAAACCTAGTATAATATGCCGTAAAAATTATTTCACTTGTTCCTTAAAAAAAATACAAACTCAAATTCAAATCCAGTAAATCTGATGGTTACGTTGATGAGTAGTAATGTATATTTAAGAATACATTGAAAGACGACCAACTTAATTAGAGTATAAAAATATATTATCAAAATAGTAGTGTGGGTGTTTGTGTATTTCATTCAAATAAAAAACTTCTGTCTGAATTTTTTTATAACCTTTCAAAATCATATAGAATCACTACTCTGCCTGGCTTTCAGCCTGAATATGTGAATTTTCTAAGAATCTGAAATATTAGGAGTCTATTCAAAGGGATAACGCCGGCTTTTAGAGCTTGCCCAGACAGAGAGCTAAATGAGGTATTTCATTCCTGAAGTAAAAAAAAATACCTTTAGGTACATTTTAACAGCAGCTCGTGTGTATTTTTGTTTAAGTATAGTGTTTTGTATTCAAACAGGTGTTATTTGCCACTACAATACGATAGTGTTATTATGTGTCTTCGTTGCGATTATTGTTCTACGAGATGAGTGTAAATAAAATAAAAAGTGTATTATTGATTTTTCGAAAAATACATCAGGACTTCAGTCTCAAAAAGACACAATGACCTTTTATCTTCAGAGGCATTTTCCGAAAAATTACTAATACACTTGCCATACTTTTACAATTTAAATTCAATATCAGCAATGAGTCTTTAAGTAGTAATTATAATTCATTATATTGTTCTCAACATTATTCTAAATATAATAAAGCATCATGAAATAACAAGCCTTGAAACTCGACCGGAAGAACCACAAGAAGCTTTTGAGATAATTAGTTTATTGCTGGCTTTTAACCATTTAAAATTAAAGGTACTTCACAAAATTATTTTACGGAAAACTCAATATCATGTTTTTATCTCAATATTGATGTGACTTTATTTTAAATTTTTCATTTTCTGTATCAATAATCTATACGTTTCTGACGAAAAATATAACATTCAATAAATTATTTTATTTAACATAATTTTGATAATGTTAGGTGGCGATATTGAAATAAGTGATATTCTTTGGATCTTGTTCCCACATTTTTTTAATAACGACGGGGAGACTCTTAGCCTTCATCATACCTGATGTTAAGATTGATAAGGCTGAAGATGGAAGCGAGCCTCTCCCGGAATCCTCAACCACTGAGGAACTGGCTATCTTATCTCTAACTGCCGGAAGGCAACAATGCTGAAAACATTGTTATTATGGTGTCAGACTTAGATAAGATGGTGGTAGCTAGTCAAGCGGACTCACAACAAGTCCTACCACCAACCAAACCGAATACATATTATACCCCCGCTGGGAATCGATCCAGGGACCCCTGGGTCTGATACTAGTGGTTGTTACCACTAGACCACAGAGGCGGTTAAACTTATGTTGTGATTGTGGCTCGCGCTTAGTATTGGTCCCAGTTGTAACATAACGTCACCCGATATGGCCTTTCTAACTAATCACAAAAGCAGTCCCTATTTTGGAACTGCATCTACCGCTATCTTCATTGAATATCAGATACTAAATATTGAGATCTCAGTTTTCTAAAAAAAATATTTAAGTCAATGACATATGTTTCGCTGTATTAAGTATCAAATATTATAGGCATAACTTATAACATTCCGTATTCCATACATTTCCTAGACATTGTATAGAATTTCTAGTAGCATATTACATTGTACTTATTTATGTTAAAGACACAATAAAATCCGAAACATCCTGAGCAATATCATTGAATTTCACATCAACTTGACATTCTATAGATTATATAGATCTCACGTGTTTGATCTAAATAGCTTGATCAAAGCTGTCTCGCCTAAATTTACCAATTACCATTAATTTTCAAAGCAAACAGAGCGAATGAGTTAGAAACCACAGATTGAAATGAGTCGGAAATTTCAAGTATGCTTGTTGAGACTATCTTACAAGTAAGTGTTATTTACTGTTAACATACACTTTCGTACTTATATAGATAAATTACTTAATGTTTTTTGTTCTTCTTTTGTAGCTGAGCCAAGAATGAAGTTCACATTTGTTTTCATTATAAAAGAATTAATAAAATTAAATAATATTACGTACAAATTAAGTTAAGGCGCGCATTATAATAAAACAACTTTTACGGATTTTTAAACGCGCTGTATTTTGCGAATTAATATCTAATGGTCCGATTTTTTTAAAGGTTTTTGATGGTTTTTTGGTTTTCCCGAAGTTTCGGCAACTTTTCCGTTGCCGTGGTCACAGGATGACTGGCTTCTTATAAGTCTTCCCTCGAAAAGTTTTTTTTTTCATTCGGATACGGTTAGACATTTACTGTGGCAATACTTTTGTTTTGTTTATTATTTTAATTATTTTGATTTATTTATTATTTTAAGTACTCTACTGGCAGTGCACAAATTGGGAAGACTTTCGAAGAATGAGGCTGCCAAGAAAACTTCAAAAGCAGGGCGACCTCCACTTTTATGAAGAAACTTAAGTGGTTATCTCCACCTTTATATTCGATACTTATCTATTTAAAGAGCTAACCACATCTTTGGGTCTTGCAGTGTGTGATTTGGAATGAGACTTTTATTTATGGATTAGAGTCCTAAGCTGGTGGTATGATCCAACCATCATCTGTATTGAAATTTGGATATTTGGTGATTTCAATAGCCTTATTTCAATAGATTTCATTAGATTTCAATAGGCTATTGAAATTACCAAATATCCAAATTTCAATAGAGATGATGGTTGGAAGATACCACCAGTTTGGGACCCTGTTTGTTGACTGCTCGATAAAAAAGAATAATTGGCTGCAAAATTACTTTCTAAGCCAACAGTCAACCTTCTCATATGCTGAGGTTTTTTTTAGGCTCAAAAATTTAATGTGAAGTTTTAAAATCACGAGAACGTGGCACTATCATACGAATGGCGATGAATTCGTGCGTACGGCATATGCACTCGTTCAAATATTTTATTTGATATTTGTGTGGATATTGGGATTTCAAAATTTTGCCATCACTTTTACCATTTTATTTAATCCTTAAAGAAAGACAATGCATTAAATGTACTAACACTAATATCAAGTAACAAATGAGATATGCTACCTAAGCTATTATTATAGGAAGTCCTCAGATTCCCATTCAATTTTTAACCCTGTAAGTATTCGTAAATTATGGTCCGAACAAGTAACTATTTACTAATCTGTGCCCGAACTGATCACGGAATAGAACAACATTTTACAGATTTTATCGTTTAAATTTCGTCGTTTATGTTTTATAATTCTTTATATTTTTGAAGTGAAAACTTCTTTAGCGGCGTTGAGCACTTTTTCTGTAATGGGTATAAAATCTTAAACTCGCGTCAGGACACGTGACCTGATCGAAAAAGCGTAGGACGGATGGAGAATGTTGAGGTGACAGGTTGACTATGGTCTCGGTTGCTTAGCGACAGACTGTTGATAATGTCTTTTACTTGTCTCTTGTTTTATTGTCAATATATATTTTTCGATTCTCTATAATAACTAATGTTTTCTTATATCTTATTACCTAACTTAACGTTCACTTTAATATGGTTTGTCATGTTTGTGTACGATAGCGCAATAAATGAATATTGTATTCTACCACATAAATGATAGTACTTTTATACTGATAAAGCAATTGGTGCAAAATTATTCCCTAACCATTCCAAAATATCAAACATGCTCAACGTTAATAATCAAGTTTTCACTTCTGCCGGCACTCCCGGAGTGCAACCCGTCTTTTTTTTATTTCCCGATATTTCGGCATGAGTCACGATGTCTTGCTACGCGTAAGTCCTCGAAAAGTATTTTTTATATAGTTTCGTTATTTCGATACTGTCAGGTTTTTTCTATTTAAAAAGAAAATAGAAAACAAATTGTTATTTTTAAATTGTTTTCAATTGCGTTAAATGTTTGTTAAAGTTGTTTTATTTTTAACTGACCCTATTTGAAAATTTATTTTCTTTACCAAAATAAAAAAATCATGAAAAGGTAGAACATGCTCTGACTCTTCAAAAAGCAGTAATGAAAAATTTGGTCTTTCCTTGGTGACCCATTTTTGAACTTTTATATTTTTAACCTTACTGCTCGGGATCGTTCGACAGCGATGAAGCATCAATCCGTAATTGACAAGAGGGGCACCGATAAAACTAGATTTATGTGTGTGAAAAAGTATTCCCTGAATTCTGTTTCCATTTCCCCTTCCCCTTTAATACAATTTACACCAATTATCTAGTCCGAGATGAGTCCCATTAAGAACATGTGTTATCGATACTGATGTTGTTCGTTACTGAAAACTATAAAGAGAAACACCCAAACACCTCGAATGTACTGCACGCTAATTCACGGTCGGCACATAATTCGCTCTAAAATCACTTAGAACTAAAGTATTTTAAAGTTTTCGAACTTCCTGGTGGCCTTCAAATTACAAGGATGAGGCTCTAACTGGGAGGTGGGTTACATTGATCTCTTGAGGTCGCAGTGACTACAGGCCCCAGTGGAACTGTATAGCCCCTATATAATACGAATACTAGATAAGGGGTACGCTTTTTTGTAAAAATATGCACATATCTACCCTAATTAGTAAAGACCCAGTCCAAGACAAATAGATACGTTCAGACAAACAAATATTTGTCTTGAGGATCTCAACCTCTGCGTAAAACAGGACGTCGATTCTCAAATGTAGCAAGAATTATCGAGCTGTTATGGTTTCACATCATATTTGACAGGAACTTTTTTATTATGAGTGACAGTTTTGTTTGAGTAACTAAGCATTCTTCTTTAAGTTAAATCTGGATTAATTTGCCGTCTTGAAGAGTTCGAGAGGTCGGCGAACCGACTACGTAATTTATTTTTGAATTTGGCACAAAGGACGGAGGTCTAAGATTGTTGGCGCAATGGTTCGTGCACTCGAAGTGCGATTGTAGCAGTTAAGCAACTTCCGCAACGGTCGGTCACGGGATGGATGACCAAAAATGTATTGTCTGGAGCTCGGAAGGGACATTAACTCGTTCATCTTCAGTAGGGGCATTAAAGGCTGATGATAATGATGACAGCTATGTATTATAAAATGATGGTCTTATCGTTATTCTGAAAACTGACCAATACCTAAACCTGGAAACAACATTACGTCTACTTTATAGTCTCGTTACTACAAAATTTTAATGATGATAAATAATTTTATATTTTGCTTCTAATTACTTTTTAGCCAATAAACTTCTATTATTTGTTTATGTCTGTAGAGTAGTTTAAAACTTCTTTGCTCACTTCACCAAATGTAGGTATTAGGATTTTATATTTACATAAAATACTTAATATTTTTACTGACTTAAAATAATACAAATAGGCACCTACTCAACTATGTTTCTATTAAAACTTCTCTATGCGTCAAGGGATTCGAAGATTAAGCTATCGAAAACTATGTAACGCGAACGAATTTCCTCTTAAAATATTTCAAGTTGCTATGATTTATCGAATGCTTTATCGTTCTTTCAAGCATTTTGCATCGACATAAATATTCTAATGTAAGTTCGTAAATCATTCCTCACATTTTCATATATTTCCACTAAATATTTCTGATTATGAAAACCTCGTATTGTTCACATTGAGAATGCACGCAATATTATGAGTATGACATAAAAACATACAAGACGACGAACTATTGAAAGTGAAAGGCGTAGCCTCGAAGCGTGCGAATGTTTTAACTTGCCTAAAGACAGTGTCGTCATAACTAATATACATTGGATGTTTAATTAGCAATCTTGTGGCAAGTGACGATGCGACAGAAGCAATGGTGACGAAACAAACGTATTGCTTCGGCGTGTTAGTGAAGTTTTGGTGGCGGTGTTGTGGTTATTCAATGATGCCGAGTCAGTCTACCGTGGAGGCATTAATATGTATGACGTAGTTATAACATCGGGCTTTACAATTGTAATCCCGTAATGAACTTTTGTATTCATAAAATGACCTTTATTGCTAGAAAAAATGGCATATTTTGCATAAATGGCTTTGTTTCGTTAATCGTTCCCTTGACGACAAAAAAATATTATATTTTGACACATTACATATAATGTGAACATACTTTTCTTATACATAATGTACGTCTAAATTCAAATAAAAGCATTTCTTTAGAGTTCAACAAGCAATTATAATAGACCTTCCCTCAGTAATTGTTTGGAAACAAAGTTTGTCGGTATCACGTCAAAGTTACACACAAAGCAGTGAAAATTCAGCATCATTTTCTCATTAATATATATTTCGAACTTGATAATTTTAATGTCGTTTGCCAAACGATAACGGGTCTAAAATAGTGAAGTTTTAAGTTTAAAATAGTAGAGTACCTACCTAATTTGATGGGGAATCATTTATCACTAAGTTTAGGTCTAAAGAAAGACTGTAAAGAGTCAATTGGAGACGATTAATTCTCGTCTCGTATTTAATTGGAATTTCGAAACACGAGTTTACTTTTGGGGTATAGAAACTTCACCAATCGGCGGAATGGCTTTTGACGAAGTTCTGTCTTTATTTACTAAAGTCGGAAATATCTTTTGGACCAAGTTAAGTATTTAGTCTTATCGTCTTACCTTTTCTGTGAAAGTCTTACCTGATGGATGGAGATGGGCGAATTAATTTATTAAGAAAGTACCGGCTCGATCTGAGTAATTAATATTTAAGATTAGCTCGTTCCTATTTTAATAATGATTAAAGTTAGTGAAATATTGAATTTATTACTCAACAATTTCGAAGGAAACTTTTATTATTTAATTTGCATAAATTATGTGTTATCGTTTTATAGAAACTTACCTAAGTTTCTATGTTACGTTACATATCTTACGTTTACTCCTGTTTCCAAGTAATTTTACAAGACAATCATTTCCTATCTAATAATAATAATAGAAACTACTCATCTAATATCGATGAAATTTGGCATGGAAACACATAACTACCTAAGACATTGGAAAATGACCAAGGGTATTTTTTATTGTGATTATTTGAAATGATCCTTAAGGAGATATAACTTATATCAATGCGGACGAAGTCGCGGACTCAAGTACAGACGTAGCTCCAATTATCTAATTCATTCATAACTTTACTCTTTGCTACGATTGTGGATTAATTAACTAATGCATTCTAGCAAGTATTAATTTAATTGAACTATATTGGTAAGAGTAATTAGCGTATTATTAATCAGAGGAATGCGTGCACATCTTAGCCAAATAATAATCCAATTATAAGTAAATTATTAGATAGCTTAAGAAAAGCTTAAGAATTGAGTCTATATGTATGGTTGGTAAATACTAACTTAATCCCAACTTAATAATACAATAATAATAATATAATAATTAATTAATTAATATGAATAATTAAGAAATGTTAATAATAACATTATAAATGCGAAAGTGTGTTTGTTTGTCTTACTTTACTAAGGAACCAATAGACTTGATTTTTGCCACAGAGTTAGTTGAAAGCACACATAGTTACATAGGATACTTTTTATCCCGATATTTTCCCAAGGAAACGGGAACCACGTAAGTGAATCCGCGGGCAGCCGCTAGTCAGAAAATAAATCAGCTAAGCACATCTTAAGTTTTTTCGCGCACTTATGATTGAAATAAAACAACTTTTGCGAACTATTTAGTGCATTTTATTTACCGTCAACCTGTGGCCACGGCAACTGAAAAGGTGCCGAAACGTCGGGAAACCAAAAAACCATAAATAAACCGAAAAGTTATTGTACCAAATATATATTTCGGGTAAATAAAGTGCACTAAATAATCCGCAAAAGTCGTTTTCTATACTAATATTATAAAGAGGAAAGATTTGTATTTTTGTATGTAACGAATAAACTCAAAAACTACTGGACCGATTTTGCCGAAATTTGGTATAGAGAATCCTTAGACCCCAAGTAGTAACATAGGCTATAAATTATCCCAAAATTCCTACGGGAACGGGAACCACGCGGGTGAAACCGCGCACAGCCGCTAGTATTTCAATAAATCAGCTGTTCCTTAAAAAAATACCTACTCGTTTAAATGTATGTAATAACATTTTATTCTTGATTTTGTTGTTAGCTCCATAATAAACATTGTACCTACTGATTGATATTACAACTTTCTAAAGTTTTTCTGGTAATTAAATTGCAGTGACGTTGTCGTTCGTGGGTTTGATGCTAAAAATGATGAATATTATTATTTTTTTACAAAAAAACCATTAAAACATTTGGTTTTATGTTTTATATTTCGCGCGTGCGAAAATATAAGATGTGTCTCGATGTCTCTCTCTTTTTTCGGTGTCTGGGTATTGTTATTACCTTCGTTAGTTGCAAGTACCTACCAAATTTTTGATGTCATGATACTTCACAACTGAAACTTCTGATAATCTATAAATTTCCGTATGATTTTAAACCAGGGTAACTTGTTTGCTATTGTTGGATGCATCAACAACTGTGAGTAAGTTCTAAAGGAAAGTAGAATTTATGTTCAACTCTACTCTCGATTTAAACCGAACTGTTCAACCAGTTTCAAGTCAATACTAGAATTATGATATACAACGTCGTATACTTTATTTGTAAAAGTAAACAACTATATTTTTTCTAATGTACCTAAGAGTTGAAAGTACGTTATGGCTAGAATCTATCATTAAAATTTATAAGTAATTCTTTTGATAACATCCAAGTCTCTGTTTATCTGAAAAGTTGAAAAGTGAAAAAAAATACCTGAAAAGTTCAGCGGCTTACGCGTGAAAAATTGACAAACAGACAGACAGAGTAACTAACGCATTTATAATATTAGTATAGATAAAAGAGAGGTAGAGAAAAAGAAAAAGTTTTTATTATTTAAACATACCAGCAGCCCCCCGCAGTTTCACCCGCGTGATTTCTGTTCCCGAAGGAATATCAAAAAATCCTTTCTTAGTGCTCGCCTATATCGTTAAAGGATCCTGTATGCAAAATTCCAGCTTAATCAGTTCAGCCGTTGTGCTGTGCGATGTTTGTAAGTCAGTCACGGTATTGTATAAACTAGTATAGAATATATGCGACGAATAGATAACTATCCTTTTTCTGAAATGTTTCAGTACGAAAGAAAAAAAATGTAGTCATAAAGTAAAAGCGTGATAGAATATACTATGAACAGATAATATTGATTGTTACTATGATTAACAGGCTCACCTCGTATCATAGCATGGCTGGCTGAGCAGAAACGTATCAATGTCCCTGACATTACTCGGTAATCGTAAACAAGCTTTAGAAAATAACTAGGCAGGTACTAAATTTTCTTTTACGCCATGCAAAAATAAAATAGGATATTTTATTAATAGATTTTCAGTAGACTATGTCAGTCTTACCTAAGAATAATCACTTAAGCGACATTTTTTGGTTCGAATCCCGTCAGGGCGACATGAGACTAGTTGCTTTTTTCTAGTATATTTTCTTGTTTAATATTTATCACATAAAAATAGCATTGTAAAATGCAAAATTAAAAAGTTATAATTATTTAATTTGGTACACAGACAGATAACAGCTATCACATAATCAATGAAGTAATCACAAAGTCAGTTTTAAACTGCCATCCATTAAAATTGTACACAGGATGAGCAGTATTAAAATTTCAATAATTAAAATAATTTTACAATAACATGCAAAGTTCATAGAAAATAACAATAAAAAAATTAAAAAAATATATACCTAATTTATTAAAAGTTAATGTAAGTAATTAATAAAATTGAAACATAAAATTGTAATATAAGTTGATTTAATTTAAAAGTTAATATATAATTATTAATAAGTTACATGTAAATAAGTTAAAATTGTAAAATGTTAAAGTTTTAAAAATAAAGATTTAAAAGTCAATTTCCAATACATTAACCAAACTAGGTACAATATATTATTAATTAAATACATTACTATTTACTATTTTAACAATAGTAATAGCTAATTAGTAATAGACTACAAAGCAGAGCATTAAATTGGAATCAGACGACCTATCTACATAACTAATTACTATAGTTGTCAAAATATTATTTATTTAGTTTTCAACATTTTTCAGCGATTAAAAGCTAACATTTTTATGTTTTTCCGTAAGTACTCTTCACCTTAATTGCAGTTTAAATAGCTTCGTATGCGTATTCATCTTTGAAATATAAAAACTACAAGGTTTTCAAATTATTTCTCAAGTATCGCTACTTTGCAACAGATGCTTAGTCAAAGGTCGTATGTGTGTATTCTGCTTAAAATTGCCTAACATTAATATTTGACCTTACGTTACTATTAAGCAATATTGTTTGTTTTTAAGATTTTAAGTTATTACTTACAAGTTTTTTTTTTCAGTGAGCATGCTTAGACGGATTCTTCACACTTTTTTTGTTAGACAAAAGTGTTTGAAAGATTAGAACCTTATGTAATTATACATTGACCCTGATTCACTAAATTATCAGGTTTTAGCTACTACTCATTTTTTTTTGTAGAAAACAGCTCTTGAGTTATGGATATTCAGAACCAGCTAATGAGTTTTATTTATTAAAGACTAGCTTCACCTGGCATCAAGACACTAGCGGCCGCCTGCGGAATCGCCAGCTTTATTCCCGTTCCCAGGGGAATATCGGGATAGAAAGTATTCTATGTTTTTTTTTAATCCAGGCTATCTACTATATCTGAAAATATATATTTAGTAGGAACTAATCGATTTTAGGCCAGGAACATGACATTATGACAATCTCAGCAATGGTTTCAAAGTTTATAGAGGAGAAACATACAAAGATTGACTTTTATTTATATAGATGTAATTAATATAGTCTGTTACTAGCAGTCGCCCGCGACGTTCTCCGCGTAGTTTTCAGATTCCCACCTATTCATCCTGACTTACTTACTGACTTTAACGTTATCAACCCTGTACCTACTTTACCGGCACCCGTATTTTTGCAAATACCCTATCTTTTTTTCAGTAAGAATGACACATGTCAAGACCATTGTCTAATTATCCGTGTTTTCGCAATATCTTTAGGGTTTTTGCAAAAGTTCTATTTATCAAATCATCCTACGACATATACATTTTTATTATTATAAATGGATGATTCAATACACAATTAGCCAGTAGGATCACTTTGTAATTTGATTTGCAAATTAATCCTATTTTAATCGCTGCAATTAAGTTAGCGAATTAATTAACGGGCCAAAATTACGGTAGCTGTACCTTGTACGAAAATTATGTTGAATTTTGTTTAGGGACAAATTTTGTGGTTTCCTCTCTTACATAAATTGTTAACAAACCTACATATAAATTAATTTTTTAAGGCAATTACTACTGCGTAACACTCTAAATTAATTATTGTTGAAATCTGTGCTTGTTTCTCTGTCTGTTTTAAGATTTCATGTCTTTTAAGATAGATGGTATTTATTTAGTTACTAGTGGATGCCAGTGACTTCGTTCGCGTGGACTTAATGTATCAGCTATTGTGGTAAACATACCTCTGATTTTTATATGTCAACAAAAAATGCCCATCACCGTGACAAACTTTTGCTAAGGCATTTCCATATCTCTTATAGTTTATGTGGTCTATTAGCTTTCTGCATCCGGTCATCAGGTTTTCCAGTTGTCAAAAATTGTAGCCTATATGTTGGCCCGACCTAGTAGCTACTTATCACAAAAAGTTTTATTCAAATCCGTTCAGTAGTTAGCTAGAGATTAGCGCGAGCATACAAACAGACAGACAAAAAAAAAACGTCTTTACATATTCTGTTACTGCTGTACGGTGCCCCAAATAAGTTCTTGGTATATAGATTAAATTTACAGACATTATTTTTTTACTGTCTTTATAGATGTAGTAGAAGAAGAAAGTACCTCCGGTATATTCATAAGTACCGACTGTGTTATACTGAATTTACAGGATATAAAAATTAAGAGGATTTATTCAATATTTTGGATTACGTGTTACGAAAGCTAAATAAGACACTAAAATTAGATCGCACAAACTAAATATATATAAATTGAGTAACTTAAGATTGGCAATATCGATCGCCTTTATTTGCAGCGCTTAAATAGCAAAATTAAATTATTTCTAGCATATCTGGGTGGTTTTTGCTCATTTGGGTTGTGCACCTTTCCATTTGTATTATGTTGAGTTATCGTGCAAAGTTGTGGTCTGTTATTTAGATGACACTTCTAATCTTTCGCGTTGTTTGTTTTACCGAACCTACGACCTGTCTGCCTGTTTAGGTACTACTACACCTACCATCAGGTCATCGAGTCAGCATAAATGTAAACATTAATTAGGTTAACATTAGTGTTGAAGGCAAACATTAATCTCTTTCTTCTTTTATTTATTACCGAACCTGCAACCCCTGGCCCACTACAAAGAATTACTACCATCAGGTCGTCGAACCATTGTCAATTCTACCAATTCTCAGCATAAATGATGCACATTAGTTAGGTTAACAAATTAACACATATAATCTCAGAATAAATCAGCCAGTGACAATGCCAATCTCTTTAATCTTTTCTGTGTCACCGAAGAACCCCTGCCGCACTGCTTCGGGTTACTACCACCCATCAGGTCAGCGAGCCATCGTAAATTCCACCAATTTTCAGCATAAATGTAGAACTCTCTTCCTTTCTTATCGTATGATGATTAGTGGCCACCTCTGATGTCAGAGTTAATCAAGCCGCCTATAAGGCCTCTGACTTGGCTTAACGACTGTTATCAGATGTCAACGGACAGGACCGACGGTTTATTGTACCCTCCGAAGCACAAACGCACTCAGTTGTAATGTCACTTTCACCCAACCGACACCTGGCCGGACTGAATGTTGCTTAACAAACGTGATCGAATACGATCAGCCTGTCAAGCGGCGCCACGCGCGCTGTTGAAAATGAATTAGGTTTACAACAAGTGTAACGTACAAAACGAGGTAATCCTTCACAATCCAGCGTGTTGAAGGCAAACATTAACACATATATCTCAGAATAAATCAGCCGGTGCTACCCCGAGGGAGGCCCGGGAGTGCCCGGGAACCAGGATGTTAATTCGGTTATTTTCTCCCAACAACACTACATTAACCGTGTCTCTTTTGTGAATGAAATTACGGGAATGATAAACATTAATCAGGTGCCACCAAGTTATTCGAGTGGAATAAAACTGTTTTAATTACTGCGGTGTTGTTGAATTCTACACTCACCGGCACATCTAACCGCCCACCCCATTTTCATACAAACATGCTCACTTTGCGACTCTATACTTAAATATGTCAATATATTTCTGCAAAGACGTGTAAGTATGCTAGTGTTTAGATTAAGCGTTTGCCTGTCCAATGCCTGAGCACTTAAAAGAGTTTTAATTTAAATTTTCAGATAAAAATCTCTTCCCGTTTGCAAATCCTTGTTTAAGCAAAGCATTACTTTATGGCCATATCACTCATTCAAAATGCTAATTGGACACTCGAACTTTTTGAATTTTGCAGAAATATGTTGTCATTTTTATGTGTAGAGTCGCAAAGTGAGCATGTTTGTATGAAAATAACGGGGCGGGCGTTTAGATGTGCCAGTAAGTGTATTAAAAAGAAGAAGAAATAAAATTAATTTTCGATCTAGGACAATTAAATAATAAAAAAACTTTTTTTTCTTTTTTTTTAAACTACTAGAAAAAAATCGGCTGGTCTCATAAACTGCTCAGACGGTGCTATAAATTTGTGACACAAATAGTTTTTTTTTCTAGTATTTTCTAGTAAAACCTATTTCATACAAAATAGAACTGTAAATGCAAACATTATTAAGAAAACAGATTTATAGGCTAAAAGACAAAGAATTATTGTTTTCTAGACAAATAAGATACTAGAAAAATTACTTATAAAATAGCACTATTTCATAAAAAATAGCATTTTAAATGCAACCATTTGTAAAACATGAAAAAAGGCGCAAATATTTAATTTGTGCTGGAATCGCACCAACCTCAACCAGAAACCCCCTACTCCGCGCCAAACAGGCTACCATAACAAATGATTGCGCTCATAACTAAATAAGGGGTCACTTGCTGCAACTAACAGCTATTTACATTCATAGTTAAGTTAGTTTACTGCAATGCTTGTCAGTCTTACTTAAACTTGATAATTAACAATTCGGTGACTAAATTTAGGCCACAATGGTAACTAATGATAGTTAACCTAATAGTACTTTTAAAAGGTGATGCAAAGCTTGAGTTTTGTTGTGTGAGGGAATGATTTTATGAGACCATTCATCTCTTGTTAATGTAAAAAAAACTTGTATTTTCCATAAATAAACAGCAACAGGTAGCAAGGTGTTTTAAATTCACTACTTACTTGGTTGAAACCTACTAATATTGTAAAAGCGAAAGCATGTCAGTTTATGATATATTTTAAATAGACAAGTATTGGAAAAAAACTCGGCCACAAGTGAATTCTCAGCTGGGAATTGAACCCACGCAATTTGGAAATCCGGTAAAATGCTCTATCCTCTTAGCTACCGATACTTGCGGACTACCATCGAAATTCTCCAATACTTTAATATTTGTAGGCCAGCGTTGTCACATCAATGCAAGGAACATCCTTGCATTCGAAAGAAACATCTTTTCAGATGTTAACCGATCGATAAAGATGCAACCGCCAATAATTAATTAATGTTTTTTGCCACATTCACTTGTTGCTGAGAATTCATTTGTGGCCGAGATGGTTTTTTCCAATATTTTTCTATTCAAAATTTGTCATAAGTATAAAAATAGCATTAAAAATGCAAATAATTCAAAAATCATACTTTCTCGCTAAAACTACTAAACGGAAATTTGACACACAGAAGATGGATTAAAACATAGGCTACTTTTAGCTCGATATTCCCACGGGAACGGAAACCATAAGGTGAAACCGATTGTGTAACCAATTAAGACTTAAAACAGTAATAGTAACACAAGTACAGTCGGAGTACTTCCCGGTTGATCAGTAGAGTTTTTTTGAGAAACGATATTTTGGAAAGTATAAAGGTACAAGAAATAATTTATTAAAAAAAATGAAAACTATTTAAGCTCTATTATTTGTGGTTTAAACGTTTTCTATAGGTGTATTACTTTTTTAGAATTAATTTCTTCAAAAATAATCTACTGATCAACCGGGGGGTTCCCCGATTGTACCTATGAACGTCTCCAATATTTTGTTAGCTCTGTTGAACCAAGTTTTCAGCACAAAACCAGGGTCTTACAGCAATGTCAAAGTAACATTATGAGGGAGATGGCCCCATACGGAGTGTATAGCTCCTTCTTTTAACCAACATTACTTCAATATTGCGATAACGGCTGATGGCATAGAAGCAGATTTCAGCTGAGATTAGAAACAATGCCTGACGTTATCTGATACAAAGGAACTCTACTGTGGGTTTAGTTTCCATTCATAAGATATCATATCAATACATGGGGACCAAAATAATAGTTATTCTACTTTAGGTATGATAGATATAAAGTTTGATTGTATTATCAACGGCTTAAACAAAATGTTAAATTTCTTGAATCCCACAATTTCGTACTCACCTGCTTAAAAAGTTCATAGTTGTAAATATTAAACAAGAAAATATACTAGAAAAAAAAATTGTAAAATGCAAAATTAAAAAATTATAAGTTCAAAGTTGATTGGAGAAAAGAGATGGACCAAAAAAAACTCTGTAAGTATTGTATTTCAGATTTTAGAGGATATTTAAAAATAATATTTTGAACTATTCACTGTCTGTCTATCGGGTGGGTAACATTTTTTTTTATCAAGAAGTTTGAAATTCTGAAGGAAGTCTTTAAAGACTTATTTATTTGTTACCTTTGCCTTTTTTGTTGACGTCAAAACATTTAACGAATAAACTATTTTTAGTTTATTTTGGTCGATAAATAAGTTTTTAAAAAGCACGCCTACAAAACTTCTTGAGCAAAAAAATTATGTTAGCCACCCGATAGAGATATAGTGATATTTCAAAATATTATTTTTAAGTATCCTCTAAAATGTGGGATACAAAACTTTTGCGCCGGGAACTGGGTTTTTTTTTGGGATTTGGGACTTTTATAAATTATGTAAAGCTTAACGTCCCTATATTTTTACTACTTTCAGTCCGAGAGTTTTAAAACGTGTAATACTAATAATGTAATAAACATCACCGTACCCAAAATAAATACCCAAAACCTTATTTAAAAAAAAAATTTATACAGTAAACAAATGTTAAGCAAAAACTGAAATATTTCCACGAAAGCCTCACAACACGTAACAAAATATTTTAAAACTTTATTCTTTAAATAAATTCTGCGTATGCAACTTAATTCAAATTCCAATGGTATAACACAATGAATGGACTGTACATTAAATTTAATAATATGTAATTTTGCATTATCTATAATAAATGGATTGTTAATGAATACCTATATGCCATTTTCTGTGTAAATATTTACAGATTGAAAAACGAATTTTCTCAGCGAAAATCCTTACAACTTAAAAATATTAACGTAGCCAAGAGGAGATAGTTGACTGATTAAATTAAGCATTTTATCATCGGTCACTGATTTCAACCTTGTTTTATGTAGACAGCCACAAACCTTACTTTTTATCAACCTTCACTGTTTATACATTACACGACAAAATTAAGACTTATTTAAAAAATTTGTCTTCGCCCAAATGTTACAAGGGTAACCACAAAAAACCAACGCCACAAAACAGCCAGCGTCGCGTGCGCATCACCTACCGTGTTTTGTAATCACCACAACACACTTCACTCACTCGACCGCCGTAACTCGAATTCGTCAGCACACTGGCGTCGTCGCATGTCCCACCACTGCACCACTGTGCACTATTAGGCTAAGTGCTGACAACCTATTAGTAATTTTCTGTTTAGTTGTGTGTAAATCTATTGTAACCTTTAAAGTAGTATACAATAAAAAAATATAAAATATATTTATTAAAAAAATAACATAACATTATGGTGAAAAGTAACTTAAGTACTTAATTATTTAATTCCTAGTGTTTTAAAAATCGGATGGAATTTATAATGAAAAAACAATCGCATGGGATTTATAAAAAAAAGGGTACCTGGAAAATAACATGTTTTTTTACTTTAGTTAGATAAATAATTTAAACTAAATACGAATTTCAAAATGTTACGAGTATAACGGCAAAACATCGTTACTAATTAATTACATGTTCAAAAATTATTCTATTTTTCGTATATCATGTAGAGGCTTTTATAATAATTATTATGTTCGTGAAATAAATTCCTTACAATGATAATTATGAAAATGATATTATTTTAATTATTGAGCTTGTTTTGGCTCTGTTTGTGTTTCGAAAATTACTAAATATTTACTTTAAAAAAGTTTTAATGAGGGAATACTGAAATATTGAAAAATAAATCCTCGTTCTTGTTTTTAATTATAAAAAAGGAACACTTTGGAGTCGGTGCCACGCAAGGCAACGATGGTGCATTCTTTAAATTCCAAATTGCACTTCTATACTTCTTGCCTTAGCTGGTTATTAAAAAAAAAAAAAACACATTGTTTTTTGTTACAATAAGTCCCGCACTTCGGTTTTACTCAAACTAGTAGTGTAGGTAACGATTTGTGTCCAACCGCTAGACCGAAAAAGGGTCAGTTTTTAAATATTTCTTGAAAACTACTAGACCGATTTTAAAATTTCTAAAAATGGGACCAATTTGGAAACGAACCTGGTGTCGTAACGTTAGAATCAATTCGATTGGTTCAAGCGTTCTCAAGAAATCGGTGAATATATATAAATAAAATATACGCGACGAATTGATAACCTCCTTTTTTGAAGTCGGTTAAAAACAATGATACTTAACAATTTTTTCTTCAAATTTTAATTAATGCTGCTGTTATATCTACAGCCTAATAACGATGACTCCAAATGCAATCTTGCATCATTAGTCAATTATTAAATGTGAGTACTTAGCGTAATTGCAGCTCATAATGCCAAATTACATATTTCTCCTTGGCTTCGTTGTCCTGTTCCAACTTAATAAATAATTATCGTCCCACAATGGTTTTACATTTAAATTAATTTACTGACACGATATAAAAAGAACCCTTGTTATTTACAACTTATTTATTTATTACTTATGTACTTGGTGGATACTTCTATAGCTCAGCAACCAGAATTGGGTTAACTTATTTTCTAATTTAAGAATATTATTTACGGATTAAATTCGCATTTGACTTATTTTATTAATAAACATTTCCGTTCCATTTTGTTTTTGTTTTTAGTATTTTCTGAAATTTTGGCACCTTTGCAAAAGTCGTCATGATCCCGGAAGTCATACCACCCAAAAATGGAAAGAAATTTAAAAGCCATACAAATAAAAGATTCCTTGTATCAATTAATTGATAATACATCGAAAATATTGATCTAATTCCTATAAAAGTAGCTCAAGCAATTTTGTGCTACGATTGAAATTCTTTACACACTTGATTAAACTTAACGAATTTGTTTATCGAATATTTATAAGTCCCGAGTGGCCATTTATATAGAGAAAGTTGTATCGGCCAATGTCAATACCGTTTGCAGACGGAAACGATCGCGTAATATATTACGAAACAAGCTTTGGTCAAACTCGTGCAAATGAAAACGAGCCTTAAATACTTACACATTGAACACAAAATGAGTCTACCTAACAGTTATGCGTTTAACAGGTCCGAAATATTCAACATCTCTTACGTAGGACTTTCGCCTTTAACCATGTTGAGATAAGGGTGATAAGAGTGAGTGTAATATTGGGCGGTGGACTAGTCAATTTGTTAGTTTTGCAAGGTTCCGTCATTTTGAGGAAATCCTGATGCTTCATGTGATGGATTGTGTAACTTGTGTAAGTGGTGTTACATGAGAGGGCCAGTGTTCATTAAATCCTGCTAATATTATAAATGCGAAAGTTTGTCAGTTTGTTTGATTGTTACTCTTTCACGTAAAAACTACTGAACTGATTTGGCACACATTTAAAGGAAAGCCTGAATTAAAATATAGAATACTTTTTATCCCAATATTTCCACGGGAACGGGAACCACACGGGTGAAACCGCGGGCAGCTACTAGTAAATAAATAAATCCTTTTAATTACATTACTATAGATTGGTATTTTCGGTATCTTACTTAGCATTCTATTGAATTGCGGTTTCTTTAGTAGGTATGTAAGTGGACCATTTTCAATTTTACTATATATTGTGTTATGGACCAAGTCATTAATTGGGCATTGTACATATTTACCAATAAGGTCAATGTGATAATAATTATTGTATACCTTAACCAACGTGTGATTTCATAATTGTGTATGATTTTGTAATTTTTTATACTTAGGATAAATTTTTAATAGAAAAATATTGGAAAAAATTAACTCGGCCACAAGTGAATTCTCAGACGGGAATCGAACCCGCGACCTTCGGAAATCAATCCATCCATCCAGAGCATTGGACCGGATTTCCAAAGGTCGCGGGTTCGATTCCCGTCTGATAATTCACTTGTGGCCGAGTTAATTTTTTCCAATATTTTTCTATTTAAAATTTACCCTTTCATAATCGTGGTTTAAAACGTTTTCTGTCCTTTGAAACTTCAAACAAATACAAAATACTATGTCATTTAAATGACGATTGCCGTTAATTGGTCAGTTATTCAGTTGGCCAAAAAGTGTCTGTCTCTTCAAACCTCAGTTACTAATAATCTATTAGTTATAGGTACCTACGTGTGGCGAAGTGCCAACAGTCGGCATTTATCAGGATCTCTAGTTTCTTATCCCAAACAGGGGGCTTACTGTCTAATTTCAAAATCTATCGCAATCCCTTTCAATTCGTCATTTGAAAGATATTGACATACCTAACACACGCTTCACGCTTTTTGACATTTGATAGGGATTGCCATCGAGACGTGTTTTAAAAGAGTCTGGTACCTAATCCCGAATGACAAAAGCCCGAATAACAAATGCCCGAACACTATTCGCCGAAGAATCATTAGCCCTAATGCTTAAAATCCCGATCGTTCATAAGCCTGAAAAAGAAACAAGCTACTGTGTCGTTTATTTTGATTTAATTTAATTTTTGACGATTATTTAGAATTGTCTAAGCAAAATTACAGACATAAATAACTTTCAAATGTACGGAGAAGTGTCAATGAAGTGTCATATTAAAATTATTCAAGAAAAAGGGATTTGCGACTTTAAGTTCCACAATTCCATACATCACTATCACAATTATTAAGACAATTAGGGGGCAGATTTAGAAATTTAATTGAAGACTGAATTCTCAATATATAAATTGCATAGCATTTTCCCATACAACATTTTATTACAACTCTGCTAAACTGTATGAAACGGCTGTTATATTTTTTCGCGATTTCAGTGCTACTTCAACTCGTATATAAGACACATATACCTTTGCTTATGCTCACACATTATTACCGAACTAAAAAGCAATATCAGTAAAATTGTATTTAGCTCTTCTGCTGGGGTAAATAATCAGAAGAATGATCCTTGCCCACCACGAGAGCCCAATTCGTGAATTTTGACATAAGTAATATGCAAATATTA
Organism: Chrysoteuchia culmella; assembly: GCA_910589605.1. NCBI lineage: Eukaryota > Metazoa > Arthropoda > Insecta > Lepidoptera > Crambidae > Chrysoteuchia > Chrysoteuchia culmella. The sequence goes on along the minus strand of OU342657.1, from coordinate 11,159,770 downwards.
CTTACAGCCAACCTACTGAGCTACTCAGCTCCTCCCATTTCATAAGTTATATATATTTCTTACATACTTTTTAATCATGAACATTGTTTTCAACCTTTACCTACCTCGATATTAACTCAAAGAGTATTTTCTTGATCATTATTGTAATTTTTGGTCAGACAGTTCTCAAAGCAAAGGACACTGACATAATACAAATTGAACGTTCGTCAGTACAATACTGCAAAACCGCAGTTTGGACGCAGTCTTTGTAAAGCGCTCGCCAAAGTCATGCTCGTTCAGAAGCGCTCATGGCGGCACTTGAAAGACTGATCGTATTCGATCGCGTTTGTTAAACAACGGACATAGGACTTGGAGGCGTATTTTAATGTGAAATGTGAAAGTAGGTATGTGTTTGTTAGTTTGTTTTTTTTTTGTTTGATACTCATTTACGCCATAACTGGACCGATTTCGATGAAATTGGATAAAGGGACTTCAACACAGTGGACTAACACATACCTAAGCTACTTTTTATCCAGATTTCCTACGGGAACTGGAACGGGAAGTAGATGGATAAAGAGAATAGTGCTATAACAAACCACGCCTTCCAAATCACGCAGTTAGATGGTAAGTAAATTTTTGGTCACCCAACCCGTGACAGACCATTGCGCAAGTTACTGAACCGCTAAACCCACCGACTAAGCACCGCTGAGTTCTTCAGAGTAATATTATTCGTGTCTATCTGTAATTCTGACCCAAACACTGTTAATTTATTCACTAGAGACTTATATATTAAATCTAGGAAACAAATACTGTAACGCAGCTGGCAGTTTGTAAAGTAAGATTTACATTGCTTTGTCTAACTTTTCTTGTTAGTTTTGAGATTATCGTCAGCACTATACCTAATAAATAGGCTCAGTCGAGAGGAAAAAAGTGACAGTGAGAATAATTATATTTAAGCTTAAGATATTTGTGTAAAACGTGGTTTCTGAAACATATGGTATATCCGGGTTTGCACCACATGGATTCGATAAATTTGATATACGGACGTCCATTTGGCTGATATCATAATCATACTACTCGAAATCACTGAGACTTTCGCGTAGGTAGGACTATAACATCGGTACATAAGTAATATATTGTTATTCCAAAGTCAGTAATTGCAAAAATTAAGTATCGTTAAGGCTATAAGTAGATAATTAAACATGATTATATGACCGTCGTTATATGACCAGGAAGGTCTTTACTCAGAAATGAGAACCGTGAATAAAGAATACCACTTACTACACGTTATAATTTTAATTAGATTTTAATATAAATGATATGTTTTGTAATCTTAGCTTATTTAAGGAAAGCATGTAATTTATTCACTGGTTAAAATCAAAGGCTATATATATATATATTCATTGGCCATCGGTCAATGAATTTGCCAGAAAAAAAGTTTAAACAGGTGTTAACTTCGAAACTTCTATGCAATTCCGTAAATATCTTAGTAAAATTTTCCCCTCAGTCTATACGTTATCTGGATTGATGACATTGAAACAGAAACCCCAGAACTGCATTGCATAAAAACTTTTCTCAGATATCAAGCTTTAAAGGTCACATTTTAATTTTACCTACACTATGACCGAGATTCATCGCTTATTTAAAAGACTACATTAAACTGATAAATCATCATGAATATAAAATGAAAATATCCATATCAGGTACTCCAAAAAACACCAAAATTCATGCCCGCCCTTAGAGACTATCATTATCATCAGTCTATCATCGACCACTGCTGTAGGACTAGCAAGAAAAACTTTCGAAATATATACATCCTGGATACATGCCTTTTCAAGTATGCAGTAATGGTTTTTTTTTTTTAATGAATGACGGGGAGACACTTAGCCTTCATCATACCTGATGTTAAGTATTGATAAGGCTGAAGATGGAAGCGAGCCTCACCCGGAATCCTCAGCCACTGAGGAACTGGCTATCTTATCTCGAACTGCCGGAACACAACAATGCTTAAAACATTGTTGTTATGGCGTCAGGCTTAGATAAGATGGTGGTAGCTAGGCGAACTTACAACAAGTCATAACACCAACCAAAACGAATACAATATGTACCCCCGCTGGGAATCGAACCCTGGACCCCTGGATCTGATACCGGTGGTGTTACCACTAGACCACAGAGGCAGTTAAAAGTAATACGTCCCACAACGTTTAGCATATATTTTTTCTAAGTAACCATACTAAATCAGAACCAAGTTAAGGGCGACTTCTACCAACTGACACAAAATACATATAGCGCTAAACATATTTAAAACATCGCTCTGTCACCGTTGACTTCAAACAAATAACTGAAATGATAAGGTCATACTTGGCTCTAAAATGTGTTTGTGTCGTTGGTGAAAATCGCCTTAAGTCGTGGTTCTGATATCCGTAACGATTGATTGAGTTACGTATCTCGGAATCGCACCAAAGTGTTTGAAGATGCCCGATATTTATTTACTTATCATGTATAAATTAGAAATTGAATGAGTATTCAGTCTCATTCAATGGATCCCACGGGAGCTTGCAAGTAGCCGATGAGCCCTCTTCTTTCATCTACAAAGTAAAAGATGCAATCTTCATTGAGTTTACTTTTCAATTTACTAGGTAGAATCACTACAACGAGATGATAATCTTGACTAGATGTGTTGTATAAAATGTGACAATAACTTAGGTCTATTAGCATCGAAATAAAGATCGAGTTCCGGCAACCAGATCCGATTCCAGTTTTTACATGATTCATGAAAAAATAGGCGTTGTTCATGATCATATAAACGTGTGTAATTAACTATTATTGAGTCTGGTCCTTTCCGCTTTAGTTAGAAATGTGAATGCATATCATATTTTCTCAAAAAACGTATCACGTAGCTACAACGGCTAAGGTCCCTTCATACCCCGTTTTAAATTTCCACCCTGTATATTATTCGGTTAGGTTGGTGGTAGGACTTATTATAAGGCCGCCTGGCAAGCTACCTCCATTTCATCTTTAAATATATATATATATATATTATTAAAATTTATTATTATCTAAGTCTGACGCCATAACAACAATGTTTTCAGCATTGCTGTTCATGCCGGAAATAAAAACTTAGAACGTGCGAGCTTATAGCTTTTCCAAATAATAGCTAAAATCCTGTTGGTTCTGTAGATTTATTATTAAGTTAAATTAAACGCAATATTTGAAATCCAACTCCTCACAAAAAAAAACCCATTCATATCTAGATATTTTTTACATCCGTGACTTTCTAAATCCTAACTAGCTTTTACGGGGTTACTGAGTAGGGTAATGTATAAAATTTAAGTTCCCAGATCACAGCTTAACCCAGGTCCATGCCATAACTTACTAATGTCAGTTACGGCTGAACTCCACAAACTAAAGTTGATATTGGTTTCAGTAAGCGGGGGGGGGGCACTCTAACACAAATACAGCATTTTAGCATTATTTAGAATGCACAAGCTTACTTTCACTAAGAGGAGCTCGGTGGTGCTGTGGTTCGCGCGTTCGGCCTGCGATTGTAGCGGTGAAGCAACTTTCACTATGGTCGGCCACAGGATGGGTAACCAAAAATGTATTACCTCGAATTCCTCCGTGCTTCGGTAGACACATTAAGCCGTTGATGCCGGCTGTATTCGCTGTCGTTAAATCCGCTAATTCGTATTGGGCCTTGGGTAGGTCAAGGCCCGTTCTCCTTATCCACCCATAAGGAAGGCCACTCCCAGCAGTGGGGCACTCAAATGGCTGATGATAATGATGAAATACACTGCTTATGTTGGTAAGCCAATTTATTACAGAAATATAATAAACCGGTCGATTAGAAAATACTAAATTGAGCGACTAAAAATCTAGGTTGGGTTGCGAAAAAAGGAGTTTAGGTTAGGTTACCTTTAACCACCGAAATGGGTTTTTTGTCACGTTATCAAATCAGCCAATGCTCTAACCACTGAATCTCGGTAGCTCAGTGGTTAGAGCATTGGACCGGATTTCCAAAGGTCGTTTGTTCGTGTCCCATCTGAGAATTCACTTATGATTGTTAAGTTGATTTTTCCAACATTTTTCTATTTAAAATTTCTCATAGCATATATATTTTTAACAGTAATTGATGAGATGAATTTCTTTTTGTTAATTCCAAAAGGCACACGTTTTTCTTTGTTAAAGTGCTTTTACTTGTCAGAATCAAGTAAGATGTTTTTGGCATAGCTTTTCTTCTTTCTTAATTAATAGCTTGCTTGCTATAAAATTCGAGAATTTTGCCAATGTCAAGTAAATTTATTTTGTAGTATTTATAGAAAGCGTACGATAGATTGATTTAAAAATGGAGCCTCACAATACGTGTTATTACGAAAAGAACTCGGGTGAAACTCCCTTTTGACATAGCAAAAATTTGCCTCAGACTCAAATTTCCCTTACTACCCTCATTTGCTTCATAACAATAATTCTTTGGTCATTTTCTTAATCGTGATGGTCCGAAAAACGTCAATTTTAGTGTAAATCGATCATATAAAAGAAAATATCAGATTCAAATAACGGACAAAAAGTTATGTAACAGACCGCGCGTCAACTTCGAACGTTAATTACTCAAAAGTCCTGCACTTTGCGACACAATTTTTACCCTCCATGTCGCTGGTGTAACTTAACTCGAAGGTATTGAGAAGCTCAGGTCAGGGAAAGTCTAGGAACAGAGCAATCCAGCTGTTAGGAAAACGGTCTGTGAGACCGCATGTCGGTGGTTAAAGGTTAAGTCGCTCACCTAGTATTTGTCGCTAAAAAAGTTTTTTAGTCGATCAGTTAAATACTACCCCTTAACGATATGATCGTTGTAGGTACATTATCTTTGTTTGAATAATTGTATTTTTTTTTAATTAGAGGAAGCGGCAATTGATGCCAAAAGGAATGTCTTTGAATGGCATACATGGCATCGACTTCAGAGTTTTAATATCTTCCCATTGAGTTTTATTGCGGAGGTATTGGAAATAGACAAGTTACAGGCTATTGAAATAGAGAGATTGAATCCGTTACTTCGTAACTTATATGTACTTTCGAGAAGTGGTAGCTATATGTAACGCTATAACAACTCGCATAGAATAATAGTGTCATACGGAAATTGTATAATCACAGATTGTAACCTCCTACTTTCAATCTTGCTGATTAACTAAATATAAAGTAAAAGTAAAATAAAAGTAATTTTTATTCCATCTAAGGCCTAGTTCACAATCCAAAAGTAAGTTATAAGTAGCTTAACAGATGATTTGACATTTTTTTCATATCAGAACGGACAAATAATCTGTCAAGTAAGCTACTCAGAACTTAATTTTAAATTGTAAAACGGATCCTTAGGCTAAAAATTCATATTTAATACTTAATTGGACGTAGTTACGCGAAAAGGATCCAATCCACACAGAGTCGATTCTGAGATAGAGGCCATTAAAGATTAGAAAGTGTTAAAAGTGTCTCTAGTCGAAAATTATTACATTGAGAGTATTTCCTTTTGTGTTGACGATTAGTTATTTTTTTGCACTTCATAATGGGCGTAAGTTGTGTTAAACATACAGTACAATTTTATTATGAAAATGGCAAAAATGTGTGTCTGGATTCTTTTTAATAAAAGCTAAATATTATGGGATGCTGCTCAAAATGATTTAATCAATAACGATCCAGATACTATTTTACTAACTTATTTTAATAAAAACAAGAAAAACTTAAAATAAAACAATGTTATTAATCAAAAAAGTTAAGCTTAATAGATACATTTTAACAAAAATTTTAGCACCCTTTCAAATTGTGTAATACAAGATGTTGATGGATTTAACTTTTGACTTGACAGATAACTACCAAGAGATAAGTATATCAATCTTGGCAGTTATCTGTTTCAACTTCAAAATCAAGAGTTAATCTGTTAAATCCTTCAACATCTTCGACAATCCGAGCATTACCCAATGGCAAACGTCTCCCCGGGAATGCATGCAGTGAGTCAGTGTCACTGTCACATGTCAAGTTGTCTGATAGATCTAGTCACTTCTGTTCAGAAATAAATGAGTTCCCATTGTTAGGACGCTTGTGCACTACACGGAATTTTACCGTCCGGCAGTCCGATTTTTTACGGTCCGGTGTGGCATGAAAAAAAAACGGATGATTGGCTTGTGCACTTGTCCGTCTTTTTACTCCCAGGTGCAGCGCAGTTTAGGGTAGATCTCTTTGAAACTACATTCCACGCACGCGTAAACGAGAGGAATGATGAGTTTCTTGGAACGTCGGCAATTGCTTGCTTTATTACTTTCTCATTTAAGGATTCAGAAGTATAAATATTAGTTATTGTTTACAATAAAAAAATATTTCCATATGGGAAGTCAAAAAAAATCCCTCAAATGGGGTAAAAACTGGGTTTGGTCTGTTGGTGGTGGCTCCGATACAATAAACGTTTTTTTTCTGCCGTTTTTTGCTCGATATTAATAACGGCAACAGGTAGACATTTTATTCACAGAATATTTACAACTCGGTCAAGCTAAGATGATACCTGAAGCCCTACACTAATTCTTTCACTCGATTCTGTCATGCCCGGAGTGTGAGAGGGACGGGTATATCCTGCAGGTGTCATGTTAGCTCGACCGAGTAGTAGTTGTATATTTATTTTAAAATAATTAATTAAATTAAAATACAACAAACGTATATTTTTTATGGTACGGAACCCTTCTAGCGTGAGGCCGACTCGCACTTGGCCGTTTTAGTTGTGCACTATGTAAGTTACACCCTTACCCCTTCGCCCGCCCCGCCGCTCATGAATATCACGGACCGAACGCAGCGCAGTGCACAAGCTTAAATACTTTTTTCATTGCTGTCATCCCGGACCGGAAAAAAACGGCCTGGAATCGGGAAAAGTAAAAAGTCGGACGGTAAAATTACGTATAGTGCACTAGCTAGCATATACATTTTATGGCCTGCCATATCGGACCGTAAAAAATCGGACTACCGGACGATAAAATTCCGTGTAGTGTACAAGTGCCCTTAGGGTAGGGACGTATAAACTATTGTAAAACTGGCTAATTAGGGAAACTGACGAGTGATAGATAACCCGACCCAAATAATCAATTAAAATTTATGTACCTAATCCAAAAAGTCTATTAAAACAAAAGAAACGTTTTTTTGTACTTGCATTCCAAAACTTTGCAAAAAGTCTATTAAAAAGTGAAAAATAGTAACCAGGATCTTTTTTGCGGTTTCTTTTTATAGAAATTAATATTTATTCAGAAGGTGCCAATTCTTTTGGTATATCTTTGAAGTGGAAAAACTATTCGTACAAAAAGATTCAAGCATCTTGGATCGTTCTTGATATTTAAGTAGAAAAACATTCTAAAGAATTTATTTAGCATAAAGGTTCCAGACAGCCTGGATCCTTTCAAATATTTTATAAATGCTGTTACTTCAGTGGTCCAGGCAGTTTAGATCTTTTTTGTGATTTGTTTAAAGTACTTATTCCGTAGATTAATATTTTCGCAAAAACTATTCAGGTAATTTGGATCTGTTTTAATGATAAATATTTAGTGTCTCCCCTATAAGTGGCTTGGTATCTAGTCGTCGCAATTATGTCAAATATTGTGTTTTTCATCTGGATCTTTTTTGACATGAAAGATATCATCGCAAAGACCCCCCTGGTATATATAACTCAATTTCAGAAAAATTGTGGTTTGGATCCTTTTCGCGTAACTACGTCCAATTATAGCAAGCATTATATTTAGCACGGAAATGTAATGAATATTAAATACATACATAATACTTAACATAATTTATACACCACCTGCATCTGTAGCACGTATTAAATTTCAAATATTCTAAATAGGAAAGTAAGCTATTAATGCCCGGAGGGAGCTAATGTGGTATGGAACTTCCCTTAACTAAGATAGCATTTAAATTTGGAACGACTAAATGTCAACAAAAACTCCTATTTAAAATAGTTACGAAAAAAAAACTTCCTAAACTTAATTTCCTGGTCCAAGGAGTTTTTAACAATTTGCAATAGTCGTAAGTATAATTATAACAAAAGGATGTAAATAATATCAAAATACTCGTATGTACATCATAAGTTTTGGCGCGCACTGTTCATTGAAATAAAACAACTTTTACGGATATCAAACGCGCTATATTTTCAAGAACTAAGTTGTAATTGTCCGTATTTTTAGGTTTTTAGGGGGTATTTTTTTTTGTGAAAATCAAAAAATCCCTAAAAAGTAAAAGTTGTTTTATTTCAATATCAAAATATCATTAAATTGCATTATAATGCTCTGATTCAGACTAATGGGAAAAGTTAGTTGCTGCAAGGATGTTGTATGTGGCATTGCCTCTTAACTTTGGACAGGCGTGTCTAACTTGATCTAGTCCAACCGGCAGGGAAATTTATAGACGGCTTCTGTGTTTTTCACAAAAGGAGAATGACGCGTAAAGGTCAATTTATTACTTCGAACATTTCTTGTGCACTGTGGTATTGAGTGTAAATGATTATTTTTTCACACTAATATAGGCAAACAAAGCTACTAGTATTCCTAAAAAAATAACAGTAGGTACTTAATAAAACAAAATACTGTCATAATTTTACCAATTTAGACACTTTTGTTTTTTTTTTACTCAATATAGGTACTGACACACTTTTTGATCTCGAAAAATAATTTTAGTTCCAGTTACTACTGTCGACCAATAAATCATATTCTCACCATAAATTTTAAACTTTATTACAGATTTTCGCCTGTGCTTTCGCTATAAAGAAATTGTCATGAATTTTTATTTTAGGCTGTTAAAAAAGGCCCGTCTCGAAATTAAGTACACCCAACGAATAAGATTACGCGGGGACTATGAAGAAATTGACCGAAAATTAAGTGTCAGCGAAAAACCGAGTAAACCCCTAAGCAGAAATCACCCCGTAAAAAAACGTAAAAAAATGTCAGCAGGTTTGTGAGAATGAGTTTAAAGAGAATCTTTGAGATGTACAGGGATTAAACGTACCCTAGTAAATGCTGCATAAGAAGAAATCTGATAATCATATTGTGAGATCATAATATGGTCTTTCGGTGAAACAAAATGAAAGGATCCTCCATCCAATAGAACATTTCTGTTAAAAGGAAATGTTGTTAGGCAAAAAAAATCGTTTTGGAAGGTAAAGATACCCATCTTTACCTTCCGAAACGATTTTTTTTGCCTACGGATAGTTATATTTAGACATATTTTCCATAGAAGATATGTCAAAATTTAACTGTCTGTCGCCAAAACAATCCGTTGGTAAGTTATAGAAACCCGGGGTTTATCAATATAGCGTTTGGGTTTCACAGTATTCAAAATTTCAAATAAAAAAATTTTTTTGACGAAACAAATTCTAGCGTAGTTTTTCAAACGGTGTATGTATATTTTCGACAAAGATATTTAGCTCAAATAGTTATAAAGTATTTCGTATTCATTACTACTCGTAAATACCTACTTTGTAAGCATTAATAAACATTGCTAAGCATTTCTATGTTTTTTTTTTTTAAATTGAAGTACTTATTTTTATTTTTTAGAAACACGTCCCTTCACATCTTAAAATGTAAAGATAAATTAGACCTAAAGCAATGAATACTAACTATTGCTGACCTAAAGTTTACTTTATGGATTATGGAGTGAGCTGCGTTAGTTTTGATTATGTTTGAGTAACGTAAAGTTAAACACCATTATTTGGACTATTTCACTACCGCAAACCACAACTTTCCAATTTCCGAAACCTGTTAATGACAGAACTTCCAATCAGGAAAAACCAAGTGTTTTTTCTGGTTCAGCAAGCGACAGTGAAAATAACATCAGATGCAGCATCAAAGAGGACTTTGTTTTTGTCCTAACTTTGTATTGCTCACTAGATTTTCACAAAGCGTCGACATGAAAGCACGCTTCGATTTCAACTTTGACTGGTGAAATGAAGTTTGTACGTGAGCTTTCACCATCGCCGCCAATAAGGTGCATACAAACGACCGCATCTGAAAATTTACCATGTAGTTTCAGTCTATCTGGATATTTTGATTCCGATATATTTTATTACATAATATTCAGCAACAGTCTGTTCTAGCGAACATAGTTGATTTTTGCATATACAAAACGAAAATAAATATGGTTTGGATTCAATGTCGGCTATTGGACTGATGTTGATGATGATGTCTATGTTGTTTTTATTACGAGGTAAACATTTACATTCTCTGAATTTTCTGACGAACAAGAACATACAAAATTCGGTGAATACGAGCATGGTTAAAAGCGGAAGTAAGTTGGTTTGTTACTCTTTTGAGCCTGATTTAAATTAGATAATTTGAAACATTGGCTACGGCTTGAAACAGAACAAAATCTTGAAGAGGGTGAATTGTTGAAGGTTTAGAAGAAAAACGCAAACTAAATCGCAGAATGGATGTTAGTAAACTAAAGCTTACTAACTACTACTATTCAATAAAAGTAAAATAAAAAATATATTGATGAAAGCCACCATGCATTCTCTTTTAAGGTGGTACGACTTCCATACAAACAAACATTGCACATTAATTGGTTCATCATACATTAATAATTCATAAGTACATGTGCAACTAATTCGTTTTAGTTATTTGTTAGCGCGAAATTATTAAAAAATGTACTTTCATACATGAGGTGTATAAATGCGATGGGTCACACACACATACGTAGAATTATTGAAATTATAAGATATTTGTATATTCGTGTTTTATGTATGAATGTACATTTTTTTTATTATTTCGCGCAAACAAATAACTGAAACGAGTTTAGTTGCGCATGTATTTATGAATTATTAAGGTATGATGAACCAATAATTGTGTAATGTTTGTTTGTATAGAAGTCGTACCACCTTAAAGAGGAGTATTGAAAAAAAAACTACTTAAAAAAATATATTCCTATTTACAAGTTCTTGTAGAATTTTGAGAACGACTTTAAAATTAGGTGTTTCTTAAATAATATTATTGTAGAGTGAATCAAATCTAAAGCTTTGTGCCATAAGTGCCTGTCACTTATAAGCCAAAGGATAATTCCTTAGGAAAAAGTGCAAAAAGTTATTTTATATTGTCTTACCCATTTTTCACATACTCAAGCATTGGTTGTCCCAAACGCAGCGAAAAATTACAAACAAGAAGTGTGAGAACTCATGAACAAACTTTATAAAGATTCTACTGAGGCAATGAAATATGTTGATGTCTTAGTATTTTTTATTTTATTGAATTCTGATAATGTTTCATTATCATCATTATTGGCCTTTTTAATGTCCCGACTGGCCTTCCTGATGGATGGATAAGAATGGGCCATGACCCAACACGCGAGCCTAATGTGGCTTGGTGGGTTTTAACGACTGCAAATGCAGCCGGGACTTGAGATACTACATTTTTGGTCACCCATCCCGTGACTAACCATTGCGCTTAACCGCTACAAACCACTGGGCCATTGAGCGGCGCACCTCCTTACTTTTGGATAAAGGGCATGGGTAGAATGGACAGTTACTCGTACCAACCATTCGAGCTTAATACGGATGGGTGGATGACAATCATAGCAGGCGGGTCAGCTTACCAGCGTAATCGACATGATAATGGGTCACTCACTCGAAAATCAGTTTTCGTCTAAGAAAAACAATTGTTAAAGGAAAGCACAATCAAATGTGTACAATTTGTTAAAATATCCATCCTTTATTTTCCTGTATTTTAATAAAAACTATTTGGAATAATTCGCTACGCTCAGGTTCGCTCGCTTCGCTTGCTCAGATTTCAATAGAGGTAACTCGCCGCTAAAATCCTACTTTCCAGCCTTGCATCTTGCATACCAAATTACTATTAAATTAATGGTTTTACTAACATAGAAGGGACAAGAGCGTGAGGGTTTTAGTTTAAAAAAAAATCTTTTACCGATTACAAAAGTTGTGAATACTTCAAAAAAAGAACTTCCAATGGTAAAAGTGTATTCTTTACCCATCTGTCTGTATCAAAGGGCTAATCTCAAGAACCTTTCCTCGGAATTTGGGACAGTTTAATTACTCTCGTTAGGCCATGTCTTAGCAAAGGGTTCCGTGAAATATACGGCTATGTTAATTAGGGCTTGAGTGATGACTTAGGATGTCTTTATCTCTAGGTAGCAATTGTGAAGTACCCTAATTTAAAGTAATTAATAAGTCTATTGGAAACTACTATATTTACGAACTACCCCCTTAGTTAATTTCCTCATCCTCATAATATCCTCAGGAAGTGCTCATGGCAGCGCGCTTGATAGACTGGTCGTATTGGATCAGGTTTGTTAAGCAATGATCGGTCAAGCCTGGTGTAGGATGGGTGACTGTAAAGTGACATTACAAATGAGCGCTTCCGTGCTTCGGAAGGCACGTTGAACCGTCGGTACCGGCTGTTAACAATCGATAAGCCGAAGTCAGAGGCCTTATAGATATAAATGTGTAAAGAAACAAAATTTTGTGTATGTGTTTTTGTTTAATGTTTTTTAAATAAACTTTCGCTGGTGACCCGGCTTTACAGAAAAAGAAACAAAAAGAAAAGACTGGCTCACCATCTTTTCTTTAATATTGTTTTCTAATTACAAATTGAATTGATGGCCGTACATATTTAATTTATTTTTAATATTGTATTGAATTATTTTGTTCGTAATCGATTTAAGCTCGGGAGTTAAAATTCCTCGTTTTAATTATGTCATATTAGCCCACTGTATTACAATCTACTATTCAAAGACGGCTGGATTGAACACGGCTCTTTATTAGTAAGTGCGATTTTTCGAATATTCAAGCGATTATTCAATACACATTTGAATACGAAGAGTCACAACACAACCTGCCCCCTTACTCTGGACTGAATCGAGTTCACATTAGCATCGAATCGACGTCAAAAGTTAGTTTTTTTGGTACTTTAAAAACGGTTGCTATGGTTTCCATGGTACCTTTTAGGCATATCTTCGATCCTGTGTGAACACGATTCCGTCGAGAGTGTTGTGACTTTGTAACGTCGTATAAAAAAAACAAACTCTTTATTGTTTAGATTGGTTATTTAGCTTTGATGGATAGATTTGAATCAAGATTTAATGATAATGTATTGTAAATAAATAAATATTTCCTACAATCACACCAATTATCTAGCCCACGTTAAGTGGACAAAACTAAATTATTACACATCAGATCCCCACATCTCAAACATTCTTCGTTTAACAATATAATTGCCCACAACCACAACTGCTTACATGCATCAGGCACACAATGTAAATGTCCTTATATCGAAATTGTCACTAGTCACACATATCTCGGCCTGATTATTGACAGTAAGCTGAACTGGAGCCACCATATTGAACACGTATGTAACAAATTTAGACAGTTCCTTGCTAACATAATTATGTTAAAAGACCGCATTCCATATAAGGTCAAACTGATGTTGTACAATTCACTAGTTGAATCGTACATACAGTACGGATTAACAAGTTACTGCACTTATATTAATAATATTTAAACTACAACGTAAAATACTACGAAATATTGTATCTCATAATATCAAACAACAAATATTTTATAATGATGATGACGGTCTTTTTAAGTATTGCAAAGTATTACCAGTCCAAATACAATTAAAATACATGTTAGTGAGGGAAAACTTTTATAAGCAGGAACTTATAAACAAAAAACAACACGCTGTGTACACTCGAGCGGTCGCTCGGAATATGCTGTGTACGACCGGCGCGAACAATACGTACGGTGACGGACGACTACCTACTTCCTCGACTTCTAAATACATATAATTCTAAGAACATTAAGCCTAATGACTTGAAATCGAGGCTCAGGTCGTATTTTCTATTATAAGTTAAGTCAACTTGTTGTCATAACATAGTTACCTATTGTTATTGTTGTAGAATACTGTATTGTCACGGAAATTATTTACTGTGTAGACTCCTAAGCATTTACCACAAACCTCAGAGGTATAATAAAATGCTATTAATGTAAAAATATATAATTAAGTTTTTAAAATGATAAATAAATGAAAAAAAAAAGTATCATGAAGAACTTGTGTTATGGATACTAGATAACGGATAAACATACTTATACACTTTTTTTTTTAATACATACATAATATACATATTAAATATTAAGACCAAGACAAATAGACATGTTCATGCACACAAATATTTGTCTTGTCCGGGGTTCGAACCCGGGACCTCTGGCGCAGAAGGTGGGGTTAGTACCCCTGAGCCAAACAGGTCGTCATTGTCATCGTAAATCGTGTAATAACTCGGAAAAATATTTATATTTCTATGGTTTTACGAAAAATGATTTTTAAATTGTGTTAGTTACGCCTATACAAAGTTATTTCGCCTTGAAAAATATGAAACGGTAAAGGGTACTCTCTTAGATTTAATAAAGTGACCATCTGCATGGAATTAGGATAATCCATATCTGTAGGTATATTGTTCTTCGGTGCTTCTTCAACAAAAGGTGATCTTGACATAATTTCATCAAAATCGGTCTAGGCTTGAAAAGTCAAATTCAAACGGAATTTATTTTGGCATTAATATGTATTATAAATAATATGGGTTTCTTGTTATAGGCAAACTAGTTATACAAATCAATAAGTAATTTATTCCAATGTTCGTACAATTAAACTGTTTTCAATAATTAAAATTAAAAGCAAAACTGTATTCAATGATTAAAATACTGTTCAAAAGGTTATTTCCTGTGTTGTGCAACTAAATATGTCCATACAACAGAATATATTTATTTTGAACTAAATTATGTAGAACCCCTTTTAGCCCCTTGTAACAAACGTTTGTGATTCAAACTGTTTTGCTGTACCATATTAAATATTTTGTTATGAAAGAAGCCGTCAACTTTGCCCTATATTATTAAGTTATATTGTATTGTTCTTTATTTAGATGGGGAAGTTTTGACATGGGTCGACATCAACACGAGTTTATGTAGTCTACAATAGTAGAGAAGGGATTCAGGATTCACAAAGTCTCTTGTCACAGAATATATGGTGTTAAATATTTTACCCACGTTATGGTACAATATAGGACAAGTTAATTCAAAGTCAAATATTTTTACTCTATTTATTTCTAGCTAGCTTCTGCCTGCGGATTCACCCGCGTGGTTCCCATTTCCGTGGAAATATCGGGATAAAAAGTAGGCTTTGTTACTCTCCGCCTATTCAACTAACTGTACTGCAAAAATCAAATCGATTGGTTGCTTGCTTAGTTAAGGCGTAAACAAAGGACAAACAAACACACTTTCGCATTTATAATGTTAGTAATTATTAAATATTTTGTTATTCATTTATTTAATTCAACAAACTTACAGGCTGACAGAATACTCCAAAACGCCAGTAAGCTTAATCTAACAATAATATAAATATAAAAATGTTATGAAAGAAGCTGTCAACTTTGCCCTATATTATTAGGTTATATTATATTGTTCTATATTTAGATGGGAAAGTTTTGACATGGGTCGACATCAACACGAGTTTATGTAGTCTACAATAGTAGAGAAGGGATTCAGGATTCACAAAGTCTCTTGTCACAGAATATATGGTGTTAAATATTTTACCCACGTTATGGTACAATATAGGACATGTTAATTCAAAGTCAAATATTTTTACTCTATTTATTTCTAGCTAGCTTCTGCCCGCGGATTCACCCGCGTGGTTCCGATTTCCGTGGAAATATCGGGATAAAAAATACTCTCCGCCTATGTTAATCTCCGCCTTTTCAACTAACTGTATGCCAAAAATCAAATCGATTGGTTGCTTAGTTTAGGCGTGAACAAAGGACAAACAAACACACTTTCGCATTTATACTGTAAGTCATTATTAAATATTTTGTTATGAAAGAAGCTGTCAACTTTGCCCTATATTATTAAGTTATATTGTATTGTTCTATATTTAGATGGGGAAGTTTTGACACGGGTCGGCGTCAACACGAGTTTATGTAGTCCACAATACTAGAGGAGGGATTCACAAAGTTCCTTGATTTCGCAATATGTGGTGTGTTGTTTAATATTTTACCCACGTTATATCACAGTATAAAACGACAAGTAAATTCAAAATCAAATATATATAATAATTAATAAGAACCAAACCACTGGTCTCATGTCGCGCTGACGGGACTCTAACCCGCACCTTTTAGAATCAGGCTCAATGCATCACCAATTATGCTACCGAAACTTATGAGGACTTTCTAGTATATTCCCCGCTGTTGGCCAGCGTAGTTTCTTCAATGAGAGAAATAATATTCTCACATTCGAAAGAAAATGTTTAACAAATGTTAGACTAACGATTAAGAAGAAACAGCAATCTAATTAGAACTTTTATAATTTTGCATTTAACAATGCTATTTTAAAGTAATGAATATAAATAACTTTTTTTTTCATATTATAAATTCTATTTGATCAAACTTAAATCAATACGTTTGTGATTCCAATTGTTTTAATGTAGTAATAACATACAATCATACCTTTTTCCCTTTATTCTAGACTAGACGGAGATCATTATTTCCACGTGCCGCGTGTCTTTACATACCTCTCTTGCTTCCTGTGCTCTCGTCACATTCCTCATACAATTCGTTGGTCTGAATTTCATGTTCATTTTACCTCCAAAAATCGAATAAAGAAACACATTACTTGTATACTATAAGCCCTGCTTGTGTAATTGGAAGTCTTTGGAAATATCGGTTGAATTAGAGTAAAGGATATTAGGCAATCTCCATGCTTTGGTCTGAAAAGAGTGACCAGAATGCCTGATGTACTTTTTGTTTAAAAAAAAACGTCCTGGTTTTTTTTAAACAAAAAGTACATAAGGCATAGAGAAAAATAATTATGTTTTTGGTACATCACTCTTGTAAGTAATTTGTTTGACGCTTGAGCTTGGAAGATACTTGATGAACATTTTAAAGTTGAATGCTGGCAGTAAAGGAGAATGCCAAAAAATTTATGGGCCAAACATACAGAGTTGATTAGAATAATTCATGTTTGGTGAGATAGGACAAAGGTAGTTTACAAAATGATATTCGATTTCACTTAAACAATTCCCAAGTATTAAAAAAGTGCAATGAAAACAATAGGGTTATGGAAGTATTAGTTGGTATTTTCGTATACAAAACCAAGATATTTACTGTTAATGCAATACTGATACCAAAGCGCTTTTAGCGGAACTTGGCACACTAATCGTCTACGGTTGCGTTTGTTGCTGGTTCAGTAAACGTACGGAGCCGGCTTCCCGCCAAAAACATTCCAATTAAACTTAGCAATCCCTTCACCGTATTACTAATATAATTATAATTAGACTTCGTAAATATATGTTGACTGAGGCCATAATATTTACAGAAATCGAGTATCGAGATTAACCTTCAAGCGGGCGCGGCGCGGTTATTTGTAACGGGAGCGGGCGCGAGTAACCGAAAAGACCTATGGAATGAATCAGATAAATAAAGCATTAATTGACCAATAATCATTTATTGTCTCGTACACAGATAGATTATATTATCATTGTCTTTAAAGTCTAATTTGTCAAAACAAGTAATTACAATTATTAAATAGAAACAATTATGAAATTAATTCACATTACTCGATTTATTTATTAATTAACGATACTCTATGGATCAAAAAAATCATTTAGGTAAAAACAACTATTTATTTCTGAAAGAGACAAGTCATCCTCATCTGAGTCCGAGCAGTTTGATTCCTCAGCAGATTGAAGTTTCTCTAAAATGATGTGGTCGGATGTTTCAGATCAATTCAATTCGATTCGATTCAATTTTTTACTTTGCAGAGCTGAGAGGCTTGGCAACAAAAAATTGGTGAAGAGCAAGCTTCACACCTTAGCTCACTACCGCAAAGTTGCCTGTCTGTCGGTCTTTTACAGACTATACTTTGGAGAATATATATATGTGCTCATGAGCTGCATGAGCTCATACCGCCATCCCCCTGAGCTGAGAGGCATTCTATCATCGGACATCCAGACGCACTGCGGGCTACCACCCTTTCTTGGTTGATATTCCTAAATGTAGCACCAAGCGTCACTCGACAGGTTTTATATTGCGCACAGCAAAGGAGTGGAACTCACTCCCTGCTTCTGTATTTCCGAGTACTTATAACCCGATCGTTTTTAAAGCAGGGCTGAATAGTCAACTTCTGGGTTACCTCACTCCACCGTAGATCCTGTATTTAGTCCTCGAGCTGGACTAGGATCAATAGCGAAAAAAATCATAATAAAAACATCGATGCATTGGAGATGTGGTGCTGGTGGAGGAAGCTGCGTGTAAGCTGGACAGAGTTTCGGTCCAACGACTCTCTATGTTTGAGGAGCTGAAAAAAAGGAGCGACTATCTGCCACCGTCATCCACAGATCTCTCCAGTTCTTTAGTCATGTGGCCCGGAGAAACCCTGAAAACCTAGAAACATTCATCTTGCTAGGAAAAGTAGAAGGGGTCAGGACGCGTGACCGCGGACCAACTCGCTGGACCGACCTATTATCCAAGACGACGAAGATGCTGATACGCAGGGCACTACATCGTAGTTCCCCGGACCGAAACTTGACCAAGTGACGGGGGTCACGATCCTCAGCATTGAGAGACCGACTGAAGAGAGAGAGAGAAATTTTATAAAAAAACCTTTTTATAAAACGTTTGTGGTTTGATGTCACTAAGATAAACTCACCTTAAAATTGTGTATCAATGTGGTGTTTCAATAAAGTTAAAGATTATTCGTTTTATAGGTCGCAAATTATAGTTCTAGAAAAGATAAAAAAAGTATCAGAATCTGTAAGTGAACAACTTTCTCCTAGAAACTTGGGCCGAAGCACAATACAGCCAATACTAAGTCAATCGCGTAATCAGTCTGATTTGTATATTGAGTAAAAAAAAAAAATTACATATTTCTAGGAGAAAGTTGTTCACTTACAGATTCTGAGTCGAACTTACAAATTTCTGCACTGGTAAAAAAATCCTGTACAAAATTCTAGTTATTTGTAATATGTGTTTTCGATTGTTTTATTTTTGTTTACTATATTTTCTACGTTCGTTTACACATTTATATACTTATTACATTCATAATGCACAATAAATGAACCATAAATGAAATATTTTCTCGTTGAAGCACAGAATCATAGTCGTCATCGTCTCAATGGAGCTGTCGTGACTGACTTATAAACAAAAGATGCTTGTCGCCTCACGTCAGATGCGTGCGACAGACGATAGAACTCTGCGCGAAATAAGAACATTGTAAGCGCCAAATCAGTTTTTTTCGATTTACTTCTAAAATATACATTATTTAGAAAAAAAGCCTGGTCCCGGTATCAATAATATATTTTATTTTGCTGTGTATTAAAATATTGGCCCAGTTCTATGCATCAAATCGGAAAGAAATTTATTCTAGTCGAAAAATAGACGTAACTTAGATTTTTTTTTCTATAGAGAAAATTTAATTATTTTATGTTTTTTCCTTGCAAATATGCTCTAATATATATGATATTTTTTTCGGGTACTTTAATCTTTATTTTCTAGTGTAAATATTGAATCTGCAAATGGGAATCTACCTTTATACCCCCTCTTAAGGTACATATCAGTTCGAGCTAGGAACCTATACTTATTAAATTAAAGGCCGCATCGCCCAGGTCACGTATACTCAGGTTACACCGAGTTGGAACATAGCCTAAATACATTAAATATGGAATCGAACGCTTACACAGCCGATTTGTTCGGCACGCTACGTGATACCACGAAATACATGAGAACACAATATGCATAATAATTTAGCACACGAAGTCATTATGTTTCACACTGTGCAGATAATACACATTAAAGTTGGAATTACCTACATATTGTAACAATATTACTTATAGACGCTTAAGAAACGTGTTTTGTAGGCCTAGCACGAATAACGTACGTGCTCGATACTTACTCGATACTATTTCGATAGTTTTTCGTGCTGACCCCACTAATAATTATAAGATTTGTTGCAAGTCTTGAAATCTACGACAAAATTCCCGTAAACCGCGTATACAAGAAATGAGGGCCACAAGTGAAAATCTTCGACATGATGAAGAGGTAGAAATTATAAAATTTTAGAGAAGGTATGTAATTTTTTTTAATCTATGAACGCAGTTTAAATTATTTTTGAAAATGAAGGAATGTTTCATTTGTGTAAAATTTGCTTAGATTTAGGGTACTTTCTTTCCAGTGGCCGTTTTTTTTTCCAGCCGGTATATATATAAAAAAAAGGCCAAGTGCGAGTCGAACTCGCACATGAAGGGTTTCGCCTCTCACCCAAGGTTCCCTGGAAAAGACTGCTACATAGCTATAAGGCCGCCTATTGTGTGTTCCTCCTTTTTGTCATTTTCTCTGTATGTGTTTGTTTTTGTTTCGTGTGCAATAAAGTTTTTATTATTATTATTGCCAAAATGCTATTATAATTTTTCGTCTGCAAAAATAAGTTTGTTTTTTATAGTGTTTGTATGAATAATATTATAATATATTTGCGGTTTTGGAAAATGTGCTATAGCTCTGAAACTACTAAATGAATTTCGTTCAAACCAATTTTCGTTAAAAGTTTTCATAAATATCTACATCATATATATATATATTTTGATTTCTCACTTTCTTATTTTAAAAGTTAGAGGGGGTTACACACATTTTTCCACTTTGGAAGTGTATAACTTTCAAACGGTTGACTTTGAGAAAAACTGTTTTAGAAGCCTCAATGTAATTTTTAAAGATATATCTAATTATATCCCACGTATAGGTTTGATGCAAAAAATTTTTTTTCAGTAACCGTTTCATGTATGGGGAGCCCCCATTTAATTCATTTTTATTTTTGTGTTAAAACCGTAAAGCGGTTTACAGAATACATCTACCGACCAAGTTTCAACTGTGTGATCCTTATAGTTTTGGAATAAAGTGGCTGTGACATCTTACCACTTTGGAAGTGTATATAGTGGATTTTGAGAAAAAACTGTAAAAAAAAACTTCAATGTAATTTTTAAAGACCTATCTATAGATACGCCTCTAGTATAGGTTTAATGAAAAAAAAAATTTTTTTTTAAATCCCTTTCGGGAAAAATGCTATATTTCTAAAACTGACAACCATATTTCGTTCAAACCAATTATCGTTGTAAGTTTTTATTAAGATCTACAGCATATTTTTTTTTTAATTTTTCACTCTCTTATTTCAAAAGTTAGAGGGGAGAGTGATTATGTTGAGAAATATATATGAGAAAAAGGAGAGAGTTACACATTTTACCACTTTGGAAGTGTACATCTTTCAAACAGTTGACTTTGAGAAAAAATCGTTTTAGAAACCTCAATGCAATTTTTAAAGACCTATCTATAGCTACCCCACACGTATAGGTTTGATGTAAAAAAAAATCAGTGTCAGTTCCATGTATGGGGAGCCCCCCCTTAATTCATATATTTTTTATTTTTGTGTAAAAACCGTAAAGCGGTTTACAGAATCTACCTACCAAGTTTCAACTGTGTAGTCCTCATAGTTTTGGAATAAAAAGGGTGTGACATACATCGGTTTGGCCGAATCTATAAGGGTTTCGTTTTTTGCCTTTAGGCTACGAAACCCTTTTTTGCCTTGATTCTAGGATTGAACAACGAGCGTAGCGAGTGGTTCAAAGATTAAATCCTGTGCGAAGCGAGGATTTCAAAGGTGCAAGACGGTAAAAACTTTTCTGCCGAGCGCAACACACAATTTTTCACCTCACAACAGCGAGAAACATTTTATAGTTGTTTCCATGGTCAACTTCCGGTAAAAAAATCTTTAAATATAAAGTTGAATCTAAATATACCTTATTCTCGTTGTTTTAATGATATAAATAACTAAAATAATAAAAAAGGGAGTATTATTGTTAATTCAAAGTTATTTAAAGTTGGAATATATTGTTACATTATTAATAAGAATAAAAACGATTCCGTAAATGTTGACACTGACATGAGGTACATGAGGACTACGGGACGTTGGCGGAATTTTTGTGGAAAACGGAAGAAGCCAAAACTATAAAAAAATAAAATAAAAAAAGGATTTATGTCACAGTCCGAAATCCAATTATAGGTTGTAAAATCTTACCCAGCCTAATATAAAATTCTTATAGCAAATAGTTTATTCATATTGTTATTGTTTTTATGATTCAATGAACTAAAATAATATAATTAAACCAAAACGGAGTATTATAATTTATTTAAAGCTATTTAAAATAAGAATCAAATATAACAAACAAGTCAATAGTGCGATTCGGAACGCATTAAGACATATTTTTAGGTATTAAATTAAAAAGTACTTTGCCGCGCTAGGCCGCAATAAGCGATTTTCTACGCCTATACTGATTGACAAAACCTCCTTTTCAGAGCGTGTGAGATGAAAAAAAATATATATATTAAGAGGGGACTCCCCATACATGGAGCCCAAATTTACAGTTTGTAAATATTAACAAACACATACAGAGAAAATGACAAAAAGAATAACACACAATAGGCGGCCTTATTGCTACATAGCAATATCTTCCAGGCAACCTTGGGTGAGAGACGAAACCCTTCATGTGCGAGTCCGGCTCGCACTTGGCCGATTTTTGATGCCTTAAAAATGCTTTTTGATTGTAATAAAACCACTTTTACGGATATCAAACGCGCTTTATTTCACGAACTAAGTTGTAATTGTCCGTATTTTTAGGTTTTTAGAAGTTTTTGACGTTTCGGCACCTTTTCACCAATTATCCAGCCCACGTTAAGTTTCATGAAGAACTTGTGATATGGATACTAGATAACGGATAAACATACTTATATACTTTTTTTTGTAAATACATACATAATATACATATTAAACACCCTGACCAATAAAATAGACGTTTCATGCACACAAATATTTGTCTTGTCCGGGGATCGAACCCGGGACCTCTGGCGTAGAAAGCGGGCTTAGTACCCCTGCGCCAAACAGGTCGTCGAACGTGCGCGCCAAAACTTAAGATGTACGTAAATGCTTTTTAAGTTTTTTAAACACTTGTATTTTGAAATTTTTTAATGAGATTTAAGTAGTAAATGTAAGTATATATTTATTTAATAATTTATTACGATCGTCCAACAGCCCATGGTAAACCAAGTAATGTCGCAGAGCAAATTGTCCTCGTTTAGGTTCCCTCGAACGAACGAAGTATTTTCTATAACTTTATTTATATCTTTGCCTTCTCGTCTGTTTTACCTTTACCCAAACCGTTGTCCCTTGATCAAGAAGCTGTTAATAATACGTAGCGTGTAAGCATTATATATATTGTTTATTGTTGTCCACTTTTAAGCTCGCCATTTTAAGACGCTGCCGCTGTACGGAAAAAGTACGTACTTTTTGTTACAAAACTATAGGACGGTTAGAGATATTACAATTCTGGTTATAAGATATACTAGGGCGGTTACAACCCGATACTCGGGTTCGTCGATCGACGAAAAGTTCCAAATTATGCGAAAATAATGACACTTTTTAATTGCAGTTTGTGATCATCACGTTTAACATTTTGCATATTTTATAGTTTTCGGAACAAATAGACTCGAGTACCTTTAATTTGATACCTTACTCGGCCGCGTACTACGCGCTAAAGTCCCTATCGAGTCGTCACAAATTTTGCGAACCTGAATTAAGTATATAGATATTTCTTCATATTTGCAAAGTTTCAGTAACATGATTTTTAATTTTGTCTCAACACTTTTTCTTTTCAAAAGACCCCTAAAAATACAAAAATTTAAGATTATTCTGAAATGGGGTTACTTATACAAATTTAATGGGGTTACAGGTTTCTTTTTATGTTTTTTTTTTATATTTCTCCCATGGTGGACTGAAAGATAAAGAAAAACATAGATTTCAGCTGCAGGTCGGGACATATTGTCAAACTATTGTAGGCCATGGTCTGGTAACACAGACCTATATCGAGATAGACGGTAAAAGTGTACCTACCTTGCGTGTTAAAAGTTTGATCCACTGTCAAAGTTTTACGGCCTGAGTCAGTCCGCTTGAGACCATTGCCATGAAAACACGCGTCACTCAGAAACGAAAATGGTTAATCGTGCAGTGCTTTCTTGCAAGAGCTCATCAATAACATTTACACTTCACTAAATTTAGATCGTGACGTCATCGTAGGTAGGAAAAAATCGACACGCTATCGCTAGGTTCTCATACAGTTTGAAGCGCTCTTTTCGTCTATCTCGATATAGGTATGTGGCTGGTAACCTATCACTATTATTATACTACTAGTATTTCATGACAACATTTTAGACCCAACGTAGCTAAATGTGGCGTCTTCGAGGGGTTCTAGACGAGTGATGTTCATACATTTTTAACTCATAACACCTACTACACCTTTGATGCTTCGGCAGCTCCGCAAGGGATACATGGCATAACCGTATGTATGTATGTATGTTTTTAATTTACATGATTATCGGATTATTACATAAGAAATAGGAATATTAAGAATATTATTATATTTGCTTGTGACATAGCTCAGACGCAAATAATAATAATAAGTGTAGTAGGGCTTTGTACTGTGGATACTAGACAATGGAAATAACACCTAAATATTTTAATTCAAAGCATTTTTATAATTATAACACTTAACATACACCCAGACTACTCATATTTTTCTTATTATTTTTCAGTATACAAACTTAGCGGTCCGAAAATGTTTAAAATCCAAAAACAATATCTTTTTCCAATAATGACGTAAATAACTGTACTATACACATAATAGCACATTCCTATTTTCAACCTTCGTGGTTTTTTGTGAATGTGTAAGTTTACTTTATAAAACTATTTTGTAAATTGGTAATAAATAAAATAAAAAATACGTATGTCACTTTTTGTTTTATCAATCAAAGTAATTGTGATTAGACTCCGGTTGACGTTGCAAAGCCAATATATCATAACAAATATGAAACGTTATGATATTAATTCATCATTTACTAGCAGGACACCGGTGTCCAAAGAACAATAGAACAGCTAGTGTGTATTGTGTTTTAGTCCGGATTTTAAAAATCAATTTAATAAAAGTAAACAGTTCGATTTGCATTGCTCCAAAACCCGAGGCAAAATTGACCTATTTACATTTTCGCAATCATTGTTGCTTTTGTCGTTCGCTTTTTGTTTCGCATTCAGTTGAATGTTGAATGGTATAATTAACACGTTGCGAGTCTAAAGAGCGATGGATGTGATGTGACTCGTTTTCTAAATACGGTTCTTTGTTTCATACGCAACACGTTTTTAATAAAAAGCTTATGTTTCGCTTTATCGGTATGATTTTGTTCTAAAGCATTTTCGATTCTATTATCTATTTACTAAAAAAGAAGGAGCCCTCCCTTTCTTCTTCTTCTTCTTTTTATCTTTTCTTCTTCAGTTTGTTTCCACAGACTCTGCTTTCTCTCCAGGTGTCTCGTAAGAATACTAAGTAGAGAAGTACAGAGGTAGTATTTTGGTGTTTTCCTTAGATTTTGAGGCTGTAAAGCCAACTGCTAATGTAAGCCCTCCCTTTACCAACTGCCACAAAATACGTTTAACACTAAACATATAAAAAAAAATCTCTGTCACTTTTGAATTCAAGCGAATGACTAGAATCACAATGCCATTTTATATATGATTAGCTCTTAAATGTGTTTAGTGACGTTGGTGAAAGTCGCCCTCAGTTTCGTGGTTTCATCCTCGTTTCACTTCAAGTTCGAAATTCTAGTAGTTATCAAATAATTAGAAATACAGAAATAAAATTAAACGCCAGCTACAACACCAATAATTTTTTTTCTTTGTTACCAACGACGATACAGAGACGTTATATGCGTTTGGGGTTAGAGGTTGTTTGTTTTTGCGAACAAATGTTACCATTTATATCCAAAACTACTAGTCCGATTTTGATGCGGTTTACAGTGATGGGTTGTGTTTGATTAGTGCATGTTCTTAGATAGGTGTAACGGTGACAACTCACCAGGGGGCGCTGCAGTGAAGATTTGTTTTGCAAACACATGTTACCATTTTTCTCCAAAACTACTAGTTCGATTTTGATGCGGTTTGCAGTGATGGGTTTGGGTTTAATTGATGAATGTTCTTAGATAAGTGTTATGGTGACAACTCACCAGGTGGCGCTGCAGCAAACTTTGACAGATCTCGTGACTACACGACTTGAAAGGGCATTGAAAATAAATCTACCTATTATTGATTAACTAACAATTTTTTTTTTTTTCAAAACAATATTTTTTTTTTTTTTCAAAACTAACTTTTCCTAAATATTTTTACATCATCTCAAAGCCCTTCGAATTCCTCGTCTTTTGAGCTCTCATACGTCCTCGTGGCCGCACGCGAGCCACCCGCCGCGTGATATCGCACCTCGCGCCGAACAAAACTCGCGGCTAAGGGCACCTCTGCAGCCTCAGCCGTCACCAATATCGAAAAAAGTGTAATGACCTAAAATGTTCCTTGGTTCAATACCGAGGTGCTTTTTTTCATATTTTTTAAATTCGGCCCCGTTCTCGAGAAGACTTCTCCGAAATAATTTTTACATCTTCATAAAGCCCTTCCAATTCCGTGTCTTTTGAGCCCTCATACGTCCTCGTGGCCCTAAACCTCAGGGTATTACGGGCGAGTCGCACTTTCAGCGAAAATGGGGGCCTACTGGAGCTTGCGTTTCAGCAAAACCCAAATTAATAGTCTGATTTTGATGCGGTTTACAGTAATGGGTTTGGGTTTGATTGGTGAATGTACTTAGATAAGTGTTACGGTAACAACTCACCAGGGAGCGCTGCAGTAAACATTTGTTTGAGCAAAACCAAAACTACTAGTCCGATTTTGATGCGGTTTTAGTAATGTGTTTTATGTAGTACAGTGTACATAATATATATGGTCTCTAAAAAAGAAATTTTGAAAAAACCCACGACGGTTAAAACGTAATTGAAAAAGCATAAATTAATATAAAAACCTCCGACTTAATTATCCGTCAGGGGTGCCATTAAATTATCTATACTTTTGCAGTTTTATAGTAACGTGAAAAATAAGATTTATTTATATTCATGCTTAAATTTATAATAGTGATGGCAGCCACCGACTATTACCCCCCCCCCCCCCCCCCCCACCCCCCCCCCCCCCCCCCCCCCCCGGTTATTAACCCGACGGATAATTAAGTAGGAAGTTTTTATATTATTTTATCCTTTTTTAATTACGTTTCCACCGTAGTGAGTTTTTTATTTCATTTTTTTTTATTTTAGACTACAGTTTAATATGCATAAAAAACAATTTACAACTTGCATCACATTTGTGAAATAAAAATTAAGTTTTATGAAATACTTATTATTATATATCAGACTAAATCAGGGAAAATAATATATGAATTTTTCCAATCATCACTAAAATGCAATAATGTTATCAAACCCCCTAGAACCGTAAGCACTGAAAAACTTATTCAAACTGGATATTACACATATTTATTTTCTTCTGAAAAACTGTCGTGGCGCCCGTGCCAAGACCCCCCGCGAGTTTGAACCACTTATCCGACTCAGATTACAATAACGTCGAGTTCTCCGAAACTATGAGGGTCCTGCACATGTAACTTATATCGTCGAGTTTGTCATGAAACAAGCTAACTAGTTGTTGAATAATACAAACTATGGAGACTTTTGTTTCTTTTTCAATCTTTAGCTAAAGTAGGTAGATTGTTTTTTTTTCCATTTTTATATAATTATACCCTTAGATCTTATAAATAAAACAACAAATTAAAGAAATATTTATAGACTCATAAAGTTGCTCTACGATAATTAAAGTAAAACAAACATGCTTTCATATAAAAAAATTCAGGAAGAGACTGAGAACAAAGTTCCTGAAATTGGCTTAAACTAAAAAAATAAGTTAAGATTTAGTGGTTTATTTAAAGCTTTATAAGACACAAATTCAATTGGACTTACTTTTTTTTATTAAATAACACGTTATCAACTAAATAAAAGCGAAGTTTTATTACAAACAAGCGTTTACTTTAGAAGTTATGACCTAAAAACTCGAAAATCAGCGCCAGTGTAAACTTTGTGCTGTGGATGCTGTTAAAAGTCACTTGTAGGAAATAATTTTACAAATTCTATAATTTGAATATATTTCCATAACAAATTAATAATAAAAACCTACATCTATCATACTAAATATTTACAAAAAAACTCTTTGAAAATGGTACCATTTCACAACAAAAAGTACTAAGAAAGGCTTACTTAGTATGGATAAGACTTTTGAGATCTAACAATTGTAGATACGATTCATAAAGATATTTTAATTGGACCCACTTATTACTTTGTCATGGTTTGATTCTAGTATTCTTTTAATAGAATTTACTTTCGTTTTTTTTTATATGAATAAAAAAATTGCAAATTTCGACGTCATTCATTCATTCAACGCAAAATCAACTGAGAAAATGAAAAAAAATAATATTATTCTATACAGTTTTAACTCGGCCAAAGAAACGTCAACTGCCTCCTCTCTTCCTCGTCCTCGACCACTTGCACCTCTACCACCACACCTCCCACCACCACGACCCCATGCTATGCCCACACGATTGCCATGCACCCCCCTTCCTCTTGCTAGCGGCAACGCAGCCTCAACAGGGCGTACCTCTTGTTCTTCAAGATGCTCCCCCTGACCCCTCTGTCCCCCCCGCGCCCTCACACCTCTTCCTCGGCGGGCCACCCCTGTGGCACGAAGTCGCCTTCCTTCGCTATACCAAAAAAAAAAGAGCAGTTGATCTCACGCATGCATGATATATAAAGCGTGCAAGTGCAAAAACAAAAATGCCATATAAAGTGAGAGTAGAGGGGAAGTGGTGGCACCCGAGTTGGTTAAGTTTGTAACCAGTAGTTCTAACAATTAATTTTAAGTAACTGAATTTACTTGGAACAGAGAAAAATGTTTATTAGAAACTCTTTTGTCGATTGAAATCATAAAATGTAAGGGTTATACTAAGTCGAAAAAATAGCACCCCCTCCTTTTATGAAGTCGGTTAAATTGTATTTAAACTCCCAAGTCGATTAAAATAATTAAATGTAGGGGTTATACGTAATCAAAAATAATAAAAAAAATATAAAACCATCTGTTTTTTTAAGTCGGTTATAAGAACATACCTACAAAACAGAAGTTTGCAAAAAGTCATATCCATACTATCATTCTATCAACAGAAACAACACAAGATGGCCGACTAGGCGACCTTGACGTAAGTTGCCCGGTCTGCCAATCAGACATAAATATGTTCGATTCATACCGGCGATTGAATTTGTTCTTTGTTTCGTTATTTCTACTCATGTTTTGACTAAAAAACACTCATCTCACTTTATTAGTTAAACTACTGATTACAGTCATTAAAGCAAAGATTAATACAGATAAATGACAAAATTTTGATGAGATGATGCAAGTTTGTTCATCAAAATTTTTATGGAATCTTTTTAAATCGGCAATCTATCTGTTAAAAATAATTCAATACATACCTGTTCATATAATTCACTTGTTTCACTAAAAAATCCTTTTGTTTTGACCACTAAACACCTTGAGACAGTTGCATGTACGAAGCGCGGCAAAAGTGGCTAAACGTCAAAAAAACCCATGACGGGAGGTTAACTTTCGATTTTATTGTGATCCTTATCTCTCTCGCTTATTATTCCGATTCCTTCTTTTTGTTTATACCCTCAGAATAGCAAGAATTTTTACGAAACAGGAGGTGACACTTTGCAGACATATTATGTCTGCTTGGCAGTTCACGAATTTTTCCAATCATCACTAAAATGCAATAATGTTATCAAACCCCCTAGAACCGTAAGCACTGAAAAACTTATTCAAACTGGATATTACACATATTTATTTTCTTCTATATTCTCTTTTTATAGATCATTCTTAGATTAAGCCATTTCTCGAAGAAGCCACGACTTCATTAAGTTCATTCCTAAACGAAACACAATACCACTGAACTAAAGTTTCAGCAGATAGTAAATCCTTCTGAAGACATTTAAAACTACATTAAATGAGAAAAGACTGTGGCAGTTCAAAGAGTCTGTATAAAACGTAGATAAAAAATATTGCGCTAACTTTTGACTATTCACACTAATATGTAAATGGGGAAGTGGAGATTTTAACAACACGTTTTGAGATAGGACTTGCACAAAAGAAAAACTATAAAACTATCGAAATAGTATCGAGGTCCTATCGAGGACCTAATGTCAAAAAAAGTATACGAAAATGTAGTTCCGTTCGTCCAGTAGGAACGCTGATCAATATGTCATACATTTTTTTTACTTTACTTCCTCGATACTTACTCGAAAGTTTTTCGTGCTAGGCCTAAAAAAAATTACTTGATTAGTATGTCAGACCATTATTATCTCGATTTCAGCCATTTCTATAAAATTATGATAAAACTATTTCATATTTTATATTTTTGATTTAACAATGAAGATGTTTTCTGATTATAATCTGCTTATGACAAATAATTAAAATTTTAAAAGTTGTAAAAGTTTAGACGTTTTGCCAGCTCAAAGATAAAAGCAAGCCTCACATATTCGTACACCCAACTTTTGCTAGGAATTTCAATTATAAGTTTTCCAAAGAAATGTTTTGATGTTATGTAAAACTTTGGAAGACGGTTATTTATTTTTTTTGTATTTATATTCAATCAAAGATACTTAGGTTGTTCCGAAAATTGATAGCCACAGAATAAATACAACCTCTTCTTTCATGAAACTATTTTGAATTAACGGCGAATTTCAACACAAACCTCCTTTGTGAAAATCCCTGGCCACCTATTTGTATTTTTTTAATTTTTTATGTTTAAAGATTATCTGTCACTCTTCTTTCTTCTTCTATGATTTTCTATTATTATAAACGAGTAAACCTTCAAGGAATCTCAAGACAATTTACAAGCTGCTTTTGGGGAGTCTGCTCCTGCGTTAGCAACAATTACTTATTAGTTTCGTAAATTTAAACGTGGTCGAGAGAACTTAAACGAGGACCCCAGACCTGGCCGACCACCAACAGCAGTAACTCATGAAAATGTCATCAGGGTAGAGTGGCTTTTGCGAGAGAATAGAAATGATCACAGGCAGTTTCCACCATCCTGCATGAACAACTTAAAGTTAGGAAGCTTACTTCGCGATGGATACCTCATTCTCTCACCGATGAGCAAAAATGCCGTCGTGTTGATTGGTACAAATTTATGTTAGAAAAGTTCGAAGGAGGAACTTCGCAAAACGTATCCTATTCTTAAAACTGACGAAACATGGTTATATAGCTACGATCCTCTCGCGAAGCAGCAATCCACACCCACCAAACAATGGGTGTTTAAAGAAGACGATTTGCCCACAAAAGTTGTTCGCA
Source organism: Chrysoteuchia culmella (assembly GCA_910589605.1). Classification (NCBI taxonomy): domain Eukaryota; kingdom Metazoa; phylum Arthropoda; class Insecta; order Lepidoptera; family Crambidae; genus Chrysoteuchia; species Chrysoteuchia culmella. The sequence continues at coordinate 11,128,389 of OU342657.1, read as the reverse complement.
GTCGGAGCGTTATTAAAAAAAACCGGACAAGTGCGAGTCGGACTCGCGCACCGAGGGTTCCGTACAAACCTGTAGGTATATAAGTAACTTTAAAATTTTCAAAAATATTTTTTATTATATGATGAAACTAAAATTTACCGTTTTCGCAATTTTTCCTTTATCTGTATTATAATAAGAAGTTACTTTGTACCAAATTTCAATATTCTAAGTTCACGGGAAGTACCCTGTAGGTTTTGATTCCCGTGCGAATTTCGAAAATTTGCAGAAATTTGCGGCATAAGCGGCTGTATCTTTTGATTAATTAGAAGTTTGATTTTTTCACTGCTCCAAGAGACTGTTGACCTGAGTATTAGATATAAATTTCAGTTTGATACCTCCACGCGTTCCTGAGAAAAACAGTCTTGACAGACGGACGGACGGACGGACAACGAAGTGATCCTATAAGGGTTCCGTTTTTTTCCTTTTGAGGTACGGAACCCTTAAAATGATAGCGGTTTTTTTTGACGCAGTGGACAAGTAGCAGTAATTCCGCTAGAAGACCGTAGAACAGTTACTAGTGATGGTATAGCAAAGTTTGTCTGCCTCAAGCTTTCGGGGAGTTAGATAGCGAGCGCCTAAGGAGCGGCGTCCGTGGGATTCTTTTTCACCAAGATAACGCACCCGCTCACGCAGCTCCTAGAACCATGGACTATTTGACAACTTCGGGGGTACAAATGTTACACCATCCTACGTACAGCCCAGATTTAGCTCCATGCGTTTTTTTTATTTCCCACGGTAAATAAAAGCTTCGTGGGCGACAATTTAGCACTGCAGACGAGGCCGTCGAAGAACCAACACCAAAAAAAGAAATTGCAGTCTTTATTGCGTAATGCTTACTATTAAAACGTATACGTAATACGTAAACGTAAACGTACGTACGTATGGCAATTAATCACATAGGTATACATTACCTACCTACTCTGTGGATCCACAACGTCGAAAGCAAAGTATAAATGATCTAACAATTTTAAAAGAAAAATAAAATAAAAGGATTCAATAAATTCTTAAAATTTATAAAATTATCGATTTTTTTCTCATTTTTGCGATTTTAAAAAACAGTTTTTGACGCTGTTGCCCGGCTGAATAAAAAAAAGCAGCCGCTGGGCAAGATATGAACCATATGTGTAGTAAAAATGTATGAAATAAAATAACGTTCAATAATGTCTCTACACTTATAACATGAGACTTCTTTGTAAATAGACTAACGTACATACAAGATTTTTTTTAGTCCTAAACTTAATCAAATACCTATATTAAAATAAAAAACCCTAACAATCAGCTTTAATCGCAATATTGGATTAGTATTGATTATTGGAGCTATAAACTGCGTATAAGGCCATTATGCTACAGCTTAGAGTAGTTAAATCATACATACATATATAATTATATACGAACTCCGATTACTCAAAGACAGCTGAATTCTACAAGTCGACGTCGTCGTCGACACTTACTTACATAAAATAAAGGGGTTGCGTAGCAGCGGTTGATCCGCTTGCACGTATAAATGTTATAAAGTGATAATAAAATATTGAATTTATCTGCGTGTTTTCTTTATAAACGCCTCTGATAACCACAGTTCAGTCACGAACTGTGATTGTTGAGCCACTAGCTTATCATCTTAACTTGGTTGTGTTACACAAATAGACATACCTACTACACATACGAGTTTAACTGACTAATTTGCATTACACGGCCAAAATACGAACAGTGACAAGTGGCTCAGCAATCCCGCGGGGCTTTTACCTATCTTTGCAACAGAAACGCAACAGCAGAAATTGCGCTATAACTGCTTTAGATCATGCAGTGTGGCCTCTAGCAAACAAACGATGAACTACAATGTGCATTCATTTAGTTCCTGTTATTGCTACCAAATTGTTTTTGGCGCTAACGTCATAGCAACACGCGGCGTCTCATTCTCGCACCTAGATAGGAGCGAGAGAGAGTGGGACGCCGCTATACGAACCATCTACGAGCGATTAGCCAGCAATCACATACCTAATACCATTTTTATTTTGACGTTTTGCAGCGATCGCGCGATACCTGCGCGATAATTAGAAATTTTAGATAATAGCCCTGCCGGTTTAAATGTACATCAGCCCCCTGATTATGTACTTATTTCTATCAACATTTGATTGAAAATGCATTCGCATTGCTGCTTTAGTAAAAATCAATGTAACAATTATCTTACTAAAGCAGCAATGTAACTGTACTTCCAATCAATTTCAATCAAAATCTGTTAGCAACAGAGTTAGATAATCAACTAGCAGGTTTATTTGGTTGGTGGTAGGGTTTATTGGTAGTCCACCTACCCAGCAATCATCATCTTATAAGTATAAGTCTGACGCCATAACAACAATGTTTTCAGAATTTAATAATAATACTACTTTAAGTTTAGTAAATTAGAATTAAGATAGCCAGTTGCTCAGTAGCTGAGGATTCCAGATCTTCAGCCTTATTAGTACTTAACATCAGGTATGATGAAGGCTGAGCGTCTCCCCGTTCTTCGTTAAAAACATGTTGGTCCACCTTTTTTCATGATCAAAATACAATATACAGAAATACCTTCAGTGACGTAACCTACATATCACTACCAACATTACCGTAAAGAGCGGAGACACGCAAGAAAGCAAAAGGTTAATTAAAGTTTAGCAGGCGACGACCCACAAACTCTGGCTTAATTGTTCGCTCAAGTATTTTGCCTTCCCTACCGAATTCTTGTACCGGGATACGAAGTGGTAAAATTGGTTTTTCGTTTAGTTAAGCATATAGCTACGACCACCAGCTATTCTGAAAATAGGATATCACTTCGAAGGTCACCTTGAAAATTACCTTCATTCCTCTTTTTTGCAAAATGATTTAACCGCGAGGAATTTTAACATTCTTTTTAATCAAACTACCTAATTTATTAAAAATGTACACCCTATGTAATAAACAACTTTTTATTCTTTATAATTTGAAGAAGAAACGAAAAAGAAATAAAATTCTCAATACCCATCATTCTGGAATGGAACTCCCGGAAGACTCCCCTGAGTTGAAAGTACCAGTGTCGCATAGCTAAGCAGGAGTTAATTTAGATGTTTTGAGAAGTTCACACTCGCTTCGCATCTCATCTCACTTATTGGTACTGCTGGTAAGTAGCTGGTAGGTAGTACATTTAGTAGACAGTGAAAAAACTGTCGTCTCGAAATCAGAAATATAAATTTTAACAAAACGAAATGTTTTATCTAGTGCTGTGTTTAGCGCAGAAGAGTGGCGACGCGTAACAATCAAGTTACTAACAACTTTTACTTTTGGCAACCTCAACCTTTTTCTTGTGGCTACAACAGCATTGTAACTATAGTTTTAACCGAAAATAAGGCTGCTTTATACCATTCGATGGATCTTGCGAGAAATTGACTTGATATTTCTGCTAACTTTACATACCTACATACATTCCCTCATGCCATAAATCCCTTGCGAAGTTGGCAGAGCATCAAAGGTGCAGAAAAGAGTAAGAAAAAGTATAAAATTCACTGTCATGGCCACACCATAATAATGCCACAATTGGTTGGTTGAGTTTCACCCGAGTTCTTTTTTAATAACTCGTGTTGTGAGACTCCATTTTAACTCAATCTACCGTGCAATCTAGAGTACAATTTCTATTTTATTACCTACTTAATAAAAACTGGATACTGGCGAGATCTAAAAGGGCACCGCCATTTTTTTTAAAGAAGAAGAAGAATTTGTTGGTTGGGTCTAAGATGTCGTCCGGAAACAATGGCCACAGGTTCTCAGTCATGGCCACACCACAAATAACGCCACAATAGATTGGTTGGGTCTAAGATGTGGTCCGGAAACAATAGCCACAGGTTCTCAGTCATGGCCACACCACAATAACGTCACAATTGGTTGGTTGGGTCTAAGATGTCGTCCAGAAACAATGGCCACAGGTTCTCAGTCATGGCCAAACCACAAATAACGCCACAGTTGATTGGTTGGGTCTAAGATGTCTTCCGGAAACAATAGTGACAGCTTGTCACCCCATCGCTTACAATAGTTTCGTTCGCATGTGCGGTGTTCGTACACTTCGTACAATTTTAAAGTTTTTATACTGTAATTATTATTATATAGTTTGTAACTGTCATGTGCTTGTACAAAAACTATATAATTTACCCAATTAAATTAAATTTATAATCAGCTACAAACTTAACTATTTCGCAATTTCACAACTAATTAGAATATGAATATACAGTTATATACAAGTGATCACTAATTGTTGAGCGATCTTAACAGTCAATGTTTACATACATGTATATATCGTGCCACGTTACTTTACAAAGTACCTTTACAAGCAGTGGCCCTACCGCGTAAATGTTGTCAACGCGTCGAATAGGGGCGCAACCACAGAACAGAAAAAAACTTTTTTTCTGTTCTGTGGGCTCAATGATAGCCGTCTTTATTTATCAAGCCATGAAGTAATAAATCTGGCAACAGCGCATGTGGTCCGACCGCCCGCGCCTATTCATCTTTTTCAGTTATACGTGTTTTTATTGCTGAAAATCGTTTTAATAAAACAGTTTACTAAGAAAATCTATTGGATAATACTAAAACTTTAACTAGATTCAACTGAGTATTTGCGTTTCTATCATTTATTTCGGGAGATAATAATTGAGATTATGTTTCAGATGCCGCGTTGTTGTTGCGTTCCTGGTTGCAAAAGGAACTACTATAGTATTATCAAAGAAAAAGGATTAGTAAAAACTTTTTCATTCCCAAATGACGAATATATAAGACAGTCTTGGATAAAAGCTATTCCACGTCAACACTGGACACCGAACAGAAGTGCCGTAGTTTATGCAGAACATTTTGAAGTTAAAGATGTTTTAAGAACGGAGCGCGTAGTGGATGGCGACGGATATGTGACAGAGTCAATGCTGAAGAGGACCAAATTGAAGGAAGCCGTAATTCCAAGGTATTTTGGTAATTTACCGTCATACCTTTCCAAACAACACCCTGTCAAACGCACAGACCCTGAAGCCAGGCGCCATAAGGAAGGCCAGGGAATTTTTGAATAATGATTTGATGAACAATTTTCATGACATCTCTAATAAAATTGATTCATTTATTTCACCTCCGTGGAAATTGACAAAAATATCTGATCGAGTGAATTTATTTGTGTTGGACCATGCATGCAGTGAAAATTATAGATTAATTTAGAAGTTACGAACTTACCTGTAAGTGAAGTTCTATCATAATTATGCGAAGTGCATTGGCCGAATAGATCCTATAATAAGTATGATTATATTTTATCACAAATATGTAGCACACACGCAAGTTATACCACTCATCCACTATAGTTTAGAAAAAAATTTTGAAATAAACTACTAACTTTTTTTTCTATTTTCCATACTTGCCACCCTGACCACAGAGCGACGTCACTATGTTTAGAGGTTCTGTTTCAGCTAGAGTATCATTGGCATTTCTGTGGCATATTCTGGGCGTTACGGGATGGGAGGGATTTCTATCTATTCGGGCGATGTACTTCGCATAATTATGATACTTCACTGACAGGTAAGTTCGTTTAATCATTAATTATGCTTGTGCATCGTCCGAAAAGATCCTGTAATAATAATAATAATATTTTATTTCAAATATGTAGACTATTAGAGCGCCTAAGAAATGCCAACAAAACAGAAAAAACTAAGTATTTTATATCTTTGTTTTATTATTATAACAATTTTTTTATCATAACTTATTGTGTAAACTGTTTGAAAACTTAAATATTTTACAATCATGTTTGATTTCTTTTAATTTAAGATAATTATTTTTGATTACAGTTGTCAACTTATAGCAAAAAATTGTAAATACTATTTAAGATAGTTAACATTGCGGGATTAACTTAGGTGAGTGTGACGCTACTATTAAGTATTCTGTGGCGACGCCTGCACCGCGCCGCGCAGTCATTCTCTTGTTGGTCCGTCCGGTTTTCTCGGTTCCTATCTCTTCCATGTTTTCGGTGCGTTTTGATAAATATGTACTTAACGCTTGTTATAATTTGGAGTAAAATACGTTTATATAATATTCAGTCTTTCATCTGCCATCCTTATTAGGACATCCCTTCTAAACTTTCGAACATACAACATTAGGAACAATCAAGGAACCTAAAAAAAGTAAATAAATTTAAAAGATGTAAATTCTCGGAACAACAGATTAATGTTGAGGATTAAATACTGATTAAAGTTAAAAGAAAACAAGCCTAAGATTAAAAAATATATTAATATTACAAGTTCTGAGAAATTCAGTAAGCAAGCTATAAATAGAGGAGACGTTTAAAAAAATATAACCCAAGCAGAGTATGTTAATTATGATTTTTTAAGTTTGCATTTCTAATCTCCAAAAAAATAACAGAGTGGTAAATTTTAATAGAAAAAATTTAAAGACATCGACTCAGCTTACAATCAGGTAAGTAATTCTCTAGAACGGACTTGAACCCGCGACCTTTGGATATACGGCTCACTGCTCAAACCTCTAAGTAAGAGTCCCGTCTGAGAACCACTTGCAGGCCGAGTCGATTTTTTCTAATATTTTTAATTAAAATGTATCACTCTGTTAATTTGTTTTCGTTACTCAAATACTTATTTAGTTGAATGTTAGCTTCCAACTCAAAGGATTGACACATAAACACAGAATACTTAATAGTACACATAAATCCAAATAGTATCACATCGCAGGTCAGGTCAATCGTAACCATTAGTCAACTCACGTCTGATTAGTGAACTAACGCTCACTCGCGCTCACATTGTTAGTGGCACTCCATAGACCACAAAATATATGGAATTGACTTATTTAAATGTGTTTTCTTGTTATTATTGAAAAGCTCAATGCGCAGTGGTTAGAGCGTTCGACCTGTGATTAGAGTGGTGAAGCTACATTCGATAGTGTCGGTCACGGAGCTAGCGAGCTGACTATCGAGCTGCTCCATACTTCGAAAGGCATATTTCATTGTTGTGACACCGGTCTACCTAGTGGTCTTGTGATACTTTTTTTATGAACAACGTGGATACCTACTCTAAGCCTTCATCATACATGCTAGGCGATTGCGTAAAGTCAATCGTATTGATTTGACAGTTCATATTGTATCATATCGTATGTCATCCCATACAAATTGCTGCCGATTGAATACGATATGAACTGTCAAATGAATACGATTACCTTACGCAATCGCACCCCTGATGTAAAGTATTGTATAGAGTGTTGTATATGAGTGTATTGTTGTGGCTGAAGATGGAAACAAGTCTCTCCCGGAATCTTCAACTACTGAGGAACTGGCTACTTATCTTATCTTTAACTACCGGAACACAACAATGCTAAAAACATTATTGATATGGCGTCAGACTTAATAAAATGTAGATGACATTTCATTCAGTATAAAATCCATGGTATAATGATGATAAATTAAGAACGTTCCGTAATACATGACGTTGCACTGCAACACTGACTTTTTAAATAAGTCTAGTTATCCGTATATCGTAGAAACTTTACGTTATAGAACCGCCGGAGTAACTGCTATCTAGTCTGATATTTTATCGATAGAACGTGACAGTAAAAAAAAATCCATTTAGGTAAACGCAAAGTTAGCTACTCAGCCTGCTAGTCAAAATCCACCAGTGTGCAAAAGGTGGGTCATTGCCTATCATCCTTATCCATTCATGGGACATGTGTCCCAGTAGTGGGGAAAATAAAACATAGCTAGTCATGATCCTTTCACCGGATTTTATGTGGTTTTTTAACTGTCATACGATCAAAATCCGAAGTGCGATCAATCGATGCAGCACTACGTTGAAATTAGCGAAACCGTAAAATCCGCAAGATGTGATTGACTCGTAAAATAAGATCGGAAAATGTCCCGTTCCATATGTGTAAAAGTACGCATTGCAGTGCAGAAAGTCCAATATATCTTTCCGCAGCGTATCGTTAGATTCACTTGTGTGCATACAGTTTAGTGTGCACTTATTTACATATTATCTTTACAACCTTGGGGTTAGCACGAATAACTTTGGAGTGAGTATCGAGGAAGTAAAGTAAAAAAATGTATGACATATTGAGCAGCGTTCCTACCGGACGTAAACGGAACTACATTTTCCTATACATTTTTTGACATTACGTGCTCTATACTTACTCGATACTATTTCGATAGTTATTCGTGCTTGCCCTACTGTACGAGTACATATCTGGAGTCGTCTAAATTTTAAATGTTGTATCATACTTCAAGTGCTTTAAATATAGTGCGTTTTTAAAACTACCTACTAAATATACTACAAGTTCTATTACTTTCTTCTATTCCCTTTATTACTTACTTAGAAGTAAAATAAAATAATAACCCCATTGTTCTACTAAATAGTTGTTTCAACAGGACGACTAACACAATTTATTATTATTTATTATTAAAGGAGAATGCTCATGAAGTATGAAAATTAAACTCAGGCTGGGCGCAAACAAAAATTATTTCAAATTAAAGGTAATAATTATTAATTAAATACTGCAAATTCGATTCGATGAATCGATCGAAATTCAATGGCTATATAGTGTGAAATAATTACAATTAGATTTTTTTTAACAGTAACTTAATGTTTTAGTAAAAGGAGAAGAAAACAGCTGCAGTTGTGGTTTAAAAGCGTATAAATGTTAAGTATAATGTCATTATCTTATTTTAACAAGATAATAATTAAAAATAATGTCAGTTAAAAAAAACACTAATAAATGTACCCACTTTATTTTTAAATAATTGAGTTTCCAAGTTACTATTTTCTAGGTGTAACACGACGTAATCTAAAAACGATGCTCGAACTGTTCTTCATGTCTAGCCCATCTACATAAGTCATTATAAAACACTCATGACGTGAAAGCAACTCCCAAATGTTCTCCTCCCACGAGTGAAGGAACAGTATTTAAGCTAAACTGATCTGTATGAATAAGACTATCGATTGGTGCCATAAAAGTACAGGGTGTTATTTTTTTCTAATTTAAGCCGGTTCGATTCCCGGGGCTGGCAAGTGATTTATCAAAAAACTTTGAATGCAGGATTACTTATTTTTGAAAATAAAGGAATGTTTCCTTTCAGCAAAATGAGCTAACTAAAAGATTTAAGGTAGTTTTGCTCCAGGGCCCATAGATTTTTTCCACCCTGTATATATATACATTTTTATGTATGTTCACCGATTATTCGAAGATTGCTGGACTTGGAATGATTCAAACGCTATTACATCCGGTTTGTTACCAAGTTCGTCTCATATTTTGGAATTTTGAAATTGGTTTAATAGTTTTAAAATGGTGTCGTTTTCGTTACTATTTACCTAGATGACATAATCATAGATGACAAGTTCCGATTTTTAGTGTAGGTAAGTGCGGAACTTATTCTAACTTTAAAAATTGTGAAATAAAAGTCATAAAAAACCGACTTCAAAAAGTAAAACATAAACTTTGTTGGGTCTGTGCCAACCGAGGCCAGAAAATAAAAGTATCTAATAATGTAGAATATTAATGATAAATTTTAAATAGAAAAATATTGAAAAAAAATTACTCGGCCACAAGTGAATTCTCAGATGAGACCCGAATCCACAACCTTTGGAAATCCGGTCCATTGCTCTAGACCTGCGAACCACCGTCGAAATTCTCCCATACTTTTATATTTTTAATACGCTGCAGGCCAGCGTTGTCACATCAATGCTAGGAAATATCCCTGCATTCGAAAGAAACATCTTTTCAGGTATTTAACCATCGATTAAGACGTAACAGTCAATAATTTGTGATCTTTGAATTTTTGCATTTTTCAATGCTATTTTTATACTTATAATAATTCACTTGTGGCCGAATTAATTTTTTCCAATATTTTACTATTTAAAATTTATCATAAGTGTAAAAATAGCATTGAAAAATGCAAAAATAAAAAAAAATCAAAATAATGTAGTATACTTTTTTCAATTTACAATTATATTATAGCTTTTGTTGCTGTGTTGCTGCGTATTTCATCACTGGGCATTCAAATTGACAAACAAAATTAAAACTTCGAATTAAAAATGTTGCCTTTAAAATTATTTAACCCTGTAATCACTGATTGTACCATTGTAAAGCGGTAACATCGTCATTTTAATTAGATATTACCTGCTGCATATTACCTGCTGCAAAATATTTATAACGAAAAGTTTATGTTACCTACTGCGTTTTATTTGAAAATATTTTAGATCTATGTAATGCAACCTACGTTTCCAATCGATTTCTTTGCTATCGGTGTGCTTTTCAATCGTGCTTGCTATTTGAAATACGTAACGCATACTATATCATGTATCATGTTGGTATCGAGATGTTTTATCTGGCTTCAGTGTACTGTGGAGATCGTATATGTCTCCGCACTACAAGGAGGCCGCTACACCGGCGTTGCTGGCTGGTTTTGTTTATAATAAAATTAAGAAAGAGCGGCCCGTCGTGCGAAGACATGGATGGTCGCCTCGTCAAATAAAATATTGTAAAAAATACTAGTTTAATTACTGAGTATAAAAACAGTATCGAATTAAACATAGTTTTAATTCAATAGAGCACGCCCCCGTTATAAATGGTGGAGGCGCCACGATTATTTACTATTATTACATGTACTGTCGCTGGCAAGAAAATTTTATTGATTTTTTTCTCAAAAAAAAATAAGTGCTTACTTAAAGAAAATAAGCTGAAGAAAAGTATTTGAAGAAATGAAAGGACAAACACAGGGAGTATACAGTGTCCTTATTTATTTATTTAATGTAAAGTGAAAAATTGTGGAAAAATGGATCGAGTAGTCAATTGGTTCTCCGGCCATTTTGATGAATCTGTAGAAGATTTTTCCGAGCAATTCCAGGCGCTAGCCGTATTCAATAAATTCACTAGCCCTAAAGAACAATTGATTCTATTGCCATCATTTTTAAATCATCATTTTTTCCCTTACTCTGCGAAGACAGCAACGCGATCAAATTTTATTGTATAAGATTGTTAATAACTATGTCGACTCGCCTTATCTGCTAAGTAAAATTTTGCTAAGATGTCCGAGGTTCAACACTAGGTCATGCAGTACATTTTTTATATCTAATTCTCGTACAAACTATACGAGAAATCGCTTCATACTAAGATCCATGAAATTATACAATTTAAAGTATTGTCATATCGACATTTTCTGCACTAAACCTAAAAAATACAAAATGTTGTTACTTACTCAATAGTCTGTAAATTGTTATTTCCTTTGTAATCATGTATCACTGGATTGTTTGAATGTGTTCATAACTACCTGTTGTTTTTACTAGATTCAACTTTATTCAACTATAGACACCAATGTTTAAAATTTATTTGTGGAAACTGTATTGGCAAATGTGTTATTTATTTGTGAAACCTACATGTGTTGTAAAATTGCTGTTTGTTTTCATAATAAACTAAATAAATAAATAAAAAAAATAAAAGGCAGTGCCTTATACTTCTTCCGATCGATAAAAAAATCATGTAAAACCTTCGAAGAAGCAGTAAATAAATTGAAGGAAGAATTTGGAGAGTGTGACTATTCTGAGCTATTTTATAACGCTAAGCAAGACCAAAAAAATCTTAGCGAATATTTTTACCATTTATCTGAGTTGGCTAGCAAAGCAAACATCAGCAAGGATTCCATTTTTATAATTCAATTTTTAAAAGGATTAATACCTTATTACAAAACCAGCCAGCAATGCCGGTGTAGCGGCCTCCTTGTAGTGCGGAGACATGTACGATCTCCACAGTACCTAGTTCAGTAGAGTTATCACGAAAAACTATCAAAATAGTATCGAGTAAGTATCGAGCACGTAATGTCAAAAAATGTATAGGAAAATGTAGTTCCGTTTACGTGCGGTAGGAACGCTGCTCAATATCTCATATTTTTTTTTACTTTACTTCTTCGATACTTACTCGAAAGTTATTAGTGCTAGGCCAACTGTTCAGTGCTGAATTTGACGACCTGTTTGGTGCAGGGGTGCTAAGCCTGCCTTCTGCGCCAGAGGTCCCAGGTTTGATCCCCGGACAAGACAAATATTTGTGTGCATGAACATAATAATATCTATTTGTCTTGGTCTGGGTGTTTAATATGTATATATTATGTATATATTAACAAAAAAAAAGTATAAGTAAGTATGTTTATCCGTTATCTAGTATCCCAAGCATATACATAACACAAGTTTTTCATGAAACTTAACGTGTGTTTGATAATTGGTGTGTTTGTACGAAATTATTTGTTTATTATTTATTTCCCTTTTTTACTATATCATTGAATTTGTAAAAACGATGCTTTGAGATCTATCGAACATTCCTATCGAGTAAAGAATATGATTTGTTTATTATCATCACACATTTAGTTACATAAATAATGAATAACACTACTGCTACTCTACTGATTGTGACTGTTAATAGGTATATCATTAATTTTTATTTTATTTTATTTGTTGTTAAATATTATGAAATTACAATATGTTAAATTAGCTTATTATCTAAAATGTAAAGGTACTTTTATTTTTATTACTGGAACAGTATTTAAATCAGTAAATGAAACCGTACCTTTTGTTATAAGACTATAGGACGGATAAAGATGTTACAAATCTGGTAATAAGATATATATTTCTCCATAGCTTTATCTTAATTTGTAAAGTTTCAGAAACACGATTATATGACTTTGCCTGGACACTTTTTCTTTTCGAAAAGACCCCTTAAAAATACGAAAATTCTAGATTATTCTCAAATGGGGAATATATACAACATATACTATTGGAAATTGGTTTAATTAGTGGACACCAATAATACGTAGCATCCTCTATTAAGTATTCTGTGGCATCGTGTATTTTATTTCTCTTAAAATAGCTTTAGTTATTTACTACGAAGTAATTTCGTGTTTTTTTTGTCTAATCTGCAAAATCGTTCTCACCCCCGAGCGCGTTGTTTTCACATTGCTTACTCTTCAGTCATATAGCGCATTAATCGGACTTGTGAAATGCTTTGAATAACACTACTGCTACTCTACTGGTCGTGCCTGTTATTAAACCTAACCTAACCTAACCTAACATTTAATAAATAAAGTAAATATGATTTTGTATTATCATAGCATTAACATTGATATATTTCTTTTTTGTGATACATATCTCACATTTAGTTATGCCTAAGCTATATTGTACGTGCAAGCAATGTGACACTGAATAAATATTTTTTATTTTGATTTATTCTTTAATAAAGTTTTGTCCTACAAATCTATTAGCATCTAAGTTTGACTATATGTAGGATAGGTACTCGACACATAAATAGTAAATTACATCCTCTCTGGCTCCGGGTTATGAGACACAATTGATATTCAATTGTTTTCTGGACACCGGTGTCCTGTCGGCAAATGACGAATTACGAGGTGTAGTTTTGTCTGTAATCAAAAAACCTTCAGCTCTTTGGTAATTGACAAAAATGAAAAAAAAAGCCGTAGAGACTAATATTCATTTTTGTCCCAGTAGCTCGAGTATGCTACAGTGCCGGACCTCTTCGAGCAAAAAGAGTAAAAGAAATATTAACTTTACTTCTATAAGAACCAGAATTTATAAACTTATTTCTTTGAAAGGCTACTTGCAGAAGACCCTTATAGTCAGCAATAGGATTATCTTACAATATCGATGTTCGCAAGAATTTAATTCGTTAATTCGTGGAGATTACTTTCGTCCACGGTACATACACCCACCGCATCGACACCCTTTACGTGAGACCTGTCCAGTTTGTCTCAAGGGCAGATTAATCTGTCTCGGCACCCGCAACGACATTAATCAAAAGGTATAAAAGGCTGGCGTACACAACGGACATCTTAATCATGGTGGTCCAATATTCGACATGATCCGGGATAAACCAATAGGTATCTTTTGTTTTATTTTAACCACTGTCTGTGTGGTCGAGTGGTTCTGATAACAATGTGTTTCACGCCTTAATTTAACAAAAGTTTTCTAGTCACCGAATAAAAAAAATCTATACATAATCAGTCTTTTTTGAGATCTCCATGAATTTGTCTCTCGCTTCTCGGACCAGCAGCGGCTTTTTTACACACAACCGAGAAATAGTTGATTGCTTTGCCTTCAACATACATGATATTAAGTAATGATAAAGCTGAAAGTGAAAATCACGCTTTTCCCAGAACCTTCGACCACTGAGGAACTGGCTTTGTATCTCTTAACTGCCAGAACACAACAACGTAGCTGTAGTAAATGCCTCAAAGGTGCTACCATTTTTACCATTGAGTCGTGGTGGAAGGATAGGTTAGTCTGCGTTACCGACTTGCCGTCCGCAGACCATTACCCAGAGTGCACCCAACGCATTTCGTCTGCTTAGTCCGAGTTTTTTCTACTCACGGTCGATCGTGAGCGCGTTGAACTTTGTATGGCATTGGTGTTGTCCGTGGCATAATCCGCTAGATGGCAGACCGCTAATTTCATACAAAAACTATTTCACTATCTGTCGTGAATAGAAAGGACTAAGGACTCTGATGCGCCACACGGGGTGGCTCCTTCCACTCAACCCTGACAACGTGCTGACATTTTTTTTAAATGTTTTGCAGTTTCAGTGTTATCTTATTAGATAAATCTTAATAGAAAAATACTAGAAAAAATCGACTCAGCTCTCAGGTTAGAAGTCCCGCCTGGGAATAACTTGTGAGCCAAGTTGTTTTGTAACTCAACATCTGTCACGACCGATTTTAATATGACAATCAGTATGACATCCATTGTTGGCTGAAAAAATAAACGTCAGGTTTTAAGGTTCCGTAGCCTAATGGCATAGATTCGTCATGTCTGTCTGTCCGTCCGTATGTCACAGCCACTTTATTAACCGAATCGGTATTCGAAATTTGTTGCTCTAGCATTTAAGGTACTATTTATAAACAGCTTAAAGCTCACCGCAGGAATGTATTAAATTAAAAATGTTTTTAATTGTTAATAGAAATGTGGTGTAAAAAATAAAACACGTTTTGAAACTGAAATAAAAAAGGATTAAATCACAATCATTACATGCATTGTTTCACAGTAGTTAGACAGAGTGCGAAATGTTATTATTGAAAACGACTACCGTTTTGTATTGACCCCTCAAATAAAAAGAAACGATATAATTAAAACTTTTTGTATTAGTAGTAGTAAATCAAAAAGGGCCTACATATCACAGAAACATTGTCAGTCATATGCATTAATGCATATAACTGACAACTACAAACTTATCTTGGTAGTTATAATTGGTGTGATTTTACGATTTTTATTTAAAAAAAGTAACTATTGATAAGTGTGCTATTGCAGCTATAGTACTTCAAAAACACATTTTTAAGTTTTAAATTTTTTTATAAGTTCACAAGATGGTGCAGCTGAGCCATCTGGCCTCTCTGCCCAAGTTCTGACTCAAAACTCTAATAATTTCTGCTAAGAGCGCGGGTACTAAAAAAAATAGACTAAAAACTTTATCTACGATCCAATTATTTCAGTGTATTAAATAGTGAATTCTAAAAAACAAGCAATTGATATTAATAGCTTCAGAGTAGGATGAACATGGATAAGACGAAAATCATGTACTATTCTCATGTAGTACCCACTCCATTTCACGTTAGGAACACTACTCTCGAAGTTGTTGACCACTACGTTTACCTTGGATTGACAGACAATCAAGTTAGGTAAGTAAGTCCAAATTCGAGAAAGAGATCTGTTGTTTGAAGCCAGCTTTGATGGGCAGCATTCGGGAAGCTACGTCAAATCTTCGCGTCCAACTTACCGCAATGTCTGAAGACGAAAGTCTATGACCAGTGTGTGTTGCCAGTGATGACAACACACATGGGTAGTGGTGGTCGCTAACTATGGGTCAGATAAGAAGCGTGCAATGCAGAGGGCGGAAGGCAGAGGCGGAAAGGTTCTGTAATGGCGACCGCGCACAGGACGACGCTCCGTGGGTAGGCCCCCGAAAAGGTGGACGATCTGGTGAAGGTTGCGGGAAGCCGCTGTATGTGGACAGCGCAGGACCGATCGTTATGGAGATCCTTGGGGGAGGCCTATACCCAGCAGTGGGTGTCATGTGGTTGAAACGACGACAAGCATCAGAATCTGACCTCATTTTAATATACAATGAGAAGATAATTTACTAAACTTTGTAGTAGCAGAATCTGGACCGTAGTTTTATCGATCGGAATTTACTTAGTTCGACTCCTACGAAGATTTCTGAACTGGCGTAGTCTGCAAATTGGTTATTGCGGTAATTTTTGCATAAACTGAATAAGTTGAACGAAGTAGTTCGACTTGGATACGATTTTATTCACGGAAATATTAGCTTCCACAATGTGAGGTTATAATAATATTTATGTTAGATATGTATATTTCACTAAACATACATAAATAATATAATAATATATAATATAATATATATTTATTTCACCAAAGAAAAAATACATTGATTGGCAAGTAACAATAAGACAACTGTAAACATAACTTAGTTCTTATATGTAATAAACCATTAATTGAAGACACGTTCCATACCCTTTATTATTATATACCTAATTTGACATAGGGATACCATACTAAACCGCCACTGCGGTCTAGTGGTACAACCACCGACCGGTATCAAAGAAAGAAAGAAAAAATATCAGACCCAGCGGCTCCGGGTTCGATTCCCGGCGGGGAACATATTGTATTCGGTTTGGTTGGTGGTAGGACTTGTTGTAAGTTCGCCTGGCTAGCTAGCTAGCTACCATCATCTTATCTAAGTCCGACGCCATAGCAACAATGTTTTCAGCATTGTTGTGTTCCGGCAGTTACAGATAAGATGCTAGTTCCTCAGTGATTGGGGATTCCACGAGAGACTCGCTTGCATCTTAAGCCTTATCAATACTTAACGTTAGGCTAAGAGTCTCGTCCCGTCGTTCATAAAAAAAAACATAATTATGACAATGATAAGTTTTTTTTGAGTTTTGTTTTTTATAAAACATTTTGCTTTTGATGATCGTAATATCCTTGGCTTATAATGAGGTCCCATGACATATAAATCTTATTATGTATTATTTTAAAGATGCTTTACAATTATATGTTTAACAGAATAGAGTTATAAATTTACTTTTAAAACGTTTACATGTATTTTAATGTCAATGTTATACAATAAAACATCTATTTCGATTCAAAATATATTCACTATGTTCTCTCAGCCAGTAGTTGTTTTATGATTACTTAAATTTTTCAACGTTTCGGCACTTTTCCAACACTGTCAGTAAACTTTAAAAACTGTTTAGTTTTTATGATATTATATGTATGTGTGTACTTGTTATACTTGTTATGTCATACGAGCTCGCATTGTGAAAATTGGGAAGACTTTTTAAGGGGTCCGACTCAATTTGCTATCTCTTTCATTTCCGTGTCTTCATCTTCTTTTATTTAATTGCGGTGCCCGTTTGGATTTCGCCAGTATCCAGTTTCTATTAAATTAATAATATATAAATTATACGGTAGATTGAGTTAAAATAGATTCTTACAACAAGTGTTATTGCGAAAAGAACTCGGGTGAAACTTCATTTCCATGTCGTGTATTTTGTCCTAATTGTCAATTGTCAATGTGTGCAATCTTCGTCATAGTTTTGAATGCAAATTACTATTAAGATAACTGCAAGGCTGTGCCCCGAAAGAAAGAAAGAAAGATAAAATAAATTTTCGTGTAAAAAAAATCTATCATATAACATCATTGGTTTCATCCTTCTTCAGCTAATGTATTAATATATCGTACTCGTAGCAGTATCAACAGTCTATCTATGGTATTAATCTTTAACAATGTCAACCTAATTCCATACCTAAAATCTAGTTATAATACACGTATCATTTCAGATTTTCTTTGTATTATTAGCTATTATTATCAGATAAATGGCAAACCCCTCTGATGATTCCCTTAAATCCAATGGGAGACAATGCTAAGCCGTGGTCAAATATGACCGAAATTGGTTATCGAAATAAGATTATGTGTAACGAAAGCCTATTTTCTCGTTCATTACCAAATATCAGCAATATGAGTACATGCATCATAAGATTCAGGTATGCGGACTGTTCTTTTTTATATCTAAAAAACTGTACTCTATGTAACTACGTACCTAGGTGAAAAGCCATCAGATCCCAAGAAGTAGTCCTATTGTTTTTTTTAATTTCATTTTAATCACCATCTTTAGTTATATTTACTATTGTATCCCAAATCAGGTCAACGTATACTTCAGATTCGACATTTCACATAATAAAGATACCTACAGCATTGAATTCTCGTGACTAATGATCCATGCTTGAATCATATATAAAATGTTTTCTCTTCTTCGTTTTCAACGCGTGTTATAGGCGAATAAATGTTGCTCCACTTTCTGCTGGATTGAATACAACATGTAATTTATTACGAAATTTTATATTTAGTAAAGAAAAGCGGTCAATCAAATGTACTTTGTCAGTTAAAGAATAGTCAATTTGAATGAGAAAATTGTGACTATTGTTTGTCCGACGTCTAAGCTACAAATGGCAATAATATAAAGCAATTTATTTCAGAACATCTTCTTAGATTTTTGTAATGGGAAATAACTTATGACTCGTAGAGATTTTCATCGTTATAAAAGTAGGAGAAGTGGCAGTAAACCAGCACCTGCTTGTTTTCTTACAAAAAAATAATTATAAATAGATCTAATATATAATTTTAAACGGTTTTCTCAGATGCCTGCCTAAATGTAATTTTGCAGATTAAAATATTGTTTGTTATAGGCATTAATGTAATAAAAAGTTCCTGTTTTCTCTCAGTTTTTTTCATGAACGACGGGGATACTCCTAACCTTTATCATACCTGACGTTGAGTATTGATAAGGCTGAAGATAGAAGCAAGCCTCTCCCGGAAACTTCAGCCACTGAGGAACTGGCTATCTTATCTGTAACTCCCGGAACACAACGATGCTGAAAACATTATTGTTATGGCGTCGGACTTACATAAGATGGCGGTAGCTGGCCAGGCGGATTTACAACAAGTCGTACCACCAACCAAACCGAATACAATTAAGTACCCCCGCTGGGAACCGAACTCGGGGTCCTTGGGTCTGATACCGATGGTTGTACCACTAGACCACAGAGGCGGTTAGATAATTGATAGATAATATCACCTAAAAATATGCTGAGAGTACACGTCGCCCATTTCTAATCTTACCCAATATTTAATTACGTTTTACTGGTCGCAGTTCTAACACAACCTAACCGGTTTAGTGTAATTCGTATAATGTGGCTAGCTAGACGAATAAAATCTTAATATTGGGAAGAGTTTGATTTCAGACAAAAAGAAAACAGACTGGAAGAAGTCTGTTTTCTATTTGTGCGACGATTTTTGTCAGTCTTTAGTCCTCTTAAGAAAAATTTCTTCATACCTTTATCTAGATTTATAATGTACCAGAAACACGATTCTAAGAAATAAAACAACTTTTCCAGATATTAAACGCGGTATAAGTATTTCATGAACTAAGATCGAATTGTCCGTATTTTTAGGTTTTCCCGTTTTTAATCATCCTGCGACCACGGCAGCGGAAAAGCTGGGACGTCGGGAAAATCCAAAAGCTTCAGTCTTATAGCGCCATATAAGCATAATCGAATACTTGAACTTGTTAATCGGAACTTGACTATTATATAAATAGGTCATAAATAGATTTGTATTTAGTTTGGTTTTATGATTATTTGTATTTCTCAACGTTTCACTAGCTTTCTATCAGTGTCAGATAATTTGTAAAAGCTGTTTTATTCAAATTCTTCTACAGCTTATTAATATATCGTATCTACTAAAAGCAGATTTTCTATCGATATTATAGTGTTTTGTATGAACTACGAGGAGACGCTAAGCCTTCATCATACCTGATGTTAAGTGTTGATAAAGTGGAATATGGAATCGCGCCTCTCACGAAATTCTCAACCACTGAGGAACTGGAACATCTTATCTCTAACTGCCGGAACGCAACAATGCTGAAAACGGTATGTAGGTATATTCTATTTGTTCCAACTGGATGGCTCTCGCTGTGTATAGATAAATAAAACTAGCAATTTCAGCCCCAATATTTTTTACTTGGCTCACTCAAAAAATAAAGCTTGCAGAGACCGTTAACGTCAGAACGTTGAAAAATTTACACACCTGTGTGTGTCACAGTGCTACCGTCGGAATAACTAACAGCCAATCCATTTAATCTGCGTGTTTTGTATACAAATAAAAAGGAAAAAAAAAATGGTAGCACCTTATTTTAGTTCACTTTTGAGTATAGGTTTTTTTCTGTCATCGATAGTTGTTGTTTTGTCAAGTCGGGGGGCGTATGGAATCAGGACCGCGGTCCCAAAAGCTCATTTAAGTCATTTTTTAATGCGGCTTTCAGGAACACTAACCGTGGTATTAATCGTTATTTTTAGTGGTATTATGGGATCACTAATATAGATACATTTGCTATTTCTTTTTCCTATGTCTGGAAAGTACTGTCAAAGTAGGAGGGCAGCATAACCCACAATTTCGAGCAGTCAAATCTTCGACATTACCAGTAGTGCTATACCAAAGAAACAAAAACAATTGACATGGCATTATAATCTAACCTACTCCTGGTGGCTTATGCCGCCATGGTACTTTGACTGTACTTTCCAGACATAGCAAATAGAGATAGTAACTGTGTATCTGTGGTCCCAAATTAGTACTAAAAATAATTATTAATATTAAGGTGGCGTTCGGCACCATGGCTTGTGGTCTGTCTCGAAAACCATATCAAAAATATAAATTAATTACAAAGGGGATTTCGGGACCGCAGTCCTGCTGGCCTACCGCCATCTCTTAGCGCAATATTGTTTTCTGTCAAACATTACCGGCGCATTATTTTTATTATGTCACTTCGTACCGCGAACCTCATAAATAAAATAATTTTTTGACGGAGGTTTTGTGTGAAGTGTGTCAAAATATGACAACTTCAATTCGTTCGTTGGCAGGAACCATGAATAAAGATGTACATGGATCTGAGATAGTTGTAAGAAACTTACATTATTCAAATATATCATGAGTATTTGGATGTCGATATTTTTCTTGCGAATGTTCAGGAGCTGCCTAGTCAAGTCCGTCATTACAAAGTACCATTAAGTGCGTGTAGGCACGTTCTTTTTTGTAATATTCCATCTCCATAGGTATATCTTAATGGTTGTATCATTTGGCAGGAATAAAAAAAAATACTTTATCAAGTTCGCGGTACGAATTTAAACACTGTTGAAACAAAAGGAAAACAAAACGTTCTTACGACATGATGGTCTCTAAAAAATGGCGGTAGGCCCCTGGTCCCAAACGCCCCTAGACTCATTTTGTCCATAAAAACTTAAGCACATCGAATCTTCAACACAGATAAGAAAACAAAAATTAGGTTAAACAATAACTAAGTTTTTATCTTTTCCTTATCAAGTATGTATTAGAATTTTCTAAGCAATTATGATAATTTTTAAGCGTTCAGTTCTAGGAAAAGAACGGGGAACTAAGAAATTACGACTAGTCCATCAAAACACCTTTTCTTCAAAGCGTAAAAAGACATAATTAAGCAAAAAGAGCTAATGAATTGCCACAAGAAAAAATCTGGAGAATATAAAAATATCGTTAGTAAGGAAATCTTAACGTTAAAGTAACAATACTCAATTTCGAATTAAGCTTTCTCAGAAGTGCTGACACAATAGAAGAGAACGGTAGGGGATAATTGCCCGGAGTTAATTTCATTATTTAGCCAGGTGTCTCGCCCAGCTGAATGAAGAAGCTGAAAAAGCTTAATTGATAATTTGTTTAAGTTAGTTTGTTTTTAAATGTCTTCACTTTTTATTTTCTGGTAGCGAAAGAGAAAAGACATTCTTGAAGCAAAAGATAGTCTTTTAAAAACTCATATCAAGGTGTAGATACTGTTTCCGAACATACCAGTGTAAATATTATTTTGGGGCATGCATATTATTATTTTTGGACCTTGTGAACGGAAACAGGGTGCCTAACGCCATCTCTAAGCGCAGTATTGTTTCAATCTTACCATGCTGTTTCGTACTACGAATCTCTTAAAGTAAGCTTGTTTTTTGACGGAAGTTTTGTGACGTCTTCGCTAAATCATCGCCTCCAAAGAGTGAAGTGTGTCAAAATGTGACAACTTTATAAAAACAAAACGCAAACAAAACGTTCTATGACATGATGGTTTCTAACAGATGATGGTAGCAGAAGGCGGCGCAAAGAAATAGTCTATGACAATCTATAAAAGTATCTTGTACAATAAATTCCTTGCAGTTCCCTTATGCTTTTAGGTTGGCAGAGCATTGAGGGTGCTGCTTAAGGATTAATTGTATAAATGTCGCAGCCAACTGGTTAAATCAGCCGTTCAATTGGAGGGCTAGCCCGTAAATTAAATGCGCGCACTATCTGCGTGCCAAATTTGATCCAAATCAGTTCAGTAGTTTCGGAGCCTATTCAATGGAAACATACAAACAATTTAATATTTCCTCTTTATAATATTAGTATATAAAGAGGCAATAATTAAATATATAAATAAATATTAAATATATATTTTTAACACTGTAATGTTTTGATAATTGAATAAATTATTTATTTATATTTTATTTATTTAGTATACACTAGCGGCTGCTTGCGGTTTCTCCCGCGTGGTTCTCGCTCCCGTGGGAATATCGGATTAAAAAGTATCCTATGTTCATAGCCAGGCTATCTACTATCTGTGTACCAAATTCATCAAAATCCGTTCAGTAGTTTCGGAGCCTATTCAATGCAAACAAAACAAACAAACAATCAAATCTTTCCTTTTTACAATATTAATATAGATCAAATTGAAATTTAAGTGCAATATCAAGCTCTTGTTTTTGAAATATTGAAAACAAAACAAGTTTTCCTGATTGCTACTCATTTAAAACTAGCCTAGCACTAATACTACTACTAAAAAATGTAACAGAAGAAATCGATTACCCCTTCCTAACTATCTAGTCCCATCAGAACGATAGTAGTAGTAGATAACCTTTCTTTAGTAGTTATATTTTCTGGTACAAGTCACATACAAAGCTTACTGATTTTAAGGAATCGAAACCGAAAACTCAGTTTTATTAGTTAACGGTTTCACCCACGTGGTTGAAATATTGATAAAAAGTAGCTTAAGTTACTCTTCGTCTTTGTAACTACTTAACTCAGGGCAGCAGGACAGGAACAGCAGGACATCTGCTGTCACTGTGGGGGAAACAGGCAGATTGCGAAGAAAAAGGGAATCCCCCCCAATTCATAAACTGTGAACGAGACCTACACAATAATGTCGCCCACAACGCCTTTAGTTATGAATGGTCAGCAAGAATTAAAAGCGACAAATTGGCCCCAGACCGAGCAGCGTATTGCTAAGTTGGTGACGGTGGAAAAACTCAAAGAATACAAAATCATACAGGCGAACCTACAACGCAAAAAACTAGCCACAAATGAGATACTAATTGAGGCACAGGGGAAGAAGGCAACAATAGCGCTCATACAAGAAACCTCTATAGGAGCGGGAACATCCATGAACGGCCGGAAAGGAGTACGACTTTACCAAAGCACAAAGGGCGACACTGTCAAAACGGCTGTAGCTGTATTTGACCCAACTTTGGAAGTAGTGCAATCCCCAAATTTAACTACGGGAAACATAGCTGTAGTCGAAATTAAAACTGATGCCTGGAGAGTCGTACTCTTCTCCTGCTACTTCGAACCAGGCACCCCTAAATAGAGCCGTATATAGATCACCTGAAACAGATCGCAAAACTGTCAAAAATCAGGAACATAATAATAGGAGGAGACATGAACGCCAAAAGTACATGTAGGGGAAGCCCCGTAACTGATTCTAGAGGGGAAGACGTAGCTGGGGCCCTACACGAAATGGGAATACACATACTAAACAGCGGCGATACACCAACCTTCAACACCATCAGAGGGAATAGAAGATACACCAGCGATCGATATCACAGTGTGCTCAACTGACCTTATTAGCCACATTGAAAAATGGCAAGTAGTTCAAAACCTGGTAAGCTCGGACCATAACGCCGTCACCTTCCATCTCAATCGCCGGAAAGCAGTTGGGAAAACAATAGAGAGAACCACAAGGCTCTACAATACAAAAAAAGCGGACTGGGTTTAGTTTAAGGCTGAGGTGAGAACAAATATTGAAAAGTACAATGTTACTATCGAAAAGGTAAACAAAGTAAGAAACAAAGAATAAATTGAAGAAGTTGTTAACAGTTACACCAAAGCCGTTGCAGAAGCATGCAAAGCGGCAATACCAACAAAAAAGAAAAAGGAGACACTAAACTTACCGTGGTGGACCGAGGAACTGCGAGAAATGAAGAGGCAGGTGGCTACGAAGAAACGCAGAATTCGATGCGCCGCTCCAACCCGAAGAGATGCCGTAGTTGACGAGTACCAGAAACAGAAGGAGAAATATGAAATTGCCGCTGCTAAAGCGCAGACAGAGTTTTGGAAGGAGTTCTGTGCTAAACAGGACAGGGAGAGTGTGTGTGGATATACAGGGTACTAACAAGGACGGCTAATAGAGAAGAGGACAACATGTTGATGGAAGGAGATAGGATGCTGGACGCACACGAGTCAGCCGAACTACTAGCCAAGACCTTCTATCCAGAGGATAAAAACGAGTACGACGGTGAAATTCATGCGCAAGCCCGAAGGCTAGCAGAAAAATCAAATGGGAGGAAGAATACTGATGTATACGACCCCTCATTTACTGTCACCGAACTTCACACCGCCGTAAACTCGGTCAATCCCAAAAAAAGCACCTGGGCAGGACGATCTTACCGCCGACATATGTAAAATGGCCATAGAAGCCGACCCACACACGTTCCTGGCTTTATTAAACAAATGCCTGCAACAAGACTGTTTCCCGGAATTAAAGAAGGAGGCGACGTTCGTAATATTAAAGAAACCAGGAAAAGATAATTACACTGTGCCAAAATCTTATAGACCTATTGGACTTCTGCCAGTAATGGGCAAAATATATGAAAAAATGATGGTAGCAAGACTCAAATATCATTTAAAACTTGGTATGAGCCCCAACCAATACGGTTATATGCACTCCCTATACACTAATGAAAAATATACGGAAACAGCTAAGACTAAAGAAAATAATTACCATAGCGTCATTAGATAGAGAGGGGGCCTTCGATAGCGCCTGGTGGCCCGCTATTAAAAACATATTGGCTGAAGAAAGATGCCCTGCAAACATAAGGAGAGTCCTCGCAGATTATATGAATAACAGGAAGGTCAAGCTGCGATACGCGGCCAAAGAGGTAATCAGGAAAACGACAAAAGGGTGTGTACAGGGTCGATAGCGGGACCCATCCTGTGGAACCTGCTCCTTGATCCCCTTCTGCAAGATCTTGGAAGAGACAACAATGTCCAAGCTTTTGCAGACGACGTGGTGTTGATGTTCGTGGGTGATACAGCCCAGGAGACGGAGAGTAAGGCGAACCCAACGCTCGCGCGTGTTGAGGCGTGGGGTGTCATGAACAAGCTTAAGTTGGCACGTATGCAGGAAAGCAGCAAGTATAACCAAGCAGTTGACTAGAGCGGCTAAGGTGAGCTGGGGTCTGCATCCTGAGATAATTAAAACTATGTACACGGCGGCGGTTGAGCCGGTTATTCTGTATGCGGCAAGCGCCTGGGCGCCTGCCTCTAACAAGTTAGGAGTCCAGAAGGAGCTGGGGGTAGTTAAACGAGGCATAGCGAAGAAAATATGCAAAGCTTCCCGCACGGTCTCGCTGCACTCAGCAATGGCGCTGCAGGGGTGTCCCACTTGATATTCGTATACGTGAGGCAGCCTCACTGTACGAAATCAAGAAGGGCGGGATCGAGATCGAAAGTGCCCTAAGCTTTAAAATTAGACAAGAAATGTAAAAGAACTACTATGTAACGAAAATAGGACCAGATTCCTGGAATATTGTGAAAATATAATATAAATAGTAAACAGTAGAAATAAGAACTAGAAACAATTACTTAAGATAGAAATAAGCAAACTGAGCGATGTAATAGATTTAAGAAAGCAAAAGTAAAAGTAAATAAATAAAGTATATACCCCAAGAAAAAGAAACATCCCAAAAATTATGTCACTAACAAAAAATGAAAAAATAATAGAATAGGCGGGTAAATAATAGAATAGCCCATTACAGTAATAATGTGGAAGAATGCAAGAAAGATCACTTATGAAGTATGAAAGTACGAGAAGAAAAGATGTGAGAACTAGAATGAATGGGTAGCACTTGAAACATAAATAAATAAAACTAATAATCCTCCTAAAAATAATAAAACTAAAATAAAAGAAAATCAATAAATTTCAATTATTATTCTTAAAATTAAAGATACGTTTAGCTTGGACTTAGAATAAACCCTGGTTTTTTTAAGTACTTTATCGGAAGGGTCCACATTATCTGGTTTTTATCTTTAAACCTGATAATGGGGACCCCTCCGATAAAATTAAACCTCCGACAAACCAACGATAACTACCTAGTATTGGCTAGTATAGTATTAAGGATTTTTAGTTTTGACCATTAGTAGAACCTAAGGGATTTCGCAAAAAAATTTGGTGATTTCTGACTAAAAGCCACAACCAGCTTATGAAGATCTTCCCTGATGCAACCCAGATGATCTTCCCGACTAGAAAGTAGTAAGGGTAAAAATTTATCACCGCAAATTATTAAACACATTTCTAATATAATCTAATACTTAAAATTGTAAAGTAAATTGTAAAGGAGTTATTAAAATCAACCTCTTTATTCCAACAAAGGCGTTCGATTAACCACTTTTAAATTATTTTTCGTCAGCTCGTGTTAACACGAACTTCGAAACACGGAAAAAATTGACAGCTAGTTTTCTCTTACCATAGTTGCGTTAGTAGTAGTTAGTATTCCTTGCCATAGTGTGGCTAGCGATTCTGAAAAAAATCGAACAAAACTTTAATACTGTTAAACCGACAGTCACTGAAGACTGTATAGCTATTAAAACGCGAGTTATTGTGTGCAGACGGACTTACCTTGCAGACGGTCTTCCCCGCATTGACCTTAAGTTAAATATACGTGGATGCGAGGCAGTTGCAAGTGAACAAAATGATTAACTTTCCATGTTCATTATTGTATGATTTGTGAACTTCTTGGTCCGTCTTACCATCACCATATTACCACCCCTCACCACTGCTAGGTACGTTAACACATACCTATATCCATTATCATTTCAATATGGGGAAGCCATTATAATTTTAGATGGGTAGTACCAATAATGGGTCGTTAAATTAGGAAGGGCAACCAAATGAAATATTTACATTGAAGGATATTTTACAATTTCGAACTAAACAGAGTCTGCTGTTAACTGTTTCCCAATGCCATTTTTGTATTTTTTTTCTAAATCCTTACCTCTTGTCAAAATGGAGTTGCGATCGAGATCGAATAAGCGTCAAACTCTCGTAATAATGACTGATTCTCGATGTTGTTGATTCAATTTTGATTGGCGGTACAATCGAGTTACCGAGTACAGATTTTTTTTATTTTTATTCATATGTTTCCAAATTTTACATTTGGTTTACAATATTTTACTTCGCCAAACTGAAATTACAGTTTGTAGGCCTTGCGCTCATTTCATTTTATTTTATGCTGCTATAAATGCTAAAACACTTAAACTTATTAACTATAGCTCGCATAGGTAACAATATAACTTAATAATTCATAATTTTAATAGTTACTATTACTTAATTAACTTAAATATATTGACATACCTTTTTTTTTCAATTACTTCTTACAAATAATTATTTCTCACTTTTGACGCTTGATTCGACCTCAATCGCAACGTGATGGAATTAATAGTTTATTATTCAGGCCGCATTATTCAATCGATTTTGATGAAATTTTTATCGAACTCGATTTTTGATTAAGAGGAAAGTAGAGGGGAAAAGGGGGGAAGTTTGCTGTAACGATAGTTATCGACGGATTTCAATCAAATTTTAGAGGCACACCTAAGGTGGCATTCTAAACAAGAACGGAGGGAGGGGGGAGGGGGACGAACCCGTAGACACCAGACTCGACAGACTCCTAGGAAAAGGACCAAGGGAATGGGAGTAATCACTAAAACTTTAACCCCTATTTTGCTCAAAATATGTAGACACATAGGTACCTAAGCCTTTTGGAAAATTCAAGCACGTGAAATTCGATTTAAAATTGAACTTTCCTTGTTACTTTTGCTGCGCTTTACTTTATGTAAGTATTAAAACTTGCAGGAGAAGTCATTAGTAGACAGTACTTTAATAATAAGAATAAATGTTTTTAAATAAAAAACACTTATTTGACTATCTAGAACAGTATGAATCCTGAAGCGCTATTTATTTGATTTCAGGATACAATACAAATAAAATTTTAATCTGAGGTGGTAGTCAAATATCGAGTTCACATTTTTACACGGTCAGATATTATGTACTTCTGCAGATATTATAGTAGTGACAAAATTCAGCACCCCGACCGCCTAACGGTATAGCTTCTGCTATTGCTATGGCTATCAAACTTCAAACTCTCATAAAACTCTTCAACGATGGGGTTTTTGTCTAATTCCTACATATTTCTATTCATATACTGGATACACAATTGCATTTTTAGTATGAAAGTGATAGTGTCAGCGAGAGCCCTTGTAGGGGGTTTGAAAAATCGATAGCTATAGCGATAGTACAAGCTATACCGTTAGGCGGTCGGGGTGCTGGTTTCATTCAACCCGTTGCTACTCTGCTACTGCTATTTTTTTAAATCCCTTTGCTGGGTTGTGTAATAAAAGCTGTGTTTGATTTTTATTTACCTTAAAGTTAAGGTTGTTTTCATTCAATACTCAATGCAGCATGTGTGGTTTTTTAAATTTTTTTCCAATTATTTTTATTGAGTGTGGTTTCACAGACACAACGTTAATTAAGAAATATTTTAATTATCTGCCAATTTGCGATCTCTCCTCTCGGTTGGATGACAAAAAATATAACGGAAATGTTTTTAATTTATTACAGTACTTGTCGAAGAATTTAAGTGATATTTTTATAGCCAGAATGGTAAATCTGATATTTTACAATAATCGAGCATCTTTTTTTTGGAAAAATGGTAAGCTGTTTAATAACAGTTCTTGTCCGTTTCTTTTTAACCGACTTCAAAAAAGGAGGAGGTTATCAATTCGTGCGTTGTATGTTTGTTACCTTAGTACTCGGTCATTTATGAACCGATTTGCAAAACATTTTTTTTTAAAGGGTGTACTTTCAAGTTGGTCTCATTAAAGTCAAGACAGGATCTGATGATGGGATCTTGGTGAAATTGAGAGAACTCTTTTAATATTACAGGCACACCTATATCGATTTCGATTTTTAAGTAACTCGTGCATTTGCTTTTGTTAAGCGCTATTTGGTGGAGTGGAACTGATGATGAAGACCACAAATGGTCATCGAAACTATTAAATACTTAGCATTTCACGGAAGCGATACGATGAATTTAATGTGGTTCACAAGCAATTTATGCTCGTCTCAATGCATGTGATGAAGTAGAGCTGATGATGAAGTACCAGGAGAACTCCTCAATAATTAACGTCCTTACACCAGGAAAAGAGCATTTTGTAAAAGGTGAGCAGTTGACATAAAGTTATTAGTGTAGGTTCGGGACTTCTACCTTTAAAAATGGTACAATAAAAAACTTTTTATAAAAAATGAAACCCGACTTCAAAAAACTAAAAAGCTAAAAATAAGCCTTTCGGAGTCGGTGCCAATGTAGAATGCCTTGGCTGCCACCGACTACAAAAGGCTTATTTTTGCTTTTTACTTTTTTTGAAGATGGTTTTCATTTTTTATTAATTAAATTTTCCCTGATGTCTGGTATTATAATTTTCTATAACACTTTTGCTCCTTAGATAAATATTTAAAGTGATGGCTACGATGATGGGTAAAATTTGAGTTTTGAATAAACAGAAAACTTTAATATTTCAATAAAATTTTCTTTAATAATCTTAAAACCTCCCACATATTTTAGGTTCCTGAAGCATGGTCACTGCAACGTAAAGTTTATTGTTTTAATAGACAATCCGCTATATATGCCATATGGGCTGAATACCAGATTGTTCGGGAGTGTTTTAGTAGCGGTAATAAAGTCGGTAATAAAAGATTTTATTAATTTCTCATCTCGTCAAAGTAATTTGTATAAGTTACGTCTCATCCTTGATGTCATAAATGACTATATTAATTACTCGTGTTCAGATAGTTTTTTTTTTATTCTAACTAAAAATATTTTAGTCTTAGTTAATGTAACATTTGAAGGTCAATTAGAGGTCTTCACCAATAAAGATAATGTATAAAGTTTATGTTAAGCACGTTTCAACATGTAAAGGAGACTGGGCCATTTTGTAAGGGAAGTGGTCTATGAACCAATAGCTATTGTGAAATTTGTGTGGAGACACCCTAAATACACCCTTGTGCAAGGGGGGACCACCACACAAATACCACAATAGTATTGCTATTGGTTCATAGACAACAAAAATATTGCAAAATCATTGTATTTCTTAAACGTACCGATTTTCTCAAAGCTGCCGGGTCAAACTTTGATGCAACTTTGCACAAAGGTGTATTTAAGGTGTCCCTACACAAATATCTAAACAGTATCGCTATTGGTTCGTAGACCACTTTTGCCCAGTCTCCTTTATAATTACAAATACAAAATTGTAATCCTTTTTATGAGAAAAGGAAGATATTGAAGGCATCAATTCTTTACGTCTCTCCGAGTAACCCGTTGCGGCAATGAAAATTAAAGCAAACCCTAACGCTCAATCAAACGGCAGTTAAGGAATCGGGAGAAGAGATGAAAAATTAATGAGAAAATAAACGCACAACATCTGCCCGGCGGTAAGGAATAAAGTCCAATTTAGCCAGGCCTCCATGTATATACCGAGCACCATACTTATTTTGAATGATGGTACAAGGGAAAGAGGTCCTTCAATCTGGCCAATAGACTCATCATGAAATATTCATTCTCTAAGGTTCCTAGCGGGCCGCGATCTCTTTTATTAACATTTAAGACAAGTTTTGTAATGTAAGTCCGGGTTTCCTTTTATGTGAAAATATACGGCTGAGTTATTTTCAAATGTTGCTACTGTAAATTTGAATTTGTTCTCACGGATTTCGACATGGTCTGAATAAACTCTTTTGCACTCGAAAAACGGTACGAACCGTTACCGTTTTTACATGATTTATTCGCAACTCGCATTGCAATGGGTATTGCGTTTTTGGTCGATGTATTTCAGCGAAGAGTTTTGTTTTCCCGTCACTAAAGTCTTTGATACTCCGTAACTGATTATCAACTATTGTTTTACATAATTTACAGTTAATAACAAAATAATAAAAATAAAACAAAAACATTAGATGTAACATGTGTGCATCAGCAACATGGCCAAGGCTCGGTGTAGTTTTCGCTCAAAGCGAAAATCGCCGATTTTCAGCCACCACCATATAGCGATACACGGGTAGCAGTAAAAAGAATAAACCTATGTAGGAGGAATAAATGTATACATATGAAAAAAATACTCTCAGGGTAAATACTTTTATGGGGTAGGAAATAACTTAAAAAAAAACTGATTATTGGATATATATTTGAAATAAAACAACTTTTACGGATATCAAACGCGCTATATTTCCACGAACTAAGTTGTAATTGTCCGTAATTTTTAGGTTTTTTAGGGTTTTTTTGATTTTCCCGACGTTTCGGCACCTTTACAGCTGCCGTGGTCACGGGATGACTGGCTACTTATAAGTCTACCCTCGAAAAGTTAATTTATTTTCGTTCGGATACGGTTAGACATTTAATATGGTACAAATTATTATTGATTTGAAATTTTGATTTAATTGTTATTTTAATTCTTTATTATTAAGAAAAGAGAAAACTAAAGACTCTACTGGCAGTTCACAAATTGGGAGGACCTTCGAAGAAAGAAACTGCCAAGAAAACTTCGAAAGCGGGCCGACCTCCATCTTTATAAAAAAATATTAAAAATTAGGATATGTTGTCTCCACCTTTACTTTTTTATATTTATTTATCTACAAAAAGAGCTAACCGTATCTTTGGGTCTTGCAGTGTGTGATTTGGGTTGAGACTTTAATTTATGGATAATAGGGTCCCAAGCTGGTGGAATCTTCCATCCATCATCTCTATTGAAGTTTGGGTATTTGGTAATTTCAATAGCCTCACGCAGCATTCTGGGGACAAATTTTTGTTCCCTGGCGAGGATCTGTGGCTTATCAAACCTGATGTAGTGGGTGGGTCACAGTAGAACGTCAACCTGCCATTTTACCATTTGTGAAAGGTGAATCGTTAAGTCCCTTTTCGGTGACATATACATTAATGGTCAATAGCACTTTGTGTGCGCGTTTTACCTCTCAATTTCGACAAAATATGTTGAATTGAACGTAGCAAATATATTGTCTTGGTAATTTTACATTGCGGTATTTGTTAGTTCATGCATCTTATCAGCATTAAAAAATTAATCAGTGGTTTACTGTTACAAAACAAGCCAGATAAAACGAAATATTTTTTGTTGACATGTAAAAATCATCTGGTAAAAAAGACAATAAATATGCGACTGTATGCAGTTTTGAGTGCCTAAAAAAGCTTTTTATTTTTCAACATAACAAATGTTTGGACCGTATACTTATATAGTGATGCTGCGACTTTGTCTGCGTGGACATCGGTAGGTACTATAGAGCTCCTAAGGTATGTAGAGTTATTTCATATCTGCACAACAAAAGTAGCCTATGTCCATTTCCAAGTTCTAATCTTTCTCTAGCTGAGTTAATAATAAATGATTAATTAGTTTAGTTATTTTCGCACTTATAATATTGTATGCATTATATCAGTACCTAATATTATTTACCTAGTGTAGAGGTATGCAGAAAAAACTCCTGAGATTCCAGCTCGCACGGCTGACTGTGCACGCTTACTGCATTTAATTTACATAATCGCAGCAATTCAGACGCGCTTGGCGGGCTCACTGCTGTTTTCTTAGTTCTTTATTCAATAATATGGGAGATGAATCACTATTATTTTTTATTTGAAATAAAAAAATAGTATTTTTATACCATCACCATTAGCCATTTTAATTTCCCAACTGCTAGGGCATCAGCCTTCCGTACGGATGGATCAGGAAAATGGGACATGGGCCACGCGTGCCCATGTTTTCAGTCACCAATCCCGTAACCCACCATTGCGAAACCATCGCAAGCCGAGTATAATTACCGAATCAAATCTAAAAATTTTTCATCATCTCAATTTAATTACTTACCTAAATGTTATCAACATATAGGGGAAAGACGCCGATATCGTACCACGTAACTTTGAACAACTTTTTATAGGAAAGTATTAAAGATATTGATAAAATGTCGTATTTATATAATGCTACAGCTATCAGCCTACAAAAATGGCATATCAATTTTCGGCTAGAATTAAACTAGCATCTCACAGTATATTTATTTCGAAACGTTGTCCAAAAGTACAATTGAGAAAACGGTTCGTTTAATTGTACCACTTGGTTCATAAGTCGTACTTCGGAATTTTGTATCTAATTAACAATAAAACCTCACTATGTTCTTATTTCAACAAAATAGCCTCTGAGGTATTTAATTAAAACAAATGTAATTAAATTAAGATAAAATAAAAATAAAAAATACAAAATCCTAAAGGTACGATTTAGACGTTCTCTTAGTTGTATTTTGGGATTCCTCAATCAATTTGAAATAAAACACAAAATATTTTCTTACTTATATTTTTAAAGAATTAAAAAAACAATCAGTTGTTTTAATTATTAATAAAATAAAATATTTTGTTGTAGGTACAACATAACATAAAGTCTTTTCAAGAATTAAAAAAACGATTGATTGATCAACATATCATCATCAACCATTTAACGTCCCGACTGTTGAGGCACAGGCCTTCCTTATCGGTGGATAAGAAGAATGGACCATGGCCCAATGCAGATTGGTAGGTAATAACGTCACCCATCCCGTGACCGGCTAAAGTAAAAGTTGCGTAATCTGAAACACCGCACCATCATAATTCCCTAATTTAGCTACGGAATCCAAATCAATATAAAATAATACATGAAATGGGGGTTGGCTAAATTGAACCGGTACGATTTCGAAACCTGGAGCCGGTACATTTTGCCGAACAAACCCCATTTGAAGAAAAAGCTACCACATTTTATAATCTCAAACAGGTTTCTCACTTCATTTGCTTAGATAAAACGCCAATAGATACACAATTTAAACTATACAATAATAGTAGAATAAAAGCATGTTTTACATGTGTTATGGCTTATCATATTAACTTAAAAAATTACAGCAAACTCTCCAAAAAGCTTTTAACAATTTTCTCCACCGGCGTGACAGCCACAGAGACACGGCAAACTGTCAGTTTTGGTTATATCAAAATGTCAATACGTTGGTGATGCCAGACTAAAAATATATGGTTTTTAGTAGGAATTGTGTGGGTGGTACAATATAACGACCGGTACAACTTAGCATACCTTCCCCTAATAGTTTGGATATAAATATGTGTCACGGTAAAAGCTACGCCATCGGTTCACAAACCCTACGGCGGAAGACCTTGTAACGAGAAGAACCGGCAAGAAACTCGTCAAGGGTTATTATTTCTCCCTGTTTTATTTCATACAGAGTCGTCAAATTGAAAAGTGACCTTTATTTCACTTTTAATTTATATTGTACTCGTAGAACACTCATATACATATTAGTTAATTTTCACTATTTTGTGATATAGAATAATTATAATAATAACTTATTAAAAAGTTCGGTACTTATTTAAAATTACTGAGAACACAAAAAAACACAAAACTTAAAAAAAATGAAGTTTATTATTTAGATCCACCAGACATGCCAGATAAAAGATAATACCGAATGGGAACTTAGTATAAACTCCACGAATAACATTTGTCTTCATTTCAGTTCATTGAAGCGATGATATAGCTTAAAGGTAAAAGCGTATTTCTTTCGGAATTCTCAAATACTCGGAAAGTGTAAAATTGTAAGCTAGCAAACTTGGCAATTTGTTGGTAAAAACAAACTTAAATAATTCTTGGGTCTCTATAATAACAGTTTAAATTATTCGATAATTGAATAATTTATCAAGACCATCCCTTTTAAAATCCCCTCTGATACCTTTAGGTGGAAGATGGGCTCCTAATATCAAGCGAGATGATCTTTTGAGGCATGTCTCCGTACTTCATAAAAGAAGCTCGAGATTATTTTTGGCCACCCATCTCATGACTGACCTAAAATTCCTTAGCCACTGAAATGGCAGATAGATTGCGCTAATCCGTGCCATCTGTGTCAGACCCGATGTATCTAAACCTTGTTGATCTATATAGGTACCTGAGAACAGAGTTCGGGACATCTAACTGTCAGCGGTAGCAAAACCACTAGACAGTGAAACCGTTTTAAGAATTCATGTTGTAAGATAATATGAGGAAAGTCTACAGACACTAGCTGGAGCGCAGGTATTGTATTGTGGTTTTACATAAACAATATCTTAAGCGATTTTTGAGTAGGTTTTTCTTTGGGTCGTACTGTAGGTACTTACTTCATTCAGCATTCTAATAACAAATTCCCTTTTCATTAAAAAGGTTTAGTTGGACGTCATGTTTTCACCTATGTCATCTAAAAGACGATACTGATTATTATTATCTTTAATAAACATTTCGCATACAGAGACAGTTTATTTTAATTGTCAAAATGAAAGTGGGGAAAGTAATATTTAAAAAATATGAAAGTATCACAATGAAAATCCTTGAAATGTAACTTCTTGTAAGCAAAGCTTGTATCGTGGAAAGTCCACAAAGACAAAAGAGGAATGGAATATTCCATCAGAGAAGTAAGACGAAACTCGTAATACGTAATAAAACGCCAAATGAGAAAAACCTTCACAATTTACATTTTAAGATGAAAAACAATGTGTGTTTATTGCTTCCTTCAATTGTTTCCACCCCGTGCATTCTGCGAGAACTTTTTATTATATATATTAGACGGTATTATATTCGTGCAATAACGGCGACAATGGCGTGAGCTACATTGACAAATGATAGCGAGCTGCTGACAGCTTTTGTGGAGGATTTAATCTAAGCGGGCTTAAGCGGAACAATCTCCCAAAGAGTTGATACAACTCGCAGGGCAGTTTTGTCTGTTTCTGCTTTCATTTAACTTCTTTTTTATTCGGCCTATAAATGTTTTATTAGGTGTCTGGGCAACAAAAGGAATTCTTAACCGTTGTAAAATTTTATTTTAGTTTCTATTGGAAAGTTTGGCAGTTGTGAATGGCTAGCTTAGCGGTACGAGCAAACGGCTGAAGTGGAATTTATAAGGATTTTGTTTATGTGTTACCGGTTTGCAAGCTTTGCTTCGAACGGGATTGAATTTAAATGTATGTTTCTCCGGCGCTTGAAGGACCAATAACTTACTGTACAATAGATAGGTACTCCATTTTGAAGATCTTTAGAATATTCATAGAGAAATGCTTTGTACTAACGTATTTTTTTTTTCAGTATGAGCGATGATTGATGACAAAGTTGTAACGTTGTAAATTATAATATCATTTAAAAAAATACTTTCGCATAAAAAAATTATTAATATTGGCCATCCACGACTTCATTTAAAAAGACAACAAAAAGGGCCGGTTTCACCACCTACTGACAAGTTCTCAATAGCTTATGTAGGAAATAATTTAAAATTTGACATATTGTTCATATAATAACTGACTAACGATCTGTCATATTATAAGCTATTCAGAACTTATTAGTAGGTGGTGAAACCGACCCTTAAAGTACTTAATATTGATCCGTGTAGTAAGTAATCTGAAGAAGGCTTCAGATAATCTGTTCTAAAGATTTAATTTTAAAGTTCTGTATCGATTTTATACTCCAGTTCACAATATTTTTAATTGCCGATTTTTTTTTCATTATTATTTAAGTATATTATAAAATATCAATCAACCCCAAACAAAAGAACCATAAATTAAATGTCAGCTGCAAAACGTCGACATTCAAAGAAATCGTCTGCTATCATTCAGATAAAGTGTTCAGACAATTTGAATTCGCACCTATCACTTGACAATTGTTAGAAGTCAGCCTGAATTGTGCACCAGTCGTAAATTTAGGTTTGATTTACGCTCGGTTGCTACCTAGCCTGGCTAAATTGCCTGGAGAATTGTATGAAATATATTTTATAAAATATCGGCACTAAAACGCCAATACAATGAGAAAATAAATCACTTCACTGAAAATAAAGAAACTAATCGGGTTTGCAGTTATTGCAAAGTGAATTTTGGTTAAGTTTGTAAAAATAGTAATGTTATGCCGAAATTGTTTGTTAATGGGAAATAATTTAGTGGGTACAAGATCCTAAGGTCTACGGAGACAAAGGAAGCTGTGGATAATATTAGTAACATATTGAGATCACTTGAGAAGATAAGTGACGAAGTGGTTCGCGAGCTCGGCGTGCAATTGTTTCGCACTGGTCGGTCACGGAATGGACGACCAAAAATTTTTCATCTCATACTCTTCCTTGTTTTGGAAGGCACGTTAAGCCGTTGATCGCGGCTATATTTACAGTCGCTAAGATTCAACAATCCGCATTTTAAGCCCGCGTGGTGGGTTTTGGTCCATTCTCCTTATCCTTCCATAAGGATTGCCGATGGGGGTATCGGCAATCGGTTTTTAATACCACCACCAATCCTGGGGAGCATTGGTGGTGGTATTAAAAAGCGGCTGATGGTGATGATGGAATTCACCTTAAGACTTTCACTTCACTTATGGTCGCTGGAGTGTTCTTATTGTAATTAATGATGGTATTCCGCATAATGGGACTCCGGAACTTAACCGCAGCAGACGTTTTTGGCTATGGAAGTTATATAATTCAAACTACACAGTGCGGTTTTCGGTCGCGATCGGAAACGGTAGAAAATTAACCGCAAACCGCAGCCAATAACCCGAATACGGACGCAGTCACTTTTGCTACATTACCAGACGGGTTGAAGGAGAGATGCAAAATAATCACTTACTTCGTGATCATGGTGCATGCAACTGTGCCGAAATATCGGGAACTCGAAAACTTGGTAAAAATCTCGTTTATCGTAATAGTTATAGTGATAATGACCATGAAAGTTTAAAATATTATTTTATTAGTAAACAGTTTTAAAGCCATCACAGCTCGTAACGTTGCTCTAGTATTCAAATATGTATGTTCCTGTATGTACCTCACAACTTGCACTACAGTAATCTTGTAATGAGAGAAATGATGTAATGTATGATAGACAAGTCTTTCTTTGCCAGTTGAAAATTGTTTACGGTTACAATAACCATAAAATGTAATATTATAATTACTATTTTCTTTTTGTGATGGAAATTGAACTTACTGATATGTTAAGGTCACTTTTCAATTTGACGACTCTATATGAAATAAAACAGGGAGAAAAAAACAGCCATTGACGAGTTTCTTGCCGGTTCTTCTCATTACAAGGTGCCGCCGTAGGGTTTGTGAACCGATGGCGTAGCTTCTTTGACGTTCATAAGAGCTTGTAACAGCCTAGACTGAATAAAATGATATTGAAATTGAATTTGAATTTGAAAAATAAAGTTATAATCTTACATACATACATACAAGAGGGATAGGCCGGAGACTATACACTGCGACTTTGCTGTAACTTGACACAACTATACATCGACAATTTTCTTCATAAGTACATCTTCTTTCAATTATAAACTTTCATTGACGTAAATATCATTTAAAGTTTAGTTTTGTTACAATTTGAAAAAAATATAATCTTTCTACACTTTGGAATTGGTAATGCTGATTCTTTCTAGCTATCAAGATTTGGTACAAGAAAAATAGAAACTTTATCAAAAGAAAAAATACTTATTATACCCATTAGATAGTTAATCTGATTTTAGAAATATATTTATACAGCTATGATTCAGATACAAACTTCAACTTCAGCTTTTTTGCTATGATGGCTGCGTCTCGTTTTACGTGACGATTCTGCCAATGTCTGAGTAAAAAGACACAGATTGCGTAATAAGCTAAATGTTCGGTTTTTTAAAGAGAATGTACGGTTTGATCGAGTCAAACTAAAAAGATATTCTTTGAAGGCACTACACAAACATTTGTCAACCCAGAGCCTCAGAGTAGTTACCTAGGTGACACCTTGTAAACTGGTGTACAGACTACTGTACCAGAGAGGTCGTTGTATTTACATATAATGTCATAGACAGTTTCAAGAACTGTTTATCTATCGCTACTAAATTGTTTTATTATGTAGTTCACATACTTTATGTCCCATCTAACGAATTTAATATAAAACTAATGTCAAAGGATCATGATTCTCAGAATTTATATTGCGATATTGCCTTTATGTCTCAAAGAACATCGCAAAACAAACTTATTTAAGGCAATATGTATGCGACTGTTGATAATCTTACTTTAATAGAAATGCCTGGTAGCAGGCGAAACATTCTATATTGTAACTCTATTTAAGAAGAGGAGAGAAGAATAGGTTACTCTTGCCGGAATCGAGTTATGATCGAATTCGAATAAAGCTCAATATTCAGTTATTATTACTTTGTAATAGATAATAATAACTTGTAATATTAACGTTTAAGTAAAACATAATGTGTCAAAAATTGTAATAAGTAAATAAATTAATTTTATATTCTGGAAATCGATGTGACTTTAATCAAAATCGAACCAACGTCGAGAATCGATAATAATTACTGAATCATTACGTTGCGTTGATTCGAATGCGATCGAAACTAAATTCCGTCTTGAATAAGGATATATACACTCAACGTCAAAAACACCGCACCTTTTTAAAGTTTTCTTAAGCGTTGTTAATACTTTACAAATGCGTGTACCGCTTGTACCCAAACCAATATTAGCCTTGTTTGAGAGCCCAATAAATGAATTTAATAAACAAGATTTAATTGCAATAAAAAAGCATAATAAATAACAAAAATATGAAAAAATGCAATTTAGTTCTCTATAAGGGCCGCTGGTTGAGCAATTGTGCTACAATTTGTGGGTATTAAAGGGTCAATGCAGGTTCAATAGGCAGTGAATCGTAGTCTAAACCTTAAAAAAAACGTATTTTTTAAGTTGTTTTTGTACAAAAAACATTGTGAAGGAGTGGTATTGTTTTGTAAACTTTATCTTTTTTTGTTCTACTCCATTAAAAAATAAAAAGTTTAATTTCCTTTCCTTTACCTTTCAAATGATATCCAACATTTCCCTCATAAATTGATTCCAAATAAGGTTAAACTAAGTTTAAAAGTCAGATTATTTAATGGTGCTATTTTTCTGACGGTGAGTGTATAATGTTAAATAAATAAATATAAAATAATTGCATACAATCACACCAATTATCTAGCCCACGTTAAGTTTCACGAAGAACTTTTGTTATGGATACTAGATAACGGATAAACATACTTATATGACCTTTTTTTTTGTAAATACATACATAATATACCAAACACCCAGACCAAGGGCCCTACCGCTATTTCTAGAGACCATCATGTCGTAAGAACGTTTTGTTTTCCTTTTGTTTCAATACTGTTGAATCCGTACCGCGAC
The DNA here is from genome assembly GCA_910589605.1 of Chrysoteuchia culmella. NCBI lineage: Eukaryota > Metazoa > Arthropoda > Insecta > Lepidoptera > Crambidae > Chrysoteuchia > Chrysoteuchia culmella. The sequence goes on along the minus strand of OU342657.1, from coordinate 11,087,612 downwards.
CTTCATAAAGTTTTTTTTTCATTCCTGCCCAATGACACAACCATTGAGATATATCTATGGAGATGAAATTACAAAAAAGAACGTGCCTACCTGCACTTGATGGTACTTTGTAATGACGGACTTACTAGGCAGCTCCTGAACATTCGCAAGAAAAATATCGTCATCCAAATACTCACGATATATTTGAATAATGTAAGTTTCTATAAACAACTATCTCAGATCCATGTACATCTTTATTAATTGTTCCTGCCAACGAACGAATTGAAGTTGTCATATTTTGACACACTTCACACAAAACCTCCGTCAAAAAATTATTTTGTTTTATGAGGTTCGCGGTACGAAGTGACATATAAAAATAATGCGCCGATAATGTTTGTCAGGAAACAATATTGCGCTAGAGATGGCGGATGGCGGTAGGCACAAATATTTGTCTTGCCCGGGGATTGAACTCGGGACCTCTGGCGCCGAAGGTGGGCTTAGTACCCCTACGCCAAACAGGTCGTCAATTATTGATGATATTCCAATATATATATAAATAATTCAATATAAGCAACTAAATATCAGCAAATAAAAAGTAGTAACATTTTTGACGCGTCGCCGTCATGGAAGAACAGTGAACTCAAAAAACTATGGAGTTATTAAGTACTTCGTTCAGTACCTATTAATACCATAGAAAAAACATTGGTTGCCGGATCGAGTCTCGTTTGAACCAATTGGAGACTAGTTTCAACATTGACATTGTGAAATTTTACAATATATCGCTGTCAGTCATAAATAATGTAAGTATTATGACATTGTATTAACCAGGTATTAACACATTTTTTTAGATATCCAAATATTAGCTCATGTTCCAGTCATTATTTAGTACTAACTATTACCACAGATTATATAATACTATACTAGTACTATCACTTTACCTCAGCGATCTCTAACCTATACTATATAAATATATAGTTAATTTTCATAAACATGAGAGTAGATGAAATCTATTTACTGACATTTATACAGCTTTCACTAACTTATTGTAGTATATGTACATACCCTACGACACTGGATCAGACTTAAACTTAAAAGATCTTAGTCGCTCGTAATAACGGTGGTTTTCGTAGTAAAAGTGTTAGGGCTGACTTGCTGTTAACTGTACATTTCTATAGGGAAATCTATCGCCACGGGACGATTCATATCTTCCATGAACGGGCTGAATTGTGCTCCCGTAATTCAAACATCCTCTTGTCCCAAAATTCGGGATTTCGAACGTCAAATACAGATAAAATGTACCAACTACAAAATGCTTAGCTCGGTATTAGAGTATCGTATTTTTTAACTGAAACACAATGGCTTATGAGACTTAAAGAGTTATAGGTAAGTTTACACAAAACATATTGATTTCACTGTAAAAGTAGATGTAAGGACTGTAAGAGGCGGGCTACTGACTATTACCCGCGCCCGACCCACACCCGCTTTGTATTATGATATTTGTCATCATCATCATCATCTCAGCCGCATGACACACATTGCGGGGTTTGTAGGCCTGCCCCAAAGATCTCCATGACGATCGGTATCTTGGGTCCACCTTGTCGGGGGCTTAGCTACGGAGCGTCGTCTGATGTGCGATTGTCGTCCAGAGCCTTTCCGCTCTGACTAACATTTAATATTTATATTTGTATGACTTTGTTATTGAATTAAAGCATAAAAGGCATCCAGTTAATGAACCATTACATGTCATAACTATCAGTAGAATGAACCTCTCGTTTCCAATCACGTCGAATCCACGTTGACACTATTAACAAGACTGGCTTGTGGCGTGTGTAATCTCACCGCACCGCTTTGTTTTCAGTATTGAAATGGCTCAACGTCACTACTGAACCCGAGAACTGCTAACGAAATAACTATAGAACATTTTAGCATGTCTTAGTTGAAAGATTCTAAATAAATACATTATCTATATACAACGTTATTTTATGTTCACCCAAAACCTCCTAACTATTTGTAGAACTCATCAATACGAACAACTTTTTGTATGGAAGCAACCCTGAAATCGCGAAAAAAATCAACTGTTTGATAGAAATTTTTATTTGAACTCTGCCAGAATGTATGAAACAGCTGTTCTATTTTCGCTATTTAAGGTTTGCTTCCATACAAAAAGTTGTTCGTATTGATGAGTTTTACAAATAGTTATGAGGTTTTGGGTAAGCATAAAATAACGTTGTATATAAGAATGAATACAATATTAGATACAACAAATAAAGAATTAGCGAAATTGTTCTATCCGTTCACGCGTGATGCGATGACCAAGGGAAATAGTGATTCATTTTTATAAATATATATAGGATAGACAATTTCACTAATTCTTTATCTCTTGTATTTATTATTGTGAGGAGAAGGTTCTTATGGAAGACAAAATTGAAGAATAAAAATACCTGATGTGGGGTGTGGGGTCATCATTGGCGACTAGTCTATACATACCTAATCCCATCGGCTTTACTTTTAGAATTCCCACCCCACCGATCAACTAAACATCTGGGAGAAAGGGGGAGAGGGGGAGACAGGGGAAATGTAAGGGGTTTGAACCTTTTGACCTGGTCCCCGGTCCGCCATTTTGAATTTTTTTCAAAATCGCGCCGCACTATAATACTTTATATAACGTAAAGATGTACAAAAAATATTAAACAACATAATTCCCTATAGTGTCAGGTTAGTGAGATAATTGGAGTTAAAGATACAAGATGATACTTAGGGTCGGCATTATTAATATTTTACAATAATTATCTGGCTAACGTTTTTTAACTTTAGGGCATTATATATTATCATAAAATTTTTTGTTCCTCAGTGTGTCCCCTGTTTCCCAGTGTGTCCCCTGTTCCCCTGTGTTCACTTATACTGGTATTATCGTGCGACGTACTTTTGTTTTTTTTTCAAAATAGCGTCTCATACTGGGGATTTATATAAGGCCAGCATCCATACAACAAGTTCAAACCCCTTTGGAGAAATTTTCGCCACTGGGAACCATAGCTGTCCAGCGGCACTATGAGAGATATGTATGTAAATAGATATTTAGGTACAGTTGTTGATTGAATGAGCATTTTCTATTGACGTACAAATATCGAAGGTTTGATACACCTTATGTGGAATCATAGCAGCCAAGCTAAACTAAAAAAAACGAATATAACACCTTACGATGATTGGGATGTTTAGCGTGATAAGTATTTTCAATTGTCGTATAAAAATTAAAGGTCTGGCAACCCTGATGTAGAATTCAGCAGCCCAGCTTATGTATAAGAGCTATACGAATATAGCGCTTTGGGTAAGGTTCTTCAGATAATGAGCATTTTCTGTTTAGGTATAAGAATCGATGGCGGTTGGGGCGGAATGGTTCCAGGATGGCGAACGCGCACCGGGCGAAAATCACAAAGAGGCAACCCTAGCTGCGTCAGAAGGAATACGAGTTACGCGATAAAAAGAGACGCAAATTGTAGGTGAATAAAATGCTAGGCATTTAGCGCAGTGCGACGTGAATTGGACTTTATTGTAACGCGAGCTAGACTAGCTATTTGTTTGATTGGAGTTGCGAAGTGAACATTCTGTACTTGTACTATTAAGTATTCTGAGTCTGTGTAACAAACAGGCTTTCTTTGAAACCTATTTCAGGCACCAGTTTCTCACACTACAGGACATAGATTAGGTTTAACTTTACCTATTGTTGTATCGGATTTCCTTTGCGTAGTAAGTAAATAAATGATTTATTATTATTAGTATTAATTATTAGCAGTGAAGTTGCATAACGTGTTTGATTTGCATCGTTTTTGATACTTTGCGATTGTTTGAAGAGTGAAATGCATATTAGTAATAATAAAAACAATGAAGAAAAGGTGTAAGTTCCAGACTACGAATCGGATGCGGAGTGCAGCAGTGACAATGATGAATTGGAGGTTAAGAAAAAATCGGCTAAGTGCGAGTCGAAATCGCACATGAAGGGCTCCGTCTCTCACCCAAGGTTCCCGGAAGAGATTGCTATGTAGCAATTAAATTCAAATTCAAATTCAATATCATTTATTCAGCACTTATGAACGTCAAAGAAGCTACGCAATCGGTTCACAAACCCTACGGCGGGAGACCTTGTAATAAGAAGAACAAGCAAGAACTGTTTTATTTCATACAGAGTCGCCAAATTGAAAAGTGACCTTAACATATCAGTAAGATCAATTTCCATCACACAAAGAAAATACTAATTATAATTTTATATTTTATGGTTATCCTAACCGTAAACAATTTTCAACTAGCAAGGAAGGACTTACATTACAACATTTCTCGCATTACAAGGTTACTGTACTGCAAGTTGTGACGTACATACAGGTCAATAGTAATTTATTATAGATGAAAATATTTAAGCTCTAAACACAACGTTAAGACAAGCAGACTGAAGTAGACCTATTTCAGCTTGCGGCACCTGTTCACGAGCATGACGCATGAACCAGCCATCGCTTCGCTCAACCATATTTTAGGAAACGTAACGACCCGCCTCACACGACACCGCCGAAGAAACGTTTGAGTGAGCAAGACGTACTTCAGGTAGGTACTTACGTTAAAGTGTATAAATATAAAAAATACAATGGCAACAACAAAAAAAATAAAGATAAAAGTACATTAATGTAAGACGCAACTTACAATGTTACTGGAAGACGCATCAGCTGGGTCATAATCATAAAGCGAGTAAATTCAAAATAATAATAATTACTTTCGTATACTTAATTAGAATAAATTGGAGAACATTACTTATTTTTATTTATTCTGCAAGCAGTGCCACGCTCTCAATTCAAAATATCATAAATGACAAAAATTAGACCGCCTATTGTGTGTTTCTCTTTTTTTGTCATTTTCTCTGTATGTGTTTGTTTTTGTATCGTGTGCAATAAAGTTTCTATTATTATTATTATTTTAAATTAGGTATTCACTTGACTACCAATTACTTACCCAATATGTACTATGTATATATGTTACTATAATTTTTCGTTTGCAAAATTACTTTGTTTTTCATAATATTTGTATGAATGACAAAGTTATATTTCCGGTTTTGGAAAATGTGCTATAGCTCTGAAACTGCTAAATATATTTCGTTCAAACCAATTTTTGATGAAAGTTTTTTTAAAGATCTAAACAGCATATATTTTTTTAGATTTTTCACTTTCTTATTTTAAAAGTTAGAGGGGCACATATTTTACTTTAGAAGTGTATATATTTCAAACGGTTGACTTTGAGAAAAATCTGTTTTAGTAACCTCAATGGAATGTTTAAAGACCTATCTATAGATACCCCACACGTATAGGTTTGACAAAAAAAGTTTTTGTTTCAGTTCCCTTTGGGAAATGTGCTATATTTCTAAAACTGCCAACTTTATTTCGTTCAACCCAGTTTTTGTTGAAAGTTTTTATTAAGGTCTACAGCATATTTTTTTTTCACTCTCTTATTTCAAAAGTTAGAGGAAGGGAGATACACACATTTTACCACTATGGAAGTGTACATCTTTCAAACGGTTGACTTTGAGAAAAATCGTTTTAGAAATCTCAATGTAATTTTTAAAGACCTATCTATAGATAGTTTGATGAAAAAAAATATTCAGATTCAGTTCCATGTATGGGGAGACCCCCCTTAATTTTTTATGATTGTGTAAATCCGTAAAGCGGCTTACAGAGTACATCTACCTACCAAGTTTCAAAAGTGTAATCCTCATAGTTTTGGAATAAAGTGGCTGTGATATACGGACGGACAAACAGACAGACATGACGAATCTAAATTCTGTGGATTTAGATAAGTGGTTTCGATGTGATGCTCATTTAAACACACAAACATACAGACAGACAAAAATTCAAAAAATTATAGAAATTGGTTCTGCTGCTTATTCTGAGTCTAATCCAAGCAATGTACAGGACACGCTGAACTTTGATTCTTATTATATGTTAGATATTAGTGTCGAACAGTGATCGATTTAAATAAATATACCGATATGGGAGTGAAAGAAAATCATAAGAACTTCCCATGGTGGACTTAGAGTTATAGAAAAACAGAATTTACCAAAAAGCAAATCAAAAAAGAAAAGATCTGCTTAAAATATAGTGGGTATAGCATCCTTTATAAAAACTCTATACCTTCAGAACCACAGAACAGAAAAAAACATTTTTTTCTGTTCTGTGTTCAGAACAGACATTTGAAACGACGATAGCACAATAAAGAAAGGAAATTAATTAATGCGAAATAAGCTCTTTCCGAGTTCACATTAATCAAACCAGGAATCTCCAATGTAGGCCCTATTTAGGTCCCTAATTTGAAATGCCTGAATGTAAGCCTAGCCCGATACGTTAACAACACTTTACAACGGCTACGTGAAAGCTCGACAATTGATTGATTTATTTGAAACGGCTTGAAAGCCTCACCTATTCATTTGCACTCTATTCTTTTAACAACAAGGGCTAAAACTTCGTTCATTCTAAAACCCATGTTTTAGTGCCATCACTAAAAACTACATCAATCATATTTTATCACAAACATCAACTGCCAATAGCGTAGTGTAAACTTTATTATTTTAACAACCGTTTAGTGAAGGGTATTTTATCTAAATTCAAACTGGTTGGAACGGAACAAAAAGACGTACCTACATCATCTGTGTTCAAGAATAGGTATTCCTATTTATTTGGAACCATTTTCAGATATAGATGGTAAAAGTTCTATATAAAAAAGCAACATTTTTTTTTTAAATCTACAACGCTTAAAACGTAATTGAAAAAGGATAAAATAATTAAAAAATCCCCGGCTTTATTATCCGTCGGGGGATGTAATTAAATGAACTATAGTTTTGCAGTTTTATAGTAACGTGAATAATTGGATTTATTTATATTCATGCTGAGATTTATAATAGTGATGGCAGCGCCTGACGGATAATTAAGTCGGGGGCTTCCAAATTATCTTTTTTCAATTACGATTTAACCGTCGTGGATTTTTAGAAATTTTAATTTTGCTTTTTATTTCAAACTTTTTAGAGTGCATAGATATTATGTACATTGTACTACAGAAAACCCATTACTGAAAACTGCATCAAAATCAGACTATTAGTTTTGGTTTTGCTCAAACAAATGTTTACTGCAACGCCCCCTGGTGAATGGTCACCGTAACACTTATCTAGGAACATTCACCAATCAAACCCAAACCCATTACTGAAAACAGCGAATTACGATTTTGGGCCGCCGGAAGGCGTTTTTAAAAACTACAGTTTAATTTAAAATATAAAATTTAATAAGAAAATTACAATTAGTACTTATATCTAGTGATGACGATCGATCTGTCGTGTCGCTTCCGCGATTGAAGCGTCTAAAGCACCGGGCACGGTTCACGAGACGCAAACTCAAAATTTGGTTGCGAAATAATTTTAACACTGCACATTCCAAAGTCATTCGGGGAAAATCATCTGTATGTTTGTTGTGGTCACTTATATGTATATTGTAGAGTGAGAGGCTCTGGACTCGTAACAAGCATCAAAATTGGACTAGTAGTTTTGATTTTGCTCAAACAAATGTTTACTGCAGCGCCCCTGGTGGGTTGTCACCAAAACACTTATCTAAGAACACTCAATAATCAAACCCAATCCTATCACTGAAAACCGCATCAAAATCGGACTAGAAGTTTTGGAGATAAATGGCAACATTAGTTTGCAAAACAAATGTTTACTGCAGCGCCCCCTGGTGAGTTGTCACCGTAACACTTATCTAAGAATATTCACCAATCAAACCCAAACCCATTACTGAAAACCGCATCAAAATCGAACTGTTATTTTTTCGTAGGTTCATATTGACAATGGTTTCTGTTTCTGGAAATGTATGAGCGGTACCTGGATGTACAACGAGGAAGAGGAGAAACAAGGACCTTTCTCTTTTTCATTTACTTATTGACGAAGAAAGGAATAATACGGATTTTAATGAAATTTTGTATGCAGGTACCTACTTCAAGTAGTAGACTAACACTCTTGAAGTTCTTTTTCCTCCTCGAAGGCTCCTTTTTCCCGATATTTCTACTTTGCTTTATTTGTCCTTTGTACTTTATTGTATTTGATTAACTAAAATTAAATATTGTATTCTAGTTGTGAGAAAATAAATATAAATAGACAGCAGCGCATGCAACTGCGAAAGGCAGTCGGAGTTTTTATAACTTTTTAATTTTGCATTTTACAACGCTATTTTTATGTGATAAATATTAAAACTCCGACTGCCTTTCGCAGTTGCATGCGCTGCTGTCTTGAAACTCGTCGTTTTATTTTTTTCTCTGTGGGCTTAGATTAATAACTCTTCGGCGTTATTATTCTAAGTTTGTGGGTATGGCCACTCGCTCAAACATTCTGTTTAATGTTTAATATTTATCACAGTCGGAGTTTGTCGTGTAAAAACAAAAAAAAACGAACAAAAACGAATTAGAAAAAAATATATATTTGATTGTCCGATTTCTCAAGAAATAAACAAAAATACTATACCTAACCTGTTCAGCATAAATTATATTCAAGTGTCAGTTTTAAATATGTTCCTACATAAGTATTAATAATTTAAAGACTATCGACGAGTATCGAAAAATACATAATTATAATGTAATTTTGTAGCGACTGACAGATTTTTAAAGACACATAAACTACACTAAATCAGTATTTTGCGTTTGACAACAAAATAATGAATGTTTGTGAAGTAATATTATACTCATCAATAACCGTCATTTTGATTAAATACTAAAACTTAACTAATGACCATTCGTATCAGTGACTATAAATTTAACGTATGTAAATAATTCGAAGCTGAACATACAATATAACGGAGCCTTAGGCAGTCTGTTTCCAATAGTAGCTTTAACAATGATAAATGTAGAATTGAAGCTTTAAAATGACGACGCATTAACTTGGTTCATAGGTAATGATGCATTTTATTGAATACTAGCTGTGCCTGCAACTTCGTTCGCGTGAGAACCGGAACATCGTTTGCAATCCTTCCCGACTAAATTGTTGGTTTTTAACTAACTTCATAAAAGGAAGAGGCTATTGTGTCGCCTATATTCTTTACTTTTCAAGAGAATACTTAACAAATCATACCATTTAACTACATTCTTATTATCTTATCGCCTTTAATAGAGAAGTTTATTAATTCGTCAGTACCTAAGTATTTTTATAATAGAAAATAAAAGTAAAAGTACCTCTTAAAATGCAAAGTGGCATCTTTTTGAAGTCGTTTTTTTGTTGTGATGATAATAAATTAGATAGCCGATGCCTGTGAATTTTTCATCAGTCATGTTTCAATGTGGCTTTGTAACACGCCTTTGGAATGATCAGAGTAGCTCAAGATTGTTATTTTTGGTTAACCCCGCCGCCACAGATTAATAAATAGTTATATAGTTACTTCGTAATAGATAAACCACTGTATTGTTAATGTTGGTACTTGAATTTTATAATAGTCTACTCTATACAGCTACGCGCCTCGGCGCGCAAAAATATACCGTATTAAGCGGGCCTAAGCTTGCTATTGCTTCACAGCTTCGCGGGTTCGCATGACCTTGAATCAAAAGCAATAACGCTAGGGCTGCCTCTTTCGAAAAAATAAATATTTTACTATTATGATGAATTAGGTAAACGTTCTTTTATATTTATATTTATTTTCTCACAACTAGAATACAATATTTAATTTTAGTTAATCAAATACAATAAAGTACAAAGGACAAATAAAGCAAAGTAGAAATATCGGGAAAAAGGAGCCTTCGAGGAGGAAAAAGAACTTCAAGAGTGTTAGTCTACTACTTGAAGTAGGTACCTGCATACAAAATTTCATTAAAATCCGTATTATTCCTTTCTTCGTCAATAAGTAAATGAAAAAGAGAAAGGTCCTTGTTTCTCCTCTTCCTCGTTGTACATCCAGGTACCGCTCATACATTTCCAGAAACAGAAACCATTGTCAATATGAACCTACGAAAAAATAACAGTTCGATTTTGATGCGGTTTTCAGTAATGGGTTTGGGTTTGATTGGTGAATATTCTTAGATAAGTGTTACGGTGACAACTCACCAGGGGGCGCTGCAGTAAACATTTGTTTTGCAAACTAATGTTGCCATTTATCTCCAAAACTTCTAGTCCGATTTTGATGCGGTTTTCAGTGATAGGATTGGGTTTGATTATTGAGTGTTCTTAGATAAGTGTTTTGGTGACAACCCACCAGGGGCGCTGCAGTAAACATTTGTTTGAGCAAAATCAAAACTACTAGTCCAATTTTGATGCTTGTTACGAGTCCAGAGCCTCTCACTCTACAATATACATATAAGTGACCACAACAAACATACAGATGATTTTCCCCGAATGACTTTGGAATGTGCAGTGTTAAAATTATTTCGCAACCAAATTTTGAGTTTGCGTCTCGTGAACCGTGCCCGGTGCTTTAGACGCTTCAATCGCGGAAGCGACACGACAGATCGATCGTCATCACTAGATATAAGTACTAATTGTAATTTTCTTATTAAATTTTATATTTTAAATTAAACTGTAGTTTTTAAAAACGCCTTCCGGCGGCAAAAAATCGTAATTCGCTGTTTTCAGTAATGGGTTTGGGTTTGATTGGTGAATGTTCCTAGATAAGTGTTACGGTGACCATTCACCAGGGGGCGTTGCAGTAAACATTTGTTTGAGCAAAACCAAAACTAATAGTCTGATTTTGATGCAGTTTTCAGTAATGGGTTTTCTGTAGTACAATGTACATAATATCTATGCTCTCTAAAAATTTTGAAATAAAAAGCAAAATTAAAATTTCTAAAAATCCACGACGGTTAAATCGTGATTGAAAAAAGATAATTTGGAAGCCCCCGACTTAATTATCCGTCAGGCGCTGCCATCACTATTATAAATCTCAGCATGAATATAAATAAATCCAATTATTCACGTTACTATAAAACTGCAAAACTATAGTTCATTTAATTACATCCCCCGACGGATAATAAAGCCGGGGATTTTTTAATTATTTTATCCTTTTTCAATTACGTTTTAAGCGTTGTAGATTTAAAAAAAAATGTTGCTTTTTTATATAGAACTTTTACCATCTATATCTGAAAATGGTTCCAAATAAATAGGAATACCTATTCTTGAACACAGATGATGTAGGTACGTCTTTTTGTTCCGTTCCAACCAGTTTGAATTTAGATAAAATACCCTTCACTAAACGGTTGTTAAAATAATAAAGTTTACACTACGCTATTGGCAGTTGATGTTTGTGATAAAATATGATTGATGTAGTTTTTAGTGATGGCACTAAAACATGGGTTTTAGAATGAACGAAGTTTTAGCCCTTGTTGTTAAAAGAATATAGTGCAAATGAATAGGTGAGGCTTTCAAGCCGTTTCAAATAAATCAATCAATTGTCGAGCTTTCACGTAGCCGTTGTAAAGTGTTGTTAACGTATCGGGCTAGGCTTACATTCAGGCATTTCAAATTAGGGACCTAAATAGGGCCTACATTGGAGATTCCTGGTTTGATTAATGTGAACTCGGAAAGAGCTTATTTCGCATTAATTAATTTCCTTTCTTTATTGTGCTATCGTCGTTTCAAATGTCTGTTCTGAACACAGAACAGAAAAAAATGTTTTTTTCTGTTCTGTGGTTCTGAAGGTATAGAGTTTTTATAAAGGATGCTATACCCACTATATTTTAAGCAGATCTTTTCTTTTTTGATTTGCTTTTTGGTAAATTCTGTTTTTCTATAACTCTAAGTCCACCATGGGAAGTTCTTATGATTTTCTTTCACTCCCATATCGGTATATTTTTTTAAATCGATCACTGTTCGACACTAATATCTAACTAATAAGAATCAAAGTTCAGCGTGTCCTGTACATTGCTTGGATTAGACTCAGAATAAGCAGCAGAACCAATTTCTATAATTTTTTGAATTTTTGTCTGTCTGTATGTTTGTGTGTTTAAATGAGCATCACATCGAAACCACTTATCTAAATCCACAGAATTTAGATTCGTCATGTCTGTCTGTTTGTCCGTCCGTATATCACAGCCACTTTATTCCAAAACTATGAGGATTACACTTTTGAAACTTTGTAGGTAGATGTACTCTGTAAGCCGCTTTACGGATTTACACAATCATAAAAAATTAAGGGGGGTCCCCATACATGGAACTGAATCTGAATATTTTTTTTCATCAAACTATCTATAGATAGGTCTTTAAAAATTACATTGAGATTTCTAAAACGATTTTTCTCAAAGTCAACCGTTTGAAAGATGTACACTTCCATAGTGGTAAAATGTGTGTATCTCCCTTCCTCTAACTTTTGAAATAAGAGAGTGAAAAAAAAAATATGCTGTAGACCTTAATAAAAACTTTCAACAAAAACTGGGTTGAACGAAATAAAGTTGGCAGTTTTAGAAATATAGCACATTTCCCAAAGGGAACTGAAACAAAAACTTTTTTTGTCAAACCTATACGTGTGGGGTATCTATAGATAGGTCTTTAAACATTCCATTGAGGTTACTAAGACAGTTTTTTCTCAAAGTCAACCGTTTGAAATATATACACTTCTAAAGTAAAATATGTGCCCCTCTAACTTTTAAAATAAGAAAGTGAAAAATCTAAAAAAATATATGCTGTTTAGATCTTTAAAAAAACTTTCTTCAAAAATTGGTTTGAACGAAATATATTTAGCAGTTTCAGAGCTATAGCACATTTTCCAAAGTCTCATGTCGCCCTGACGGGATGATGGGATGGTAGAAAAAAGCAACTAGTCTCATTCATCCCATCATCCCGTCAGGGCGACATGAGACTAGTTGCTTTTTTCTAGTATATTTTCTTGTTTAATATTTATCACATAAAAATAGCGTTGTAAAATGCAAAATTAAAAAGTTATAAAAACTCCGACTGCCTTTCGCAGTTGCATGCGCTGCTGTCTTGAAACTCGTCGTTTTATTTTTTTCTCTGTGGGCTTAGATTAATAACTCTTCGGCGTTATTATTCTAAGTTTGTGGGTATGGCCACTCGCTCAAACATTCTGTATGATAAATACTTATGTGCACCTACCCGATTGTTGAAAATTAATTATGTTTTATAATTCTGTTGTTGGTTGCTCTTTATTAAGTTATTTTTGAGAACCTAGTATCTAGATAAACTTAATTTAGGTTTTTAAGATATTACTAAACCATGAATGTAACATGTTTATTGGCAAATGAATAAAAAAAAAAAAAAGTTTTCACACTTATATTTTTTCTGAACCCTGAACCCTGGAACTCAGACTAGACGACACCTTGAAACCGATGTACATACGAGAACCACTCTACCATCATGGATGTCATCGTTTGGTCCACGCAGACAAGCCGCTAGTATGAAATATATCTAATTTTCGTTGATTTACCAATTTCAAAACGTTTCGTGGCATACGCGCTTTGCACACAACCTAGTCTACTGTGAAATCATTCTGACAGACCAATTGCACAGTCCAACTGCTCATTTGTAGCACATAGTATTCCCTGCTTCTGTCGGAAAAAATATTACTGTCGATAACTTTTACCCGCAGATTAACAACCACCAAGTGACAGTTCATCAGTCGTTTATTGTTTCCGGGTGAAAGGGGTTAAAGTCTTGATTTCTTTTAAAACCTTCTAATCATTATACACTCGCCGGAACATGTAACGTCCACCCCGTTATTTTCATACAAACATGCTCACTTTGCAACTCTATACATAAAAATGACAATATATTTCTGCAAAGAAGTTTTTATTATAAACGGTTGTGTTCTAGATAGCTCTCAGTATAATTTTAACATACAATTGACACTGTAACAAAAAAATATGACAAACTTATTTTGTTGTTTTTGCTTTCGGAACAAAGAGCAAAAATGTCGAATCGAAGACATACGGCTACGGGTTATTAGACATCAAATCTGTTAAAAAATTGTCAACAGTGGCAGTAATTTTTTTTTATGAGTGACGGGGAAACTCTTAGCCTTCATCATACTGTTAAGTATTGATAAGGCTGAAGATGGAAGCGAGCCTCTCCCGGAATCCTCAATCACTGAGGAACTGGCTATCTAATCTTTAACTGCCGGAACACAACAATGCTGAAAACATTGTTGTTATGGCGTCAGACTTAGATAAGATGGTAGTAGCTAGCCAGGCGGACGTACAACAAATCCTACCACCAACCAAACCGAATAGAATATGTAGGTACCACCGCTGGGAATCGAACCAGGGACCCTGGGTCTGATACCGGTGGTTGTACCACTAGACCACAGAGGCGGTTAAAATGACGACATTATGACGTGTCAAATTGACTGGGTCGAGCGGCGGCACTGCTCTCGGAGCAGTAGGGTCGCCGCGCTACCGGTCGCTTGCATTGTTTAGTGCTTCATATAAATTTATAAAATGCAGTGGGTCGCGCGACACGGCGGCGTCCAAGATCCGAATGTTACCTTAAGACAGCAGCACGTTATCGTGCTACGAGTGTTGATAAAATTCGAAACCGCTCATGCCAGTCTACAGGCCCCCTAGTATGAACACCGCTATATCACGCGATCTTGATATTACTCCGCTAAGATGTGAGTATCGACGCTAGGACTACATGGGACGTGGGTTCTATCCCAAGTCGGCAAAAAATACCTATGTATGTGATGAATATTTTCCGTTCCGTTAATAATATTTGTGTGTGAACTATAGTTATATACACTATCTTTTAATAAGTATATGTGTAAACTTTGACATTTTATTTCAGTATAAAATATTACTGCCCAATATGAAATAAACAGGCAAATTTTTATTAATTTCGATTCGAAGCAACGTATTACTTACATTTCAGTTTTACTGCTCGGTAAGTGTATCCAATCGTCCTTAGTACCTAACACAAGTGACATTCCAGAACACTCCTACTATTCCCATTTGCTAAGAGGTATTCAGCTCGATTGCCGTGTTTCAAACATAAAACGTGTTTTGACCTTTCTGGGTATAGTCAGCTTCGACTTATTTTGTTTTATAGCTAAGTATTGGTAGGAAAACTATACTACAAGAGAATAACATTTCGTACTGCCGCACTCGGAGATATGTATGAACTTCAAATGACCGCCTCTGTGGTCTAGTGGTACAACCACCGGTACCCAGGGGTCCCGGGTTCGATTCCCAGCTGGGGTTCATATTGTATTCGGTTTGGTTGGTGGTAGGACTAGTTATAAGTCCGCCTGTCTAGTTAGTTGCCATCATCTTATCTAAGTCTGTCGCCATAACGACAACGTTTTCAGAATTGTTGTGTTCCGGCAGTTAAAGATAAGATAGCCAGTTCCTCAGTGATAGAAGATTCCGAGAGAGGCTCGTTTCCATTTTCAGCCTTATCAATACTTAACAGCAGGTATGACGAAGGCTAAGAGTCTCCCCGTCGTTCATAAAAAAAAATGTCACGATGATGTCATGCTTTAAATAAAGTTAACTATAGTAAACTTTGACGTGGTGCCATGTGTACAGCACCTAAAAAAATTAATAGCCATCTAAAGTTTATTGACGAATTTTAAGGCGAATGTTAAAAATACAAAAATACGATTCACAGAGCCCCAGAAATAGGTAAGAATTAACACAATCATTACTGCTGCTTACCTCTTTTTTGTGCTCTGTGTTTATTTAATTTGTTAATATTTTGACAAAATTAATAAGTATCAGTTTGGTTTTACCAGACACAAGGTTCGTTTTCAATTCTCGCAACACTATATTATTTTTTTCGGGTTCTTAAACGTTATATTATAAACGTAAAAAACACAATAATATGTTTTTCTAGCAGTAAAAACACTAATATTGCCTTCACATATTCCTTTTAACCAGTCTCATCTAACATTAATATAATTTAGTTAGTAAACAAATCCCGTCCTTTCAAGCAGTTTATAGCAAGCAGTAAAATAATACTTATAGCCACTTGTAGACTTAATTGTATGTGTTTATTACGCGATATAAAGTATTGTGCATCTAAAAACTAGAAACGACTTCGGACACTGTTGTTCAAGCATTGAAAAATTTATAAACTTTTTCTTCGCAACCGCATTTTAAAACTAATCATTCATTACATTATAAAATCATTTTTTTTTATTAACTAGGTATACTATTTTATAAGATTAATGTAATACTAGAAAAAATTACATCGCCTCTGTTGACAATTTGGAGACTAGTACTTACCAAATTTTTTCTAGTACAAAATTAATATTTTTTTTCGTTATTTTTTTAATAAAAAAAAATTACAAAATCGACTTGTCTCTACTGGGCAACTGTTTTATTTTATCTAATATTAATTAACCCATAAATAAATAGTATCGTAAAAAATCATATACTATTTCTTGAATCAAAATATTACGATTTTCCCATAATAACATGAAACACAGAACACAAATTCTTGAGTTACACATAAATTTAAAAAAAGCACAACAATAGACCAACCAAACAAAAATAAATAATTTCCACACATTTAAAATATAACGTAAAGGACCCCACACCGCACTCTCTCAGCTGTCTCGCAAAGAATAGGCTCGAAATTCATAAATAAAATTCACACCTGAGATCCAGCGAATACATTAAATCTTCACCGCGCCCGGGGGTGCTTTAAAAAAACTTCGGGGTTTCCACAGCACATTAATTAAACGGAACGAGTCTAATTTCAAGTTTCGCCTTTCACACTAATTGAAATAAACGTGGAGTTTTAATCAAAGAACGAAATCCCTTCAAGTGCTGCGGCTAATAAGATGGCCCAACCAGAAGTCAACCCGTTCGCGTGATTCCATTTAAAAATGTTTTAAATGATAGGTGCTGAAATTTTAGCTTTAATTTTATTTTAAGAGATTTGGAACAATAGCTGAACTAATAGTAGAACCTGCATAAAAAAAAATAAGCCAACGACTGGCACCGACTTAAAAAGGTTATTTTTTTTTATTTTTGAAGTGGGTTTTTTTTATAAAATGTGTTTTATTTCATAATTTTTAAAGTTATAATAAATTCCAGTGTCGCGCGCGATAGCAGACCGAGCGCACGCGTCGTTACTCTGCATACGGCTACGCTAGCTTCCTTTACATTTTATTAAACTACCGTCAATCTATCTTTCAAAAGTTAATTATTAGTGCGAAGAGTGATGATGAAGAGGATGACTTATTGAACATTAGTAATAATGAAAACAGTGATACTGAAGTGGTAAGAATCTGTGAAAAACAGTTGGAAAATATGATGAACTGGGAAGATTTACCTACGAAGTTCACGGAGAACCAAGCTAGTTTGAGTAAACCTGAAAAAAGGATGCGTGAAAATAGTGAAGAAAGTGAACAAGGTTTAATTTTGGTAACGAAAAGAAGTCCAAAACGCCGAGTAATAAGTCAGTCAGACTATACTACAAATACAAGCCAAATAAGACAAGATTATGAAGATTTGGAAAATAAACATGAAGTTTGCGTAACGTCATTAGAACCCTTGCCTAAACAAATTGCGTTAGCCAAGATTCTGCGTTCCGAAAAAATCGAAAATATCATGCGTATTAAGTATAAAAGGTTATATACAGTTTTGATTTCTTTTAAGAGTCTTAAAGAAGCCAAAAAATTAATCACGTGTGAAAAATTCAAGGACATGGGCTACCAGTGTCATAAAACTTATGAAGACAATATTTCCTACGGAATCGTTGAAGGCTTTGACCTAGAAGTGGAAGAGAAGGAAATTTTAGAAAACCTCCAAATATAGTGTTCTATTTTTGTTGTTAAAAAAATTAAGAGGATGGACTACGAAGGTAAACTATTCGTTTATGTTTCAGGAGCCCAATCTTACCTTCATATGTTTATGGGATGTCGCTTTAAGGTAGAAACATACACATTCCCTGTCACACAATGCGCAGGCTACTGGAGATTCGGTCATGTTATTACATTTTGTCCATCAAAGAAGATTCTGTGTCCAAAGTGTGGTGGACGACATAGCAACTGTGAAACAACAAAATTCCGATGCTTAAACTGTAAAGGCTGGCATGTCCTTGGATAAATCTTGTCCCATATTTCAAAAAGAGAAATATATCCGTAAAATAATGAGTACTGAAAGTGCTACCTATAGAAGAGCATTACAAATATACTTTCAGCAAGAAAGGGAAAGGGATATCTCGCCGGTTCCAACCATTGCAATTAATCAAGATCAGCATTCTCTGAATAAAGAAATTCGAGAACAACCTAACCATCATGTCATGTCCACAAAGGCAATAATACACCAAGAAGAATACGATAGCTCTAGTAGTAATAAATCAAACGAAAATTCAACACAGACTACAAATGACAGGAACAAGCAGAAGAAAAAAAAGAAAAAAGAAAAAGAGAGAAACGAACAGAAAGAAGAACGCCCACTTTACTCAGAGGTATCATCTCACAGATCTCAGAAGAAACAATCACACACTGTAACAGATGAAGTTTTGAACAAAGAAGCGAAAGAAGAGAAAAGATTTGAGCTAAGGAAATTGATATTAAAACTAAAAGAAATAATTTTAGAAAATAGCAAATTTAAAAGTAAAATGTGGAAGGTAATTCACACTATTTTAGAAGAATGTAAGTGTTTCATCACTAGTTTTTATACTGATGGTCAGTTCTTTTCGATTTTTTAAATCTTCTTAATGACTAGTAAACCTAAAGACTTCGTTATTAACATATGTCAAAGGAATGCGCAAAGTTTTAAGCCAAAATTAAGCTATTTTAAATGTTGAAAAAATTCATATTGCTATTTTATCCGAAACCTGGCTTGAGCCAGAATCAAATCTTAGCATTAGTGGATATAATATATTTAGGCATGACAGTTTTGATGGGTATGGAGGAGTATCTATCATTGTTCACAAATCCATACAATGCCAACCATCTACCATAAATTGTGGAAATACTGGGATAGAGATACTGTTAGTTAAAATGTTTAATTGCTAATTTTTGCAAAACATTGTGTCAGTTTACTGCTCGTCTCCTGTTCGCACAACCCAAAATGACTGGGATACAATTTTCACAAAATTCTGTAAAAATACTTTAATTGCAGGTGATTTTAACGCCCACCATACCAATTAACAAAAACTGACACCAGGGGTTATTAGATAGTGCAATGGATCACGGTTTTATCTCGTTGAACGACGGGAGTGCCACTAGGATTAAACTTGTGAATGGTGTTCTACAGAAAAATTCGCCAGACATAACATTCGCTTCTTCTGACTGCGGTCCATTTCAACTGGCGTGTAAGTAACGAGAGTCTGGGCAGCGACCATTTTATAATTAGGATTCAAACTAATTTCAAAGATGATATTCATTATTTACAAAAACGCAATTTTAAAAAAGCTGACTAGAAAGGATACCGTGATTCGCTATCTGAATCGCTAGACGCGTTAATTAATGAATACAATACATTAAATGTTAACAATTTTGAAAAGATATATAAGTTATTTGAAAATACTATTAATAAATCTGCTGATAAATTCATTCCAATAATTCGGTAAAACATAAACCCACAACAAAAGTTTAAACCTAAGCCTTACTGGCACTGCTCTCTATCAAAAGCTGTTGCTGAACGTACTGTTCTCTCAAGATCTAAACACACTGGAAGAAAAGACACTTACAGCTAGAAAGCTTATTACATGGGCAAAATCACAAAGCTGGCACAAGTTCTGTGATAGTATTGATGAAGCAACCACGGTGTCTGACATGTGGCGGCGCATGAAATGAATAAAGGGGTATAGACAGTAAAAAGTAAAAAGTAAGTAACGACTCCTAAGATCTCTCACTCCTGACTACGTATCAAACACTCCACCCGAATTTGTATCCACTAATCAATTGCTTGAAGCGGACTTCTCGATGCAAGAGTTGCTCGTCTGTCTCAAAAGAGAGACACTGTTCCCGGCCACGACAACACATCGTATTCGATGATAACCTACCCAACAGAGGTAAAGAAGTCCTACTTCAATTATATAATTTCATTTTTCGTAACTGCCAAATACCTATCCAATGGCGATACATCAAAATTACAGCTATACCTAAACATAACAATCAAAACCCTTCAGAAGAAAAACTTAGACCTATTTCCTTGATTTCATGTATCTGTAAAATATTCCACAGCATGCTAACAAAAAGACTTGAGTGGTAGATAGAAAATAAAAAAATAATTTCGAACAATACTACGGGTTTTAGAAGATGTAAGTCTAGCTTAGACAGTTTGGCTCGACTGGTTACACATATTCAAATAGGATACTCGCAGAATATACCGACATTAGCATGCTTCTAAGATATTGAAAATGCGTATAATAATATATCAATAGATAAGACTATTGCAATATTGGACTCTTTAAATGTTGGCTCAATCGTTTGCAAATACCTGTGGTCGTGTTAAAGTGAACGTCATCTTAACATGTCAGATGAGAACAACGATTTAACTGTGATTAGATGGACTAATAGAGGTTTGGCGCAAGGGGACCCCATTTCACCTCTACTGTTTAATTTCGTCACGTATAATATCAGCCGGGTAATTCAAAACGTATTCATCTCTCAATACGCTGATGACTTCGATTTCTATATAAGTGACAAAAACATAGAACTTTGTAACGAAGCCATCCAAACTGCATTGAATTGTATGATTTCTCTGCTTAACGACTTGGGACTGGAATTTTGTACCTTCAGAAGAGGTCGCAAGCCACTCAACATCGTGCTTAAAATAAATAATCACAGATTAAACTCTTCGGAATGTGTCAAATATCTTGGTTTATGGCTGGATAAGGGACTCTTGTGGTGCAAACATGTTAAGGAAATAGCCGAAAAGGCCACAAAATATTTGAATTTACTAAAAGTCCTAGCAGGAAGTGGATGGGGACGCATCCCATTCATTTGAGGAGGCTCTATATTGCTTTGGCTAGGTTGGCATGAACTAGTGGCGTATTAGTGAATATAAGACCTATTTATTCAGAGGCACTCCCGCGGTTCAAAGGTTTAAATCATAGGCAGTGGAAAGAATACTTTGACAGTAGATCAAAGGAAAAAGGCATTTGGTACAGAACCCTTCAAAGTGAACCACCTCGAATTCCTTGGTTTACCAGCTCTACAGTCGAAAGAAATACCTCTGTTATGGCTTTTAGATTACGGTCAGGCCATTTCCCTTCAAAAAGTTTGCCTACTTAATGAAAAAGGTGAAGTCACTTATCTGTGATTTAAGTGGTGTAGTTGACGATGTTCAGCATATTTTGTTGGAGAGCAAAAAGTATCGCATCGAAAGGGAGAATGCGATAAACGCAGTCCAGCTTAATGTGTTGAATGTCGGTGTAGCGCAAAGCATCCTGTCGGAACCGATTTCTGACTCCGCCATGATGCTATATAAAATAGCTCTTATGTACCGTCTATAGTTGATAAGTTTAAATTGTATTGGGGTTCGATGGAATTGACATGTTTCCATAAAGACACAAAGTTCCTAAAACAAAACGCATTTACCTACACATAAAATCGGAACTATGACCTTGTCATCTAAGATTAAGTATGTCATCTAGGTAACTAGTGACAAAAACGACACTATTTTCAAGATAAACTACAAAACCGATTTAAAAAATTCAAAATATGGGACTAACTTGAGCACACACCTGATGTATGGCGTTTGAATCATTCCAATCGGTCCAGCTATCTTCAAATAATCGGTGAACATAATTAAAAATATATATAATTACTTGATGAATTATCCTTTTAAGGAAGTTTGTTAAAAAAACTAGTGTTTGTTGTTTAGTCTATGTATGTTGTGAGTTGTTTAGTCTATGGTCAGAAACCCATGGTGTACTAAATGCTGTTGAATAAGATGACGTGACTGTGCTTCTTTTTACTTTATTGCCTCATATAAGACAACACAGTTTTTTTTATATTTTACCATGAACATCTCGTCTCCAACTTTCTCATACGGGGCTTGAACCCACAACCTTATGCAGTTCGAGTCAATACTCGTCCAATTGATCTTACCAATATCTTCTAGTTCGTATTCAATCATTTCTTTTGACGTGACAACGTCTTCTAATTCGATGAAGCTGGCTGCACGCATGAAAAAACATGACTCATGCGGCGTTACCTCACTCTGTGGCGTTCCATTTAAAGCTTGAAGTGCAAGCGAGAGCGCGGAACGAGCGACAAAGAGGCACAATCGGCCTCCGCGTTCGGCAGCGTTCGACATCTGTCTCTCTCCTACTTGAGTGAGCGATGCATCCGCGTGTCATCAGTATTTTCTTATGACGTTGTCACGTTCAACTATCGTCAGTAAACCGACTTTACAGACAACCGATTTTTTATTTTATTTTACTGAATGGCACCATTTAAAACAAGGTTAGTGCTAACGTAATTATCAGTTTCTCTCTTTACTTCTATTAATACAATAATAAAACAACTCTCTCCCTGTATTTTCACGTAGTTACACGAAAAAACCTATTATTGTATCTTTTAGTCTGAAATAATATTAGACTTGACCCACAATAAGTCTCCTTACGCCGATATTCACATAAAAATAAACCGTAATTTCTGTTCATCCACTACTACAAATGGATCCGAAGAGGCCCCTTGGACTATTTGGGTCCAACAATGAAATTAATTTCGTTTTAGTAACAAAAGTTTGTGACGCTGCGAAAGTGCTTCACTCATTCGAGAAAGTAGGTCATTTTTTTCGAAGGGTAGTAACGAAGGTGGTTATGTGTTTTTCCAACCATTATGAGGTTGAGAGCCGTTAAAATCGTATGCGGTGGTATGTAAATTTTCATCGGTTGAAAAGTAAAGTTACGCGGTAGTTCCGAAATGTATAATTAGGACAAATCAACATTTTCAACGCTTTTAAGGCGAACGGGAAATGTTGACTTTATGGATTTGCATACTAGTTAGGGTAGGGGTAAAACCCCTTAATCATTGTTGCTGTGATGAAGTAGTTCTATACATAGCCGTATTATATGTATGTATACTTACAGTTTGCATTTTCGAAGTTTACGATTATTTTACTTTACTACGAAATATCCTTGGCGTTTTCGAAGAAGGAATAACCAACTGGACCCGGAATGCTCAACAGAACGAACAGGAATCTAGCAACTTAACGACAAAATCCTAGGGCCAATGTGGTTTTGAGAATAACTACCGCCCAACTGACCCTCTGCCTAGCTGTAATGACCGAAGAGACCCATAATGACCGGCGTTGAATATAGTAATTGCTACCTTTGTAACATTATGGCTAACGTCCTAAAATATTGGGTGTAAGCCGCCGCCCTCGGTTTCGTACGTGACAAAATATTTCCAAAGCCACTGCGGCTTAAGATGTGTTTTCGTGATAAAATCTTTCTCTTCACAGATATATTCGGTCCGGCCAGATGTCTGATGGGTGAACGTAAAGTGGCATTACAACTGAGCGCTTTCG
The DNA here is from genome assembly GCA_910589605.1 of Chrysoteuchia culmella. Classification (NCBI taxonomy): domain Eukaryota; kingdom Metazoa; phylum Arthropoda; class Insecta; order Lepidoptera; family Crambidae; genus Chrysoteuchia; species Chrysoteuchia culmella. The sequence goes on along the minus strand of OU342657.1, from coordinate 11,064,194 downwards.
TGCTTCGGAGGGCACGTTAAATCGGTCGGTCCCGGTTGCTGTCATCTGATAACAGTCGTTAAGCCAAGTCAGAGGCCTTATAGGCGGCATGATAAACTCTGACACCAGACAGATGTGGCCTCTTATCCACATACGATAAGAGAGACCGATTTGACGACTTGTTTGGTGAAGGGGCACTATAACCGCCTTCTACGCCAGAGGTCCCGGGTTCGATCCCCAACAAGACAAATAATTGTGGGCGTGAACATGTCTATTTGTCTTGGTCTGGGTGTTTAATATGAATATTATGCATGTATTTACAAAAAAAGCATATATGTATGTTTATCCGTTATCTAGTATCCATAACACAAATTTATTAAAATTATTATTATATTAACAGTATCCTTAACAGTTATGTAATTAAATAAAAACATTATAAAAGCCACTATTTTCCTTTAACTACCTAATATTACATTCTTCTAAAAACAATAACAAAAATAAACCAAAAAGTTTTATTTTTAACCCTTTAGGCGCCGACCCATTAACTCGCTACTTTACTGTAAAAACAAACAATTGTTGACTTAACCGATCGGAGGTTGATTCCGGCTTTGTTACCCGGACGTTCCTTTATGGCACATTAGCGACAAAGAAGGACCATTACGTCTTTGGATCCGCCAAACGACAGCCATAGTTCACGCTCAATCGTAGGATTAGGCTCCTATTTGTATCAGTCCCGAACTGTCGCATTCACCCAACTTAATGGAGTGGCATTGAAGAAATGCTCGTATTAACATAACACGTTGCTCTCCGTACGAATAATTGCATTAAGGCCTTGTTTATGTTAGGGACCTGATTTAAACATGAACCCGGGAACATCTGTTTTCTTTTTACGCTCCGGAATTTAAAAGATCAAATGGTTCACGTTGCTTTTTATTCGCACATTCTGACGAAGCTTTCCTTTGATTATTTGGAATAGATTATTATGATTGCTCAGATAGCAGTAAGCTTATATTATTATATTTAGGCCAAGTCTACATTTTTCCAATTATTTTTTATCGATATAGAAAAGCCATAAAAATGTGATGTGCCTGAATATTTCACTTAAGTTTTGTTGTTATTTTATTTATGTGGAAAATTATTTATTTGTTTTGTACGTGACTTTGCATCCAATATGATCTATGATGATTATCCTAAAGATTTTGTTTTATGCAGAATGAAAAACGTTAGCTTAGAAGATTAATGAAACATTTTTCATTCATTAGCTCCAATCTAAGTATATAATACCTTTAATATTTTGTACTACAATACTAGAATCTACCGTATGACAGAAAAAATACTTACTTGGACTTGGACGTGGATTTACTTTACATGGATTCTTTAAAAAAAAATATGATCTTTGGAACGAAAGTCAAAACATATTGATGGTACGTACATTTCATGACTTTTTATTTATTTCCCTTACCATTCGCTATCTAATTGAGTCCGAAGTGAAATGTCGAAAAGAATGAATATAATTATGTAAATCAGGTACCCTATTCTTACATACAAATTTAGAGTTTCCGGTCATTTTGCCCGACCCGGACCATTTGACCCAGATCAACCGATCGATTTAACTGTGGGATGAGCGTTCAAATTTCGCAACCCACATCACGTATAGAAGACATAATAAGTGGCTCTGTCCTGAGATTTTCATTACAACCTTTGGTCTGCCGGGAGCATCTAAATCCCTGACGTCATAATTCCGGATGGGGATTTCTGACCTTCCGGAATTGCGTGAGATATGTTGTCACGTCATACTCTTTGAATCAACCTTTGAAATTAAGATGGCACTCTTTAGCATGTGCCAGTGTTTTTCAGTTAAAAATTAAATCGACGTAAATAAAATTTCAAACTTTCCTGTAATATTAAACTCATATATTAAGTGTTGGCTAAGTAACACTTAAAACTTTAATGTTCATTATCACTAACATTATTAGAATAAAACGGGATATTTACCATATTTGTATTTGTTACAACCATGGCAAACATCAAGTTTCTCAGTGATCATGGCGCATGCAACTGCGCCCAAATATCGGGAACTCGGAAACAAATAGAAACTATACTGAAAAAAATCCACGTGTCCTCATAGGTCTCTGCAGCATAATTGGTTAGTGCATTGGGCCGTATTTCCAAGGATGCGGGTTCGAATCCCGTCAGGGCGGCATGAGATAAGTTGCTTTTTCTATTATATTTTCTTGTTTTATATTTATGTCGTAAAAATAGCATTGTAAAATGCATGTATGAGACCCAGGGGTTGCGGGTACATAATTGTGTATGGTTTAGATCGTGGTAGAAGTTGTTATATGCTTAAACAATACAATAATACAAGTGAAAACATTTGTATTTTCTTTACTTTTTGCTATTTCATTTGAATTTAAATGACAAAATAACGTCATTGTTTTGATACGAATGGATAAATACCGAAAAAGTGTATAAAAGTGATAAAAATTGGATTGAAAGAAAAAACGTATGAAGGGATTTTTTTTAAATCCTCTGTTATTTTGATAGTAGGTAGGTGTGCGTAAATATTTATTTTAAGTCATTTACGCTACATTTCGACTACTTGCTGACTGTTTCGTTCTTGGGTTCAAAGGACTTGCCGACTACTTGCTGAATTTTTCGTTCATGCGTTAAAAGACTTGCCGACTACTTGCTGACTTATCTGTTCTTGCATTAAATGACTTGCCGACGATTCGCTGACTATTTATTTTTTTATTATAAGGATTTGATGACTGCTATAGACACTCGTCATAGACCGAGTTAAAGTAGAACCGTATTTTGTAGTAGAGCGTACCACGACGAATGAAGAAATGTAGACTGGTAGAAGATTGTAAACTTATAGAAGACTGAAGACAAACTGCCTCAATTTCTGTCCTGCGGCCGAATTTAAACCTTGAGCTCAAATGTTCCATAGTTGAAACGTAAAATTTAGTTCTAATAGTAGCTTCTCAATAGGTTTTTGTACAGTCATAAAAATTAGCATTAAGAATAAAAAGTGACAGTGTCAAGTGTCAACAATCAAAGCAATTACATTATTTTGACATTTAAGTTCATGTGAAAATAGCAATGATGTAATGAAAATACAAGTGAAAAGTGAAATAAAAACAATTAAATCGCCATTTTATTGTAAATACTAGTTTGAATTGCAAACATTCATAACAATTTAAAAAACCCGATAAAGTTTAACTTCCGATAAATTTTTGATATAAGAAAAAAATACTTCAGCTTAAAAAGTTAGGGATTAAAAAGGTTAGTTAAACAAATCTTTTTATACGAAATTCTATCGTATATCGAGCAAAAATATTAAGATATAAGCGAGGGAAGGAAAATATATCTCTGAAAACCCTTACTTACTTACTCCGATGGCGCGATGACCCCGAAGTGGATCTTGGCCTCCGACAACAAAAGGCGCCACTTCTCCCTGTATAGCGCGACCTCCTCCCAGTCAGGCAGCAGTAGCTTCCGTAGGTCTTTGGCTACTTCGTCAGCCCAGCGGTACCTAGGTCGACCGACTGGCCTGCGCCCTACTGGCCGGCCCAGGTATGCTCGTTTGACTGCGCGACCGTCCTCCATTCGCACGACGTGGCCTAACCATCGAAGCCTCTGTGCTTTGACCTCACCAAGGATATTTGGCTCGGCGTACAGCTCCTCCACTTCAGCGTTCTTTCGGATTCTCCAGCTGCCGTCATCGGTATGGACCGGTCCTAAAATCTTACGGAGCACCTTTCTTTCCGTGACCAGAAGTTTTGTTTCTTCCTTCTGTGTGAGTGTCCAGGCTTCGCAACCGTACATTAAGATCGGCCTGATCACGGTTTTGTATATTCGGATCTTTGTGCGTCTGCTCAGCAATTTGGAGGTCAGGATTTTGTGTAGGGCTGCACTGCAACGTAGAGTGTTTTGGACTCGGATATCTATCTCGTTCTCTCTATCGTTAGTCTCAGTTACAGTGCAACCTAGGTACCTGAATTTTCGTACGCCTTTATAGGTGGTACTCCCAACAACCAGATCCTCGGGGTTTTGCCTAGTGTTTTTATAACGGCGCATGTGAAGGTATTCCGTCTTCTCGTTATTAATATTGAGACCGATCCTAGCTGCCTCTTTACGAAGGTATCCTACCGCATCTATCACCTGATGTTTTGATTCTTCAAGTATAGCGAGGTCGTCCGCATACCCGATCACCTTATGTAGTCCGTTTAACTGAACTCCGCCGTTTAGTATGAGCACTTTTCTGATAACGTGTTCGAGCGCTAGATTAAACAGAACTGGTGAAAGAGCATCTCCTTGTTTTAGTCCACTATTCACAGAAAACGGGTCGGTTAATTCGCTATCAACACGTACTACCATGTTGCTTTCTCTGGTAGCCGTTTGGATAAGTCGTACCAGCTTTCGTGGGATCTTAAAGTTCTCCAAGATGCTGTATAAGGCAGATCTGTCGATGCTGTCATAGGCCTTAGCAAAGTCTACAAATACTGAGTGGATGTTCTGCGCGTACTCCCATTTCTTCTCCATCAGTTGTTTAAGGAGAAATATTTGATCAACTGTACTTCGAAAACTTATCAATGTCAAACTGTAATTCGAAAATTTAATTTATCCTTCCGCCCGTGAGTTTGTCCGCGTGGAATTAGGTTATTACTCGGGCTTGGGTTATCGCGTGGTGGCGTCATCTATCGAAATAAAGAGTATCCTGTGTTCATCCCCAGGAATCAAAATATATCTATACCAAATATCATTTAAATTGGTTTAACGGTTTACGCATGGAAGGGTAACTGCCGCCTCTGTGGTCGTTTCGATAGGCTACTAGTTATATTTGAACACAATTTCATTTATTTATTTTGGGCTGTTACAACTACTTGCGTGTGTCAGGGAGGCTACGCTATCAGTTCACAAACCTTACGTACGACGAGAGACCTTTTGACGAGAATAAGACTAAAATGTAAATGTTAGTGCTGGTTCATTGTAACTTACATAAAAACATAAATACAACAGTACCTAACATTCACATAATTTGTACATGTTGCTCTCGGGCTACCATGTTCAGCTATTTTCATAAATATAAATTATTTATTTATAAATATGGTTTACAACACCAAAGTCGTTTGTCACAAAATTATTGGTTTATTTAAGGGAAACCTGTTATTGGCTTACTATAGATTTACATAAGTTATTATATAAGCATTGATAAAGCTGTTGGTTTTCTAAATAAAGATAAAATAAAATAAAATAAAACTACGAATCTTTGAACCTGTATACCTTGAGTTAGAGTAATCCTACAACTTTTGTGCCATATCAATTATTGCTCCAAATGACCGATAAGTTTTTTTTATTTTATTGGCCGGCACTTTCATAAAACGCCCCAAGAAGAATGATCTTCTTTCGCATGTTAAGCTATTTAGGATACGTAATAAAACATCCATCAGTTGTGCATGTATCAAATCCCAGAACACTGGAATGTGGCAATTAGTTTCCGCGCAATTTCAGAACTGCCATTGTACGATACATAAGTTTGTGGACTAAGCGGTACACTGACGAGCTTGCATTCGAATGAGGTTTAATTACCGGCTGTCAATTCATTCCGCTATAATGCCAGTTTGATTTGGTGGATGTTTATGATTGTTTCACGTGTAGTACCTACCTAAATAAAATTGTTTGTCGTTATTATATAAAACAGCACAATGTTGAAAACATACCCCTTGACGAGTTTCTTGTTGGATCATTTTGTTACATGATCTCCCGGAGATGAAGACTCTGTCTGCAGAATACCTTCCAGTCAGTGAGGTGGAGGCCAACAAAGTTATCACAGAAGACAGACTAGAGTGGAGTATCACCTCCTTTCAACCATACAAGGCAGCGGGACCAGACGGTATTTTCCCAAAAATGCTACAAGCTGCTTTTGGGTTCATAAAGGAGGATCTCCTAGCTCTATACCGTAGTAGCCTAGCAACCAATTATATACCCAGTGGCTGGAGAAAAGTCAGAGCTGTCTTTATACCAAAGCCAGGAAAGGCTACATATCAAGAGGCGAAGTCCTTTAGATGCATTAGCCTCTCCTCGTTCCTACTGAAGACACTGGAGAAGATATTAGACAGACACATACGAGAAACCCTAAGAAAAAGTAAAAGACCACTACATGACAATCAGCATGCTTATATGGAAGGGAAATCCATTGAGACAGCTCTCCATAACATGGCAGTCAGAGTAGAAAGATCAACCACGAACAAGGAATATGCCCTAGCGTGCTTCTTCGATGTTGAAGGTGCTTTTGACAAAGCGTCAGCACAAGCCATAGTAGAGGCCCTAAACAGAGAGGGTGTAACAGAGCAAATATCAGGTTGGATCACCAATATGCTACAACATAGATCAATACAAGCAGAACTAGCAGACAATAAATACACTATTAAAGCAAAAAGAGGCTTCCCCCAAGGGGGGTGTCTGTCTCCACTGCTATACCATTGTTGAGAGACAAATAAATGAATTTTTATTTATTATTATTATTATGGTGCATTCTAATAGATGAATTAGTAACTAAGATCACTGCTATGAATATATATATCCAAGCGTATTCGGATGATGGTCTCCTACTTGTAAGAGGCAAAGTATTAAGCGTGGTCAGAGACATAATGAAAAGAGGAATAATGACAACATTGAGATGGTGTAGGGACAAAGGACTCAACCTGAACCCTTCAAAAACCAAACTGATGCTGTTCACCAACAGAAGAAAGCTTGACAGAATGATCCCAATAAACATTGAGAACGAAGAACTTGAAATAGTAAAAGAGTTCAAATACCTTGGGGTGACCTTAGACAGCGCCCTTAGCTATAGGAAACACATAATAGAAACCAGCAAAAAGGCGATGACAGCCCTTATGCAATGCAGAAGAGCCGTTGGCAGAAACTGGGGCATGAAACCCGAAGTGGTCCAATGGATATACAGGGCAATCATACTACCGAGAATTCTCCACGGAGCCCTAGTATGGTGGCATAAGGCACAATTAGAATACAACAGAAAAGAACTCACAAAGGTACAAAGATTAGTCAGTATCATGATATCAGGAGCCATGAGAACAACTCCGACGGCCGCCTTAGAAATGATACTGGGCTTCAATCCAATAGATCTTGAGATAAAAAAGAGAGCTACAGAGCAATGGTTCAAGCTTAAAAGTACTAATCTATGGAAAGGTAAACACAATGACAAAGGCCATGCTATCATAGGTAACATGTATGAAGAAAACTTTTCAATGATACTGGTCAACAATGACCTAATCAATAAGGAAAGGATGTTCGACAAAAAGTACAGGATCAGTATCAGATCTAGAGAAGACTGGGAAATAGAGCAAGGCAATCTGGATAGCACTGCAGTATGCTACACTGATGGGTCAAGAAAAGAATCAACTCAGCTATCGGGAGCTGGCATTTACATAGCTAAACCTGACACAAAAAGGGCAACTTTCAATCTGGGCAAGTACACCAGTGTATTCCAAGCGGAAGTATTTGCGATAATGCAGTGTGCGCACATGATTAAAAGTGATATAGGTACCCATAATGTAGGTAAAATAATAATATATAGCGACAGTCAAGCTGCCATCAAAGCTCTTGACAAAGTGGAGACTACCTCAGCCCTAGTGAAGGAATGCAAACAAAGCATTCAGGAACTCGCCAACTTGGCTGAAGTAGAAATTGCCTGGGTACCTGGACACGAAGGTAACAGTGGCAATGAGGAAGCTGATAACTTGGCTAGGAGGGGGGCTGATGAACCCTTTATTGGCCCTGAACCAAGACTACCAATATCACATAGAATCTCTAAGAACATCATTGAGATTAGAATAATCAAAGAAACTAACCAAAGATGGATGAAAAGAAAGGACTGCAGACAGTCAAAGATCTTCATCAAATCAGTTGTTAAGAAGAAAACTAGAGAGCTGTTGAAACTAAGCAGAAGAAACATAAGGAACATAGTAGGAGTACTGACAGGACATTGTCCACTGAATAGGCACCTTTCAATAATCAAAAGGACAGAGGACCCCACCTGTCCACAATGTAATGAAAAGGAAGAAACAAGCTACCACTTCATGGCAGAATGCCCAATGTATGCATCATTGCGCTGGGAGCTCTTTGAAGCGGACAAGCTAGAAGAAGAGGATTTAAAGCAGTTGACGATAAGTGAACTCAACAGGTATTGTAAGCGCACAGGAAGGTTCGAGGGTCCGACGCTGGTGGGGTGAACGATAACCCGCCCCCCCTGTCCGTCAGGGGATTTCTTCACCGGGGAATTGGGTGAAATGGTTCCAATTAGGGAGACTGATCACCCGTCCGGCCTTGCTGGCGTCCCCTCTCCAAAAAAATAATAAAAAAAATAATAATACATGATCTCCCGCTGTAGGGCTTTTATAGAAAAAACAGTAAGACGCTTAGCCTTCATTACCTAAACCTGATATTATTGATAAGGCAAGAGCCGCGTCTCCCCCGGATTCCTCAATTACTGACTATCCGCTGATCTCTAACTGCCGGAACACAACAATGCTGAAACCATTGTTGTTAAGTTTTATATAAGATGGTGATAGCTAACCAGGTGGACTTACGACAAATCCTGCAACTAAACTCTATTTATATTATTGTTACCCTATTTGAGTACAATATAAACATTTATCATGAAAATCACAAATATAACTCCCACACAAACTGTCTAGACTCTAGATATTGTGTTTCACTATCACATAAATGATGGTACCTAATAATAAATAAATGAAAAAACATGAACTTCTATGCAAAATGGCAAAAATAAGTATGCTCCATTTTTAAGAAATATTGTTTCATTCCGTTCCGATCCACGTGATTGAGTAGATAAAATAAAAAATAGCAGAGCAACAGGTTTCTGTGACAAAATATTGTAAGCTATATAAACGATAACCTCGGCTCCTTTATTTGTCACGTTCTAAACTTTATGGTCTTGTCAGTTGACGTCATCTTTCAGTGTTCAGAGCATTAATCAAAGGGGAAAAGACATTTTAATGGCGGGAAAAAAAGATATTTTAGGTCCAACCAATGCACAGAACGCAAATTGAATGGGGAAAGAGCAATAAAGTAATTACATTATGAACCTTTTTAAGTTTAATAAGCAGGATCAGCTTTGTCGTAAGAACATGTTTTAGCGAAGTAATATTTACAGACATTTGCACCAAAATTCATTTTACGAATGTGTAAAGTGTATAGTAATTTGCTTGTCATAGCTGTCAAATTCCGTACATTTTTAACAGCTGTGACAAACAAATTACTAGTTACGAATCCTGGAAATGGATCTTGGTACAGTCGCAGTCCCAATGATTTGAACATTTTGAGAAACGTATTTCTTTACTGCCAAAACATTAGTCTTATTTTAATTGATTGAAAAAGCAATTAACCATTTTATCTTTAAAGTTACAATCTCTTTTACACAATACAACTGTTAAAATCCTAGAACATAGTTGATAACCGTAATAAAACTTTCGCGAGCACAAATCATTCGCACCGCAGAACTAACTTTCCGGGCTGGCAGCCAAAAGTTGATAGGTTTGCCAGTATTAATGTCTTTATATAAATTAAAAGTGTTTTACTGTGAAAAGCTAGATTATTGAATTGAATTTGAATTAAAGCAAATTTAAAATATCCTAAAAGTTTAAGAACTTGTGATGGCACGTAAGAAACTTTTGCAATAGTCAGTTGTGTGATGGGTTACCAAAACTTCAAAAAGTATCTGACGCGCTTTCATGATTTTTCCACACAACCTAGCTGCATTTGAAGGCTGCACATTCTAATTTTAATGAAGCAAAATAACAGAGACACCGGCAAACAGACTAAGTTAGTACGTACTACTTGTTTCTTTTATAATAATGGAATGAATGATAGTACAACTTTCCTATTTGAACTCTCCAACAAAGAAACCGTTTTAAGCTTTTTTTTCGCGTTAACTTTATAGAAAATCCTTTGAATGGTTTGCTTCTGAGCTCAATACAATTTTCGAAGCGACATTGGCGCCGTTTTTTATTCGTAACATTCCAGGCTTCCTTGATCAAAGTTCTTCTTTATTCATGCTTTGCGAGATTAACATACTTTGTGTAGGTACCATAAACGATTTGTACCAGTTGTTCGTTCCAGTTGTTCTTTATCTCTTTAGGTCAGCGTGCACGTTTCGCATCCATATAATGGTATTAAATAAATATAAACATGTTAAATTAATCTAACCTAACCTGTGCGCGTATTAATTAATTGAAGAACATTTTAGTAACACACGACCCCAGTATTGATCAATGTAGCAGCTATACGGAAGTGGGATAACAGTTTCCTAACTGAAGCCTATGTCAAATATTGAACTTGTAACTTTGACCTCGATCACCTTGCAGTTTAGATCTTCGTGAGATGCGCTACAACTTAGTAAGTATTAAACTTGACTAGATTATTTTATAGACTAGAATATAAGTTCTAAGTAAATATAAAAGTATATTAAAGTTAAACAATTTAATTAAAAACAATTAGCTGTGTATTGTGGGTTCGCTGTGTAGTCTCGGTTTAGAATAGCACTACCCCCTCTCATCCCGTGGGTGTCGTAAAAGCCGACCAAGGGACTCAGCCTTCCGGAGACGGGCAGAAGCGACTCCTACAAACCTGGGCGGTGCTGCAGTCTCTCCAGAGGTGCCAAGTGGACTATAGGTATATCGAGGTGTTAAGGTACTTAATACGAACATGCCTCCATGACAGTCCGATTACAGAACCAGAGCACAAATCCCATCCAACCGCAGCGAGGTATGAGACAGGGAGACGTCATTTCTCCGAAACTGTTCACAGCTGCGTTGGAGGACATCTTTAAGCTATTGGACTGGAAAAGACTCGGCATCAACATAAATGGCCAGTATCTGACACACCTTCGTATTGCCTATGGTATAGTCCTTATGACTGGCTGATACTTGGAGGACCTGAACAGAACGCTCGAAGATCTCCGTAGTGGATGGTGAACTTGGATAAGACGAAAATCATGTCAAATTCTCATGTTGTGCCCACTCCAGATCACGTTGGGAACACTACTCTCGAAGTTGATGACCACTACGTTTACCTTGGACAAACAATCCAGTTAGTTTAGTCGAATCCAACTCGGATGGACAGCATTTGGGAAGCTCCGTACAATCTTGGCATCCAATTTACCGCAGTGTCTCGAGTCGAAAGTCTATGACCAGTGTTTGTTGTCAGTGATGACTTACGGTAGTGAAACGTGGTGGCTATCTATGGGTCTGATAAGAAAGCTCAAGGTCATCCAGCGTGCAATGGAGAGGGCTATGCTCGGTGTTTCCCTATGTGATCGAATCGGAAATGAGGACATCCGTAGGAGAACTGAAGTAACTGACATCGCTCGAAGGATAGCTCAGCTAAAGATGCAGTGGGTGGGACACATAGCGAGAAGAACCGATAGCCATTGGGGTGGAAAGGTTCCGGAATAGTGACCGCGCACAGGACGACGCTTCGTGGGTAGGTTCCCGACAAGATGGACCGACGATCTGGTGAAGGTCGCGGGAAGCTGCCGGATACGGACAGTGCAGGACCGTTCGTTGTGAAGATCCTTGGGGGGGACCTATACCTAGCAGTGGGTGTTGTGGCTGAGACGACGAAGTGAAATAGAATGAGTGCAAATAAACTCCAATATCGATTCACTGAGCCCAGAATGGCATTAATACGATAAATCGCAATTTATAAAGAATCTAAAACGTCATTTAATTTCGTTAATTAAATTGCTAAAGAGCTGAAAACTTCAGCAATTTTGAAACACCGTTTGAAACCATTGGTGCAGAAAGCAAACAAAAGAAAAGTTTTGATTGATAAAATACCTCAAAACTGACTTCAAACATTAACGTTGTGAAATATATATTGCGCAATATATATTTTTTTAATTAATGGACTAGTCGTGACGCACTTTTTAGTATGAGAAAAAGTTCATGTCAAATTATATGCAAAAAGCACTCGACACACCTTTCTGAAATAATAGGATGCACCTACTATTCTTCATTTCTTTTTCATTTCTGTACCTCTTAAGTACAAACACCCTGCAATATCTGTAGGTACTTCGCTTAGGCACGTCCATTTTTCACCTTCATAATGCTCGAATATGTACGTCGTGTTTTGAGTCTGTGAAATAAGACTTTTTTGTTCAAATACTCTGCGCGCCACTAATACTATTTGTGCACCGCAGACGTGATCGCACAAGAAGTATGTCGGCCACGATAGGCCTATAGATGTATTTTGTTTTAACTTTTAATATTTAAAAAAAACTGTGTATTTATATCGGCTATGAACCAAACTGCAGAATTACTAAACCCTTTTCAGATTTATTACGAGTACAAGTATTTTTATGTAGTGCTGTTATTATTACAATATATGTCAATATAATCCTTTGAACAGACCCTTCTTGTTGGCAAAATTTACCCCAAACATTCTAAAGCTAGGTAAAAATGTTGGCATGTAATCCTTTCGTGTATCATGAATGGAAAATGCTCTTTTGTGAATTTCCATTTGCGATGTTTGAAAGACGATTATTTTGTCCAATCACGTGATCGGGAATAAAAAACGATAAAGTCTTTTTTAATTATCCCGGCCAACCAACTGGACATAACCCGCTGAAGGACGGCAAAAAATACTCAACAGATTAATATATATGATGGTAAAGTTATTAAAATGATATTGATGTTTTTTTTCACACACAATAATTCTTTGAACGACTTCAAGTATTTTTCTATATTATTAAATCAATAACCAATCAATTTTGCAACCAAACCCTAAAAATGAAATATAACCTACACTGCAACATAATAGATGCGTACGGGTAAACAAGCGCGTACACACACTTTATCATCTCGAGTTTTCTATAGGCTTCATTGCAAATGTCCAATCCAGAATCTAAATTCCGCCGTTGTTCCAAGACGCACTGGCCTTGGACAACACTCTGAAATCCAAATTGGGCCCGTCTGGTAGCAAGCAAGCAAGAAAGCATGAGAACCCCATGGTTTCTTAAGGGCCTTGCTGTGATGCCCTTGTATGTAGGTATTGTTATTATAAGCTCAAATGTTCTAATAGAATATGTTCTACGATTTTGTTTTATCTGCGGATATTTTAATTCTCAGAAATAAAAAGATTTGTGTTGGAAAATTTCAATCGGCACATTATTCTTTTCAACTTTATAATAGCATAACGCTTGTTAGGCATGCGAGCCGTACTCACATCCTTCTACATGTTAATCCGTTTTATCCTTTACTTTGTGAGTTCCTGATTCGCTCATTATTCACGTGATTCTGTTTTCCTGAGAGGAAGCTAAGGATTCACTCACTTCGTGGTATCGCACTTTATTGCAAAGTATTGCATTTGTGGTTCTTAAGTGGAATAATTTGATTTTATATTTATTGTTTATACATCATGAATGGGGGATAATATTGATGACCACGTGATATTAGATAGTTCTTAATGAACAGTATGTGCCAAAATTTAAGATTCATAATTATCTGTAAGGCATTATTAACTTATCATAAGATATTAAGAGATAGTTCAGGTTGGTATAAGATTGAAAGTTTAAAAGATAAATTATACAAAAAAGCAAATAGAAAAGTAATAGAAAAATCTCAATTGGCACATTATTCTATTCAACTTTATATAAGCATAACGCTTGATAAGCATGCGAGCCATTAATCCTTTGCTTTGCGAGATCCTGCGTCACTCATATTCATACGACTGTGGAAAGGTAAAAATGCTAAAACGCCAAAATGCTAGTTGTGGGAAATGAGGCTTAAAATTTCATTTTGTCGAAAAAAAATCATAACTTTTTTGTTATTACCGTGAGCAAATACATGTATATGAAAGACCATTTTTTTTCCCAAATTTAGGGAATACTCATTGGTTTCTAATTCTATTCTATCGCGAAAAACTTGTCGCTTAAGCAAAAATACTGAATTTTTTGAGAAAATCACAGTCAGGAAAAAATTACTTATGTCCACAATATTTTAAGAACTCAGTCAGTGAAAACTGCTTATAAGTCGCAATGGTCTTTTCAAAGGCAATGACAAAATGCTTAGTGACCTTAACTTTAACAGATGCAGTGAAGGAAAGTTTGCTAAATTACCCATGTTATAATGAAAAATTACTTATGAGGTGATGATTTACCCGAACCTTTTAGGGAAAATTGCTTAAATGCACCAATGCTATAGAATAAATGCAAACAAGTATTGCTGAACCTTAATAAAATTGTTTTAAAAAATAATGACTAATTTCCCCATGAAAATAAATTAAACCCTTCAAGTTATACGTAAACAACTAAAAACGACGTATTATTTAATTAGAGATACTTTTAATCATAGTGGCAAAATCTAGAATAAGTAGGAGTAGAATAATCGAGTACTTATTGTTATTTGACATAGCATTTGTAATAAAAATCATAATTTTTACTAATCAACCACTTTTATTTACCATTATTGATGGACATGGGGCTTGCAAGAGCTCGTACATAATAGGTTTTACACCATAAGTAAAACATTTTTTTACTAGTTACGCTAAATTAAGATAGGTAACAAATTAAACATAACACTAAACTTCTATAAAAAATATTTCTGGGAACATTTTTGGAACATTATTTTGGTTATTTTTATATCCTCCTCCTATATCCTGCTCCATAACTTTTCAATAAGATACAATGAAAATTATTTTGTACATCTGAGATCGTAAAGAAAGTATTTAATTAATCGTAAGTCTCTTTTAAACAAAGTTACGAAGTTATAATTTTTAAGATTTCTGTTTTAAGACAAGTACCTAAGTGTCTTGCATAATTTTTTATTTTGTTTTCCTTTTTAGGTATTTGCAAATACTTATGCAAAGTAGTATTATTGCTATTACTATATTAAATCTAAGAGTAGTATTTTCGCTAACGTACTAGAGTAATAACACAAACAGCTAGTGAAAAATTGCTTAAGCGCCAACCGTTCTTACTTCATAAACCAATGATGTTTTGCTAAAGCGCCAAACCATTGTAGTTTATAAAATGCTTAAATTACTAAATCAATTACTATTTATCAATTACTTTTCAAATTTGAAAAAACCAAATGCTCAAGTGTTAAAAATGAAATAAAGGTGGACCGGATAAAAATTCTTAAGCTACATTTGTTACAAAAATAATAAAAATACGTCGCTTTAGTCTTATTGACAGCGTAGATTTGAGAAAAACGTTGAATTTTAGAAATGCTAAAGCGCCAAAAAAGTGCTCCGATTGCTTTGAAACCTAGACAGATCGACGTAGAAAAAAAAACGCTTTACAATGATATATATCACTCATAATGGCCAAAGTGGCGCTTTAGCATTTTTACCTTTCCACAGTCGAATTATGACTCTGTTTGCCTGAGATTCGCACTTATTTGCAAAGTTTTAAATGCTTGCATCTGTAGTTCTTAACTGGAACAATTTTATTTAAAATTGATTGTTTTTATGTACATCACATGTAATGTAGGCATAATATTGATGCCCAAGAGGAATTACTTTGTGACTTCATTAGAATCAATTAAAAATTTCGCGATAAGAAGTAGCCTATGTCCGTCTCCAAATATCTCTTTGCCACAATTCAAAAATATTCGTTTAGTTAGGCATAAACAGGTAACTACAGATTTCCTACATATTTATACACTTTTTATGTCCCGGCTACACGCTCCGTTTTACCTGAGAGCATGCCTGCACAAACCGGTTTGCTTAGGTAAGACGTAGCGGATTGTCCCGGCTACAACCTACTAAGCTGAAAATAACTAAATTTTTGAGATTTTATCAATTTATACCAATGAAATATAATTATTTAATACATTGTATAAACTTTTTAAAAGACTTCAAAAATAAGGAGGCAGTTCTCAATTCGACGGAATCGTTTTTTTTATGTATGTTACTCGATTACTCGAAGACGGCTAGACCGATTTGAGTAATTCTTTTTTATCGAAAGGGTATACTTCCCATGTGGTCTCATCATGAATTAAAGCAGAGCCAAGTAAGGATCTTAAAAAAAATACTTTATTTAATAAAATAAAGTAATATTAATTCCTAGTGACACCTTGGCAGCTCCGCGATGGAGGCCGTTCAAAATAATAATGTCTAAAATATTACAATAAATTGAACGGATGCGTGTTGCAAGTCAGCACAATCGAAGACATGGAATATTTTATTACACGAATTGAAAGAAAAACATCTGGGTTTTGCTCAAACAAATGTTTACTGCAGCGCCCAGTCCATTATTACATTTATCTAAGAACATTCACTAATCGAACCCGAACCCATCACTGCAAATCGCATCAACATCGGACTAGTAGTTTTAGAGATAAATGGTAACATTGGTTTGCAAAACAAATGTTTACTGCAGCGCCCCCTGGGGAGTTGTCACCGTAACACCTATCTAAGAACATACATTAATCAAACCCAAAGCCATCACTGCGACCGCATCAAAATCGGACTAGAAATTTTAGAGATAAATGGTAACATTGTTTGCACAAACAAACAAACAAACAACCTCTCACCCCAAACGCATATACCGTCTCCGTACCGTCGTTGGTAATTATTCTTAAAGTAACAGACATTGACAGAGGTTTTAGTACAAATTTAAAAAAAGTAAAAGATGACAGTGTCAAGAATCAAAACACTTAGCACACTATTTTGACATTTAAATTCAAATGAAAATAGCAAGAAGTTAAGAAAATACTAGTAAAAAGTGAATAAATACAGCTTATTCGAGTGTAAAAAAGAAAAAGTGAGTAGAAATAGAGACATTATCTGTGGTTAAATAACTATGTAAACTGAAACTGTGTAAATAAACAATTTTTGTTAATATCATGTTAATTACTGTCCTTTTTACTAACGACGCGACGGTACGGAGACGGTATTTACCAAAGACGGTTCGGAGACGGTATAATGCGTTTAGGGTGACGTGACAGTGAGAGGTTGTTAGTTTGTTTGTTTGTTTGTACAAACCAATGTTACCATTTATCTCCAAAACTACTCATCTGATTTTGATGCGGTTTGAAGTGATGGGTTCGGGTTTGATTTGTGAATGTTCTGAGATAAAAGTTACGGCGACAAGTCACCAGGGGGCGCTGCAGAAAACATTTGTTTGAGCAAAGCCAAAACTACTATTCCGATCTTGATGAGGTTTTCAGTAATGGGTTTTCTGTACAATGTACATAATATCTATGCTCTCTAAAAGTTTGAAATAAAAAGCAAAATTAAAAAAAATTCAAAGACCCACAACGGTTAAAACGTTATTCGCTAACAAGGTTATTGAAAGATTTATTTTTATCAAGTCAAATAATAAGCGGTCTGCTAGTCTATTTCGGATTCAGCAGCCTTGTATCCTAAGAATGAATGAAAAAGATATTAGAGAACTACTTCTATGCAATAGAAAAATAAATCAAGTCATCTCAACATTTATCAAGATTTATTCATTGCATACATAAATTCATCCTCTATGCATTTAAAAGCATAGTTTAACCCAGTTATAAATAAAATCTCACACCATTTCATATATTCCGTATCGGTTCAAACATCAAACGGCTGAAGATAACATCGTTGCTTCAGCATAGCGGCATCCAATGAAATGGAGTGAAAAATATTGTCGAGAAAATATTTTGTAAGCTCTGCAAATCCATTTTAAGTTCCCTCCTTTTCTTTCACAGATCCCGCATTATGGAGTCTTTTCTTTGTTTTTTACATAGAAAAGTGTTATTTGACAGTACGTTTATAACACCGGGATTTAATTAAACCATTCCAGAACATAGGTAGTATTGAAGGGTATTTTCTGTGGCTGTGGGTAGGTTTCCACTTAATATTGACACCCATAATTTTATTATAGGTACGAGTACTTCATATTTTTACACTACACATTTTAACACAATAAACCAACTCTTTCACAGTGGTTTAATTCTAAGATAACATATACGATAGAGCTTTAATTATTGAATAGTTATATTTTTAACCGAGTTCAAAAAAAAGGAGGGATTTCTCAATTCCTAGGAATCTTTTTTTTATGTATGTTACTCAATTACTCGAAGACAGCTGGACCGATATGAGTAATTATTTTTTGTTCGAAAGAGTAAACTTCCCATGTGGTCCCATTGTCATCATGTCAGGATCTGATGATAGGATCCTGGAGAAATTCTTAAAATATTATAGACACTCCTAAAGCGATTTCGGCTTTTCTATAGTAACTCATGCATACCTTCGGAAAGCACCATTTAGTGAAGTGGAAGTGATTGGAACTGTTATTGAAGATCACAATTTGGTAATCAGAACTATTAAATACTTAGCATTTCACGAAAGCGATACGATTACTTTAATGTTGTTCATAGGCAATTTATGTTCGACTCAATGCTGTGATGAAGTGGAGCTGAAGATGAAGTACCGAGAGAACTCCGCAATAAGTAACGTCCTTGCACCGGGAAAAGCAGCATTTTGTAAAAGGTGATGAGCAGTTGACAAAGGTTATAAGCGCGCACGGGACTTCTTCTACCTTTATAAATTGAGATATATTTTTTATTTTTATAAAAAAAGAAAACCGACTTCAAAAAAGTCAAGACATTCTACTTTGTTCTACTATTTTATTTTTCTTGCCTTGGCTGGCACCGACTCCAAAAAGCTTTTTTTTATTTTTTGTTGTTTTAAGTCGATTTTTCATTTTTTATTGCATAAAATCATAAATAGTTGTCTCATCAATTTAATGTAACTTTAAGCTATTTAACCAACGTCTGCGCCATCTAATACTTAACAATTCTATTTACTGTCAGATTGAAAAATCACTGCTCTAATTTATCAAATTTAAAAAGGGAAGGGGAGCCAAATTGAATGTATTTTTAAAATTTGCACATCTAATAGCCGAGACGACATCTGCGGCCAATTCCTCGAAATTCAAATTGGCAGAATTTATCAAGGAAGCCAATGAACGAAATGTTTTTAGGTTGAATTAGTTATGATATGAAAAGCCTCGACGTTGCCATAGTAGCTTTTTAACCTCGGCCTTTATGGAATAGATGTTTTTTGTTAAATGTTTTACCGGCCCTTGTTTCTATGGCTTTTAGCCGGTGATCTCCAATAAGATAGGAGGCTCAACAGATTATCTTTTGTTATTTTGTGTAAAGGCAGGTAAAATTTCCAAAATCTGAAAAAAACTAATTAAAAATCTACTTTTTATGAAAGAAAACGAAAAGACCATTAAAACCAGTTACACAAGGCAGGGTGCACACTCACCTTTGTTCCCGTTGGTACATACAATAGAAACGAAATTTCCTATCTCAAGTTTTTTTTAATTTATTTTTTTAATAAAAATGCATTTATTTTCAGTATTCTTGTTACAATACATTAATGCTGAGGTTTTCCTATAAGTTATCAAAAGATACTTGTATTGGGAATGAACCGCTTCTTCCCTAGTGGATAACAGTAGATTACAAAAGGTTAGGTACCTATACTTATTACAACTTAATTGATATACTAGAAATGGTAATACCATAGAGAACCTAATTTTCTACCAGTACCACCCTTAGTACATACCTACTGTTCGGTGGTTCTAACTAATGACAAAAACTCAACAACAAACAAACAAAGGCTCAACCCAAGAGATGTTAGTAGCAACTTAATGTATCAGATACTATATCTAATGAGTAGGTGAGCACGTGAGCAGGTGAGCAGCTCAAGGCTGCGTTCTCAAACTCATTTGATACAGTATCAGATATATAACGTGTTTCACCTAAGTGGGAAACCTAAGTTCCCTGCTTAAAGGAGTCAACCTGCCTCTCTGCCATATATGAAACACGTCACTCACGAAATTGAAAGGATTCTGAAGCGTGCAATACTTATATCAAGCTGCCGTAAAGGATCGCGAATTTACAAGTGTCTACATACTGTTTTATAACTTTGACTCTTGGTAAACATGCAAACAATGATATAGGATAAAGAATATACAAAATATGACATAAATATATAAAAACGATTTTGAAGGCTATCGGATTTGTTCTGCGGATCAACTCGATTCTTTAAATACTAACCAACGATTGAAATTAAATAAAAATCCTTATTTACTTCGTGCCAGCTTAACAATCACCGCAGGAATTAGACCTAAATGACCGTCAATTAATATGATTGCGCTTTATTTCTAGCGCGCTTTAGCTTTAGCTGCAAGTAGTTGGGGGAAGGTTAGCAAAAAAATTACTATGTTGACCTTGTCCGTGGCATGATTGGTCGGTGTTAAGTTAACGAACTTGACACCCAATCCACATCGAGCCCTCGTGGTGAGTTTTATCCCATTCTTTTTATTCATCATTAAGGAAGAATTGTCCATCAGCAGTGGGGACAAAAATTGCTGATGATATTGATGATGAACAAAATAAATTTTATGTTTTTTCAGAAGCGGACCTAAAAGGCGTTTAGTAATCCCACAACCGTACTCGTAACTCGCAAATAAGTGCCACAGTATCGGGACATGAAAACTCAAATAATACAAACAGCAATGCCTACAAAAATATTAATCTAAATCCGTAACAGTGTTGTTCGATACAAATAAAAGAAACGTACACATACACAAAAACGAATTTTGGCTCTAGTATTTTTTCTGCAATATGATCGGATTTTACGTAGGTACTACAGCATTTACTTTATAAAGTACCAATGGCTTCAAAAGATTGGTAGAGTTATGAATTGTTACAGAAAAGATTGCATTGCTATTACAATATCACAATAAGAATGAGGTTTTTAGTCTATATAAACGTTAATTCTAGTTAATTTTATGTTTAATTTATTTTCATTTTTGTAATTTTGACCTTGTCACTGTCTTTTGACTACTGTGTATGCAGCATGTGTAAAGGATTTATATATCTCAGTTTTCAGCATTGTTGTGTTCCGGCAGTTAAAGATAAGATAGCCAGATCCTCAGTGATTGAGGATTCCGGGAGAGGCTCGCTTGCATCTTCAACCTATCAATACTTAATATCAGGAATGATAAAGGGTAAGAGTCTCCCCGTGGTTCATAAAAAAACATATGTTATATAATAATGTGGCGGCACCTACCTAACGCCGCACAAACTACTACACACGGATCTATCTACCGTAACAACAGATGGCGCTGACTGAAACTCAGTATGGGATACATAGAACATGTATGGAAACCTACATCACGCAAGCAAAGTTTCACCGAGTCACTCACATAAATACAACATCCGACGATCATCTGTCGGACCGCGGTCCCCGGATTACCAACACCCAGTCCGGAGGAAGAGCTCACCATTAGACCTTCCTACAAGTGGCTTACCATCTACCACCCTTTTCGATACCTCAACCATCATCTCCACATTGGTGACCCCGACGGAGCACATCAAGCACCTTCATCATCGCAGCGTAGCCATCACTCCTCATACCCATATCCAGACTTCCACAGCAAGTCACACCGCAAGCAGAGCAACCAGCCTCAAGGTTCCAGCGCAGCATCATGGACGACGCTTCCTGGACCTTCGGCAATCCTCGACGGCATCACCCCGACCTGGACTTCGCAGCCCATGACTGGAGTACCACTGGGCCCTCACTCCGGCGTGGCAGCCCTGCACACCAGTAGCTCGGACCCACCGTCACTCTCCACTGTCCCGACGCACTGTGGACAGGTCCCGACTCACCGAGGACACGGATCTACCTGCAGCACCTGGCAACGCGCCTTCACTCCACTGTCCCGACCCACTGCGGACAGGTCCCGACTCACCGTGGACACGGAGCAGCCTGCAGCACTGGCGACGCGCCTGATCACCGCAACGCCACACAGCTCTGACGCGCTGACAGCTGAGCTAGGATAATCGACCTCCGGTCTCAGCGGGGGAGTGATGTGGCGGCACCTACCTAACGCCGCACAAACTATACTACACACGGATCTATCTACCGTAACAACAGATGGCGCTGACTGAGACTCAGTATGGGATACATAGAACATGTATGGAAACCTACATTACGCAAGCAAAGATTCACCGAGCCACTCACATAAATACAACATCCGACGATCATCTGTCGGACCGCGGTCCCCGGACTACCAACACCCAGTCCGGAGGAAGAGCTCACCATTAGACCTTCCTACAAGTGGCTTACCATCTACCACCCTTTTCCATACCTCAACCATCATCTCCACAATAACATATTTATATATATGTCGGAGGAAGTGACTAGTCGAGTTGATTGTTGGTTGCATAATGCGAGTTTTTTGGATTGTTACACTTTCAATATTTTTGTAAAATCTTAATTTAATTTAATTTGGTTTTCTACATTTTTTGTTATCACGTAAGAAATTATAAATTTTTAATAATCACTAAACGGCTCAGAGCAGAGGGCGCGCCTCGAGCGGGGTCGAGGCGCCATCTTGTTGTTTTCACTGTTTTTTGCCGCGCATTGAGTGTTGGCGCGCATTACTGTTGTGTCGCTTGATCGAGGTGGATCATTTTTTTAGTTCATTAAAGTTAGATCGGTGCTTCGAACCCGCTGCTCGGTTTTACTTATTAAATTGTCATTTAGAACGTTAATTTTAATCAGTTAAGTTCAAGTGATTCTTGTTTGTTGATAAAACATTGTTAAAGTGTAAATAAAATTGTACGAAACGGTGACTATTTAGTTTTGTGCTCGCATTTAACCCCGATGGCGCCCACTAGACCCGTGACCACCAACGACGATGTCGAAGAGAATGGTGTTTCTCCGACATATATTATTTGTTTTCTAAATTATATATTTAATTCAATGAACGTTTCAATATAGACGACAACTTCTTCTCTTGCTCCTCTTCATCGTGTAGCTTTATCAGCGCTGACAGCGATTCCACTTGGACATTGCACGACAAACTGGTCTCCAACTTTTCCAATTACCCCAACAATTTTATCCTCGTTCATGCCAACGCGCAAAGTCTTTCCGCTCATTACACTGACCTAGTGGCGCCTATTAGTAGCGCAGTAGTTGATACATTCTTAATATCACAATCATTTCTAAAATCCTCCCTACTCTCCTTACTATTTGATATTCGACTTCCAGTTCAATATCGTAAGTTCTTCTCCTTCTTTATTTAGTGCATCGGTCGAGCACCTTTTCGTAGAAATCTCTTTCCGACTTGCCATTATCGTTCAATATCCATCCTGCCTTTCCTATCTAAAGTTCTCGAGCACATCGTTCATAATCAGCTTTTTGCTTTCTTTTATCCAAGTCTTCTAAGCCAATACCAATCTGGTTTTCGCACTAGCACAGCACTACCACTGCCTTACTAAATGTTCCTGAAGACATTCACTGGGCTATATGGAACTACCTCCATAAATGTATCTACTTCTTCTCTCTTGGTTCGCTTCCTATCTGCGCGGACGCTCACAGTGTGTTCGCCTTGAAGATTATATATCTCAATGGTGCAAGCTATCTGCGGGCTGTTCTCTCTCCACTCCTTTTCTCCATCTTTATCAACTCAGATAACAGAGCTATCGCCTCCAACTTTCATCTCTATGCAGACGACTTGCAGCTCTAACGTCATTTCAAAATCGAAGAAAAAGACCTCGCCATATCTTTAACCAATGATGACCTCAGCGTCACTTGAGCAAGGCAATATGGCCTTTTGGTTAGCCCAAACTAATTCCAGGCCATCATCATCGCCAGCAGACACATGCTCAATTCAGCGTGCCAATCTCAGTCTTTGATACTGTTGGATGATGGTAATGATTTCAAATAAACTTTGGATATTTTACGATTATTAGTTCATTTGTGGGATATAGTTAAAAAGGAAACTTTATTATGTAAAGTTTTATTCGATAATTGAATAAGATGAAACAGCCATCTAATTATAACTTTTCCTCATAGGTCTCTGTAGCATAATTGGTTAGTGCATTGGGCCGGAGTCCCAAGGATGCGGGTTCGAATCACGTTAGGGCGACATGAGACTAGTTGCTTGTTACTAGTATATTTTCACGTTTAATATTTATGACATAAAAATAGCATTGTAAAACGCAAAACTAAAAAGTTATAAATAAATAAAAGACTTCAACATTACACTTTTAATGCACAATCACTGTTTACAAAGTAACTTTTTTCACTCAACGTTATTACAAAATGAATCCGCGGGGCATCTGTTGATTTCAGGAAACGTCAGCAACATTTGCTTGTACGCAAATATAATAAGTATGTCATGACATAACATCACTGAAAGCAAGAAAATAAATAGTAATTATTTTCCCAAGTTTTAATTTTTTAATGGTGCATGGTGAGATGCGCGTTCGGCAATTTCAAATTCAAATCACATGATTATCTTTCTTCGCAGCGCAAACATCATGATTGGCTAGTTGCCCATCTTTAGACTTTCTATTGGTCCGTAAAGCATATTATACGTAAAGCGATCCCCCTTACAATTTCTTCAATATTGTCCTTTTTGGATAGGGCACATTGAAAGGGACAAAGAATTTTAAAGAAAACAACACTCGTGGGCTATTGTTATGAGATTAAAATGGCTAGTCGAGACACTGAGTTTATGCCAGCCATTATTGTGCAAACAATAAAAATTATGCATAAATATTGGTGGTGAAAGTAAGTGGAATCGAGTATGCTAACTTATCCTTTTACGTATAGTGTTAAAATAGGAAACAGTTTGTTCATACAAATACTACTATGGCTTGGCTACTTCGAGTCGCCAACGGTCCATTAGTGTCCTTCAATAATCTTCTCCGGCATGGAGATTCACGGATGGCGGGGAAAACGGATGTATAAGCTACCATACAAATAGTTCTACGGCTATGACGAACCGTATTTTTACGGATTCCGATCGGATTCGGAACAAACGGATGTAGTGCGTAAGCGCTCTTGCTGTATAGTATAATAAGCAAAACTGCAGAAATGTAGACTTTTAGTACGTAAATAGTAATATTTCTATAAACTTACTGAAGAAAGCTATAGCAAGAAGAGCAAATGCGACCACCAGCACGAAGTGGATGGGAGTATGTCCTGTCCGAACAAAGTATACTGCTCCGAAAGTCCCGAGTACCGTGTTGTAGGAGGCTACAGCGAGGCACAGCCAAAGCGTTACGTCTAGCACCAGTGGGTTCTTCTGCAAAAAGAAATATGGCGGCAATTAAGAGGCCAACCGGAGTTAGCCCGGTACATCGTATGTTATTAAGATGCTATGCGACTGAAGCGAGATAGCAATAAGAAAACGACTCACGCGGGAGCGAGACCGATTTTGCAGATTAGGCGGAAACACCACAAAATCACTTCGTAATAAAGAACTAAAGCGATAAAAAAAATTAAATAACACGATTCTTATATTATTGATGTCCACTAATTACACCAATTTCCAACAGTACCTTATATGTTAGCCCATTTGAGAATAATCTTGTATTTAAATTAAATCTTGTATTTTGTTAAATTTTCGTATTTTAAGGAATCTTCTCGAATAGAAAAAGTGTCGAGGCAAAATCATAAATTCGTGTTTGCGAAATTTAAAAAATTTTGATATAAGTATGAAAAAATATATATTAGTACCAGATTCATAACATGTCAAAACGTTCTATAGTTTTTTAACAGAAAGTATGTACTTTTTCCGTATAGCGCCCAACAATATGGTCGAGTTTCCAATGGACAACTAACAGGACTTTTTGTTTGTATACTCGTTGAACCATGATCTGCCACGGGTTTTATAATTTAAAAAGCCCGATAGCTCGTTTTTCTTTGATAAATTATAACGCAACATTAAATTACTTAGATACTAATTATATATTATAATGAAAATACCGAATTGCTTTGGTACTCAGCTGTTTTAGTCTTAATTTTTATTATACCTGTTTTTTTCCAGAGCAAATATTTGATTATTATTATACATAAATAAATGTTAGTATCCGAAGAACGTTTTATTAATGACTGAGATTATATATTATATAGATATTTCCATTTAATATAGTAGAAATGAGAGTTTGTGGATTGTGTTGTGGGCGAGTGAAAAGCATTTCATGGCCCGCGACTTTTGCTGCATTGGTTTTGTATAAAACGGTGAAGATTTGTATTTCGGTTGTTATTTATTTACGTATGTTACCCAATTGTAATATCTGCAATGTTTTTATTGAATAGCTACGAATAATCGCTACTTAAGGTGGATGAGTTAAAGCAAAATATTGTTTTTGTGCGTTAGTCAAGAGATTTTGTATTGACACACAGAAATGAGTGTCACCACATTCTGGTATTATCTCAAGCTCCTTCCCACAGAAGGCACACTAAGCCGTTGGTCCCAGTTGCAGCAGCAGCCGTTAATACCCACCTATCCGCATTGGGCCCGCGTGGTAAGTCTGTTCTATTTTCATTCTCAGTCATAATGACGAAGTTCTAGTTGACCTATAATAAGATAAGACAAACATTACAAGTTGCAATATTTTACAATTTATATTTAGTTTATTTAGATCTTACGAGATAGTTATAGAAAAAAAAACCAAACAAAAATAGCTGTGTAACGAAAAAAAATGGATTTCGAAAAATAACTGTTTCTATTCTCAAAGTTAGACACCTGTCCGACCGCCAGCGATGAGCGAGTAAAGCTAGAAACAAATGACAAGTGGCGAGCGGCAAGTTATAGTTCTATCGCTCGGCTATGAGCGAGTGTTTTTTGTGCGGCGAGCGAGGACTCGCTTCACTCGCCACTTGTCATCTGCTTTAAGGCGTTTACTCGCTCGCTATTTACTTTCATAATAAATTATTATGTGCACTCAGACCCGCACTCTAGGTACAAATGTCGGAGCGGTTGGTGGCGTTAGCTCTGACCCAGTGTGACCAGTTTAAATTTGACGGAAATACTGAGGAACCTCAAAAATACTAAAGTATACCGCTTTACTTACGCCGTACAGAGGCGATATATACCCATTAAAATACCGCATTTTCAAACTTGTTTTATTCATACATTATCGCAAAAAATAAATGTATTTTAAAAACCAGCACCTTCTTAAATATGATAAAATTACATCACTTTATTGTTTCTCCAAATTATACGGAAAATTACTGACTCCTAGAAATATACCTACAGAAGTAAAAAAAAACGGATCATTCCACAAAATATTTTAAAATGCCTACTGAAAAAGTACCTATTAGAATACTTATCTGGTCACACTGTTCTGGCCGCTAAGCTTTATTTGCCCGTCGCGGCTGTCTCACCGCGGCGGGCAAATAAATCTTTCGCCCAGCGAGTGAATCTTACTCGCTCAACTCCAAATTATAGTCGAATTTATAATTCAGTAGAGTAATTTGACAGGTGCCAATTTTACTTTGTAAAAATAATCCTGCTTTAAACCATTTTTCGTATGATTTGCGCAGATGCAGTTCCAATTTAGTAAGTTTTGATTCCATTCATGCACACTAATTTAATATTATCATTTTAGCTACTTACATTTTAATTCAGCATAATTTTTACAAAATGGCATTGACAACCCGTCAAATCACTCTCGTCGTCATCTCAGCCACATAACACCCACTGCTGGGTATAGGCCTCCCCCAAAAGGGGGGTTTTGCCATAATCGGCACGCTTGGCAGGCGGGTTGGCGATCGCAGTATGGCCAAGTTTGTAGGAGACGCTGCTGCCCGTCTTCTGAAGGCTGAGTCCCTTAGTCGCCTTTTACGACACCCACGGGATGAGAGGGGGGAGTGCTCTTCTAAGCCGACACTACACAGCTATCAGCAGCAAATCACTATACTGAATTAGAAATTCGACGATAGTAAAGCTAGTACTCGCCGTTCGGTGGTGTGAACAACCAGCGATGAACTATTAATATTTGCATCCCTTTTTTGTTACTCGGAATGTGTTATCTTTTGTAAGTTTCTTGAGGGAGAAAATAGTCTACAGCACCGATTAATAAATAGTTACTTCGTAATCCATAGTTACTCGCTCACTCGCCCGCGGTCAGACAGGTGCCTAAATCAAAATATTACATTATTGTTTTTCGTATTCAAATAATTCACTTGAATTCGAAAGATTTAACAAAAATTTCAAGTCTGTGAAAATGTTTAAATATTTTTATGGTAAATATTTTGTGCGTCGTGTTTGATGAAAATATGTTTATATTTTCATCAGACATGTCTTTGACAAAGTATTCTTTGTATCGTGCTTACATTTTTCTGAACAAATTCCTAAAATAACAAGAGATCTTCGTTACCTACACATTTTTTGCAAGTTCTTGGAAATGCGAATATTGAAAAAAACTGTCGTCAAACTGGGGGTAGTAGCACAAAATAGAGAGGTACAGAAGTTAAGCTCCCCTCCTCTTGTGTAGGGCGCACGCTAGGGCTGTCAACTCTGACTTGCGTAAAAATACAGAATGTGGTAAACGTGTGATGCACAAGTATGATTATTTCTCGGGTTAAATTTATTTCTGAGTAAAATAATGAGTCGTCGTCGTCGTCGTCGTCTCAGCCACATGACACCCACTGCTGGGTATAGGCCTCCCCCAAGGATTTCCACAACGATCGGTCCTGCGCAGTCCGCATCCAGCGGCTTCCCGCGACCTTCACCAGATCGTCGGTCCACCTTGTCGGGGGCCAACCCACGGAGCGTCGTCCTGTACGCGGTCGCCATTCCAGAACCTTTCCGCCCCAACGGCCATCGGTTCTTCTCGCTATGTGTCCCGCCCACTGCCACTTCAGCTGAGCAATCATTCGAGCGATGTCAGTTACTTTAGTTCTCCTACGGATCTCCTCATTTCTGATTCGATCACGTAAGGAAACGCTGAGCATAGCCCACATTGCACGCTGGGTGACCTTGAGCTTTCTTATCAGACCCATAGTTAGCGACCACGTTTCACTACCGTAAGTCATCACTGGCAACACACACTTTATCGAAGTTGGACTAACCTAATTGGATTGTCTGTCCAAGGTAAACGTAGTGGTCAACAACTTCGAATGTAGTGTTCCCAACGTGAACTGAAGTGGGTGCAACATGGAAATTTGACATGATTTTCGTCTTATCCATGTTCATTCTAAGACCCACTCTTTGGGAAGCACTACGGAGATCTTCGAGCATTGTGTTCAGGTCCTCCAGGGTTTCAGCCATAAGGACTAAGTCATCGGCAAAACGAAGGTGTGTTAGAAACTGGCCATTTATGTTGATGCCGCGTCCTTTCCAGTCCAAAAGCTTAAAGATGTCCTCCAACGCAGCTGTGAACAGTTTCGGAGAAATAACGTCTCCCTATCCCTATCTCACAACTCGCTGCAGTTGGATGGGACTTGTGCTCTGGTTCTGTAATCGGACCGACATGGTGGCATGTTCATATAAGTACCTTAACACCTCGATATACCTATAGTCCACTTGGCACCTCTGGAGAGACTGCAGCACTGCCCGGGTCTCTATCGAATCGAAGGCTTTCTCATAGTCCACAAACGCCAAGCAAAGTGGCAGATTATACTCCTCGGTCTTCTGTATAACCTGCCGCAGCGTATGGATGTGGTCTATGGTGCTAAAGCGTATTCGGAACCCGGCTTGTTCGGGAGGCTGGAAGTCGTCGAACCTGCGAGCGAGACGATTCGTAATGACTCTCGAAAACAACTTATAGACATTGCTTAGAAGAGAGATGGGTCTGAAGTTCTTCAAACGGGTGTTATCTCCCTTTTTGAAGAACAAAATCACCTCACTTATATTCCATGCCCTTGGCGTTTTGCCCTCGACGATAATGGAATTGAAAAGTTTCTGGAGGACTTTGAGTATCGGCTTGCCACCCGCTCTCAGAAGTTCTGTAGTGATTCCGTCATCTCCCGCCGCCTTGTTGTTTTTGAGCTGTTTGAGAGCCATACTAATCTCGTACAGGCTGACGTCCGGGATATCTTCGGTGAAGTGTCGGGTAAGCTTGGCTCTGGGGTCTTTAGCCTTTCTTTCAACAGGTGTCTGCGTGGAATATAACTGTCCATAGAAACGCTCGATCTCCCTCAGGATTTCAGGTTTCGTAGAAATGATGCGACCGTCGTCAGTTTTCAGCTTCGTCATCTGGCTTTGCCCAATAGACAGATCTCTCGCGAACACTTTGGAGCCTTTATTCCGCTCGATAGCCTCTTTAATACAGTTCGTATTAAATTGGCGAAGATAGCTTGTCAAAGACTTAGAGATCTGCCTATTTAGCTGCCGATAACGATGAGCATCCGCTGAGTTCTGAAGCTCATTTCACGTCTCTGATCCATGAGTGTGTGGTCGGAGAGTTTTTTTAATTTGGGACGGAGGGTCTTAAAGTACTTGGACCCTACCGTACGGACAGTATCCACCACCGTGTTGTGTAGATCGTCCACATCTATGCTGTTCTCAAGGGCTTCGAAGCGGTTTATCGAGTTCGAGTTGAAAGCTCTCGGGGTTTTGGATATGGGCCGGTAATGGTCGGAGCGTAGACTTTATCAGCCGCGATCTTTCCAGCTTCACTTTGATATTCAACGTGCCACGTACCATTCGGTGATCGCTCCCCGTCTTGACGGTGTTGATCACAGTGACATCATTGAATATTTGCTTATAAAATATATGCTATAATTATATAATATATGCTTTGCTAATAAAATAATGAGTAGGTACTTTAAATAAAAAAAAAGCCAGTTTGGAAGTTGACTGAAAATGAAAATTAGTTTAGACGTATAGGCAAACTAAAATTGTTTTCGAAAACTATCCGTTTGTCTTTTTCATACTTGATAAACATTACACACGCACTCTTGGCGTATTTGAACAATTATTTTGAGTGTAGCTGAGGTTTCGTTTCGGTGAGAGCTGTCTGTGTGTGCGTTGCTCGAGCGCCCTAGTAATAAGCTTTACTTCTACCTCTCTATTTTGTGGTAGTGGTGGTGGCACTATGGTCCTTTAGTCCTATGTTTAACAGACTTCAAAAAAATAAGGAGATTATTAATTCTTTCTTTAAAAAAATGGTACCAACTAATCCTGATAAGCGTTTATCAGGATTAGTTGGTACCATTTTTTTATATTTTTGTAATGCTCTGTAAAATCAACCCTTTCATCGATTTGATCGTTATGGGAAATTACTTTATAAGTATCTATTTATCAGTTTACAAGGTTTATAGTATTTACTCCATTCTTTTATGCACCCACTCCCCTAATATTATATTTATTTATTTCCTTCTTTCGCTCAAGGTTGCCTGCAAGTTTGCAACAGATATTGGCCCGCCTATTGTGTGTTTTGTTTGTTGTAATTGTTCTGTATCTTTATTTCAAATCTTCTGCAATAAAGTTTGTATTATTATTATTATTATTATCGACCCTTGACAAAGAAGGATCACTATCGGGCAGTCTTAATAACTAAATATATTGATATTAAAGGCTGTTCGTATTGATATCGTGGAATTGGGGAATGTTAATAACATTCTTTCTATAATTAAAATAAATGTTTCCACACTCTTAATATCCTTTTAAATCATAATGAAAAAGTTAACTACATTTAAAATGAAATGTGTATTAAAACCATTCGCATGGATATGAAAATTAAATTTCTTTCCACAGTTTCGCTATTAAAATAATATAATATTTCTTTTATTCGTTAAAAAACTTGATAAATAAATTAACCCACTTTCATGATTTATCGTGTTTTAGTCAAAAGTAAGAAAAAACAATCTCGGTTTGATAAAACATTGAAAAATATATTATTGACATTATTCATAGAGTACTGTGAGTACCTTTATACGAAAGTACAATTACATGATTTTACAAGTCTATGCTATTTCATATATTTCAACAGAAACTTATCTCATAAACTGAAATGAAAAGAGAAATATTTTTGTAACTGATTTAAACTTAGACTTTTTGACATGTGTAAGTTTGAAATCTCACAGTAG
The DNA here is from genome assembly GCA_910589605.1 of Chrysoteuchia culmella. Classification (NCBI taxonomy): domain Eukaryota; kingdom Metazoa; phylum Arthropoda; class Insecta; order Lepidoptera; family Crambidae; genus Chrysoteuchia; species Chrysoteuchia culmella. The sequence goes on along the minus strand of OU342657.1, from coordinate 11,032,334 downwards.
CTATTGCCAACGGATTGTCCTAACAAGATCCTACCTGCGGCGATGAAACTCAAAGGAAAACATGTGCATGTTTTACTTTGTAACGCCGACCCTCGGGCATGTAAGAATCTCTAGAGTGAATCCCCTCTGTGAGGACAAAATCAAGATTATGGCTTACACGCTTGGAATAACGGTTACGGTGGCATTCATTTTACTTTAAAAGGATCGAACACTAGGCAGCTGGGCTGCGGCAGCAAAAATATTTGAGCAGCCAGTTATGGCAGCCAATAGACTATTGGCTGCCGCACTTCGTCAGATAAAACTAGCTAAAATTATGTGTAACTCTTTTTTTCTGTTCTTCTGTTAACATTTAATAGACACAAAATCTTTTACATATGTATAATGGAAAAATGAATGTTCTGCTTCTACGTATCATTAAAATTGTTAGACTTAAAGGTTCAAATTTACCAAAAGACTATTTTTGATGATTGGCAGCCAAAAGTGATTAAAAGCACTCCTCTCGGCGATTTTTTTTATTTTTATTCGTTTCTATAGGGATAATTCAAAGTCAAAGTCAAAGTCAAAGATTTTTATTCAAATAGACTTATAGATAAGTGCTTTCGAATCGTCCAATTTTTTTTTTCCTACCAGCCATTCAGGACATCTTTTAACTGATAAGAAGAACGGCCGCAAGAAACTTATCAGCTTTAACAAAAGCAACAACATTTACAAAGGAACATGTCGTTGCCAAACACAAATCTACAATCTTGAAACATATTTAATATAAGAGGAAAATTTTCTTATACTCAGTTATTAGAATATTTTCCTTTTATACAATTACAATAGTCATGTTTTATGTTAGTATCACTTCCATGCATTTTTGTCTTTCAAATAATTGAATCAACTAGTCTTGCTTTCTACAGAGCGATAAATAAATGCATCAGAAAAAACATGTTTCTTTTTTTTATGAATGACGGGAGACTCTTAGCCTTCATCATACGTGATGTTAAGTATTGATAAGGCTAAAGTTGGAAGCGAGCCTCTCCCGGAATCCTCAGCCACTGAGGAACTGGCTATCTTATCTTGAACTGCCTGAACACAACAATGCTGAAAACATTGTTGTTATGGCGTCAGACTTAGATAAAATGGTGGTAGCTAGCCAGGCGGACTTACAACAAGTCCTGTAAACCGAACCAACCAAACCGAATACAATATGTATCCCCGCTGGGAATGGAACCCGGGACCCCTGGGTCTGATACCGATGATTGTACCACTAGACCACAGAGGCGGTTGAAAGAAAGCTAGTATTTAACAAAACAATCTACACTAAACTTTCAAATTGATTTATCTCAAATTGCATTATTGTGTATTTAGCTAACTTTGGCAGCATGACGACGATATACCATCAACTGTCTAATGTTCGACTGGCTGCCGGCCGTAGCCTGGCTGCCGCAGTCAGGCTGCCTAGTGCGCTATAGGTCTTAGAGCGTTTACACATTGCGACATTTTGCAGCGATACGTTGTCGCGATGCATCATCGATGCGGTCAGAAAAAGTCTTTTACACGCGTCTTTTGCACGCGCTACTCAAAACAGCTATCAAAACGCGATGCAATCGCAATACAATCGTATTCAGTAGCTAGCCGCTATTTGCAGTGCAGTGATACGTCGCGAACTCGCGATGCAAACACGATACAAACGCGCGTATGAATCGTCGTATGAAACTCGTTTGATTGCTGGTGTGGCGATGAAGTCCGCGGCTATTGTATCTATGCAAAAATTTCGATGTGTATGAGACCCCTTAGGCTCTGAAAAGGAGAATTACGCTAGTGCTTATTCTTGGCACTATAACAAGACAGTTCTGGTACACATGTGAACAGAACACTATATAAAAATCAGAATTCAAAATTAATAGCAAATCCTTTTATAAAGGATATCAGAAATAATGTATATGACACAATAATCTTGATCTGCTGTAGGGAGGATAAGAACCACTGCGCCATCGGGCCCGTCTAAGAATAGACTGATTTACTGTTAATTCCACTAGATCAGCGGTCGTCACACTTGTTTGGCCAAGGGTTATTTAAAGCAATTTTGGTACGCCTACCGGGCCGCATACATATACTGTACTAGTAACCACCCATGGTTTTACCCACGTGGTTCCCTATTTCCGTAGGGATATCGGGATAAAATGTAGCCTGTGTTAATACAGGCCATCTTCTATCTGTGTGCCAAATGACATCCAAAACGGTTCAGTAGTTTGCGTGAAAGAGTAACATACAATAAACAAATTGATATACTTTCGCATTTGAAATATTAGGATACAAATTGAAAAAAGTACTAATTCAATAGTTTTTTATTGGAATAAATATAACTGACAAAATTTTAAAAAAAATTACTTTTTTTCGTAATTTAAGAAATATGGTGTTGAGTTTTCTCAATGATTACATCCATATTGCCATCTTTTGAACTGCATGCTCATTTTTGAAAATGTAGCTTTGCAGAGATGTTATGTGGATGGAAATATTAGTTAAAATAAATTGTGCGTAGTCTCTTAAACGTTTATGATATCTAGGAACATTTTATTTTATGCATTCTGTTTTAGTAAGTAGTTGATCATTTAAATTGTTAGCTATACCGCGGGCCGCACAAATACAGGCCGCGGGCCGCAGTTTGACGACCACTGCACTAGGTCGAAATTAATTCAATTTAATTCGATACTCAGCCTAAATAAATATCTTGTGATAAGATCATATGTATATGTCGGGGCCCAATGGTGGTCGGTTGAAATGGACCGATCGACATATATATTAAGATTTGTTTTTATTCTTTTGTTGTTGTTTTTTTTTTTTTTCGAAAAACTGTATTGCAACGCTTAAATCGTTTTCAAGTGTACGATGAGTACAATTGCTCGTCTAACTAACAATGAATTAAGGTATCAGGCATTTGTAGAGGCTATATTGAGAAAGTAACTTGATGGAAGGTTTGTATGTACGTGTTTAGTTATAATAAATGACCCTAAGGTGATGAACATTTTAATCTTAAGTACCTACGTGTTGTGATATTCCTTTTTGTCGTTATTATTGTAAATGAAAATATCGTCATAAATGTTAACTAGAAAATATCGGCTCGTCCGTTTCACAAGATGCTAATATAAAAAAAATATGGTCAATGCAACATTTTAATATTTATTAAAAACACTATGCGACTATGTTATATTATTATTTTCTTGGAAAATATCTTTAGAAGCCTTAAATTCGGCTATAAGACGATTAAAATTTTCTTTTATCCATTTTGTCTTCAACTCACTTCGAAAACGTTGATAATTAAAAAGAAACAATAAAAAAAAAATAGTTGTATTATTTTAATTTGGGCTGAAATGCATAACAATAAAATTTAACTTACGTTTACGGCGCCGATGCATAATAATACGCCAAGTATTATTTGTAAAGGAATTGCTATCAAAACCATTACATCCATTACCATAGATATGTCCCCTTCAGAATTGGTCAGAACCAAGTAGTATAACACTATGTAGAATATAATTGAAACCTGGAAAAATAATTTAACTATTTATTACCGGACACTTCACCGAAGATCAGCCTCGACGAGATTATTATGGCTCTCAAACAGCTCAAAAACAACAAGGCGGCGGGCGATGACGGCATCACTACAGAACTTCTGAGAGCGGGTGGTAAGATTTTCAATTCCGTCATCGTCAAGGGCAAAACGCGAAGGGCATGGAATATAAGAGAAGTTAACCTGTTCTTCAAAAAGCAAGATAAGACCTGTTTGAAGAACTTCAGACCCATCTCACTTCTAAGGCATGTCTATAAGTTGTTTTCAAGAGTCATTACAAATCGTCTCACTTACAGTTTCGACGACTTGCAGCCTCCCGAAAAGGCTTTAGCACCATAGACCACATCCATGCGCTGCGGCAAGTTATACAGAAGACCAAAGAGTATATCTGCCACTTTGCTTGGCGTTTGTGGACTAAGAGAAAGCCTTCGATTGAATAGAGACCTGGGCGGTGCTGCAGTCTCTCCAGAGGTGCCGACTATAGATGTATCATGGCGTTAAGGTACTTATACGCACATGCCACTATGTCGGTCTGATTACAGGACCGGAGCACAAGTCGCATCCAACTGCAGCGAGGTGTAAAACAGGGAGACGTCATTTCTCCGAAACTGTTCACAGCTACGTTGGAGAACATATTTAAGCTCTTGGACTAGAAAGGACACGGTATCAACATTAATGGCCAGTTTCGGACAGACCTTCGTTTTGCCGATGATATAGTCTTTGTGGCTGAGACCTTGGAGGACCTGAACACAATGCTCGAAGTTGAATGCTCCGTAGTGCTTCCCAAAGAGTGGGTCTTAGGATGAACATGGATAAGACGAAAATCATGTCAAATTCCCATGTCGTACCCACTCCAGTTCATGTTGGGAACACTACGCTCGAAGTTGTTGACCACTACGTTAACCTTGGACATACAGTCCAGTTAGGTAAGTCCAACTTTGAGAAAGAGATCTCTCGTCGAATCCAACTCGGATGGGCAGCATTCGGTAAGCTCCGTAAAATCTTCGCGTCCAACTTACCTCATTGTCTCAAGACGTAAGTCTTTGAAAAGTGTGACTTATGGCAGTGAAACGTGGTCGCTTACTATGGGTCTGATAAGAAAGCTCACGGTCAAAGCGTGCAGTGGAGAGAGCTATGAGATCGAATCAGAAATAAGGAGATCAGTTGGAGAACTAAAGTAACCGACATCGCTCGAAAAATTGCTCATCTAAAGTGGCAGTGGGCGGGATGTGTCCCGCCATGTGTAGCGTAATGTAATGTGTAGCTATGTGTAGCGAGAAGAACCGATGGCCGTTGGGACGGAAAGGTTCTGGAATGGCGACCGCGCACAGGGCGACGCTCCATGGGTAGGCCCCGACAAGGTAGACCGACGATCTGGTGAAGGTCGCGGGAAGCCACTGGATGCGGGCAGCGCAGGAGCGTTCGTCGTGGAGATCCTTGAGGAAGGCCTATACCCAGTAGTGGATGTCATGTGTTACTTAATACTAAAAGTATTCTCTACCAGTCAACCTTTAGGGAAACAGAGAGCAGCGAAAGCGGTACAAAATGCAATTTGATTACATTGTTAATTAAACGAACATCACTTTTAATACATACATATAGAAAAAAACATACATAGTTGATGATAAATTACCAAATCATGAACCGACGCACTCAACCATTCCAAAAGAAAATCAAGAACATTCCTTTTAAAGGAATATTTGCTGGGAGATTTTCTGATAGCGTCAAGGAGTGGTGTCAGGTTTCAGAATCGCAAAGCTTGCAGAGTGAAGAAGTCAGACATATAGCCAGAATGAAAGAGAGGGGAAGTGAGCGCAAGAGTATTAGCAGAGCGAAGATGGCTCTCATGAGAGTCAAAGAGATACTGAAAACTGGATTTCAAGTATCCGGGAGAATGCGGATTGTTGAGGATGGAGAAGAGCGTACAGAGCAAGCTAAGTTGTCTGCGCTGCCGTATGGGAAGCTACTGAAGCTGTGACCGGTATGCTGAGATATGATCAAATTTGCGAAGTGAGAAGATAAAACGAATAGCGTTATTCAGAAGCCGGTCCAGCTTGTTCAGAAGATCCTCGTTCAGATCAGGATAACAGACATCGGCATAATCGATGAGTGGAAGTAATAAGAGGGGTAACAAGAGTAATCTTGGTTTTAATAGAAAGAAAGTTTCTAAGACGATTTAAGTAGCATAAAGAGGAAATAACCGCACGACACACCTCAGCAACCTGGTGGAATTCGATTCAGCGTACTATCAATATGCAGTCCAAGGTTCTTAATACTGGAGCAGAGAGGTATTTTTGTACTTATGATAAATTTTAAATAGAAAAATATTGGAACCCATGACCTTTGGAAATCCGGTCCAATGCTCTACCGGATTTCCAAAGATTTAGAGCATTGGACCGGATTTCCAAAGGTCGCGGGTTCGATTCCCGTCTGAAAATTCACTTGTGGCCGAGTTATATTTTTTTTAATTTACCATAAGTATAAAAATTGCATTGAAAAATGCAAAAATTACAAAATCATAAAAAAAGTTATTTTTGTATTAAATTGCTCTGTAATATTTTCCACGTAAATATTCTAATTCGATAAGTCGATAGAATATTGTGTTAAAAAAGGGTCAAGTCGCTAAATAAACTGTAAAACTAAAATTGATTGTATCAGGGGTTACCTGTGGCCCTACCGCGTAAGCGTCGTTGACGTCGTCGACTTGTCGAATATGGGCGCGACTCTTCACACGCGGCCGCTGATGCTATAGCGCTGTCTCGGTAGCTCACAGAGTCGAGTATTAACTGACTACGAAAAAGGAATCTTATTACTAATAACGTTGAAGTTGCGTCGTACGAAAACGCTGTCGGCTGTCAAAGTGAAGTTGACAGCGATGCCAACGGCACTTACGCGGTAGGCCCACTGGTGTAAGCCCTTAAACGTACATCTATGAAACTAATAATTATCTATTCAAACTTTCAGCTCCAAAATTAAAAGACGCAAGTGCATCTTGCGTAAATTCAAATATCGCACCTCTAGGGACTTATATCTGTTATAATGTTTTGAGCAAGCTTCCGCCTGCGACTTCTCGTGGACATTCGAAAAAAATTGAAAGCACCCCTGCAAAATTTTAATCCAGGGCATAAACTTTCTGTGTGCCAAATCCAATTATGGTATTTGCGTGATTGAGTAACAAACATTTAAACATACAAACATTTTCATTTATAATATTATTATTATTTTTATTTATTGAAAAATGACAAGGAAACTTAGCATTATGATTCGTTTACAGCAGTGTGACAAAACCAGGAAGTGTTTCTCTACTTGTGTGTTCATTTGTACCATCAGTAAAACATTGTGTAAGTAAATAGCAGGAGTTCTATTTCAACTTAGTAATTTTGACTCAAACGCTTGTTGCCTCGGAACTGATTTGCATAATGAAGGGGTTGGTCATTTTAGCTTCATGTACGAACTTCAAGTCAAGTCTAAACTAAAGGGGCCTACCACCATCTCTTAGCGCAGTATTGTTTCAACCTTACCATGCTATTGCGTACTACGATCTCTTAAAGTAACCTTGTTTTGTGACGTCTTCGCTCTATTATCGTCTCCAAAGAGTAAAGTGTGTCAAAATGCTCATTATAACCAAAACGCAAACAAAACGTAACGCAAACAAAAAGTTCTTATGACATGATAGTTTCTAATTGATGATGGTAGGCAGGCTGGTAGTGCGACAATCTATATCATGGCGTGTATGTTGCTGGTTATCCTATCCTACTAATATTATTAAACGACTTCTAAAAAGAATAAGGTTATCAATTTGTAACTTTTTTTTGTGTATGTATATCGGATAAGGAAAGACGGCCGAAGCGATTGAAATTATTCAGATATTATTAAATAAGGTTTGTTTCCAATTTGGTCGCACTTTCTAAATTTTGAAATCGGTTCAATGGTTCTATATGCGCATGTTCTATGTTTGTTACATAATCACGCGATGACGGCTGAGCGGATTGGGATGAAATTAGGATAAATTTTATCCCAATATTCCTACGGCTACGAGTTATTGGTTACATTGGTAAAACCACGGGGGACACTATAAAATTTCGGCTAATTGTCATCTTCAGCTACTCTTAATGTCCCAACAGCTGACGATAGGGACGACGACGCCTTTCTGGGAACAAATGATAATTTTAATATTTTATAAAAACAATAATTTTGCGTCAATATTTTACCAAGATTTCAGTCTCAATTCGATGTTTTTTTTATGATTTTTAAATCGAAATATATATTGTAAAAATCAACTCAGCCACAAGTGAATTCTCAGATGGGACTCGAATCCACGACCTTTGGGAATCCGGGCCATTGCTCTAACCACTGACCTACCGAGACTTCGTTGTTTTTAATTTAAAAAATGCAACATGTCTCGAGATTTAAGGATTAGCGTTTTATAAAAAAACAGAATAGATATTCAAAAGTAAAAAATAATATATTAAAACATAAAGACTTTTATCAGCAAATGTTATTTTAAAATCAAATACAAGTTTACGAACTTAAACTTTGAACTACGTAACCCTTTAAATTAAATATTTTATCCAAACGTATGTTAGTGTGTTTCTCCCACATTATGAGGCTAAGCTAATATTTAAGCAATTATTATAATGTTCGTGAGGTCAATATTTAGCCTGGCAATGTTTACATAGAGTATTAGTTACCGAGTTAACTATGAATAGAATTACTTTATATTTTTGAATAAACGTTTTAAACCTAATAAGTTTACATTATAATTATAACAAATGCCAGTATTAAAATAATGTAAAATTACCTATGCTATCTGGTCTAAATAAAAATCTGTTTCAAATATTGTGAGAAGAGCTTCTTCAGTCCGACTTATTTTATAAATGTTTGTATAGCTTTTTCAATTCATTCCAAAGTGAAAAAGTTCTCTCTATAGAAATAAAAGGTAAAATTTTGTTTTACTGTGGACGGATTTAACATTTCATAGAAAGTTTATTATCTGTCCCTTTGGCATCAAAGTAATAGCTAGATTCAGTTTAATATTCAAGTTTCGAAGAAGTGCCTTGTTATGAAAAGGACCACACTAAAAAAAAAATTAAACAGATTGTTGTAGATTAAATTTAAATAATTAGGTCACCTTACTAAAATAAACTTTTAACGATTATTTTCCTGTTAAGGGGTTCCTAGTTTTTAAATACCGTATAGTAAATTTTCAGTGTGTTTAAAGCTATAAGTGTGCCATACCTACATAACGAGGCCGATCTGATCGCCGAACTGAAGTTGTGAAATTGTGTTGGCCTCAATGACCTCAATCTTAATCCTAATTCTAACTAAAGCGATTCGCCCACTGGCACCGTGCGGAGCAGCAAATTCCGCGCGCGGCGACGGAGAAGCAGGAGTTGTATTTTTGAAACAATCGAATTACTATTCGCATACGGAATCGCAAGATTTACGTACGAATGCGACTCTCTCTGACAGATAGCTCCGCGCCTCCGCGCGGAGCGGCGGAATCCGCTAGCGGACCGCGCTGCCACGCCGCGGCGCGGTTTCGATGTGTTGTACAACGCGGTTTTCTATACAAATTGATGATATTTGCATACAATATTACAATCCACGCCTCCCGCGGAGCGCGGAGCGCGGAGCACTGGGTTTACCGCCTAATATTATAAATGCGAAACTGTGTTTATTTGTCCCTCCTTCACGCCCTAACAAAGCAACCAATCGACTCGATTTTTGGCATAAAGTTAGTTGAAAGGACGTGGAGTAACATATAACTTTATATCCCGATATTCCGACGGGAATGGGGACCGAACTATGCTGGTGAATGCGGGCGGAAGCTAGTTACCTATATACTGTCTTGAGGTCATTTTTCAAATTAACGAATCTGTACGAAATATGACAGGGGAAAATAGCCCTTGACGATTTTATTGCCGGTTCTTCTCGTTACAAGGTTCCTCGCGCGCCGTAGGGTTTTCTTTAAAGCCGATGGATTAGCTTCTTTGACATTCACCAGTTCTTCACTCTTGTAACAGCTTACACCAAATAAATGATGTTTAATTATAAATTGATACAATTTGGCCTGATCGGCTCTAGTACGCGGAAATATCGTTACAGTTGATTCTGGTAAAAATGGGATTCAATCGCTCCGGCCGACTGCCACTCACTTACATAAGGCCAGATTGTTTCATTATACAGATACGAACAATGTATTTGTATTGCGGGAGTCGCGAAGATCGAAGATTGGCGTAGCGTTGTGTAGGAAGGGGCTAAGATTGAAGATACAACCTTCCGTTTCTGGGACCCTTTACAATTCCTAAAGCTGCCAATGCATAGGCAGGCGCCTTGCTTAACGCCTAGAGCCTAGCGAGTCACCTAGCGACTAGCGCTCATACAAGGCACCTAGCTAGGCGCCGAGCGCACAATGCTGCAGATCGCTAATATTATAGGACGTTCGTTTCACTAAGCTACTCGCTAGGTGTGTCACTAGGCTCTAGGCTAGGCGCTTAGCAAGTCATCTGGCTATGCGTTTGTTCCTCTTTTGTTTGCTGCCTTGCTTCGCCTGTGCTTGTAGAAGGCCTATGACATAGGCCCCTATGCGCTCTGAGGGTTGCATTAGAAGAAACTGATGATGATAAGCAAATTAATATTAAAATAAATATACTTGCAAGTTTTAGCCACGCGATACTTATCACTGCATCCTTTAGTGCTTGTTTTCTGTAATATGCTTCGTCCGGCTCTATAGTCATTGAATCACAGCTTAAATGCATGTTTTTGCGCTTAAATTATATTTTTGTAACACTTTATTTTGTAATTTTGTGATGAAATTTAAACTTTTAAATTTTTATTTATTTTGGTTTAATTTTGACGTCGGATTTGACGTAAGTTTCGAAGTTTGTGCCAAAGAGTATGTAATCACTACGTTCTACGTTCTGGTTTGTGCTTTATGGATTTTTCTTCTTTTTTTATGAATGAATTATAATCTTTTACTATTCTACAGATCATAGAGATACAACAGAATTATGGAGGCGCCCTATAGATCTATATAAAATTTGCTTATACAAATATATATTAAATCGATACATTCTTATCAAATCGATGTTTGTCTCTTTCTAACTCACCTATGTTTGCGTATGGGTAAAGAGACGGATAGTGTTTGCACAGTACACATTTTGGCAACATTTTCATGTGACGTCATGAGCGTTTTGACGCGTGCCGGCATCGCCATCTTTAGTTCCAAGTTCTGTGGTAGATCTGCTGTCAAATTTTTATTAACTCTCAACAGTTTTGTTTATATTTTGATAAATACGCACAAAAACCTGGTTCTGTTCCATTCAGAGCCTTGCTAGAGTTGGGAACATCATGCCTTCGTGTTGTGTTAAGCAGTACGGTGCAAGGAAAAACATTAATCAACCTTCATTGACTCTCCATAGGTTAGTATTAAATTTTCACAATTACTGTTGAATCTAAAACGATATTGTGTAATGAAATATAAGAAAAAGTTGTTTTGAAAGATTATAAGGACATATATTGTTTTAAGTTGTGGTATTTCGAAGTTTTTTTTCATATTAATGTTCGAGTTGTATTGCATTTGTAAAATTAGTGATGTCATGGGTTGTGTTGAAATATCGATACATTTGTCATTTTATTCATCAATGGTGTTTTGTCAAATAGATTTCCTTCGAACAAAATTTCGAAGCAGAAATGGATAGAGGCTATGGTCAATAAAATATAAACACACGACATAAAATTTGGTATGTTTGCACTGATGCATTTTGATGAAAAATGCTTCTACAGAACTTTCGATGGAACAAGATTGCGTGACTCTTTTGGTAAGTGATTTTTACATTGTAAATAATTGTATAAAGCAGAATAGTGTATTCTTCTATCTTATTCTGAATCCTATTATAGTTTGTAGAAGTTGTATCAAAGCTATTTATATATTTTCAGCCTAATCAAATCTGTTTGAAGAATCAAAAGAGTCGAGAAATGACTAGTTCACTAGAAGGTGCGTCAACATCTACTACGGTGAGGATATGTTTTATAATTGTCTTAGTAAAAGTAAGAGAATTAAATTGATTGTTTTTTACTGTTTGACTTACTGTACATAAGCTATGTGTGATATTACTTTACGTAGCTATAAAATTGCTATTAAACATAGCTTTAGTACAGTATAATAGTGATAAAAAATTTTACACACATGACCTTATCATTAACTAAATTAAATTGAAAGTAATTAATGATTCTTTTGTTCATTTTCAGCCTATCAAATATTTTTCAACCAACCAGGCAAAAACAAATACTAACAAGTCAATCTCACAATAATCAATGCGATGGTCAGTATAAATAAACTGTATAATATTTGACTTAATGTAATATAGGCTAGGTTAATTATTATTAGTTTTATAAGTAGTCTTTTAAACCTGATCATTCCTTTTATTTTCAGATTAAAAAAAAAATATTTAAGTCTTGCAGAAAAGTGTTCTTAATTAAAGAAGAAAGTAAAAAATTTAAACGAAAGGGTATGAAGACATGATAAAAAGATTGCTATATTCGTTAATGTAATAGAAGATCTTCAAAGAAGAAAATCAACTAATATTGATGAAACTGTTATTTTGGAAGAATGTACAGGATCAAAAGATTTTTTGAAGAGGCAAATTGCCAAAGCCAAATCTCTATACCTTTGAAAAGTATGGCGAAGAAAACAGGAAATTCGCCCTTACTCTCCATTTATAATTATCAAAAACTTAAAATTTTATGAGGAAAACCTAAAACACTTGTTTACCACACCCTCGGACACTAAGTAAATGGTACCAACATGTAAATGTTGAAACTGGCTTTACTAAAGAATCTTTGGATCTTTGGAGATGGATGGATGGACTGCTTATTAAATCGATTATCAAGGTTATCTCGATCTTAGGTTCCGATACCATGCTAAAAAATTTGTGATACAGTATTGTTTAGAAATTATTTTATTAAATCAGTATTATTTAGAAATGAATAAAAAAATAATACTATATTTTAAACAATCAAACGTAACTTATTTTTCCTCCTCTCACTCCTGTATACCATACGTGTTTATAGTCAAGTGTAATGTAAGTAATACGTCAATAAAGGTAATTATTTAAGTAACTATTTTGTATGAAAAAAATGCATAAGTATAATTTACTTTTAATTAACTAGGTAGGTAGTTACTTACACTTGACTATAATAAATACAAGTGTGAACTCTCGTATTTATAATAGAAGGCAACTAACTTCTTGAGTAAAAGTAATTCAAACTTATACAATTACTTTCATACAAAATAATTGCTTTAGTAATAATTACTTTTAATGTAGCTTAAAATAGGCACACATAGACAATGAGCTGTTTTCTTAAAAAAAAAAAATGCTTTTACCTTTCAAACGGATTCCATAAGAATGAGTTTGATTGTTAAATTTAGCCCCTTTTTATGCTATGGCCGTACCTACGTGTATCGCCCCGAAGCTTCGGACAATGCCACGATACACGCAAGTGAGGCCACATGCTTTAGCGCGCTAACACTTTTGGTGCTTACTTCGGAACGATACTCGCAAGTGGGAAAATTTTTAACGTCTATCGTACGAACTGTCGGCCCGAAAGATCTGAAATACTATAATAATTATTTATCTATATATTAAACTTAATTAAACGCGCTAAACCCAATTACATAATCACGTAAGACTATTGGAGATGGACTTCGCACTACATTATGTAACCTCCCACCCCAATTGCCAAATAAATGCTTAAAAAAGCAAGTGAAGTAGTTGGTTTCAAATCCATTTCTGGGCCTAAGCCGGCCTTTTTTTGTTCTGAGGAGTATAAATTAATATTTAAAACGTATATTTATTATAAGTTTTAATTGTAACTATTTCGATATCAGCTATTCAATATGGTACAACACTAGGGTGAGCGGCCATATTATGCGCCAAACATAATATAGGTATGCACGCTAATTTTGTAGGTATGGCTGGTCCATATATTTACAAGTCAATGCTACAGATAGTGTTTGTTGTTTTTTAATATCTACCTTAATGTCTTAGGAGTTCAAATCCCTGTTAAGTTACAAGAACAAGATCAGGTATTTTTATATTATATTGATAAACAAAGCCTCACAATTTAGCAAACAAGGATCAAGCAGAAATATGGCGTGGATTATAGGCCAAGAAAGGAATAAAATCAAATTTTACACTTTATTATGAAGATTTATATCTGAGAATTCACTTGTGGCCGAGTTGAAAGCATGTTTAACAAGTTTTAAATGATTTTAGGGCAACAATATTAATCTGAAACCGTTATTAGAATAATAAAGTATATTTCAAGCGTCCCAATGATACCTACTGGATAATTTTATTTTATCCTATTATTCATGAATCATGATAGTCAAAAATATACATTATCATATTTATTTTTCTATAATTACATATTTTAGAGCTTCTTCTCTAGAAACATAATATTTTCTTAGGGCTTCATAGCCCGGTATACTTCGACGTATTTCTAGCCGTTTGAATAATAATAAATGAATTAATTTCATACAATCGAATTTATTAAATTTTAATTTCAATAAAGTTAGTATACTATGCATAGTTTACATTAAAACTCATTAGGTTTTTTTTTATTTCTGTATATACAATGCATTTTATTTGTGTATAAATATTTATGCCGTGTGGTGACGGCCTAAGAATACAAGTGTTACCACTCCCTTACATGCCTGGGATGTCGTAAGAGTCGACTAAGAGGCTCGACGCATTGATCACCTGTGCGAGAGAAGGATAACTTGTAACAAACCCTCTACCAACCCGTCTGGCCAGCGTGGTAGCAGTAGGCTAAAAGCCTCCTATGAACGCCACAATAGGCGTGAGCTAGGAGCGACTTTTGTCCTGCAGTGGACGTCCACGGGCTGATGATGAACGGATGGATGGATAAATATTAGGTAATTAATTTACGGGTTGAAGTCCCGTCTGAGTGATCATGTTGCTTTTTACTAGTATAATTTTATTTACCCAATTATGTATATTTCTCTTTTATTTTTTAAATAAAACTCATATACCAAATATACAAAACATTTAGTAAATGATAAATCGTTACAGGATTATTGAGTTAGGTACACAATCTTTTACAACTGATATACGAAAATTTCATTAAGTACATCAATAGGTGAAGCAGTTATTGAAAAGTACTTTATTCCCCTATTGGAATTTGAACCGTATTCTAGTTGCAAAGAGTTCATAATACGAAAACAACAACCTTATAATAAGGCCACAGGTGTTGAGCTTCAGCAAAAATTGAACGGTAAAATTACGTAAGCCTTTGCTGAAAGTGGCTGAAAGATTCCGGATTTTTTACTTTTAGGGTGCCAACAGACGAGCCTCATCGTTCAGTGACATAGCTAGACAGCGTCGTCGCATAATCTTAAAAACGCTTTCGCATCCATCGTCGTCGATGCATCAACAATGTACACACATCAAAAAAAGTTTGTGATCAATAATTATTGTCATACAAAATACCCGTTTTCGTAGAGGGATTATTACAGTAAATCTTGATCGATATTTTTTCAATTTGATACCTTTCATAAGCTAGAGTTAACAACATTGCAACGTTTTTGTATGAAAATCATTGATTGATCGCAGACTTTTTTTATGTGTGTACACTAGCTAATGCCGGCTCCCCATGTTGCCGTTGGGCCCAACATTTACCAATACCGCGTACAGATTATCAACAATAGTATCAATGTTGTAGTGCGATCTGTAATTTGTGAACGTGCCGTTTTAAAAATAAGGACTTTCAGGCCAATCTTGCTATTCTGAAAATGGTAAATCACTTAGAAAGTCACTTCGCAAATCTGTCATTGTTTTGATGTAAAATCGGCCAAGTGCAAGTCGAACTCGCACATGAAGGGTTTCGTCTCTCACCCAAGGTTGCCTGGAAGAGATTGCTATGTAGCAATAAGACCGCCTATTTTGTGTTTTCTCTGTATGTGTTTATTTTTGTATCGTGTGCAATAAAGTTTCTATTATTATATTAAATACGCCTGCAAAAATAACTTTGTTTTTCATAGTGTTTGTATGTATGACAAAGTTATATTTGCGAAAGTTTTGGCAAATGGGCTATATAGCTCTGAAACTATATAATATATTTCGTTAAAACTAATTTTCGTTTAAATTTTTTATAAAGTTCTACAGCATATATTTTTTTTTAGGTTTTTCACTTTCTTATTTTAAAAGGTAGAGGGGGGGAATAGCATTTTTTTACTTTGAAAGTGTATATCATTCAAACGGTTGGCCTTGATAAAAAACTGTTTTAGGTATCTCAATGTAATTTTTGAAGACCTATCTATAGATACCCCACACGTATAGGTTTGATGAAAAAAAAAAATCAGTAACAGTTCCATGTATGGGGAGCCCCCCTTAATTCATATATTTTTTTATTTTTGTATAAAAACATTACAGAATACATCTACCAACCAAGTTTCAACTGTGTAATCCTCATAGTTTTGGAATAAAGTAGCTGTGACATTTTACCACTTTGGAAGTGTATATCTTTCAAACGGTTGATTTTGAGAAAAAACTATAATAGAAACTTCAATGTAATTTTTAAGGACCTATCTATAGATATGCCTCAAGTATAGGTTTGATAAAAAAAATGTTTCAAATCCCTTCGGGAAAAATGCTATATTTCTAAAACTGACAACCATATTTCGTTCAAACCAATTTTCGTTGAAAGTTTTTATAAAGATCTACAACATATTTTTTTTTAATTTTTCACTTTCTTATTTTAAAAGTTAGAGGGGGACATTTTTTCACTTTCAAATCAGTAACACAAAAAAATCAGTAACAGTTCCATGTATGGGGAGCCACCCCCCTTAATTCATTTTTTTTTTTTGTTTAAAAACCGTAAAGCGGTTTATAGAATACATCTACCTACCAAGTTTCAACTGTGTAATCCTCATAGTTTTGGAATAAAGTGGCTGTGACATACATCGATTTGGGTGAAGGGTTTCGTTTTTTGCCTTTAGGCTACGAAACCCTAAAAAAGGATGAAAGAAAATATTTTATGGAATGAGTGAGAAAAGGATACCTAGATACTGCCTAGATAGAATTATTTTTAAAACTTTTTAGATCGTATTCGACCTCATTTAAAAATATTTTGTATTCTATCTATCCTTTTTTCAGTTATTCCTTATTATCTTCCATACTTTTTATACCAAAACAATGACAGGTGAGATGATTTGCAGGGTGACTTACGAAGTGATTTACCCTGCGAACATAATATAAAACATGTTCGCAGGATTTACCATTTACCAGAATAGCAAAGCAGTTGCCTGTTTGAAGGACTATGCAAAGCTTTTTCACGGTACGCCACTTATCCAAGATGGCGATGATACCACATTGTCAGGTTGCCACGAAAGTCGTTAAATAACTGTTAAATAACAGGTATCAAGTAAATACTTTCATCGATCAGAGCATCTAAATGATAAATATAAAAGAATATTAACCATATGAAGCAGAGAAGTTTTTATAGGATCCTACCTTTCATGAAGTTAATTAAAAGCACATAAAGCGGGATTCAAAAAGGAAATGTTTGGAAAGGAAATCCCGTCAGGGCGACATGAGATAAGTTGCTTTTTTTTTAGTATATTTTCTTGTTTAATGTTTATCACAGGAAATGTTTGGTTTATTTAAGACATATAATTTTACCTGTGTTATCGACAAATCCATGAAAAGTATTTTATGACTTTTGTTGTGTGAAGGCAGAGAGAGAATGACAGTGATTTTATTAAAAGGGCAAGTGATTTACTTCATTTAGTACCGGTAAAGAAGTGGTCGGTAGCAAATTGGTAAAACTTAATATTATTATATGTCTAGTAAATTAGGGAAGTCCACAAAAATATCATTATCATCCGTGATTTTAGTGTCCCCACTGCTAGGGCTCCGACTTTCCTTATACCTAGATGGATAAGGAAAGGAATGAGCTATGACTTTCCACGCGACCACAGTACCAGTGAAGTAATTGGAGTGTTAAGAGATGGATCTGGTCTTTTACAGACTATACTACAGAGTATTTACTCTGTAGCAGCTGGCATGAGCTCATACCGCCATACCCTTCTCGGACATCCAGACGCAGTACGAGCTACCACGCTTTCTTGTTTGATATTCCTAAGTGTCTCTCAAAGCGCTACTGAACATCTTTTGTATTGCAGACAGCAAAGGAGTGGAACTCCCTCCCTGCTCCGTATTTCCGAGTAAGCAAGGGTAAATAGAGACCTTCTGGGCTAACTCGCCCTATCGTGGATCTTAGGCCCTGGACTTGATAGGGTTGGATCAAGAGCAAACCCATTCAAGTAAAAAAAAAACACCTTTTCATCACATTTTTTCAACAGCTGTATAGATAGCATGTTTCAACGGAGAAACTAAAAAGAGTTATTATAAGTACTGGTACGTTTTTTAAGAGCATCTTCAGTAGAGTAAGCACGAATAACCATGGAGTAAGTATCGAGGAAGTAAAGTAAAAAAATGTATGACATATTGAACAGCGTTCCTACCGGACGTAAACGGAATTACATTTTCCTATACATTTTTTGACATTACGCGCTCGATACTTACTCGATACTATTTCGATAGTTTTTCGTGCTTGCCCTACAGAACTACGCGCGTATGACGCACGAATACATTGTCCTAATACATTGTCAGTTACGAATAAGCTATCTCAGAAAGAAATCAATATTGGCAACACTATAACCAAAATTCAAGTCATCACTTACTACTACTAGCGATTTTGTTCTGGTTTCTTTTCAAACCTTCAACTCCTATTTCACCGACCGTTTTTAATAAAGTTGTCTTTTACCTTGGGTTATATTATATCTACGCCAAAATTCATATAAAATTGCTCCAAAGCGGTTAAAGCTAAGTAAGTAAACGGTAAAAGATAGGTATTTAGAAGTTACATAACTTAACGACTAACCTAATATTACACATAACAGCAATAAAAATAGTTTATGTTTTTTATTTTTGCATTTTTCAAAGCCAAGCAACAAGCTCAGTATCAGTCAGTGTGTCTCAGTAGCTCAGTGGTTAGAGCATTGGCCCGGATTTCCAAAGGTCGTATTTAAAAAATTTCATAAGTTAAAAATTGATATTTAATATATTGCAAAGAAGTTAACTTTGACGTTTATTGCAAAAATAAAGTCTTAACGAAATGACAATACGAAAAAAAAAACATTTAAATTCCACTTGGAGCTTAACTGTATTATTAGGATATTTAGTAAAAATCCCTTCCTTTTTTTGTGACGTCACACGACAACCACTATAAATACGGCGACCGTCGGTGTCTCGGGTCCCCCATCCGGGCGGGGGTACCACAAGGCAGTTGCCTATCCCCCACTCTCTACGCAATCTACACCAATGATATGCCTACAATTAACAACCAAATGAGAGAGTGGGAGCCACGGGTTGAGCTGGCGCTATTCGCAGACGATAGCGCCTTTTACACATCCTCCCCGTGGCCCAAAGCCGCAGTGATAAGAATGCAGAAGCAGCTGGACCTCCTCCCGCCCTGGCTCGACAAATGGAGGATCGCGGTTAATGTGGGCAAGACTACCGCGATCCTCATAGGGGCGCAGAGGAAAATGCCCCCAAAATTAAAACTAAAGGGGCAAGAGATCGCCTGGCAGCCAGTCATCAAGTACTTAGGCTGCCAAATAGACAGACAATTAAGCATGGCCAGACAAGTAGACCAGGCAACGTCGTCGGCCAGAACGGCCCGGGCCATGCTACGCCCGGTCCTAAAATCGAAACTGCCACTCAAGACCAAAACGGCCATATATAAAACATATATCCGGGCGCGCCTCACCTACGCCGCTCCGGCTTACTATTCCCTATGTTCGCAGGTGCAGAGAGACCGACTCCAGGTCCAACAGAACGTGTCGCTCCGCGTTCTTACCCAAGCGGGGCGATACGTTCAAAACGCCGTCATCGCACGGGACCTGAGAGTAGAGTCGGTGCAGGACTTCGCGGGCCGGCTGGCGCGGAGCATGTTCGACCGCGCCGACCACGGCCCACACCAGCACCTACAGGGCATCGCCCCCACGCCTCAGACACTACCGCAACACAAAACAAGTGCAACATCTACAGAAAGAGCTCCTTCCCCCACTACCACCACACTAAGGGCCAAGAAGAGGAGAAAAGCACTGCCCCGAGAAATTGTGCCCCCGCCACTTCCCCAGCCCACCAAACCCAATCCTACAGTCCTTCCTACTACCACTACCTAATTATAGCCCCAACCCTGTTTGCTGTAAGCCGTGGCCCGTTCGCAGGCGCTCGCTGGGCCTCCCCCATTAGGGGGTCTCACCTGGTGCGGCTGACCGCGCAGAGGGCCACGCAGCAAACTCCGGCGGGGGCCACCATTCGTCAATAGACGGCCGCTTAGGCGGCACCCAAACACCATGGGGCAGTGCTCCCCATGAGATGACGCCCGGGGAAGGAGCAAAGGCTCGAACCCGTTCCAGCCAAGGCTGACGAACCACGAGCGACGAGCGTCTCGGGTCATTTGACGGTTGGCTGTCGAGCGGAGCGGTTGTCTGGTGATCGGCGCAATTTGCTGTAAGTCGTGTTATTTTCCAATTTTAGTTTCTTTTTATGAATTGTTATTTTTAATATGAAGTGTTTTGGTTAGATTTTGAATTGATGGTTGATTTGTTGAAAATGTAATAAATTGTGCGTGTCTTAACTTGTTTTTTTTTAAATAATATCTGCTTCTGATCCTAAAATCAGAAGTGGGATAGGCTTTCTGCCCACTTTATTTGCTATTCTGACTACCTACTTGAAAATCATAACCTGTGAGTTGAATTTTATTGTTGTAAAAGTAAAGTTTTAGTGTTTTACGTAATTGGTCGTTACTTTAAATCTGTTTTGAACAATCAACCGTTTGTTTAAAATCATGCCGCGTCATAATCATGACGAGTCACCGCATCGCAGAGCACGCAGCAAATCGCGTCGCCACCGTCGTAGGTCGCGTTCACGATCTCGTTCTCGCTCACGATCGCGTCGTTACAGGACTCGTAGTAGGTCTCATAGCTGTGACGGCTCTGTTAAGAGAACTTTAGGCGCGATCATGTCACGTTTAAATGCGATCGAGGAAAGTGCCGCGAGTGTATCACAGACCCCATTACCGCCGAATCGTTGCCCCACGCCTAAACGCAAAGAGGATGTTCCGACAGTAGCTCAGGCGATTGCTGATGCTTTGGTGACTTTTAACCAAACTAAACCACAGAACTATTATGTGTCCAATTTTGATCCGTCGATCCATAGCTTTGAGGCGTGGTGTAGCGAGGTCGAACGCGCTAGGATAGCTAACCGTTGGGCGGAATTAGAGTGCTTGTCGCGAGTGGCCCACTGTTTAAAAGGCGATGCTAAGACCTGGTTAAATGAGTGGACCACTAACGATCGTTCGTGGTCTAACTTTGTTAAGGAATTTAAATCACTTTGCCCTCGTAAACATGACTATGCAAATATTCTTTTTGAGGTCATGAGTGCCACGTCTGACAAGTTTCCATATTACGCTGAGTATGCTCGTCGCTCACTGCTACGCCTGCGGGTAGTGCAGGGCTTGAGTGAGGAGCTTATGGTGCAGATTGTTATTCGTGGTATAAATGACGCTCAGGTTAGGGCGGCCGCTGCAAACGCCGATTTGACTACAGAAAATTTAGTTTCGTTTTTAGCAATTTATGTCAAACCTAATCGTAACAAGTTTGATAACCGACTACCCTCCTCTAGCGGTACTGTAAAAAGGCGAAATATTGATCGCCCTGTTAATAAATGCTTTTCTTGTGGCCAATCCGGGCATCTAAGCTTTAACTGTCCTAAGAAACAGAAGCCCTCCGATGCTACAACTAGAATTACTTGTACTTTTTGCAGGAAACTCGGACATAAAGAAAGTGATTGTTTTGCAAAGTCTAGGTCGAATAATCAAAATCAACGTAATGTTAATCTCTGTAAAGAACTTTTGAATGCATCTGAAAATAATGATATCTGCACCGCCGTTATACAGGGTATCCCGGTGGATGTGTTAATTGATAGTGGCGCGCTTAATGTTTCACTTATGTCATCATCTGTAGTTAAGTACTTTTCGGGCCCCCGTAAGCAAACTCACTGTGTTCTTAAGGGAATAAGTAGTACGGAATTCGTTGCTCGCGAACTTATATCTCTCACTGTAGAGTTTAGCAACATAGCATTAGATATCGATTTTGTGATTGTTCCTGCGTCTTATATGAATACGCCTATTATCATCGGCACAGACGTATTAAATCGTGATGGAGTGACCTTCATTAGAACTAAGCACGGACAATATTTAACACACTCTCCTGTTCTAAATCAGATTAACTCGGTTCAGGCGATTGATAGGGTTAGTACGCCTCTTCAAAGCGGTGAACATATTTTGCTTATGTCGGTCATTGATAGTTTCGCGCCATACCTTATATCAGGTACTGCGTCAACCACTGTTAAGACGGGCAAAATGCAAATTAATTTGATTAGTGACGCTCCTATTGCTTATCACCCTTACCGTTTATCTTATCCAGAAAAACTTAAAGTGCGAGAAATAGTAGCAGATTTACTCGACAAAAATATAATAAGGGAGTCAGACTCCGAGTATGCCAGTCCCATCATCCTGGTCAAAAAGAAAGACGGTTCTGACAGGATGTGTGTGGACTTCCGCGCACTTAACCGTATAACCGTCAAGGACAGGTATCCGCTCCCGCTAATAGAGGACCACATAGATAGGTTGGGAGGGTCTAAGTACTTCACCAGCTTAGATATGGCATCAGGATTTCACCAGATCCCTATTGATGAGTCCTCAATTCACAAGACAGGCTTCGTCACGCCCGAAGGGCATTATGAATACCTTAAAATGCCCTTTGGTTTGTGTAACTCTCCTACTGTGTATCAAAGGATAATTAACAACACACTTCGGAGATTCATCGAAGCCGGTAATGTTCTCGTATACATCGACGACGTCCTCCTTTTGAGTATGTCTATCGAGGAAGGTATTAACTTGTTGCGCGATGTGTTAAAAACTCTCACAGAAGCGGGGTTTTCGATAAATCTCCAAAAGTGTTCATTCCTCACTACAGAAGTAGAGTACCTAGGCCGCGTTATCACCCATGGTCAGGTTAGGCCGAGCACTAGGAAGATAGACGCATTGGTGGATGCGCCTGTCCCCTCTAATGTGAAACAGGTCCGTCAGTTCTTGGGGCTGGCGGGGTACTTTCGCCGTTATATTAAGGATTATGCGACAAAGACTGCAAGTATATCTCGCCTCACTAAAAAAGACGTTAAATTTCAATGGGGTCCTGAACAGGAACAGGTTCGGCTAGATCTTATTAAATCACTTACGAGCGAACCAATACTTGCAATCTTTGATCCGAATCTTGCTACAGAGCTCCACACGGATGCGAGTAGCGCTGGGTACGGTGCAGTACTGTTACAGACACATAGCGACAATAACAAGCGTGTGGTGGCTTACTATAGTAAGGTGACACAGGGCGCTGAAAGCAGATACCATTCGTATGAGTTGGAGACGCTGGCGGTCGTCAGGGCTTTGCAGCATTTTAGACACTATTTGATTGGCGTTGAATTTATAATTGTCACGGACTGCAATGCCTTGAAGGCCACCGAGCGCAAGAAGGATCTGCTTCCACGCGTTGCCCGCTGGTGGATGTACCTGCAAGACAATAACTTTAGTATCGAATACAGGAAAGGTCGACTAATGGGTCACGCCGACTACTTAAGCAGGAATCCACCAGTGGCACAGGTTAATCACATAGATAGGCCTTTGAATTGGGCACAAATGGCTCAATCAGCCGACTGCGAAACTCAGGACCTGATCCAAAAACTAAGGGATGGTCTCTTGGACTCGAATCGTTATGTTTGCCGAAACGACCTTCTTTATTACCGTTTCACCCCTGTTGGCGAGGAATCCCGCCTTTTATGTTTTATTCCTAAAGGGCATCGTCTTAGTCTCTTGCGTATTTTTCACGACGAACATGAACATATAGGACCCGAGAAAACATTGGACCTCATCCTTAAACATTTTTGGTTTCCTGGCCTTAAGCCTTTTGTAATGAAATATACGTCCCATTGTCTCATCTGTATCTCTAGAAAACGAGTTCCAAGAGCACCGCTTCAGCCTATTACTTCGTGGCCAAAATCTGAAATCCCTTTTAATACAATTCATGCGGATGTGTTGGGTCCTCTCCCTGAATCGAATGGGTTTAAGTTTGTGTTCGTTTTAGTAGACTCTTTTACTAAATTTTGTTTACTTTTAACTATGTATCGACAAGACGCGCATGAGCTTAAACGTGTTTTTAATAATGTAGTTGCATTATTTGGTGTGCCTAAACTTCTAATATGTGACCGAGGGCGTATGTTCGAAGCCTCTAGCTTTGTAACGTGGATGACTGAAATAGGCTGCGATATCCACTACATTACGCCTGAAATGCACCAGTCTAACGGCCAGGCCGAACGTTATGTTCGCACGGTGCTTAACCTAATACGGGTTCATAGTTATCGCCAAAACTCTTCATGGTCTGACGCATTATGTAAAATACAATTAGTACTTAATATAACAAAACAGAAGAGTACTCAGTTGTCTGCTCTTAATCTACTTATCGGTATTGATGCGACTACTCCCGTCATTCGATCGCTAATACGAGACGTTGCAGTTGAAAATGCAAACCCTAATCGTGAAGCTTGGCGTGAGATATGTAGAGAGCGAGCTAAGGGTTTACTTGATAAAAATCAGCGACAACAAGACTCGTATGTTAATCGTCATCGTCGTAGTCCTAGAGTTTTTAAGAAAGGCGACCACGTATTTGTTATAAAATACTCTCAATCTACGGGAAAGCTTGACTCGGGCATGCGAGGCCCGTACTGTGTTATAAAGGTTTTGCCAAGTGACCGCTACGAACTCAAGTTGCTTGGTGGTGCGCGCGGCAAGACTACCCAAGCTGCATCACAATACATGGTGCCTTGGAAAGGAGAGTGGTGTCCTGAAAGTTGTGCAGCATTTTTTGAGAGTAAGTTTACTGTGTTACTAACTCACTATGTTACAGATATTTATTCACGCGTATGAATGTGTGAGCAGGATCTGAGATGTGGCTGTGTGCGGCTGAAACGGCTCGCAGCTGGTGGAGCCCGCTGTGGTGAACCGCTTTGTGGGCGATTACCTGATGGCTCGGACAGAGGCCCACTCGGCCCTTCGGGTACGCGGTGCTACGCGTAATGGACTGCGGTCCTGCAGACACGTTGTTGTACGTGTATTGGGCTTCGGCCTTGCAGACACATCGCTGTATGTGTATTGGACTTCGGTCCTGCAGACACATTGTTATATGTGTATTGGGCTTTGGCCTTGCAGACACATCGCTGTATGTGTATTGGACTTTTGTCCTGCAGACACGTTGTTAACGTGTGGGGCGGCTATAGTACGATCGTACAAAGTATGAGAACGGATGGCGTACATGTCTGATGATGTATGCTATCGTGATGAATGATTGTGTAAGGATTCTATTTTCGAAAGAATGTGTTGTTGAAAGAGGGCCTCGAACGTGTGATGAATGAAAGATTAGGCAAATATACGTGTGGCACTTTTACTAAAACTTTATTTTTCTATGTTAGACGATGAGAACGAGGTTGACGAAGCTGAAGCCGGACCATCCACTTCCCCTGATGGCTTTAGGAGCCACCCTCCGGCAGATGAGGTCGAGGACGGCGGTGAAGTGGCTGACTCTCCCGCAACCCTGGCTGGCGACCCAGGTGATGCTGCCCAGGAACCCGTAGAAGACGTGCCCGAGGACGGTGCACACTCAGGATAGGCCGTATTAGGATATTTAGTAAAAATCCCTTCCTTTTTTTGTGACGTCACACGACAACCACTATAAATACGGCGACCGTCGGTGTCTCGGGTCATTTGACGGTTGGCTGTCGAGCGGAGCGGCTGTCTGGTGATCGGCGCAATTTGCTGTAAGTCGTGTTATTTTCCAATTTTAGTTTCTTTTTATGAATTGTTATTTTTAATATGAAGTGTTTTGGTTAGATTTTGAATTGATGGTTGATTTGTTGAAAATGTAATAAATTGTGCGTGTCTTAACTTGTTTTTTTTTAAATAATATCTGCTTCTGATCCTAAAAGTATTATTCATAAAGAAGTTAAAACACGTAGTAATAATACCATGTCAGTTAAACAAGTATTTTCTCAATTTCTCTTTTGAAATATGAATCTGCACGAAGAAGCTGGTCAAAAAAAGTTTGTTGGGATTAGGATCTTTTTTTAATACCACTTACTGTTTGATTTCACCGAGTTATAATAGGTATTTTCAGTAGCAAATTGAACCTTAACAGGTAACAATACGTCTAAACATTTGCTATTATTAAAAATCTAGCACATAGAGACGCAATGTATGTAACATGTTTTCCCTTTAATATTGCTGATGGATACAGTACAAAGGCTTTATTGTCTTCTTCCAGGAAATGAGGGAACTAACTAAATAAAATGAAAAATCATGCCATAACCACTCGCTTCCAAGTCGTAAAACTCTATTAAGAGACCAATTAAGGCTGTTAAAAGAATGTTATGTGCAATATCGTAGTTTATAGTAATTTTCACAAGTTAAAACTAAGTAGAGTTTATCCATTGCTTGTATTTTTGTTTTTGACTATCCACATACCAAATTAAAGTCAAATCAACAATTTGGTGAACAATGTAGTATTTCTGGATACGACATTATTATTTTTTGGAGCTCGTATAATAATCCTAGAGGAGGTAATGTTTGTAAATAAGTTTCTTTGTAAGAAGTAATCTTTGGAACTACGGAACTGATAACCGATAAAAGCTACATATTTCTGGGTAACATAGGCTATATTTAATTGTTTACCTTTTTCGCAGCTACACCACTGATTAAACCTTAGAGAAGGATATAATATATTGTACAGACGGATATTTTAGTCATAATTCCATGGCGACTAATTGTCGTCAGTTCTTTAGCTGATTCAAAGTCCGGATTGCCTTATGAATCAGATTAAGATTTTGCAATGTTATGGAGCATGACAAAGACAACTTAATATTACTTTGGTACATTTAAAATTTCATGCTAAAAAAAATACTTATAATGAAACTGGAGTTTCATTAGGCCAAACCATATTACCCAATATTCACTATCTTTTTGTTATAATTTTGTTCCGTACATAAAGCAGGATTTTTTAAAGGAGTTATGAAGTATGGTAAAATGTTTAATAAAGACAAGGAATTAGCAAAAAAAATTCAATAATGAAGAACTTTATTTATATATCTTATAAAAATATATAAACACACGTTACCTTAGATTTAAATACAAACGTAAGATGTCAATAAAAAGAAGACATTCATTGCAGAAATTTACAATATTTTACATATAAGAGAAAATTGTATAATAGTAATAATATATTTGCAACAAAATACTATGCAAACTGCACGGAAATCTTTGGTAGAGAGCTTAAAACTAATCATGTTATAAACCATTAAATACCTACTAAAAAGAAGTTCACAATCACAGACCTATATCTCAATACGTAATCGAGATAGACGGTAAAAGTTTACCTACCTTGCATGTAAAAAGTTTGATCCACGGTCAAAGTTTCCGACCTTAGTCAGTCCTCTTGAGACCATCGCCATGAAAACACGCGTCACTTAGAAACGAAAATGGTAAATTGTGCAGTGCTTTACTGAAAGAGCTCGTCCATAACATTTCCACAACACTAAATCTCGCTCATGACGTCATCGTACGAAAAATTCGACACGCTAGTTTCTCATACAGTTTGAAGCGCTTGTTTCGTCTATCTCGATAAAGGTCTGTGTTCATAATAAAATTGTAGGAAAGTTATGTTGTTATTTTGTGTAATAAAAATGTACTTGTGACAAAAAATAAACTGAAAACGTAATTTCTGAATCGGTTTCTATTATTAAATTTATTGACTGCATCCGAGTATTTGATTATGTAGGTAATCTATTAAAAAACCTACCTTCGTTGAAGATTTTCAAATAAACAGTTGGTTTTGCGACAAAATACAAATTATAATTACTTAAATAAAACACTCATATAAGAAGTGAATTCAATCTATGGCTAAATTAATAAAAATTAATTTGTGAAAAGTTCATGCATTCAAGCATTCTTTCAATATAATATTTATTACAATCTTATAATAAGACTTACTTGTTCAATACTACATATAAAAAACACTATTGCTAAAATAACATTATTATGTACGGAGTACACCATTATGAGTACGGAGCCCTCATGTCAGGTTGACACGATGCGGGATTACACGCACGAGGAGCTTCTTGAACGAGAGAACTAGCATTCGTGAAGCGTTCGCGCTGCGTTCGTTTTCGTTAACTTCGTGCACGTATACGAGCTTTCGAGAATCATAGCATTTCTCGTGCGTGAACTCGCATCGTATCAACCAGTCATTACACATGTTAATTATTGTAAAATGCAACGGTGAAATTCATTCAGTAAACATAATTCGTATTTTACATTAAAATGACTAAGGAAGAAGTCGATGCCATTTTGAAGTATTAACAAGAGTTTAATCCCTCTTACAACAAGAAATGCTCCCAAAAAGGATTAATAGCATTTAAGTTCAGATGCAAATGAAGGTTCTGCTAATGAAAACTCGATTAAGGCAGTTCCCAGTTAATTTCGTCGTCGTATTTCTCGGTATCCTTGAGAGAGTCGAAAATAGGCAGTTTCGAAAGGAGCCCTGAAACAAATGAAATTCGTGTAAATACCTAATTAATTAATGGTAGTTACAATCTCAGAGAAATTCTTTGGATGTACCTAGTGCAAAGAACATGTAAACAAGTGCTTACAGTCTTCCACTAAAATAAAGTGATAATATACTTTTCTAAAATCTTTTTTTCTGTTTAAACTGATGAATTAGTCATCAGTTTTTATAACTTTAGGAATGGAATAAAAAAAACACTACCTTAAAAATAAGGAATTTATTTATGAAACGCCTTTGTTTTTTATTTGATTATTATAAGGATTTTACGATTTATTATTATATGCCTAGATATAGAAGTACAGAGGGTGAATCGTCATCGTCAGTAGCCATTTTTTATATCCCTACTTTTGAGGCACTGGCCTTCCTTATGTATGGATAAGGAGAACGGGCCATGACCCACCATGCGGGCCCAATGCGGATTATTGAGTTTTAGCGACTGCAAATGCAGCCGGGGCCAACGTCTTAACGTGCCATCCGAAGCACGGCAGAGCTCGAGATAGTATTTTTTTTATATTCCCACTTCTGAGGCACTGGCCTTCCTTAAGGATGGATAAGGAGAACGGGCCATGACGCACCACGTGGGCCCAATACGGATTGGTGGGTTTTAGCGACTGCAAATGCAACCGGGACCAACGTCTTAACGTGCCTTCCGAAGCACGGCAGAGCTCGAGATAGTACATTTTTGGTCGCCCATCCCGTGACCGACCATTATGTGAGTGTGAATTAAAATTTTCGCTTGCGTACTGTTAATTACATTTTTGTTATATATTACCACTCAATAAAATAAATAAATAGAAAAAGCAATAAAAATAGAAAATAAAATGAATGAATAGAAATAGCTTGAAATTTCTTTACAATATTTCAGAGAAATATGATAATTATACCGCTTGTCACGTCCAAGACATTAACCAAACGAAATTAATTTGGAAATAAATGTCACGCTAATCATTGATATTAATTCATTTTCGTAATTTGGTAATGTAGGTGCCTCTTAAGTGCTTATTTCAATTATAGTCAGCCTCGCTTTTCTGATAAGTAATTTTTCATTCGAATTTTTAGTTTTTGTATGACAAAACTGACATTTCATATGCGAATGCGAAAGTGATTTTGCAAAAGTTCTTATCAGAATAGCAAGGCTGGTACTTATTAAACTTATAATTGAAAGTATTTCTACATTCAAATTATTAAGTATAAACTCTATTTTAATTGAGGCAAAGGGCAATTGCTTACCACCTCAGCTTTTTGACCATAGAGCAAGAGTTGGTTTGTGTACACTTTCTTAAATTCAGTACCTAGATATAAAAAAATGATTATCACCGATATTTTAATTATATATTTTTAGATTTTCATAAATAATGTTAAGAAGGATCCTAATAAACCTATAATAATGTATAAATAATTTATAAATAATTAACTCCGCCCTATTAAGGGTTAACAAACACACAAATAGAAAAAGACTAAATATATACGGTGTAAAATATAGTGCACTTAATCCTTAAAAGTTTTTTATTTCATATAAAAAGACTGTTTAGCTAATTTTGCATAATAAGATTATGGTTTTTAAGCTTTGCATTTTCAATGCTAGCTAAAAACTTTCTATCAAAAGGGTTTAAACATTTTGGCCTCGTCACCGCTCCACCATTTTGAAAATTTTATATATTATTAATTGTAATATATAAAATTTTCAAAATAATATATATAATAATTTTATGTATATATTATTTTATATACTTATATAAGTGGATAGGGAACGTTCAAATGAACAAAAAGTATTAGAAAACATAATGCTCTAAAGTGGCAGGTTAAGATAATTGGAGTTAAACATACAAAGGTGATACTTTGGGCTGGCATTATTCATTTTTAAATCTAATTATCTGGCTACCATGACACCGTGCCCTTATATAGTGAAACATATTTTACCTATATAAATGAACAGCCCCCTGATTATGTAACTTGTATCTGTCAACGTTTTATTGAAAGTGCAGTTACATTGCTGCTTTAGCAAGATAGCTGACACATTGATTTTGACTAAAGCAGCAATGTGACTGCACTTTCAATAAAACGTTGACAGATACAAGTTACATAATCAGGGGGCTGTTCATTTATATAGGTAATATAGTGCGACAAAATTTTGAAAAATATTCAAAATGGCGTCTCATACTACGGATTTGGACTAGGCTAGCCTCCAAACAAAAAAGTTCAAACCCCTTATATTAAGATCAGTGAGGGAGAATATATCTAGAAACTTAGGCTACTGTAGGTAGGTCTAATCCTCCGAGCGATTTTAATGGAACCATACATGTTTTTACTTCTATAGAAATTAGTACTACCAGCTTGTTGTTTAATTTCTATTGTCTAGACATTATTATTCAGTTACTGTTCCTAGTAATAAATGGCATCATGCTAGGACAGTAGAGTGATTTTATTTGAATTTATTTTTAAAACAGATGTTTTAAAATGATTTACTATCAAGCTGCTCTCAGATTACTCTTTCGTTCCGTGTTCCGCAATGCAATATTATGAGCATGGTGCTAACAATCGGACTGATCTGCTATATCACCAGGCATGCCTCGCGTGGCAGCGTGCTTCCCAACGTCGTCGCGCACACTGTAGCCACAGTATAAAAATACCCAGTATTTTATTCTTCCTACTAAAAGTCTGTTCGCTATTGATACTCGACGCGCCCCGGTTTGGTAAGAGCCCGACGAGAGACTCAGTCTCAAATGCGCCGCGGTGACGAACGCATGCTGTGAAAGTTTTGTACGCAGTCGTGTGCTTATGTATAATCTATGTTGGCGGGCAGCCCTATCGCGTATTGCGTACCGCGCGGCTGCAATAATAATTATATAATTATTATCAAGAAAAGGCTAAGACAAAATACAGTATGTACAGTCGGGGAACTTCCCGGTTAACCAGTAGAGTGTTATAGGGAGCTTTATTTAAAAAAGTAGTCGATATATTAAAATC
Source organism: Chrysoteuchia culmella (assembly GCA_910589605.1). NCBI lineage: Eukaryota > Metazoa > Arthropoda > Insecta > Lepidoptera > Crambidae > Chrysoteuchia > Chrysoteuchia culmella. The sequence continues at coordinate 11,000,991 of OU342657.1, read as the reverse complement.
TATAAATCACAAATAATAGAACATTAACAGGTATTTCATTTGAATATCATTAGTACTTTCCGAGAAAACGTCGCTAAAAAACTCTACTGGTCAATCGGGAAGTTCACCGATTATACCTACTTAGGATATTTATACTGCGCTGCAGCCCTGGCATCCATATTGCAAACAAGAACTGAGGCATTTGGCCTCAGCATTCTAACTGGGCTCGCGTGCTTTTAATGGAACTGTGTGGACGAGGCGTTATTGAATGCGAGGCTAGTTTCTATTTTAGTATTAAATCCAAAGATGCACTTTACGACAAATATTTGAGAAATATGTGGCATTAGCAAGGTCTTTGGCTAAATTCATTCAAATGTAATATACTTAAGTAACCAAATACTTATCACCGAAAAATATTAACGAGTAAAAAATTCTCACTAGTTCAACAATCGAACTGATGGATCGAACTAATGAGATCGAATGTATTAAAGCACTTAGACAAATAATGTTATTTACCTGTTAAATATCCAGAGACAAGAGACAACACGAACGTTACAGCTAATGCTATAAATTGGTACAAAGCTTGATTTGCCGCAGTTCTGCCGTCCTGAAAGCACGAACAAAGGTATTAGTTAGAATAGCTAACAGCACTAGTGTATTACTGTACATTATGAAACATGGAACAAGAATTACTGTCCCGAGAGCATAATTAGGTAACTCACTGTAATCGTGACATTTGTTACGTTACGACATCGTTTTTCAAACTGTTTGTTTTGCACTCTTCGGAAAGAATGTTTCGAATTTGTTTTTATTGTTAGACTAGCGACCGCCCGCGGTTACCCCGCGTGGTTCCCGTTCCTGTGGGTCGTACAGGAATATCGGGATAATAAATAAATAAATAGCCTACGATACTGTCCGTTCTTTCAACTAACTATATGTCAAAAATCAAGTTGATTGGTTGCTTAGTTAAAGCGACAGGAAGGACAAACAAACACACTTTCGCATCCACAACATTAGTTAGGATTAGAATTTGGCGCTAGCCAATGAAAATCTGGTTAGCCCACTTATATCAGAATCAATATTTCGGACTTGTTTCAAATGAATTAAAATTAAATAAGTAATAGAATAGCAAAAAACACCGAATAACAATACTGGGGTACACACTTGAATGGGGATGTAGTAGAGTTAGTTGAGAGTACAAAACTTCTTGGTATTACATTGGATTCAAAACAAAAATGGGATCCTCATATTGAAGCCTTGTCGAGTAGACTTAGTTCTGCGGCTTTCGCAATAAAGAAAATAAGGCTCTTAACTGATATTGAAACGGCAAGACTAGTTTACTTTAGTTATTTTCATAGTGTAATGTCCTATGTCCTGTTGTTGTGGGGCTCAGCAGCTAATATAGAAAATGTTTTTATACTTCAAAAATGGGCTGTGCGCGCCAATTACAAACTTCGACGTAGAGGTTCTCTTAAGGATTTGTTTAAAGAGATTAATATACTAACTTTGGCGGGACAATACATCTATGATATGGTAAATTTTAAATAGAAAAATATTGGAAAAATTAACTCGGCCACAAGTGAATTCCCGTCTGAGAATTCACTTGTGGCCGAGTAAATTGTTTCCAATATTTTTCTATAAGTATAAAAATAGCCCATTGAAAAATGCTAAAATTACAAAATCATACATCTATGATAATTTAATATATGTAAGGAAACATCATGATTTATTTATTAAGCATAGCGATGTTCATAATTTTAATACTAGAAACAAGAATAAGCTTGCCGCTCCAAAATTTCGGCTTGAAAAATGTAGGCGCTCGTTTTTGGGGAAAGGCATAGCTTTTTTTAATAAAGTTTCACAACAAGTGATTGAGCTGCCTTAGCATAAATTTTTTGTAATTGTTAAAAAACGCTCTTAAGCAAAGGTTATTCTTACAAGGTAGATGACTATTTAAAAGACCAAAATGCATGGATGTGATACCAACATTAAACATAACTATTGTAAATAGTGTAAGAGGAAAATATTATAGTATGAGTATGAGAAAATTTTCTTCTTTTATTAAATGCAACAACATGTTCCATTGTCAATGTTGTTATTTCTGCTAAGGCTGATAAGTTTCTTGCGGCCGTTCTTCTTATCAGTTAAAAGATGTCCTGAATGGCTGGTAGGGAAAAAAAATTTTAGACTATTCGAAAGTACTTATCTATAAGTCTATTCGAATAAAAATCTTTGACTTTGACTTTGGAGAGTACGCTAGTATGTAGTATAGCAACAAGTTGAGAAGATATTATGGATTTTCGCCCGGTATCAAATACTTACCGACCTATTTCTGAATTAATAAGGGTATTGTTAGTATCTTTCACAAAAACTTAAGAATCGCATAATAAAATCTGAGAAATAAAAACTTTTTATAAAAAAATCAAAACCGACTTCAAAACACTAAAAAGCAAAAATAAACCTTTTGGAGTCGTGGCATCCAAGTAACAAATATGAAATGAAATATATAAAAATGCTCAACACATAAAAAGTACTGGGTCAAACTAAACCAAATTTTTATGGGACCAATTGGCAACAATTCTGCATCGAACAAAAAAGAATCACGGAAATCGGTTCAAAAATCTCGGCGTAATCGGTGTACATACATTAAAAAAAAAAAAAAACCTACTGAATTGAGAAGCTCCTCTTTTTTGAAGTCGGTTAAAAAATAATCATTCGCATGTAGGTACTTAGTTCTCAAGTAATAGAAATCTCTGTCCTCAAGGACGATGTTTGCACGTATGTAATATTTTAAAAAGACCCGTTGTTTATTCTCTAAATTACCGTAAAACTGGAATGAAAAACTCCAATTTTGGATAACGTTTATATTGCTTGTTATCCATCCTTCATTTCCAAAATACAGCAAAATCAGTCAAACTCAATAAACTAATTGGTGAATAGTTCTAGTGACTTTGTTGACTATATTATAAGTATAACAATCAAATATAATAATTGAGGCTAGGAATTGAGGACAAAAACTCGGGAACACGTTTAGGTATCGAGTTGAAATTAAAATCATATATTTACGTTAATAATCTCTTTATGCTTTGAAAAAATCAAACTTCAAAATTAACGTTTAAAAAGGTAAGGGCATTTATGCCGCAGAAACGTATCCTTCGACACTCTCAAGGGAATCAAAATCCATAGATTAAAGAATCTATGGATTTTGATTCCTTTAACGAAAAGTCGTTGACCGAGAGCTTTGAAATTTGGCAAGTAGTGTCGTCTTTTACTACAAGTACAGGAAAAAATCCAAAACTGAGGCCATAAAAACCAAATAAAGTGGAACCAATTGACTAAACCACTTGACAACGGCTCAAGTGCCGTATTAAGTTACCGGTCTAGTGCCGTATCAGGTAAGGGGTTCATTGACTTAGTCACTGGACTAAACAGTTTGAGAAACGATGTCGCCTACCATTATAATCCACATCCACAAAACTCCACAAAACTATACGCTCTAGTATTAGCAGTAAGAATATGAATTACTAGCTTCCGTCAGAGGTTTCACCCGCGTGGTTCCCGTTCCCTGAGAATATCGGGTTAAAAAGTAGCCTATGTTTTAATCCAGGCTAACTTCTATCACGGTACCAGTTTTTTTTAATGAAATACGGGGAGACTCTTAGCCTTCATCATACCTGATGTTAAGTATTGATAAGGCTGGAGATGGTAGCGAGCCTCTCCCGGAATCCTCAGTCAATAAGGAACTGGCTATCTTATCTCTAACTGCCGGAACACAACAATGCTGAAAGAATTGTTGTTATGGCGTCAGACTTAGATAGGATGGTGGTAGCTAGCCAGGCGGATTTACAACAAGTCCTACCACCAAACCAAACCGAATACAATATGTACCCCCGCTGAAAATCGAACCCGGGACCCCTGGGTCTTATACCGGTGGTTGTACCACTAGACCACAGAGGCGGTTGAATTTTTTTCATCCAAATCGGTTCCGTCGTTTTTGCATCAAAGAGTAACAAACAAACTGATATACTTTCGCATTTATAATATCAGTAGGTTATGATAGTTACGCACATGACAGACTTCACAGCCTATAGAGCGCCTCTAAGTCGCTTGTAATAGGTTTTGTATTTCAATCGTAAAGCTTGACGTGCTGTTGTTTTAACTTATATCACCTGTATCTCACCTTTACGAGTATATTATAAATATGAATGTATGTCAGTTTGTTCGTTTGCATGTTATTCTTTCACGAAAAACTATTGAACGTATTTGGATATTTGGCACAGAGATAGTAGATAGCCTGGACTAAAACACAATATACGTTTGATCCCGATATTCCCACGGGAACGGGAACAACGCGAGTGAAACCGTGGGAGACAGCTAGCTCTAATATAAAAAGGGACCCTGCTATTTTTTTTGTGTTTAACATCATCTAATACTTCAAGATGGATCTTGAGATCTTGAGGAAATTATGGTCCTTTAAAAGATTAATAAGTACATACCTCGCCCATTGCTTCAAATACATTGATGAGTTCCGCTTGTCCATACTTCTCCTTAGTCGCAAGAGCAGCAAATAGGACAGATAGCAATCCAGAGTATAAGCCAGGCATCCCGTGAAGGTTGTTCACTCCACAGGTGTCTAGAAGGCCAATATTCGCTAGTTTCGGCTAAAAGGAAAAAAAAATGTCTTAAAACCATTAATGAAAACGAAGTCAATACTAATTGGAATGATTAATTGGTTTGATAAGGGGGTCCCGCGCCAAAGGGGTATCATATGAAAGAACGCTGCTTGCACATTCTCAAATATATTTTTTTGTATTTTTGAAGTGAAAACTTCTTTAGCGGAGTTGTGCACATCAGAGTTTAAAATTTTTGGGATGGGTAAAAAATATTAAAGTCGCGTCAGGACACGTGACCTGATCGAAAATTCGTAAGACGGAGAGAGAGTAGACCGACGGCGCGGCGTAGGAGAGGAATTAAAATCCCCTCTCTTTCTACCACGCGGCGAAAATGTATGCCTGCCCCTGCTGTTTCGTTTAAGCGGTTTTCACTTCTGCCGGCAGTCCCGGAGTGCAACCCGTTATTTTTTATTAAATACCATTGATGGTACGGAACCATCGGTGCGCGAGTCCGACTCGCTCTGTTTTTTTCTTGTTACAGATCCTTCAGTTCAAAATGTAGCAAAAACGCCCAACACTTTTTCTTTTTAAGTATACATGTATATTTAATTAGAGTAATGTTTTCTTCTGCAAAACGACTTAATTAGGTGAGTTCATTTTTTATTTTATTTTCTAAGAAAAAGAGATCTCCGGTGCGGAAAATCAATACAAACATTTTCATGTGAGAATTAGAGCGGTTTCTTATCACTCGATCCGATATCGGTATCAGCGCCGACACCGATATCAGGCCAAGTAAAATTTATGACA